>JBANSL010000004.1:68150292-69643626 GCA_037127255.1 Persicaria tinctoria | reverse complement strand
CATATATCGAATTAAACAAGGGCTTTTGCAGATTCTAGGATAGGAATTTCAAATCTGTCAACTTTCATGGCCAATTCGAAAGAAATTTTTTCAAATTTCTGATTTAGGGTTCCCACCAGAGAGGGAGGAATGTCGAGTGCTCTTCGGGTCGCGTCGATCTCAATTCCTCTATCCTGATATGTCATCCCCTAATTTCAAGCAGAGCCGAGGTCGAATTTCATACCAAGCTACACAGGTCGCGAGCGTCGGATTACTACTGGAGGACATTAAGGAAGACGATGAACAGTAAATAGTTCCCCCCAATTTTACAAAATTCCCCTAACTTCTTGTTAATTATATTTTTTAGTTTAAATTATTTTTCGTTTCTGAATTTTAGTCATGGTATCAAAATCGGTTTAATTGGATATAGTTTGTATACAAATTAGTCATTTTTTTAAGTTCGTATTATTTTTGGTTCACGAGTGATAGTTGTTATTATTCTTGGTCATTTTTCAATTAATTAACAATGAAAAGAATAACCCATCAAACTTGTTCTATAATGCTTTCACTATTACCAACGTAGAATAGTCCATATTTGAACAATAGCTAACACGTTTTTTTTTTTCTTATAATACTAGTAATGATTTGGATATGTTTATGTCCGGATAGACCACCAATTAATGATATCTTTCTGAATACAGATACGTAGAATATTTCTTGGGAAAAGCTAAATACACCGCTAATTTTTACTGGATACACCGCTAAGCTACGCAACATCATGCGGACCGAGCTATGCAAAGAGATGCGGACCTCCCCGGACATCGTGCCAAACACACCCTAAAAGACCCTCGACAAAACGTCTACAAGACGTTACGGAGAGAGGTCCGTATTAGGATGCGGAGTCCCTACCTATACGTAAATATATATATATATATATATATATATATATATATATATATATATATATATATATATATATATATATATAAAAGGTCCGCAATTAGGTGTGTAACTTTTTTTTTTTTTGATATTGTGTTACCAATTAACTTTGAACAAGTGGACTTCGGAGCTTTCGATCGGAGGTCTGGGCATCGTCGGAGGTTCGCGATGGCTCGTCGGACCTACGTGGAGCATGGGTGAGGAGGTTAGTGAAGTCCTAGGGTCGTTTGGATCAAAAACGAGGGAGAACAACTTACCGAAAGATTGGTTCGCGGTCGAATCGGGCGGCTTTCACAAAGATTCCAACTTTGAACAAGTGGACTTCGGAGCTCTCGATCGAAGGTCTGGGCGTCGTCGAAGGCTCGCGATGGCTCATCGGACCTACGTGGCACATGGGTGAGGAGGGTGGTGAAGTCCGAGGGTAGTTTGGATCGAAAACGAATGAGAACGACTCACCAAAAGTTTGGTTCACGGTCGAATTGGGCGGCAGGGAGAGAGCAAGAGGCGGTGGGGGAGTGAAAGAGGTACGCATCTTGATGCGTACCTTTTCTTTTTTTCTTTTTCTTTTTTTTTTGTTTAATTTTTTTAAAAAAAATATCCAAAGTATTCCGCAACCGGATGCAGAGTTAACTCTGCAAGGAGTTGCGGAGATTAGCGGAGTAAAGGTTGTTTGGCACAACGCTAAAAGTATTCCACAACAAGGTGCGGACTTAACTCCACAAGGAGTTGCGGAGATTAGCGGTGGTTCCAGTAAGAATTAGCGGTGTATTTAACAATCCCCTATTTATTTCATGGAGTACTGGTGGCATCGAGTCATCGGCCTGAAAGGGATGAGCAATGTGATCGCACAATGGTTAATCTCCCAAAAGATATGGAAAACACCTATCACCTTAGGCTGTTTTTGGCAGTAGATTGTAAAAAGTAGATTTTGTGTAGATTATGTAGATTTTGGAGGTTATGGGTTTTTTTTGTAGATTATGGAGATTTCAGAGGTTATGTTTTTTTGGGAACAAAAATCTCGTTAAAAACTAGAAAGGTGTTTGGTGTGGGTAAGATTTGTAAGGGGTTTTTGTTATCAAAATGTCAAAATTACCCTTCCCTACCCCTTTGCCTCAGCCACACACGCGTTTCCCGTCACTATTGCAACCTCCCACAGTGAGGTCTCCCTCTGCTCGTGCCCAATCGGCCAACAGTCAGCGCTCTCCCCTTCCGGTCAGTAGACGGCGAGGACTTTGAGCACCACCATCGACGTCGCCCTTGAAAGAAGCCGCTTCCTCTTTGACGTCGGCCCTTCATAGCGGCGCCGGCGCTAATGACCTTGGACGGAATAGTGCTTAGGGCCTGCCGGAATTTGCAATAATTGGAGTACCTGTAGCGACGACGAGGAGAGGCGAGCGCTTCCGGCAGAGCGGTAGGCGAGGGTAGGAATGGACTCCAATTTTCCAAATCTCCACATAATCTCCGAAATCTTGGCACCCAAAGGTTTCATTTTGGCCAATTTGAAAGCTACCATAATCTCCCCCGGCCCAAAGCTTGATAATCTTTAGCGAAATCTTCCACCAAACACCGCAGGGAGAGCTTTCAATTATTTTTGAAAGCTTGAAAAGCTCCCAAATATACTGCCAAACACAGCCTTAAACTGTTGGAGAATATGGAGGAGGTCAAACTCTCAACGTTAACATGTTGTCAATCTCTTGGCCTAATAAAAATAAGTATTTTAAAAAAAAAATATATTAGCTAAACATGAGGTGAAAAGAGGCTGTATCCTACTCCCTCCGTTTCACAATACATGTCCTTTTAGTTTTGGGCACGTTTTTTTATGAGCGAAAAACTCTATAAAATATTATTTTTTTAATTAATTTTTTTATATAATGTGATACTTATTAGTAATAAGTATCAAATTATATAAAAATAATAATTAAAAAAATGATATTTTATAGAGTTTTTCGCTCATTAAAAAACGTGCCCAAAACTAAAAGGACATGTATTGTGGAACGGAGGGAGTATATATAGCAATCTTGTCAAGCGTTGCCCATAAACTAATTATTACTCCCCATTCCCGAAAACTTTTGATTTTGCTCAAAAAAATTGTCACTTTAGAGATTTTATCCATATATTTTCAAATTTACCCTTATTTGTTTAAAATTTGAATTACCTTCAAATATGTGATTGTACTTTGCTTTGAAATAATTAAGATAAAAGTAGGGGTAATTTTGGTAGTTTAAATACTTTAATATTGTATCAGAAGTTAAAATGACAAGTTTTTGTGAACGGATGGAGTAATCTTGACCTCCGGTTGTGAATGTATTGTACATATGAATTCGGCCATGTAATAATAAAAACAACTAGTAATGGTTTATATATATATATATATATATATATATATATATATATATATATATATATATATAGTAGTTGATATATGATATGTGTAGACTAGGAATACTATCCAAAAGATTAATGCAAGATGCCCACTAGTTAAAAGTTATCTACAATATCAAGCTGAGTCTTGACTTGTTGGACTGCTTTTTTCAAAAGCAAACTCCATATACTCAAGAACCTCCCAAATCAATTAGCTTCATTCATCTAGATTTGATGAACGAGGACCATCACGTACGAATATTTTGAAATATTTTATCCTGGGTTTTCTAATTTAGTACAGTATTAAGTATTAACTACCCGTTTATTTTGGCCGAGCAGGGTATGTTTATTGATATAATGAATTGCTTTCATATTACTTTAATTAGTAATCGAGCGTTTTGCAACCATTTATAGATATAATTTATATTGATCGATTTAGGATATTAGCGCATTTAATAAGCTAATTATTTGTCGTTTTTGAAGTTGAAATGTCATGAGTTTTTACTTAAACTGGTAAATATATAGATAGTAACTAAGCATACACTATTACACCTAAGGTCCTGGTGTAAAAAACAAAAGAGCCCTAACTAAGATTGTAAATCCCTTGAATTGGTAAATAAAGAGCGGCCATTCCGGGGTTCGAACCGATGACCTATGACTATTATCCACAAGCCCACTGCCGATAAGCTCTATAACTCTACTCGGCCACACCCTCCTATAATCCTATTGCTAACAATATCTATTCCGTTTTTATCTCTAGAATTCAAATTTAATTGAATTTTTGTTTATTATAATAATATATTCTCATATTTATGTACTCAAAAGTAATTCGCTAGATTATGCACATTTCTTTGCTAATTATACCTAGCAGGTAACAGAATTTTTTTTCAAAAAATTCATTAAAAAATAAAATATTACGGATAAATTTACACATTAAAACTATTTACACAAATATTCAAAATTTGCAGATCCGTCAGAAAAACGCGGTCTCAGACCGCGTTTTTAGGTTCCATTTTTATTTCCTAATTTAAAAAAGAAATAGAAAAAAAAATATACGTAAAACGCGTACTTAGAAAATAGAAAAAAAAAAAAGGCATGGGTGCCTGCCAGTCCTCTTCGGCGCGCGATTGTCCTTTCCGGCGGGGCTTGCTCTTCGCATGTCAATTTGCATACCTAGTGAAATGAAGGAGATAGGAGACACTCACAGAGGCCAGATCTCAGAGAGCTAAGAACAAATGGCGGAGAGCAAAACCAAGATCTCTGAATAGCATCAATGTACCCATCTCCAGAGAAACCCAAATTGGAAGACAGTGAAGGTTATACGGAGAATGTAAAGTGAATTGCTTTGTGGGTGTTTTCCCCTTGGAGGGTAAAATACAAAACTAAATCTAAGGTGGGATGGATGAAGATATGTCAGACAAAACCTGAGCTCTCATTAAACCCCCAATTGAGAAATGTGGACAAATTGGAGCTTTCGAAGAGAGCTAAGAGAAGATAGACATGTAATTTTTGACAGATCTCTATGTTTGTGGCTACTTGAGAGAGAAAGAGAGAGGGTTGTGGAATTACCGCAGTCCACAGTAAGATAATGCGACAATTTGCGTTGCAAACCCCCAATTGAGAATTGTGGACTGGCGGGACTCGATCGATGGAGCGCAACGGAGATCCGAACCGAAAGACAAGCCCCGCCGCCGGCCTCACCTTGGACATGGCGCACGGCTTCTCCCCCGATGGCCCTCGTCACCGCTCCGCCAAATCCCCAATCCCCAATCTCAATTCGTCGGAGCTATGCCATGGTGGTCGGAGCCCTGGTCAACGGCGAAATCTTCGAGGTCGGCAACCACCAATCTCAGATCGAAGAGCAAGCTTCGAAGCTGTTGAGAATTGGTGTAAATGAACACACGTTCTATTGATTCACTAAAGAGAATATATAGAGGATTACAATGGTGATGGGAATAGAGGTGGAGTGAATTACTCTAACCGTTTGACTAATTCTTAACCCTAATAAATGGAAATAATTAAAATAATTAAATCCTAATAATAATAATATAAATAATTATTATTTTCCTAATATACCCGCAGTTATATCTCTTGCTGAAAACTGGATAAATACGAAATAAACAATAAACAATAAATAATAGTTTTTTTTTTGTGTAAGTTGGCCTCTTTGCCGACGTTGATCCAGCCATTGTAAAACATCACAGGTCTTGCTTCTACGGAGGCGAGATCCAGCGGCACCGAAACTTTCCCGATCGGAGTCGGTCGGAATTGACACCGCGAGTGGCTAAGGAGGAGACGGCGAGCACAGGCAGTGACGGGGATTGCAGGGAGGCCGATGCGGGTCCTTGGTGGCGGCGGTGGTCGGCAGTGTTGCTTGCGGAATCGATTCGAAATTGGATGTGAATGATTTGTTATGGTTTCAGATGAGGTTTTTGAATAGGGTTGTTTGGGGGAGTGTATAGAATGTGTTGAGATCATTTTGGAGCTCGTAGATGGCTTCAATGGTGGTGGCAACAAAAGTTGAAATTGGATTCGCCCAAAGGCGGGTTTGTGTGGTCGATATGGTTTTGACCGAAAGTTGGTTGGCAAAAGCCAAAAATTGGATTAGCCCGAAGGCGATTTTGTGTGGCTGAAATGGGTTTTGGCCAATTAAACGTAAGAATAAAAGGCCGACATGGTTTTGGCCGAAATTGCGTTGGCAAAAGCCAAAATTTTTGGTTAGTGCGGAAGCGGTTTTGTAATGGCCGGAGCCAAGATTGGATTGCCGGTAGGCGGTTAGGGAATAAGGAAGAAAGGCCTACATGGTTTTGGCCATTAAAGAGTTTTTGGTTAGGCGGAAGCCATTAGTTTTGAGGATCGGAGCCGTTAGGCTAAGAACGCTCGGATACCATGTTGAGAATTGGTGTAAATGAACACACGTTCTATTGATTCACTAAAGAGAATATATAGAGGATTACAATGGTGATGGGGATAGAGGTGGAGTGAATTACTCTAACCGTTTGACTAATTCTTAACCCTAATAAATGGAAATAATTAAAATAATTAAATCCTAATAATAATAATATAAATAATTATTATTTTCCTAATAGAAGCAACCCGGATCGAAGAGGAGCTTCATCGAGAGAGAGGAGGTCGACCGGTGACGATTGGGGATCTGGCGGAGCGGACGACTGGTGGTGGGCGGCGAGAGGGTGGGGGCGTGGAGACGGTTGGCCTGGCTGGCAAGGGAGGAGCCGCGGTGGCCTAGGCTGCCTGGCTATGCAATTGAGCGAAGAGGAGCCATGGCCGGAGTTGGGAGGAGCTGTAAAACGCGGCCTCAGGCCGCGTTTGTGCTTTTACTTTGTTTTTTTTTTTTGGTTTATTAATTGGAAAATAATAATTTAAATGGTACTAGTAAAACGCGGACTCAGACCGCGTTTTTCTGATAAATCTGACAAAAATGAATATTTTTGTAAATAGTTTGAAAACGTGAATATTTTGTTAAATATTTATTTTTTATTGAATATTTTAAAAAAAAATTCCAGGTAACATCTAGCTACACAAGTTTGAAGGTGACTCCCTCATCATAATAAACCATCCTGGCAATAGAATTGCAGATAAGGTTGCACACCTTTGTCACTCTGTCTGTGGTGTCGATATTTACAACGATTTAGGTCTTCTAGACCTCATCCGCAAGGATGCTGCCGGGTAGAGCGTGCTCGCTCGAATTTTTACCTAATAAAAAAAAAAGAAAAAAAAAGAGAGGAGATAGGGAGGATCTGACATAGTACGAAATTCCAATTGTTCAGAGAATCAGATTAGGAAAGCAGTGTAACTGTTTATAAATGTTTTGAATTTACACTAAATTACGATACTCTTATCTTATGTACTTGGAGCAGTTTCACAACTTCATTGCAAAAGACAAATCTATTCGTTGTATCCCATAGGTACGTAGTATATTGTTGCGCGATGAGATCGCTATGAGCTTCCCTTGCAATATATCCATCTTCTCTCTCTCACTCTCACTCATAAAGTTTTTTGTTTTTGTTGTTGATAAGAGTATGGATACTTTAGTTAAAGTTGTATCCCATAGGTAGTATGTTGTTGATAAGAGCTTCCCCATTTATATAGTTTTTGTTCTTGTTAAATCGTGTGTATGAGAATGGGTTTATAATTTAATTAAAGTTGAAAAAAAAGAGAGATTAAAGTAGGTTCTATTATATGTAATATATGAGAAGTCGTCTATAAACATGGTGAAATCTTCTTAATTAATTGTTGTCTTTTTTACCAATAAAAAAATTTAATTATACTTTCCAATTTCACAATATAAATCCTCCAATTTTGATCTATCCAATTCTATGTGATTATATATTTATATTCCAATTTAAATCCAAAAGTGAATAAATATCTATTTTTTTTTCAATCTTGAAAGAATTTAAACATGATTTATTAATTTAATTAGATATCGATATACTTTTACAAGATTTTAACCAAGTTCATTAAATATCAATGCTAAATATATAATTTAACCAAAAATTTTATCCAATAGGTTTTAATACGAAATTTATTTAGATTCAAAAAAATTAAAAGAATATATATATATATATATATATAGGGTTGGGTTCGGGTGCAAAGGTCACCAAAAGTGAGAAGGAAAGAAGTGATTTGATTGGTGCATATGCTATTAAAATAATTAAAAAAATCAGTCCAGTGAGCTGGACAATGCGTGCCAAATTCCTGAATTTTTTATGTACAACTCTCGCCCACTCACATACCATCACGTGTGGTCCACGCTCCTGACACAATTAATTAAAAAAATTTAATCAACTCAATGTGTACCCGCGTTCGGCTACTAATTAATTAGCAATATACAACACTAATTAATAAGTAAAAGTGACGGATAGCTATAGAAATTTTAATATGGACTTTAAAAATGATTTTTTGGCATTTTCACTTGTTAAAAAAATATAAAAAATATATATTTGGGTGTAATTTAATTTTATCTATACATAGACACCCACTTTGTATATGTTTTGTTGAAAAAAAAAATTTGACGAGAAGTGGTTCAGCAATTTTATTCACAGTGGTTCAGCAATTTTATTCACAGTGGTTCAGTCATTTTATTTGTAGTGATTCACATGGTTCACAAGTTATAAAGAAGTGGTTTATGAACCTATAAAGAAGTGGTTCATTAAGCTATAAAGAAGTGATTAATGAAGTTACAAAGAAGTAGTTAATGAAGCTTTAAGAAGTGGTTCATGAAGCTATAAAGAAGTAGTTCATTAAGTTATCAACAAGTGATTAATCAAGCTATAAAGAAGTGGTTCATGGGCATATAAGAAGTGGTTCATTAAGTTATCAAGAAATGGTTCATCAAGCTATAAAGAAGTTATGAAGAAGTGGTTAATCAAGTTATCAAGAAGTGGTTCATCATGCTATAAAGAAGTGGTTCATGAAGCTATAAAAAAGTGGTTCGTCAAGTTATCAAGAAGTGGTTCATCAAGCTATAAAGAAGTGGTTCATGGGCATATAAGAAGTGGTTCATTAAGTTATCAAGAAATGGTTCATCAAGCTATAAAGAAGTTATGAAGAAGTGGTTAATCAAGTTATCAAGAATTGGTTCATCAAGCTATAAAGAAGTGGTTTATGAAGCTATAAAAAAGTGGTTCGTCAAGTTATCAAGAAGTGGTTCATCAAGCTATAAAGAAGTGATTCATGGGCATATAAGAAGTGGTTCGTTAAGTTATCAAGAAATGGTTCATCAAGCTATAAAGAAGTTATGAAGAAGTGGTTAATCAAGTTATCAAGCTATAAAGAAGTGGTTCATGAAGCTATAAAAAAGTGGTTCGTCAAGTTATCAAGAAGTGGTTCATCAAGCTATAAAGAAGTGGTTCATGGGCCTATAAGATGTGGTTCATGAGCTTATTCGGTCACTGAACCACACTCTATTCGACCACTGAACCACTCTCTATTCGCCGTCGGTCACTAAACCACTCTCTATTCAGTTATTGAACCACACTCTATTCGGTCACTGAACCACACTCTATTCGGTCACTGAACCACACTCTATTCGGTCACTGAACCAACCTCTATTTAGTCACTGAACCAATCTGTATTTAGTTATTGAATCAATCTTAACCAAATATTGTGAACCAATCTCTACATACATGTATTCGAAACGAAATGGAATTAAGAAATCCTTCTTGTTTCTTTCCAATTACATGAATGATTAGATTTTTTAACATTATTAATGAACCAATTACCATAAATTAATTATTAATGAACCACTCTCTATTTATATGGTTGAATCATATTTCCAGTCACTTGTTTATGAAATTCAATTTTTTTTATATCAATTTGGGACAATATCTATTATATTTGTAAATGGGGAGGCCAATACGTTACCTGATGTCTGATGATTGCTTTCAATTTTTAAGAACAGAAGAGCTTGTTTTGTCCCTTTATCGCGCAAAGTTTTGTTTTTGATTTCACATATGATGGGATCTTGAAGAGCCATGAGATTTGCAGAGCTATCACATTCAATAGTCGATGTGAATTGCCATTTTTAAGAGCTCCTAACTGACTTTGTTAGTGTTCGAGTTTGTTTACGACGACAGCTTCGGAACGATGATAGCGCCTCTCTGGCTGCCATCTCTGACTCCCTCGGAGCGAGATTGACGACGATCTAGAAGCGATGATTCATCGTGTAGGAGCAAGAACGGAGACAACGCCTCTCTGCCATCTCCGATGATTCATCGTGTAAGAGAAAGAACGGCGACAACACCTCTCTATCATCTCCGACTCCCTCGGAGCAAGATCGACGACGATCTAGAAGCGATGATTCACCATGTTATCAATCGAAAAGCGAAACTCATCGGAGGACCATGAGATGCGAGCGGCCGCGAAGAAGGAGATCCAACCAGACCTTGAGCTCCAGATCCTTGCGTAGAGGACCGTGCCTGACTGAGTTGAATTAGGAGAGTTGAAACAGAGAGGAGATTAGAAAAGGAGTAGGCGCGTGAGCTAGTTTTTTTTAATGGAAAAATTAGATTTATTTCCACCAATCAAATTGCTTCTTTCCTTCTCACCGGTATATACTATTCTCACTTGAACTCTACCCTATATATATATATATATATATATACTCCTTATTGTGTAAAATGAGCTTAACGTGTAAAATTCCCTTAATTAACATAACTGGACTCGGATTAGTAAAACCGGGTACGGGCCTCATTTAATCCAAAAAAAAAAAGGCCCAATCGTGTGGATCCTGTTCGGTGTTCTCTCGCTTCTGTTCAACCACGGCTCTTGTTCAATAATGTTCTCTCGCTTCTCTCCTTCACAGCCGACGGCACAGCCAGGCGCTCTCAGATCTCGCCTCCTTGCAACCGCCAACGTCCCTCCCCTCTCAGATCTCGCCGGCTTCTGTGCTCATCTGTGCACGCCGAGTTGTTGCATCGGTCTCTTCAACACAACCATGCTCTCTTCTCTATTTGCTCTCTCACTTTTGCTCAGTCTCTGCCTCTCAGATTTCTCCGGCGATTGGTACCTGCGAAGTGGATGGAAGGAGTCGCAGTTGGACTGGTGTTTCTTCCCTTATCCGATTTCGCAACAACGGTGAGCGCTTAATTTCCGCCCTCTTCTTTCTTAGATGTTTCACGTTTCTGTGTGTATTTTGTGAAAATTTCTGATTACTATTACATCACCTGATTACCTGATTTTGTGAATTTCGTTGTTTTGCAAGTTACTAGCTAAATTTCGTCTGGAAAGGTGAAATTGTTCGGTTAGTAATTTTATAAGATTGAACCCTTTGTTGATGTAGTTGACCAATTTGTTTCAGAATTTAGATTAACCTATGGTATTGGTAGGTCTAGCATATCAAGTCATTCCAAACATAAGCTATTCTACAATTTTACTTCATCCCATTCCTGTAGATCCATGATTAGATTTGCATAATCCACCCTCATATACAAGTTGTGTTAATATTCCAAATTGAAGTTTAGAGGATAAGCACAGTGGTTGTTACAGCACCAAACTGGACTTAAAATGTTGCAGCACCAAACTCAGTTTTCAGGATATGATGTATTTGGTTTGATCATCTTAGTTTAGAATGAGTTTACTGATTCTGATAACTTAAAAGAACTTGAGATATTGCTATGCTGAATTCCAGGCTCTTAAGTATCTTCTTGTGACTATATTAATAGCATTTCGAGAGGCATGTAAACTTAACTCTGTCTTCATTTTTCATTTTCCTGGCAGGAACTAAGGCCCTTAACAAGCCTCACTCTACAAGCTCTGCTCAAGTTTCTAATTCTGAAGACAACATTGCATTTGTCACTGTTTTCAGCATTTATAATTCCTCCGGAGATGCCAGTTTCCATCAACAAGTACTGCTTTGGATTTTTTGTACAGTAGCTGGAGTCAAGCGTGCACTTGTCGTCGGAATAGGGATTCAGATTCTTCAGCGGGTAATCATCCTATTGTTCGAATCCTAAGAAGCCATATAAACATCGCATATTAAGTTTGAAATTTGTGTATATTTTTTCTCTGTATCTTTGCAGTAGCATCTGGTGTCAGCCATATAAACCTCATATATTAAGTTTTGAGTCTTTTGCATCTGGTGTGAGATTTGCAATAGCATCTGGTGAGTCTGTAGCTTTGCGGTAGCAACCGGTGAATCTCTAGCTTGAGTCTATTGCTCTCTAGTTTGAGTCTATTGAATCTGTAGCTTTACAAT
The DNA here is from genome assembly GCA_037127255.1 of Persicaria tinctoria. Taxonomy (NCBI): domain Eukaryota; kingdom Viridiplantae; phylum Streptophyta; class Magnoliopsida; order Caryophyllales; family Polygonaceae; genus Persicaria; species Persicaria tinctoria. The sequence goes on along the minus strand of JBANSL010000004.1, from coordinate 69,631,631 downwards.
AGCATCTGCTGATTTCTCAATGTTGAGGAACATTTCAATGATGCAAGTCAGAGGCTGAGTGAGCATGTTGTTTCTGTGGGATTTGATGGATGGCTAGTTTGTTTCCCCTTTTCCCTTTTACTTGTTTGGCTGATGCATATTGTTGGTTTGGTTAAATCTTAAAAGTTGTTTACTCTTCTCTTGGGAAAATGGGGGTTTGTGTTTTTCTATTCTGAATAAAAATGTTATTTCTTTGTCATTTTCAAATAAGTTGCCTTTTTCCGCTTCCTGGTGGAATTCCAAGGAAATGGTATGAGATGACAACACAAAGTGTCTATAATCATTTTAGTATTTGGAAGAGTAAAGAATTTGAGTTGGCTTTCACATTTTTTTTGGTCTCTCTCTTAATGGCATTTATTCTAGTAATTGATACAGATAAATGTGGAGGTTAAATTAGCTGCAACTCAAATACATCATTAGCCTATTAGCTCAAAATGGAAGAGCAATGTGCCTACGCACAAAGATGCGGGTTCAAATCCCGTATAGGCTATCTATGTTTATCGTTTACAAGTACTATGTTTCTCTTCATGAATAAGAGTGTAAAGTGCAAAAATAAAATTGTAATGTGCAACTATAAGAACATAAAGTGCAAAAATAAAATTGAAATGTGCACATTTAGAAAAGTGTGCAAAAGTAAGATACACTTGTGCAAATGTGAAGTGCATTTGTGCAAATGTAAAGTGCATTTGTGCAAGTGTGAAATGCATTTGTGCAAGTGTGAAATGCATTTGTGCAAGTGTGAAATGCAGTTGTGCAACTGTGAAGTGCAGTTGTGCGACTGTGAACTGCATTTGTGCAACTGTGAAGTGCTTTTGTGCAACTGTAAAGTGCAAATATAAGAACATAAAGTGTAAAAATAAAATTGTAATGTGCACATTTAGAATACAAGTGTGCAAAAGTAGGATACAATTGTACAAATTTAAACTACAATTGTGCAAAAGTAAGATACACTGTGCAACTGTGAAGTGCATTTGTGCAACTGTGAAGTGCATTTGTGCAAATGTGAAGTGCATTTGTGCAAATGTGAAATGCATTTGTGCAAGTGTGAAATGCAGTTGTGCAACTGTGAAGTGCATTTGTGCAACTGTGAAGTGCATTTGTGCAACTTTAAGCAAAAATAAAATTGAGCATGATTAACAATCGGGGATTATAATGTGCATGATTAACAATTTGCGATTGTTGCGCTCTTGTCTATTATGTAACCTATGTGGGATTTGAACCCACATCTTTTGTGCAAACGCACATTGCTCTACCAATTGAGCTAATAGGCTAAATTATTGAAAGAGCAATTTAATTGGTTAATAAAAATAAATATCAGTCAAAATGTAATTTTGTGCAGTGTGAACCATCCAAATTGCAGAGGTCATATCAATTAATGCAGTGTGAAAATCTAATTTTGTACAGTATGAAACCACTATTCGGTATTGCAAGGTCCACTTCAAGTATGAGTATAGTGAGATGAACTGACCCTGATGTTATTCTTCAGAATGAATTCCAATGGGCATTTACCTGCTCAATATGCTCAAGCTCCTTTTGATAGTCCTATTCAGTGTATTTGTAGCTGCTCAAAATGGGACCGCCTGTCACCTGAAAGAAAGAGTTTTCTTAAATCACAGAGCAAAGAAGCATGACAGATAGCAACAAGAATGAGCACTGAACAAGTATCGAAATTTTCACTGTTAACACGGATTTTGTCAAAGCATTTAGCTACCTTTAAAGCAATTGAAGGAACAAAATGGATATCTAGTTATCTACCACCAGGGGTATAATGTAGCAGCAGAGAGAAGGAAAACAAATATGGGAGTTTCTGTCAAAGACAATATTAAATTAAGAGAAGAGGGAATAAAAGAAACATGAATCTGGTTTTTTTTTTGACAATATTGAAAAGAAGAAACATTGAGAATACGTTTAGGGGTTTTATTCCTAACATGACCAAAAGCTTACTTCGTCTGAACAAGAGAGTTCTTTATTTCAAAACAACCATCTGCCTCTTTCTTTCCCTGAATTGTGATCCAAACAATATCTGGCCCACTATCAGCAATTTTCATCATCTCCAACCTGAAAACATAAGGAAAAACCAAGGCAATTAACAACAGATTAAGTAAAATGAGCTAATTATTATCACTAGTAAAAGAGGAATCTCGGTTTCACAAACTTACATCATGATGTATATTAACTGATAGGGTTCCATCGCTGGGCTGCGAAATGAGATGGAATTTTGAGAACTGGTGTGGCTGATCCATTGTTATGCTAAAAGATAGGAAGATATGGCCTCTGCACAAATTATCAGATACGTAACAAATGAGTCCGGTTAATCTCCATTTTGAGTAATTCATAACCCTGCAGCTCACTTTTACCTGAAAATGCTATGTCCACTTCCACAAATGCAACCCCAAGAGTCCAGGAAATGCTTAAAACCTGAAAGTATCATCATATAAACAGAGGATTAGATATGTGGTTGATTGAAATACTTCTGCAAAGGCAAGAGGATTCTGGTAGCAAATTATAAATCTGTAATGGATACATAAGAATGTTGTTAACGGAAAATGCACAGTTTATATTTGGACTTGAAGATTCAGAAGAGAAAGAAGCACCATTATTAGAAAAATCTAAAAAGGAAGGCTTTGGACGAAATATTATATTTTTCTCCCTTGATATCTGATATAAAGCACATCTGTATATTTGTTGTTTAAAAACCAAAAAAAATAGAAACCTACTTACCAATTCAATGTAACCCCGGTAGAAGAGGAAAATATGACATTCATAGCATCCTAAAAAAAATGTATACCAGAAAAGATCCTAGAATGAACCGTTGTTGGCTGGACACCAGAAATCAATAGATGCATAGATTTCCAGTGCATCATCAAAAGGTAATTGTGGGCCAAACAGAAGGCATCATCAAACATTTATGCAGACTAGTGAAAAAAACAAGCTAATTTTCCCTTTTGCTTATGAAAATCACAGTCCTTATGTGTACCCTACACCAACTCAGCACCTCCTTCAAGCAATGAACTCATCTGCGATCTTCTAGCATTTCTAGATGCAAGAAAGCAAACAGAAGGAAGAGATGGATCTATAACAGGTTCAACCTCAAGGAATTTGAAGTCAAAAGCGTCAAAGGGACAATCACAGGAACCCAAGCAGCAGCACGCAAGCAGATCCAGAAAAAATGGGGAGGACCTAAACTACTTAAACAAGCAAAATCTCAAGGAAAACTAATGTTGTCTAATTCACAGCACTAAATTACACAATGACAATATCATCAGTATGCATAAAGAAAAAGATATGCCCACTCTTTCAATAAAAACAAATGACGCCGTCAATCTCGCACGAGAAATGGAACAACATTTGCATCCATATGTAGAAATCAAGCAAGAACCCTAGATATACACAAATCTCATCAGGACAAGAACTCAGAAAATAGAAATCGTGTCACATCACAAGTCTCATCAAACCTCAAATTTATTTCATTCACTAAAATCTCAGTGCAATTTGACAAAGAGGCATTTTAACAAACACCTTAGGGTCGATTAAGCAGAGAAAAAAGAGAAAGTTGGCATCCCTCCTAACTTAACCCTATCAGAAGATTTCAGAACACAAATTCCCATCTAATAGCTACGATATCAGAATTCAGAAAATATCCCAACAGAAATAGCACAAATTAATCAAACATTGCAATAAACAACAGCACACATCCAATATAAAGTGTTATCAAACATCAAACCTCGCTCAAAACACGATTGAAGCAATAAAACGAAGGCAAGGCAATCATGAACTCGGGATCGAGCTAACAATGCGGTGAAATGGTTCAACATGTTTCAGATTCGGATAGAACAAGGAGCGGTAGATACAGAGAGAGATAGAGGAATGCTTACTTGAGAGCCAGCAGCGGCCATGGCGGATTGGCGAGTGCGACCGAGCAAGGGAGAGTGAGAGCGCGAGATCAAGCGAGCAAGAGAGATTGCGAGCAGAGAGGGATCGACGGAGATCTGAGATGTTGATGAAGAATCACTCGCCACTCCTGCCCTACCTCCGCCTTCAATCAACGAGCAATCAGAGAGGAGCGTCTTTCTATTTTTCCGGTTTAGCCTTTATTTATGAAACGGGTCCGGTTCGTTTTTTTAAACTAGCCAACGTGTCCGGTTTTCCAATAAAAAAAAACAAAATTTTACACGTTAAGCGGATTTTACACGTTAAGGAGTTTTTACATTTTAAAGCTTCCCTATATATATATATATATATATAATTTTTTTCTTCTCATTTGAATTTTATTTTTAAGTTGATATATATAACAATAAAAAAATTATTAAAATAAGTTAATTAGTTGAATGAATAGTAACAGAAAATTTATCTAAATTCAAAAAAATGAAAGAATATTAGGGTTTAAGGGTTTAATTTCCAATTTTTTATACAACTTATTTAATACCAAAGGCATTAATATTTATATTAAAAAAATAACCCCTTATTTATATTTAAAAAATCGCACAAGGTGCAAGTACTAAACTAATTTATCTTTACTTAGTGCTCGTTTGATTACATTAAAAAAACTCAGAAATTGAAATAACCCATGAAGTATATTTTAATCCTGTGATTGAATTATAATTTTGTTTTTAAAAATCACAGGAAGTAGAATTCCTGTGAATTCTAATTCCACTAAAATGGAGAAATTGAAATTACCATGTGGGTGGGTAAATTGAAATCCCCCTTTTTATTTATTTTTAAAAAAAAAATATTTTTGTTTTTAAATCACAAATTACGTATTTGTCCATATTTTGAATAAATATTTTTTATTAATAAGGGTTACAAAATTAATTTTACACAAATTCTCATGAAAGTTCATATTTAACCAAACAAAATGCAAGATTTTAATTTAAAGGAAGTGAAACTTATCCAAACTTATTTTTTTGAATTATCTAATGTTTAATTCCCATGAACTCAATTTTCTATGAATTAAATTCCTAAAACGTGTACTTTTTCAAGATCATCCGAACGAAAACTTACCGTGAAAAGTAATTTTCACGCATGGATTTTGGGCTATAGATAAGCCCAGTGCGAAGCCCAATTGCACTCTCTGGCAGGTCTCCAGATAGGGGCCTAATAAGAGCATGTGCAATGGAGAGCCTTTGGGCCCTTAGCCATGCCACCTTATCAAGAAAAACAATAAAATAAAGTAATAGTGTAAGGGCCCGAGAGTTGGGGCACTTAAATATGAGCCCGGAGCGTAGAGGCCCTTAACGGGTCTGTCCAATCTCTGTCTGCCACGTGACAGTGCCCATAAAATACCCAATTGAAAAATGATTTATAGCCATTTTCTATAAATAAAAATAAATAAAAAATTTATTGTCAATTGTAAATTAATTTTCTCTACCTATAGACACCCATTTTGCATATGTTTTTGTAAAAAAAAATTATGAGCAGCAAGTAAGTTAAGGGCCCGAGTTGGGGCTCTCCAATGAAGCTGCAAATAAGTAAAAGTTGGATAAGAGTTCTTAAGCTGACGTGACAGTGAAAAAGTAAGTTAAGGGCTCAGGAAGAGTCTCTCCAATGCACATGCTCTAAGCACCTTTGAGAATTGAGGCACAACATGCCTTGGAACGTTACCTTTTGATCCGATCCATACCAACAGAGATTAGATAAACAATCAAATCATTATGATCCTGGGTAAGTGAATTTCTTGTAGGGCATCTATCATTCTAGATTTAGGGGTGTTACGTGAAGACGAGTAGTTTGAATTCTATTCGTACTCGTTCGATAAAAACTGGGCTCAAGCTCGTTTATTTTTTAAACAAGTCGAATATGAGCACATTTTAAAACTCTGTCCAAAGCTCTGCCCGTTCGAATTAAGCTCGAATTTTATGGAATTTATAAAATTTCCTTTAAATTATTATACAATGAACAAGTAGAATTGACTAAAGCTTGAAAAATCTCGGTTCGAGCTCGTTCATATATTAAATGAACTGAATATGAACAAGCAATACTCAGCTCGTTTGGCTCGAATAACAACCCTATCTAGATTAGTACATCTCGCGAGTAAATGATCGGTCGAGTATTCGAAAACGAGTCTCCATGCAGATCGAAAAGGCACTGAAGCTTTAGGATGACGGAATGAAATTCATGCAGCAATGTGTTTGCTCGTCGGGTGCGATTTGACGCTTCTTGTTTTGACACTACTGCGTCGATGCTCACACGAGAAGGATCGAAGAGGGAAATGTTATATTTCCCCTAATTTGAGTTTACATTGCAATTTGAAGGATGCATGTCAGGCTGTACGTACATGGTACATGCACATTGGTTTATACCATTGGCTTTCAATGGAGTAAAAGAATACATTTGATCCCTTGTTTTGAAGTTTCAGCGCCAATCCCATACCGACTTCATGGAGCTTGGCATGCTGCAGTGGAATGTACGTACCACCGGTAAGCTTTTGTTTGTGCGATTTATTTAAGAATTAAATCTATGTTCTATATAAATAAACCTTAAAAGTTGTGTTTATGGGCAATATATTGCCATTATTAACTCCAAAAAAAATTTCCTATTTTTTCATCAGCTGCATCCCAGTTTATCCAGCCTTATCGGTCGTACAATCATCAATCAATCACTATCTAGTTATTTCAACTGGTGTTTCGATGCAGCTGCATCCCAAGATTTGAAGGAACAGCTTTTGCTTTGATGCTCGATTTGGGTTGCCTGTGAAAGAAACATGGAGGAATATGTCTCGGAGAAGGGTAAGTGGGTAGAACCGTCCCACATCGGTTGCAAGTGAAGTGGGTGCCGCTCTGTTTCATTTAAATACCAGAAATGAAGGCTGAACAATTCATACCTTTCTCGGCCTTTTGGCTAAGATCAAGTGTAGTATCTGTTCTTATCAGTTTAATATCTGATATGTGGGCCATTGGTCCACTTCGATATTAAATTAATTTTTTAAGGGGGTGAGCCCAACGAAGTAGCTTGCTGCCTGGGTTCACGCGCGTCGCCCATGCGTTGCACTACTGCTTGGGCCTGGCGCACCCCACCAAACCTAGTCTAATTTTTTATCCAATTGGTTGTGATAAAAGATTTAGTCGACTTGGGCTAACTTAATAAAAATTTCACATATTTTCTACTGAACGTGATGAAATGTTCGGCAAAACTTGTCGTTTTAGAGTTTTTGTTTTTGTTCGGAAAAACTTGTCATTTTAGGTATTTTTGCTTCTACTTTACTAAAATACTAAAATGCCCTTGATTTGATTGATGTGTTGTGAGTTGTAGTTTTTGATAAAGTAAAAAGTAGAGTAATAAATTAGGGTAAATTAGTAAAAAAGAAGTGTAATTATTAGCTTTATTAAAAGTTGTGTGGAGAGTTAAAATGACAAGTTTTGCCGAACGGAGGGAGTATAAGAATTGATCTACCTCCCCCGACCAATTACAATTATTACTTGTGATGAAAAATTTAGGGGATTTTGTTTAACTTAATAAAAAGGCCGATTTGCAGAAATACACCAAATCGGTGTTCGGTTTGCAAAAGTATACCCGTTTTCTAATAATAGCAAAAATAGAATAGGTGTGTCATATGTGCTAAAAAATAGGCTATTTGTGTTAAAAAATAATGATTGATTTTACCTTTAAATTTAAATATAAAAATCATTAAAAGGAGTATTATGAATTAAAAGAAGATTAATATATATATATATATATATATATATATATATATATATATATATATATATATATATATATATATATATATATATATATATATATTAAAATAACGTTGTTAAGATATTTTTCTCATAAATTTAAGAATAATAACCCAAGCCGGATGAAAATCATTGCCTTATTAAGAGAATCAATTATTGACAAGGATATATTTGTTGTTGATAGGATATATGTTTTTGATGACAAACCAGATATCTAATAATGACAGGATGGGGTCTATGATAGGAAAGAGAATAAAGATACGATTTTATCCATACCATAACTAGAAAATAAAGGTCTGCCCAAGATGACAGAGTTATTTGTTCACAACGTCAGGAGTAATGTTCATAGTGACAAGGCTGTAGGTTTACTTTGACAGGATTGAAGCTATAATCGGGGAGAGAATCACTAAAGATACGGTAAATCATATCTTCAGGATTATTAACCATATTTACAAAAGGATTGTCAATATATATCTTGAAAGCATAATATTATCACATTGACATGATGGATATTATTCTTGACAATCCAAAACATGAACATTGACGGGATATGATCAAAATTCGGCGGGAGATCGATTGAGTAAAGGTACATTTTTTACCTGAATAATAACCACTGGATTATTAACCCTAACTGCTTAATTGCCCCCTCCTACTAGATTAATCGCCAGATTATTGATCATGTCATTACTGGAAAAAACACATCAAGGATATTTGTTTTTCTGAGAACTACGTTGATCACTGAAAAATGCTCTCAATGAAACAATAAAGGTTGATTCTAATGTTCAACATAATCAATGCAAAGACTATAAACTTCTCATGGTTGATTCTAATGATCACGGAATAGAAAATGTTCATTGCTGATATTTGCAATCTGTAAAGCATAAACAAAAACTTAAAATAACCAACAATATCATCCTTACACAAAGCAAAAGATGTAGTTCATACTCTTCATAGTATTGTCGCACATCTCAACCCAAAATTTATGAATTCAGTTACATGAACTATTGGGTCTGGTTCTCCCTGATCCATGTCATCATCATCCTTTCTTTCGGGGTCATCAGATCTGCCTGTAGAGTGTAGATGACATACCATTAGGGGTTTAGAAGTATCAAATAGAAAAGAAATAGATGTGATTGCCCAAGTGGCCTAATGCAAGCATTTGCCATTCGTGATCCACAGTTTTCTCTGCCATCGGATCAGCTTTGGGTTATGGACTAGATTATAGTGTCAAACTAATCAACCAGGAAAGCTTGATATTTGACTTAGTCTAAAATTATAAACAAAATTTTAATACGTGGAATCATTAAACCGTTGATGTTTCATATAATATCTCAAGTTCTTTTTTTCAAAAAAAAAAAAAGAAAAGGTTGGAGGTCTTTCAGAAAGGTATTTGAATAGTTGTCTCAGCTTCCTTTATCACATCATGTTTGGTCACTGAAATATCATTTGCACTTATACATGGAGTAAAAAGTACTAGACAAATGCTAGAAAGAATACTAAAATTTTAGTACCATTTTCGGCACCAACGGTGAAGATTTACAGAATGCCTCCATCTCTTTTCTCGAAGCGAGCACATCAATAAAGAGAATGTCTGCTCCAGCATCAGCAAAGGCTTGTGTTCTCCACAATGCTTCATCGAGGGAGGCAGCCTGACGAGAATCAGTTCTTGCAACAATAACAATATCTGAGCCTGTTTCTTCTCGAACGTGGACATCTGCTTTTATTCGCATCACTGCTTCTTCTCTTGAGACCACTTTCCTTCCGCGTGTATGACCACAAGCTTTTGGAGATACCTACCCATGATTAAAAAAAAAGCAAATTAGATGTATAAGAAACCTTCATTGGATAGCTCAAAAGAAAACGGAAAGTAGAGTTCATTTAATCACTTCAATCAGTTAAATTTCAGATATCATGCAACTTGTTTTCACCCTACCCCAACCCATAAATATAGTACAGTACTCAAAAGACACTTTCAACATCAACTCTGATATTACAAAAGACGGCTAACCTGATCTTTAAGGATGATTCTTGCTAATCCTGCTTTAATGTATCCCTTCATAGTTCTCTTAACATTCATTGCATTCCCATACCCGTTGTCACCATCCCCTATGACAGGTATTGAAAAAGCTTATGTAATTTTTTGCCCTTGATCCACCATCTCCTCGTAGGATATAAGCAGGGCCGGACCTGAGGCGAAGCCCAACAGGCGCTCGCCTCAGGCTCAATATGTGTAGGGGGCCCAAGCTATTATTAAAATATAATATATATAAAATAAAAGTACATTAGTAAACATAGTGTATGTTTGGCTCAATTGGTAGCAAGGGGCATTAATGGGGGTTGTGTGCGGGGACGTCTAACTGCGGGTTCGATTCCCACTCACCCTAGTTTTTTACATTTCACATCTTATTGATTTGTTTTGTTTCTTTTTCACTCTTTTATTTATTTTTACTGTCATTTCGCATCTTATTGATTTGTTTTGTTTCTTTCTCACTCTTTTATTTATTTTTACTGTCATTTTTTTGGGGTTTAATAATGGATGATTTGCACCAATATACCAATTCACACCCAACTTTGTAAAAATAACCATGTAGTGGATTATTTGCATGAGAATGACCAAATGTCATTTTTGCAAAATTTTGGGCACCTTCCCAACAGGTTGAAGGTAACCAAGGGGGAGAGAGAGGAGGAGAGAGGGAGACTCACTTTAATTGTTTTAAACTAATTTTTGGCCATTTTTATTTGTTAAAATTAAAAAATAAATTTATTTTTGAACTTAATTTAATTTTATCTATCTATAAACACCCACTTTATACATGTTTATAAAAAAAATATTTCGAAGTAAAGTTGGGTCTACATCGTATCTTGATCTCAATTTACGATTTACGCTTACTAGCTAGTAACTACTGTTGTCTAGCCAGTAACTACTCTTGCCTAGCCACTGACTACGATCTCTTAGCCAATATAAGGCTAACCCATGTTCAACCCTCCGCTTCACCTTGGTGTCCGACGAGGCAAAGAGCTGTCGTGGGCGGAGTGAACCCCCTCCATCCATCTCTATCACCCTTCCTCCACAAATCTCCCTCCATCTCCACAAATCCGACCACCCTCCACACATTTCCATTTCCCTTTCACAAAATCCAAAAAAAAAAAAAGAGGAAGAGTCACCACGACCACCGCCCTCGATCCACCCCGCCGTTGTTAGCCTCAGGCTTCTACTTCCCCTTCTTCCTTCTCCTGTTCGGCTGTTGTGAACCCTCTCTCTCTCTCCCTCACTCTCCTTCATTTGCTTTGTCTTAAATCCCGCCCAAACACACCTCCAAAATTTCAAACTCCCGCCAAAAAAAAAGAAGAAAAAGTTACGATTTACGCTTACTAGCCAGTAACTACTTTTCCCTAGCCACTAACTACGATCTCTTGGCCAATATAAGACTAACTCCTGTTCAACCCTCCACTGTTCAACCATCCGCTTCACCTTGGTGTCCGGCGAGGCAAAGAGTCGTCGTGGCCGGAGTGAACCCCATCCATCCATCTCTACCACCCTTCCCCCACAAATCTCCCTCCATCTCCACAAATCCGACCGACTTCCACACATTTCCATTTCCCCTTTCACAAAATCCAAAAAAAAAAAAGAGAAGAGGAAGAGCCACCACGACCGTCGCCCTCCACCCCGCCACCGTCAGCTTCAGGCCTCCACTTCCCCTTCTTCCTTCTCCTGTTTAGCTGTTGTGAACTCTCTCTCTCCCTCCTTTGCTTTGCCATAATTCCCGCCTAAACCACCTCCAAAATTTTAAACTCCCTCCAAAAATTTTGACCCACTGTAATAGGTAAAGGTGACTTGTTATTTTTGCAAATAAAAATTACTTTTTGATATTTAACTAATTTTTTATGGGGGAGAGACATTTTTGCAAAGGGAATGATAAAGTGGTATATTGGCTAACATTTTATTTTATTTTATTTTTACTGCCATTTTTTTTTATTTACTAATTCGTTTCTTTTCTTTTTTAATCTTTATTCTATTTACAAAAAAAAAAATTGGTTTATTAGTTTCTTTCTCATTCTTTTATTTATTTTTACTGCCAATTTTTTTTGGTTTACTGATTCGTTTATTTTCTTTTTTCATCTTTATTCCATTTACAAAAAAATAATTGGTTAATCCCTAAAAATTTAAAGGAAAAATTGTTATCTTTCATAGGTAATTAATTCTATTATTGATGATTTAAATATAGATAAAAAAAATGGATTCATACTTTTTAATTAAATAGATATAGTGACCTATAAAGAAAATAAAAATAAAAATTATATGCAAATCCAGCCAACCCAAAATTATAATATTCCTGAATCTGTGCCTGGTAACTTGTGTGTTTGGATTTTGAAACTGTGATAATTTAGTTTCTTATACAATATAGTACGTTAGTACGTTAGTATTAGATGAGATATTTGATCTATCGACAAATTTTTTAAACTATAGTAGAGGGCCCACATTTATATTTCGCCTCGGGCATTATAAATCTCAGGTCCGGCCCTGGATATAAGCCCAGCATTAGGTAATCCCAGTCTAGTCGCTGAAACCGAGAACCCTAAAAAAACGGAGGCAAAACTTGGAGTAAACTTTTTTCTCGACTACCAACAGACTAAAGATATGCTTCAGAGTTTGAGACCTAAGTGTCACTGAACAACTTTGTCCAGAGACATTTATAGATATATGTTGTTACTTAGAGCATAAACAGTTGATAACAAAGTGCATTAGCATATGCATCACAAATTTAAGATATTGTTTATCATTGCACAACTAATGTAGGTTTTCAGTTCCAACAATGCCAAATTCGATTTCAACTAGATATTTGGGGAAATTTTAACTAAACACAGTAATCACTAATCACCTATCAAGCACACCACTAAAGGATTCATCTTCGGTACTTCCCTAAAATCAATTGCAAAACAAGTACTGTGAGAAAATCCAACAATCAACCTCCTGCTCGAACTTTTGTAATCCGATGATGATCGCAAAGCAAACAATAACAGGAAGAAATCGAAATGAAGAAGGAGAGAAGGTGATTACCGCTGGTGAAGCAGAAATCAAAGTCGGCCTGTTCGACGAGTTTGGCACTGAGAGCATCAAAGCAGGCGGGACCAAGGTGGAAATCGGGGGAATCGAGCAATCGACGAAGGGACTTAACAGGGGGTTCAGAGTCGGCATTGGCGTGGCGACTCTTCCAGAAGACAAGGAGGCGAAGGCGACGGAAAGCGTTGTTGGCCGTCTTTGTAACTAGAGGGATCTCCTGGCGCTCCCTTCGCCGGTGAAGCTGCTGATAAGTGGATGAAGCAAGAACCACCGTGAGATGGCGACGGATTTGGGATCTCCGATGCCAGGAGCTTCATTCCACGTTCTCTCTCTGGCAGGCTTCAGGACCAATTATGGGATTGAGATTAGGTCGGGGGCTGACGGTAGGGATTGGGATTGGGATTTTATTTTTTAATTCCAACTTTTTTTTATTATTTAATTATTTAATATAATTTAAAAATATAAAAAAAATATAATAAATATCAAAAATATTTTACCATTTTTTTCCTGATTTTTTGGGGTGGTGGGTAGTTTTGATAATTAAATAAGGTATTTTTACAAATTTTCATATATTGATACAATTGTTTTCAAACCTATGTATTTTTGCAAACCAATTATCAAAGTGGGGTATTGACTGATAATTCCCCTAATTAAAAATTTGAAATATTTTCTACTGAACTTGATGAAATTAGATATATCTACTAAAATTTCATAAATTTGATTGGACGAGATTTTTGTAATAAATAATAATTTGGGATATAACAGTAGATGTACCTCTGGAAATCAGAAGAGTTTGGGTTTTACAACAGCCATTAATAAAAGCATTCAGAATTTATCAACAGATGTGTTTGGAATCACATGAGGACGAAAGCGGAACCATAGAATGCTATAAAGAGGAGGGAAACGAGCACTGGGAAAGACATTTTCGTGGCGCCACCATCGGATGAGCCTCCACGTCACGTGGGAATTGAGTTTCCGCTTGCTTGGAGCTATGGTGGATCCTGTTGGTGATGCATGATTTAAAATTGAAATGGTGAGGAGATTCATTGAATTTTGTTACCTGTGGTGCATTGGCTGATGGACGGTGTCTTGACATTGCAAGCGCTCGAAGAGCCAATGCTTGGGTCCGATTGATGGTGATCCCCAGCGACGAGCCACCACCGTTGATGGCTTGGCAGTAGCGAGCTGCTTGCAACAATCGGAGGAAGGAGTGGAGGAGTTGACGGTGATGTAGCTGAGGCAGGGAGACGATGTTTGTGCAGCTGGAAGATGATTGGTCCGTTGCTCCGGCAAACAAGGATGCTGCAACCGTGAGAACTACCATGATGGTGATGCTTGTTATCAATCTTTGTTGCTCCATTTTTCGGTGCAGGTGGAAGTGCAGAAATGTGTTTATAAATTGTAATTCCTGCTCGGTGCTCGCTTTGTTGAGAGCAAGGGATTGTTTGGTTGTTTTATAGTGTAATTAGAGATGACATATGGAAGAAGATTTAGGTGACCAACTAACTCGGGCCAATTGCAAGGAGTGACTTTTAGCTGATTTCACTTACAGTTTAAGTAGCATGACACAATATGGCTGAGAATTAATCATCAAACCTTCCATGTTATACATATATGGATGTGTTTCTACCAAAAACATTTGGATTAATTTGATCATTAATTAACCAGTAAATCCAATTTAAACTTCTTTTAAATCTTGATCTAGCTCCGAAAATGCGGAAGGTATTGATTACTAGATGTGGAAAATTGATGCAAGTTTAAGCTATTCAGGTTCAGTGCGTATTTGGGATTTGGGGGAAATGTGCAGTGAAAAAATTGCCTTCAAGGATATCCCACGTCCCACCTCCCACATCGGATTGAGTACGATATGGGCATCCGGAGAATGGTATACAAAACAGAGCATTAGGACCTGTTAAAAATTACGCAGCTATTCATTGAGCACAAAGCGAACTATTCTTTTGCCTTTTACTAAAGAATACCGTGTGCGCGGTGCATTTAAGTCAATTTTTGGAGGTTGCCCTCGTTGAGGGCGCCAACAATTCAGTGTAATTTTTGAACGGGCTAGTTATGTGATTTGATTTATCACCATGATTATTTGATTGGATGATGTTACCTACTTTAAGTTATCACCAAGATCATTTGATTGGATGATGTTACCGGTAGGGAGCTCTGAAAACGTCAAATTATTCCTAGACTTAGCTATATAATCAGTGACCTGTAACAGTGTCTGAATTCTATACTCTTGAAGTTACGGATAAGTTTTTTGATGAACTCCACTTCTCTTATAATTTCTCATCTCACGTAGTTGCTAATTGGTATCATTGATTGTTTACATTCACACAATTTATAATAAATATAATCGTAATTTATAATCATGTAATCGATCCACACAATTTGAATTTATAGGGATTTTAAGAAGTTTATATTATTTTAATATATTATAAAAAAATGGGGAATTAGTAGTAAATATAATTAGTTTGTAAAAATATCTATTTTTTGAAAACAATAGAATGGAAGGCTGCAATATCCTCTTTAATTTGAACTAATCGGATCCCCTAAAGATAGGGATTTAGGTTGATAAATTTGGTTAAAATATTGATAGTTATCGTTAGGAAAAGATAGATTTCAGTTGAAAGAAAACTCTCCCGTGTGCAGATTGAGGCTGAAGTTCCAGTTGGGCCGGATTCTCTTAAAATGCTAGGGTGGCAGACTCGTGCTACGCCCGAGGTAAGATTTTATATCGAATAAATGAGTTGATATTATAAGGTGAATAACCAAAAATTTTAACATGCCATATCAATCAAGTGAATAACCAAAAATTAACATGGCATAAATTTTATAATAAATAAAATATTTTAATTACTCCTTTTTATTAGCATAAGTTAAAATTGGTAAAATATTTAGATATATGCACTCTTTTAAACTTATAATATTCTGTTTTAAAATTAAACACATCAATTTGCTTCAATCGAGAAGTTTCTTATATGGTGAAACTTTTATTGCATGTATTTTTTTATTTAATGATTAATATTTTTGTAGGAAGATATTTAAAAAAAAAAATAATATTCTATTAATTTTCAAAATAAAAAATATCATCTTAATTTATAACAATTCAAAAAGATAAAAATGCACTCTTTAAATATAATTAACTTTACTTGTAAGGAAGTTAAAGAAATGATAGCATCAAAACAGATTAATTTTACTATCGTGACCCGAAGACTTTGGGGATGAAATTACTACTTGGAATCCAAATAAGTCGACATTTAATTATTTGTAATATGAAAAGAGAACCATTTATTTTTTGAATTTAAGGCATTAAATTTAATGCAAAAATTCAATTTAAATTAATAAATAAACACGGAGAAGATGAGAGATAGCTATTATTTTTTTAATTCAATAAAATATAAATTAAAATTTTAAATTGATAAAAAAAAGGATTTTAGGTATGCATTTATAAGATTGAACACAACTTTTCTAGTATTATTATTATTATTATTATTATTATTATTATTATTATTATTGATTATTATTATTATTATTATTATTATTATTATTATTATTATTATTATTATTATTGATTATTATTATTATTATTATTATTATTATTATTATTATTATTATTATTATTATTATTATTATTATTATTATTATTATTATTATTATTATTATTATTACATGAAATTCGATGGGAGCCGGCTAACAAGCTGAGCTCCACAACCCTTCCGAATGCTAAAGACAATCCTAGTCAAAACATGACACGTATCCCTACTATATTGAGGTAGGCCTCTAGCAACTCCACATATCCGCTTGAGAAGTCCTATGACATCATCCCCTAAGTCACCAATAGTAGAAAAGGAAAACGACATAAAGTGATACCCTTTGTCTCCGCAAACCTTTTCATACTTCTTTCTTTTGTTTTCATCCGCCACCCTAGCCGCCTTACCCGAGATAAAACCCGAAAGCCCTGAATTGCTAAAGATAGAAGTACCCGTAATGTCGACACAGGTATCTTTGCCCTGGACCCAGTTGTAGAACAAAATATCAGCCGGACGAAGCTCCCCTCCCTTGTCATCAGCCATACCAGTAGCCGCCTCTTTACGCACAGAAATCCCGGCCTTTAAGCACTCATCATACAAAGCATCACGCACCATATTATGACGATGTTTAACACCGATGTCAGCAACACATGCAAGGGCATGATCTCCCCACGAATCCAAAATGCCTTTCTCACAAGCAGGACATTTGGATCCAGGCTGGAACTACTCAATTCCAAGACAATACTCAATAATAGACCGAAAGGTGGCGGGGTTCATAACCTGACCAAGACCGGGTATAGGTGCAGGCCGTGCAACCTTTAGCCATTGTTGGGCCATAGGGAGCTTCATGTTTGCAATCAAAGCTTCTTGCCTCCTAGTAAGAGCAAACTCCATCTTGAGGTGCTTGTCGACATGTTTGTAATAACAACTAGCCAATTTCTTCATTAGACAGGGGGCTGGCTGCATCACACATATGTCCAAGTCATCCTTACCAATGACATTACTCCACCTAGAAGTCGCTAATCTGAAAGCAGACCCATCACCAAGCACTCTAGAAGCCCACAAAATACCATCCTGCAACACACGTGATTGGAGCCTCGAAGCAACAAAAGCATAATGTAATGTGTCAGCAGCGGTGTAAACTCCAAGCCCACCGCAATTGATAGGCATAGTAGAAAGGTGCCACTGCAGAGGGCCAAAGCCTGAACCCCCAAGCGTCATTATATGCTCAAGTGACGCCCTCAAAAATTCATCAAAAACACCTTGTGCATCTATGAAACATGAAGGCGGGGTTGTTCGCATCGCAAAGTAGAGGCGAGAGACTCCCGAGCAAGCACGCAGAAGCAATAACTCACGTATCCCTACTATGCCCACTAGTAATTACATAAAATTGGATGTCAACTAGTAATTACATGAAATTGGATGGGAGCCGGCTAACAAGCTGAGCTCCGCAACCCTTCTGAATGCTAAAAGCAATTCTAGTCAAAACATGACACGTATCCCTACTATGCCCAGGTAGCCCTCTAGCAACCCCACATATCCGCTTGAGAAGTCTCATGGCCTCATCCCCTAAGTCACCAATAGTAGAAAAGGAAAACGGTAGAAAGTGATATCCCTTGTCTCCACAAACCTTCTCATACTTTTTCCTTTTGTTTTCAGCCGCCATCCTGGCCGCCTTACCCGGGATGAAAACTGAAAGACCAGAATTGCTAAAGATAGAAGTACCCGTGATGTCAACACAAGTGTCTTGGCCCTGGAACCAGTTGTAGAACAAAATATCAGCCGGACGAAGCTCACCTCCCCTGTCATCAGTCATACCCGTAGACGCCTCTCTACGCACTGAAATCCTAGCCTTCAAACACTCATCATATAAAGAATCTCGCACCATATTATGACGGTGTTTAACACCAATGTCACCAGCACAAGCAAGGGCATGACCCCCCCCCCCCCCCCCCCCCCCCACGAATCCAAAATGCCCTTCTCACAAGCTATACATTTGGCTCCAGCCTGGAACAGCTCAATTACAAGACGATACTTAATGATAGAACGAAAGGTGGTGGGGTTCATAACCTGACCAAGATCGGGTATAGGGGCAGCCTTTAGCCATTGTTGGGCCATAGGGAGTTTCAGGTTTGCAAACAGAGCTTCTTGCCTCCAAGTAAGAGCAAACTCCACCTTGAGGTGCTTGTCGATATTTTTGTAGTAACAACTAGCCAATTTCTTCATTAGACAGGGGGCTGGTTGTACCGCACAAATATCCAAGACATCCTCACCAATGATATTACTCCACCTAGAAGTAGCTGATCCGAAAGCAGACCCATCACCAGACTCTCCAAAAGCCCTCAAAATACGATCCTGCAACCCATGCGACTGGAACCTCGAAGCAAGAAAAGCATAATGTAGCGTGTCCGCAGCGGTGTAAACCCCAAGGCCACCGCAGTCGATAGGCATGGTAGAAAGGCGCCACTGTAGAGGGCCAAAGCCTGAACCCCCAAGTGTCACTATATTTTCCAATGACATCCTCAAAAATTCATCAAAAACACCTTGCGCATCTATTATTATTATTATTATTATTATTATTATTATTATTATTATTATTATTATTATTATTACATATAGATATAGATTGTGTATAGATATTATAGACCGTATAGATTGGTAGATAGATTATATATATAGATTTATAAATTATTTATCAGACTTGTATTTATAGACATGAATGAAATGATTAAATTAATATAATAGACTCCTTATAACATAGATGTCTTCTTTACAAATAAATGAACTTGGTTAAAAAAATAAAAATTAATACATAAAATAGTAATCTAAAAAAACCTCTTCCTCCTGGGTGAAAGAATGAGGGTCATTATAGGTCGGAGGTGAGCAACATGAGAATGGTCAAAAAGTACGGATATGGCAATGCACAATACATGCGGTGGCGGTGGTTTCGAAGCTCGACCCCGAAAGGCCACTACACATGCACTAGGTTTGTCCATGTGGTGGTGGTGGTACATGGATTAAGCAGTTCCTTCATTCAAAGAGGTAAGTTATTATTTATTTCTAATTTGAATACATCAACTCGACAATGAATTTGATAAATTCATATTCTTTTTGTGGAAGGTGAAGCAAAGTTAGGATTAATATATAAAGACGCACCGGTGGAGAGGAAATAAAGAACAAAGACATACAAATTTCCTACATGTTCGTTTACTATGCTTTCTATCCAATCCGAATGTTTTTTTTCTAGGCTCCTATATATTCATGTTCAATACTCTATTCGTGGGTCAGAGTAAGAGATTTAACCATGTTTCTACCTCTATTTTGTTTTGGCTAAAATGCAACATTTTTTTTTCAGGAAAGATTTTGAATAGAAAGACTACTGAATAGCTAAAGTTCAACATTATGGTGCAACTATACTAGGTAATTGTTTATATTTGTGTTTTTATTTCATGGGTTTGTTGGCTAATTTGAAAGCTTGAAATCCCATACGTAAGTGTTGACTGATGACGCATATTTCATTATGGAAAATCAACATGGAATGAGATGAACTCCAAGCTAAATGGGTTGCTACAAAGATATCCAATGGATTAAATCATTTGTTATATATTGATGGTGGCAATACTGTATACTATAAGATATTATGTGCTTTCATATTTCGTTAGCGTGACTACTTTATCGTCGGTGCAAATCTTCTATCCCAAAACCCTGCCCCAACTCTCCGCCCCACAAAATTATTTTACATCTAAATTAATATTAAAAAAATTAAAAAAATATATATTTAACTTCTACATACTTATGATAACATATTTGAAAAAAAAATCTTAAAAAATCAACTTACAAAAATTATAATAATTCATAAAAGATAGAAAGATTTTTTTAAGTTTTAAAAAGATGCGAGTTTACTATATATTTTTTTTAAAAATATATAATTTTATTTTTTAAGTTTTTTTTTTCCAAATATGTTAAATCATAAGTATGTAGAAGCTAAATATATATATTTTTAATATTAATTTAGATGTAAAATAATTTTGTGGGGCGGGGAGTTGTGGTAGAGGATTTGCACCGCTTTATCGTTAGGTGAGTTTTTTCCATCATTTATGATTATAAATACTTTAAAGCTCATATTTTATTTCTTTCACCTATCTATAGACTCAATTCAATCCGATTTGATATAAACAATGTCTCGTACGTAGCACGGGTCTGCCACCCTAGTTAACCATATATAAAAATAGGGTTTTTGATGTTTGAATGTGGATGTGGGGGAATGAAAGCTATATGGCATTCCGCAAAATAAGGAAATTAACAATAATAATTCAAGATGGATATTACGTAGGATTGTAGGAACCGCTAATCAGGAAGTACCATTATGGAATCTGGCGTGTATTAAATAAAAAAAAATGAAGTGCTGATTTTTATTTTGGGTTAATTCATACCTATGAATTTATGATCTATGATATAACTTACAAAAGGATAATTTACGGGAGAAAAATACATAAGCCAAATAAGGACTTGATCACAAGATACAAAATGGGTCCAAACATCAATCCTCACATAGTCACATATTTGGCTTATTTATTTTTGTCCCATAAATTATCCTTTTGTAATAGATAACCCCTAAATGTCTAAAACTGCCAAACATATTATATTGGTCTAGAAGATTTATTTTTGTCCCATAAATTATCCTTTTGTAATAGATAACCCCTAAATGTCTAAAACTGCCAAACATATTATATTGGTCTAGAAGACGAGTTTCCTCTTGCCTTATTGCAGCCAACAAATTAGCAAAAACCACTCAAAACCATTCTAAGATGGTACCAATTCTACATGGACGAAGGTGAAGAAGACAAAGAAGAAGATGGTTACGATGATTTCACATGAGGCGAGGTTGTGGATTATGTAAATCGTTTGTAAACCACATTCAATACAAATATATATTGAGTGTCGTTTGGGTGATTGTGTTGTTTATTTCATATATAAATGTATTTACACGCCCCAGTCGGGGTGGCTCGACTCACTGGTGGGGAGTAAGGGGGATGTCAGGAGGTCTCGGGTTCGATCCCTATCTCCGCCCCTTTCCTTGCTCCTGATGCGAGACTATCCAAAACACCTTCGGACACATCTATACTTGGGGATGTACCCATGATTCGAGCTTGGGATAGGTCCAAAGGTGCAAGCTTGATGGTCGTTCGTTTTTAGATTCGTTCAGCCGTTTGACAGCTTTTCGACGTCTCAGTAAAATGAGTCGTACGGATTCAATATTAATCGGATTGGATTGTGCCATATCTTGTCGGAACTAGGACGAAGAGATCTACAACTTTGCTGTTGAAGATTTTTCCAGATTCGACCTAGAGCTCGGCCGAAAATCACATTCTTTGAGCTGTCACTGTTTTTAGACGAATTTATCTTATTTTTAGTATTTCTTTTAGGGTTATTTTAATCAATTCTTTAAGTTATTATTTTAATTAATTTAGGCCGAAATTCAGTCTTGTTAGGTTAAATAGTCGGCCTCCCTCATGTAGAACAATTTAGGGCGAGATTCGTAGCTTTGCTCATCGATTGCAAATTGGTTAGTTGCTCATTGATTGCAAATTGGTTAGTTGCTCATCGATTGCAAATTGGTTATAGATCTTGCTTGGTTTGCTTTGAGTTCATCAACTTCGCGAGAGCTTGGTGATTCTGGTAATCACCAGTCCCCTTCTTGTGCCTCAAAGTTGTCCGCTTGGTTATGTAAGGTTGTAGAGGCGGGCTTTATAGTCGTTGGTATTTGGTTCCTACCCTCTTAAGATGTGTTGTAAGAGGAAATCGAGAATGCAAAACAGTAAGTAAATAAAGTAAAGCAAACCGATCGAATCCCAACAAATAATGTATCAAGACTTCCTCCAATGTAGTAAGAGAAAGTCAGGTTCGAATCCACGAGGAAGCTGGTCAGCGGCTCCTAGGCAGCGGTGGAACCTCACGGACAGAAGTCGACAACAGGTGCTAGATCTCGACTAGGGTTAGTCGACAGAATATCAGGCAAGTCGAACAGCGCAGTAGCAGACGTAGGGTTTAGTCAATCTCGACAAGTGCTTCCTCGAGATCGAGTAAGGAGGCTGAGTCGAGTTGGGTCTTGTTCGAGTTCCTGCACACAGAAGCTACGACGATCGGGATCGGGAATTAGTAGTCGAGATCGACCAGGTTTGGTCGAGATCGACGAGGGCAGAAAAGTAAAAACAAAGCAATTTCGGTTTCTGTAACTTTATGAACTAAAGAGAACTTCCAAGATTAGGGTTTGCAACAACGATTACCATGCAAGCGAAATATCAATCACAAAAGGCGGTGACTTTATCGATAAAGGAAAAGACTTTCACCTAATCCGACAAGTAGGAATATAAATCTTGCGATAAATAACCATAATTGCATCTATTCCTTTTCATAATTAGCATTTATAATCTTTCGAATAGAAATCCTAATTACTACCCAAGTTTCACAACATGAGTTCTTCAATTTCTCAATCAAAGATGAAGCACATAGCGAATAGATTAAGATAACGACAAAATACCTCCTTTTGCAATCGCTAACCCACCGACATGGCTCTCGTTGGGCTCACCCCAACCCCAGAAGTCGGTGGACTACTCGCGCCTCATCGCAATCGCAGACATTGATTTGAAAGAAATAATTTGCAATAAACTAATATTCAAAGTCTTTACAATCCCGACACTCAACTTTCGCAGAATGCCAAAATCCTAAAACCTTTGAACTCCTAAAACCTCTATGTGTAATTGTGTCTCTGAAATTGAATGACTAGAAATCGCCCCCATGAGCTTTATTTATAGGCTTTTAAACCTTGCTACTCAAGGATAGAAACATCTATCTATATCTAAATCTATATCTAAAACATTAAAGATAAATAAATGGCATAACATAATTAAATCTAAAAAGGAAATTATATCTAAAAGTCTTTCAAGTGGATAAATCTCTCTTCATTGGATAGATGTTGATACATCGGATAGACGCGGAAATCTTTGGTTTCAAGGACTCCAACTCCGAGTAGGACTGCCCAGCGCGTTACGCGGCTTCTAGAAGCTTCCTCGATCTCGAGTAATTCTACTCGATCTCGAGTACCTCGGACGTCGACTTCAGTGGCTCGGCGCCTCGGCTAGCTGGTGCTCGATATATGTGGCTCGAACATTGGCTCCTAGGGTTCCTCGATCTCGAGTAGAAATGTTGATCATGGCTTGGCCTGGTGTTGTCGAGCAGCATCTCTTCGACATGGCTCGGGGAGTGTGATCTGGCATTTGTCGATATCGAGTACTTAACTCGATATCGAGTAGAGTGTTGCTCTGCTCCGGGTTGTCTGGTCAGGTCGGGTAGTGCTCCCGGCATCCTCGAGCAGTTTGTCTTCGACTCCAAACATGGTGTTCAGAGCTCCTCGATCTCGGGTAGTCAACTCGATCTCGAGTAACCCCCTGGAGTCGGGTTGTTGTGTTCCTCAGCTCCTCGACATGTGCTCCTCGACTAGGGTGTGTCCAGGCATGATTTGTCGATATCGACTAAGGCTTTTCGATATCGAGTAGCTTTGAGCTCCGGTTCTTACTTCTTGGTTTTCTCCCGAAATGACTCCATATTCTGAAATATTAAACAGAAACTTATGTAGATCTCCATTTCTGACAAATAAGCATATACTACATAAATTCGACATATTCCCAACCCGAAATATGCAAAATGTAAAGAATATAGAACTAAAATATGCATAAAGACATGGCTACTTTAGAGACATTAGGAGGCCTGGGGTCTTTGCCTCGTTCTATTTTAATTTAGTTCGAATCAGTCCACTATCGGTCGTGTCTTTGTTATCAATTTCGAGTCGTGCATATTGTTCATCGAGTCTTTGAGTCTTTGCTTCCGTTCTTGTTATTTCTTGTTTGATTGTCGAAGATTGAGCCATCCTACGGCTAACCCCGTATCAAATTGGCATCAGAGCTTTGGTTTCCAACATCAAAGTTGTGTCTTTTGTTATTCATAAACACAAAACTACAAAAAAAAAAGAGTCTTTCTTGTTCTTGGTTTTTACTTCTTGAATTCGTGATTTGATTGCTACTAATCCTTAAACAAGTCTAGCCGTGACCATCACCTATATATATATATATATATATATATATATATATATATATATATATATATATATATATATATATATATATATATATATATATATATATATATATATATATATATATATATATATATATATATATATATATATTTCATCCTAAGCCGAGCACCACGTAGTAGCCACCTTGGAGCCAATTACAATATTTGTGCAACCGGCACAATTGATTGAAGTGGAGCCTATTTCCACTGTTGCAGCCTGCATCTTTGAGGAGCCTTCGGCCTTCATTGAAAACAATCACAAACCCTAGTTTGTTTCTATCTTTTGTTATCATAGATCTATCTATTTTATTGCCTTATTTAATTGTTGAAATTTGTGGTAGATTATTTCCTAATTGTCTATAATAGATTATACAAAGGCTTAGATAGATATACTTACCAAAGTAAGCCAAAGTTTCATCTATATATATTTCATTAGGGCTACATAAATTTTTTATTTTATTTTTTTCTTTTTCCATAGTTTAAATTTTCAAGAGCCCTTTTTATTTCATATATAGTTTCTTGCATTAGTAAAAAAAAAAAAAACAATCCGAAATTGTTTAAAAAAGAGGACTTCGAGATCTAGTGCAAGAAACTTCAAGGACCAATTTTGGTGAAAATTTCATAGCCCTACTCGGAAAAATCTTAAACACATACCTCCCAAACCAATTTTTTTTAAGCCCTACCTTGCAACTACAATGCCCTTGCTAAGGGTTTGAATAAAAAAGAGGTAAAAATCCAAGTTCTTCCTTTCTTTTCTTTATTTTCTTTTGTTCTTTTTTTTTGTGTCCAGTTCTGGTCGAGTGTCATTTGTTCTGGTCGAGTGCCTCTCGAGTGCTCCTCGAGTGTCAGCTCCTTTCGAATACGGCAGCCTTTTGTCGAGTGGTTCTTGCCTTGTTGAGTACCTTATTTGGTGTTTCTTTGTCATTTTTCTTGATTACTCTCTTTTGATTGTTAAGTCCTTGCTTGAGTGTTAATTTGCCCAAAGCGGATTGCCCCAACAAGCTTGTCATACCAATTAGTGAGACGAGTGTGAGCGAAACACTTGTGAGGTTGTTTATATTTTCCTAACCCTTTACATAGTTCTTTGTTTGTTTATTTTGTGATGTCTAACCAGGGCAACATGACGTTTACTAATGCTAACTTCATGAAATCTTTTAACGCCATGATGGAGACCCTGACTAAGATAGATAAAAGCTTGACGGCAATAGAGCTTCATCGTTTTGGCTCTAATACAGTGTTCGGACAAGGAGTCCGTTGGGATGAGAAATCAACCACAAATAAATTACCTCAATTCCCACTATGTAGATAGTGGAAGTCGGGATCGTTCCACTGGAGAGAGGACAACACTTTCTAGAATAGTTCCTGTAATCTAATCAACACACAAAAATCAGTAGCAAAGGCGGTCGATATCGACTAGAGAGGTCGAAATCGAGGGGATGGTCGAGAGAAGTGATGAATGTCGAGTGGTTGTTTGTTTTCCAGTAGAGAAATAGAACAAAAAAAACAAAGGATTTTAGGAATGTAAACAATATAAAAAGAACTTCCAAGGTCAAGGGATAACCACAACAACAACCATGCATAAAACACACAAGAATCATAGAACAAAGATCATGTTTTTATCATCAAAAGATAGCTTCCGCATTCTTCACAAATAGAGAATAGAGGATTTCACATAAAACCTATTCATTCTACCTTTTCTTAATTAGATCCCTTTTACTTTCGTCAAAGATTTCTAATTACTATCCAAATTCATAATTAAATCCACTTTCGCTTCATAATCATAAACATGGAATCATCCTCAACTTTCGCAAATAATTTAAGCACAAGATAGATAATGATAAACTCATAAAAACATCATAGATTCAAGCTTTCATAAATGGCTATTGTTGGGCTCACCCCAACCCTAGTAGAAGGGGAACTACTCACACATAGCTATAGAAAACATGCTGAAAATTGAATAAAACATAATATGAAATTGCATAAAATCAAACCTCAAAACCAATGTCAAAACCTTCAACCAAAAACTCCAAAACTCTATATCTAAGGAAGGATGTGTGATATCCCTAATTAGCCTCTAATTGGCTTTATTTAAAGATAGAAATTAAGACTTAATCTCCAAGGAAAGAGATTTTATCTTAGGAAAATAATATAATCTATATCTAAGGAAGGATAAAATATCCCAAGTCTATCTAACTAAAAGATTCTAAAAGGAATTAAATAGAAACCCTAATTAAAAAGCCCAAAATCAATTAAATCAGCCCATAAACTTCTCTTGCAGATTCGCGCAGGGTATCGGCGCCGAGGGTTTGGGTGTCGGCGTCGAGGGTCTGTTCGAACGCAATGACCTCTGTTTTTCTCCAGCTTTTTGACTCTGTCTTAAATCGCACTTTCCCGAGTCCTCGTTCATCCGATTGGCGCATATGAATATGCGTTGGAAAACTCTTTTCAAGGACTACAACTAGGGCTGTTATATGAGCTGAACAGCTCGAGCTTGGCTCATAATCGGCTCGAAAAAAGCTCGACTCGAGCTCGTTCACTTACCTAAACAAGCCGAGCCTGAACATGATTTTAAGCTCGGTTGAAAGCTCGGCTCGTTCGATTTAGGCTCGAATAGCTCGAATAATATAGAATTTCTAAAATTTTCTTTAAGTTAATATGTTATGACCGAGTAAAACTACTTAAAGCTCGAAAAAAGCTCGGCTCGAGCTCGTTCATATACTAAAACAAGCCGAGCTTTAACAAAAAAGAAAACTCGTTTAAAAATTGGGCTCGGCTCGGCTCGAGCTCGTTTAACAAATAAACAAGCTTGAACATGTCAAGCTCGGCTCGTTCGGCTCGAATAACACCCCTAACTACAACTCTCATGAAGACTCCAGAACTTGAATCTAAGTGATGAATGGCGAAAATAAGGCTTTTCTCCAACTGCACCAACTTTTCCTTTTTTGCTTGGCTCCTCTATTGCCTTTATGATTTTTCCTTAAGCTCTAAAGTGCGTCGAAACTCTTCCAAATCAGCTCCAAATATAGAAAATAATAATATATGATAATTAAGAAAGCGAAGAAGATAAAACCTAGAAGATAAAACTTAATCTAAAATCCTAATATAGAAAATAATAATATATGATAATTAAGAAAGCCTAAAGGATAGACTCTCATAACCAACTTATTTGACCTAACTAAGAAATACTAAAAATAAGCAATTCTATAATTAGACTCCAACTAACATAGGAGTTACTAAAAATAGAATATATATAAAAAATAAGAAATATAAATAATAAAATAATTAACGTCGTTTCTTCAACGACTCCCAAGGTGGAGCCTTCTTCTTTCGCTTGAGGATGACATCATTCTCCTCCATTTGAAATCGACTCGTCCTCGAGTCGTCGCCTGGATCAGGATCGTTGTTTGACCCACAGAAGGCCATCTTGACCCGCATCATTAATTGATGTATATGAATTGGCGAGGTCGACCAATTGCTAAACTAAAAGCGCCGATCTTGCTTAGCTCCTTGATTTCTCATGAATTGAAAAAATTAACTAACTAATTAATAGACTAATTTAAACCAAAGTTCTTAACTTAAGAATTCTAACAACTAATTACGAAGGAAATTAACTAATTCAATTAATAAAACTTAAGCTAAAGCGATTAACAAAGGAAAGCGAAGAAGAAGACAGGTGCGAGGTCTGGCGCACGCGGAGGAAGCTCGGGCACACAGGCGTTGGCCTCAGGGTGTGCGGGAGTGCCGAGGGACAGGCTTCCGGACGTGCTTGCTGGGGCGAGAGCAAACAAGAATGGTGATGAACGGCTTTCAAGGTTTAAGATGATTGTGTTTAGATGAATGCTGTAGAACATAAGAACCGGATAGCCTTTGGGATTGATAATCGAGAACCCTTTAATCCTATAAAGGGGTTTCTCAATTCTATTCAATCTGATTTAATTCAATAGAACTACAATGTTTAAATAGAAAACCTAAGAACCAATTCTATCATGCAAGATAGAGTTTTGGTTTCTTAAAGATAGAATTTTAATCCTAAAGATAAATTAAACCTAGAAGATAAAACTTCATCTAAAATCTTAATATAGAAAATAATAAAATATGATAATTAAAAAAGCCTAAAGGGTAGACTCTCCTAACCATCTTATTTGACCTAACTAAGAAATACTAAAAATAAGCAATTCTATAATTAGACTCCAACTAACATAGGAGTTACTAAAAATAGAATATATATAAAAAATAAGAAATACAAATATTAAAATAATTAACGCCGTTTCTTCAACGACTCCCAAGGTGGAGCCTTCTTCTTTCGCTTGAGGCTGACATCATTCTCCTCAATTTGAAATCGACTCGTCCTCGAGTCGTCGCCTGGATCAAGATCGTTGTTTGACCCACAGAAGGCCATCTTGACCTGCATCATTCTGCCACTCTTATCTTCGATTCGTCCCCGAATCGAGTCAACGATGATCAGCTTGGAAAGAGCAGCAACCTTCAAAGAAGAATATGGAGAAATGGGTGGAATAGGTGCCAGGAGAATTCGAGGTATAGGAACCCCAAAAACAACACCTTCATGCGCGATCGTTGAACGGACTTGATCTTCAATAAGAATAGGATCAATGAACACACAAATCTCAGCAACTGGAACTTCATGAACATGCCCAAGAGGTACAATCGCTAACTCTTGAGACACGCCATCAAGTACCTCATCCTCGCTAACGGAATCAACATTCTCCACCTCCTGCACAACACTGTAGTCGACTATAAGTACAGATTCGGAAGTCCTCCTGGAGGTGTCTGACAGCGCGTGACCCACCGTTGGAAAGCTCGTCGAGTCAGCTTCGCAAAAAGACTGAGTTGACTCAATTCCGAGTTCGGAGTCAACGGGAATCTGCGAAACCAAATCATCGCGCAGTGCAGTCTCTTGGCCAACGAAAGTATCCGAAACAACCTCCATTACCTCCCCGTCGGCCGTATAGTCAAGAAAAATCACGTCCACATCGGGGGCGGATATCTCCAAGATCTCAGAGGTAGGTGGCGCGTGAGGCTGACTATTAAGAAGTTTCTGAATATAAGCCTTCCTCCAAGCGTCATCAAGCCAATTAGCTTGCCGGTTGGCCGCTTCCTCCATCTTTCATTTTCGTTCCTCCTCAACTTCTCGTTGTTGGAGAAGCCAAATTTGACGGAGGTGACATTGTTGTTGTTGTTTCTCCTCCTCAATTGCGGCTTGACGTTGACGCTCAAGGAGTTGTTGTTGTCGATGGGTCTCTTCTTTCCTTTGAAGCCAAAGGTGATGCCTTTGAGCCTCTTGTTGTCGCTCTAAAGCTTGTTGTTGCAAAGCTCGTCTCTGCAACTCTCGTCGGCGTCGTTGTTGTGCAGCCCATGGATCGGGATCATCATCCCAGTCGCCTCCCCAGAATTTTCAAGCCATCAAATCAAAACATCATTAACATCACACTAAAAGAAACAAAGAGCGTAGCATAACCTGTCTCTGAATACCAATTGATGTATAGCAATTGGCTAGGCCGGCCAATTGCTAAACTAAAAGCGCCGATCTTGCTTAGCTCCTTGATTTCTCTTGAATTGACAAAATTAACTAACTAATTAATAGACTAATTTAAACAAAAGTTCTTAACTTAAGAATTCTAACAACTAATTACGAAGGAAATTAACTAATTCAATTAATAAAACTTAAGCTAAAGCGATTAACAAAGGAAAGTGAAGAAGAAGACAGGTGCGAGGTCTGGCACGCGGGGAGGAAGCTCGGGCACACAGGCGTTGGCCTCAGTGTGTGCGGGAGTGCCGAGGGACAGGCTTCCGGACGTGCTCGCTGGGGCGAGAGGGAAGGCGAGCGCGCCAGAGCGATCGCGGCGAGAGCTAGCGTGCGCGAGGGCGGGACAGTGAGAGAGATCACTGGGATCTCCGAGATGTCGGATGCAGGAGCGCTCGTTGCTAGCGGGGTCGAAGGAGAAGAGCGAAGTCGACGATGCCGGGCGCTCCCGAGGGCCAGCGCTGCGCGCCTGGGCCCGAGTCTGCGAGAGGCCACCAATGGGTCTCCTTCTTTCTTTGCGACGACTTTCAAGGTTGAAGATGATGTTGGGTTTGTTGTCGCCGGAAGCAAACAAGAATGGTGACGAACGATGGTGATGGTGATGATTTTGTTTAGATGAATGTCGTAGAACATAAGAACCGGATAGCCTTTGGGATTGATAATCGAGAACCCTTTAATCCTATAAAGGGGTTTCTCAATTCT
Organism: Persicaria tinctoria; assembly: GCA_037127255.1. NCBI lineage: Eukaryota > Viridiplantae > Streptophyta > Magnoliopsida > Caryophyllales > Polygonaceae > Persicaria > Persicaria tinctoria. The sequence goes on along the minus strand of JBANSL010000004.1, from coordinate 69,600,941 downwards.
ATTTAATCTGATTTAATTCAATAGAACTACAATGTTTAAATAGAAAACCTAAGAACCAATTCTATCATACAAGATAGAGTTTTGGTTTCTTAAAGATAGAATTTTAATCCTAAAGATAAATTAAACCTAGAAGATAAAACTTAATCTAAAATCCTAATATAGAAAATAATAATATATGATAATTAAGAAAGCCTAAAGGATAGACTCTCATAACCATCTTATTTGACCTAACTAAGAAATACTAAAAATAAGAAATTCTATAATTAGACTCCAACTAACATTGGAGTTGCTAAAAATAGAATATATATAAAAAATAAGAAATATAAATAATAAAAAATTAACGTCATTTCTTCAACGACTCCCAAGGTGGAGCCTTCTTCTTTCGCTTGAGGATGACATCACGATCCTTGTAACTTCTTCTCGTCCTGTTAAGTTTCCTATGAATGCTCTTGTCCCGACCTAATATAGTTACTAGTGCAACCAGTCCTAGTAACCCTTATCAATCGAACAGTCTCTAAAGAAGGATTTAACCCAATTGATAGCTTTAAGTTCAGAGATTAGCCAAGGTATTTGCAGTCCCTAAAGAGGGATTTAACAACACATTTAACTTCCTACTCATTCAATTAGATCAACCAGCCCTAAAGGAACAAGTTTGCCACTTAGGTTAAGGTTCACAACCAGGAATCTACAAAACCTTAGCGATTGAATTGATCTAACAAGTTATCCAGACAAGATAGAACAAATCAATAAACAATCAAGCACAAAGAAGTTGAAACATTCAAATATAGGAAACAAGGAACGAGAATTAGAAACTCACAATCAATTCGAATAAAGCTTCAAATTGCAGGTAGAATAGATGAGTTTAGTTCCTCATGGAAGACATCGTTCAAAATCTCTAAAATGTCTAATGAAAGAATAGAATAGAAGTAATGAAAATAACATAAAACTTGGCCTTTTAAAACATCCAAAGTCGGCCATAAAATAAAGTAATAGATATTGGGTTTTTTTTAATATTCAAAACGACGCGCAAAAGCGCTGACGACCAATGCCGCGGGAGCAGCATAGATGTTGCGGCCGCAGCACACAGATTCTTCGTACCCCGCTGCAACGGGCCTTGCTGCGGCCGCGGCACGCATGCTGCGGCCGCGACATCTCTTTTGTCGTGTCTTCTTGTTTTCCTTTGCGGGTATCTCCTCTTGTCTTGCATCTTTCATTCCTTGTTCCTTCCAATGTTTCTTGTGTTCCTCTTCGAGATATTGCATCTCCCAAATGTGTTCCGATTCAATCTGCGAGATAAACACAAATTTGCGCAGAATCCGAACTCTTCTAAAATAATCACAAGATGCAATTTAGCAACAAAGTATGAAAGAAATGCAACCTAACTAAGCTAAAAATGCCTATAATGCCTATCTAAGATATGCATTATCAAATTCCCCCACACTTAACCTTTGCTTGTCCTTAAGCAATGATAGAATGAACGTGAATCAAAGTATCCCACAGGAAATGTCCTTAAGCAATTTAGCAACAAAGTATGAAAGAAATGCAACCTAACTAAGCTAAAAAAGCAACACCATAGCAGGTGAAAACATAAACCAAGCAAACAAACGCCATAGCATGTATTATAGTGATCAAAGCTTAGAAGTAGACATGATCCAACCTCACTAGAAATATGTGTTTCACTCATGTGTTTAGGCTTTAAGATACATCCCTCAACTCAAACCAATCATCCACTAAGATCATAGGCATTGACCACCATATCACCAATTCTCTACCGAAATGTCATTACTTGCGGAACACAACAAAGACAATAAAACGTGACACTTTTTTTTTCTTTTTTTTTGTTTTCTTTTTTTTTTCTTTTCCTTTTTATTGTCTTGGTGCTTTCCTTACGCGAAGCGCAAACATGGGTGTCATGAATGGCCCCGGTCTATCAACACCTCAACCTACTAATATGAAGTCCACTTGAACATCTTTTGACGCAAGTTGCAAACATGGGTGTCATGAATGAACCTGGTTACTCAATTATCAAGCTTTCTTTCCCAGTGGATAGTTCTCAACACCTTTTTGTGTGAATCATACCCATTGGTGTCATGCATAGATCCGGTTACTAAGTGCATCAACCATTGGCACCTTATTCACTAAATATGTACAAATTCAAACAAAAATATAACATAAACTCCGCAAGCAATCAAACATGTGCATCGGTCTTTAAAAATATATACTGCAGTCAATGCCAAGAGGTAGCAACACTAGGAGAATAATTTACACAAATGAGAAAAAGAATTCAAATAAGGCCAAACATTCTCACAGGGTCATGTTTTTAGGACTTCAATCATACTTTAGCTCAACCATACATGCTCAATTATATGTGCTAGCTCATGTTCCACAAAAATCAAATAGAGACAATAATAAAAAAATCTAGAACTCCATGGGATTTTTATGACTCATGCTTGAAATTTAAAATAGAGGACAAACTAAGCTAGATGGGTATTTGAATAACACATATGTTTGCAATGCATGCTCTATTTTTGGATTTTCGAATATTTTTTAATTCCGAAAAAATGCATAAATTTAAATGCAGAAAAATAAATAAATAAATAATAGAGACAAATTAAACTTAACAGAAATTAAATAAACTAACTATTACAGAACTTAAACATGTTGTGCAGAAATTTAAACATGGTCTTAGAAATGTCAGAAATGACAGAATTGACATAATATACATATAATTCTCCTCCCCCATACTTAAAGTTTTTAGTGTCCTCACTGAAACAGTACAGACAACCAAAATAAAGCATAAAAATTCAGGGTGAAGGAGGTAGGACTAACCACTCACTGATGAGGCGGCGGCTGGTATGGTGGCAACAAAAAAAAGCATAAAAATGCATTATCAAGTACATCCCTTGATAATGCATATCTTAGATAGGAATTATAGGCATTTTTAGCTTAGTTAGGTTGCATTTCTTTCATACTTTGTTGCTAAATTGCATCTTGTGATTATTTTAGAAGAGTTCGGATTCTGCGCAAATTTGGGTTTATCTCGCAGATTGAATCGGGACACATTTGGGAGATGCAATATCTGGAAGAGGAACACAAGAAACATTGGAAGGAACAAGGAAGGAAAGATGCAAGACAAGAGGAGATACCCGCAAAGGAAAACAAGAAGACACGACAAAAGAGATGTCGCGGCCGCAGCATGCGTGTTGCGGCCGCAGCAAGGCCCGCTGCAGCGGGGTACGAAGAAACAGTGTGCTGTGCCCGTAACATTGGTCGTCAGCGCTTTTGCACGTCGTTTTGAATATTAAAAAAAATCCTAGATCTATTACTTTATTTTATGGCCGACTTTGGATGTTTTAAAAGGCCAAGTTTTATGTTATTTTCATTACTTCTATTATATTCTTTCATTAGACACTTTAGAGATTTTGAGCGATGTCTTCCATGAGGAACTAAACTCATCTATTCTGCCTGCAATTTGAAGCTTTATTCGGATTGATTGTGAGTTTCTAATACTCGTTCCTTGTTTCCTATATTTGAATGCTTCAACTTCTTTGTGCTTGATTGTTTATTGATTTGTTCTATCTTGTCTGGCCAACTTGTTAGATCAATTCAGTCGCTAAGGTTTTGTAGATTCCTGGTTGTCAACCTTAACCTAAGTGGCGAACTTGTTCCTTTAGGGCTGGTTGAACTAATTGAATGAGTAGGAAGTTGAATGTGTTGTTAAATCCCTCTTTAGGGGCTGCAAATACCTTGGCTAATCTCTGAACTTAAAGCTGTCAATTGGGTTAAATCCTTCTTTAGGGACTGTTCGATTGATAAGGGTTACTAGGACTGGTTGGACTAGTAACTATATTAGGTCGGGACAAGGGCATTCATAGGAAACTTAACAGGACGAGAAGAAGTGACAAGGATTGCTTCAATCCAATAAAGTGGAAAATTGTAGGTAGAATTGCTTCTCCAAATTGTCTAAAAACCAAATTCGTTTGCTTTGCTTTCTTTACTTTGCTTTGATAAAAGGCGAAACTTTCACACTCAAAACCCCCCTCTTTGGTTACTTTAATCGGCATTAAAATCATACTTGAGTTATAATTTTCCCTTTGGATCGACCTCTTGCTTATCGCTACACTTGTTATAGGTTTGAGTTTTCTTTGGCGGATCAACGACAGGTTTTCCCTTCGTCAAATTTGGCGCCGTTGCCGGGGAATCAAAGTTTATTTCTTTGTTTTGTGTGTTTGCCGATTATTGTATATAACTTAACTTTGTTGTGAACCTATCTTACGGTTCACGACACCCTTACTACTAACATTTTAAGATGAGATTAATGCAGTGTCAAGGAGAAAATTTTCACCATTATTTTACAAGAGTGCATAATTTATTGGACGCCCGTTATGCAAGGGGTTATCAAGATAGTTTGCAAGATATGGTTGTTTGTGTACTTGAGGGCATGACTCTTGAGACCAAAGAAATTGTCGAGTCTGTGAGTAACGGAGGCTTTGCGAGTTTTAATTTATCAGAGATGTGAGATTTTTTCTGCTACATGGGTCACCAGGTGGAGCAGGAAGAAGTTTTCACACGCCAGGATAGGTTGGAGCAGATGCTTAAAAGGATGGAGCGAATTGAGGAACAATTGAACCAACTTAATCAACCGGTGAGTGAGTTGGCAATAGGGCAATGCTTTATTCCTCAAGTTGATGAAAGTCATGACACAAACAATGATGAATTGATCAGTGAGAGCCCGATGCTCCCTGACATGGAGTCTCATGAGTGCACGCATGATGATCCATGTGTTTTGGCTCCTATTTCATCGGAAGAAATCATCCTTGATTTGCCTATCAATGAATCATTTACCGAGCCAATTTCTGTGGCTCCCGAAGAAGGTATTGATCTTTCTTACACTTTTGTGAATTTTGGTGAATATACAGACCCTTGGGAGCATTACTTTGAGAAGTCACCAACGGAACTTTGTTGGTGGTATCATATCCCTTCGGTAGAGAGTCATGTTAGACTCTTTGATAAATTGAAAGGGTCTTTAACTTCTATATTTTATACTTTCAATTTATTATATTATGAAGTTTTGTGTAAGATGTGTACACAGAAATATGATAGGTTATTGAGGGCTTTAACAATGTCTGAATCGATCTGAGAGAGATTGTGAGCTAACCAAGGTATGTTTTTTTTTTCTTTCTTTTTATTTTTAGTTAGGGATCAATTTATCCTATTTTTTTTTTAAATTTTCGATAAAAAAACCCTCCTCCCGTAGTCCAGTCTCCCTCTTCCTTCCCTACTAAGCATCGCCCTCCCGTAGTCCAACCAGTCCTTCCTTCCCTCTCCATTCGCACCGCCGTCCTCCTTCCCTCGCCCTTCGCCCCCGCCGTCCTCCTCTGATCCATCTCCTTCTGTTCACCGCACCACCGCACCGGCTACCAGACCATCAATTTTCCAATCACCATCCATGTTCTCGCCGGCTGCCACCAGGCCCACCACCCATCGCCTCTCGCTAGACCAGCAGCCACCCGCGCAGCAGCAACCCTCTTCGTCCTCCTCTGTCGCCGCTGATGCCCAGACCTATCCTTCTCTCGTCGGCGCTTCACGGATCTACTGCTTCCAACTCGCCATGGTTGTTGTTGCTCCGTGTGACCGTGCCTGCTCTCGCCGGACTTGTCTACTGCTACACCGTCAGCAGCCACCACATCGGCCACACCCCTGTTCTCCTCTCTTTCGTTGTGCTCCTCGACCGCCAACAGTCGCCACCCCTGGACCATCCCTTTCCGCCTCTGATTTCCAACTACACAGCTCCTGTACTCAGCCCTATCTGTCAAGGCCGCCTCAATCCTTGTTGCTGACAGGCTTCGACTTTAATCTCCGCCCAGTATGTGCAGGTTGGGAATCGATTTCCTTGTCAACTATAATCATGATCTGAATTTTGTGAATTTGATTCTGAATAAGTGGAAGGGTTGATTTGCGTTGCGGGTTTGTTACTGCTTAATTGTTCTTCGATATGGTTGTGGGATTTTTGTTGATCTGATTGATTTCTTTTGCTTGTCTCTTGCTCCCCGTGTCCATTGATTTTTCATAATTGTATTCGCAAAATATGGATGAGCATGATCGATAAGGCTATCTCTATTTTACTGGTCAAGTTGCTAATTTTTATACTTGATTTGGCTCATGAATGGGCTTCAATTGATCAGGAAAGTTTATAGGGATGTTAATGTTACTTCTGATGGTTTTAGAGGGCCCAAGTGCTGATGACTTACTTGAGTTTCGATACTTCCTTTACCGGTGGATATTGCGTCTTGCTTTGTTAATTATTGTCAAGTGCTATTATCGTCTAGCTCCTCTGAGGTGTCCATGCTCCAATTTTTGCTTACTAGTTCTTGCTCCCTGAAATCACTTGAATCCCATGTTTTTAATTTATCATAAGTGATTGAGCACGGATTGATAAGCTTATTTCTAATGTACTGGGTTACCACTACTAGAATTCTGTTCATAGACATCGGACTTTTAACATCGGTCAGAAAAACGCATGATTTTAAAAATAATTATAACATCTGTTTGAAAATTTTCGATGTCACTAAGACTAGATACATCGGTCTTATTTTGCAGACAATGTTAAAATGTCATTTTAAAAAAAATGAAAACGCGCATCTAATATTTAGATGGAGTTTGAGGCGGTAAAGTAGGGAGTTCCAAACACTTTACCAAATTTGCTATACGCTTTTACTCTCTCTCTCTCTCTCTCTCTCACCAAATCTCTCAAAGAGTCCAGACAACACTCCCCTCTCCTGCAGTCATCCTCACCACCGCCACTGCTGCCATTGTCGCCACCGTCGTCGCCACCATCACCGCCACCATATCCGCCGCCACCAGATCTGAGATCTCATTCTCTCCCTCCAGATCTGAGATCTCCTCTACTTTTCCTCCTCCTCTCCCTCCAAATCTGAGATCTCTTCTTTCTCTCGATGTTCCCCGAAACCCCAAAACCTTACCACTCTCTCACCAGATCTGATATCTCTTAAGGCATATTCTTCCACTCAACTCCTCTCCCTCTAGATCTGAGATCTCCTCTTCCTTCGATGTTCTCTCAAAACCCTAAGCATTCCCACTCTCCCCGTTCTCGGAATCTCCATCTCTAGATCGAAGATTGGGAAGAGCTGCTCTCCATGGATCTTCTCTCTCCTCGTCGTCCACTTTTTCTCCCCGTCTCAGTCCTTCTACCTCCTTGGCGTGGCTCATCGTGATTTTGGTAGGGTTTGTTTCGTTCTTCTCTCTTTTAATTCATTCCTCTTTTTTCTCTCGTTTTTTTAATTGTAATTGAATGTTCTGTTGTGGATTTGCTAATTTCTTCATTCCTCGTTTTTCATACTCAATGCCCTTTTTGCACTATGCCAAGCAACATTCTTGGTGTTCAGATCGCAGAAATAGATACATCTAACTCTAAGCTGCATGACAAGGTAAATCTTTGCTTCAATGTTAACTTTTAGGTCTCAAATTTATGCAATATGTTTTTCATTCTTGTTGAGCAGAACTATCAACTTGTTATCTTGTTTTTGTTTAGCTGCACCATGTAATTTATGCAATAGTGAATATGTAAGGCTGCTAATCATTTAGGTCTTGCCTCATGATTGATCTTTTTGCCTCTTCACATGAATGGGGGTAATATTACCCATCTTCGTGGATATTTGGGCCTGCCATCCTTTCCGTCGAATAGCTACATAACAGAGGCAAGTTGGAGACAAGTTAGCAGCTGAGGACACATGAAATTATATCACATGTAGTATATCGATTTAGAAAATTTTAATATGATTTAAGAGGCAAAATATGAAGGATAGATCTAAAACCCAGCTGAAAGTATTTTATCAGTTTCAACTCCTGCAGGTTAAATTCACAATTTAGTGTTGTAATATTCATTAGGGGATGGGGTTTATCAATGGGTTTTGCATTGCAACCCCATTAGTGATATAGCAAACCCATAGAAAGAGAGTATGGGGGTGTTTGGTAACAAAGGTTTCCTATTCATACAGACGACCAATGTGCTAACATTAAAAATCTGAGATTACTAAAGATCTGACATAGCCTCCAAAAAATTATTCTTTGCAGTTGAGTAAATTAAAAGATGAAAATATATTAACAGAAACTATAAATATAGCAGAAGCTTCCCTCTGACATGTCGCCTCATTCCCGGTAATATCATCAAGATGATGTTGTATGGTGATCGTTTAGAAATAAAGGATCATGAGACATCACTGAAGAAGGTACTTTCTGCAGTGTATTAACTTTTCTAATTGGATGACTAGTGTCTACTATGGGATATATAAATGACTAATTGTTGAATTTAGCTTACTGTGAAGGAGTTTATATGTGTAAGAATCACCAGTGGTAACTAATTAGTATCCATGTTTACTGAAAAGCGACTGTAGAAGTGCTTGTTGTTCCCTTGTGGGTATGATTTTTATCTGATTTATAATAAATGAATTTTGCACTTTTGCAGTGTTTTATTGACATGTTCCTAATAGACCAGCAATAGTAAATACTTTCTTGCATTGCAGTTTCAAAAGTGTGATCTTGATAAGCTTGCAAGGGAGTAATATTTGTGTTATAATAGGTTGCTATCTCATCCTGCCAGAAAGCCTTGATAGGGAAGAGGTTCATTTCTCAATACCATCACAAAAGGAGCTTCTTCACCATGCTTGCCCGGTACTTTTCCTGGATTTTTCTGCATTTTGTTCCCTTTGATTCATTTTAAGGAAAACAAGGTTTTGATGAGTGTGTATTCTGTTTTTACCAAATTAATGTCCAAGCAGGTTTGTAATGCAGAAAAATCATACGTCGATCCTCACATGATAGAGAAGTACATTAAATTTTGCCAGGGTGACATACGAAAAACCCTGATGCCTCTTCAGTTCTGGTGCCAGGGATAAAAGCCTTGGTCTGGAAGAATATGTCTCATCCTGCCAGAAAGCCTTGCCAGGGATAAAACCCTAATGCCTCTTAAGTCAGGTATATGCTAGAGATGTCTGTCTGATAGAATATGTTTGATTCCTTGGGTTTCTTGTGTCTTTTCCGTGAACTACTGTCATACTGCTCATCCAATGACAACCTCATCTCCAGTGAAAAGAAAAGGAAAATAGGATATGATTTACAAACATTACAAAAGGCTGTTATGATTTATGGCTGAAAGATATGATTTACAAACATTCCTAGGGTTTCTTATGGCTGAAAGATGTTAAGTATGTGATATATGCGGTGATGTTGGTCGTGAAGCTCTTCTTGCTGTTTGATAATGACGGCAAGTTGTCGAGTCCTTCTGGTTCCTTTGCGAAAGCAGTATCACCAATGCATGCTAATCAGAAAATTACAACAAAGGCTGAAGGTGCGTCTTCCTCAGGTTCCAATTCTATTTGAAATACTCTACGTAAGGCTCATGGGATATTGGCTGGCAGATCATCAAGTATTTAGTCACAGTTAAAAAAAGGTTAGTTATTTATACTTCTCTTACCATTTTTTTGGTGAAACATTATGGATCAAGATTCAATTTGGCAGCATGCTAGTGTAAAATGTTTCCCTTAGTAAATATCTTGGCTAGACTTCAGTTAAGTAAATCCTTTCCTATGTTCCTTTTCACTTGGCTTGGGAGAAATTCTTTTTTTCCATCCTTTTCAACTTTTAACCAAGCATCAGTATATGGAAACCATATCCAATTATCCTACCATACATAGCTCGTGCATATGAAAGTGAAGTCATAGTTTCCTCACATATAAATTGGAAGGTGATTTAGTGTAAACACATTCTTCCAGTATTGTTGATTGTGATTGATTGAACCAATTTATCAGAGAAATTGGGAGGAATTGATTCATTATTGTAGCCTCAAATCAAATTCCCTATGTTGCTCCCATAGCTTGTCTTAGGAAAGAACCAATTTATACTAGTGTGCCTAGAGTTTCTTCTATTAATTTGATGTCTTTTTACAGCCTCTTAGCTTGTCTTTGGAAAGAACCAATTTATACTTGTGTGTCAAAAGTTTCTTCAATTAATGTGATGTCTTGTTACAATATCTTCTTTAAAGCAAAAAATTAGTAAGAACACAGATCTCAGAACTGAACGAGAAAGTGAAGATGTTCACAGAGAGCAGAAAACCGCCAAGGGAAGTGCAACTTTTTGAGCTGGACAGCAACATGCTTTGACAAAACTAACGAAATCAAAATCATTTAATACTCCCAGCATTGCCAAGATAGATGGTCTTGATTCAAAGAAAAATATGGACAATGATTTGAAAATTCCAAAAGTTGGAAGCAAACGCTGCATAAAACTGGTTCATTCCTTGCATTCTTGATAATGTGTGTACAGGGTTTAAGAGATGCACTCTTAAAACAGCTTACATATATGGATATAAATTGTCTTAAAACAGATCACATATATGGATACCTGTTGCCTTAAAACTGGTTAATTCCTTGCATTCTTGTACTCATTCATGATGTATTTATGCATAATTTTCATGCTCTTCATTGGTGGTTACATGTCTTTTTTAAACATTAGTTCAGATCTGCTCTTCATTGACTGTTAGATGCTGAATTTGAGCAAGATTTAGAGAAGAGAAGTGGCAACACTAGGTCTGAACGAGAGGAAGAAACAACGAATGACAAGGAAGATCGTGGCATCTCGGCCTTGAATTGTGCATCTAGCATTTTAACTCTATTGTCGATATTTTCAAGTGATATTATAAGTTTAGAATCAAACTATTGATGTATTATGTTTTGTATTTTAGCCCTATTGTCAAGAGTGTTCGACTCTATTGTCATTGTTTAATGTATTGGTTACGGTCTTTTACATTGTTTAATTTTTTGCTTGCCAAAACAATGTCACAATATAGATTAGTAGGTTTATTTACATCGAACTTGAGAGAAAAAAGCAATGTCTATGTTTGTAAATATGTCGATCATTAAGATACAAATCGATTTCTAAACCCAGCATATATGAAAATTATAACAAAAACAGATGTGTATATGCATCACTTACATTGTTAAAAATATATAAATCGATGTGTGTAGCAATGTAAGACATCAGTTTTATAAAAAAATAGCGATGTTAATTTGAAATTTTGTATTATCCTACCTACCTCCAAATGGCTAGAAATGGAAAATAATTATGGTTTAAAATTAGCCAAATCAATCAAAAAGTAATTATATCCATATATTTAAGTCATTATTAAAAAGAAAAACGATGTTATAAATTATTATTGACATCGGTTATAAACCGATGTGGTAAAGTTGGGATCTTTAACACCACCCACTAACACGTCGAATTTTTTTTTTGATTAACATCGGTTTAGACCCGATGTCTATGAACACAATTCTAGTAGTGTACGTTATTCTTTTTACTTGGATGATATTCTATCTCTTGGATAGTTGGCATGCCTTTTCTTGTTGTGTCGTTTTTGTGGTGTGTCTTAGCGTTATTGCAAGGAGGATAAGCCCATATTCTTCCAACTCCAAGGAGGTTCATGAGTGCCAATTGCATCCAAGTTGTTGTTGAATATCTCCCGTGAACCACATGCGAACATGAATCAGTTGCTTTCTTCCTTCCTCCATATTTGAACTGAAAGATTTGTCTCGAATGCCTGATTAGTTTGGTGAGTTTCCTCTACCTCTTTAATTCTTTTTCTTTACTTTGAGGACAAAGTAAGATTTTAAGAATGGGGTGGGGAATTGAAGTGTAGGGGAATTGAAGTGTAGCTCCGTCTTTATATATGTGTTAGTTTTTTTTTTCAATTTTTGTTATACATTTCATTGCATTTAGGTGTTATTAACGATACCCATTTTGGTTTAGTTTGTCCTCTAATTAATTTTTATGATCTTAATTGCATAAATCTCATGAATCTCATGAATTGCTTAAAAATGATTTTTGGAGCATGATTTGAGAATATAATTGAGCAAGTATGGTTCATAGTTGAGGTTAAATTGAAATCTATTAAAAAAAATGACCCATGTATGTTTGTTTTAGCCTTATAGGGACTATTCATAATTATTTTCCTTTTGTTTTTATTGTGTGAGTATACTCTCCACATGCTTTTTATTTAAATATCGTATTTCACATGTTTATTGCTTGTGAATTTCAAATGATTGAGGCATGTTTTCGTTAGCCAGATTATACTCTATCTACCTTACATATTATTCTTTGCTTGAAGCCCGTCTGAGCCGTAGAGCCTATTCTTTTTTATAGCTCCACAAAAATATATCATAGCCAATGATTAGCCTGACTCCATCCGGGAATTAGGAGGAGAATTGGTGAAAAATCTTTATGTTGGAGTTGCTTTGAGTGGAGGTGATGTATGTATGGTTGTGCATTGCGAGAGGCATAGCCAAAATAAGGTAACCCTTCTTTGCATAATAGAGATGACTTATTACTAGGGGCCTAAGGAGGATACAATTCACTTAGGAGTAAAAGTCTAGTAAGCTTGGACCTAGGGAGGATAAAATTCACCTAGGGGCAAAAGTAAGCATAAAAGAAAAAAAAAGTCATCATCCAAATGGAAAAATTACATGAGCTGTGTGGCTATTGAAATCTAAGAGTGCTTATTGATGTGTATTGGAGTTTATGTTATTGGAATGGTTTGCGAAGTATGGAAATTTTGGTGTTGTTCTGGTTGATTGTTGTTCCTTTTTCCCGGATTTTTAGCACCACAAGCCTAAATATTTCCCAGCCTTATGTTCCTACTAAAGCCCCATTACAACCCTGTAAAAGTCCTCATGATATTGTTTTCAAGTGATGACTTTCACGGTGTATAGAGCATTTTGGATTGAGTTGGGAGTTGTACTTTAAAGCCTAAACACATTGAGCATGAGAGAAACACATTATCCCGGTGAGGTTGGATTAAATTTTCCTTTATTATTGGATCACTCATATACTTGTTAGGATGTTTGTTCTCTTATTCATGGCTCCTACTACGTGATGTTGCTTTTCTAAATTATAGCAGGAAGATCTTATTTGTGGGATAATTAATTCTATATTTGTTTTTGATTGTTTGAGGACAAGCAAAAGTCTAAGCATGGGGTAGTTTGATAGAGTCTATTTTAGTCATGTTTTAAGTATAGATTTGCATATTAATTTAGAGCATGTTTACATATTTTATAGTTAAATTGTATTATTTAGTTTTCGGAGTCTACACCTATGTTTTATTGATTTTAGGTATTTTAGAGCAAATTCGGAATAAATTGCATTGGAAATTATACGAGATTGGGTCGGGTTACTCAAAATGATGAATGAGTGATTGGGCCGAGCTACTAATATTATGGATCAATTAGAGAAGTTGATGTCATTGGAGCCACTGGAGCCACGTGATTGTTGCGGACCGTACAACTGCGTTGTGCTTCATGTTATTGAAATCCCACCCTTATACTTATTAAATTAGAAGCAGAGTCTTTGTAAAAAAATGCACCACGTATCCTTCTCTGAGCAAACTAAGAAACCCTAATCTGCAGTTTCTCCCCACGTTCTCTCCTTCAACCGCTGAAAAAATTTAACTCTTTCCTTGCCCACGTTCTCTACTTCTCTTCTCTTCCCTTTCAATTATCCTCCTATATCTTATGAGTGCTTTAGAGGATAGATAGTCTATCCAATGGAGCTCTAGATTTTTTTTTTTGTTCTTTCGGATCTCTTTGGCCGTCTCTCTCTCACGATCTTTGTGTTTCCCTTTGCAACTCAGGAACGGGATCGAGCAGATCCGGCAAGGTAGAGATCACCGTCGACGTTTTGGTTTCCGATTGAGCATCCAGGACAAGGTACACGGTTAGTTCAATTCCGCACTTGCTTTCGATTGTTTCAATTCTCCATCCCTTAGAGACGCCTTTGTTTGATAGATCGAGGGTTTCGGTTTTGTTTTTGATTCATGTTTTCATATCAGAAGCTTGTGGTGGCCGACTTCTTCCTTCGGTAACTGAGCTAACCTTTCTTCCTCCTCTTCGTCCTTTGCATTTACGAACCAAATCGCACGGGTTGAGGGGTCAGGTGTGGGTGGAGGGGAAATTGGGTGCTGTGGTTGGTGGTTCATTCAGAGATAGTTTTTTATTGATAAAAAAAGAGAGTTTTTTGCCTATCGATGAGCCCTCACAGAGGTTCCCGGTCTTCGATATAAGCAATAGAGGTTGATCAAGGTGGAAGATGATTGGCAAGTTCTTACATGGTTGGTCTCATGTTTGGAATGTCAAGTTAGGCATGTTTGGAATTGGAATCATGTTCGTTTTATTTTGCCTGCAAGGTGTTCGATAAAATGCCAAATTTTTGTTATTTAAAGTTATTAGTGTGCCAATTAACAATTGATGGGATCAATTTTTATGCTTGTGGGAGGAACACAAACCCATGAATCCGATGAGTCTTATCTCGCTTTCCTTTGCTTAGATACTGAATTTTTCCTAGATGTTTAGATACTTAGATGCTGAATTTTTCCTTTCAATTTAATGTTTGAGACTTTATTCTTGACAATTAGGTTTTGTAATTGAGGTTTCTTTATTTTTGGTTCTTGAGTCGATTATGTTAAAGCAAAAATTTAGTTCAATTTTAGGGTTTTTTCTTTTCTTGGTGATTGTCTATGTTCGTTAGGTTGAGAACTTTTGTTTGAATGGATTAATTGAAGGGGTTGTGGTGTTAATGATCCGCTATCATAAACGGGTTCATTAACCCTACTATGTAGACTGATTTTCTTTTGATTTTGTTCATCTTATTTTATAAGGGATGTCATGAGAGCCCGTTTAGAATGATGGAGACCTTTGTTGATAGATATGCAATCAGTCAATCACCAAGATTTATCATCCTGAATGCATTTTCATTGTAAAATTTTGAGCAGGCACCATTTGAGGAGTTCACATATCCATTATTTTGATTTTTAGAGCAGAGCTTGCCAATTGCCTACGTAGAAGGAGGTTAGCTTCTGGATTTAGGAAGCTTTATTTCCCCTAACCACTTTGCGAGCATATTTTTAACTTCAAACTTTTCTTCTTTAATAATATTTAAAAAAGGGTGAAGATGTATATTATAGAGGAGTCCTGCATCGTGAATCCGTGATGGATGGCTGGTTCTTTAGAGCAGCTCTAGGTAAAAATTCTAGATTTAATCTTTGTAACTTATCTGGTTTAAACTGAATGAATATATAATTATACAAGTATTGTCATCTAACATTTCATTTTTATTGCAATTTTTTCTTGATATTTAGTAGTTGTTCACTATGATATATTTGTCACATTTTTTTCCCTTTAAGCATTCTCTATGAGCTACAATTTCTTCAGGCACCATAACACCTCTACAAATTGTTAGCAGCAAAACTGGTTGTTGGCACCCAAAAGGCTTCTTTTTCAATACAAGGTTTATGTTATTCAGATCAATCACACAATTCAAAGGATTCTTGATCTAATGGAGATGGTGGGGGTGATTCCAGTCTCAATCAGAGTTAATTGCATCGGTAAACACGGTAAGCTTCCTTGTGCTTTGGAACCTCTTGTTCTTGTGCTTTGGAACCCGCTGTTTAGAGTTGATCAGATTTGTACCTCATGTTCTATATAACAACATTCTCAAGTGTTGTGAATGTACTATGGAGAAGCAAATATCTAATCCTTTAGCAAATAGGTCAATCTGCATGGATGTTGAGGTAAAGATTTTAAAACGAATGATTAATGAATCTGGTATAGACTCAAAGATCTCAGTGACTTATCATGTGCTTTGTGTGGAAAATCTGCGTATATGCAAATTCAATTCATTTATATATACTTTGGGTTGATTATTCTTTCTCAATTAGGTTATTTATGCAAATCCAATTCCCATTTCTTTTACTTTCTATGTTGTGTCACTATTTAATTTTTTGTTTTACAACCTTCAATTTGATGGAGAAATCAAATTCATTTGTTTTATCCATCAGTTTTGAATATTGAATAAAAATGAAGTTAGTTATATAAACATCTGAAAAGAAATCGTCAAATGGAGGTTAACTTTGGAATATTTGGACTCCATGGTAACACGCAACACCTTAAAACCATCACAAAAATGAATCTATAATTTTACTCCAGCGGGTTTCACAACAACGGTTTGAAATATTTCATGGCCATGAAATGCAGTTTTGAATATTGAATAAAAATGAAGTTAATCCACCCATAATACTTATTAATTTAGAAGCGATGTCTTCAGTAAAAATTGAGCCACATGTCCATCTTTTCACAAAATAAGAAATTACGCTCATAGCTAGATTCCTAAACCATCGATAGAGCTAAAGTTTGGTGTTTGATTGGGTTGAAAAATAGGGTTATTTTGGATTTGAGCCTATAACGTTTTCTCATATTAGTGATTTCTTTACAATGAATCCCCTAGAGTAATCAAGTCGTAGTTCTGATCAGATCTATTAAGGCGGTTTGTGAATTAATGGTGTCCAATTAGTTGCGAATCTGATGGGTATTGTTCTTTTGTGTTGATTTCATCAAATTTTAGGGGTTACTATTCTAGGGGGTTACTAATGCCAAAAATGTGATTATCCTAGACTTCTCCCTGATCTCTTGTGGTTGTTCGGAATATTTAATTACACTGAAATTTATATTAGCTTATATTTTGCATGGAGCCTGAATTGCCAAACTTTATTCAGATATATATTATATGTAAGGCCTTGATCATACTCCATGAATTTCTCTATTTTGATGTAGGTCTTAAATTTCTAGCAGCCCTGGAGTATAAGTTATTTGTGAGTTCAATATTTCTAACAATTCTGATTTATATTTTAAGGTATTGCTTATATTTTCTCTATTTTGATGCATGACTTATATTAGAAATCCTAGATGAGGGCAACTTTTGTTTTCCTTTGTCATTTCTAGAAAATATGTCAAAAAAGTAAGTCGGGCAAAGATAATTTTTGGCAACAAGTAAGTTTTTTGCTCATGTTCTCATTTTACCCATCTTTCGATGTCTACATAATATCACCAATTCACTTATCCTTTTATGGATTTTTGGTATCCAGATAACGATATCGTAGACAAGTCTGAGGTGCAATCTCCATGACCCTCATTGCGATTCCGGTAGAGGTGAGGATACAATTTCATTTCATGATAAGATGCGGTCTCCTTTGGTTGATATTGTTTTTTTCTATAAATGAAATTTTGGCTTTTAGTATGTATCAGTAATAATGATAAACTTGGCATAATGATATTTTGGAAATGAAGCTATTCGCATGTTCAAAAGAGTCCATGTCTTTCTATTTTATAATTGCTTTTCTTTTGATGCTTGGAAGTGAAGATCATCCGGACATGGTAAGGTATATTGAATGTTTCTTCTATCTTCATCTTTGTTCGCTTGATGAATTCATTCATATATATATATATATATATATATATATATATCTACTGAGTACATAAGTACATTATCAGCTTCAAACCTATCTCAATCTCTTGACAATAAGAATATTAGACGAGTTTTATGCATGATTTCAAGTTCCAAGTCATTCAAAGTTAGTTTTGTGGATTTTTTTCTGATGAATGCTATAAAACTAATTTGAAATGACTAGGAACTCGAAATCGAGCTTGGTTGGCATCATATGATTTATTATGTTTTTCACCACATATATTTAATATAAAAAATCAACTTTTGTCAAGACTAGATCATTTTTCACAATGAAAAATTAAAGGTTCATGTTATGATTGTTTCACAGCCATGAAATATTTCATTGTACCCCTATGAAACAACCTGTATTTCAATCAATTAATTTAAGTAATATGTTAGGGGTGTGTTTGTGGTCTGCAACTTTGACCATTGTATGTTGTTTACCACATATATTTAATAAAAATCATCAGCTTTTGACAAGCTGTTGTCATTTTTCAGGGTGAAAAATTAAAGTTATGTGTCAGGATTTTTTTACAACCATGATATATTTCACTGCACCCATATGAACCAATCTGCATTCAAAATAATTAGTTTTAGTAATATGTAACGGGTTTAAGTAATATGATAGGCAACATGTTGAATTTTATGGTGCTCTTAAACTCATTGGTGCATACATGGAAAGGGTTGAAACATGGATGTTTGATCCATGTGGAATGCTGGGTTGGAATTAGTTCGTTGATTGTGGTGCTGACTGTCGAGCTATTGATGGACAATTGATTTTAGTAAGGAATTTTGTCTTTGATGCAGGAGGTCAGGAGCTATAAATAAAAGTTTTTAATGTTGATGTTATGGTTTTGTTGAGAGTTAGGAAGGTTTCAACTTATATTTCATGGGAAATAATATGATGACAATCTTCAATTCTTGGATTCACTTTGTTGGAAAGATGAGGGAAGCAACCTTAGGTCTTCATACTGATTTTTATTGCCTAAAATGCTTGACGTTGTCATGAAGATGGTCTAATTTTTTATATATAGTTGCCTAGCTAAGTTGTCATGGAAAGTGCTTTCTATAGTTGTTGTCGTTGATTTTCATTATAAAAAAGAAAGTGACGGGAAGTGATACTTCAAGAGATTAGGGCAAGTTTACAAGAGCAGTTATTGAATAGATGTTGGTATTGGGAAGTATTAATGGATTTTGTTTGTGATATTGGAGCATTTTCATATAAGGTAGGCTAACTTGGGGCAAAATAGTCAGGGGTTTACCAATTCATCCCCGCCAATCGGCTTGTGATATTGGATAATTGTTGCCGATTTTGCTCAAGCTAAATGGCTCTCATACGGTTGGACGTGATACTGCAAGCATGTACAACTAGGGACATTGTCAGGCTAACTATTTTAGGAGAATGGATAACGACAAAGGCTAGCAAACAATTATGGAAATTGGGTCAACTTGCCTTCTTTCAACAGTTAAGTAAGGGTGAATTGATGAAGCAGGACATGAAGACTTAAGTAAGGGTCAACTTGCCTTCTTCCAACAGTTAAGTAAGGATGGAAGACATTGTCAAACTGATTTTATTTTGAGTTTGTAGTATTTTTTTTTTTAAATTGTAAACAAAGCTTTGTAGACAAAACTTTACGAGGGAGGGAGTTTTGTTAGGATATATGTGTATGGATTGGGTTAGAGATAAGTGAGCTAAGATCCATTGTATACGGGGCTAAGCCTATACAAGGCTTATAAGAGCCTCTCGGTTGCACCGATAATGATTATGAATGAATTACAAAACACTCATATCTTCTTCCTCTCTTCTCTTTGAACTCTCATTCTCTTCCTCCTTATTCTAATTCGTCCATTACCGAGCTCCATAGCTCACCCTCCTATCAGACCTTTGGGTCCTAACAACCACATATATTTAGTAAAAAAAAACACAAGCTTTTATCAAGTTGTGGATGATGGACATTCCATAAAGCTGATTCATCTGCTGATTGATGACTACCCTTTCTTTTTTTTTATTTTTGAGTGACATCCATAATGTAATGATTGATTTGTAAAAAAGTCCAAAGGGCGTTAAGCTCGGCGAGGTGGGTTCGAAAGATAGAGAGTTGATGACCTGCGAATTAAGTAGAGGAGTCAACCAAGGATAAACCAAGATCTTGCAAAACAACCATGTTTGTATCATAACATATATATTATTGGTAAGGTTACTAGCTAGCCCGAAAGGCCTAAAAAGGAGGCATTTGGTGTTTGATATGTGTAAATGTATTCTCTATTGGCTATGTGCATGCAATGTTCATTGCTCTTCTCTTTTGACTATTTATGCACAACGAGGGCATTTTATTTTCCTAAGTAATTTAATATGTAGTGATTTTTTTATTAAAAAAATTAAGATTGCTTACTCAAACCTTAGCTTAGGAGTGTTTGGTTGATGATTATGCTCTCATTTTTATAGTCCTGTAAATGAGGAAAAGTCTAAAGGGAAAACTAAAAAGATCAACGATTATAAAGATGACACACAACCCTTTAATTACAAGTGTGCACTGTGTAATGTGTCTTAGACTCTTAGGGCATCAATCAAGAAGAAGTTTCCAATGTGAGAGATGTGACTTCTTTTTTATTTAAATGCAATTGATATCATGACAACAATTTCAATGAAATGAAATATATTCATAGTATGAGGAAAAACTAAAGCGGTAAATTTCTATAAAAATATTCACCCGTACAAGGTACGGGAAAAGTACTATTATTATTAGATAGATTAGTTCGATAGAATATTATATATATATATATATATATATATATATATATATATATATATATATATATATATATTATTATTATTATTATTATTATTATTATTATTATATAGATTAGTTAGATTAGGTTTATTAGACTCTATATACATTCATTACAGGATCGCAGAGGCCGAACATACGTGATACGGCCGAGACTAAGTTTTCACCTCTAAACCCTAATTGTCTTTTGTTTTATTTTTATGGAGACCTAAACTCTCCCGTTTCGTTTACAATTTGAAGCTTTTTTTGGATTGTTTGTGAGTTTCTAATTCTTGTTCCTTATTTCCTATATTGAATGTTTCGACTTCTTTATGCTTGAATCTTTTATTGTTTTATTCTATCTTGTCTGATTAACTTGGTAGAATCAATTCAATTGCTAGGGTTTTGTAGATTCCTGGCTATGAACCTTAACCCAAGTGGCAAACTTATTCCTTTAGGGCTGGTTGAACTAATTGAATGAGTAGGAAGTTGGATGTGTTGTTAAATCCCTCTTTAGGGACTGCAAATACCTTTGTTAATCTCAGAACTTAAAGCTATCAATTGGGTTAAATCCTTCTTTAGGGATTGTTCGATTGATAAGGGTTTCTAGGACTGGTTGGACTAGTAACTATATTAGGTCGGGATAAGGACATTCATAAGAAACCTAAAAGGACAACAGGAAGTTACAATATCAATTCAACCAACTAAAGTGGATAATTGTAGGTGAAACTATTTTATTAATCCTTATCTGCATCAATTTGTTTATAATTTATTTTATTTTCTTTCTTATTTTCACCACTCAAAAACCCCCCGTTTCATACTAATTGGTAAATAAACTTAACTTAGGAATAATTTGATTCTCTGTGGGATCGACTCGTGCTTACCACCCTACATTAGTTAGGTAGGTTCGAATTTATTTTGATACGGTTTACGCGACTAAAAACCGTCCATCAGTTCTCCCTTTGCAGCCTTTCCACCGTTTCCTCAAGGGTCTCACGGTTGGCCATGCTTCCCTTTAGCCTTTCTCTTAGATGAAAGAAACGCTCCGGTTCGTCTAAAGCCTCAAACTCTATTATGCGATCAGCGCGTCGCATACACCTCTAAAAACAAACACAAGAAGCAAACAAGTAGCATTAGAAAGCAAGGAGGAGGTGGGCTAGTCCCAACTCCAAAAGTCAACTACTCTAGACGGCGATTGTTACCCTCCCCGGCAACGGCGCCAATTTGTTGGGATGGGAAATCAACCACAAATAAAATACCTCAATTCCCACTATATAGATAGCGGAAGTCGGGATCGTTCCACTGGAGAGAGGACAACACTTTCTAGAGTAGTTCCTGTAATCTAATCAACACACAAAAATCAGTAGCAAAGGCGGCCGATATCGACTAGAGAGGTCGAAATCGAGGGGATGGTCGCGAGAAGTGATGAATGTCGAGTGGTTGTTTGTTTTCCAGCAGTGAAATAGAACAAAAAAAACAAAGGATTTTAGGGATGTAAACAATATAAAAAGAACTTCCAAGGTCAAGGGATAACCACAACAACAACCATGCATAAACCACACAAGAATCATAGAACAAAGATCATGTTTTTATCATCAAAAGATAGCTTTCGCATACTTCACAAATAGAGAATAGAGGTTTTCGCATAAAACCTATTCGTTCTACCTTTTCTTAATTAGATCCCTTTTACTTTCGTCAAAGATTTCTAATTACTATCCAAATTCATAATTAAATCCACTTTCGCTTCATAATCATAAACATGGAATCATCCTCAACTTTCGCAAAGGATTTAAGCACAAGATAGATGATGATAAACTCATAAAAACATCATAGATTCAAGCTTTCATACATGACTATTGTTGGGCTCACCCCAACCCTAGTAGAAGGGGAACTACTCACACATAGCTATAGAAAACATGCTGAAAATTGAATAAAACATAATATGAAATTGCATAAAATCAAACCTCAAAACCAATGTCAAAACTTTCAACCAAAAACTCTAAAACTCACGTTCCTCTTGCTGTCAATTCAGTCGTGTGATGTTTGATATCCCTAATTAGCCTCTAATTGGCTTTATTTAAAGATAGAAATCAAGACTTAATCTCCAAGGAAAGAGAATTTATCTTAGGAAAATAATATAATCTATCTAAGGAAGGATAAAATATCCCAAGTCTATCTAACTAAAAGATCCTAAAATGAATTAAATAGAAACCCTAATTAAAAAGCTCAAAAATCAATTAAATCAGCCCATAAACTTCTCTCGTAGATTCACGCAGGGTATCGGCGCCGAGGGTCTGGGTGTCAGCGTCGAGGGTCTGTTCGAACACAATGACCTCTGTTTTTCTCCAGCTTTTTGACTCTGTCTTCAATCGCACTTTCCTGTGTCCTTGTTCATCCGATTGACACATATGAATATGCGTTGGAAAGCTCTTTTCAAGGACTACAACTCTCATGAAGGCTCCAGAACTTGAATCTAAGTGATGAATGGCGAAAATAAGGCTTTTCTCCAGCTGCACCACTTTTTCCTTTTTTGCTTGGCTCCTCTATTGCCTTCATGATTTTTCCTTAAGCTCTAAAGTGCGTCGAAACTCTTCAAAATCAGCTCCGAAACCTATAAAATCACACCAAAGCTTGTGTAGACTCCATATCTTGCAATATTAAGTATAACTACACATTTTCCTTACTTTTCCAACACAAAAGCTAATAAAATGACTTAGATGGAATGAAAACATGATGTAAAATAAGACTAAAAATGCGGACATCAGAGTCCCACCTAGAGATGAAGTGCCATCTAATGAAAGGGAAGAAACTCATCCTATTTCTAATCAACTTAATGTTTCTCCTAGCATAGATATTCCGCTTGTTGATGAAATTAAAAAGCATGTTAATAATGATCAAGATGTTAATTTACTTGCCTATGATCATGAAGATTGCATTGAATATGAGCATGAAGATTATTTGATTGTTAGTAAATTTTAAGTGTTCCACCTATACCTTGTGCTGATAATCAAAGAGAAGATTTGTTTCATACTACATGCTTAGAAAAAGGCAAAGTTTCTAATATGATCATTGATGGTGAAAATTGTTGTCATTTTGCTACCCTTGAACTGATTGAAATTCCAATCTTGAAAAAGGAAGTAAACTTGCTAGCATTGGCTGGAAACTTCGAGATAAATGTACAAGCTAAAGTGCATATTCAATTAGAACCTTACGAAGATGAAATGAAATATGAATCGAGCACTAATCAAGTTTCTTTTCTTGGTTTTGTAGAAAGCTCTAATGGTCTACAAGATGGCGACGCCAAGATCAAAACCATCCAGAGGTGGTCAACCCCTACTACAATCGGCCTTGTGAGGAGTTTCCAGGTGCTCGTGTGGATGCATTTGCGGAGTCTTATGCGACCTTGGATTCGAGGTCGAATCCTTTTCAAGAAAGGGGGAATGATGCGGGACCATCCAAAACACCTTCGGACACATCTATACTTGGGGATGGACCCATGATTCGAGCTTGGGAGAATGTTGTCATCCTCAAGAGGAAGAAGAAGGCTCCCCCATGGGAGTAGGTCCAAAGGTGCAAGCTTGATGGTCGTTTGTTTTTAGATTCGTTCAGCCGTTTGACAGCTTTTCAACGTCTCAGTAAAATGAGTCGTACGAATTCAATACTAATTGGATTGGATCGTGCCATACCTTGTCGGAACGAGGACGAAGAGATTTACAACTTTGCTGTTGAAGATGTTTCCAGATTAGACCTAGAGCTTGGCCGAAAATCACATTCTTTGAGCTGTCACTGTTTTTAGACGAATTTATCTTATTTTTAGTATTTCTTTTAGGGTTATTTTAATTAATTCTTTAAGTTACTATTTTAATTAATTTAGGCCGAAATTCAGTCTTGTTAGGTTAAATAGTCGGCCTCTCTCATGTAGAACAATTAGACGTCTTCCATTATTGAAATTTACACTTCTTGTGTGAAACACATCTGTGAGAAAGTCAATCGATTCGTAGTGTTGCTCATCGATTGCAAATTGGTTATAGATCTTGCTTGGTTTGCTTTGAGTTCATCAACCTCGCGAGAGCTTGGTGATCCTGGTAATCACAAGTCCCCTCCTTGTGCCTCCAAGTTGTCCGCTTGGTTGTGTAAGGTTGTAGAGGCGGGCTTTATAGTCGTTGGTATTTGGTTCCTACCCTCTTAGGAGGCCTGGGGTCTTTGCCTCGTTCTATTTTAGTTCGAATCAGTCCACTATCGGTCGTGTCTTTGTTATCAATTTCGAGTCTTGCATATTGTTCATCGAGTCTTTGAGTTTTTGCTTCCATTCTTGTTATTTCTTGTTTGATTGTCGAAGATCGGGCCATCCTACGGCTAACCCCGTATCAGCTCCTTTTCAGTGGGTCGAGCCGGTCGGCGCAAACCGGTTTACTTAGTGCGTGGCTCTTGCCGGCTGGTTCACGTGCCCGCGGTTTGCCACCAAAGGTGGGTTCCTCGTCATAAAAAAAATGCATTTACACAGGTTGAGAGATCCAAATTTTGGCATATAAAAAGTCCTATTCATTTAAAGTGACGAACAAAGAATATTTAATTTCCTTGCTTGGTATAACTCATGCGACGAACTTTGTCCACATCTAGTCGCTTTAATACATTTCAAAATGGCGCAGAATTTTTCCCATAATTTTTAACAATTTGAAATTCATTCAAGCTGGTGACGAACAAAAGAAGATAATGGTCACCTGAGCACTTCTCTAATTGGCAAACACCTAACTCATTCAGGCGACGAACATGATGGATGGTACTAGGTCACTTGAGTCATTTTCTATAACACAAACTCATTCAGACGACGCACAAAAGAAGATATTGGTCGCCTAAGCCCTTCTCAAATTGGAAAATACCTAAATCATTCAGGCGACAAACATGATGGATGGAGGTAACTTGTCATTTTCTACAACATGAAATCAATTAGGCGACGAACAGAGGAAGATAATTTCCGCTGCCTAAGTATGATCTAAGCTATGGATGGAGGTGATTACCTTCTATAACAAATGCACGATCGTACATTTATCCACGCATGAACGTGCATGAATTCAACTTCAGTCAACGAACATAGCAATATAGTGGTCGCTTGAGTGCTTCTCTAATTGGCAAACTCCCAACTCATTCAGGCATTGAGTACGATGAATGGTATCTACCAATAACGAGAGAATAGTTTCAAAACTGATATTTTTAAAAACGTGTCCTGAGAGTGATAAGGTTGATGCTTAAATCATGATTTCTTTCGACTTTAATCACCACATAGTGAAACTCGCGATTCCTTTTTTCGAGAGAACGACTAAGTCTTGAATTCCTCAACTCATGGGTAAACCAGCAACACACATCTTCCTTGAATCCTGTAACGTTCTGTGTCTTACAATATCTCCTAAGACATCAAAGTTTTTGGCACAATATCTTGGGTGCTAATGAGTACGTGCTCTAGTGGAGACTACCCATGTCTCACATAGTGGGTTACCACTTCCTCACACTCACGTAGGTGACCTCAACATATCTATCTCTGTACAAAATACCTTCACAATGGGTTATGAGGTCATTAAAAGCTCTAAGGGTCATCCTCTCATTCATTAGTCGGTGATCTATCAAGCCCGTCTCAAATGACCACCCAATGCTTGGGATATAGAATCATTTAGAGCGTGAACTCAACCTCTCAATACACCAATCATAGGAATGAGAGTTCTGTATCTCATTATGAGTTTTTCCATGGCTTTGTTTAACCAAGTTAATGGTATCCACCAAATATTCCTCATAATTGTTTTTGCCAACAAACTCATGCGATGGACAAAGACAACAATAGTTACTCAAATGACAGACATCATTTAATATGTCGTTGCTTGAAAAACCTAGCAATGAACTTCATCGTCAAACGGGTTGATTGAGATTTCAATAGAAGTCTCCTTCTCTATTATACACTCAAGCGACGAACTACACTCGTTGCTAAATTATCAGGCGACAATCTTATGAATTCATGAATAGTTACCTAAACATTCAGACAATGAACATAGATAATCCATCCAACCGCCTTGCATTATTAAGCGACCATTATAGTTAATCTCCTAAACTCACGCGATGAATATTTGTCGCCGCCTCAATATACAAGCCTTCTAACAAGGTTTCCAACATTCTCAAGCGACCACAATAAAGGCGTCGCTTGGATGATTTTGTTGGTCACTTTATCATTCAAGAGTGACAAAGATTTATGGTTGCCTAAACATCTTGGTCGACTTTCATGATCCTTGGCAGGTGGCAATCTCAAACGAGGACATACAAGTTGCTTGGGTTGTTTAGGCGATGGTCTTCAACATTTTCGTCACCTGAATACTCTATGGACGATGTCCATGTGACGATCTTTCAGGTGACGACATGTTCATCGTCTGCCTGAGACCCTAGCAAGAAAATATACTGATCAAACATTCGCTTGCACGATCCGTGTAACTAATTCAAACCTAGGTTATCTACGATAGTTTATTATTCGTCAAGAGAATTAAATAGATTGCTCATAAACAATTAACTCTCAAATTTAATCCTATTTTCTCAATAAAGTTATAAACTTTATCTAATTATTCAATCTCATTTCGCAATTTTCGCATGTTGAACATCAAAATGATTCCAATAAATATCAATCAATTGGAATAAAAACACAAGGATTAAATGAATAAAGAATATAATTTATTCAGGCAATAATAAGCACGTGTATATCTCAACATCATTGGGATTACCCAAACCCCAAAACAAGAAATTTATCCAGACATAATTTCAAACACAATCAAAAAAATAATGATGAAAAAATATAAAACTAGATTTAAATGACTTAACTTTAAATCTAGCAAAGCAAACTCCAAAGACAAATCTCTAAAAAGCCTCAACCTACCGTTGTCTGAATTGATGGAATTAAATCATATTGAACTGGCTGTCCTAAAACGTAATTAATCTAAATAAATTATATTGCTAACAAGATAAAAAAAATATCCTAAAATAAAACTCTATAAAATCCTATAAGATAAAATATTGATCGATCCGGATAGAAAGTTCACCGAAACAGCACAAGCATTGGCTTGACAAGGATGAACATCGACTCGACATGTCGTAACCGTCATTGAATCGACCTTGGCTAGCATGAACGGACCTCGAAAGCTCTAAATGTCGACTGAATGGAGGTTAATGTCGACTCGACGTTTGGTGATCTAGAACATTTCTTCAATTGTTTACACCATATTTCCAGCCGAATTGGCACAAAGTACTCAACATGAAAGTTATAGATCTTTGAATTAGGTTTTCGACAAGCTATATAACGAATCGATCGAAATTTTGAGGAGCTCAAACGACTCATTTTACTGATATATTGCCAAGAATAAACTGTCCAGAAACTATCGACTCGACACCAAGCCTTTCTTAGATTGATTCTTAGCACATGAGATCGCTATACAAGGCTCTTTCGGCATTCGTGAACATCCCAAACTTGGTTTCAATGAGTCTTATTCCATACTGATTCAAATTGACATCAAACATGCTTTAAATTACCTAAAAATAAATAAAATGAAACATAATTCTAAAACAAAACAAAAAATCATATAAAAGATATGCACACTATTAGGATAATTTATATATTATTATATTAGGATTTAATTATTTCCATTATTTAGATTTAGTAGAATTAGTCAAGGTTGTTAGAGTAAATCTCTCTCCATCTCTCTCCACCTTCTCCACTATCATTGTACGCTCTATATATTTCCTTCTTACTATTGAATGTAATGTGTGTTCTTCTACACCAATTCTCAACATGGTATCTGAGCTTTTAGTCTAACGGCTTTGATCCTCCAATTTCCGCCTTCGGGCAACTATCCTCCAACTTTTGGCACAAACCAATGCTCCGTCATGTTGCCAAGAAACATATTCATTCAACGGCTTAGGCCACCACAAAACCGCTTTCGAGCAATTTAGTTCGAGCAATCTAAATTTGGCTCTAGCCATTACAAAACCGCTTCCGCTTGCCTTCCACACTAACCAAAATTTTGGCTTTTGCCATCTAAATTTCGGCCAAAACCATGTCGGCCTTTTATTCTTGCAATTTCATTGGCCAAAACCCATTTCGACCACACAAAATTGCCTTCGGGCTAATCCAATTTCGGCGTTTGCCACCATCAAACTACCACCACTTTAATTCACACAACCTCTTGATCCCTGACCTCTTCGACAACTATTTTCCATGGCAACGTCCCCATCGACGGACAATTCTCCGTCTTCACCACGTATTCGTTCGTCGGAAACCGCCACCACCGTCCCTCCAATTGCTGATCAACACCGATTGGCCACCCACTGCAATCGCCCCTGACCACCACTGCTCATCCTCCAACCACCGCCGGCGGCCCTGGGCCACGAGACAACATTGTCGGACCATCGCACTCGCCTCCAGCCGCTGCCTAGCAACTCCATCGCAGCCCTCCGACGGATCCGCGAGCCGCAGCCTTCGCTCTGTTGGCGCCGAGACCCACTGCAGTCACAGCCCTGCCCGGAAGAGCGCCCACGAACAGCCGAGACCGAGCCCAGCCGCTTCCCTCCGATCGCTGTTGCTTTCACTCCACCAGTAGCCGCACCCAAACATCGATGAAGAGTAGGGTCCGTCGAAAGTCTCAAAGAGGACGGACGCTACATCGTTCCGTCGACATTGATGAAGAGGAGGTTGCGATAAGCGACGCGAATGTCAGAGAAGAAGGCGTGTGACCCAGCCTTCCCCTTCGTCGGAGGCGCTAAACGTGAGTGACCGATTAGTGGATCACTTTCAACAATTTAAAAAAAAAAATTCTCTTATGCATGGTTTATTCCATAATTATCCAGTTTTCAGTTTCGATATCTCTTGCTTCAACTGCGGGAGAATATTAAGATAATTTATATATTATTATATTAGGATTTAATTATTTCCATTATTTAGATTTAGTAGAATTAGTCAAGGTTGTTAGAGTAAATCTCTCTCCATCTCTCTCCACCTTCTCCATTATCATTGTACGCTCTATATATTTCCTTCTTACTGTTGAATGTAATGTGTGTTCTTCTACACCAATTCTCAACAACGACCCCCAGTCATCGGTCCGAGTCGGACTTTGGTATGGTATCAAAGCGGTTAGCCTGACGGCCCGTGTCGATCCTGGTCTGGGTTACCCAGTTGTCCAAGTCTCATAGTTGGACTTGCGGGGCGTGTTAAGATGTGAATGAGACCAAAGTGTCCACATCGGAAAGTGGAACATATCAAGCCTAGTATATAAGTCAGTGGGCTACTCCTTCTATTGCCAATTGGTTTTAGAATGGAACCTCACTCGGCTTGTGTGCTAGGCTACTAGCGCATGTGCGCCCGTGCACACGATCTCCCCCTCCAGCGTCTTGACTCCACCGAGCCCAACCGAGTTAACATGGTATCAGAGCCAGGTTCGGCTAGTTCCGGTCTGGGCTCTATCTGGTGGGGTTGTTGGCCGTAGGCATGTCGCGGCCATTATGATACCCATCTAAGCGCATGTGGCAAGTGTAACTTCTTGGCTAAAAAACGCCGTTGGACTTGAGGGGGCGTGTTGGAATGTGGTTGTTCCACATCGGTAATCTAGAGAATGTTTGAACAACATATAAGGTTGAAGGGCTACTCCTCTCATTGCCAATTGGTTTTGAGATAGAACCCCATTCGGATTTATATGTTTTTTGTGTCTCCCGTATGTGAACCCGCACACACGATCTCCCCCTCCAACGTCTTGACTCCACCGAGCTCAACCGAGTTAACAAAAACATATAAGAATGAGTACTTGAAACTTACTATAAACTATATATATCCTATAACTGATAGATTACATAGGTCTCCTATTGTATAGTGGGCTGAAAGCCCGTTAAGGCCCAATACCTTGTAACCTATATATATGTTATATCAATGAATGGAAACCCTCAAGGAGGACATTACAATCAATCTCATGATCTCACATGGTATCACAGCCTAAGATCCAAAGACCCTAAATTCTTTTTCTCTAACCCTAGCCGCCACCTCCTTCTCTCTCTCTCCTCGCCGCCGCCCTCCCACCGTCGCCCCCCCCCCCCCCCCCTCCTTCTCTCCCACCGTCCGCCAACCCCTAGCGCGCCCGCGCCACCCCCTAGCGCGCCCGCGCCACCACCTAGCGCGCCCACGCCATTCCCCCCGCGGCCGCGTCACTCCCACCGTCGACCCCCTCCTTCTCTCTCTCGCTCGCTAGCACTTCCGCACACCGCCCTTAGCCTTCCCTTCTCGTCCCAATGGCTAACCCACAACCTACCGACCCTATTAAGCCACCCTACCATTCCGCCCTAACCATCTCCAACATCAAAAATTGCATCCCAATCATTCTTGATCATGAGTCCAGTACCTACACCATGTGGTCGCACCTTTTCACGACCCATGTTAAGGCTCATAAAGTCCTCCACCACATCGACTCCTCCGCTAACCGTCCTGCAAGCGAAGACGACGATCTCTTCGCTCAACTTGACACCATTGTTCTTCAATGGATCTTTAACACCATCTCAAAAGATCTATTGACCACTATCCTTGACCCCAAAGACAACGCCTTGCAAGCTTGGAAGAAACTTCAGGATCTCTTTCAAGACAACAAGTCCACCCGTGCTGTCTATCTCGAGCACGAATTCTCAGGTTGCAAGCTTTCCTCTTTTCCGTCGATATCTGCCTACTGTCAGCACATCAAGACCCTGGCTGATCAGCTCGACGCTGTCGACTCCAAACCCAGTGCCACCCGTCTGGTTCTTCAGGTTCTCTCTGGTCTCCCTTCCGAATACAACGCTGCTGCTACTCATATTCAGCAGACAGAGCCTCTCCCTACATTCGAGAAGACCCGGTCTCAACTGATCCTGGAGGAGACTCGCCTTCAACGTCAGACAACCGACGCCGCCAAAGACAAGACGGCGTTGGTCTCATCCAGCGACATCATCGAGCAACTCGCCCTCCAGCCAGGCCGCACCAACGATCAGCAAGGACCTAGAGGCGGCGGCCGCAGCGGCGGGCGCGGCCGCGGCCGCGGCAGAGGCCGCGGCGGCCGCAGCACCTGGAGCCTGCAGCAACATGATAACCGCCACCCCTCTTGGTACCCCAACCCTGGCTACCCTCCTTGGATGCCCTATGGCTACCCCGGTGCGTCGTTTCGTGGACCTGCCCCATATCTCAACCGTCAGCAGGGCTTGTTGGGTCCTGCTCCCCGTCCATCATCCGATCAGGCATACCCGACTGATGTGCACAACGCCTTCTCTTCCATGCAGCTGACACCTCCTGACGGCTCTTGGTACATGGACACTGGCGCTACCTCTCATATGACGAACTCCTCAGGTACTCTCTCATCTCATTCTTTTAAGGGTCCTGCTCATTCTATTATCGTTGGCAACGGTGGTCGCCTTGCTACTTCGGGCATTGGCCACACCACACTACCAACCCCTACCAACCCTTTGCACCTAAACAATGTCCTTATTGCCCCCAAACTTGTCAAAAACCTTATCTTTGTCCGTCGGTTTACCACTGACAATGATGTTTCTCTTGAGTTTGATCCGTTTGGTTTCTCTGTGAAGGATCTTACTACGGGGGTTACTCGCCTGAGATGTAATAGCACTGGGGAGCTCTATCCTGTGTCGTCGCCCTCACCATCCAGCCCGTCAAGTCCAGTCGCCCTCTCGGCATCATCATCCAGTCTTTGGCATGCTCGTCTTGGTCATCCCAGTCCTGCAGTTTTAGATTTACTTCGTTCTAAGAGTCTTGTCATTTGTAATAAAGAGCACCGCTCTGGTTTATGTTCGTCTTGTCAGTTAGGCAAGCATGCCAGACTTCCGTTTCAGCGTTCTTTAAACACTACTTTCGCACCTTTTGATATTATTCATAGTGATATTTGGACATCTCCTGTGCCTAGCAAGGAGGGTCATAAGTATTACCTTTTGTTTCTGGATGATTTTACACACTTCTTATGGGTTTTCCCTTTGCACTTTAAATCTCAAGTGTTCCCTATCTTTGCCAAATTCCATGCTTACATTAAAACACAGTTTCACACCTCTGTCAAGTGTTTCCAATGCGACAATGGCCGTGAATTTGACAATAAAGATTTCCACACTTTCTTTAATACCAATGGGATCTCCTATCGCTTATCCTGCCCCTACACCTCGCAACAAAATGGCAAAGCCGAACGAATCATCCGCACCATCACCAATATGATGCGCACTCTTCTCTTCCACGCATCCATTCCCCTCCCTTATTGGCCTTACGCCTTGGCCACCACATGCTACCTCCTCAACATTCTCCCTTCTACCACCCTCAACCATCGCTCACCGTTTCAGGCACTGTATTCTGCTTTGCCCATATATGATCACCTTCGTACATTTGGTTGCTTATGCTTTCCCAATCAAGCATCCACCGCCCCCCATAAGCTTCACCCTCGCTCTACCCCTTGTGTCTTTCTTGGCTACCCGTCTGATCATCGCGGTTATATTTGCCTTGATATCAAGACTCACAGGATCATTCTCTCTCGTCATGTCACCTTTGATGAGTCGCGATTTCCCTTCGCATCTCCCACACCCCCTGTGTCGTCGTCAGAGTCTGAGTCACCATTTCCTCACTTCATTCTTCCCCAGAGCTCTCCCGGTGCTCCTGCGTCTCCCCCTCCCCCACCTCCCTCGCCACCCCCCACAACCAGACCTCACACCCGCAGCGTCTCCGGTGTCTTCAGACCCCGACAGATCGTCTCCATGACCACCGACCATCACCCCGCCATACACCCCACATCCCCTACGCCAACATCCCTGCCCCAAGATGGCGCGCCCACGCCCCAAGCAGGCGCGCCCGCGCCCCAACCTGACGCGCCCGCGCCCCGCCCTGGCGCGCCCGCGCCCCGACCTGGCGCGCCCGCGTCCCCGGCTGGCGTGCCCGCGTCCTTCGCCTCTCCTGCCCCCATCCTTCCCGACTCCCTTTCCCCCTCTGCCTCCACCCAGACCTCCCTCTCCCCCGTTCCCACCTCCCACAAAACAGCCCTCCTAGACCCGAATTGGCAGGCGGCTATGCTCGACGAATACAGGGCCCTTACGAAGAATGGTACTTGGGTTCTTGTTCCTCGCCCTCCTGAGGCGAACGTCATTCGTTGTATGTGGCTCTTCCGTCACAAGTTCCGCTCTGATGGGACATTGGAGCGCTACAAGGCCCGTCTGGTGGTGAACGGTAGATCTCAGCAGGCAGGTATTGATTGTGATGAGACCTTCAGCCCTGTGGTCAAGCCTGCCACTATCCGAGTGGTCCTGAGTCTGGCTCTGTCGCGCAACTGGGGCATCCATCAGCTGGATGTCAAGAACGCCTTTCTGCATGGTCATCTGAATGAGACGGTTTACATGTTTCAGCCTCCGGGGTTTGCTGATGCTGAGCGTCCAAAGCATGTCTGTCTCCTCAAGCGCTCTCTGTATGGTCTGAAACAGGCTCCACGGGCATGGTTCCAGCGGTTTGCCTCTCATCTGCTCCGCTTGGGTTTCACTGGCAGCCGATCGGATACGTCTCTGTTTATCTATCGCAGAGGCTCGGACTTGGCTTTCCTGCTGCTCTATGTCGACGACATCATTCTCACCGCCTCTTCTGATGCTCTTCGAAAGTCCATCATCTCGAGATTGAGTGCCGAATTCGCCATGTCTGATCTGGGTCCGCTGTCTTACTTCTTGGGAGTTGCCGTTCAGCGGCATGCGTCTGGTCTGTTTCTCTCACAGAGTAAGTATGCTGCTGAGATTGTTGCTCGTGCTAAGATGGTCAACTGCAATCCCGTCGCAACCCCAGTCGATACATCCAACAAGCTCAGTGCTCATTCGGGTCCTTTGGTTGATGATCCAACACTGTACAGGAGCCTCGCTGGTGCTCTTCAGTATCTCACTTTCACCAGGCCTGATATCAGTTACGCCGTCCAGCAGATCTGCTTGTTCATGCATGCCCCTAGGGAACCCCATTTTCAGGCTTTGAAGCGGATCATTCGGTACATCAGCGGCACCCTCGAGCTCGGCACCACCATCACTCCTTCCTCTAAGCTTGATCTTGTGGCATACACTGATGCGGATTGGGGTGGTTGTCCAGACACACGTCGCTCCACGTCTGGTTACTGTGTCTTCCTCAATGACACTCTTGTGTCTTGGTCAGCCAAACGTCAGTCCGTCGTGTCTCGCTCCAGCGCTGAAGCCGAATACAGGGGTGTTGCCAACGTTGTCTCTGAGTGCTCTTGGCTCCGCAATCTCCTGCTTGAGCTACGATGCCCCTTACAGAAGGCCACTCTGGTCTACACTGACAACGTCTCCGCCGTCTACCTGGCTAGCAACCCAGTCCAACATCAACGCACGAAGCACATTGAGCTTGATCTCCACTTCGTCAGGGACAAGGTTGCCATTGGACATGTCCGCGTTCTACATGTCCCGTCCTCTTATCAGTACGCTGATATATTCACCAAGGGTTTACCTAGACAGTTATTCATTGATTTTCGTTCCAGTCTCACTGTACGGACCCCTCCCGTTTCGACTGCGGGGGTTTGATAGATTACATAGGTCTCCTATTGTATAGTGGGCTGAAAGCCCGTTAAGGCCCAATACCTTGTAACCTATATATATGTTATATCAATGAATGGAAACCCTCAAGGAGGACATTACAATCAATCTCATGATCTCACAATAACACATAAAATATATGATGATATAATTGTTGTAAATGTTAGAGGTCACAAAACAATTAAGGTAACCCTTCTTTTTCGATCTCCTTTTTTCCTTTAAAAAAAGGCATGAAACTTATACAAAGTAAAACCTTATATGACAAATCCACTTTGGAGTTGCATAGATATATTGAACATGTACTATTGTTGGCTGAAACTGAATATTCCCAAGAGATATACCCTCCCACCGATTGCATTATTTTCACTTGCATTTCCCTTTTCAGATTCTCTAGTGGGAAATATCATTGCTTTCCCCTTAATAATGGCCTTTTGATTTTAATTCAA
Organism: Persicaria tinctoria; assembly: GCA_037127255.1. Taxonomy (NCBI): domain Eukaryota; kingdom Viridiplantae; phylum Streptophyta; class Magnoliopsida; order Caryophyllales; family Polygonaceae; genus Persicaria; species Persicaria tinctoria. The sequence goes on along the minus strand of JBANSL010000004.1, from coordinate 69,565,792 downwards.
ATCAATTAATTAACAAACTGAACTTGTAATTGCTTTTACACACAACCAGGTTTAATTTTGCATTGACAATTCAGGATAAAGTTTAGCCATGTGATTTTTGGTTCACTTAATCACTTTATTTAAAAATATCTCATGTGTAACTTATTGAAGATCCAAGATCGAAAATTACTTGCTCATTCCTCACATTGCAACACCCTTTGTTTTTCTTCTTGCTTTAAACTATGTTCTAGAGGAAATTTGATTGAATCTAATATCGACTAGCTAGCTTATGACAATATTCATGTGTAGATTGATCATCTAAGTCGACAACAACTAATCTTAATCTTTTCATCTAACTAGGTTGTTTTATGTACATAGGGTGTCAAATAGGCTTATCCTCCACGGAAAGTTGTTCGCAATTCTCGTATGATTGGCTCTCCATCACACATACGAATCATTGGCATATCATACGAGTTGCGTAGAGAAGTGTATGTCGAAATTCTAGTCGTAAGTGCTACATATGGATTGGAGTTGTTCTGATTAGGTTGTGAAGTTTTCATTGGAGGATGTTGCTTTTTGATGTGTAAAATGGGATCCTGCAAGCAAAATCTTTTGCATTGAGTTGCAACCTCGATCAATCAGTTTTCCTTACGGAACTGCGCCTTACAAATATATAAATTTGTGTTTGGTGCATGTACAAGTGAAAGTGGTACTTGCATTGTGCAATTATAATTTAAAAAGATTATCTTGCTATAATCTTTTGACAATTCCATGACTATAAGAGAAAAATATTGCACATTATGTGTTAATTGTTATCCCATGCCTTCTTATCTTCCTTTTTATTTCATATATACTTTATTTGTTGTTTAATTTATGCATTAATGCATATATATACTAGTTATGTATACAACTATAAAAATCATTTGATAATACGAGAAGTAATTCAACAATCTATATATTCCAGAGTCTCAAAAGCTACTGGCATGATCGAATGGAAGTTAATTTAGCTCAACCACAAAGTATATACATATGTTGATTAGAAGTATTACATGTGCAACATACTCACTAAAAATCATTGAACAATAAGCTAGATAGACAAGTTAGCCAATTAAATTAGATTAAAAATCAATGACCTCTTGTTCTATTCAAATCCTTTTACATTTTGTAAGAAGTAGATGCCCATGTTGAAATTTAGATCGCATTGATCGTAGAGTGAAAATAAACACGATGAGAGTAAATCTCCTATATATAATTGCTTAAATTTTTGTGTTAAAGAGGGTGGATTCCAACCTTATATAATAATTTTTTTAAAAATAAATTAGATAGTTTTGGATGAACTTGTCTAGTGGCTGATCTATCTACTAGTTTCGAGTCTATAGACAATTTGTTGATGATTGTAAAACCTTCCCATCATTTTTAAAATAAAAAAAAAATGGATTTTGTTATTTAAAGGAATGTGATATGATTGAATTTGGAAGTGGGTATATTCGATCAATCTGGAGGGCTTTCAAATGAAGCAAGTCAGTTAAAGGTTGGGACACACAATTAAAAAACTGGTGAGAATTAAATCCATACCTGAAATTACATCATGCCATGAGGGCATCCATATGGTCATCCTCTATCCAAAATCAAACCAATTCGATCATTAACTTATAAAAAAAAAAGATTCTTTTAAGTCTCAAATTGAATGTTTTGCTTTAAGGAGTAAGTGGGTGTGACGAATATTTGCACAGCAGCCCCAAAAGATGAACCGTTTATTGAACAAAAGGAGTAAATATTGTTAAAATAAGTGTACACAAATCTTAAGGGTTTGGTCTAATGAATCAAAAAATTTTATTTCACGTCTAGGAGGTTCGAGTCTCCCGTTACATATTTGGATGTATACGTGTAAATTTGTTCGATTAAATAGGTGAAATATATAATGAATTGTTAACGGGAGATAAGTTCATATAAAATCTTCAACTTTGTGTAGAGTTTTACTTTTTTTTTTTTTTAAATAACTTATTATTTCTAATCTTTTATAGTCGACGGAGGAGGAACGCGTTGAAAACCCAGTTGTAGTTATGCCTCCTTCTCTACACAAAATCTGTTGTTCTACACCAACTTGGACAACAACAGATTTTGCTGTGAACTGGGAAGAACCTTTGTAAACTGTAGAGAATATCAGTTTTATGGGTGTGTTTTTAATCATTTTCTATGCTTTCATGCTCCTTTTGTAATAAAGCTTTTAGTGATGTAAGGGTTTCTCCCTCTCACGTGACATGTTGGTAGGGTAGTATATAAGCATCTCTTTGATGTGAAAAGGGAACAATTTTTAGGGATTGCAGCCCTATGAAAGGACCTCTGCCGCCACCTGCAATCAATGAGCAATGATTGCTCTTTTCTTTTATTTGCTGCTATGATCTGCTATGGTTTGTTGGTGTTTTTGTTTCATTGATTTGCAGTGATCTTTGCATACATTCTTACTTTTCTCATGGTATCAGAGCTGTAGAGTTTCGATCCTGATCTTCTCTTATTTAGCTTCGTCGTTACGACGTTTATGTTTAATATTATTGGAAACATGAGCATTCCAAATGCTACTGATTCTGCTCCAGGTAATCCTAATGATCCTCTATATTTGTCAAACTCTGATCATCCAGGCGCCCAATTGGTGGTTGTTCCCTTTGATGGCACCAATTTCATGACATGGAGTCATGGGATAACAATGGCTCTTGGAGCCAAGAACAAACTGGGGTTCACTAGTGGCGCATGTGTTAGGCCTGAGGCCACTGCTGCGGATTTACAGAAGTGGATCCGTGCAGACTTCATGGTCCGATGTTGGATCTTAAATTCTATGAATAAGAATATTGCTGAAGCTCTTGTTTTCACTGAGTCTACCAAACAACTTTGGGATGAAGTTGTTGAGCGTTTTAGTCACACTAATGCTCCCTTGGTCTATATAATCAGAAAGAAATTAGGCAATGTCACACAGGGCTCTATGCCCTTGGCTGATCTCTTCAATACCTTGAAAAGGTATTGGGACGAGCTCCAAGTTTTGGAGGGAATCCCACAATGCTCTTGTGGAGCAATGAAACAGTGCACATGTGACATTGCTACGAAGATTGTTGATATTGAGAACAAAAATCGTGTTATGCAGCTTTTAGCAAGTCTTAATGATGGTTATGAAGCGGCTAAAACTCATATCCTATCTATGGATCCCTTACCTGGATTAAACAGGGCTTATTACATCCTACAGCAGGTGGAACATCAGGAAACTCTCAGGTTTCTAATGCTGACAGTAGTGCTTTTGCTGCAGGCAAAAGGGGAAATTTTCAATCTAATGTGAGTTCTAATTTCCAGACCAACCTTAGTCCTAGATCTGATCAGGGTTACAGGAAGGATTGAAAAGAGATCAGAAAGCAAGAGAAGCTGAACAGAAAATGTAATCATTGTGGGTTAAATGGCCATACTGCTGAGCAATGCTTCAAATTACATGGAGTACCTGACTGGTTCAAGGAACTTAAGGAAAAGGAGAAGCAACATGCATCTAGAGAGAGGTGGAATGGGACCTCTAAAGGAGCTGCCAATGCTGCTGGGTCCATGGGATCTCCTATGCAAAGTAATCCACTAGAAGAAGATTTCTTTGACAAAGGGCAGACTGATGGACATGTTGACAATGCCATGGTAAATGTTGTCTATCAAGAGATCTTGAGGAAGATGAAAGGGAAAAGCATCAGTGATATGTCTTCAGTCAATTTTGCAGGTATAGTTTCTTGTTCTTCTGCAAACTCTAACTGTAAAGTGGGTTCAGATGTTGAGTGGATACTTGATACAGGGGCTAGTGATCATATGATGCCTAGAGACCTTTGTGTTTCTATGAAGGCTAAGCTTGCCAAGCCAGTGCATATAGGGCTGTCTGATGGTACCATTAAAATTGTCACTGAAAGTGGCAACTATAAGATTTCAGATCATGTCATTCTTAATGATGTATTGTTGGTACCCGATTTTCAACATAGCCTATTATCTGTGGGGAAATTGCTTGATGATTTTGACTTGATAGCAATATTCACTAGAACTTCCCGCATGATTTAGGACCCTGGAACTAGGAAGGTGCTGCTTGGAGGAATCAGAAAGCATGGCCTCTATAAGATCTTGAAGTCTGAGCAGTCTCAAGGATGCAACCAATTTCAGTTTTTGAACACTTTGTTTCCTACAAGCAGTTGTAATAAAGCTAGTGTTAGCTTGGATATTATACATGCAAGACTGGGGCATACCTCTATGTCTAAGTTAAGACATTTGAAATTGGTTGATCAGTGCATTCCTACTGATTTTCAATGTGATATTTTCTCTATTTCTAAGCATCACAGATTGCCATTTCCAAGAAGTGATAGCATTGCTGATAGTGCTTTTGATTTGATCCATATGGATCTATGGGGTCCTTATAAGCATCCTACTTATAATGGCTTTCATTACTTCATTACTATATTAGATGACTATTCCATGGTCACTTGGACTTTTTTATTGAAAAATAAAATGCAGGTCTTCAAAGCTATCACAGATTTTGTTGCCTATGTCAGTACTCAATTTGGTAGAAAAGTGAAGATTATCAGGACTGACAATGGGACAGAATTTACTTCCATACATTGTCAAACCTTCTTTGCTACAGAAGGGATTATTCATCAAAAGAGCACTGCTTACTCACCTCAGCAGAATGGGAGGGTTGAGAGGAAACATAGACATCTAGTTGAGACTGCTAGATCTATGAGATTGCATTCAAGTTTGCCTATCAGATTTTGGGGGGAGTGTATACTTGCTGCTACTCATGTGATCAATAAAATGTCTGCTGAGATTTTAAACTGGAAGACACCCTTTGAAAGATTATTCAACAAAGAGCCTAGGTATGGGGAGTTGAGAATTCTTGGGTGTCTATGTTTTGCCCCTATTTCACCTTCTGAAAAGGACAAGATGAGAGCAAAAGCCAGGAAATGTGTGTTCCTTGGCTACCCTCATGGACAAAAGGCTTATAAGGTCTGGCATCTTGAGTCAAAGACCATGAAGATATGCAGGGATGTTGTTTTTAATGAGGGAGTGTTTCCTTTCAAGGAGCACCCTTCAGTTACATAGAAGGATGATTTTTCAAACCAAAACACTCTACCTCTTGTCAATCCAGCTGATGATTTCTACCCTACATTTTCTTCCCCTACAGCTACTCAAACACAATCATATACACCTCCCCATTCCCCTCATGTAACTCCTTCCACATCCACCCCTGTGGATGTGGATCCACATATAAATTCTATTGCTCCAAATTCCACAGCATCCTCCTCGCCTCCTTCTGTTAACCAAACACAGCCTAATGATCTTCCATCACATTCACCTGCTCTTGATGACTTAAATATTTTTCCTCCCTTGAGGAGATCCAATAGAGAAATTATCAGGCCCAGAAGATTGAATGACTTTGTCTGTCCTAGAGACAATACCAGAAACTCTTTCTCTCAGTCATTTTTTGCAGATTGCCTCAATCATGTGCACGATCACACTCCTAAGCATCTGACTTCCTTTTGTAACATGGCTGCAATTTATGCGCCATCTCATTATGGTCAAGCTGTTAATAATCCTGAATGGGTTACATCCATGAAAAATGAGTTGCATGCCTTAGAGGATAATGAGACATGGTCTCTCACTGAGGTCCCTGTAGGCCAAAAGGCTATTGGAAGGAAATGGGTATACAAAGTCAAATACATACCAGATGGGCAAGTGGAGAGATTTAAGGCCAGACTGGTGGCCAAGGGATACAATCAAATAAAAGGTAAAGATTATAAACATACCTTTTCTCCCGTTGCCAAGTTCACTTCAGTAAGACTTTTGCTGGCCATTGCAACTGAAAAGCATTGGCCTTTACATCAATTGGATGTGAACAATGGTTCCTTATCATTCTCGGCCTCTCTGTGCCATTGTATGCATTTTTTGAAAAAAAAAAAAATGGGGGTGCTAAGCTCGAGAATTTGCCAAGCTTTGTGCAAGGTTTGAGCTGAAGGCCATGATGCCAAAGAGGTATATTTGTATGTACCCATGGTGTAACCAAGTTGTTGTTACTGTGTGCCTGTTATCCATTCTTGACCATTTGCTTAGATTGCCATATTTATTTTTGTTTGTTCTGATTTTTAATCTACATAGATGAAAATGCACTTCATAATGACTTAAGTTGGATGTTGTGACGTGTAGGTGGATAGGCACTGAAAGTACTTTTAGCATGTCCTGGGGAGCACTTTGATCCAAATTTTGGTAGCCCTTGTGATTCAGTTTTTCAGGTAATAAGCAGGAAAAAAGCCTTTGACCCTACTGGTTGTGTAATACTTTCTCACTAATGCGATTTTCTCTGTTTTTAAAGGTTAATTGCTATGAAAAAATAATGTGCATTAAGAAGAGTATGGGCGTTCTTTGAAGAATGTTCTGCACAAAGGAGAACAAATCAAACACACCAAAAGAGGACAATCACAAGTTCAAACTGATATTGGGTAATTTCATCCCTCTAAAACCACTAGTTTCAAGATCTATAGGATGTACTAAAACTAATGTATGCCCTTTCCTTTACAGATTCACGTTCTATATGCAGAAAGGTGATGAAACGTCCAAGACCTCGATCATCTGGAAATGCACATCAAGTGATACTCATCAGTGATCATTTCAAGGCAAGCTTATAAGTTAAAACTTTTAGGAAACATATCCTTGATATGTAATTTTTCATTAGCACTTAAGTTAAAACTTTTGGGTCACTGATATGGGATGTAATTAGTAGACTACAAGATACTATTGAGTAATGTATGCTGATTGCCCATATTTTTTTTTTAATAAATGAAATTCCATGGCGTTTTCCAAACGCCATGGATTCTGCTGATTTAATTTTTTTTTAAAGAATTTATATCCATGGCGTTTTATAAACGCCATGGATTCTATCTGTAATTGATATCATAGAGATACTATGGCATTTAAAAAACGCCATCAATTGCATTTTTTTTGGCGTTTGGTAAACGCCATAAAAAGGAGGAGAAAAGCATGACATGGGCTTCGACGACGTTTGAGCATGGCGTTTAAAAACGTCATGGTTAGGCTTCTATGGAGTTTTTTAAACGTCGTAGAAAAGTATATTTGTACTAGTGCTAGCTTCTTATCTTACCCTAGAGGATTTAATTTTGAGACCCAAACATCCCTTGCTCCTGCTCTTCCTCTTCCCTTTACAAGATGGATATATACTTCCTCTTGTGGAGATCTCCTACTCCACTTCCTACCATACAAAAATATTTTGAAATTTATTTAATCTTAAAAAAATTATATTTAAATTACTAACATCTAATATTATATATTTGTAAAATTTTCCATACCAACAAAATATTTTTATAAAATTTTATTTTAAAAATTCATGTTTTACAATTTTTAAAAATTTTAAAAGACAATATTTATCAAAATATAATTATTACAAATTTCAAAACATGATTTTTCAAAATAAAATTTTATAAATATAAAAAAATAGATGTTAGTAATATAAATATAATTATTTTAAGATTAAATAAATGTCAAATGATTTTGTGTTGTAGGGAGTGGAGTATATAGTGGAGTAGAAGATTTCACTGCCTCTTATAAAATATCAACTTTTTTTTACTAATTATTTAATATAACTTTATATTGTATTTATTAGTAATAATTATAAAATATAAAATAATATTTTATATAAATTTTATCATAATTTAAAATTATATATGAATAGTAAACATCACTTAAAATAGGAATGGAGAGAGAAAATTACACGCGGTTGGGCCCGGTGAGACACGAGCAACATACAATTCCAACGGGGTTCAATCTGAAAACCAATTGGCAATGAGATGAGTAGCCCGTCAATCTTATATGTTGTTCAAGACATCCCAATATTTTCAGTGTGGGACAACCCCATATTTAACATTCCCCCTCAAGTGCAACGACTTTTATAGCCAACAAGTTTCACTTGTCACATGCGCAGATGCACTTAAATGGGAACCAATGCTCGTGACACGTTAGTAAGGCCAACAACCCCTCGAAGCCTAGACGACTAGTACAGATTTGCTTTCTATCGTGTGTTTTTTAATGAAACGGACGGGTGTTATCGAGATCCTTTTATTCACGTAGCTGGCAGATATTTCTCAGGGGTTTTTTAAAAACTCCCGAGAAAAACCGTTCGGTTCAGGGGTTTTTGGAAAAACTCCCGAGATACTGTTGAACCCCAACACGCAGTTTCACTTGTAACTCTCTCGGGAGTTTTTTTCAAAAAACCCCCGATACAGTGCTTGGGTAACCGAAATTATTCACACTCTCTCAGGAGTTTTACTAAAAAAACCGCCGACAAATTCTTTATATATTAAAAAAAATTATCCAGCTTTCTTTCACATTCACTACGTACCCTGTCTGCCCTGTCTTCAAATGAAAGTAAAAAATATCATCACCTTAATTACAAGAACATAAACACTACAATATCAACATAAAGTGACACTCATATAACCACTAGATAGATACTAGCTGAACTCGACTTTGATATCATGTTAAAGTTAAACTCAGTTGGGTCCAGTGGGGTCAAGACAAGCTGGAGTGAGGTCGTGTACGTGCGGGCTCACGTGCATGAGTCGACACGTACAACATACAAACTCAATGGAGTTCCATCTCAAAATCAATTGTCAGTGTGAGTCGACACGGACCAAGGGGTGGGGTGGGCTTTGATGCAGCCCACCCCAAAATTAATTTAGTACAGGCGATTATTCCTTTTGGGCATGATAAACCCATCTCAGGTTCGATTCCCTAATAGCCATTTTTCCCCTTTTCTCTTTACAACATACTGAGTATATATTGTATTAATTAAGTGTTTTCATTTTTTTTAAACAAATTATATTTCGTATTAATCACTCTTTTAAAAATAAAAAGTATGTGATATTAATACTTATATAAAAATAAAAATGAAAATACATGTGTTATATTCATGATATAAATAACTCTTTTAAAAAAAATTATATAAGGCGATCCTAGCCCGTCTCAAATTTCATTTTTGGTTTCGTGCTTGGTAGCCCACCAAGTTTATACTAGTATATTATTTAAGAAATCCCAATAATTTCAACATGAAACAATCTCATATTCCAATACAATAAAGTTAAGAAATTAATTGAATTATTTATTTCTTCGTATTTTGGACAAAAATTGTTAAAACTTCCATCAATCAATGAAAGTATATATATATATGTGATCGAAATGAATAAGCTACAAGAAGGCACGCCACTCTAACCCATAGCTATCTTACGACATTTATTCGATCCCCTCTCTCTCCCTCCTTCCTACCTTAATTTATATACATAATAAAATCCATACTGACATACCAACAAAAAAACTACAGAAGATCGAAATCAGGAAGTTAAGAGGGCGATCGAAGAAGGAAAATATAATGGTGAAGTTCTCAAAGGAACTTGAAGCTCAATTGATCCCCGAATGGAAAGATCAATACGTCGACTACAAGCTGCTCAAGAAACCCATAAAAAAGATCAAGCTTCTTCGCCTTTCCAAATTACACTCCCCTGTCCATGACGACCGATCCATCTTCCACCTGTTTCGTAGCCTTTCTTGCAAGCTTTCCGCTTGCTTCCGTAGCTCTGAGGACACCTCCGATTCCTCAGAGGTACGTACGTATCAATAACTAAAATGTACATATATATACTTTGTTCAAAGTGTAAGTGAGTTCCTTAATTGATCAATTTTGATATATGTTTAGATGAAATCAAGATCCGCGGAGGGTGGGGATGAGACTGAGGTGGACCTCGAGTACTTGTATGGATACGACGAAGAAGGAGGGGTGAAGAGCGAGTTGGTTGGGTTGTTCTCGGAGGAGGAGGAGGTGAACAACTTCATGGGGATGATAGAGGAGGAGCTTGTTAAGGTAGACGACTTCTATAGGATGAAAGAGGCGGAGATGGTGGAGAAAGGGGAGACTCTCAACAAGCAGCTGCAGTTGCTGCTCACTCTCAACCGAGTCTTTCCGGAGGAGCAACGTCGAGATCGGAGGGATGTCTTCATGTCAAGATCCAACTCCGTCAGCCTCCGCTCTTCGTCTGCCTGGATCTCCGGTGGTCAGTCCTTTCTCTGTGCCCTCTCCATTTGCCTTCATGTATAATCTCTGTATCTAGCAAGATTATTCGATCATCAATATATATATACTACCTATCTACGTAGGTATAATTTAAGATATTATATACTACCTCCTATTTAAAATGTAATATTTTTTTATCATTTATCACGTATTTTAAGAAGATAAAAACTATATAAAATATTAATCTTTTATTAAATTTTTAAAAATAAAATTAATATTTACTACTAATAAATATTTAATGCGGAGTAAAAAGTACGCAAGGTTGGGGACATTTTTGCAACATTTAAAAAGTACGCAAGGTTGGGGATAAATTTTGGGTGATTTTTTGTAATTATTTCTAACGATGTTTTCAAAAACATGGAGTAAAAACTAAAAACGAACAAAAGTACGCAAGGTTGGGGACATTTTTGCAACATTTAAAAAAATGGGGCTTAAAACAAAATGAGGGGGAAAGGTTAATTAGAGACTAATTTAATTAAAGCATTTTAAATGTTACGGACTAAAATGAAACAAAGTTAAAAAGGTGATTCCCCCTTTGTTTAACCCTAAATGATGAAAGAAAATGAATAATAAAAAAATGTATAGTGCCAATTTTACCCCTCACAAGTTGTTAATTTCACGAAAACCTCAGAGAATAGGTCGGTGTCGTCGGAGGGAAGCGTGGAAATGGCGAAGCAGGCGGAGGCGGGGGAGGTGATGGAGGCGCTGGAGAGGATGGGGATACGCTCCACCGGAGGGATCAAGTCATCTAAGATGAAGAAGGGGAAGACTAAGACAATGTCGTCGTCGTCTGACATGAGAATCGACATCCCCGGCGGCTGCAGGGAGGATCGTCTGACGGTGAATACTCCGATAAGGGGCGGCGTCGGAGATAATTTGATGCGGAAGAAGGTGCAGGTGGCTGAGAAGATGATCAGAGGGGCATTTGTGGAATTTTACAAGGCTCTTTGCCTTCTTAAGTCCTACAGGTAAAATTTTGAAGCATTTCTTGATTGATTCATACTATTTAATAGTTTCTTTATCAATCTAACTAACAAGTGTTAACTAATTTACCTAATTTTAAGCAGCTCTCTCAATCTTCTAGCTTTCACCAAGATCATGAAGAAATTCGATAAGGTAAATTTATACTACTAACATGTTTTTTTTTTAAATCATGAAACGCAAATGTGACAGTGTTTTTTTTTTTCAATTTGTAAGATAATCTTTTAAATAATTTAGAGGATTTAATTTAAACAGGTAGCAAACCGGGAAGAATCAGGAGCATTCCTTAAAGAGGTGAAGGGGAAGCAATTTGTTAGTTCTGATAAGGTAATTTCATTCCCGGCCTGTGTACTTAATTTATACTTCATGTATATACTTAATTTATACTTCATGTATATACACCACGTCGAAATTGAAATTGATTGGAATTCCAAAAAAATAAAATAAAGGTAGTGAGACAAATAGACGAAGTGGAGACATTGTTCGTGGAGCACTTTGCAGAAAATGACAGAAAAAAGGCAATGAAATTCTTGAAGCCACACCTGCAGCACCCTGATTCTCATTTGCTTTCCTTCCTTGTTGGTACGTTTTCCTCTTCCTTCTTTTCAACCCCATTTCCGTTCGTCAAAACATGTTATTTTAGATATTTAGTTTTTGATGAACTGAGAGGAGTATTTAATATCGAACTATATTTATTAGCAATTGTCCGTGACCATTTAAATTATAATAATAATGTCATTACTATATACAATCCAGGAGAATTGAGATTGGTCAACAATAAATTTCTTTTCGTTGACTAGTGCTTTTGACCAAAAATAATTACATGTACTTGATGCATTCTACTATTGTAGAGTACTTTCTAAATTTTTGTTTACATAAATGAATTCTATAAGATGTTGTAGATTAAAATATCATATTAAATGATAATGGATGACTCGACACCAACCGCATTCTTGTTTTATTTTTCTTATGTAAAAGTAAAACCATGGATTAATAGTGTTATGCTTCTAGCTTCTTCTTAACTTTTTTTTAAAAAAATAAAAAATATATATCTTTTACATAATTTTTATCATTTAAAAAAATTATATAAATAATAAATGACATATTTTGTTAATAAGTTGATATTAAAAGGGAGATTTTGCCCTTTGTTTTTATAATACTAAATTTTGAATGGACAACTGTTATGAAATGTTTGGTTATGTAAAAAATTGGATGATGGACTTGTTGCAGGCCTATTTACAGGGTGTTTTATCACCCTGTTTGCTTTGTATGCTGTACTTGCTCATTTGTCTGGCTTGTTCTCCCCTTCTCAAACCAAATCCGGTTACATGGATACCGTTTATCCTGTTTTTAGGTACCTTTCCTTTTCTCCCTATTTAACTTTAACTCATGTATGGTATTACTATGGATAACTAGTATTACTACCCGCGATCTTCGCGGTTTGTTAATAATTTATTTTCTTAGAAATTCACTTCCATTGTTATATAATTAAATTGAATTACATAAATCATAGTAATCATTTCTAGATTAATTAAATACATTTCTAGTTTTATTATCCGCGACCTTCGCGACCGATTTTTTAATAAGTTATATATTATTTTATTATATTTATTACAAATAAATATAAAATTATATATAAATAAATAATTTGAAATTTTATATACTTTTAATTCTCTTAAAAAGTATGTTAAAAACAAAGTGGTATGTTTTAGAAAAAAAAAGAACGATTGTCTTAACTTTTTTTTTTTTTTAAATTAATATTATTGTAAAAGTAATATATCTTATAAATTATAATTCATCATTGAAATAAATCCATATTTTATTGAAGATACCACGTACGTACCAACCCATTTTTCAATTTGGATATAAGCTAAACAATTGTAAAAAATAGGTTAAGAATTTAGGATCGACCAAGAATGTAACCATGTATTCTGTGATTTAGGATCGATCATGAACCGTTAACATATTTGCATTTAATATTTATTTAATGGTGATAAGATTTTATTCATAGATAATTAATTAATAATACATCTTATCATTAGATATAATAAATTATCGTTACTTAATCTAAATGACTAAAGATATAACAAATAAAGAAAAAAATATGTACAAAATAAGTTTAGGTAAAATGATAGATTTTGCAACCATTTAAGATACGATCGGTATTGAATATTTATATTAAAAATTAAATTTAATATTCAATTAAGATAGACATAGAATGACACATATATAAATAAATGTGGTAATCATCTGACGTGGCTGAAATATATTGGATCATCGTTAATTGACGTGTCAAATACCCGAGTCAGATTGCACCCGAGAACATGATTTTCCGCTATATAGGATTTTCACGTTTCTATTTTAGTATTATATATTTATGATTATATATGGCTATATAGATATCTAGAAGAGATTATAGGTAAAAAAAAATTTAAAGCTTCTTGTATAAAATTAACATAAAAAGCTAACTATATGATATACGGAGTATTAAACTACGTATTACGGTTGATCAAATCATGGTATATTTCAATTCACTATTGATTTCAAATAAATTAATTAAACTAAATTTAGTTACATGAATGGGGTAGTAATATAATACGGATTATAGTGTTATTTATAAAATAATTATGTCTTTTTATCTCCATGATTAATTATAACCCGCTTCTTTGTTTAATATTGATTATGGATAACATTTTTTTACCTCATTCAAAGATGGTTTATATTAATTTACTATTAGATAGATTTATCTAAAATGATAAGTTTTCTACCTATTAAGATATAAGATTGAAAATTTATACAAAAAAAACCTAATGAAGATATAAATTTATATTGGATAGATTATTTGATCTAAAAAGATAAGTTTTTTACATAACTATATTGACTTATTAATTGATATGACCCAAAAATATAATACCGTTTTAATCCAGAATAAGACACGTAAGCAAAAATAATCCCATTTTAATCCAGAAAATTCCATGAATGCGAAATCGCATCAAATGTCGTTTAGGTGTAGATAATATAAACAATAATTTATAAATTTAATTAAGTGATTTTTTAAAAATGAACAAAAAAATCTTTTTTTTAAAGGGTTCATATTAAAACCTATACAAAAATCCTACTTTACCCAATTCCAATTTCTAATAGTTAGTACGGAAGTTATAAAATTTTAGAGTATGATTAATTATTTCATTTATTTTGGATATGGGGAAGTTCGGTATGATTAATTTTAGAGTATGATTAATTTATCAAATTCGTTATGGATTTAAAATTTTAGTGCTTTTCCAAACAAATATCAAAATGTAACTAATCAAGATATGATAAAACTTTCTTATTTAAAGCAATTGTAATTGCTAATAAAAAATTCGATTAATGGTAGCATAGTAATATAGTCTTACATATAAAACTCATCTTTAAACCTAAAAAATCAATCCTTTAATTAAAATATTGAATTAAACGTAGATAAATTGATTAGACAATTGTATGACATGGATTAAAGTGATTGGACATTCATTAATTGACGTGTCAAAAAACCCGGGCCAGATTGCACCAGAAAATTACACGTAAGCGAATCGCACCAGAACCAGCCACATAGGATTTCTACACCTCTGTTTTAGTATTATATATATATTGATATTTGTTGCCATCATTTACATATATGGGCCTTCCAAAAGGCCCATTCATAACCCATAAGCCCAATATTTATAATTCCTTTGAATGGTTTTATAATGTTGAATGGTTGCAGCATGTTTGCTCTACTGAGTTTGCACCTGTTCGCGTACGGGTGCAACCTGTTCATGTGGAAGGCTACAAGGATAAACCACAACTTCATCTTCGACTTCGAATCTAGGACCGCCCTTACACACAAAGACGCCTTCCTCATCAGTACATCCTTCATGACTGTTGTGGTCACAGCTTTGGTCATCCACCTCCTCCTCAAATTCGGTGGCTTCCCACCCGCCCAAATCGACACTCTTCCTAGCATACTCTTCCTGGTTAGCTAGTCTTGTGTTATCGTATATGACTTACTTATCCATCAAATTCACGATGGTTTTCTTTATTATATGATCCTTTTTTTTGGCCTTCAGATTTCCATAGCTCTCTTGATCTGCCCTTTCAAGATCTTCTACCATCCAACACGCTATTGTTTCCTTCGCGCGATGCGCAACATTGTGCTCTCTCCATTCTCCAAGGTTCGAACATATATGGTAACTTGTCTTATAATATATCCATCTGATTACATAACTACTAAAGTTTTGTTCGAATAATGTGTGCATATATAGGTCTTGTTTGTTGATATCTTCATGGCTGATCAACTAACCAGTCAGGTATACCAGCTTCTCCAAAGCCTCCATTGATTTCATCGGTTGTCTATTTCAATTAACCATGGTATTCAAACCAGATTCCTCTATTGAGGCACGTCGAAACAACCATATGCTACTTCTTAGCCAGCACTTTCCAGACACATGACTTCGAAACCTGTCAATCGGGGAAGCTATACACACAACTCGCCTATGTCATCTCATTTTCGCCTTACTATTGGCGTGCAATGCAGGTAAGGAAACCATGTTTTTCGGCATATATAACACAAAATTAATTACAAGAATACAGATGTATGTAGCAATGATTTGCTTAAAATAAATGTTTAGTGTGCAAGGAGATGGGTTGATGAATCCGACACGACTCACATAGTTAACTTGGGGAAGTATGTGTCAGCAATGGTGGCAGCCGGTGCAAGGCTGACATACGCTCAGCAGCCGGACTCTGAGTTGTGGTTGATCGCAGTGGTGGTGACTTCGGTTATAGCGACAATGTACCAGTTATACTGGGATTTCAAGAAGGATTGGGGGTTTATCAACTCAGACTCGAAGAACGCGTGGCTAAGGGATAACCTCATATTGAAGAGGACTAGTGTCTACTACATCTCACTTGTGAGTTTGTCCTCAGTATATTGATTTCCCTTTAAACCGCATTATTTATTGAAAGTGTGAATAGCGACGAAAAAGATATGACGACGGATTTTGGTTGGTTGGTAGGGAGTGAACGTGATCCTGAGGGTTGCTTGGGTGGAGAGTGTGTTGAAGCTGAGAGTTGGGAGGTTGGAGTCGCGGATGCTAGACTTCTCCATGGCTTCGCTTGAAGTCATTCGACGAGGGCATTGGAATTTCTACAGGTACAACTTATCAGCTAATTTGTTTTGGTTGAATTTTCATCTGATCAAACTAATTTAAAACTGTTGGGAATTAATGATGAATGAAACTGCAGGGTGGAAAACGAGCATCTGAATAACGTGGGCAAGTTGAGGGCGGAGAAAAACGTTCCATTGCCGTTCCGTGAGACTGATTCAAACGATTAAGACACCTTAAGCTTACTCTGCATACACAAATGTACATATATATATGTTTCTCTAGCTACTTGCTGACTGAAACGGGAAAGGCTTGTAAAACCTTCGTTTTACGCGTCTTTAATAGTTAACTAACCTCTTATTTACTGATCGATAACCCATTGCCCATTGGAATCTAATCTAATTATAGGGGGGAAAAGAGGTATTGCACTTCTAATTAATGTACAAACAATTTAAGTATAGTTTGATCGGACTCGACTGTTTGGTCTCCCATCATAACATGACTATGAATGGTGACTCTTTAATCGTTGGTAACTTGTAAGGAAGTAGTAATGTTTATTGCTTTACTATTGAGTCATGTAGGAGTAAACCTGTCAAACGGGTCATTCGGGTCGGGTCACTTCGGGTCTCGGGTATTTCCGGGTTGACTAGAACCCGGGTTTGACCGGGTTTCGGGTCTTTTCGGGTCGATTTTGGGTTTGTCAATTTTTTCTTTTTTAAATTAAAAAAATCATGATTTAATAATTTTGTAATAAATTTTAATTATATATAAAAAAAATTAATTATATTTAATTAAAAATCAACCGGGTCAATCGGGTAAAATTGGGTCAAAATTACCGGGTCAATCGGGTCACCGGGTCGAAACCCATATGACCCGGAAAATTTCCGGTTTTTCGGGTTCGGGTTGAAAAAAATTTCCGGGTCAAAATTTCTGGGTTCGGGTCGAAAATTTTCCGGGCGGTCGGATCAGGTCGGTCGGGTCGGGTTGTGTTTTAACAGGTCTATGTAAGATTATGGTAAAGTGTGACCCAGAGAAGCAAAGCCGGAGCTATCAACCAAAACAAAAGGCGTGGTGGCGAGCTTCATAAGGCGTCACACACACTAGCAAACCTGCACAAGCTCTATTTATAGGTTGTTAGGGATATTAGTTAGCGCTAAGCCAATTAGAAAAAACTGGGAGAATCTCTCTTCCTCTCTAGGTCTTTATGAGTGAAGGAGATTTCACAATCTCTGGATCTCAGAACCTCTGTAATCTGGCTATCAATTTGAGTTTTGATTTCATTTTTCTCCTTCGAATCTAAGCTTCTACATGGTATCAGAGCAACAAGAAGCTTCTTGATTCGGTCTACTCTGATTTTTCGTTTTTCCTTATAATCTTCCGCTGAATTTTCATTTCGAAGGGATCTATATGACGACGAACGAAATTCATGATCAGAATCGAGGTGTGATTACGTCTGATCCTTTCATGTTCACGAATTCGGATCATCCAGGGATGATTCTCACGAATTCGTCGTTCAACAGAGGAAATTACTTGATCTGGAGTTGCCAGATCAAGATGGCGTTGAAGGCGAAGCTAAAGCTAAGTTTCATAGATGAAACAAGAGGAAGACCAGATCTCGAAGATGCAGACTATGAGCGATGGGCCAAATGCGACTCGATCGATGGTGGCGTGTTGGATCCTGAACTCCATGGTTCCGGAGTTGTCCAACGCGTTCGTCTATGCCAACTCGGCAAGGGGATTACGGCTGGAGATCAACGAGCGTTACTTCCAGAGTAACGAACCTTTGATCTATCAATTAGAGTAGAAGATGTGGCAGACAAGTCAAGGTGAGCTCTAAGTTACGGCATACTTTATCAAATTAAAGAGGATTTGGGACGAATTTCATAATCTGAATGAGACACCGAGTTGTAACTGTGGAGGGATGGATCAGTGTAGATGTGGAATCTTGGTAAAGATTCTTGAAATGGAGAATCAGACAAAGTTGATGCAGTTCTTGCTAAGGTTGAATCCGGAGTATGATTCAGTGAAGAGTCGGGTTCTTGGTATGGATCCATTACCTCATGTCAACCGAGCATATCAGACAATGCTACAGGTGGAACGTCAAAGGCAGATCTGTGGAAAATCGAACATCGATCCAGTTGCGTTCTTGGCCAACAGTGTGAATGCAAATGGAGCTAGCAGCAGCACAGGTTCTGCATCTACAAGTTGGGAAAAGGATGGCAAGAAGAGCAAATATGAAGAACGTCGATACTGCACTCATTGCAAAGAGGATGGCCATGTGTATGAGCAGTGCTTTGAGCTCATTGGATATCCTGACTGGTACAAAGGGAAAAAGGCCATGAGAGGATCTAAGGTAGCAGCGAATGTTGATGTTGATAGATCAGCTTGCTCAGGCCATGGCAGGGCTAACCAATGCTTGTCAAGAAGTGATGAAGGCACTCAAACCAGACAGACAAGCAATGAATGCAGTGGTCCGACGCACCTATCCAGGTATGGATTGTGCATGTACGATTCATGGAATCTCTTCTGTTTATAGCATGTCCGCATCTAGACTTGATGCCTTTAAGTGCAATTATGATTAATGGATACTAGATAGCGGTGCTTCTGATCACATGACATCCTATCAACAAATGTTTACTGAGTCTAGAGAATTAAAGTGGCATATTCATGTCGTATTGCCTGATGGATCCACTAAGGCGGTACATATTGTTGGGAAAGTTTGTTTGAATTCCAGGCTCATTCTTGAGGAAGTGTTATTAGTTCCTGTGTTCAAGTTCAATCTGCTTTCCGTTAGTAAGTTGTTGAAGAAAAGGAAGCTTAGTGATCACTTCTATGAGGATCATTGTTGATACGTTTGGGATACCCGATCCTTCGCCTGTGGGCTCAAGATTAAGAACCACGCTGTATATTTGTCCGATCTTGCAATGCTCTTCCGATATCTCCTGATTAACAATTGAAAAGCTACGGAATAACTTATTAAATCTAAACTAACCAAAAGCTACAGTTTCTTCCAACAACTAATGGCGATGGAAATTAACTAGATTCAAATCAATAGAGTAAAAGCAAAGGAAAACAAAGAGAGCGAAGGAAGCGAAGTCTGGCGCGCGCGGAGAAAACTCAGCACACAGGCGTTGGCCTCAGGTGTGCGGGAGTAGTCGAAGACGCGGCGACGTCGAGGAAGCCGGGTGCGAAAGTGCCTACTGGAAGCGAGGGCGCTAGCGAGAGCGAGCGACGACGTGCGAGTGCAGGGCTGGCGCGTGCGGCGACGATGGAGCTGCGCTCGCTGGAGCGAGCCGAGAGGCATGCCGGTGTCGCCAGGGATTGCGAGGCTCTTCTTGCGATGGATTTAATTTTCTAGGAGGGTGCTAATTGTTTTGATCAAGGATGATCAAAGTGACGGTAATGGTGATGGGTGCCGAAGGGGTAGAACACAAGAGCTTAGAAGGCTTTTGGGATTGATAATCGAGAACCCTTTAATCCTATAAAGGGGTTTCTCAATTCTAATTCAATATGATTTAATTCAAAGGGAACTACATTGTTTAAATAGAAAACTAACAACCAATTCTAATCGTGCAAGATAGAATTTAGGTTGATAAAGATAGATAAAAAAAATAACCTAAAGATAAATAAACCTAACTAAGATAGAATTTAAATACTTAGTGGAAAAGAATTACATCTAGAGAAGATATAATTAATTCCACCTTATTAAACTAAATTGCATAAAATAACAACTAATTAAATTAAGACATAAAATATCTCGGCCCACTCGACCAAGGCCCACTCGACATAAGGGTGTCTTCAAGGCAGGTGTTGTCGAGTTTGCATGAGCTTTGTTTGAGGATGGAAGCTCATTTCTTGTGTCGGTGGTGTAGACTTGAGCCAAGTGATCCAGGGTGGCCTGAACCCTTGCTCCATCGTTCCTTGGTAACGGACTAGAAGGGCTTTTGTTGCATCTTGAATTCTTTTGGCCCTTGCACGAGTGATAGGACCATCGAACGGAACCTTCATACTATCCTCAATGTCACCAAGAGTCATCGATAATTGCACTACATCATTCTCCTCGACATGACTTCGATTTGTCCTCAAATCGTCGTCAGAGTCATCGTCAGGCACGAACAAGGATAGATCGGCGACGTTGAATGTAGAATGGACGTTGTACTTATCGGCAGGGAGATCCAACTTGTATGCATTAGGGCCCATCTTCTAAACCACTCTAAATGGTCCATCTCCCCTGGGTCCAGCTTAGACTTCCGTTGTTGCGGAAACCTTTCCTTCCTGAGATGCAGCCATACCAGATCACCAACGTTGAACTGCACATCCTTGCGATGCTTGTCCTTCGCGACCTTGTATTGCGCAGTCTTCCTTTCCAGTTGCGCCTTGGTACGCTCATGCAAGCGCTTGATGAAGTCCACTTGCTTAGCTGCATCCATGCTCTCCTTCTCCTTGAGTGGCCGAGGCATCATGTCCACAGGAGTGAGTGAATTTCGGCCATATACTACTTCAAAGGGTGTTTGCCTTGTTGCTGAGTGCCTAGACCTATTATATGCAAATTCTACAAATGGTAGGCATTCTTCCCACCTCCGGAGGTTAGTTCGCATCATGACTATAAGGAGAACCCCAAGAGTTCTATTTGTGACCTCAGTTTGGTCATCAGTTTGCGGGTGACAAGAAGTAGAAAATAGCAACTTTGTACCCAATTTAGACCATAAAGTTTTCCAAAAAGAGCTTAAAAATTTAGAGTCACGATCAGAAACTATAGACAAAGGCAATCCATGTAAACGAACAACATCTTTAAAGAATAAGTGTGCAACATGAATAGCATCATCAGTTTTGTGACATGGAATGAAATGTGCCATTTTGGAAAATATGTCTACAACAACAAAGATAGAATCATGACCCTTAGAAGTTCTAGGTAATCCTACAATAAAATCCATAGACACATCTTCCCAAGGTGCATTAGCAATAGGCAAAGGTTGATATAGACCATTAGAATTGGCTTTCGACTTAGCCTTAGCACAAGTGACACAACTTTTGACAAATCTTAGCACATAATTAGTCATTTTCGGCCAAAAGTGATGTTCCTTAAGTCCTGCTAGTGTCTTGTCGAAACCACCATGTCCCCTAGACTCATGAATTTCTTGAGTTAACTATCGGCGAATCGAAGAAGATGGGATACAAATTAAAGCTTGCCCATCTTAAACAAATAACCATTATCAAGAAAATATGAATCAACTTCATCTTTGGACACACATTGCGCATATATAGTTTTAAAGAAACAATCAGAAGCATACAATTCCTTTATCAAAGCAAAACCCAACACATGTGCATCCATATGGTTTAGAAGGACAAACCTGCGTGATAGCGCGTTAGCTACCACATTATCCTTTCCCTTCTTGTGGTGAACCACATAGGAAAAGGTCTCCAGAAACTCCACCCATCGAGCAAGTTGCCTGCTGAGCACTGCTTGTCCTTTGAGATACTTCAGAGCTTCATGATCCGAATGAATCACAAACTCCTTAGGCCAAAGGTAGTGCTGCCATGTCTGTAAGCATCTAATAAGTGCGAAGAGCTCCTTGTCGTAGGTAGAATAGTTGAGCTCAGCGGAGCCCAACTTCTCGCTAAAATAGGCAATGGGGCGCCTATTTTGTAGAAGAACTCCACCAATGCCAGTGCCAGAAGCATCACACTCGAGTTCAAAAGGTTGCTGGAAGTCGGGTAGTTGCATGCAGCACTAGGGCATGGGTGAGGCGATCCTTGAGAGCGTCGAATGCCCTCTGATGTGCATCAGCCTAGCGAAACGTCACATCCTTCTTGGTCAGCTCATGGAGGGGGGGGGGGCTACTGTGCTGAAATCCTTGACGAAGCGTTGATAAGAGCCAGCGAGGCCCAGAAATGAGCGGACATGTGTAGGAGTCTAGGGCTGGGACCACTCCTGAATAGCGCGAACCTTCTCCTCATCCACCTTTAATCCAGATGCAGACACTACAAAACCAAGGAAAATGGTAGACTCGGATGCAAAAGAACATTTCTTCAAATTGGCATATAATTTCTCTTTTCTAAGACAATCAAAAACCAATTTTAAATGACTAAGGTGATCATGCAGGTTCTTGCTATATATTAAAATATCGTCAAAATAGACAATGACAAATTTTCTTAAGTAACGTCTAAGCACATGGTTCATAAGCCTCATAAAAGTAGAAGGAGCATTTGTTAGACCAAAAGGCATTACTAACCATTCATATAAGCCATACTTAGTTTTAAAAGCCGTTTTCCATTCATCACCCTCTTTTATCTTAATTTGATGATATCCACTTCTAAGGTCAATTTTAGAGAAAATACAAGCACCATGACGTTCATCAAACATATCATCTAGACGAGTAATAGGGTGGCGATACTTAACCGTTATTTGGTTGATTGCACGGCAATCAACACACATGCGCTAAGAGCCATCATTCTTTGGGACCAAGATGACAGATACTGCGCATGGAGAGAGGCTTTCTCGCACAAAGCCTTTATCCAGCAACTCCGTGACTTGGTGTTGAAGCTCCTTTGTCTCCTCAGGACTAGCTCTATAGGCGGCGCGATTCGGCAAGGCTGCGCCAGGGATTGCGAGGCTCTTCTTGCGATGGATTTAATTTTCTAGGAGGGTGTTAATTGTTTTGATCAAGGATGATCAAAGTGACGGTAATGGTGATGGGTGCCGAAGGGGGTAGAACACAAGAGCTTAGAAGGCTTTTGGGATTGATAATCGAGAACCCTTTAATCCTATAAAGGGGTTTCTCAATTCTAATTCAATATGATTTAATTCAAAGGGAACTACATTGTTTAAATAGAAAACTAACAACCAATTCTAATCGTGCAAGATAGAATTTAGGTTGATAAAGATAGATAAAAAAAATAACCTAAAGATAAATAAACCTAACTAAGATAGAATTTAAATACTTAGTGGAAAAGAATTACATCTAGAGAAGATATAATTAATTCCACCTTATTAAACTAAATTGCATAAAATAACAACTAATTAAATTAAGACATAAAATATCTCGGCCCACTCGACCAAGGCCCACTCGACATAAGGGTGTCTTCAAGGCAGGTGTTGTCGAGTTTGCATGAGCTTTGTTTGAGGATGGAAGCTCATTTCTTGTGTCGGTGGTGTAGACTTGAGCCAAGTGATCCAGGGTGGCCTGAACCCTTGCTCCATCGTTCCTTGGTAACGGACTAGAAGGGCTTTTGTTGCATCTTGAATTCTTTTGGCCCTTGCACGAGTGATAGGACCATCGAACGGAACCTTCATACTATCCTCAATGTCACCAAGAGTCATCGATAATTGCACTACATCAATTGTGCCTTACATGACCCTTTGACTAAGGATGTAGTAACTGATGGAAGTGAACTCACTGGCGTATACATAATCAAGGGAAGAGCTGGAATAAAGGATGTTGATGGGTGTCAGCTTGAGAATTCTTGTTGTTCATTTTCAGACATTACTTTTAATTTACTGCACAAGAGGTTAGGTCATGTATCTGCCTCTAAATTGATGCACATGCCTGGGTATAGGGCAAAACATGGTGACATTTCTGTTTGTGATGTGTGTTCTATAGCAAAGTTTCATCGTCTACCGTTTTTTTATAGTGTTTCGCATACTGCTGAAGTTTTTGAGCTCATACATATTGATGTTTGGGGAGCTTACATGCACAAGTCCTTAGATGGTTCATCATACTTTGTTACTATAGTAGATGACCATAATAGGGCTACTTGGACATACTTAATGTCCCGTAAATCGCAAGTATCTCAAATATTGAAATACTTCTTGAGTTATGTCAGTACTCAATTTGGGAAATATGTCAAAGCTATCAGGTCAGACAATGGGACTGAGATCATCAACAGTGAGTGTACTCAGTTGTTGTTAAATTTGGGAATCACACATCAAAGGACTATAACTTACACTCCCCAACAAAATGGGGTGGTAGAAAGAAAACATAGGCATCTCCTAGACACTGCTCGGGCACTTAGGTTACAAGCTGGGTTACCGAAAGTGTTTTGGGGTGAGTGTGTGCTCACCGCCACCTATCTGATCAATAGGATGCCTGTTGCTCATTTGTCTTGGAAATCCCCTTATGAAATTCTTTTCTGTAAGGCCACATCTCTTGATCATCTAAGGGTATTTGTGTGTCTTTGTTATGCAAACGATCTTCAGATAAATTTGATTCGAGAGGCAGAAAGTGTATGTTTGTGGGATATCTGGTGAATCAGAAGGGTTACAAGGTATTTGACATTACCACTAAGGAACTATTCTCAAGTAGGGACGTGGTATTTCATGAGGATCTGTTTCCGTTTCATTCACCATCTGCTCTTCCTCAGTTTCCTCATGATTCTTATCAACCAATATTCCCTACTAACAATACAGTGTCTTGTGATGATGATGTACCTTATATCATCGATCCTTCTGCTCCCATTGTCCCCACTTTTCCTCTTTTAAATACAGATCTACCTAAGTCTGCTCCTAGTTCCTCTCCCTTGGACCAGCTTGTGCTACCATATCCTAGACGATCAAGTCGTCCTCGTTCTGCTCTTACATGGCTTCAAGATTTTGTGGTCAATACAGTATACTCTGAAGCAGCTTCTCATCCTGAGTTTTTTGCTTCTCTCGCAAAGGTATTGACTGCTAAGGAGCCATAAACTTACTCTGAGGCTATGAATGATCCTAATTGGGTGAGTGCAATGGAGAAGGAGCTAGATGCACTTGAAAGGAACAATACCTGGCACCTTACTGAACTAATTTAAAAATGAAAAGATGTTATCAAATCCAAATGGGTTTTTAAAATAAAATTCAACCCTGATGGATCCATTAAGTGATACAAGGCGCGCTTGGTGGTTAAAGGATTTAGCCAAAAATTGGGAAAAGACTATAAACACACCTTTTCCCCGGTTGCAAAAATTTCCACTATTCGGATTTTCATTGCAATTGCTACTGCTCAGAATTAGAGGCTTCACCAACTCGACGTTAATAACACTTTTCTTCACGGGAATCTTGACGAAGAAATTTACATGGTGCCGCCTGAAGGTTATGGCAAGGCAGGTCCCAATTTGGTTTACAAACTGTCCAAATCCCTATATGGCTTGAAGCAAGCGTCTCGCTAGTGGAATCAGACTCTCACTCACTTTCTTCAGTCTTTGGGGTATGTTCAATCAATGCATGACTATTCTTTCTTTATACGAGTCATTGGGAATTCGTTTACTGCTCTCCTTGTCTAAGTTGATGACGTTCTGCTTACCGGTAATTACACTGATGAGATTCAGAGAGTAAAAGAATTCCTTGCATACGCAGTTCACAATTGAGGATTTAGGTATTGCTCGGTACTTTCTGGGAATGGAATTACATAGGGATCAAAAGGGGGTCATGCTCACTCAGACTAAGTATATCAAAGACCTTCTTTGTGATACCCATATGGAATCTTCCAAACTTGCTGCATTTCCCCTTCCTACTGGTCTCAAATTAAGCCTTGAAGAAGGTGATCTCCTACCAGATCCAGAGAGGTACAGAACTATTGTGGGTAGATTACGTTATTTGTCTCTCACTAGACCCGACCTATCCTATTCCGTTCAGCACCTTATCAGTTTGTTTCTCAACCCTGGACTCCTCATCTTCAAGTTGTCAATCATGTGTTGCGTTACTTGAATGGAACTCCTCCTTTGGCTCCTCTGTAATCTGGCTATCAATTTGAGTTTTGATTTCATTTTTCTCCTTCGAATCTAAGCTTCTACAAGTAATATACATCTAGATGACCAAATTGACCAAAATTCACTTACATTGTCAAATTGGACCGGTTTGAATTGGATACATTTGTAAAATTGTGAATGGACCGGTTCACCCACCCAAGATTCAAGCTCTAGGTTGCATTGGGAAACCAACAAGAAAAAGGTTAAGAGGTTAACTTGAGAAATTTTTTCAATTTTAATTATTTTAGCATTTTTTTTTAAAATGATTTTCCTAGAGTTGTTATATATTGAAACCTAGAGAATATATTGTCTGATTTGATTTCCTTAATTCTTAGATAAAAGCAGGGTTGTTATATGAATTGAACAGCTCGAGCTCGACTCAGGATCGCTCGAAAAAAGATCAACTCAATCTCATTCACTTACTTAAACAAGGCGAGCTTGAACGAGATTTTAAGTTCAACTGGTTTGATTAAAAATCGAATAACTCAAATTTTATGAAATTTTTAAAAAATTTCTTTAAATTAATATGTTATGATCAAGTAGACTGTAGAATTGCTTAAACCTCGAAAAAAAACTCGACTCGAGCTCGCCAAACTTAATTATAAAAAAACTTGTTTAGAAATTGAGTTCGGCTCAGCTCGAGCTCACCCTTAGTCCCTAGAGAGATTAAAAAGACTGAATTAATTGTTTTTCAAAAAAAGTTGAACCAACTCGTGAACCAAAAAAACTGAACAGAGTCGAACCCGGATCAAAATCAGTCAAATCCTGAACCGGACCTAAACAGGGACCTGAACCGCCGGTTCATGAGACGAGAACATCGGCCTACTAACATGGGCCCAGCCCAGGCAAACTAAATCGCAAGAGCCATTAATCGGACGGCTGAGATTACACCACACGATAGTTAAAACCCTAATGTCAGTTCTCACTACTTCTGCTTCCCTCTCCCCCGCGTTTCGGCTGTGAATCTTCGCCCTCAACGACCTTCGAGCATCACCGAAAATGGTGAGTTCCTTCTCTTTTCTGTTCACTTCCATTGTGTATTCATCTATCATCTTTCGTATTTGGTCTCATACGCCCTTCGGTTGTTCTGTAGCCGTTCAAGAGGTTCGTGGAGATCGGGAGGGTCGCTCTCATCAACTACGGCAAGGAGTACGGTACGCTCGTCGTCATCGTCGATGTTATCGACCAGAACAGGGTGCGTTTTCGCTTGCTTCCTCTGCTGTTTGATTTCATAAACGATGGAAAGAACTATGGAATGGTTAATACAAACCAAATGCAATGTGAATATTAAGGCTTTCTTTTTAATCTGATTTCCGCGTATCATCTGTTATTCTCTTTCTGGATTTGTTGATTGATTCTTGTTTTGATCCCTGCGGATTCGGATTTAATTTTGTTTTTTTACCTTCATATCATGTGGATTTCCCCAACTTAATTGCATTTGGATTTAATTGCATTTGGATGCTTCACATGCTCAGATGCTCAATGTGTTGATTTCTCTGATCAATTTTTTGTACTTCCAAGTGTGAGTTGAACTAGGTAACTCATATGATATGTACATTAGATTTTCTTGTTTGCTGTCAAGTAATATAATTGTTTCCTTGCTGTTGTTACTCGTTGGATTTTATTCTCCTGCATTTTGTTTGTTAATTGTATAATTCCATTTATCTATCAGAATTTTTAATTTGCTCCATCATGATTTTGTCTTCCAAAATGAGGTCGGGAGTTATTAGGTTAGTATATCTTAGTGAGTTTTGCCATCACCTTCTCTGTCATGTTTGAAGGGGAACTATTTCTTATCTAATATTTGAAACCTGAATGCAGTCATTCTGTTTTATTTTTTTGTTTGCAATAAGATCTTTGTTTCCCCTGTGTTAATAGTTTGGGTTGTTGCAGGCACTTGTCGATGGTCCTGACATGGTGAGGTGCCAAATGAACTTCAAGAGGCTTACACTGACGGACATCAAGGTTGAGATCCCTAGGATACCAAAGAAGAAGACACTCATTGAGGCCATGGAGGCTGCTGGTGTGGATGCTTGTCTTCTTGTTTTTGCAGTGGAAATTAAAATTGATTTGTATTGTTGTTTATTCTAAACATGGGATAACGATGGCAGATGTGAAGAACAAGTGGGAGAAAAGCTCCTGGGGTAGGAAGTTGATCGTTCAGAAGAAGAGAGCTTCACTCAATGATTTTGATAGGTTCAAGCTCATGATAGCCAAGATCAAGGTTTGTGTCCTATTAACTATTAAGATCTCTCTATCAAAATTATATGTTTTTTCATCCGTTGCACATTGAGACTTATTAGCTCTGCTTATACTTCTATATGATATATATTTTTTATCTATATGTTTTTTTTTATCTTTATCTTGAAATTCCCAGCTCTTTTATGGTAGATCACTACTGATCACTGATAGTATGAATATCCCTTTGTGTTGCAGAAAGCTGGAGTGGTTAGGCAGGAGCTTGCAAAGTTGAAAAAAGCTAGTGCTTAAAACTGTTAATTGATTTTCGATTTTGTAACTGTTATTTTTTTTAAGCTTGTTATGTTGGATTACTATCATCTGTTACAACTTAGAAAAGGAAATAGATTGTTAATCAATGGCAATTTGTTTTTATCGGATTTAACTTGTGTCTGGGTTTTTATGTTTTCGTGTGCTTTTGCAATTGCAATTGCCCAGTTCACATACTCTTGATTATTGCAAAAAGTTTATACACATGGGATGATTTACTCAAATTTGGACATGTTCACCCTAAAATTAACCAATGGAGCCTAATTTTTTTTTTTAAATACAAAGTTGCATCTTTATACCTAACCATTGTAGACCGTTTAATTTTTCAATTACTTGGGTACATGTTATTTGCCTAGATTTATAGACTTTGTATATGTCCTTCTTTCTTGATAGAGCGATTGATTCCATTGTAATATAACTTTTAAAATAAATAATTGTTTTTGCTTTTTTACTATATATCACATCTTATTAGATTTTTTTTCATATGAAGTTTATTTTTTTAATTGAACATATAATTAAAATTATATGAAAAATTTGAATAAGAAGAGGAGGAGAGAAAAGAAAAAAAATTATTTTATAATATAATTTTATTTAAAATCAGTCTCATATTTACATTTAAAAAATTATGAAAATTAATATTTGGGCGAAATATCAATATAGATGATTAAAAAAATTATTAGTGTATGTTTTAAGAGAAACTAGTACAATCCCCGCGCCATGGTGCGCTTGTGGAAAAAAAAGAAAAAAAATATTTATTATAAGGATAACAAAAAATGAACGAAAAATATTATAAGGATGAACACGCGTTTTTGGAAAAAAAAAAGAGAAAAAAAATATTTATTATAAGGATAACAAAAAATGAACAAAAATTACGGAATTGTTTTTTTTTTTTTTTTTTGATTAGGTAAAAATTCGGATGGGGGACCCTAACCGAAAGCATCCTGTCGGATGAGGTCAATAAGACCTGTATCTAAGTATAACTCAGATCCCCTGGTAGAGTAGCAAAGGTGTGCAACCTTATCTGCTACCCGGTTACCAATGCGGGGAATATGTGATATGCTCACATTCCTTATTTCTTTAAGAAGGTATTGGATATCTGTCATAACCATTTCTATTTCCCAAGGACATTCAACTCGTAATGTTAGGTAATCCGTGATAATTTTAGAGTCTCCTTCTATTATTAGATTTGCTATGTTTAGTTCTTTCGCCTTTTCTATCCCTAGTCGCAGAGCTAAGGCTTCTGCTATAAGGGGGATTGTCCACCATTTGCTCTTCCGCCAATGTTGATTGGGTTTCCATGCCAATCTCTGATGATGTATCCAATAGAGCTGTTTGTGGTTGATTTGAAAGATCCGTCGAAGTTTAACTTATATTTGCCTTCTGGAGGTTTTTTCCATCGACATGTTTTCCTATTGTTCCCAGATAGTCCTTTTCTTTTACTTTGTTTCTGTATGTCGTCTTCCTCCATATCATTCCACCTACTAGCTTTCCTCCAATTATCGATATTGGTCGTGATCATTTTCTTTATAGTTTCTATAGAGGGGACGGTTTCATTTCTAAAGATTGTTTGATTTCTTATAAACCAAATGGTCCACCATCTGATTGCTAATTGTTGTTTCTTTTCCATCGGAAGAGTGGAACCTAAAGTTTGTAAACTTTGATTCATATCTCTGTTTCCTGTGATTAGATTGTTGATGTTTTCAGAAATTTGACCATGGAATTGTTGTTGGAAGTTGTTGATAGGACATTCAATGAATAGGTGAATATCATCTTCCATGAACTGGTTGCACAGGCTACATGTGGTCGGTACCGCCACTCCTTTTAGGGCCAGCCTAGTAGCCGTGGGTAGACCTTTTTGTTTTATTTTCCAAATGAAGTTCTTTACTTTAGGTGGGACGTCAAGTTTCCAGATCCATGAGAACTCATCCGACGGTCTTTGTGTTGTTGATGCAATTAAGTCAAAGGCACTTGTTATTGTGAACCATCCCTTTTTGGCGGGCCACCAATACAATCTGTCTGTCAGTGGAGTGATTGGCAGAGGAATTTGCATAATATCCACTACTATTGGCTTTGGGAGCACTAATTCGAGTTTTTCCTTCCACCATTGTCCTCCTATGATGAAATCACTTACAGAATCATGTTGGTTAGCGTTATATTGAGAGTCTATTTTGTCTTTTAGAGGTGTTGTATCCACCCAGTTATCTTCCCAAAACTTAATGGATTTCCCATCCCCCACCTGCTGATGAGTCCCCTTTTGAATTTTGGGATCAAATAGCTTAGTTTCGACCATTGCCATGAGGCATTGCCTTTTCTAGAGTAGGCAAGGATGTGGCTTTCTTTCAGATACTTGTGCTGTATGATTTTGACCCAGTTATTTTCCGGTTCGGCTAGAATTTTCCAGAGGAGTTTTAGCTGCAAAGCTTCATTCATATCTTTGGTTTTCCTGATACCCAATCCTCCGTCCTTTTTTGATTTACATATCTTATCCCAACCGATTAAAGGACTATGTTGCGCATCTTTGTTCCAAAAAAAAGTTCTGTTGATTTGATCTAGTTGTTTGTGTACCGCTACCGGAAGCATGAAGCTTTGCATTGAGTATAAAGGTTTCGATGATAAATTAGATACTATTAGGGTTGCTCTACCTTGTTGAGAAAGGGCATTTGCTCGCCATTTGCTCAATTGGTCTTTAGATTTGCATATCATTTCGCCAAAGGTTTCCTTGGTGACTCTCCCATTTATGATTGGACAACCTAAATATTTTTCCAGGTTTCATTCAAGAGGTATGTTTAGAATCCCTTCTAGGTCTCGAGCTCTTGATCTAGGGATACCCGGGGTGGTTTGGAAGGACGATTTATGATAGTTTACTTTTTGCCCTTAGAATTTGCAGTTATCTTCAATGATTTCTTTAACTTTTATGCATGCAGCGTTAGTTCCTTTTGAGAAAATTATTATGTCATCTGCAAAGGCCAGGAACGGAACGCAGGGGCCCGAGAGGCCAAATTTAAATCCGATACTGTTGTGATTAGATTCTGCATCCCTTGATAGTTTACGCGCAAGGATTTCTGTCCCGAGCAGGAAGAGAAATGGGGAGAGGGGGTCCCCTTGCCTCAAACCCCTTGAAGGTTTGAAGGGATCTGTAGGACCGTTGTTTACTAAGACAGAAAAGGAGACTGTGGTCACACATTCCATAATAATATCCATAAATTTTTGGCTGAATCCGAATTTTTTGAGGACTGCTTTCGTGAAATGCCAGTCTACGCTGTCGTATGCTTTCTCCATATCAAGTTTTATTGCAG
The DNA here is from genome assembly GCA_037127255.1 of Persicaria tinctoria. Taxonomy (NCBI): domain Eukaryota; kingdom Viridiplantae; phylum Streptophyta; class Magnoliopsida; order Caryophyllales; family Polygonaceae; genus Persicaria; species Persicaria tinctoria. The sequence goes on along the minus strand of JBANSL010000004.1, from coordinate 69,534,050 downwards.
CCCATCCCTTGGTACCTTTTCTCGTGTGAAAGGAGTGGAATACCTCGTGGGCTATTAGAATATTATCTTGGATTGCTCTGTCGGAAACGAAAGCTCCTTGTAATGGGTGTATAAGTTTTCCTATCACCATTTTTAGCCGTTCAGTTATTATCTTTGAGATGATTTTATATAGGGTAGAACATAGGCTAATGGGGTGATAGTGTGTAGTCATGCTCGGGTTATCAATTTTTGGTATGAGGGAGATGAAAATGTGGTTAATTTGTTTCAGCATTTTGCCAGAGTGAAAAAAGGCTTTTATCGCCCGGATGATATCAGAACCAACGATGTCCCAATATTTTTTCTAGAACTCAGCCGTCATCCCATCAGGACCAGGGGATTTGTTGTTCCCTATAGAGAAGGCAACCTTTTTGATTTCACTGTTTGTTGGTTGTTGAACAAGAGATTTGCTTTCCTCTTCTGTAATGGTCGAGGTGATTTCTGAGAGATATTCTTCTAATAAGGGATTCCTTTGCATCTGTTCCCGTTTAAATCTTTTCTCAAAGTCTCTTTGAATTTCTCTTTTAATATTTTCATTGCCAATTATGTTTGTTCCTTCTGCAGAGGTAATTGATCTAATTATCTTCCGATTTCTTCTTCCCGTAGCTACTATATGGAAATAGGATGAGTTGGTATCTGCTAGTTTTAAGTGTTTTGCTTTAGCTCTTTGGTTCCAATATGTCTTATGGAAAAGAAGCAGCTTTTCTCTTTTAGTTAGTAGATTTTGTTCTTTTGTGTATGAATCTGGATTTTGGTTAGTTTGTTGGATAGATTGTATTTCGATTAGGGCCTCGTCAATGTCTCGTATTTGTCGGAAGATGTTTCCGAATGTTTTTTTATTCCAATTTTTGGCCTTCTGTTTCAGGATTTTTGATTTGTATGTAATGAGGAACATAGAAGAGCCTGTACATGAGGCTCTCCATGATTGCTTAACAATATTTCGGAAGTCTCTCCTTTGCAGCCAAATGTTTTCAAATTTAAAAGGGGGTGGTTTAAAACTAGTGTTTTTGGAGATGTCAATTGAGATCGGGCAATGGTCCAAGTTAGAGAATGCTCCATTCTTAGTAGCCAACTCAGGAAACATGTCAATTATTTCATGATGGACAAGTACCCTATCAAGTTTTTCCAAAATGTTATCCGGACCAAATCGCTTCTTCCTCCAAGTAAACGGGTTGTCGTACGAGGGGATTTCCAACAGGGAGCATGTATCTTTGAACTCCATTATTCTCGTAAATCTTCCAGGAAGGGTATCAGCCCCTCCGCTTTTATCCGATGGTTGGTTTATCTCGTTTAAATCTCCCATGATTAGGCATGGAATGTCACTTTTGCTAACCAGACTGTATAGAGTTTTCCAGAAGTCGTCTTTTTCTGAGGGGTTTGGTGGGGCGTATACAAATAGCATTAGACACTCAAAATTCTCTTTTGTGTTCTCGTATTTTATGCCAATGATTCTAGGGAGATGAATAATTACTGAGATGGATTCGTCTATGAAGGAGTTTTCATTCCAGAATAAAGCAATACCCCCGGCCCGACCCGATGCCGGAGACCAACACATGTTTGTGAATCCCGCATTTTTCCATAGGAATTCCTTTGGTTCTGTTTCAGTCTTTGTTTCTGCTAAAATTAGCATTTGTACATGATCTAAAGAACGCCATTCGTTCATGTTAGTCCAGAAAGATTGTTTTCCAATCCCTCTACAGTTCCAGTATCGTATGATCATGACCACTTTGTTTGTGCATAGGAGAGAAAAAGGTGAGCCCTCCCATACTCATGGCTTCCTCTTTTTGTATTGTTCCTTATTTTTTTTAGTTTAATTTTCCATAAGATCTTATTTTGCAAACATTTTATTTTTGGAACTATTTCTCTTATCGTTAGATACGGGATATACCAAATGGGTTTGCACTGTTTGTTTCTATAGGGGCTTGATATCGGTAAGTGGATTATGCTATAGCAGTTGTTTAGGCAAGTTTTGTATTTTCTACCGCCCAGGTAGGCAACTGTTATAGAGGGTCGGGTTGGATTTGTAACATGATTTGTCTTGTTTTGGGTAAGAAATTTATACTCGTCCTTAAACTAGATGATTCCAAAAGAAGTTTGTGTTCCTATGGTTTCGACTGACGTGTAGCTCCAGATAGAAACAGAGCCTATCGGAGGAAATAAAACCACAAGACAGCTTTTATTTACAAGTGGGGTAGCTATGCCTAATTCTATTTTACACATACTAATAATGTTTTTAGATTTGAGAAAGTAAAGAAAAGCAATGGTAGTGCTAAATCTTGACTTTCCAAGATCACAGATGATCTTTCATTTGCTAATTAGATTAGTCCGAATAGGATTGGTAGCACAACTTAGGACAGTGGCTTTGTCCCTCACCATATAGTTAGCGTTTTGGGTCTTCACATATGTGAATCTCATTAAAAAAGGTTGGCTAGAGAGTTTGTGATTGTTGTGGGTTTTAATACTAGTGATCTTATACAAACTAATTTTCTGGTATTGTTCTCTGCTTTCTAAAGGGGTGTGCTCAGCATCAATTTGACAGAGCAAGGTTGTAGCCCAGAAGCTTACTTGAGTGAGCTTTGGATGTTTCACAACTAGAATCCTAGTCATTGCAAGAGGGGAAGTATTATAGCTCAAATCATTTGGAACAAAGGGAAATTTTTTTAAGCAGTCAGCAGTGTACAATCTAGCGAGAGTGTCTAAACGAAATTGAAACCAGATCGTTGGGTAGATCAACCAAAACAGAGATGCTACATATGATGGTGTTGTACTCAGACAACACCCCAAAATTTTCCATGGAGCATTGATAAAAATCCTACCGAACATAGTCAATTCAAGTGAAACAAGGCTTACATCATTAGCAGCATTCAGATTCGCATCAAAACAAACCAAGTTCACTACGACAAACAGCTGCTTTCTTAAAAATCCTAAGCATTTATTCAAGCTATCATATCTCCTCGACTTGAAACATAAATGTCTAATTTCCAAATTCATCATTTTCCTGAAACCCTCTGCAGACCACACAAACCATTTTGGTACCCAGGAACCCACTAGATTGGCCATAAGAGCTTCCCTCGATTCACCTATTCTCCCAATAAGATACCAATTCTTGGACCAAAAACACATGTATATCTGCTGACAATGCCTCTGGGTTTTTTCTAAACATATTTCTTTTACTATGAAAATATAAAAAGTCATCAGTTTATAGTTGTAATCAATTAAGATACCATTACACCTTCTCCAAGAACTAATCCATTTCAACGGATCAGCCACCAGAATACGATCCTCTACTAAATCAGACTTCAATTCAATACAATAATTTGCCACAAAAAAAAAGACGTGAACCACTAGAAAGAGATTTCCACGCATACCTCGTACGCCTCCTCCCGAATTCTTTTTCTTTCTTCTGTTCTCCATTGATTGTTTCACAAAGCAGGCATTGATTGAGAACACAGACGTTCTCCTGAACTTGACCTTGCAGAGCAAGGCATTTCTCCATGATGAAAGTGCGAAACTTGAACGTTTTCCCAACTTTAGATCTCAGCATAGCCAAGATATCATCTTCAGAACACAGGTGTTCCTTAGCGAGTTTAAGGCCCTCCGGCATGTTTTTTCCCTTTCGGGGTTTGTTTTTGGTTGGAAGCTCGAAAGAATCGGGCTCCAGAGGTTGTTTTCCATCCAAGCATCTGCAAAGAGGAAGCAGTACATACGCTCGCAACACGAGCAGACTTATTTTTCCTGCACTATGATACCACAACACTCTATAACACCAGTTATAATTCACATTCAAGCTGCATATATCAGTTGTAGTTTTGAGGGAGATTCCAAAACCAAACGAGGGAAACAAATTCCCATCGGGTGAAAGAATCAACGCAATTTTTTGAGGGCCCTTTCGGGATGTATGTGGTAGAGGGACACACGGTCCCTCTGTGGTTTTTTTCACCCAAATGGTGAGGTTTTTTTTACACAAATCAAGTTTAGAACAAAGAAGAGGTAGAGAAGATACCAGAGCACTGGCCACCACCGCAGGCGCCCCCACCGCCGACGAGAAACCCAGTCAACTCGCCACCGCCTCTTCCGCCATAAAGAACGCAGCCTCCAACCCTCACCCGATCTGCGTATCCAAACCCCATTCTCATGTATTTTTTTCCTCCTTTTGAAATTCTTTTTGACAGGAGCAAGATGGTTCCACACCGTCACCGACGCTAACCCTATTCGACCTCAGAGCGACTCTATACTCAGAGGAAGCTTCGCCTGCGCACCGAATGGTCTAGCAAGGCGCCCAAGAACCCGCGAAACCTTGCGCTCAACCTCAAAGGAGTTTAGATCAGAAGGGTTGAGAGGAGAAAGCTTCGAATCGGCCAGGAGCTTAGCCGAGGAAGGTTCACTTTCGGATTTGATAGATAGGTTTGGAAGAGGTTTCTTCTCTCTTTTTGTGTTTTTTCGAAGCTTGGTACATTTGATTTTGGGGTAGCAGCCAGAAAACTTTGATAGAAGAGGGCTGCTGGTGTTCAGATTGGGGTAGATTTGAGAGGTGAGGTTGGATCTGGTTTGTAAGGTGGAGCAGATTTGACGGCGGCGTTTTGGTAACTTAGGGTTTTCAGAGAGAGCGTTTCCCATTTCCTAAACATTCCAAATAAAATACTATTTTTATTACGGAATTGTTATTTACACGGTGGTTTTTCCGCCTTTTGCACAATAAACATCTGCAATCGCATACTACGCGTTCGCGGAATTAAAAGTGGAAATTAATACTCCGTATTTGGCTTTGGCAGAGTACGGGGAACTTAAGAATTGAAATCTGGGCAAAGCCATGTAGCCAACAATGGCGCTCGTGTGCAGGAAATCTGGGCAAAGGCTAAGCTCTCTCCCCGACTAAACAATGGCGCGGAGCTGCTCCGCCGTCGTAGGAGCTCAGTCTCTCAGTCTCCCACCGCCTCTCCCGCCGCCTCTCCGACCATGTCGCCGCCGACCTCAATCCCCGCGCCTCCGACCTCATCTCCTCCCTCTTCCTCTCCTTCCGCCTCTCCTCCCAGCGGTAGCCCGACGTCGCGGTTTCTCCCTCCTCTTCTAAGAACAACGCCTTCCAGATCCGGAGATGGCAAATTGAAGCCCTGGACATGGCAAATTGCATCAATTCTTCAAATCAAACCTCAAAATCGAAGCCCTTCTTCAAATCGAACCTCAAAATCGAAGCCCTTCTTCAAATCAAACCTCAAAACCGCTCTTCAAATCCGCTCTTCAAATCGAAGGCCTTCTTCTTCTAGATCTGTAGATGGCAAATCGAAGCCCTCAAACCGCTCTTCAAATCCGCTCTTCAAATCGAAGGCCTTCTTCTTCTAGATCTGTAGATGGCAATTCGAAGCCCTTCTTCTTTCAGATCTGGAGGTGGAAAAGTAAAACAAACCCTTGCTGCAGAAGACGGAGGGACTTTGAAGCGCGTCTGAGAAGAAGAAGGAAACCAGGCATAAAAAAAAAATGCAACCGCGTACTGCGAGCTCGCGGTTTAACCGTGTAAATGTCGAAAAATTAACCGTGTAAATAGTAAGCCCCGAAAATTATTATAAGGATGAACACACGTTTGTGGAAAAAGAAAAGAAAAAAAAAATTATTATAAGCATAACAAAAAATGAACAAAAAATATTATAAGGATGAACAAAGTATAAGATCTCGGTGTTTGATTTGGATCACCCGGTATAGTCCATCAGGGCTATAATCCTCGTTCACCTTCGTCTTTATAACCTTCGACCATTGCAATGGTCTAAAGTAAACAAAATAATTAGGAAATATCTAGGATTATATAGAAGCTAGAACATGATATTATCTTCAATTCCAAATAAATGATTATAGATGCCCAAGTACTATTCGGTGACAATTGAAAACTCGAACCAATTAAGGAAAATAGATAACTACAGAGAATATATGCCATCATTTCATGCTTATAATCAATGAAACCACACTGCAATGACACCAATCTCATAAGATTTTTTTTCTTTTTTTTTTTACCAGCAAATTACTACATCTGCTATTGTTCAACCAAGGAGCTAAGAAAAGATGTTGTCAAATATATTGTTTTAAAAATGATAAAATAGAAGAAAGGACAAAAGGGTTGCTCACTCACTCAGGTTGTATCATAAAAGGCAACACACAAAGGCAACTTACATATTCAACTAATTCAAGAACTTATAATCTAAGATTAGTAAGAATTGGTAGTATCTCCTGCAAGTATAATTCACACTAGCTAAAAAAACAACAAAGCACATGTAAAAATAGATTAACACTACTCATCCAATCAAGATTACTTTACATGAAATTTCATCAAAAAGAGTAGTATTTTGTTTGAAATAATTCAACTTAGAGAATCTATCAAACACTCAAAAGTAAGGACACTGTGTCAATCAATAACGAAACACCAAAAATACCTAACGTCCATAGGGTCCAAACCAAGAACATTAACATTGGGACATCACCGAAGATGGAAAAAGTGAAAAATCATAGTAACTATGTGTAGCCCATGAATCATGACGACTTGTAAGATCCACAAGAACAATAGGCAAAGTCAAAAGAAGAAACCTGCATGATTAAGAAACAATGCAAAATGAATATGAAAAAGTAAGCATTCATATCAAAATCTCATATATAAGGGATTCTCACCGAATATTTAAACCCAATAACTCTAGTATACTTAATTCCCTTGAAAGCATCTAGCAAGAGAGACAACATATGCCTCCCTCCTACAACAATATAATTAAAAATCATTTAAAAAAATTGTTACCCTAAGGGAGGTTTTGTTTGGAGTCAGGATGTACTAACTTAGAGAACATATAAAAAATATCATTCTTGCTAGTTATCTAACTAATTGCTCCAACCATTGCCACCATAGGGAAGAAGTAATATGAGTGGGAGGACGAAAGAAGAGAAGATATGATGGGATGATATAGGAAGAAAGTAAAAATAAAAAAATAGGTTCGGAAAGATTGTGAGATCTTAATTTATGTCATTAATTTGAAAAAAAAAACCCCGATAAGTCCAAAAATCCAAAATTCGGGTAAGTAGCATGCAATTTCGATCAACGTGTAACAGAAAATCAAATTGATAAGGATTAGCGATTCCATCAGCAACTGAATCCAAATATCTCGGATTCGAGTAAGTAGAATGCAATTTCGATCAACTGTTCTTTATCCAGCAAAAAAAAACACCAAATCAGATAGAACAATTTCTGCTCTTCGAATAAAAGAAATTGGTTCCAATTGAAATTTGAAATACCCAAATCAGCAAAAGCTTAAGCATTGGCATCAAACTATCGATCAAAAGCAAAGCTTTCAAGGACCTGAAAAGTGAGAATATGAAAAGAAGCAAGTGATGGACAAAAAACATTATCATCATTTCTTACCTAAGATGCGGAAAACATATTAAGAAGAATCTATGAAATATGAAATCTAGAACAGAAGATTTTGAATTTTATAAACAAAATTAAGATAGAGAAATTAGTGACATACCTCATTTCTAAGGCACAGCTGAAGCAATCCGGAGGAAACAGGATTCTTTCTCCATGAGCTGAGCGGCGAAATCCAGATGATTGTGAATAAGAAATCATCAGAGGAAGAGGATGAAAGCAAAAGCAGTTGAATTAATCGACGACCTCGGCGTGATTGGTGACCCTTGGAGGTATCGCCGCGTCAGGATCCTTTCTCTGTGAACTCGTCGACGAAATCTGGAGGATTGTGAATCAAGGAGGAGCATTTCTTCAACATGATGAAGCAATTGAAATTCGATATGATAATCGAGGGAGACGACGGTGGGTGGTAGACCTGTCAAAACGTGACCCGACCCGAGGACCCGACCCGTAAAACGTGGGTTTTGACGCAAATATTTCAACCCGAAACCCGAAGCAACCCGAACCCGTTCAACCCGCAAATTTCTGGGTCGGGTTGGGTCGACCTGTGGGTCACCCGTTGGGTCAAGCTTTAAGATAATAAATAAATAAATAAATAACAATTTAACCTAATATTAAAATTTATTACTAATAATAATTAGGATTGAATATTATATTTTTCATCATCAACTTTACTTTATAATTTAACATTAAAATTTGTTATGTATATAAAATTACATATTACTATTGTAGCGACATTAATTATTTTTTCCAATAATATAACTATTATTAGGATAATGTAACAATTTTAGATTTAGGAACTATGTAAATAGTCATTAAAAATACTCCATCTGTTTACTTTTAAATGTTGTTTACTATTCATGTATGGTTTTAAGGATGATAATAACTATATAAAATATCCATTTATATATTATATATAATTTCATACTTCAAAAACTAAAAAGAATGAAATTATAACAAGTAATAAATTTTTATTGATATTTTACATAATTTTATCATTTTAAAATAACTTGTATAAATAGTAAATGACATTTAAAAAATTATGGATGAGTAGCGCTCTTGACCCGTTGGGTCGACCCGAACCCGTTAAAAATGGGTCTGGGTTGAGCATTTCACGACCCGTAACCCGAAATGACCCGACCCGGAATGGACCCGAACCCGAGATGACCCGACCCAAACCCGACTCGCCCGACCTGTTTGACAGGTCTAGTGGGTGGGAAGGAAGGCGAGGGTGGGCGGGGATGAAGCGGCGAGGGTGGGCGTGTAGTGGCGAAACGCTGAAGCGTGAGAAGCCAGGAGATGTACGTTCCGAGGCAGTGACCGTGAGAATTGGAACCCTAGGCCGATTTGATTATTGAAAAATGAAACTCAGGAAGGGAAAGAAAGGTTGGGGGAAAAAAATAAAAGAAGTAGAATAAAATCAATTTGTTGAATTAGCTAAATTGAAGGACAGTAAGACACCTAATACTTAGCCTGGCCGATGTCGATAGCATCCCCACTCCGGCTGCAGCTCCCGAGGTAGGCGAGGAGATCCTCCAGCTTCTTTCGCCGGAGGTGCTGGCTGGCTTTCAACTGGGCCCTTGTGAACATGAGAGAGTTGGAGATCTTGCGGAGGCTCCTCCACTGAGCCTCGGCGGGCAAGAGCACCATTGACAAAGCATGGTGTTGGCAGGCAGTTAGAGAGTCAGGGACGAATTACCTGTTGCAGAACAAAGCATCGCTCTTTTGAAGGACTTCTTTCGCCATGGAAGCCGATGAGATGACGACTGACCTTTGACGGCCCAGCTGGAGGCACATGACAAGTCCATGGAGCTTGGCGAGCTCAGCTAAGGACCTGTGCGGCTTGCTTCCCAGGTCCAACCGATTGCTCACGATAGGCAAAGCAGTTGGCCCTGGAGGAAGCTTGATCCGACTTGATCTAGAGCACTTGCGACATGGGTAGGGACGGTTAACGGCTGCCCAAGAGAGCACTATGCAAAGCAGCAAGATCAGGTAATCCATTTTTTTTTTCTTTTTTCTGCAAACAAAATCTAATTACTGATTCCTTTCAAACAGTTGAATTTGAGAAACATTGTTACTGATTCCCTTCAAATAGGGGAATCTGTACAGCAGCGCCGGCCAGACCTCATAAACTGCAAACCACAAATCAAATGAGACGTACAAGAAAAGCATGTTATGTTACTCTCCATATTGCGTATTGTTGTGGGAGTTGAATTTAATTAGAACATGTTTATTTAGACTTTCATACTCTTACCTTCTTTTATTTATTTATTTATTTATGGGAAGTAATGATCCCCAATCTGAACAAAACAAGCTTTAAACAAGGTATAAACAAGCTCAAAACGAGCGAAACAAGATAGATCCAAAGCTCTGTTTGAGTTGCGCTCGATTATAAACGAACCAAGAAAGTTTGATATTAATTTCGAAAAAAAAAAGTAGACAAAAACGAGTGAGACAAGCACCTCACGACTCGGTTCGTTTGACTCAAATAAATAATTAGACAAAAATTAATTAGGGATGACAAAAAGAGGGTGAAAATTCGATATAAAACGGATATTAAATGGGTGATGGGTCATATCGGATTCGGGTGAAGTTATTTTCCACCCGTCACTCCCCCCGTCAATTAACTTGTATTATATAATTACATTATGTACCTGAGATTATCAATACACCCCAAACCCTAATTAAACAAGTTTCCTTTTAATTTAAAAATTTGAATTCATACTGATTATTAAGTTAATATTATTTTTTTGGTGGGCATTAAGTTAATATATTGAATTCATAGGATGTAGGTTACAAGTGTGGATAGTTGTGGATGTTCACAAGTATTTTTTGTCGAATTTGACTATATTTACTAGTTGTTTACTTATCGAAGTGTTCGATATATGTTTTTTTTATAAAAAAAAAATTGTTGAATTTGATGAGTTGTATTTCACCCGATATCAATCCACCCGATCAACCGGTGGGTGATGGGTGGACGGAATGGGTGAAATATTAGTGGGTGATGTTTTGGATAGGGCCAAGAGTTTTGGGTGGTGGGTCAGGTGATGGAGGTAGATCATCCATCCACCACCCGACTGATTGTCATCCCTAACAATAATTTAAAAATCAACCCATACAGTAATATGATACTGTTAATGTGCCTTGAATGATTGTTGACCGGCGACGCATCGGGGGGTCCGGGGGGGGGGGGGGGGGGGGGGGGCAGCACCACCCCGCCTGTATATTTTGGGCTTTCAGTCCATTGTCTGTTTAGGGTTCCATGAGTCTCTTCATATACTCATGGAACGCCGACCCCTTGTAACCCTAATCTGTTTTGCTTCCTCTAATAAGAAAACTGGTTCTCTGTCCGTGGACGTAGGCAACACACCGTTGTTGAACCACGTAAATCTATGTGTTGTTCTTCGCTTTATCATTCTCGTTATAACAAACTGGTATCAGAGCCGGGTTCGGCGGGTGGGCCGGTTGCACCGAAGATTGAGATGGACCCCACATCTGTATCGATGACGGGTTAGTCGAACCCGTTGCGTGGGGGTCTCAATTCCAACCGGGCTAGACTTGTGATGGATTCGCAAGTGAGAGGGGGATTTGTTGGGACACTTGTGAATCCCACATCGGAAGTGTGATGATTCTGAACCCAACATATAAGTGGATGAGCAACTCCACCAAATGCCAATTGGTTTTGGGATGGTGCTCCAGTCCGGCTTATATGTTGGGCTTTCTGGTCGGGCCCAACAAGACTTTCCCCCTAACAGATACTTATAAATTAGCCGAGTACGATCACCTCACAACCGCAAGCAGGGGCGGATCTGTGTGTATCATTGGGGATACTCAAGCATCCAAAAATAAATAAAAATTAGTGTTTATTTCTTAATATTTTCCGTCAAGCATCCCCAACCGGGAAAAAAATTACAAAAGAAATATTTTTTTACCCTTAAACATTCTTGGAATGATGAAAATTTTACCTTCAGTATCCCCGAAATGACAGTCCAGGATCCGCCCCTAACCACAAGATGGATTACTTGAGCTTCCTACCATGGATTCTGCTCTCTTCAGCAGCCATCCATCTTATCATTTCCCTCATCTCCTAGCCTCTTCCTCCTCGGTGACAGCCCCCGCAAGTCCCTGACGGAGCTGGCCAAGGTCCATGGCGCCTCTCATCTCATGTATCTCCGCCTTGGAAGCCTAAAGACTGTCGTCGTCTTCTCCGCTTCCATGGCTAAAGAAGTTCTCCTCACAATGATGCCACATTGTGTAACAGAATGGTTCCGGATTCCTTCACTGCCCTTCAACACCATGAATACTCGTTCATTCGTTCCTGTTTTTGTCGACATCGGACCGTTGGAAGAGCTTCCGCCGGATATGCAATGCCCATGTCTTCTCCGGCAGTCAACTGGATGCGAGCCGGTCGCTTCGAAGACACAAGTTGGAGGGTCTCATCTCCTATGTGAGGCTCCACAGCCAAGCAAAGGAAGCAGTCGATGTACGCCACTTGGCCTTCAACACCACCCTCAACCTCCTCTCAAACACCTTCTTTCCGTGAATCTCCCAGACCCGAATTCGAGGAGTTCCAGGGAGTCGAAGCAGGTTTTCTCGCGGATAAAGTTGGAGTCTACAAAGCCAAACATTGCAGACTATTTTCCAGTTCTCAAGCGCGTCGATCCGCAGAGGATCAGGCGTCGCATGGAAGTTCATTTTGGAAAGGTTATTGACAATTTCATCTCTATGGTGAGTTAGCGGTTGGGTTCGAAAGGAGGGCGCTTGGTTGAGAACGATGCACTCGACGCTATTCTCAATACCATTCATGACAACACTAGTGATGAGCTTCAGCTCCATCACTCACATTCCACATATTCTACTGGTAGGGAAGCTGAGTGAGGTTTCATTCTAAATTCAATTGATAATCGGAGAAGTAACTGCATCACAACTGATGCGATTGATTTTGTAGGAGTTATTTGTTGGAGGAACCTACACAACTCACAAGCATCAACAATCAGTGTTGATTCTTGTGTTTAGATCAAATCTTTACCTTGTAACTCAAGGTGGTGTAATGGAGGGAAAAAGATATTCAGAGAGAGTTTGTTATGAGAGATATTTTGTGTAGAATATTGTGTGTTATCTTATTCTGATATGTACATCCTACATGCTATATATAGCCACTTGGTTACACATGTACATTACACCCTTCTTTCGTCGGAGAGCCTAACAACCTAACCGATTACCACTGTACATCTAACCACCAAGCCAACCAGTGTAAACAAGGAATAGTCGTATTTTGATTGCTGAAAACCCTGAGCTGTGAGGTGTTTGTAAGCTCAATGTTCCATTGGCGGCTGGCTTGCTTCAGGCCGTATAGAGATCGACGAAGCCAACACACCTGCCCAGGCTGAGCTTTGGAATATCCCAACGGAGGAATCATATAAACCTCCTCGTCAAGATAGCCATGGAGGAAAGCGTTGTTAACATCGAGTTGGTGAAGTGGTCAATCCCGACAGGAAGCTATAGTAATTATAGTTCTGACAGTGCGAATATTGCAACCGGAGAAAACGTGTGCTTGTAATCATGGTCCTTTAGTTGATTGTAGCCTTTGGCAAATAATCGGGCTTTAAATCGCTCCACTTCACCAGAAGGAAGGAATTTGATTTTATAAACCCACTTTGAGCCTATTGCTGTGTGACCATGTGGAAGGGGAGTGAGATCCCAGGTATGATTTAGATCAAGGGCTGTGAGCTCCTTCTCCATCGCAGCAACCCAAGCAGGGTCTGTACTGGCTTGCTGCGTCTTGTTTCTTGTTTAGTTCTTGCTTGTTGTCGAAGATCGGACCATCACACGGCTAACCCCGTATCAGGGTCCTTGAAAGGGAACATGGATTCCTTAAACACCACATGGCGACTAATGAAAGTGCGCTTGTGTTCAAGATCATAGACTTTAAAGGCCTTCTGACCCGGTGGATAGCCCAGAAAAATACAGCGTTTTGTAGTGGCATCAAATTTGTGACGAAATGACTTTAGCACAAGGGCAAAACACAAGCATCCCATAACTTTCAGGGAGGAGAGATCAGGTGGTCTAAGAAACACGCATTCAAAGGGGGACTTCCACTGTAAGACGGATGTAGGCATCAGGTTAATTAGAAATGTGGCTGTGAGGATACATTCGCCCCAAAATTGGAGAGGCAAACCGGCCTGAAAACGTAAAGCCCTTGCAGTCTCAATCAAGTGTCGATGCTTCCGCTCGACTCTCCCATTTTGTTCTGGGACATAGGGAGCGGAGCGTAGATGGACAATCCATTTACTCAAGAGAAACTGAGTTAATTTAGACTGCAGAAATTCACTTCCATTGTCTGTGCGCACCTGTTTGACAGATACATGGAATTGGTTGTCAACAAAGGCTAGAAAATTGGTGAGTAACTGAAAGGCCTGATCCTTCGTGCGCATGAGGAATGTCAAAGTGCTCCTGGTATGGTCATCTAAGACTGTGAGAAAATATTTCCCCCCACACAGAGAAGCAACACGGAACGGTCCCCAAATGTCAAAATGCAACAGCTCAAATGCAGTAGAGGCACGAGAAATACTCTTAGGAAATGGAAGTTTGTGATGTTTAGAAATCACACAAATGTCACAGCTAAAACCAGACAGAGAAGCATGAGTGCAACCATCTAAATGCACCATTTTAGAGGCCGACAAATGGCCTAATCGTTCATGAAGCAACTGTAATTGAACTGAATCAGAAATACCAACAAAGGAGTTCAACTGTGACTCACATTTATTTAAAAGAACTAAATTATTCTTGGGGTTAACCCTGCAGATCTTCTGGTGCTGTAAACATCCCACAAAGCCATAAAAGTGATACAATCCAGCCTTCCGAATCCCAGTAGCAATGATCCTCCTAGTTGAAATGTCCTGGAGTACACAATGGGATTTGTAAAACATGAAGACCGAGTCACTGTTGTCTAAAAGTTTAGACACGAACATCAAGTGATGATGAAATGAAGGCATGTATAAGATATCCAGCAAGACAATGGAATCTTTAAGCATAACAGACCCTGCAAACTGGACTACCTATACCACGCCATCCGGAAAGCTGATGTGGATTGGATGATCGAGGGGCTTTAGATCCATAAACAACTTCTTATCAAAGGTGATATGATCCGTGGCCCCTGAATCGATGATCCAACTCGACAATTTACTTGAATCATGGTTATGAAAAGAAGTAGCAGCGATTTTACCTGCAAAGTTTATTGATCCATGGTTGTTCTCAGGTTCCTTGCCACGAATTGTCCAAAGTGCTTCAGCAATTAGAGCATTGACCATGCGTTCATCAGGTACCACCCTCTCAGATCCTAAAGTTCGCGACTCTGCATCCATCAGAGGATGATCCAACTGAGGACGATCTCCTACATCCTCCATGTTGGCCACAAATCTGCCACCATCAGATCCAGGTTTACCACCTCCCTCTTGAGCTTTGAGATCTTTATACCAATCAGAAATTCCGACCAATTTGAAACAAGTTTCACGAAGATGCCCTTTCTCCTTGCAATAGGAGCACTGGCGATCCATCTTAGCCTTTTTATAATCCTTTTTGTACTCTGCTGGCTTGCTCGAGGACTGGCCTTTTTCATATTTAGAATTATGAAATCGGCCAGCAGTAAGAACATCATGCTGAGATCGGGGCGCCTTGGATGTGATTTCCTTCTGCCTTTCTATCTGGACCACCATGTGAAAGGAACGATTCACCGATGGCAGTGGATCCATAGCTAAGATGTTGTTGCGAATATTCTCAAAGGTCTCATTGAGGCCCATGAGAAACTGCATTAGCTGTGTAGTGGCTTCCCTATCAAGCAATTTCTTCAGAATCAAACAAGTACATCTTTTAAGGACTCCACACATGCAGACTGGAATACCTTGGAGAGCCTGTAGTTCGTCCCAAACTCTCTTCCTCTTACCATAATATGCAGAAACAGATAGATTTTCCTGTTTAATGTCACTGATTTCCTTCTGCAATTGGTACACCAAGGGAGCATTTGATTCAGAAAACCTTTCCAAGACTTCATCCCAAAGTTCTCTCGCTGAAGTAACATGCATAAACTGCTCGACAATCTCTGGTTTCATGGAATTTGTTATCCAACAAATCACCATAAAATCACAGCGTATCCATTTCTCCAGATCTGCTGTTCCTTCAGCAGGCTTGCTGCAAGTGCCATTGATAAATCCGAGTTTAACCTTTGCGCCAAGTGCCATTCTTACGGCGCGACTCCAGCTGAGGAAGTTACTTCTAGAGAACTAAATAGCAACCAGAGTCATCCGTGGATGATCAGAGTTGTTGAGATGAAGAGGATCGGTGAACGTCGTGGGAGTAACAGCTCCTCTTTGATCGACATTCAGGTTGGAATCTATCTGTTCAGACATTCTACAAACAGATGGCCGAATCAGAGAAAGTAAAATCACGCAATCACACAACAAATCAACACACAGGCACAATTCCAGATCAATTCTTCAAATCTCAACTCAGAACTAAGCCAATTCAGAGGTATAAAATCACATATTGCAAGTCGTAAAAGAAAACAGAAAATATTTAAGCAACGAGAGCAGATCCTGCTTACGAGCTTGATGAAACAATCACCAGTTAATACTCAATCAATGAGCCTTTCCACAGGCCAATTTCATCATGACAGCAAGTAATAAGGGCGATGTGAAAGGAAATAACTACTGAAAAAAGAAAAGCGACAATCATGATGAACATATAGATCAGATCTGCAAGTTGTTGAGCACAAAACCATTCGATTTCATTCCTGTAATGAATCGATGCTCTGATACCATCACAAGCATCAACAATCGGTGTTGATTCTTGTCTTTAGATCAAATCTGTACCTTGTGACTCAAGGTGGTGTAATGGAGGGAAAAAGATATTCAGAGAGAGTTTGTTATGAGAGATATTTTGTGTAGAATATTGTGTGTTATCTTATTCTGATATGTACATCCTACAGGCTATATATAGCCACTTGGTTACACCTGTACATTACACCCTTATTGTTCCTATGAGCCTAACAACCTAACCGATTACCACTGTACATCTAACCACCAAGCCAACTTGTGTGTATACAAGCAACACTCTCTACAACAACCTTAAGTACAGTTGAATGAGCAATGGCGGAGTTGATTCGCAAGCCTGATAAGATGAGCAAGGCTCGACGAGAGCTTGAGCTTGTGGCAGGTAAATGCGTTGCGGTCAAGGAGGAAGACTTCCCCTGGCTACCATACTTGCAAGCGGTTATAAAGAAGACACTAAGGAAGCACGGGCCAGCGCCATTTATGTTCCGGAGAGCGAGTTACGAGGTTGAGATTTGCGGATTCACGGTCCCAAAAGACACAAATCCTCATGAACTGGTGGGCTATAGGGAAAGATATCCGAGCTCGTGGGAAAACTCAGGTTCATTTGAACCAGAGAGGTTTCTCGGTAGAGAGATCGATATCAAGGGCCGAGACTTTGAACTCATCCCGTTTGGTGCAGGCCAGAGATCCTGCCCGGGGCTGCCTCTGGCCATGAGAATGCTACCTTTGATGTTGGGCTCACTCATCAATTTTTTCGACTGGAAGCTTGAAGATGGCATTGAACCCTTAAACATGAACATGGACGTTAAATTTGGCTTGTCGTTGCAGAAAACTCAGCCCTTGCGAGTTGTCCCTATCGCCATTATATAGTTTTCTTGTCATCAATCTACAGAAATTAAAGTTCTCTTGATTAGTAAAAGCTTGAAAAGCTAATTGGTTGTTGAATCTTTTAGAAATCTCCACTCAATCGGCTCATCTTTAAGATCTGTAGGAGGAAGTTTGTAATTTTCCTATACCATCAGCATTCCTACACGAAATGCATCATTTTGGATTTTTGAGTGTACTTGTTAATTATAATTGTTTTTTGGTTTACTTGTGATTATATTGATTAGTGCTTTCTGCATGTGATTAGTGCTTACGCTCCCCAAGTAGGCCGGGGCGTAGAGGAGAAGAGAGAATTTTGGGAAGCCTTGGATCCGTTGGTCGGGACTATCATAGTGTCGTATCAGTATGTGATTGGAGGTGATTTCAACGCTCACGTTGGCAAGGGTAATGACGGGTTTGAGGAAGCTCATGGAGGTTTTGGATTCGGGGTTAGGAATGATGGCGGGACTGCGTTGTTGGAGTTCTATGTTGCGTTCGGTAGTGTTCTTTGTAATTCGTTGTTCCGAAAGAGAGATGAGCACTTGGTTACTTTCGATAGCTCAGTCGGAAGATCGCAGATTAACTATTTCTTGGTGAGAAAGGAAGACATACGGAGCTGCAGGGATTGTAAAGTGATCCCCTCTTGTGGTATCTCCACGCCACACCGTCTTCTGGTCTTGGATCTTGTGGTGCATGGTCGAATTCGTAAGAAAAAGCATAATACATCCACGAAAATCAGGTGGTGGCGCCTCTCAGAGTCTACTGGGTCTGCTTTCAAAGAGAAGGTGTAGCAGACTGCTGATCAGGAGGGGATTAGTGAGTTGCAAGGCGGTGCACTCGCGATGTGGAGTCGTTTGGCTGGTTGTATCCGCAGAGTTGGTTGGGACGTTCTGGGTGTGTCTAAAGGTGGTCAAGGACCCAGGCGGGGAGCAGACTGGTGGAGTGAGGAAGTTAAGGCAAAGGTGAAGGAGAAGCAGGTAGCGTTTCGCAGGTGGCTATAGAGAGACCCTTGAGAAGACAGCGTAGAGCTTAGGTTCGGGTACAATGTGGCAAAGAGGGAGGCCAAACGAGTAGTAGATAAGCCCAAAGATAAGTCCTTTGATTGTTTGTACAAGGCCTTAGATCAAAAGGGAGGGGAGCAGGTTCTCTACCATTTGGCTCGGCAGAGAGAGAGATTGAGAAGAGATATAGACAACGTCAGATGTATCAAAGATGAGAGTGCTCAAGTGTTGGTTGAAGATTAGCAGATCAAGGAGAGATGGAAGAGGTACGTCTCAGAATTACTTAACGAGGATTCCCTCCCCTCCGAGCAGAGTCCCAGGGTCGCAGAGTGTATTGACTTTGGCTTCCACCGCCGCATCACTATTGAGGAGGTTAAAGGAGTTGTATGCAAGTCGAAAAACAACAGAGCTTCTGGTCCAGATGATATCCTAGGGGAAGTTTGGAAATGGTTAGGGGCTAAAGGTTTGATTTGGCTAACCTCGCTTTTCAATGCCATCTTAAGTTCATGTAAAATGCCAGCGGAATGGAGACTTAGTAAATTGGTTCCGGTCTACAAGAATAAGGGTGATGTCCAGTGCTGCAGCAACTACAGAGGAATTAAGCTTTTTAGTCACACTATGAAATTATGGGAAAGAGTTATAGAGGTAAGACTTATGAAGTTGGTGCGGGTGTCTGAGAACCAATTTGGCTTCATGCCTGGTAGATCTATTATAGAAGTTATTCACTTGCTGAGGCGTTTGATCGAGATGCACAGAGACAGGAAAAAGGATTTGCATATGACATTCATCGACATAGAAAAGGTGTATGACAAGGTTTCGAGGGATTTGCTTTGGAGGTGTCTGGTTGAGAAAGGAGTGTTTGGGATGTACATCAGAGCTATCAGAGATATGTACGAGGGTTCCTTGACTAGTGTTAGAACGCCGAGTGGAGATTCTGAGTACTTCCAGGTTCAGGGTTCAGCTCTCAGTCCGTTTCTTTTCACTCTTGTCATGGATTGTCTTTCTGTTGCTCTTCGCAAAGAGGTCCCTTGGTGTATGATGTTTGCAGATGACATTGTGCTGGTGGACAACTCAAGAGCAGATTTGGCGCGCAGGCTTGAAAACTGGAGGGTTGTGCTAGAATCTAAGGGTCTCAGATTGTGTAGGACCAAGACCGAGTATGTTCAGTTTAGTTTTGGGGAGGGGTATGATCAAGGATCCGTTGTTGCTTTGGGGGAGGTTACAATCCCCATGAAGGACTATTTCAAGTACCTAGGCTCGTACGTTCAAAGTGATGGGGGTATTGATAGAGATATCGAGCATCGAGTTCGGATTGGGTGGCTAAGATGGAGAAGAGCGTCCGGGGTGCTTTGTGACAAAAAAAGTCCCAGCTAAACTGAAGGAAAAATTCTATTACTAAAGCGCAAGAACAGAAGTTGTCAGTTGCAGAGATGAGAATGCTGAGATGGATGACTGGGCACGCGAGACTCGACAGAATCCGAAATGCCGACATCAGGAGAGAGGTTAGAGTTGTGAGTATTGTGGATAAATTGCGGGAGTCCAGATTTCGCTGGTTTGGGCACGTCAGGAGGAGACCTGCTTCGGCTCCGGTTCGTAGCTGTGAAATCCTGAATTTGGGAGATATCCGTAGTGGGAGAGGTAGACCTAAGGAGAGCTGGTTAGAGGTTATCAGACATGATCTCAATCTGCTGAACCTATCGGAGGATATGACTTCGGACAGAGACCGCTGGAGTGAGCATTCGAGCTGCTGATGTTTAGTGGCATATGTTATAGTTTTGATCTGAGCTGTGTTCTCATGTCATTATTTACTTTCATGATTCTTCCCTGTGCTTCCCCTTTCCTTTCCTATTATTCTCTGCTCTCTCGGCTCCCTACTCTGTGTCCTATTACTATGTGGTCATATTGTCCTAGTGTTCTGGGTCTATCGGAAACACTCTCTCGATCTGTTCGGGGTATGAGTGCGTACATCCTGACCCCTCAGACCCCGCTTCATAGCGGGATTAACTGGGTTGTTGTTGTTGTTGTTGTTTGTGATTATATTGATATTTTAAAAAAAAACTCTATGGAATCGGTGAAGCAAATGGGGAATTAAGTACTCACAAGTTATTTGATTAAAAGTTTGTTATTTCAAATTATTGTGATTCTTTTCAAATTACTCGGTTCTTCACTTCTTTGTGATGTTTTTTTACTTGAAAAGTTTTGAATAATATAAAAGTGCTAATTGATAAATCCAGAATTGAGTGTGATTAACGTAAACATTTTTTTATATGAAGACACAAACATGTGTTTATATAAATAGAATTCAAAATTCATTTTTTGCACTATGTAGTACTTCAGCATTACAACTTAATGTTACAAAATTATTAACCAAATTGCTGAATACTATCTATGCCCAGAACACATCCACAAGGAAAGTCATGAAGAATGCAGCCTAAACAGAGGCCTTGTTGTCTATCACTAACCAACTAAAAATCGGACAGGAAATGAGAACCATAGAAACAAGAATAGTTCTACATATTGAAATAGGTTAACGTGTTTGGGATTCCAGGAAGTGCTTTAGGCCCCAGAAGAAGCGAGATATCAAACATACATTGGGAATGGGCGAAAAGATGCGTACTAGCTCCCTATATTGCTCACTCGGAGTCCCTGAAGCTGCCACTCGTGAGCCACTTCTTCTTCTGGACGATCAATACCACTTCGTCCCCATCGTTTTCTGAATCTGAACTCGAGCCTGGGGTGGCAACAGCGTGCCAGTGCAGTGCCCGCATATACTTCCTAACAAAATCTATCACTGGCTGCTTGTCTCGGATGATGATGAAACCGGTTGGCCTGAGAATCCTGTCCATCTCTAGCAACAGATCCTCAGGACTACATCCCTTCTTCTCGATATCAGACAAAACAGTCCAGGCATGGAGTAGGTCGTATGTGCGTGGATAGGTTGAAAAGGCTTCGCACCTGATATCAAAGACGAGAAACATGGTTAATTGAAGTGAGGGGGCAAACACAATAATGTCAATTTGGGCAGTTTGCATACCAATCGTGAGTAGTGCCAATAAGACCCCTGTCATATACCACTTTAAGCGTTTTTGGAGCATCCTCGGCAACAACGTTCATAACCCAGACATCCTTATCGTTCAAAGCTGCTGCAAATGACCCTAAATTCGCCTTCATGTCCATCAAGTTTCTCAGCGTGTCTGACTGAATTTTGGGACTCAAAAGGTTCCAATAATTCTCAACCCTCCGTTTCCATAGTTCCTGCAAATCACCTTGTGTTATTCTTCATCGCTGAAGCAAAATTAGCTAAGCAAAAGCAACGAAACAAGGGACTACTATACCGTGTCTTTCTGAAACATTTCGCTTGAGTAACCAAAATCAGCAAGTCGAGGCGGAGGAGAAGTCAATCTAGCAGGCCAAGGAGCTAATCCACTTCCTCCAACTTTGTGGTCATCTGAAAGTACCCAAATAGCTTTCATTGTCAAATGATATCCAGGGCAACTGTTGGGTTGGGTGGGTGACTACATTAGCTGTTCAAAGATGAGTATATGGAAACTAAACCAGTGTCTAATATTTAGATACAGCATAAAAGGATTTAACCGGAAATGAGGGGGGTTGTCACAAAACTTGCTATCATATTGTAGATAACAGAGTTTGTCGAGTCGTGTAACTACACATGCATGGTTTAATCCAGATGGAAAAAATTTCGGAGAAGGATTATGCGTAAAGCACAACATTGCACACTTGTTAGCTGGTCAAACCCAAATCTATTCCCCAAGATCTGTCAAGGAAATAACCACAAAACTCCTAAAAGACAAGCTCATATAAAGTCAGCACCTAGAACAGTGAAGGCAGTGAGATATCTAATCAAACACTAATGGTAAATGACTGGAATAAGGTGTTGCATGAATAATAAATCAAGACTCACGTTCAGAGTATGGTGTGATGCACGGTTCCATGTTTACGCCCCAAACAGCATCAGGGTCATCATCTGATCTGCATAGAGGAGGTTGGGTACCCGGAGGCCTTTGCAGATAGCAGTCATTCGTCAAAGGCTTCTGCCAGACAACTGTTTGATTTCTTTTGGCTGCTATTCTCCAGCACATTCGCTCCACAAGAGTACTCATCTCCTTCCATATTCTAAGATCCTCTTCATCCTGTGCATAAGCTTCAGGAGATGAGTAGGCGAAATAGCCACCAGGTCTAAGCAACCTATCCAATTCAAGAAGAAGGATGCCGTTCCTCTGAAGCCAATCAATCCTACAGCGAGAACAGTGAGCAAATTCAAAAGACCTGCTAGGATAAGGTTGCCTCTTTGTCCCTAATACACCTAGATAAGCGGGAATTCCTCTCTCCAAAGCAAACTGGATCTGATTCTGGTGGACATCATTTGGGGCCAAGGACATTGTGATGATATCAGATGACAGAAGATATCCTCCAAAACTTGCAACACCACAGCCAACATCAAAAACCGACCTCAATCTTCCTTCATCGTTTAAGTTGTTGTTCGAGAAGTTCAGCATCTGCAGATCCAAACAATATAGAAAACATTTTACTTGAAGGAAGCAGTAATTTAAAAAATGAAAGTTAAGTGTAGATAGCAAGCTGAAATGACATGACAAAAGTAGATAGTTTCAGTTAGATCAATATGCTTCATCAATTTACTTTGAAACTGAATCAGAAATCATTTCAAGTTGTTTCAACTTAGATTGGATGAAGGAAGTGATTTGCAGGCTGAGACTTCAAAAAGCATTACCATACAACAATGGTATACTTAATTTGTTTCATACGGGGTTGCGGAAGGGGGTTGGTGGTTTCCAAAAGGACTGCAATCTTACATTTGCAATTGAAGCAATATACTTGTCTGCTCCATAATGAAAATGGGTACCTCCTCCAGGGAACACAATTTTTTCGCCTTTCTCAACCATCCAGTTCTGATCAGATTTCTCATGGGCAAGGTGAGTATGGGGGATATTTGCCTTCCACACTTCATCTCTGCTTCTTGGCCATTTGATGGGGACCTAATTATATGAAATAAAATTGATTTAATAACTTATTTCTACACATAAAAGAAGAAAGTTGTCCCGTACATAGTTAACATTCTTCTCCTAAAATATAAAATAACAACAAAGGATTGCATTACTTTGTAACCAGAAGGCGGAGGAATCAGGCAGTTGTATCGCCTTTCTTGAGCTGGACAATGCCTTTCATAGTGTTCCATCAAAGACAGATCCAGCTTCAATCTCATTTGATATATAAGGTGCCTATCTAAGCAAGGAATCAATTCTGAATGTCGATCATCACAAACCTACAAAGATTCCAATAAGAACAAAAAAATGAGTTAGCAAAGTGATGCAAAAATGCATTAATAATACGATATTTCTTTACATAAATGAATAAACTTCAGGATGACTTGCTACAGAAATAGGCAGCAATCAACTTCTCCAAAAAAGAAACTTACTGGAAAGCTCTTGGGTACAAGAGCATTCTCTCCATCATCCTGACCAAATCTCACGGTGTCTTCCGCGTCATCCTCCCCACCAAATCCCAGCTTTCTCAAAGATCTACTGCCATACTCTAGAGCTGCTGCACCACTACTTTGATAGCCAAAAATTGATCCACGGTATACATATACGAAGCCGAAGAAGATCACAGCAATAACTAGAGTAGGAACCAAGCGATTCTTTTGCACTCCATCGGATCTTCCCCTCATCTTCTAAACTCAAGAAAGCAGTTCCTTGAGCAGATTCTTCCAAAACTAATTAGAGATAGATAAGAGTGTCGCTATCTCATTGCCAAAACAATGCAATAGGTGTTTGAATGTTGGATCATAAACCTCTCAACTGAAATTTTATCCAAAATTAATTAATTTCCTGTGACAAAAATCGAGAAAAAGGTAAGAATCTGTTGCAAAAAGGTAAGAATCTGTTGCAAAATCTATTGCAGAAACTATAACTATTAATTTTCTAAAATCTATTAACTATTAAGATATATGTTGATAACTGATAATTATATGACAAAAAAAAAAACCTCGGATACAAAGCAAGGGAAACAGCAAAGGAAGATCAAAAGGAGAAGAAGAGAATTTCAAGATCCAAACATGCAACATGTCATCTTAATACCAGTGAGTCATCCGAAAAATGCTAAACTGAGTAAAACCAAACTAAGGTGGGATGTAGAATTCTTTCTGAAATAGGAGTTAGTGCATCTCAATTCTCACTTTAGCATCCTCAATGAGCCACGGCTCAAATTCTTTTTGTCTAACAGAGTTACATGACCCAAATCCCTTTTCAGAATATCAAAAACACTGCATTAAAAGACAAAGTACATAGCTAAATTGGATTTGCAGATATGCACAGATCAGGAAGCAATACAAAGGAAAGGTCTTCACTGATCCTAATCGGATCAGATCTGAGATTCTCATGGAAAATTGGTCGATACAGATATGATCTAAAGGAGGATCCAAATCAAGTGAATAGACTATGTCGGCAGTAAGTTTGATGCTATCATTGATGTTTACCGATGGAGGAAAAATGCAATCAAATATAAAGTAACTGCACAGAAAGCTACTGCACTAAATAGTGAAGAGCAAGCAACAGACAAAGACATATTATTGATAAATCAGTAGCTACAGAAGTCCAAATCCACTCATTTAGATATCCAATCACTCAAAGAAGCCTCAGATCCGGCGGATCCACACGAGAAAACCAAGAGAAACGCATATTTCGCAACAAACACGCGTTGGCCGCCAAACAAAAATCACATCGATCCCTCTTTACAAATTAGAGCGAAACAGTTAACCAACATATCAACAGAAAACTCATCCGATCCGAAGATTCAAGGAACGAGCAATAAAACAATGATATCATAAGCATAACAGAAAAAAGCAGGCTGAACCTGGAATCCAATCCGGAGAAGACGATAGATAGCAGTAGAGCAAACCCTAGATTTGTTGGCAGTGAGATCTAAACAGCGCGGGAGAGAGTGCGATTGGGGGATTGGGAGTGGTGTACAAAGAGGAGATGGAGGGGATTGATATTCGAGAGTGCAGCTTTTATCACTATCAGAGATTATTAAATTGAGAGGGCAGTGAGAATGGAGAGACCGACAGATACATACCGACGGTGGGGGTTGGATCTCATTTACTTTAGGGAAATTTATAGGAAACCACCCCTTAAATAGGGGTATTTTCACTTAATCACTTTTTAAATTCAAAATTACAGAAAACCACCATTTAAATAGTTTTTACTTACAACTCACCACCCCTCATCTATTTTCATTAATTTATCATTAAACATATTATATTTTAATATCTTTAAAACTCAAATTTGATTATAAATATATTCAAATTTTGAATTTAAGGGTTCGGTTATATTCTACTGATCATTTTATTTATTTTTAAAAAATAAAAACAAATAGTTAATAATTTTCAACTTAAAATATGAGTTTGATCCATTTTATTTGTTATATGTAAATTTTTTCTTTAAATTTACCTAAAATTTAAAAAATTAGGTTATCAATTAATCATATAACTTAAATATAATTATTAAGATAATAATTGTAGGCTATATTTATTATTTTA
The DNA here is from genome assembly GCA_037127255.1 of Persicaria tinctoria. NCBI lineage: Eukaryota > Viridiplantae > Streptophyta > Magnoliopsida > Caryophyllales > Polygonaceae > Persicaria > Persicaria tinctoria. Next base: position 69,508,352 of record JBANSL010000004.1, on the reverse strand, counting down.
AAAAAAAATTATCCCTAAAATATAATCGATCCCTTAAATTTAAAGTTTGAATATATTTATAATCAAATTTAAGTTTAAAAATATTAAAATATAATATATTTAATGATAAATTAATGAAAATAGATGAATGAGTGGAGAGTTGTAAGTAAAAACCATTTAAAGAGTGGTTTTCTATAATTTTGAATTTAAGGAGTGGTTTTTTGTAAATTTCCCCTGACTTTAATATACTTTCATTTTCTTATTATTTTCCGCGGAAACTAAATACACCGCATGAGAACAAAAGAAAGAAATTTAGGGTTTTTAAGGGGTAGAAAAGTAAAGTAATATGTTTAATTGGATTATTGGATACTTATTAGGTGATAATTGGTGCAGGTTAATGGAGCGGGTTATTGGATCATCATCCATACCTCTCCCCACCCACTTCACCTGTCACCCTCATCACCCGTCACCCGCTTTTTGTGGGTTTTTTACCAGCAAAAATGATGCAGGTGGAATGGGTGAATTGGATATTCATGCCCCATTTTCAGCCCTAATCCTAGGGGAGTATATAAGTTGTTTGGATATCCTCTGGCATTCTAGGTGAAGGGGGGGTCTGAATTTGTGGTGGTGGGGGGGGGGGGGGGTCAAAGATGAATATAATGGGGATGTGCATGACGAGAGGGTTTCTCGACCAAATAAATTTGTAGTCAAGACCCCGCTATAGGATAGTGGAGTCAGGTTCGTCCTCAAGAGAGAAGTCAGCGGTTCTAGGTTTAGTGTGTTTTGGGGTTCAGTGATAGCGGGAAAAGGTGGGGAGGTTGTTGTCGACAAAGAATAGAGGGGTCGATGTCGATGGATGGAGAGGGAATGGTGGTTGGTGTCGGGTAGAATATGTGCCGAATAAAAATAATAAAATAAAACAAATTGAAAAAGCCCAATCCGAGAAGGCCACCATTTTTAGTGGGGCCCGGAAATCTACCTAATGGAATGACTAACCATCACGACGGACTTACCTGACCCGCGTCAAAAAGATCGACGAGGCCCAACCTGTGCCGCAGGAAGTTAGCAGATAATCTTTAATAACAAAGGATAATTCCCTTTTCGGGTTTTTCCTAGACAATTTGGAAGTTTGATCCATTTACCTGTCGTCGAGTGAATAACTTGAGATTAATAAATGATAATCCTTAATAGAATTTTACACTAAAGACGGACAGTGGTTTTCATTTGCAGAATTTGACATTGTGACCGATGTAGGCTCTTTTCATTTTATTGGATTTCTTTCTACGCGTACGGTTCTCCTTGATCTTCTGTTTCTTGGGTTCACTATGTCCTCTTCCGCTCCTTTCCTCCCAAAATCGTCCCCTTTTACCTATGAAGCTTCTCCCTATTTATAGATATTTGATTCTCTTGCATGTTGTGCCACGTGGTGCTCAACTTTCAACACGTGTTGTATTCGTGGGAAATGGGCATGGCTGCCACGTTTCTGTTCTTTTTCATCCTCGGATGATCGTATTTGAATGGCAATTTGGACCTTTGTCCGCGGATATGGGTTTCTTGTATATTTTTATTTAATTGTTCGTACTTTTTATATTTCGGCAGATGTTTTTAGTATTGGTTTAGTCACAGCTCCTCGGGTCGTGTTGATTATGTCTAGTAATTGACGCGGATCGACGAAAAAATATAAACATTTGTAGTTTTGTTGTCGTTTGTTGTTTCTGATGGGATTAATGGGTCTTTTCTTCATCAAGTCACGGCCCAATTTGGGCCCATTAGGCCCATGTGTGTTTGGAATTTCAAACGACGGTAATTTTTCTATAAGTTACCCCGTTCCGTTCTCTTTTTCACCCAACACTTGTCTTTTTCTACTTTCCGCAATTTTTAATTCCTATCCTTGTCTTTTAGTCTTCCGACGGCGGTTCTCTAGGGTTTCGGCCGTTTAGCTTTGAAGTTTCCGGTGGTTTTCTTCAATTCCCTCAAGGTATTTCTTCTTGTTCTCGGCTGTTCTTGAGTTTTCTTTGTTGAGTTCTTTGATTTTTTGTCCTTTAGATCGTGAATTTGGGTATGGAATCGTCTCAAGGGTGTTTTTGGATGAAACCTTACCTTGTGTGAGTAAAAACTCGTTCAATTTTCTTCTAGTTTCTTTTTAGAAATGGCTAATCTCAACAAGGAGGGTGACTTATTAGAAGATTTTGAGAGGGATGAAGGATGGAGAGGTGGTGCTGTCTCATCCTCTCAAGCGCGTATGTCTCCGGAGATACTTTCTTTCTCCTCTGGGGGTTCTTCTTCTTCTTCTGATGATTCTTCGTCAGAGTCATCTTCTTCTACATCCGCGTCTACCCCGGATCGAATTGGTCCTAACGGTAGCCCTATTAAGGTGAGAAGGCGTCGGAAGCGTTCTGACCCTGATTACTATTCTTCACCTTACTCAGTTTCTTCTTCTTCGAAGGGATGCGCGGACTGTGAAAATCCAACTACTGTGGATGTCTCGGGTGCTAGTTCTTCTGTGGACGCGGGGACATTGTCTGCGTCTCAGTCGGCGAATCAAGAGTCGGAAGAAGTTTGGATCCCTTATGAGCTTCCTCCTATTGGTGTAGCAGAAGCACCTAAGGTAATTCGTTCTAAGGAGAACTTGAGCGATTTGGACACCCCTGTGTACGACTTAAAGGACCTTGATTCTTGTCTCTTTTTGGGGGATTTCAAACCTCTTCCCCCTCCAACCATCCATCCACCAATTGTGCTTGAAAGAGTTCATCCATGGAGGTCCCCAATTGGTAAATTGAGGGGTTGTACGACTCTACTGAACCTTGGAGATCTCGATGCTCTTTCGCGAGTCTTCCCATGGCCAGCGGGTGTTGAATTCTGTCTTCCCGAGGAAGGAGGCGGTTGTCTGGACGCTTATGAAGATTGTTTAGTCGTATATGCCGCGAGCCTATCTCAGGGTTTCCGACTTCCTCTTCATCTCCTTTTCTCAAAGTTCTTGGAGGAATATAATTTGAGTCCTGCACAGATTGTTCCCAATGGTTGGATGTTCTTTACAAGTTTTGTTATGAGATGCAAGGAAATTGGTGTTGCCTCCTCTTTGAAGTTGATGCTTAGTATTTTTTCTCTGAAAAAGGGGACTCAAGACACAAGATTTTATCAATGTAACTCAAGTTGTAAGTACATGGAGAGGTTGTCAAGTAAACCAAACTGGAAATACAAGTGGTTTTTGGTCCGCGACAGATCCGGACAAGGTTTTAGTTGTCGAACGGTCCCGGGGCCTTTTTGTTCTGCTTCCAAACCAAAAGTTTCCAATCTTTCTCAGTTCAAGCTGTCTTTTTCTCATATCCCTAGATTTCCATGGGATAAAATGTTATCCGCGTTCCGTCTTGAGATGGCTGGCTTGAGCATGCCTCATCCGCGACTAGGTGGCTTCTTTATTTAATGAGTTGCATTTTCATTTTTTACTTTTCTTAAAATGGATAACTTATTGGAAAATGCATTGTTTTTTCAGACAAGATGGATTTGGATGCACTTTTGAAGCGGCACAAAGCTAAAGCGGGAAAGAAGAGGAAATCGAGTGTTGTGGCCAATGACCCTCCTGTTCCTCCTCCTGTTTTAGAAGGGGTATCAAACGCTGATGTTAGTATTGCGGATGAGACTGGCGTTTTAGCCGAATCTTCATCATTGGTTCCTGATCTTCAAGAGAAACAAACTGGTCCATCCGCGCCGGAATCTTCAAGATCCAAAAGGAGGAAATTTGTCATGGCTGTTGGGCCATCTGCATCAGATAAGAAGGGGCTCTTTTTGGAGGGTGTGGCTACTCTTCGCGAATTTCGTATCCCAGGTTTCGATCCGATTAACCTACAAGGTCTTGCTTTTCCAGCCAAGAAACGTTGCTTTCCGGAGCAAGGGTATGTTAAGCGTTTGGACCCTGTCACTCTCTCCTCTAACTTTGATCGTTTAATCCAGTGGGTAAGTTTAAATTCTTTTGTTGTTTCCCATTTTCATTTTCTTGACGCGTCCTATTCTCAGATTTTCTTACTTTTACTCCAATTTTGTAGCTGAGGGTGATCCAACCGGATGTTGAGAGACGCCTGGTATGCGGAGAGGAAGATCTTCGGAAGAAGGATGAAGAAATCACAAAATTGAACCATAAGCTCCGTATCTTGGGGAACACCGTAGGGGATCCAGCTTCGGTGGAAAAATTTAGGAAGAGATCGGTTGACCTTCACGAGGAGGTGCAAACTCTGAAGGAGGCTATGGCTGTTTTTCAAAAGAAATATGATGATTTGAAAGCTTCTTCAAACTCTGCTGCCTCTCGCGTCAAAGAGCTAGAGGCTTCTGAAGGTGTCTCACAGAAGCTTCTTCAAACAAAACAGGCTGCCATAGATAAGATGGAGGAAGACTTTTCTATTCTTCGCGAGGAGCTATCTATCACCAAACAGGAGCTCGAAATTGCCAAGGCACGATCAGATCAGGATGTGGCTCTACAATGGCTTCAGAGTCCTGAGGGTTTGAAGCATCTATCCTCTGAGTGGATCAAAACGGAGGTTGGCCTCTCTTTCCTAAAGGCTCCAGCATTCTGAAAGATAAATGCTTCGGTTATTTTCGGAAGGGAATGGTTGCGGGGATCAATCAGAGTGTGACGCGTTCATTAAGCAACCCAGGTATCCCTTTAGAAAAGTTCGAGCCTAGTTTGGAGAGTGCTGACTGGGGTCTTTCAAAAGAGGAGATGGACGCGGAAGACTCTTATTCTGAAGATGATGATGGTGATGAAGCGGAGGAAGAAGTTGAGAAGGCAACCTCTGCTTGAGAGACTTTAGCGTTTTCGGGGTTTTTTGTGTAGTAGTGAAACAATGGGAATTCATATATGGTTTTCTGGTTTTTGGTACACCTTTGAGATACTTCCTTCGTTTTGAAAAAAGGTTGAAGATCTCTCTGGTTAAAACATTTGTGATGCTTGCATGCTTAGTTTGTGGTAAATATTTATGCATTTATGTTCCAGGTTTTACAAGTGTTGAACGGGTTTGTCCTGGTGTTCAAAACCTGTCACCACCTGTCTTTATTCTTTTGGGTGAATTCCTCCTTTTAAGGTCTCGATTTCTATCTCTTGTTACCTCCTGAGTTGCATTAACCGGTTGTACTTATTGCAAGTATTATGTCCTCTGGGAATTTTAATCCTTGGGCCTTTTTTCAAAAGATCGAGAATGTGGAACAACTTTCCCGGCTAGTGAGTTTCCTTTAGTTTCGTTTTAAATGAAGTTTGAGTTTTCCCAACTTAAGCCTTGATTTGATTCACATGTAGGTTATGCCTCCCCAATTTGAGGCTGAGTATGGACCTCTTCCGCCACGATGGGCCTTTCTTTCTTCTTATCTTGTCCGCAATTTTCCTGTGGCTGTATCATGGAGCGAAAACGGTCTTTTTCAAATTGACAATGGTTGGGATGAATTTCTCATGCTTCATCACCTGGGAGTAGGGAGCGCGATGATGTTTTTTCACAAGGGCAATGCTTCCTTTCAAGTTTGTCCGCGTCGTGAAATTGTGGATGAAACGAAAGCTATCTCGGACTCAGTCTCTTCATCGTGCGGTTCTAATTGAGTTATTTCCACGTTATCCTTTTGTAATTTTTCAAGCCTGTCTCTTGATATAAGCCTTTGAGTAGAACAAAATAAAGCAAAAAAGAGGAATTCATGATTTCCTTACTAATTTCACATGTTTTCCAGACTTAAATAAAAGAGAGGGATCTTTATTATTACTAAGAGGAACTGCGTACAGAAACCTTTCACAGGGGTTGGATCCTTCTAGGCTCGTTACATAGTTGACGCGGAGAATTTATTAGGGGATCAAGGATGGACTACTTCTCCATTTTCTTCGCTATATGGGCTGACAACATCAACTTCAAAGATAGAATCCCCCATATAGGTGAAGATCAACGCAGACCCGACATTAATTCGATTTGATTGTGTAAAGTCGCGCCATCCTTGGGTTAGCCAGAAAAGGCCATCTTCATCTTTGTCTACTTTCACCTCGTGCTCTTGGTTGGAGCGGGACCAGAGTCTGGCCTGTGTGTGAGCGTTTTCGTCGATTAGGACATACGTGAGAGGGGAGGCGAAGGGTTTGAAGTTGCTCTTCCCTCATGATGACTCTGTAGAAAGCCCTAGGCTGTGGGTTAGGATCCATTTTGTTCTTAGGATTGCACTCTACTCATGGGTGTTTTGGGCGTGTTTTATACTTGTCTCATGGGGCTCACCTGTCTTTGGTTTCGTCGCTTTTTACCAATAAGTAACTTTAAATTCCTTTATTGGGTTTTTTCTTTTATCGGTTTTGGAAAAAGGTTTAACACCTGGTTGATTTGTCTTGGAAAAAGCGGGACGCGTGTCCTTGGAGGTTGTGCCATCTGTTTGCATGTCACACAGGTGTTCCTTTTGACTGTTCCCCTGTTACCGATAAGTAAAGGGTTTTTTACTGTTTTTTCCAACTTCATCGAGATGCGGGGATCTACTATAGTTCCACCCTTGTCCTTTCGGGCAGACGGAGTTGTCGAGTCGGAAACCCGTTGGGCTTTCTTTCAAGCGATTGATCATCCAGAGCAGTTTTTGCAATTGGTGAGCTAACTGTATTAGAGATCTTTGGAAAACTGATCTTTAACTAATACTTCCTTATTTTTAGTTACTTCCACTTCGGTTTGAAGAGGAGTATGCCGACACTATTCTCGGTCAGGTTTTTCTTTCGTCTCATTTATTGAGCAACTTCCTAGTTTGCATAGAGCGGCGCAACGGTGGTCTTCTTTATTTTGGCCGCGGATGGAAAGACTTTGTTGATTCCCACGGCTTCGAGCAGGGGGTTTCTATGATTTTTCACTCACATGGGTGAAGCCCATTTTGAAGTTCAGGTGGTGAATCCACGTGGGGGAAATAACGATGATCGGGTGGTGAATCCGCGTGGGGAAAATAACGACGATCGGGCTCCTCCTGAAATAATTTCGAATGGTTTTTAAAATGTTTTAGCTCAGAATAATATTTTAGTTTCTTTCAACTGTTTAGTAATTAGAAGTTTATCCAGCTCATGGCGATCACTTCTGGGAATCTCTCCGTTTATGCATGTTAGTTTTTCGAGGTCATGATGTCCATTTTACAGGTTTTCTGAGAAATTCAGTAATAGTGTTTACTATTTATCTCATGCATGGTGCCTGTGGTTCAAGTCTTGATGATGTGACATTTCAAATTTATTTGTTCAATACTCCTGCCTTTCGACACATGTCCAGATCTTTGTTATATAAAAGAGAGGGTGTGAAAGAAGCTATTGAACTCATTGATGCGCTTTCGTGATGCCCTCCATGGCTAGTTTACCTTGGTCTTTCTTCGAGAGGATTAGTTTTCCTGAGCAACTTCTCCGTTTGGTTAGTTTGTCTGTTGTTGATTGATTTTTTCCCTTTTTATCAAGTTAGTTTATTTTCCAGCACTTCTTGAAATCTGTTGCTTTTGTTAGTCTTTGCCCCTATGTTTCGAAGATAGACTTGGGCCAGAACTTCCCCGGAATGTTCTTCTGTCCACCAGGATTCTTCGTGATTTCCCAGTGGAGGTTTCGTGTGGACTATAGGGTTCCATTTTCGAGGGGTGGTTGGAATGACTTTGCCGAGACTCACAGCGTCCATATCGGCTCTTCCCTTACTTTTATTCATAAAGGAGGGAATCGCTTTGAAGTCCAGATCTTAGATGATGTGGGAGATGAGGTTGATGCGGAGTGGGCCTCTTCGGAGTCAGACGGTCCTCCTTCAAACAGATTTCGTTTAAGTCAGGGTAGAACTCGTATCATCCCAGGGAGTTTTCCGCGGACATAATTTGAAGGATACTTGTTTTAATCAGGTGTCTATTGCTTTGATTTCTTTCAATAATAATGATACTTTTATGGGAACCCAAAAAGAACATCCTTTTTGTAATATTTCAATAGTGGTAAACCTACGAGCTCGGTTTTGTTGATAGGTTGGCCACCTTTCAGCTCAAGTGTCCTGATTAATGACGAAGTATTGTTTTTTAAAAATTTAGATTCAATTAGAGACCTGACGCGGACATAAGCTCCAGCGTCTTAGGTTTTCCTATTAGATATTTGCTCGGGGAATGCGGATTTGATTAGCAGCCTGACGCGGAGCCAAGCTCCAGCGTCTTAAGACTTAATATGAGGTAACATCTCTGATAATGCTGATTTCGGTTAGAGGTCTGACGAGGAGCCAAGCTCCAGCGTCCTAGGACTTATTGTAAAATATCAACTCTGAGAATGCGGATTCGATCAGAGGCCTGACGCGGAGCCAAGCTCCTGCGTCTTAGGACTTATGTAAAATATCAACTCTGAGAATGCGGATTCGATCAGAGGCCTGACGCGGAGCCAAGCTCCAGCGTCCTAGGACTTATTGTAAAATATCAACTCTGAGAATGCGGATTCGATCAGAGGCCTGACGCGGAGCCAAGCTCCAGCGTCCTAGGACCTATTGTAAAATATCAACTCTGAGAATGCGGATTCGATCAGAGGCCTGACGCGGAGCCAATCTCCAGCGTCCTAGGACTTATTGTAAAATATCAACTCTGAGAATGCGGATTCGATCAGAGGCCTGACGCGGAGCCAAGCTCCAGCGTCCTAGGACTTATTGTAAAATATCAACTCTGAGAATGCGGATTCGATCAGAGGCCTGACGCGGAGCCAAGCTCTAGCGTCCTAGGACTTATTGTAAAATATCAACTCTGAGAATGCGGATTCGATCAGAGGCCTGACGCGGAGCCAAGCTCCAACGTCCTAGGACTTATTGTAAAATATCAACTCTGAGAATGCGGATTCGATCAGAGGCCTGACGCGGAGCCAAGCTCCAACGTCCTAGGACTTATTGTAAAATATCAACTCTGAGAATGCGGATTCGATCAGAGGCCTGACGCGGAGCCAAGCTCCAGCGTCCTAGGACTTATTGTAAAATATCAACTCTGAGAATGCAGATTCGATCAGAGGCCTGACGCGGAGCCAAGCTCTAGCGTCCTAGGACTTATTGTAAAATATCAACTCTGAGAATGCGGATTCGATCAGAGGCCTGACGCGGAGCCAAGCTCCAGCGTCCTAGGACTTATTGTAAAATATCAACTCTGAGAATGCGGATTCGATCAGAGGCCTGACGCGGAGCCAAGCTCCAGCGTCCTAGGACTTATTGTAAAATATCAACTCTGAGAATGCGGATTCGATCAGAGGCCTGACGCGGAGCCAAGCTCTAGCGTCCTAGGACTTATTGTAAAATATCAACTCTGAGAATGCGGATTCGATCAGAGGCCTGACGCGGAGCCAAGCTCCAACGTCCTAGGACTTATTGTAAAATATCAACTCTGAGAATGCGGATTCGATCAGAGGCCTGACGCGGAGCCAAGCTCCAACGTCCTAGGACTTATTGTAAAATATCAACTCTGAGAATGCGGATTCGATCAGAGGCCTGACGCGGAGCCAAGCTCCAGCGTCCTAGGACTTATTGTAAAATATCAACTCTGAGAATGCGGATTCGATCAGAGGCCTGACGCGGAGCCAATCTCCAGCGTCCTAGGACTTATTGTAAAATATCAACTCTGAGAATGCGGATTCGATCAGAGGCCTGACGCGGAGCCAAGCTCCAGCGTCCTAGGACTTATTGTAAAATATCAACTCTGAGAATGCGGATTCGATCAGAGGCCTGACGCGGAGCCAAGCTCCAACGTCCTAGGACTTCTTGTAAAATATCAACTCTGAGAATGCGGATTCGATCAGAGGCCTGACGCGGAGCCAAGCTCCAGCGTCCTAGGACTTATTGTAAAATATCAACTCTGAGAATGCAGATTCGATCAGAGGCTTGACGCGGAGCCAAGCTCCAGCGTCCTAGGACTTATTGTAAAATATCAACTCTGAGAATGCGGATTCGATCAGAGGCCTGACGCGGAGCCAAGCTCCAGCGTCCTAGGATTTATTGTAAAATATCAACTCTGAGAATGCGGATTCGATCAGAGGCCTGATGCGGAGCCAAGCTCCAGCGTCCTAGGACTTATTGTAAAATACCAACTCTGAGAATGCGGATTCGATCAGAGGCCTGACGCGGAGCCAAGCTCCCGCACCCTAGGACTTATTGTAAAATATCAACTCTGAGAATGCGGATTCGATCAGAGGCCTGACGCGGAGCCAAGCTCCAGCGTCTTAGGACTTATTGTAAAATATCAACTCTGAGAATGCGGATTCGATCAGAGGCCTGACGCGGAGCCAAGCTCCAGCGTCCTAGGACTTTATTAAGAAGTACCATTAATGTGCATATCGTTATAAAAAGCGCCCTCTAACCGCTTTATTTGATCCTTGCGGGGGCGACTCAGTTTTATATTTAGCTATTTATCGATTACACATAATACTTTTTTAGGTTGTCCGCGTTCCAAGTCTTGTTCAAGATGACTCCTTCAGGAGTGCTGAGTTTATATGCACCTCTTTGAACTTCCTTGATGATTATATATGGTCCTTCCCAGTTGGGATCTAGCTTCCCCTCTGAGGTGGCTTGTCGTAGCACTAGATCTCCTTCTTTGAGACGCCGTGGGGAAATTCGTCTATCTTGATACTTGGAAAGCCTCCTCTTGTATTCTAGTTCCTTCAAAGCGGCCGTCATTCTGCGTTCTTCTATGAGATGGAGCTCAAACTCCAACGCTTCATCATTGATGTCCGGGTCATAGGTAATTATCCGCGCTGACGGTATCAACCTCTCAACTGGGATAACCGCATCCATTCCAAAGACTAAAGAGAATGAGGTTTCTCCAGTGGGAGTCTTGGCCGATGTCCGATAAGACCAGAGTACCAATGGTAAGAGTTCTGCCCAACGCCCTTTTGCTGTGTTACCGAGCTTCTTTTGTATCCCAAGTAATAACTGTCGGTTAGTTGTTTCCGCCTGCCCATTCGTTTGTGGGTGGGCGACAGATGAAATTTTAAGATTGATTCCTAGTCCAGCACAGAAATCTCTGATCGTTTCGCAATCAAATTGAGGTCCATGGTCTGTGATTATCGTTTCGGGTACCCCGAAGCGACAAACGACATTCTTCCACAAAAACTTCCTCACTTTTTCCGCGGTTATTAATCCCATTGCTTCGGCCTCCACCCATTTAGTGAAATAATCTACGAGGACCAAGACATATTTCAACTGTCCGGGAGCTGTGGGAAAGGGACCAAGGATGTCCATTCCCTAGATGGAAAAAGGGCAAGCTCCGGTTATGCTCTTCATTGTCTCAGAAGGACGGTGATTCAAATTTCCGAACTTTTGGCACGCGTCACATTTCCGTACATAATTTTGAACATCATGTCTCATAGTGGGCCAGTAATATCCCAACCTGATCACTTTGGCCACAACAGCTCTCCAACCCTGGTGATGTGAACAAACTCCATCATGCAGTTCTTCCACTACCCGACTTCCTTCTCCTGACGATATGCATAATAGATCTGGCAAGCAATACCCTCTCTTGTACAGTTTTCCTTCCCTGATGGTGAATCGAGAGGATTTGACAAGTATCTTCTTAGCGGCATTTCTATCTTCAGGTAGGGTTCCCTTGCCTAAATAATCCGCGATCGGTGCTCTCCAGTCTTCTGTCTCCATTTCTTGTACCTGATAGATTTCTTGAATAAGTCTTCGGGTACTCATCCTTTCAAGAATCACCTCTTTCCCTACTTCTTCTGGCATTACTGCTCCCAATCGTGCCAACGCGTCTGCTTGCTGGTTATCATCTCTAGGAACAGATGTCAAACAAAAACTCAAGAAAGCTTTGGAGAGTGCTCGTGCTTTTCTCTGGTAATCTGTCATTAAACCAGTTCTTGCCTCATATTCCTCTGTTATTTGCCGCGTCACAACTTCTGAATCGGTGTAAACTGAGACTTGCCTAGCTCCTTTAATCAAAGCTATTTCCAGACCAGCTAGTAAGGCTTCATACTCGGCTTCATTATTGGTAGCTTGAAAATCCAATTTATAGGCATAATTGTACTGTCGCTCATCAGGTGCCGTTAAAGTAACTCCTGCTCCGCATCCATCCTTGTTGGTTGCACCATCTACCCTGAGTGTCCACTCGCTTTTTTCTGTTAGAGAATTCGATTCGAAACTTGTTTCGCTGATGAAATCGGCCAGAGACTGAGCGAGGGTTGCTTTCCGCGGAGTATACTCTATTTCAAATTCTGTGAGTTCGACTGCCCATTTCATCATTCTTCCTGATAAACATGGTGAGTGAAGGATTTGTCGCATGGGCAAATCTGTCATAACTCGGATAGGATGATCTTGAAAATAAGGCCTTAGCCTTCTTGCTGCAAACACTAAGCACAAGATCATTTTCTCTACTGGTTCGTATCTCGTCTCCACGTCCTAAAGAACACGACTGATGTAATAGACTGGGAATTTTTCTTCTCGCGTCAAGACTGCGTTGATGGTGACATTTTTTTACAGATAAATACAGATGGAGGGCCTCTTGTCTCTCAGGTTGGTGAAGGGTAGGAAGCGATGTTAGAAAAAGTTTCAAATTTTCGAAAGCTTCCTGTAACTCATGAGTCCACCGTATCGACCCCTTTTTCTTGAGCAAAGCAAAGAAAGGCAATGATTTATCTGCTAAGTAGGAGCAGAAACGGCTTAAGTAGTTCACTGCTCCATTCAAAGATTATAACTCTTTGATTGTCCGCGGCGGTTGAAGATTTTGAATTGTTGTAACTTTTTCAGGATTTACGTCAATTCCTCTATGGCTAACCATAAAACCGAGGAATTTCCCAGAATCAACTCCAAAGACGCATTTTTCTGCATTCAAATTCAAACCTCCTCTTCGAAGAGTATCAAAGGTTTCCTGTAAATCCGCGGCATGATCCTCTGCATTTTCGCTTTTGACCACAATGTCATCAACATAAATTGATACGTTCCTGCCAATCTGACTACGGAAGATCCGATCGACTGTTCTCTGAAAAGTTGCCTCAACATTTCTAAGTCCGAAAGGCATGACGCGGTAGCAAAAAATTCCCTGACTGGTAATAAAAGTTGTAGCCTTTTTATCTGAGGGGTCCTAGTTTATCTGATTGTATCCTGAGTAAGCATCGAGGAAGCTTAGGACTTTGTTCCCCGTGGTCCCATCGACAAGCTCATCTATGGATGGCAGAGGATAACTATCTTTTGGGCAGGATTTGTTAAGATCAGTAAAATCGATACACATCCTCCACTTCCCGTTAGATTTCTTCACTAGAACAACGTTTGAGAGCCATTCAGAATCTTCTACTTCCTCTATGAAGCCTGCTTCTAAAAGTTTATCAGTTTCTTCTCTTGCTGCAGCAACTTTCTCTGGGGCCATTTTTCTCCTTTTTTGCACTATGGGCTTCGTTCCTGGTCGAATCCTTAAGGTGTGTAAAGCTATCGCAGACGGGACACCTAGCAGGTCTCGAGGACTCCACGCGAAAATGTCTCTTGACTTTGCTATGATCTCTAAGACTCTAGCCCTTTCTCTTGCCTCCAGAGCTTGTCCCAGATAGACTTTCTCCTCTGGACTAGGAAAGGGTGTAAATGCAACTTTCTCATCCGCGGTAGGCACCTTGACTCCCATCGGCCGGACCTCTAGTTCAGCTTCTGAAAGCTCGACTGAGTCATTATCTCCAACCTCAGACTCACAATTCTCACTAATACACATGACTTCCTTATTTTTCTTGATGGAGGTCAGATAACAGCTTCTACTTTCGGGTTGTTGTCCGCGGACCTCGCCTACTCCCCCTCCTGGTAAGGGGAACTTCCCTAAGAAGTGGTAGATTGAAACTACCATTTGGAACTTATAGAGTGAGACACGGCCCAACAAAGCATTATACACAGTGGGAATCTTTACTACCGTGAACACAATATTTTCCATTCGTCTGTTTGGAGACGTCCCCAGAACAACTGTAAGCTCGATTGTGCCAGCCACCTGTACTTCTCCTCCCGAAAATGTGATCAGCGTTCTTGGATATGGTTTCAACGAAGCCGCGGAGATTCCCATTTGAGAAAAAGCTTCCCATGACAGGATGTCCACAGAAGATCCCGTGTCAATAAATACTCTTTTCACGGTCTTGGCAGCTCTCTGAGCGTGAATGACCAGCGGGTCTGAGTGCGGCATTCTTATTTCCTCCACGTCTTTTGGAGTGAAGAAAACGTTTTCATGCTGCGTAAGAGAAATTCTTCTGCTCGACGCGGATGGTGGCTGCCTTCCTTCCCTTTCGTAGTTTCTTTTTTCCTGCCTGCTGGACCCAGCCATTGACAAACCTCCCGCGAGGGTGTTGATGAAGCCTTCTGGTTCTGGTATTTGACCTGCTTCTGTCTTTTGAGCTTCTCTCTGATTGACAGATCTCTGAGCTGCGGGCGTGTAGTTGTTCCTTCCCCCGCGTCCTCTTCTTCCTCTCCCCCTTCCCCTGTTGTGGAACGGGAGATCCCTACGCGGATCCTGTTGTCTGTTGAATCGTTCTTGCGGATTTCGAGATTCGTCAAACCTGAAATCTCGGTCCTCCCACCGAGGTCTGTGATCTGGCCGGTTTTCCCTCCCAGGTGGAGATCTCATATCGCGATGCCCGTGTTGATTCTCTCGCGGATGATAAGAACGCGGATGATTTTCCCTGTACCGAGATCCTTGGCCCCTTTCTAAATTCATATGCACTACGTCACGGTGGGGACGAAAATCTATTGCTTCTGAATGATGCCTCGGTGGCTTGGCTTTCTCTTTTCTGAATTTTCCTACCAATTTCCCGAAAGGTCCTGAATTTCCAGCATTTGCCTTGGAGCTGGACGCGGCTGCTTCTTCTGCTTCGATCTGTCTAGAGACTCGCTCTCTTAGGTCATCATAAGTTGTGGGCTTCTTTCGGAACAAATATGTCTTGAAATCTCCTTCAGCTAGATTGCCCATAAGTATGATAATGACTGATTCATGATTGAAGTTAGGGATTTGAACCACCATACCGGTGAATCGAGTGAAAAAGTGTTCCAAGGACTCCCCGGCTCCTTGCCTGATGGAATTCAAGTCGAGCATAGTCTTCTTTCTTGACCGCGCACTCCCAAAATGAGAAGTGAAGATGTGAGACATCTGAGCGAAATTGGTTACAGACCCCTTGGGAAGGTTAGTGAACCAAGTTAGTGCGATCTTCGTTAAAGTTGAGGGAAATGTTCTGCACAACATGGCATCATTATATTCGTTTATCCCCATTGCTGTAGCAAAATGACAGAGATGATCTTCGGGATCGGTCGTTCCATCATACTTCATGAGGTTCACATCCCTCCACCGTTACGGTACTGTTGCTGAGCAAATCTCTTGAGTAAAAACTGACGGAAAACTTGCTGGTGCATTTTCATTTCTCTTTTCTATAGAATCAGACTTTGTGGAGGTGGAAACATCTGTCGACTTATCCCCGTGTCGGTGTTTATTTTCTCTGTAGTTGTGATCATCTTGCCACATCTGTTTTGGTATCTCTTGGTTCTGAAAACCATAGTTCCAGTTACTGGAATTATCATAAGCTGTGTTGCGCCGATCAAAATTCCCATACCGTCCTTCTGGTCTATAGTTTCCCTGCTGACGCGGATTCTGCCCCCATTGATCATAGTAAAAGTACTGAGCCTGCTCATGCTGAAAAGGGTTTGGCTGTTCATGTCGCGCCTCATAATACCAGAAGTTTTGTGGGACGAATCCTCCGTCTAGTCCATACTGAATACCATAAGGTTGTGGAGGAGTTTCAAGATTCTGTTCCCCCATTTCCGCGTCGGGATTAGTTTGTGGCGTAAGAGGGACATACATGCTAGAGGCTTCTTGGTCCTGGTGAAACCCTTGACTCATGTTTTGAGCCTGATTGTTCTGGCTATCACCCATCTCCTCGCTATTGTGGATCTATCGTCGGTAAAAAGTTTGATGTTAAACATCTGAGAACTTACATTTATAGATTTTTTATCAATTAAATAGGAAACCCCTTAGTGTGAGGGGGTTCCCATAGACGGCGCCAGTGAAAAAGCCCAATCCGAGAAGGCCACCATTTTTAGTGGGGCCCGGAAATCTACCTAATGGAATGACTAACCATCACGACGGACTTACCTGACCCGCGTCAAAAAGATCGACGCGGCCCAACCTGTGCCGCAGGAAGTTAGCAGATAATCTTTAATAACAAAGGATAATTCCCTTATCGGGTTTTTCCTAGACAATTTGGAAGTTTGATCCATTTACCTGTCGTCGAGTGAATAACTTGAGATTAATAAATGATAATCCTTAATAGAATTTTACACTAAAGACGGACAGTGGTTTTCATTTGCAGAATTTGACATTGTGACCGATGTAGGATCTTTTCATTTTATCGGATTTCTTTCTACGCGTACGGTTCTCCTTGATCTTCTGTTTCTTGGGTTCACTATGTCCTCTTCCGCTCCTTTCCTCCCAAAATCGTCCCCTTTTACCTATGAAGCTTCTCCCTATTTATATATATTTGATTCTCTTGCATGTTGTGCCACGTGGTGCTCAACTTTCAACATGTGTTGTATTCGTGGGAAGTGGGCATGGCTGCCACGTTTCTGTTCTTTTTCATCCGCGGATGATCGTATTTGAATGGCAATTTGGACCTTTGTCCACAGATATGGGGTTCTTGTATATTTTTATTTAATTGTTCGTACTTTTTATATTTCGGCAGATGTTTTTAGTATTGGTTTAGTCACAAATGAAGATGCAAACTTCCAAGGTTAGGGATCACCACAACAATAAACATATGTGTAGATCATAAATCACATAAATATGCATACTTTATATCAAGGAATCGACTTTCGCAAATTCCAACAATTTAGGTGATAGAGGCTCTCGCATAAAAACCTAATTCGTTTCTACCTTTTCTTAATTAGGATTAGTCGGCTCTCGCAAATAAACCCTAATTACTATCCAATTCATAATAAGATCACTTTCGCTTCAATATCATGAATAAGGAATTTCATCAACTCTCGCAATGGATTAAGCACATAGGTAGATGATGATAAAGACATATAAATTCATGGATTTATAAATCAAACACACATATCTATGTTGGGATCACCCCAACCCTAGAAGTTACAAAACTTACAAAACCTTTCAAACATTCCTCCTCTCTCGCCTCCTCTCTCTCTCTCTCTCTCTCTCTCTCTCTCTCTCTCTCTCCTCCCTCTCTCCTCTGCTTCCTCTTTGCGCCCTAAGACGACTTTGCTTGAATGAATGAAAATCAGCCCCCTAGGGCTTTATTTATAGCCTTCTAATCCTTGCTAATCAAGGATAGAATCTTCTATCTATATCTACTTAAAGCTTAAAGATAAATAAATGCCATAAAGAATTTAAATCTAAAGAGGGAAATAATATCTAAATAGGTAAGTGTTCTCATGTTGATAGATCTTGTCTCCATAGATAGAACTTGATAGATGTAAGATAGATCTCGGCCATCTCGATCTCCTTCGGCTCCAAGGACTCCCAACTCGACACGGATTGCTCAAAGCACGTAACGCGGCTTCGGACGCGGCTCGTCGATCTCGACCAGGGCTACTCGAGATCGAGTAGGATTCGTCGTCTGGCTAGCTTGGTCGGGTGGCCCTGCTCGACATGGCTCGGATCTGGTGGTTCTGGCTCCTCGATCTCGACAAGGCCTCCTCAAGATCGAGTAGGGTTGGCTCGGCGTCTCCGTCTTCGGCTTCTCGACTTGGCACAGCTCGTCAACTCCGGACATGGCTCCTCGATCTCGACAAGGCCTCCTCGACATCGAGTAGGATTCCGGGAGTCGGGTTGTCTCTGACTCAGTGTCCTCGATCAGCTCTGCTCGACCAGGTCTGCTCGACAAAGTTGGTCGATATCGAGTAAGGTGTACTCGATATCGAGTACACTTGGCTTCAGCTTTCTGCTCTGTTCTTGAAACGCACTTTCCCGAGTCCTCGTTTGTCGGATTGACGCATATGACCATGCGTTGGAAAACTCTTTTCGAGGACTACAACTCTCATGAAGACATCAAAGCTTGATTCAGAACGAAGAATGGTGAAAAATGGTCTTTTCTCCAGCTGCACCATTCTTAGCTTCTCCATGAGTTTCCTTTAAGCTCCAAAGTGCGTCCGATTTCTGCCAAATATAACAAAAACTTGTGTAGACCTCCATAATTGGCAAATAAGTGTAAACTACACAGATTCTGTATTATTCTAACCCAAATGCATGCAATGTATGCAGAAATCGATATAAAAGTAAGTGTAAAACATGGTGAATTAGGCTCACATCAAACACCCCATACTTAAGCTTCACTACCAGAAAACTTCAATTATACATCTGTTGTCAACAGATGTCTTTCAAAAAAATTTCCGATCTCTTTGTGCGTGTAGTAAAAGATCAAAACTTTTCACATCGGTTTTAAGCAGATGTCTTTTATTAATTAAAACCCCTCAATTTTGGTTATGGCATGTTCACTTGTTGATGAATATCCATAATTTGTCATTTGAAATCATTTGAAGATGTCTCCCTATAGCAAAAAAGTGACATTTACATCTTTATTTATAAAAATAATTGATGTCTTAATAAAACATAGACAACAGTTTTTGTTGTAGTGATCATGTTCTATATATAATTTATGATTTTATATTGTTTTTATTTAAACGACCACATGAAATATAGTCATAACTGATGTCGTTTCATACATTTGTATCAGTTCTTTCAAAATAAAATGGTGTTGTTGCTCTATTGACACATCGGTTTATTTTGTAAATAACGATGTTACTTTGACAAATTTATATCAGTTAATATATCATTTTTAATGTTCAAACTTGTTTTGCACATTGATTTAAATGTAAAATGACGTTGTTGCTCCATTGACACACGATTTATTTTGTAGAGAACGATGTGTATAATTTATATTGGCATCTGTTTCAATAGACGGATCTGATGTTAAATGTATGAATGCACTACTATTTTCATATTTAATCCGATGTGTTTGTTTGGTTACGCAACACGCTTTTGTCGATAGAACATTGCATTCATGTACATATATACTAGCTTCGTAATGTAACATTCACAAAAAATACACTGCCGCTATTCATAGCAAAAAAATTGGCTAGCCACAACATCACAAAAAAAGGTAAATGGCTAACCCACATATCTACGGCCTACATTACCTAGCTAGCTAGCGAACATCTCAAAATCAGGTCAGCCTAGCCAAACTACCTAAATAGATTAGTGTATATGATGCACCAACATTCATACCATAAAAGTTTTAAAGCATAAGACATTAAGACCCAAAAAGGGTTGATCACCTGCATTTTCAATCAACAAGAAGTACTAAGTGGCACATTTACTGAGCAGCCCTAGAAGCTTCATTAACCTATAGCAAAGACTAGATATATTGAGCTACTTCAACTCGAACTTCATCGATTTGTTCTTGAGTGTACGATGGACGGTTCCTTGATGCAGCCCACTAAAGAGATGGAAAGAACAAGCCATTAAATTAATATAAAACTGCACACTAAAGAAAGGGAAAGAACAAGCCATGTTATTTATACCTTTGTCGAAAAAGACATCTTATCATGGTTTACACGTCCTAAACCTTTTTTACACGTCCCAAGCAACCGCATGTACTTCTCATCAATTATCTAAAGTAGAAGAAATATTTAGAGGAAGGCCAATAAGCACATCAATAAGAATAAGAACATGATTCAATCAGCTTTGCTCAATAAGTTATTTCTGAAGAATGAGAAGAAATCAGTACGTAATAACAATAGCACCTACCTGTCCAACGGTCTACCACTCTAAGCGGTAGTTGCTGAACCTTCTGATTGATCGCCTTCAGACTCAACTCCATTCAGTTTCTATTAAAACAAACTTTGGATATAAGAACTACATACACTAAATTGTAGTGGGGGCATGACCCACATTTTGTTACACAAGTAAGATACTCACACGTCTATAGAAGGATTGAGGTTACGAAATGACATTCTGACTCACTACCCCTGGATGGGGATCTCCTTCCATTATGACCACACTGCATTTTGGAGATAACACTGTCCATAATCAACAATAATAATGCAGCATAAATAGACTGCCCTTTATGGTATTGTCATATCAAGTTTGAATTTCATAAATAGACTATGAGTTTATGATGGTCTAGTAAGAGATACAAAACAAACACAATAGGGAAGATATTTATGCTTTTGTGAAAAATATCCGGGATAAGTTTTCATTTTGCAGTTAAAATTCAAGACTAATGTTGGAACATCATTTAATTAGGTAACACTTAAATTCTAAAAAGCTGATAAGAAGGGAATTTTGCAGTTAAATTGCCATTACTGTCGAAAGTTGCCTAACTGTGTCTGTTTTCATCTAAGGTTGAAACCAAAGAGTATGATTACTTAAGTTATTTAGTGGTTATCACAACTATAGAACAAAAAGTTAAGACATCCACCTTTGCAAGAATGTAAAATGAACCAAAAGAATGCAAAGCTCTAAACCGAGGGTAATTCAAAGATGTTGTATGGCAATTCGGAACCCTACAGAAATCAATCTCAACAAAAGACTATAATCACGAGGGTTTAAGCAATACATATTAAGTCAGACAAGATAAAGGATAAACAACAGTACCATTAATGTTTAATAACAGTATCAGGGGAAGCAAAGATTCCATCTGGGTTGCTTTCCTCTTCCTTCTTGGTTTTCTCCTCTTTTTTAGTTGCCCTTTGCATAAACTTGAAAGATAAAAAACGCATTCAGAAGGAGTCAAATAAAAAACAGCAGAAAATGCACATGGATTTTTACAGGTTTTGTAGGCAAATTTGGTTCACACTAGAAAAGCCATCAAATTTAACCCAAAAAAATCAATTCATAATCAAATCGAAGATGAAATTAGAACAAAAATTGAATTTCTGCTATGATTATGCTCAAATAACAACCATCCATATGCACTTTCAACATTAAAAAGAACATTGAGTAATGCTTAGCTTTAGCATTTGACATTAGAAAAGATCACTGTTTGATGCTTGGTTTCAAGGTCTCCCTGACCAGGTAGAGCAGATAAAGCTATATAGTTAAGGATTGAGTATCACATGATGAGTGTTCTGCATTTTGGGCAATATTTACTGCACTTAATAGCTGCTAATCTCAAACTTTTCTTGCAAAAATTACAACTGAAACAAGACCAATTAATTAACCATTCTTACAAGTTCATGGGGCATCAAATTTCTTAGAGAACCAGCCCTGGAATATTGCTGGTCGAATTTACCTGTACCCATTATACAATCATTGCTCTAAGATGAAATCTCTGTCTTCCCTGATCAACTTAGAAGTCTCAAGGCAAATCAATATGAATTTTATTTACTGCATAGGAGAGTTCCTCATTGAGCTTATCCCTATTTAGAAGTGATGAAGTGGAATTAGAAGATGTAGAGGAGCTCTCTATAGACAAAATGCAATAGAAGAGCAACGATCATGTTCATGTAAAATTTTATATGCATGTAGCACATTAACAAAAATAGATACAATCACCAACAGAAAATCAAGATCTTTTTATATGTAATACCTGCTGAAAACGGGGTTTTTTGAAGTGCCCCTGGAATGGCTGGATGAAAAAACAAGAAAGATATAATAATTATAGTACTATGAGGAGACAAAACAAAATTTGCAAGCCCTATATCTACAAATCTCTAATCAAAAGAAGCATAAAATTGAAGATTGACTAGCAATTCACAATTCCCACTTACAAAAACAAAACTTGCAAACCAATCCTAATGAATCGAGAAAAGTTGAGACCTAATTATATTAATATATACCTGCCTCCAGATTTGGAAATATGCTCATCGATTTAGCACATATCGCTTCAACCAACCCTTGTCTCAAAGGCAATGCCCTAAGATGACATGGCAAGCAAATAATCAGCTACCTAGCTGTATAATTGTCACAATTGCAAGTGAACTCTAAACTCATAAAGTGAAAATCATAAAATCAAATTGGCTTTGGCATTGTATCAAACACCTTATGATTACAGCCAGTCATATACTTCCTAATCACACAATTTATTGTGCTCATTGCCATTACCAATAATGCTTAAAATCGAGTTATTGTGTTCCCTCCCATTATTAGTAATGCTTAAAATGCAATTTATCTCAATCTCGAATATGAACTTGTGAAGATATATTTAAAACATACAAAATTCAGGTATATACTAAATAGAACCCTAAGAAATCATGAAGAACATGACAATTTTGATCACAATTTCCATAATTTATTAACAAGACAATTGACAACAAAACAAAAGGACTCCACCAGCACCATCGATTCCAAGGTGTGAACAAAAAAACCTATATAGATCGACTCTCCGAATCTCAATCGAGACTAGCACTGCAGGGAGAGAACACAAGGAGGATAAAAAATCACCAGATCTAGACCCTCCATCCCCCTAAACACTAACGTCAAACATCTCTTCTCATCTGAAACTACCAGATCTATACCCTCAACTACCTTGTAAACTGAAAACAACAATAGGAGAGAGACATACCTTACAACAACAAGAACCCCGACTCAGGCCATCGCCAACCCGCCTTCGCCATAACACAATCCTTATGAGCCTTATTGGATCAAAAAGTTGCCGATTTAATTGGATCTTCACCAAGATCTGGTACTGAACACCTTTGGCGGATCACTAAATTCAGATACAGAAATGAAAGAAAAAGAAATCATAATACCTTAGAAATATAGATTTGTAAAAAAATTGAGCAAAACAAAAAAGGAGCTTGGATTAGCTTTTCACAAGAGAGAACGTTGGCCTGTTAGGGCTAAATACAATGACAGAAGGATAAAGGCGGTGAAGGGAGAACGATACCAGATCCAAGAGAAGGAGGTCGGAAAAATAGAGCTGAGAAGAAGGCGAGATATCTAAGGCTGTCGACGATTTAGGGTTCTTCAACTCCCATCCATTTTCGCAGCGCCGGGTATCGGGATGGGCTTCAGAGAGCTGACGACCGGAGGAAGAAGAAACGATTGAACCAAGGAGGAGGGTCGCCGGTGCTAGCAAGAGAAAGTTCGGATCTGGAGGGAAGTGAAGAATCGATTGGGGATTTTGGGGCTCGGTCTGCAAAGAAGAGAGGTAGAACGAGATTGAATGTGATGGGAGAGAGAAAGTAAGGAAGATAGAAATTTTAACAAGGTTTAAAAATTAGGTCTGTAATTTTTTTAAGTGATAGCAAAAAAATTGAAGTTCTTTATTTTTTGAAGTGTTAACTTTGCCTCCAAAGCCCGCTTCAATTTGTTAACAAAAAAAATAGCCCGCTCCAATTTTTTCTAACTTTTCATCCCGCGCCTATTTTCCTAATTCCGTGCATCTCGATTTTTTCATAACTAAGAATTTAACATCTGTCCGTATATTTGACAATTGTGTAAACTACTTTACACATCACAAATTTTTTTATTGATGTAATATAATAATTTAACATCTGCTTATTTTTTGACAGACTTAAATTACGTGATGTCTAATTGCAGTATTCTAGTAGTGCTTGCTTGTCCTCAAGCAATACTTTTATTTGTCATTCAGGGGAAGAAATCAAAACTCTCAACATATTAGATTCATTGCCATATAACCCTGCAATTAATTACCATCCTCGAAAAGGTACTTATGTCACAGATCCATGCATGTGCAATTATACAAAAGCAACATCTACTCACAAAAGGAGGGTTATGCAAAAACAATTTTTATGTGACAAAGCATTAATAATCAAGAGGACTTTAATTTAAGCTCAAATAAGGAGTAGATTGGTAAGGCTAAAAGGTGGGCAATTTTTGGCAATGTGGTGCTTATGATCCGGGGAAATGGAGTATTTCAAACTGAATTTCATACCACATTCTTTCTCATAAGTTTCATCACCTTTCATAATGCTTTTATCAATAATAATGCTTTTACCTCTCTAACCTCAGCACTGCCTTCTCGCGAGTCGCAAACATGGGTGTCATGAATGGCCCCGGATACTTAGTGTTTTGGACTCCTCACAATGTGTCCCATCTCTTCAAACTATTATCTCAGAGAGCAGGGTCAATCTACCTTTATCTCCTGAGGTGATTGAATTTTCTTTCACTCATTAAATTTTCCATATATTTCAAACAATTTCCTTCCAAACTCCAATAATGATAATAATCACAACACAACAACCATATAACTTCTCCATAATGTAACATCATTCTCAACATAATCCCCGAATAAGGTAAGGAATGGAAAATATTTAGATCATGTGGAGCAATATATGAAATAAGGCATATTATGGCTTTTTTGTGATGCATAAGCATAGGTAAGGCTAGGATTATAAACAATGAGCATTATATGGAACTATAAAGTCCTCCATCATCTTATCATGCAACATGTCAAAAGCAATTTCAAAATTTACCTCCTTTCATGGTTTTCATGAAATAATGCACTTCATTTTGACTTCCCATTACTAGGCAATTTCATGCTATATCTCTAATGAATCCAATTTTGCATCGTCGAGTTCAATATAAGCTTCCATGACATTAATCAAAATTTTCAATGGGGGTCATTTTTCTCAAATTTTGGAAAACATGCATATAAGCACATAAATCAATAATGCATTCCAAAATAGCCATGTAGCAATTCAAGAAATAAACTCTAAATATGCACAAAAAATGTCAAATAAAGCCAAATATGCATAAAGTAAGCCCTTCCCCCACCCCATACTTAAACATTACAGTGTCCTCACTGTATAAAAACAAGGGTAAAGAAAGGAACTCACTAGACATGGGTGCAGGGCCTCTCAATTTTGAATAAAAGGAACCGCCTGGGCCGAGTCTGAATATAGCTTATCCATGGACCTGAAAAGTGCAGATAACATATACCCACAATAGAAAAACTAAAAATGTTCAAAACCAAAAACAAACAAAAGCAACAATGTCCAAAAGTCCCAAAAATAAATGTTTATGTACAAGCTCTAGATTTTATAGTAGCTAGGCCGACTTCTTCATTAAGCTTTAGCCTGGTTCATCTTTGTCCGGAGGTATAGGTGGATCTGGTGGTTCCTCCGGTGGTGGGAAGCGTGGGATGTCATCCGGGGGCATCATGTGAAGAAGCTTAAACCTCCCCGAGTGAACGCTCCATGGTTTCACCCATTCATCTTCCTAGGCTCCAGTTGGCATGCATAAAGGAAGATATAAAGAAAATATACATACCTCATCATCATACTGAAAAAACCTCGACGCACTGGAAGCCACCATTTTTACTGGGGCCCGGGAACTATTGAAATAACTTAACTTCCCAACGGGCTTACCTGACCCGCGACGAAAGAATCGACGCGGCCCAACCTGTGCCGCGGGAAGTTGACCTATTCTTAAAGAAGAAGGACCGTTCCCTTGTCGAGTTTTTTCTGGACTATTTGGAAACTTGGTTCGATTACCTGTCGTTCTTTGAAAGTCTTGAAGCCTATTAATGACAGTCTTTTCCTTAATAGAAATTTACACTAAAAGACGAACATGGTTTTTATCCGTGGAATTC
Organism: Persicaria tinctoria; assembly: GCA_037127255.1. Taxonomy (NCBI): domain Eukaryota; kingdom Viridiplantae; phylum Streptophyta; class Magnoliopsida; order Caryophyllales; family Polygonaceae; genus Persicaria; species Persicaria tinctoria. Next base: position 69,482,890 of record JBANSL010000004.1, on the reverse strand, counting down.
GGTGTAATGAACAGTTCATATCTTTCCATTTGACAAGTTCCTTTTCAAACGCGTACAATCACTTCTTGTTTTTTGTTTTCGTTCACCGTTCCGAGATCCGCCCTCTTCTCCCCTTTTCATCCCCAAAAGTCCTTTTTCTCTTAGAAGTTCTTTTCTATTTATAGACTCTAGACAACTTAGTATGGTGTGCCACGTGGTGTTCGGTTTTCAACACGTGTTATACTCATGGGGTGTGGGCATGGCTGCCACGTATCTTTTTTTTTTTTATCCGCGGATGATTGTATTTGAGTGGATTTTTCGGACCTGTGTCCGCGGATGAATGATAACATTTTTCTTGTTCGTTTTTTGTCGATTGGTTGATGCTTTTTATGTTCTAACAGATGTTTCCAACATTGATTTAGTCACAGCTCCTTGGGCCGTGTTGATTCCGTCTAGGGATTGACGCGGATCGATAAAAATATAAACATGTATAGCTTTGTTACCGTTGTTGTTTCCAACTTAGGGTTGATATGGGCCTTTCCTTTATTGAGTTACGGCCCAATTTGGGCCCATTAGGCCCATTTATGTTTGGAATTCTAAACGTCAGTAATTTTCCTATAAGTTACCCCGTTCCGTTCTCTTTTTCACCCAACATTTGTCTTCTTCTACTTTCCGCGAAATTTAATCCTTATCCTTATTTTTAGTTTTCCGGCGGCGGTTTTCTAGGGTTCCGGCTGTTTGCTTGAGGTTTCTGGTGGTTTTCTTCAATTTCTTCAAGGTATTTCTTCTTGCTCTAGGCTGTTCTTGAGTTTTCTTTGTTGAGTTCTTTGATTTTTTTGACCTTTAGATCGTAGATTTGGGTATGGAATCGTCTCAAAGGTGTTTTTTGGATGAAATTTTACTTTGTGTGAGTAAAACTTCGTACAATTTTCTTCTAGTTTCTTTTAGAAATGGCTAATCTCAACAAGGAGGGTGATTCGCTAGAAGATTTTGAGAGGGATGAAGGATGGAGAGGCTGGCTGTGTTGCTTCATCCTCTCAAGCGCGTCCGTCCCCAGAGACACTTTCTTCCTCCTCTGGGAGTTCTTCTTCTTCCTCTGATGATTCCTCGTCGGAGTCATCTTCTTCTACATCCGCGTCTATCCCGGATCGAGTTGGTCCTACTGGTAGCCCTATTAAGGTGAGAAGGCGTCGGAAGCGTTCTGACCCTGATTACTATTCTTCACCTTACTCAGTTTCTTCTTCTTCGAAGGGATGCGCGGAAGATGAAAATCCAAAGGTGATTTCAAACCTGAGTGACTTGGACACCCCTGTGTACGACTTAGAGGATCTTGATTCTTGTCTCTTTTTGGGGGATTTCAAACCTCTTCCCCCTCCAACCAGCCGTCCACCGGTTGTGCTTGAAAGAGTTCATCCATGGAGGTCCCCAGCGAGTAAATTGAGGGGTTGTAATACTCTATTGAACCTTGGAGATCTTGATGCTCTTTCGCAAGTCTTCCCATTGAATTCTGTCTTCCCGAGGAAGGAGGTGGTTGGTTGGACGCTTACGAAGATTGCTTAGTCGTATATGCAGCTAGTCTATCTCAGGGCTTCCGACTTCTTCTTCATCCCCTTTTCTCGATGTTTTTGGAGGAATATAACCTGAGTCCTGCTCAGATTGTTCCTAATGGTTGGATGTTCTTTACAAGTTTTATTATGAGATGCAAGGAGATTGGTGTTGCCCCCTCATTGAAGTTGATGCTCAGTATCTTTTCCTTAAAAAAGGGGACTCAAGACACAAGATTTTATCAATGCAACTCAAGTTGTAAGTACATGGAGAGGTTGTCTAGTAAACCAAATTGGAAATATAAGTGGTTTTTGGTCCGCGACAGATCCGGGCAAGGCTTTAGTTGTCGAACGGTCCCAGGGCCTTTTTTCTCTGCCTCAAAACCAAAAATTTCCAATCTTTCCCAGTTCAAGCTGTCATTTTCTCATATTCCTAGGTTTCCGTGGGATAAAATGTTATCCGCGTTTCGTCTTGAGATGGCTGGCTTGAGCATGCCTCATCCGCGACTAGGTGGCTTCTTTGTTTCTTAATTTGCGTTTTCATACTTTACCTTTCTTAAAATGGATAACTTATCGGGAAATGTATTTTGTTTTTCAGACAAAATGGATCTGGATGCACTTTTGAAGCGGCACAAAGCCAAATCGGGAAAGAAGAAGAAATCAAGTTCTGTAGCCAATGATCCTCCTGTTCCTCCCCCTGTTTTAGAAGTGACGTCAAATGTTGATGTAAGTATTGCGGACGAGACTGGCGCTTTAGTTGAATCTTCATCATTGGTTCATGCCTCTCGAGAGAAACGCACTTGTCCATCCGCGCCGGAATCTTCGAGATCCAAAAAGAGGAAATTTGCCATCGCTGTCGGGCCATCTGCTTCAGATAAGAAGGGGCTCTTTTTGGAGGGTGTGGCGACTCTTCGTGAATTTCCTATCCCAGGTTTTGATCCAGTTGACCTACAAGGTCTTGCTTTTCCAGCCAAGAAACGTTGCTTCCCAGAGCAAGGATATGTTAAACGCTTGGACCCTGTTACTCTTTCTGCTAACTTCGATCGTATAATTCAGTGGGTAAGTTAAAATCCTTTTATTGTTTCCCATTATCTTTCTTGACGCGTTCTATTTTCAGATTTTCTTACTTTTACCCCGATCTTTATAGTTGAGGGTGATTCAACCGGATGTTGAGAGACGTATGGTATGTGGAGAGGAAGATCTTAAGAAGAAGGATGAAGAAATCAAAAAACTGAGCCACCAGCTTCGCATATTGGGGAATACAGTAGGGGATCCGGCTTCAGTGGAAAAGTTTAAGAAAAGATCGGTTGACCTTCACGAGGAGGTGCAAACTCTGAAAGAGGCCATGGCCGTTTTACAGAAGAAATACGATGATTCGAAAATTTCTTCAAACTCTGCTGCCTCCCGCGTTAAAGAGCTAGAGGCTTCTGATGTTGTCTCGCGGAAGCTTCTTCAAACTAAATAGGCTACCATAGATAAGATGGAGGAGGACTTCTCCATTCTTCGCGAGGAGCTATCCATCACTAGACAGGAGCTTGAGACTGTTAAGGCGCGCGCAGATCAAGACTTGGCTCTGCAATGGCTTCAGCTTCCTGAAGGCTTGAGCTACCTCTCCTCTGAGTGGATCAAAACCGAGGCCGGTCTATCTTTTCTGTCCTCCGCGGCAAAAGCTTGCCTTCAAACTTCAAAAGGTTCTAGTATTCTGAAAGATAAATGCTTTAGTTATTTTCGGAAGGGAATGGTTGCAGGGATCAACCAGAGTGTTACGCGTTCATCAAATAACCCAGGTGTTCCTTTGGAAAAATTTGAGCCTAGCTTGGAGAGTGCTGACTGGGGGCTTTCAAATGAGGAGATGGACGCGGAAGATTCTTATTCCGAAGATGATGATGATGAGAACGCGGAGGAAGAAGTTGAGAAGGCAGTCACTCCTTAGAAGTTTTTGATTTTTTGTGTGCGGGATGAAGCTTTTGTAAAGACATTGGGAAGCTGTACATGGTTTCCTGGTTTTTGGTACATTATTGAGATACTTCTTTCGTTTTGAAAACGGATGGAAGATCTCTTTGGCTAAAATATTAGTACTGCTTGCATGTTTTATCTATAGTAAATATTTATATAATTATATTCCAAATTCTCCAAGTGGTGAATGGGTTCGTCCTGGTGTTCAAAATTCATCACCACTTGTCTTCATTTTCTTCGGATGAATTTTTCTTCTTAAGACCTTAATCTTCATCTTTTTTGCTATCTCCCGAATTGTGTTTATCGATCGTGCTGCTGCAAGCATCATGTCTTCAAGAAATTTTAATCCTCGGGCCTTTTTTCAAAAGATTGAGAATGTGGAACAACTTTCTTTTAACTTTGTTTTAAATTAAGTTTGAGCTTTTTAAACTTAAGTCTTGATTTGGTTGACATGTAGGTTATGCCTCCCCAGTTTGAGGCTGAGTATGGACCTCTTCCGCCTCGATGGGCTTTTCTTTCGTCTTATCTTGTCCGTGACTTTCCTTTGGCCGTATCTTGGAGTGAAAACGGTCTTTTTCAAATTGACAATGGTTGGGATGAATTCCTTATGCTTCATCACTTGGGAATAGGAAGCGCGATGATGTTTTTTCATAAGGGCAGTGTTTCCTTTCAAGTTTGTCCGCGTCGTGAAGTCGTGGATGAACCTAAGGCTACTTCGGACTCAGTCTCTTCATCGTGCAGTTCTAATTGAGTTATTTCCGCGTTGTCCTTTTGTAGTTTTTCAAGCTTGTCTCTTGATATAAGCTTTTTCGTGGAATAAAATAAAGCAAAAAAGGGAATTCATGATTTCCTTACTATTCTCATGTGTTTTCTCAAACTGAAATAAAAGGAGGGATCTTTATTATTAATAATAGAATCTGCGTACAGAAACCTTTCACAGGGGTTGGATCCCTCTAAGCTTGTTACATCGTTGACACGGAGAATTTATTGGGAGATCATGGATGGCCTATCTCTCCATTTTCTTCGCTGTCTGGGCTGACAACGTCGACTTCAAAGATAGAATCACCCATGTAGGTGAAGATTAACGCGGACCCGACATTGACTCGATTTGCTTGTGTGAAGTCGCGCCAGAAAAGGCCATCTTCATCTTTGTCTACCTTCACCTCGTGTTCCTGGTTGGAGCGGGACCAGAGCCTAGCCTGAGTATGAGCATCTTCATCGATTAGAACATACATGAGAGGGAGGCGAAGGGTTTGAAGTTGTTCTTCCCTCATAATGACTCTGTAGAAAGCCCTAGGCTGTGGGTTTGGATCCATTTTGTTTTTAGGATTGCTCATTACTCATGGATGTTTTGGGTGTGTTTTATTCTCGTCTTATGAGGTTTTCCTGTCCTTGGTTTCGCTGCTTTTTACCGATAAGTAATTTTAATTTCATTTACTGTAATTTTACTTTTACCGATTTTGGGAAAAGATTCGACATCTGGTTAATTTTTCTTGGAAAAAGTGGGACGCGTGCCCTTGGTGGTTGTGTCACCCGTTGCATGTCACGCATGTGTTTCTTTTTCCTGTTTGACTGCCCCCCTGTGGCTTGATAAGTAAAGGGATTTTTACTGTTTTTTCCAATCTCATCGAGATGCGGGGATCTATTATAGTTCCTCCCCTGTCTTTTAGGGCAGACGGGGTTGTCGGGTCGGAAACCCGTTGGGCTTTCTTTCAAGCGATCGATTATCCAGAACAGTTCTTGCAATTGGTGAGCTAACTATATTGGAAATCTTTAGAGAGCTTACTTTTAACTAATACTTCTTTATTTTTCAGTTACTTCCACTTCAGTTTGAGGAGGAGTATGCTGACGCTATCCCTGGTCAGGTTTTTCTTTCATCTTTATCTACTGCACAACTTTCTGGTCTGCATAGAGCGGCGTAACGGTGGTCTTCTTTACCTTGGCCGCGGATGGAAAGACTTTGTAGATTCTCATGGTTTTGAGCAGGGGGCCTCTATGATTTTCACTCATATGGGTGAGGCTCACTTCGAAGTTCAGGTGGTGGATCCGCGTGGGGGAAATAACGATGATCATGCTCCTCCTGAAACAATTTCGAATGGTTTTTAAAATGCTTAGCCCTACAGGAATAAGGTTTTAGATTCCTCCATCTGTTTCGTAATGTAGATGTTTATCCAGCTTATGGCAATTACTTCCGGGGATCTCCCTATTTATGCATGTTGTTTTTTAGTCTTTCGAGGTCTATTTGTCATGATGTTCACCTCACAGGATTTCTGAGAAATTCAGTAATAGTGTTTACTATTGATCTCATGCATGGTGCTTGTGGTTCTTGTCTCAATGATATGACATTTTAAATTTTATTTGTCCAATATTTCTGCCTTTCGACACATGTCCAGATCTTTGTTATATAAAAAGAGAGTGTGAGAAAGAAACCATTAAACTCGTTGTTGTGCTTTCATGATGCCTTCTATGGCTGGCTTACCTTGGTCCTTTTTTGAGAGGATTAGTTTTCTTGAGCAACTTCTCCGTCTGGTTAGTTTGTTTATTGTTGACTTTTTCTTTTTATCAAATTAGTTTATCCGTTAGCATCTCTTAAAATCTGTTGTTTTTGTTAGTCTTTGCCCCTATGCTTCGAAGATAGACTTGGGCCAGATCTTCCCATGAATGTTCTTCTGTCCACTAGGATTCTTCGTGACTTCCCAGTGGAGGTCATGCGCGGAGACTACGGAGTTCCCTTTTTAAGGGGTGGTTGGAACGATTTTGCTGAGTCACACAGTGTCCACATTGGTTCCTCTTTAACCTTTATCTATAAAGGAGGAAATCACTTCGATGTCCAAATCTTGGATGCTATAGGGGATGAGGTAGACGTGGAGTGGGCAACCTCGGAGTCAGAGGGTCCTCCTTCAAATGGGTTTCGTTTAAGTCAGGGAAGAACTCGCATTACCCAGGCTCGCGCTCCGTGGGCGTGAGCTAATAGCTGCTTGGTTCTTTTATTCGGTGTCGTGTTTCATCCTTGTTTGTTTTTTTGCTTTTATAATGGATTAATGGCTATGATTTCTTTCAGGAATTATGAAATTTTTGGGAGCTCCAGGAAAGTTGAAAGAACGTTTTTTGTTTTGCTCTGAATAGTGATCCGTCATGAAATTCAGATCTTAGAACGTTTAGATATATTTTGAGTTTTGTCGCCGAAACAAACTCCAGTGTTTCATGCTTTAAAACGTAACATCTCTGAGAGCATAGATTAAATTAAAGACCTGACGCGGAGACAAGCTCGAAGCGTCTCAGGACTTCGCTACGAAGTATCTATTCTGAGAATGCGGATTCGATCAGAGGCCTGACGCGGAGCCAAGCTCCAGCGTCTTAGGACTTTATACGAAGTATCATCTCTGAGAATGCAGATTAGATCAGAGGCCTGACGCGGAGCCAATCTCTAGCGTCTTAAGACTTTATACGAAGTATCATCTCTGAGAATGCAGATTCGATCAGAGGCCTGACGTGGAGCCAAGCTCCAGCGTCTTAGGACTTTATACGAAGTATCATCTCTGAGAATGCAGATTCGATCAGAGGCTTGACGCGGAGCCAAGCTCCAGCGTCTTAGGACTTTATACGAAGTATCATTTCCGAGAATGCAGATTCGATCAGAAGCCTGACGCGGAGCCAAGCTCCAGCGTCTTAGGACTTTATACGAAGTATCATCTCTGAGAATGCAGATTAGATCAGAGGCCTGACGCGGAGCCAATCTCTAGCGTCTTAAGACTTTATACGAAGTATCATCTCTGAGAATGCAGATTCGATCAGAGGCCTGACGCGGAGCCAAGCTCCAGCGTCTTAGGACTTTATACGAAGTATCATCTCTGAGAATGCAGACTCGATCAAAGGCCTGACGCGGAGCCAAGCTCTAGCGTCTTAGTACTTTATACGAAGTATCATCTCTGAGAATGCAGATTCGATCAGAGGCCTAACGCGGAGCCAAGCTCCGACGTCCTAGGACTTTATAAAATTACTCAGAGACAAGTTTGTAATTTAAAAAGCGCCCTCTAACCGCTTTATTTTATTTTCGCGGGGGCGACTACATTTTTATATTCAAGTAGCTACTTAGTGATTACACAAAGTACTTTTTTAGATTGTCCGCGTTCCAGGTTTTATTTAGAATAATACCCTCAGGGGTGCTGAGTTTGTATGCGCCTTTTTGAACTTCTTTAATGATCACATAAGGCCCTTCCCAGTTAGGGTCTAGCTTTCCTCCAGAAGTAGCTTGTCGTAACACCAAATCCCCCTCCTTGAGATGCCGCGGGGAGACTCGCCTATCTCGATACTTGGAGAGTCTCCTCTTGTATTCTTGCTCTTTCAAAGCTACCGTCATTCTGCGTTCTTCAATGAGATGGAGCTCGAACTCCAAAGCTTCGTCATTGGTATCTTGATCATATGCCATTATTCGAGCCGAAGGAATCAATCTCTCAATTGGGATTACCGCGTCCATGCCAAAGACTAAAGAAAACGGGGTTTCTCCGGTTGGAGTCTTTGTTGACGTGCGGTAGGACCATAGTACCAGAGGTAAAAGTTCTACCCACCTTCCTTTTGCTGCATTGCCATGTTTTTTCTGTATTCCATACAACAATTGTCGATTGGTCGTCTCTGCTTGTCCGTTTGTCTGCGGATGAGCGACAGATGAGATTTTAAGATTGATGCCAAGACCGACGCAGAAATCTCTGATTGTTTCGCAATCAAATTGCGGTCCATGATCTGTAATTATTGAGTCAGGTACTCCGAAGCGGCAGACAATATTTTTCCATAAAAATTTCCTTACTTTCTCCGCGGTTATCAATCCCATCGCTTCGGCCTCCACCCACTTCGTGAAATAATCCACCAAGACCAAAACATATCTCAATTGACCAGGAGCAGTGGGAAACGGACCTAAAATGTCCATTCCCCAGACAGAAAATGGGCAAGCACCTGTTATACTCTTCATTGTCTCCGAAGGTCGGTGATTCAAGTTCCCAAATCTTTGGCACGCATCACATCTCTGGATATAACTTTGAACGTCATGCTTCATAGTTGGCCAATAATATCCTAGTCTGGTTGCTTTGGCCACAACAGCTCTCCATCCCTGGTGATGTGAGCAAACTCCATCATGCAATTCTTCTACCACAAGACTTCCTTCTTTTGATGATATGCATAATAAGTCTGGCAAGCAATACCCCCTTTTATACAGCTTTCCTTCTCTGATAGTGAACCGAGAAGATTTAACGAGTATCTTCTTGGCAGCGGCTCTATCTTCAGGTAGAGTACCCTTGCCCAAATAATCCGCAATTGGTGCCCTCCAGTCTTCCATCTCAATTTCTTGTACCTGATAGACTTCTTGAATAAGTCTTCGGTTACTCATCCTCTCAAGAACTACTTCTCTTCCTACTTCTTCAGGCATTACAGCTCCCAACCGTGCTAACGCGTCTGCCTGCTGGTGACATTAAACCAGGCATTAAACCAGTTCTTGCTTCATATTCCTCTTTTATTTGCCGCGTCACTACTTCTGAATCGGTATAAACCGATACCTGCCTAGCGCCTTTAATCAAAGCTATCTCCAGTCCAGCTAACAAGGCTTCATATTCGGCTTCATTATTTGTAGCTTGGAAATCCAACTTGTAAGCATAATTGTACTGCCGTTCATCGGGTGCTGTCAATGTAACCCCTGCTCCGCACCCATCCTTGTTAGTTGCGCCATCTACTCTGAGTGTCCACTCACTTTTCTCTGTTTGAGAACCTAATTCGAAACTTGTTTCACTGATGAAATCAGCTAGGGCTTGAGCGAGGACTGCTTTCCGCGGAGTATATTCTATTTCAAATTCTGTGAGTTCGACTGCCCATTTCATCATTCTTCCTGACAAACATGGCGAGTGGAGGATTTGTCTCATCGGTAAATCCGTCATAACTCGCATAGGATGGTCCTGGAAATAAGGCCTTAACCTTCTTGCCGCGAATATTAAACACAGAATCATTTTCTCCACTGGTTCATATCTTGTTTCAGCATCTTGCAGAACACGACTGATGTAGTGCACCGGGAATTTTTCTTCTCGCGTCAAGACTGCACTGATGCTGACATTCTTCACTGATAAATTCAAATGGACGACCTCTTGTTTCTCAGGTTGGTGAAGGGTAGGAAGCGATGCCAGAAAGAGTTTTAAGTTTCCAAAAGCTTCCTGTAATTCGGGAGTCCACCATATCGGCCCCTTTCTCTTGAGCAGGGCAAAGAAAGGTAATGACTTATCCGCCAAGCAGGAGCAAAAACGGCTCAAATAATTTACCGCTCCATTTAAAGATTGTAATTCTTTAATCGTTCGCGGCGGTTGAAGGTTTTGAATTGCTGTAACTTTTTCAGGATCTACATCAATTCCTCTATGGCTAACCATAAAACCAAGGAATTTCCCAGAATCAACCCCGAAGACACATTTTTCCGCGTTCAAATTCAAACCTCCTTTTCGTAGAAAATCAAAAGTCTCTTGTAGATCTGCCGCGTGATCTTCTGCTCTTTCACTTTTGACTACGATATCGTCAACATAAATTGAAACATTTCTGCCAATTTGACTACGAAAGATCCGGTCAACTGTTCTCTGAAATGTTGCTCCAGCGTTTCTGAGTCCGAAAGGCATGACGCGGTAACAAAAAATCCCTTGATTAGTGATGAAAGTTGTGGCTTTTTTGTCTGAAGGGTTCAGGTTTATCTGGTTATATCATGAGTAAGCATCTAGAAAACTAAGGACTTTATTTCCCGCAGTTCCATCAACGAGCTCATCTATGGATGGTAATGGATAACTGTCCTTCGGGCAAGATTTGTTAAGATCAGTGAAATCGATGCACATTCTCCACTTCCCATTAGATTTCTTCACCAGAACTACGTTTGAGAGCCATTCAGAGTCTTCTACTTCCTCTATGAAGCCTGCTTCTAGAAGCTTATCCGTTTCTTCTTTTGCCGCAACAGCTTTTTCCGGAGCCATTTTTCTCCTTTTATGTACTATGGGTTTCGTTCCTGGACGAATCCTTAAGGTATGTAGGGCTATCGCGGACGGGACGCCTAGTAGGTCTCGAGGATTCCACGCAAAAATGTCTCTTGACCTCGCTATGATTTATAAGACTCTAACTCTTTCTCTTGTCTCCAGTGCTTTTCCCAAGTAATCTTTCTCTTCTGGGTTTGGGAACGGTGTAAACGCAATCCTTTCATCCGCGGTAGGTACCTTAACTTCTGAAGGCCGGACTTCTAGTTCAGCTTCTGAAAGTTCAACTGAGTTATTATCTCCGACTACGGATTCACAATTCTCACTTATACACATCGCTTCTTTATTCTTCTTGATGGAGGTTAGATAACAGCTTCTACTTTCTGGTTGTTGTCCGCGGACCTCGCCAATTCCTCCATCATGCAAAGGGAATTTTCCTAAAAAGTGGTAGATTGAAACTACCATTTGGAATTTATAGAGCGGGACGCGTCCCAATAAAGCGTTGTACACAGTGGGAATTTTTACCACTGTGAACACAATATTTTCCATACGCCGGTTTGGGGATGTCCCTAGGACAACTGTAAGCTCGATTGTGCCTGCTACTTGTACTTCCCCTCTTGAGAATGTGATTAGCGTTCCGGAATACGGTTTCAATGAAGCCGCAGAGATTCCCATTTGAGAAAAAGCCTCCCATGACAAGATATCTACTGAAGACCCAGTATCAACAAACACTCTCTTTACTGTCTTAGCAGCTATCTGCGCGTGAATGACCAATGGGTCTGAGTGCGGCATTCTTATTTCCTCTACGTCTTTTGGAGTGAAGGTAATATTCTCATGTTGTGTGAAGGAAATTCTTCTACTTGACGCGGATGGAGACTGTCTTCCTTCTCTTTCATAATTTCTTTTTTCCTGCCTACTGGACCCGGCCATGGACAAACCCCCCGCGAGGGTGTTTATGAAGCCTTCTGGTTCGGGTATCTGTCCTACCTCTGTTCTTTGAGCTTCTCTCTGGTTAACAGATCTCTGAACTGCAGGCGTGTAATTGTTCCTTCCCCCGCGTCCTCTCCTTCCTCTTCCTCTTCCCAGTAGTGGAATGGGAGATTTCTTCGCTGATCTTGTTGCCTATCAAACCGAGCTTCGTTAAACCTGGGGTTCTGGTTCTCCCATCGAGGTCTGTGACCAGGTCGATTCTCCCTTCAGGGTGGAGACCTCATATCACGGTCTCCGTGTTGATATTCTCTTGGATGATAAGAACGCGGATGATTTTCTCTATTGCGAGTTCCTTGTCCCCTTTCTGAGTTCATATGCACTTCGTCGCGGTGAGGATGGAAATTTATTGCTTCTGAAGGATGTCTCGGAAGCTTGGCTTTTTCTTTTCTGAATTTTCCTGCCAACTTTCCAAAAAGACCTGGATTTCCCGTATTTGCCTTGGAGCTGGACGCGGCTGCTTCTTCTGCTTCAATCTGTCTTGAAACCCGCTCTCTCAAGTCATCGTAACTAGTTGGCTTTTTTTGAAACAAGTATGTCTTGAAATCTCCCTCAGCTAAATTGCCCATGAGTATGATAATATCCGATTCATGATTGAAATTTGGGATCTGAACTACCATACTGGTAAACCGAGTGAAAAAATGCCCTAAGGATTCTCCAGCTCCTTGTCTGATGGAATTTAGGTCGAGCATAGTCTTCTTTCTTGATCGTGCACTCCCAAAGTGAGATGTGAAGATGTGGGACATCTGGGTAAAATTGGTCACAGACCCTTTTGGAAGGTTTGTGAACCATGTTAGCGCAATCTTCGTCAAAGTCGAAGGGAATGTTCTGCACAACATGGCATCATTATACTCGTTTATCCCCATTGCAGTAGCGAAATGACAAAGATGGTCTTCAGGGTCAGTTGTCCCATCGTATTTCATGAGGCTCACATCTCTCCATCGCTTTGGTACTGACGCGGAATAAATTTCTTGAGTAAACACTGATGGGAACCCCACCGGTGCATTTTCGTTTCTTTTTTCTACAGAGTCAGATTTTGTAGAAGTGGAAACGTCTGTTGATTTGATTCTCTCGGTGCCAGTGATCATTCTGCCATGTCTGGCGCGGTATTTCCTGATTCTGAAAGTCATAGTTCCAATTGCTGGGATTGTCATATGCAGTGTTACGTCTATCAACATTTCCGTACTGCTCTTCTGGTCGGTAATTCCCCTGTTGACGCGGATTCTGTCCCCACTAATCATAATAGAAGTATTGAGACTGCTCCTGCTGAAAAAGATTAGGCTGTTCGTGTCGCGTTTCATAATACCAGAAGTTCTGTGGGATGAATCCTCGGTCCATTCCATATTGATAGCCATAATGATGGGGAGGAGTCCCGAGGTTCTATCCTCCTATCTCTGCATCAGGAATTGTTGGCGGTGTTACCGGGACATACATACTAGAGGCTTCCTGATCTTGGTGCACTCCTTGGCTCATGTCTTGAGTTGGATAGTTTTGGCTATCACTCATCTTCCTAATGTTGTGAATCTGTCGTGAAAGTTTAGTGTTAGATATCTAAAAACTTGTTTTTATAACTTTAGTCGCAGACCTCAACTTTCTCAAAAGTTTTGTGGATTTTTGTATATTCTTAGAAAGGAAACCCCTTAGTGTGAGGGGGTTCCCACAGACGGCCCCAGTGAAAAAACCTCGACGCACTGGAAGCCACCATTTTTACTGGGGCCCGGGAACTATTGAAATAACTTAACTTCCCAACGGGCTTACCTGACCCGCGACGAAAGAATCGACGTGGCCCAACCTGTGCCGCGGGAAGTTTACCTATTCTTAAAGAAGAAGGACCGTTCCCTTGTCGAGTTTTTTCTGGACTATTTGGAAACTTGGTTCGATTACCTGTCGTTCTTTGAATGTCTTGAAGCCTATTAATGGCAATCTTTTCCTTAATAGAAATTTACACTAAAAGACGAACATGGTTTTTATCCGCGGAATTCGGTGTAATGAATAGTTCATATCTTTCCATTTGACAAGTTCCTTTTCAAACGCGTACAATCACTTCATGTTTTTTGTTTTCGTTCACCGTTCCGAGATCCGCCCTCTTCTCCCCTTTTCTTCCCCAAAAGTCCTTTTTCTCTTAGAAGTTCTTTCCTATTTATAGACTCTAGACAACTTAGTATGGTGTGCCACGTGGTGTTCGGTTTTCAACACGTGTTATACTCGTGGGGTGTGGGCATGGCTGCCACGTATTTGTTTTTTTTTTATCCGCGGATGATTGTATTTGAGTGGATTTTTCGGACCTGTGTCCGCGGATGAATGATAACATTTTTCTTGTTCGTTTTTTGTCGATTGGTTGATGCTTTTTATGTTCTAACAGATGTTTCCAACATTGGTTTAGTCACATACCTCTTCCGATTCATAGGTTAACTTGGTTGCGCGTCTCCACCACAGCAAAACGGTGGAGTGGGAAGATATATTTCCACCTCATCATTCAGAGCTTCATGCCACTTTGCTAGGACCCCATACTTGAATATGAGCATCGGTTGCTCAAAATCATCGGGGATAGCCTTCACCTTGTAAGGTAAAAGCGATCTTGGAATGCCCTGGTCAACAATGTCCAACTTCTTCTCTTCTAGTGCTATTTCATCGTGAGATCCTTCATATGATTCATCAACAATAGGTAGCAAAGTAGGAATGAAATTCGAGGAAGGACATACCTTGTTGTCAACATTGAGTGGGTCAATTGGCTCGTCGAGAGGAGGGCATGGTCCTTTAGACTGAATGGAAGCCTCAAGCCTTCGGATTTCGTCTTCCAACCGAGCTATTTCCCTTAATCGTGACTCCTCCACTGCGATCCTATTTCTCCATCTCAAATCTTGATACCATTCTTCTCATGCAGGATTCCCTTCGACAAAGTCTTCCATCTGTGTACCTAAGCTTTGAAATCACAATCAAGAACACAAATTAGTGGCAAAAGCTTGGCACCCAGTTGGTACCGGTTAGGTAGGTGGTGGTAGGGTATGTGAAGGGTAAGAAAAAGGAATGGGCTTTTCTGAACCTTAAAAACCACTAAACTAGGCGCGATTGATATCTCCCCAGCAACGGCGCCAATTTGACAAGAGGGTTTCTCGACCAAATAAATTTGTACTCAAGACCCCGCTATAGGATAGTGGAGTCAGGTTCGTCCTCAGGAGAGAAGTCGACGGTTCAGTGTGTTTTGGGGTTCAGGGATAGCGGGAAAAGGTGGGGAGGTTGTTGTCGACAAATAATAGAGGGGTCGATGTCGATGGATGGAGAGGGAATGGTGGTTGGTGTCGGGTAGAATATGTGCCAAATAAAAATAATAAAATAAAACAAATGAAGATGCAAACTTCCAAGGTTGGGGATCACCACAACAATAAACATATGTGTAGATCATAAATCACATAAATATGCATACTTTATATCAAGGAATCGACTTTCGCAAATTCCAACAATTTAGGTGATAGAGGCTCTCACATAAAAACCTAATTTGTTTCTACCTTTTCTTAATTAGGATTAGTCGGCTCTCGCAAATAAACCCTAATTACTATCCAATTCATAATAAGATCACTTTCGCTTCAATATCATGAATAAGGAATTTCCTCAACTCTCGCAAAGGATTAAGCACATAGGTAGATGATGATAAAGACATATAAATTCATGGATTCGAGAGTGCAGCTTTTATCACTATTAGAGATTATTAAATTGAGAGGGCAGTGAGAATGGAGAGACCGACAGATACATACCGACGGTGGGGGTTGGATCTCATTTACTTTAGGGAAATTTATAGGAAACCACCCCTTAAATAGGGGTATTTTCACTTAATCACTTTTTAAATTCAAAATTACAGAAAAACACCATTTAAATAGTTTTTACTTACAATTCACCACCCCTCATCTATTTTCATTAATTTATCATTAAACATATTATATTTTAATATCTTTAAAACTCAAATTTGATTATAAATATATTCAAATTTTGAATTTAAGGGTTCGGTTATATTCTACTGATCATTTTATTTATTTTTAAAAAATAAAAACAAATAGTTAATAATTTTCAACTTAAAATATGAGTTTGATCCATTTTATTTGTTATATGTAAATTTTTTCTTTAAATTTACCTAAAATTTAAAAAATTAGGTTATCAATTAATCATATAACTTAAATATAATTATTAAGATAATAATTGTAGGCTATATTTATTATTTAAAAAAAAATTATCCCTAAAATATAATCGATCCCTTAAATTTAAAGTTTGAATATATTTATAATCAAATTTAAGTTTAAAAATATTAAAATATAATATATTTAATGATAAATTAATGAAAATAGATGAATGAGTGGAGAGTTGTAAGTAAAAACCATTTAAAGAGTGGTTTTCTATAATTTTGAATTTAAGGAGTGGTTTTCTGTAAATTTCCCCTGACTTTAATATACTTTCATTTTCTTATTATTTTCCGCGGAAACTAAATACACCGCATGAGAACAAAAGAAAGAAATTTAGGGTTTTTAAGGGGTAGAAAAGTAAAGTAATATGTTTAATTGGATTATTGGATACTTATTAGGTGATAATTGGTGCAGGTTAATGGAGCAGGTTATGGGGCGGGTTATTGGATCATCATCCATACCTCTCCCCACCCACTTCACCTGTCACCCTCATCACCCGTCACCCGCTTTTTGTGGGTTTTTACTAGCAAAAATGATGCAAGTGGAATGGGTGAATTGGATATTCATGCCCCATTTTCAGCCCTAATCCTAGGGGAGTATATAAGTTGTTTGGATATCCTCTAGCATTCTAGGTGAGGGGGGGGGGGGGGGGGGGGGGTCTGAATTTGTGGGGGGGAGGGGGGGTCAAAGATGAATATAATGGGGATGTGCATGACGAGAGGGTTTCTCGACCAAATAAATTTGTAGTCAAGACCCCGTTATAGGATAGTGGAGTCAGGTTCGTCCTCAGGAGAGAAGTCAGCGGTTCTAGGTTTAGTGTGTTTTGGGGTTCAGGGATAGCGGGAAAAGGTGGGGAGGTTGTTGTCGACAAAGAATAGAGGGGTCGATGTCGATGGATGGAGAGGGAATGGTGGTTGGTGTCGGGTAGAATATGTGCCGAATCAAAATAATAAAATAAAACAAATGAAGATGCAAACTTCCAAGGTTAGGGATCACCACAACAATAAACATATGTGTAGATCATAAATCACATAAATATGCATACTTTATATCAAGGAATCGACTTTCGCAAATTCCAACAATTTAGGTGATAGAGGCTCTCGCATAAAAACCTAATTCGTTTCTACCTTTTCTTAATTAGGATTAGTCGGCTCTCGCAAATAAACCCTAATTACTATCCAATTCATAATAAGATCACTTTCGCTTCAATATCATGAATAAGGAATTTCCTCAACTCTCGCAAAGGATTAAGCACATAGGTAGATGATGATAAAGACATATAAATTCATGGATTTATAAATCAAACACACATATCTATGTTGGGATCACCCCAACCCTAGAAGAAGGAAATCAGAAACAAACCATAATAAAAGAAATTAACTTTAACATAAAATAAACTAAAACTAACAAAACCTTTCAAACGTTCCTCCTCTCTCGCCTCCTCTCTCCTCTCTCTCTCTCTCTCTCTCTCTCTCTCTCTCTCTCTCTCTCTCTCTCTCTCTCTCTCTCTCCTCCATCTCTCCTCTGCTTCCTCCTTGCGCCCTAAGACGACTTTGCTTGAATGAATGAAAATCAGCCCCCTAGGGCTTTATTTATAGCCTTCTAATCCTTGCTAATCAAGGATAGAATCTTCTATCTATATCTACTTAAAACTTAAAGATAAATAAATGCCATAAAGAATTTAAATCTAAAGAGGGAAATAATATCTAAATAGGTAAGTCTTCTCATGTCGATAGATCTTGTCTCCATAGATAGAACTTGATAGATGTAAGATAGATCTCGGCCATCTCGATCTCCTTCGGCTCCAAGGACTCCCAACTCGACACGGATTGCTCAAAGCGCGTAACGCGGCTTCGGACGCGGCTCGTCGATCTCGACCAGGGCTACTCGAGATCAAGTAGGATTCGTCGTCTGGCTGGCTTGGTCGGGTGGTGATAAGGCATGTTTCCAATAGGCATTATAGGTTAGTTTAGGTGCATTTCATTGTTATATAATCATGTTTTAGTGTTAATTATATTAGCATTCATTTTGTGGAAAAGTTCGGAATCTACGCTATTTCGATGGTTTTATGTAGATTCGTAGATCCGAGGAAAAAAACACGAGGAACGGAGCTAAGTAAGGCTAAGGCGAGACTTGGGAGAGCTTAAGGAAGAAGTCTCGAAGAGAATGGAGCAACCTAAGGAGCAACGGAGTACGAAATCGAGGTCTAAGAGCGGAAACGAGGGCGAGTCGCGAAAGCTGTCCGCTCGGCGAGCTGAACTTGTAACGCACTTTCCAGAGGCCTCGGATGTCCGATCGATGCATATGAGCATGCGTTGGAAAGCTCTTTAGAAGATCTACGTGATGGTGTTCTGTTGGATTTTCGCTGCCAGCGAATGCCTTTCCGCTGCAGCGAATCAAGTCAGCAACAACATGTGCGAGAAGGTGGCCGGCCTGAGCATGAGTCGCTGCCAGCGAATGGCATCTCGCTGCCAGCGACTGGAGTCAGCGGAAGCATGTCCAGGAGCAGCATGACTCGCTGCCAGCGAAAGGAAACTCGCTGCCAGCGAATGGAGTCGCTGCCAGCGGACGACCGGATTCGCTGCAGTGCAGCGGATGTAAGCTCTCGCGGCAGCGAATGGAGACTCTCGCGGCAGCGGAAGGGTGGACTCGCGGAAGCGGAACCGAAGAAGCTGAAAATTTTCTAAGGCATGGACATTCGCTGCCAGCGAGTGTGGTAGCGAAAATCCAACAGGAGCTTGATTGACGCCATTCGCTGGGGGAAATTTTCGCTGCCAGCGGAATTTGACGCTGAATTAAATTTGGAAAGTCTATCTTCTATCTAGTTTGTTTAGGAAGTTTCTATCTAATTTATCTATCTTTTACCTTATTTATGGAAGACATTAGACTTATAAATAGGATGTTCTAGGCTTAAGTTTTGAATGAATTAATTCCAAGTAGAGAAATCACCATTGAAGAGAAGAAAGGTTAGGTAAGCCATGTTTGGCTAATTTTGTAGTTTCCGCCTACACTTTCGAGACTTGGTTGGTGGTTTGTGAGTTTCTAATTCAAGTTATTTTTCCTCTTTAATTCTTTCAACTTCTTTGTGTGATATTGATTATGTTATTGATGTTATCTTGATTAGCTACCTTGATAATATTGATTTCATGCTAGGATTTAATTCTTTCGTATTTGTGTTATTTCCGTAGTAGCACGCATAAGATTGTGGATTCCGTGTTTGAAGCATGATTATGTAGGGAGTTGACATATATCTTAAACATTGATTTACCGTGTTTAATTGGTGTTATTTATATGCTCAAGTTCTTGGGACTATTTGCTATCTCTTTGTTAAATCTTGACCGTGTTAAGGTTGCATTGAGGTGTAAGGGATTAATTGGACTCGTAGGACTTTTAATCTATATAAACCAAGACGGGAGGAATTCGTAGGAAAAGATAATAACTTGAAAAGGATTCGATGATCAATAAAACCAACCAAAGTCGAGAACTTGTAGGTGGAAACGCTTTTCTTCCATCATTTATTTGCTTTTGTCAATATTATCTTCTTTTATTTTCATTCATAAAAATTGGCGCCGTTGGCGGGGAATCAAGTTTATTTCTTTGTTTTGTGTATTTATATATATATCTATCCCCGTCGTGGACCTCTCTTATGGTTCACGACACCTCGTTACTAATTGTTTGCAATGGAGTTGGAGTTATGGCAATACCAAGGAGAATACTTTCACCATTACCTCGCAAGAGTGCAAGATTTAGTGGACGACCGTGCTTCACGGGGTATCCAAGATGATTTGAAAGAACAAGTACTTTGCGTTCAAGATGGCATGCTTCCCGAGATACGAGAATTCACCCAATCTTTGAAAAACGAAGGCTTTTATGGTTTGGATTGGCCGGAATTGTGGGATATTTTCCTTTAATTTGTGTGGGTGACATGGCAAAGGTGGAAGAAGAATACATGTTGACATCCACACCCTTACCTTTCAAACCAATGGCGGGCGAGATACATGAGGGAAGCCAAGACGCAAGTACCAATGGTTCATTCGAAGATAGAGAAGAGAGCCCGATGCCCCTTGACATGGAGTCTCATGAGTGCACGCATGAGGAACCATGTATTTTGACACCTACTCCACCCATAGAAATCATCCCCAAGTCATCAATTAAGGAATCAAGTCCGGAGCCGATTTCTATGGCTCCCGAGCAAGGTAATGATATTTCTTACACTTTTGTGGATTTTGGTGAATATGTAGATCCTTGGGAGCATTACTTCAATAAGCCACCATCGGAACTATGTTGGTGGTACAACATACCCTCGTCGAGAAGTCACGCTCGAGCATATGAAAAGTTGGAGACCTTCTTCAACATCACATCATTTGACTTCGGCTTCTTTATATGTGGTGCTCGCCTACCTAGATGGTGTGCACCGGAGTTTGATTTGTTAAAGAGGGCGTTAGCAATGTCCGAGTGAGTCTTCAATGCGCGAACAAATAAACCGTCGAGTCTATGACGATAAACAAGGACGCTTCTCGGGAGGCAACCCGAGGTAAGTTTTCCTAAATTAGTTATTTCAATTCCTAGTTATTTAATTAGTTTGGTTGTTTAATAAATTAGAAATTTCCTAATTATTTTATATGGTAGATAGATGCTTTTGGATATTTTGAGCTAACAATGCAGGGAAAAGTGAACAAGATCGAAAAATAGAGAATCTAGGCTCAATTCGCTGCCAGCGAATCATGATTCGCTGCCAGCGAGTCCAACCGCTCAGACGACATAGGGGCTGATTTCATCCGCTGACAGCGAACCAACACTCGCTACCAGCGAATCCAGCAGTGATGCCTAGTCTTCGTCCGTTTTCGTCGCATCCAATCTTATTCATTCTTCGCCATCTTCATTCATCTGTGCTTGTGGTTCGTCCCTCTTCGTTGTTGTCGTTCTTCACCGTTCTTCTTCCGAGCTTCATCATCTTCGCCATCGAAACTTTTCCCATGATGTGAGTTATTCTTTACCCTCTTTCTCTCATATTTTTATGATTTTTTGTCTTTGATTTTCATTGAGGACAATGAAGAATTTAAGTGTGGGGGAGGGTTGCATTCATAGATCCATGCATCCATTCATATTTATTTTTCCGTTATGCATTCATGTTTATTTTTTTCGTTAATTTATTGCATTGGAAAATGAAAAAAAAATGAGAAAAAAAATCCAAAAAGAGCATGCATTGCATATATGTGTTTTTCAAATACCCATCTTGCCTTAGTTTGTCCTCTATTTTATTTTTATGAGTTTTACCATATATGGTCCATAATATGATTGAATTGCCTAGCCTTGTCACATACTTGAGATGATTTTTATTGGAGCGTGACTTGTTAGTTCAATTGAGCAAGTATGATTCTTTGTCTTGGGCATTATTGAAATCCAACAAAACTTATCCTAGTGAGAATTTTTGGCCTTATAGGGATTTTCATCATATTTATTCCCTTTTGCTTTCTTGTGTGAGATTATACTCTCCTTATGTACTTACCTCTTGAGATTGACATTGTTATTTATATTTGAGGCCGATTTATATGTTTATTACTTATGAGTTTCATATGATAGAGGCATGATTTTCTTAGCCATATTATTATCCATATCCACCCTACATATGTGTCCTTTGCTTGTAGCCAATTTGAGCCTTATCCTTTTCTTTGAAGCTCCACAAAAATTTATCTTAGCCGATGATGAGCCTTACCCTATCCGGGAATTAGGATTAGAATTGGTGAATGATTGATCTAGTTGAGTGGAAAAGAAGATATTGTTAAGAGAGTTACAAGTTTTGGACGAGTGTGTAATTTTGGTTTTAGTCCTCACATTGTGCATTATTGTTTTGGCTCTAAAGAAAAAAAATTGGAAGAAAAAAAAAAGTGAAAGAAAAAGAGAAAGAAGAAAAAGCATGAATAAGAGCCTTTTATTTTATTATGAATGTGAGAGTTAGAAAAATGTATGGTTGAGAGAAAGTTCTTTTGTTGAGTGTTTTAAGAGTGAAAGTTTGAGTTATTTTGATTTGGAAGTATTTGGTTTTAGTGTTCTTCCGGTTATTCTTAGGAATCCCCTTTTTCCCGGATTTTTAGCACCACAAACCTAAATATTTTCCTACCTTAATTTCTTACCAAGCCTCATTACATCCTTGATAAAAGACCTCTTGATGTTTCTTATAAGTGATGGCATCCACGGTGGAGAATATGTGATATATGTGTCAATTTCTATGTAGCTTTTTGCATTTTGGATTGAGTTGAGAAATACATTGTTAAGCCTATACACATGAGAGTGAGAGTAAACACATAATCCCAGTGAGGTTGGATGAGATGTGCCTTTTCTTTGAATCGCTTATATACTTGCTAGGATGTTAGCTTTCATGTTCATGGCTCCTCCACTTTGATGTTGCTTTTGACAAGGTTAGTGCTTGAAGATCATATTTGTGGTATGATGGTTTTGCTCTTGTTTTTGTATTGCTTGAGGACAAGCAAAAGGTTAAGTGTGGGGGAGTTTGATAAGGCATGTTTCCAATAGGCATCATAGGTTAGTTTAGGTGCATTTCATTGTTATATAATCCTGTTTTAGTGTTAATTAGATTAGCATTCATTTTGTGGAAAAGTTCGGAATCTACGCTATTTCGATGGTTTTATGTAGATTCGTAGATCCGAGGCAAAGAACACGAGGAACGGAGCTAAGTAAGGCTAAGGCGAGACTTGGGAGAGCTTAAGGAAGAAGTCCCGAAGAGAATGGAACAACCTAAGGAGCAACGGAGTACGAAATCGAGGTCTAAGAGCGGAAACGAGGGCGAGTCGCGAAAGCTGTCCGCTCAGCGAGCTGAACTTGTAACGCACTTTCCAGAGGCCTCGGATGTCCGATCGACGCATATGAGCATGCGTTGGAAAGCTCTTTCGAAGATCTACGTGATGGTGTTCTGTTGGATTTTCGCTGCCAGCGAATGCCTTTCCGCTGCAGCGAATCAAGTCAGCAACAACATGTGCGAGAAGGTGGCCGGCCTGAGCATGAGTCGCTGCCAGCGAATGGCATCTCGCTGCCAGCGACTGGAGTCAGCGGAAGCATGTCCAAGAGCAGCATGACTCGCTGCCAGCGAAAGGAAACTCGCTGCCAGCGAATGGAGTCACTGCCAGCGGACGACCGGATTCGCTGCAGCGGATGTAAGCTCTCGCGGCAGCGAATGGAGACTCTCACGGCAGCGGAAGGGTGGACTCGCGGAAGCGGAACCGAAGAAGCTGAAAATTTTCTAAGGCATGGACATTCGCTTCCAGCGAGTGTGGTAGCGAGTGTGGTAGCGAAAATCCAACAGGAGCTTGATTGACGTCATTCGCTGCCAGCGGAAATTTTCGCTGCCAGCGGAATTTGACGCTGAATTAAATTTGGAAAGTCTATCTTCTATCTAGTTTGTTTAGGAAGTTTCTATCTAGTTTATCTATCTTTTAGCTTATTTATGGAAGACATTAGACTTATAAATAGGATGTTCTAGGCTTAAGTTTTGAATGAATTAATTCCAAGTAGAGAAATCACCATTGAAGAGAAGAAAGTTTAGGTAAGCCATGTTTGGCTAATTTTGTAGTTTCCGCCTACACTTTCGAGACTTGGTTGGTGGTTTGTGAGTTTCTAATTCAAGTTATTTTTCCTCTTTAATTCTTTCAACTTTTTTGTGTGATATAATTTTGAATTTAAGGAGTGGTTTTCTGTAAATTTCCCCTGACTTTAATATACTTTCATTTTCTTATTATTTTCCGCGGAAACTAAATACACCGCATGAGAACAAAAGAAAGAAATTTAGGGTTTTTAAGGGGTAGAAAAGTAAAGTAATATGTTTAATTGGATTATTGGATACTTATTAGGTGATAATTGGTGCAGGTTAATGGAGCAGGTTATGGGGCGGGTTATTGGATCATCATCCATACCTCTCCCCACCCACTTCACCTGTCACCGTCATCACCCGTCACCCGCTTTTTGTGAGTTTTTAGCAGCAAAAATGATGCAGGTGGAATGGGTGAATTGGATATTCATGCCCCATTTTCAGCCCTAATCCTAGGGGAGTATATAAGTTGTTTGGATATCCTCTAGCATTCTAGGTGAAGGGAGGGTCTGAATTTGTGGGGGGGGGGGGGGGGGGGGGGTGTCAAAGATGAATATAATGGGGATGTGCATGACGAGAGGGTTTCTCGACCAAATAAATTTGTAGTCAAGACCCCGTTATAGGATAGTGGAGTCAGGTTCGTCCTCAGGAGAGAAGTCAGCGGTTCTAGGTTTAGTGTGTTTTGGGGTTCAGGGATAGCGGGAAAAGGTGGGGAGGTTGTTGTCGACAAAGAATAGAGGGGTCGATGTCGATGGATGGAGAGGGAATGGTGGTTGGTGTCGGGTAGAATATGTGCCGAATAAAAATAATAAAATAAAACAAATGAAGATGCAAACTTCCAAGGTTAGGGATCACCACAACAATAAACATATGTGTAGATCATAAATCACATAAATATGCATACTTTATATCAAGGAATCGACTTTCGCAAATTCCAACAATTTAGGTGATAGAGGCTCTCGCATAAAAACCTAATTCGTTTCTACCTTTTCTTAATTAGGATTAGTCGGCTCTCGCAAATAAACCCTAATTACTATCCAATTCATAATAAGATCACTTTTGCTTCAATATCATGAATAAGGAATTTCCTCAACTCTCGCAAAGGATTAAGCACATAGGTAGATGATGATAAAGACATATAAATTCATGGATTTATAAATCAAACACACATATCTATGTTGGATCACCCCAACCCTAGAAGAAGGAAATTAGAAACAAACCATAATAAAAGAAATTAACTTTAACATAAAATAAACTAAAACTTACAAAACCTTTCAAACGTTCCTCCTCTCTCTCTCTCTCTCTCTCTCTCTCTCTCTCTCTCTCTCTCTCTCTCTCTCTCTCTCTCTCTCTCTCTCTCTCTCTCTCTCTCCCTCCATCTCTCCTCTGCTTCCTTCTTGCGCCCTATGACGACTTTGCTTGAATGAATGAAAATCAGCCCCCTAGGGCTTTATTTATAGCCTTCTAATCCTTGCTAATCAAGGATAGAATCTTCTATCTATATCTACTTAAAGCTTAAAGATAAATAAATGCCATAAAGAATTTAAATCTAAAGAGGGAAATAATATCTAAATAGGTAAGTCTTCTCATGTCGATAGATCTTGTCTCCATAGATAGAACTTGATAGATGTAAGATAGATCTCGGCCATCTCGATCTCCTTCGGCTCCAAGGACTCCCAACTCGACACGGATTGCTCAAAGTGCGTAACGCGGCTTCGGACGCGGCTCGTCGATCTCGACCAGGGCTACTCGAGATCAAGTAGGATTCGTCGTCTGGCTGGCTTGGTCGGGTGGTGATAAGGCATGTTTCCAATAGGCATTATAGGTTAGTTTAGGTGCATTTCATTGTTATATAATCATGTTTTAGTGTTAATTATATTAGCATTCATTTTGTGGAAAAGTTCGGAATCTACGCTATTTCGATGGTTTTATGTAGATTCGTAGATCCGAGGCAAAAAACACGAGGAACGGAGCTAAGTAAGGCTAAGGCGAGACTTAGGAGAGCTTGAGGAAGAAGTCTCGAAGAGAATGGAACAACCTAAGGAGCAACGGAGTACAAAATCGAGGTCTAAGAGCGGAAACGAGGGCGAGTCGCGAAAGCTGTCCGCTCGGCGAGCTGAACTTGTAACGCACTTTCCAGAGGCCTCGGATGTCCGATCGATGCATATGAGCATGCGTTGGAAAGCTCTTTCGAAGATCTACGTGATGGTGTTATGTTGGATTTTTGCTGCCAGCGAATGCCTTTCCGCTGCAGCGAATCAAGTCAGCGAATGGCATGTGCGAGAAGGTGGCCGGCCTGAGCATGAGTCGCTGCCAGCGAATGGCATCTCGCTGCCAGCGACTGGAGTCAGCGGAAGCATGTCCAGGAGCAGCATGACTCGCTGCCAGCGAAAGGAAACTCGCTGCCAGCGAATGGAGTCGCTGCCAGCGGACGACCGGATTCGCTGCAGCTAGACCTGTCAAACGGGTCATTCGGGTCGGGTTCGGGTCCGGTCACTTCGGGTTTCGGGTAAAACGGGTCTCGGGTAAAACGGGTTTCGGGTTTTTCGGGTTGACTCGAACTCGGGTTTGATCGGGTTTCGGGTCGGGTTCGGGTCGATTTCGGGTTTGTCAAATTTTTTTTTTTTAAATTAAAAAAATCATTATTTGATAATTTTGTGATAAATTTTAATTATATATATAAAAAATAATTATATATAATTATAAATCAACCGGGTCAATCGGGTCATCGGGTAAATCGGGTCAAAATTACCGGGTCAATCGGGTCAACGGGTCGAAACCCAGATTACCCGGAAAATTTCGGGTTTTTCGGGTTCGGGTCGAAAACAAATTTCGGGTCAAAGATTTCGGGTTCGGGTCGGAAATTTTTCGGGTCGGTCGGGTCGGGTCACCGGGTCGGGTTGTGTTTTGACAGGTCTAGCTGCAGCGGATGTAAGCTCTCGCGGCAGCGAATGGAGACTCTCGCGGCAGCGGAAGGGTGGACTCGCGGAAGCGGAACCGAAGAAGCTGAAAATTTTCTAAGGCATGGACATTCGCTGCCAGCGAGTGTGGTAGCGAAAATCCAACAGGAGCTTGATTGACGCCATTCGCTGGGGGAAATTTTCGCTGCCAGCGGAATTTGACGCTGAATTAAATTTGGAAAGTCTATCTTCTATCTAGTTTGTTTAGGAAGTTTCTATCTAGTTTATCTATCTTTTACCTTATTTATGGAAGACATTAGACTTATAAATAGGATGTTCTAGGCTTAAGTTTTGAATGAATTAATTCCAAGTAGAGAAATCACCATTGAAGAGAAGAAAGGTTAGGTAAGCCATGTTTGGCTAATTTTGTAGTTTCCGCCTACACTTTCGAGACTTGGTTGGTGGTTTGTGAGTTTCTAATTCAAGTTATTTTTCCTCTTTAATTCTTTCAACTTCTTTGTGTGATATTGATTATGTTATTGATGTTATCTTGATTAGCTACCTTGATAATATTGATTTCATGCTAGGATTTAATACTTTCGTATTTGTGTTATTTTCGTAGTAGCACGCATAAGATTGTGGATTCCGTGTTTGAAGCATGATTATGTAGGGAGTTGACATATATCTTAAACATTGATTTACCGTGTTTAATTGGTGTTATTTATATGCTCAAGTTCTTGGGACTATTTGCTATCTCTTTGTTAAATCTTGACCGTGTTAAGGTTGCATTGAGGTGTAAGGGATTAATTGGACTCGTAGGACTTTTAATCTATATAAACTAAGACGGGAGGAATTCGTAGGAAAAGATAATAACTTGAAAAGGATTCGATGATCAATAAAACCAACCAAAGTCGAGAACTTGTAGGTGGAAACGCTTTTCTTCCATCATTTATTTGCTTTTGTCAATATTATCTTCTTTTATTTTCATTCATAAAAATCGTTTCTTTTTATATTGATAAATACACAATATTTAGAAATACTTGATTCTCTTGGGTTCGACCCCTTACTTGCACACTATACTAGTTTGTTCGCTTAGGATTTATTTTTGGCGAGGTAAATCAACGACTTTCCCTCCGTCAGGTGGCCCTGCTCGACATGGCTCGGATCTGGTGGTTCTGGCTCCTCGATCTCGACAAGGCCTCCTCGAGATCGAGTAGGGTTGGCTCGGCGTCTCCGTCTTCGGCTTCTCGACTTGGCACAACTCGTCGACTCCGGACATGGCTCCTTGATCTCGACAAGGCCTTCTTCGACATCGAGTAGGATTCCGGGAGTCGGGTTGTCTCTGACTCAGTGTCCTCGATCAGCTCTCCTCGACCAGGTCTGCTCGACAAAGTTGGTCGATATCGAGTAAGGTGTACTCGATATCGAGTACACTTGGCTTCAGCTTTCTGCTCTGTTCTTGAAACGCACTTTCCCGAGTCCTCGTTCTTCGGATTGACGCATATGACCATGCGTTGGAAAGCTCTTTTCGAGGGCTACAACTCTCATGAAGACATCAAAGCTTGATTCAGAACGAAGAATGGTGAAACATGGTCTTTTCTCCAGCTGCACCATTCTTAGCTTCTCCATGAGTTTCCTTTAAGCTCCAAAGTGCGTACGATTTCTGCCAAATATAACAAAAACTTGTGTAGACCTCCATAATTGGCAAATAAGTGTAAACTACACAGATTTTGTATTATTCTAACCCAAATGCATGCAATGTATGCAGAAATCGATATAAAAGTAAGTGTAAAACATGGTGAATTAGGCTCACATCAGTGCACAAGGATGGTGGTAATATTGTATCACCCTTGCCCTATCTCGGTTTGCTTCGGTCTGGGTTCTATCCTCATCCATCCTCCTGGGTTTGGTTCCGACGGGGTCGAATCGGTCCCACATACTGGCAATTGAGTTAGAGTTTCGGTCTGGTGCCCGATCCTTTTGTCGATGCATCATTTTCTTTAGGATTCTCAGTGTTGGAGTGGGTTTCCTTGAGGCGTCTCCTTCGCCGCCTTCCTTCCCTCTTCCTCGCCTCCTTTATTGTCTTGCCTTTACGGCTGGTGGCATCCTTGGTTATTATTGGTTCTTGAATTTAGTGGAGGTCCTCGATCGGTGGCATGGCTGCCCTCTTTTCTGGAGTCTTTGGGGGCTTCCTTCATCGTTTCCAATTTTGGGAGTTTGGTGTTGGGTCGATGAGTGTAGCCCCTCTTGTTCGTCTTCTTCTCTGGCCGTCCTCTTCCCCGGTTCGGTCGGGCTAATCCCGTCGTCATCGCTCGGTGTTGCGCGGCCTTCCTCGGTCTTCTCTTGCGCCCCATGGCTACTTCCCTTGCACCGCGAATTTCTCCCTTGCGCCTAGACCTATCAAACGGATCATTCGGGTCGGGTTTGGGTCGGGTCACTTTGGGTCTCGGGTAAAACGGGTCCCTGGTAAAACGGGTCTCGGGTAAAACGGGTTCCGGGTATTTCCGGATGACTAGAACCCGGGTTTCGGGTCGATTTCGGGTTTGTCAATTTTTTCTTTTTTAAATTAAAAAAATCATGATTTGATAATTTTACGATAAATTTTAATTATATAAAAAAAGTTTAATTATATTTAATTATAAATCAACCGGGTCAATCGGGTCACCGGGTCAATCGGGTCAAAATTACCGGGTCAATCGGGTCACCGGGTCGAAACCCAGATTACCCAGAAAATTTCCGGTTTTTCGGGTTCGGGTTGAAAAAAATTTCCGGGTCAAAATTTTCGGGTCTTGACCCAAAAAATTACGGGCGATCGGGTCGGGTTTTCGGATCGGGTTATGTTTTGACAGGTCTACTTGCGCTCCAAGGTGCTCCAGGTTTTTCGGGATCTTCACTCTCTGTGCACGAACGGATCACCTGATTTTCCCTCCTCATCCCCCAAAATAAAAAAGAAAAAGAAAAATAATTAAAAGAAAAAAGAAAAATGGTATAAATGATGAGATTTTTGTGAGAGGGTATAGAGAGACGGGGAGGTAAAACCCAATTCTAGAGAGAGCCCCTCTCTAAAATTTTGCCCAAAACCCCAATTTTCACCTTGAAATTTTGCAACAAAACTTCTGTGGAATTTGTTCAACCCAAGTCTCCTTTATCTTTTGAAGTTATGCATCTCCAATTAATTACCCGACCTGATGGTCTTTCTTCTATCATCTCCCTTGTCATACCAGTCCCGCGCTGTTTGGCTTTGTCGCCTCATTCCCTCTCAAGTTCCAACTTCGCATCCCTTGGGGCCCTAGCTTTCGTCTGTCGGTCTCCTCGGGTTGGCATGTGGTGGGCGCCTCCTCCTACGGTTTGCTGACTGTTGCATCCCTTGTCGGCTCGTTGCTTCCCTCTGTTCTGTTGGTGGAGGTTGTCTATGTGGTGGGTTGGTTTCGGTTGGGTGGGTCTCCGTCTACCAAAGTTGCAACGATATTATCAATTTTTTTGAAACAAAGTTAAAATGACATTATTATTTTTTACTAAACAATAAGAGTGATTTAAAATATCCAGATATCTATGTATGCTACTTTAAAGGAGATTAAAAAAATTATGAAATTATTTCAAAGATACTTTATGGTACTGATTTTTATGAGTTTTATCCTAACTTCTGTTAATATTTAATAATACTAATTTGCTATATTATTAAAATTAAATTTATGAAAAATCGTGCCATGGCGCGGGAATTGTACTAGTTTCTTTTAAAATAATATCAAAAAGTAAAAAAATTCATAATTTGTTAAATGTAAAGTCGGAGATAGCTCACCTTTTGGTGGTAAATCATGTGCACGTGGCCAATCCAACAAGAGTCATGCACTAGATAAACTAGTTTGTGTTGATCGGTTCGACCCAATAGTATGAAGCAAGATAAATTTCTACCAAAAAAAGAAGCAAAATAAACCTTAATTTTTTCACTGAAAACAAAGAATGAAGGTAGGGATCGAACCCATGACCTTCTATTAACCCCTCACTCCTTACCACTAGGCCACCAACAAGGGAGAAACCCACTTTTTTTTTAATTGGGCATTAGCGTGGTGAATAAATTTTTAAACTAGTTAAAAACAGTGTATTTTCTTTTAATTTTCTAAATATAAAATAGTGGGCGCATATGTATGATTTTAATAAAATATCAAAAGTAAAGATCTATGGAAGGAGCCCTAAACCACTCCTTCGGGCGTCTCGAAAGCCTTGCCTTTGGCTGTTCCCCTTTGTTCTACAAGGCCGGTGATCGAAATTTGTAAAAGATGAAGCCTCGTGATTGAGTTTTTGTTTCAGCCTCGAGAAATTTCAGGAAGCTGTTAAAGCCCCGATTCTCGGGGCTTGTGGTGCTAGCATGCTCGTGCTTGGGTAGGGCGTTATCGGCTCCGGCTCGGTTTCAAGCCTATCGTTGCACAATCTGTCGCCCAATCCCCCCTCGCCGCTTCGTTACCGACTAGTCGATGGCCGATTGGGGTCAAAAGTAGTCTCTGTCTGGTGTATTTTACTGTCGTCGCCGTCGACGACGACCGTCCCGTAGTTGCACCTGCGTCGCTGGCCGCTTTTCTTTCTTGTCGTGCACGAGAATTGTGGCTTCGGCTTGCACGCCAAGATTGCGGGTGTCTGATTGTCTATGACCTTTTCCTCTTTGCACGGTAAGGATTGCAAAATTAAGTATCAAATCATCTCTCTATCTATATCTATATAAAATCTTAATTTAAAAGAGTTAAAGCTGACGTGTCTACTTAGAGGGTTTTTAGACATTTTGACCAATCATATTTTTTCATTTTTTCTTTAATTTTCCTTTAATTCCCCTTTCATATCCTTTTACTTAAAAAAAAAATTTCTGTCGTGGCCTCCTAACTGGATCTTAGGGTTGTTCGTTTGGTCGTGTCCTTCTCCGCCTAGCCATCTCGATATTCACCTACCTCCACGTGGCCGATTCGATCACCTTCCTCCGTCTGGCTATCTCCGTCCCTTTCTCTGCCTCCTCCTATGGATTCATTATGTAATTTCCTGTTCCTGATCTCCCATGATCGAAATCCGCCCTTTCTCTCTCTCCTTCTCCAATTTTCTGCAACTTCATGGAATTCGTCCCATCTTTCTTATCCTTCCATTTCAATCTCCTTATTCGAATTCATCCCATCTCTCTGAAGAGCCCGATATCTCCTTCTCCAACGGCCAACGCACATACCTTCACCGAATGTTTCCCATCTCTTTCTCCAATCTTCTTGGGAGGAGTATGTCGAAATCGAAGGGCTTTCGAAGAGTGTTTGGTGGGGCTTGTGTTTGGCATCAACCCTAAGCAAAGATCTCAGTCTTTAACTACTTCTCTCTCATCATCCTCTTGATCTTCCCTCTCCCACCGACCGGCTATATATTCTGGATCTGCACTGGTACGCTTGCTCTTTACCTACTCAATTGATCTTCATTCCTTTTCATTTCTTCTTTTTTTCATTTTCCTTTTTAATTCTTAGGATTTGGATTGGATCTGGTTTCTGGGAATTATATAAACTCTTAATAATTTTTCATGTTCTGCATTTTACATATATATAAACTCTTCATATTTTCATTTTCTGTAATTTACATATATTAGTAATTGTATGATGTTTGGCTAACTCACTGATAATCCAAATTCTAGCTAAATTCACTGATCATATATTACTCCTTTATAAGAACATGTGTTTGAATTTGCCAATCAACAAATATCAATTCAAATTCAAATATTAGTATATGGACTGCATAATTCAGTTTTGTTATTTATTTTAGTTTTTCTTCATTTTTTCTCACACAATCTTAGATTCTGATTTGAGATTATCCAATTTTTTTTATTACTCCTATTTTCTGTAATTAGGTTGGAGTAGAATTTAATTTGTTTATTATCCGATATTTGTTTTTTTTCCAGATTACTATAGAAGTTGTTATTTTTTTCATTTTCTTCTTATTTCTTCAAAAAATCTTAATTTTTGTTTTGATTTTATCCATTTTCCCTCCGCTTATAAATACGGGTCCCTTATTAATCCATTCCCCATCTTCCCATCAATCTATCGGCACTCACATTTGTTCACCATGGCAATGAAGGGAGCGATAACCACAGTTTCTACCGTCAAGGAAATAGCTCAAAGCTCTACAATCAAGGTGTTCATAATGCGGATGTTCTCTAAAGAATCTTTTCCTGGATCCAACACAATACCAACCTTGGAGTTCTCATTAATGTAATGGTTTGTACATTTCTCATATTTTGTCCATGTTTCAAACGCAGATTATGTCCATGTTCTCCATTTGTATATCCCATTATGTTTGTGATCTTACTCCATTGCTCTAATACCATTTAGTTACTTTTATTTTGTAGGGATGTCGAATTGAAGCATACATTCGAGGAAAGTTCATTTGGAGAAGTGCTGATCAGTTTGGTACCATAACTATGTCAAACTTTGACCTTCTTGACCATCGTGGTCCATTCAAGTTCTGCCAACATCCGAAGAAGATTATTGTCAATGAAACAAACATCATCAAGTCATGTGATGGTTTGTCTATACCTCTTAATGGTTTGGAGTTTACCGAGTTCTCAACTATTTTATCATATTTTATCAAATAGCACTCCATCTGGATTTTTGTTTCGTAATTATTACTCTCAAATTTTAATATTATATATATTATTTCCACAACTGTTCAAACGCCTACTCACCTTTCTTTTATTTTTTTAGATGTTTTGACTTCTGTAAAGCTTAAACATCTAATCATTTTCTTTATTTACAGAAGTCAAAATATCGCCTATGACGATATTTTGACTTCTGTAAATAAAGACAACTCCATAACTAAGAGGACTCCATCCACGATTGTTGAATTCTCCAAGTTCTGAATTCTATTCTGTTCTCTTTTGAACATTTTAGTATGACTCCTCTTTCTGCTATTCTTTTTACTTCGTCTGTTTGTTTTGTTTTTTTATCGCAGGGGTTTCCCGGACTATAATCCATGTCACAACCCGAAGTAATCTTTCTTTTGGCCAGAAGTATTTGACATCCCATGAGAGCACAACCCTTAGTATCCTTGACACCAAGACTGAGGTTATATCTCTTTCCATTGATATTAATTTCCGTTCCTCACCCCATTTGTTTCACCATATGATTGTTATGTCATAACTTCTTTTCATCCAACCGTGCAAAGTTGTTTCTTTGCTTTCGTGGCTACAATTGTTCAATTTCCGAATCCTAGAAAATGGTTCTACAAAGGTTGCATCAAGTGCAATAAAAAAAGTGTTGAAACTGATGATGTGACCTCATATTGTGTGAGGTGTGATAAGCCTGTAGAATTTCCTGTTCAGAGGTAAATCCTCTTAATTTTATCTGTATGTTCTCTTTTTTCATTCCTGATGCAGTGGGTCGACCTCATATCCTTTTTATTTTTCCATTTCCGCCCCCTCTTCTTGCAATCTAGGCTTTATTTTCAACATGGTTATCCAAGTCTTTATTGTGTTTTGCTGTAAACATATATCCCTTCGCTAATCACTTCCCTCATCTTATTGTGTTGACAAAACTGTAGGTTTGCTGTTCAGTAACGTTTATTATGTTTCCAAGTGTTGAAACTGTAGGCTTTATTGGGTTGTCATATATCCCTTCGATATCCACTTCCCTCATCTTGATAATTTCAGTTTATTGACAAAATTGGATCACAACCTTTCAGTTTATTGTGTTTTGTTGTTCAGTAATGTTTTACTCTACATACCATCCCTCACCATTGTTTACAATAAACGGTAGGTTTTTAGTGAAAGTTAAAGTAGAAGATGACACCAATTCTGCTTCTCTGATGCTCTTCGATGAAGATGTTCAATCGATTGTTCATTTTTCCGTCTCATCTTTGCGTGAGAAGCAAGCCAAGGTAAATAGTTTTTATTCCATACTCTTAATTATACATTCACAACTTTTCTTATTTCTCATTTATTTTATTCTTTCCTTTTGCCATCCGATACCTCAAATGTATATCTTCACGGGATGGTGATATGAATGTATTCCCTGTTGAGTTGAACGTATTTTTAAACAAGACTTTTCTATTCCGAGCTGAGGTAAAAGGACATTATGTGAAGAAGGGGGACAAGACTCACACTTTTCATAACATGACACTTGATGGAAACTGTATTGAGCAATTCAAATCACATACTCCTTCCCTACAAGTACTTGATTTACCTGGCGATCGCCTATATATAAGTTCATGTATAATTATCTCTCTATTTACTTTCTAATCCTTACATTCCTTTGCATGTATGTTAGGATGCTCAGGAAGATGTATCTTCTTCCGGAGAAATATCATCATCCTTAACTACTTCAAAAAAGAGACAAAAGTACATTGCCATTGATAGTGGAGATGAGCAGGATGACTTCGAAATGTCTACTACCAAAAAGAAGAAGGTCGAGGTGAAGATTGAGCTAGAGGAAGATTGATTTCAACTAGATGCCGTGAAGATTGAGCCCTAGGAATATTGATTTTGACTATATTCCATATGAATAAACTATGTTTTCTTTGTTTGGTACTGCATAGATTTGGGTTCTTTATTTGTTATCGTTTCTTGTGGACATCATGCCCCATTTGGATTCCGTATTTCTTCCTGTTATGGTTTTTATAATACGATATTTATGATTGAATTGGATTATTTCGATTTGATGATTTTATCCAAGTCGGTTGTTCTTTGCTGTTCATTACTCTCTAGCTGCACAACTTGAACTTGCCCCGCAAATGTGATTGTGTTCATCAATTGTAGGCGTCAGAATGCTCTTCTGTTGGTGGAAATTAATTATTTCCCTTTTAGTATCCACTTTACATAATTTTTGGAATTTAAGTGTCGGTAATGGCGTGTGGAACACCTGATAGGCTCGTTTGATTTATGAGATGCGACATTAACACACTACGGTGTTTTGGTCAGGAGTTGTCCACCTTCTCAAGGAAATTTGTCTTTGTGGTCTTCATAGTTATCTCTGTGCACAAATATAATATTTTAAAAATGTTATGTAATTTACATCTACTCAGAATTACATCTATTATATATGTTTTCGGTGATTTGGTCAGGATCCTTCCTTTTGTGTGAGCCAAGTAGCCTACAAGGTTTAGAGGAGATCAGCTCAACTGATTTCTCTACATGCTTTTTAGGAGAATACCAAACAGATGATGATATTATGTGGTTGATTTCTGATACCGGTTTGGACTCAGCTCTTAATGATGATCTCTTGAAGAGTCTGGTGGCTGATCTTCCAGCTATTCCCTCTTTGAAAATGCTCATTTTTGTAATGTAAACGCGCCATGGCGCGGGGATATAACTAGTTTATTTTTTATTGCTATGGTTTTTTTTATAACAATAAATAATAACTAGTATGATCCCCACGTCATGACGCGATTTTTTATAAATAAAATCTTAGTAATATGTTAAATTAATATTATAAAATAATAGTAAAAGTTCATATAATTAAATGTTTTGAATTATACCCATTGATATACATGGATATATGTAGATATAGATTACTACTCCCTCCGTTCGGCAAAACTTGTCGTTTTAGAGTTTTGTTTTTCTTCGGAAAAACTTGTCATTTTAGATATTTTTGCTTCTACTTTACTAAAATGCCCTTGATTTGATTGATGTGTTGTGAGTTGTAGTTTTTGATAAAGTAAAAAGTAGAGTAATAATTGAGGGCAAATTAGTAAAAAAGAAGTGTAATTATTAGTTTTATTAAAAGTTGTGTGGAGAGTTAAAATGACAAGTTTTGCCGAACGAAGGGAGTAATATTGATTTTATGCTTTGAATTAATCCCACTGTTTTTTAAAATTGAATTTTTAAAAAAAAATGATTGAATAACCTACTTTTAAGGAGAGAGTGACACCTCATAAAAAAATGTTTCTCTTTTAATAGTTAGATATAGATAATAATAATTAAATAATAATAATAATAAAATTAAATATATTTTTATATTTTCTGATTAAATATATTGATTAAAAACCCATCAAGGTATCAAACCTCGCTCGTATGGGTTGACTAGTTGACTAGATCCCGTTAGGGTTTCTGAGTGCTTTATCCTCAGACGGTGTGGGGCTTGGTGGTGGTGTGACTTGGCGTTCTTTTTCGTGGATGTAGTTCTAGCCGTCGAGGTCGAGAGAGGTTAGGATCGTGGTAGTGTATTTCGCGGCGTCTCCTTTAGTCGGATTGTCTGCTTCCCTGAAGTTTCGTCTTCACTACCCACAGGATGATCGATCGGGTCATGCTGTATCGCTGACCTACGGTTCTGCTTTTGAGTGGATCTTGGCTTCGTCCGTCGTTTTCGTCCAAATCCATTTGGTTTTGGTCTATTTGGTTTCGTTTTTGTAGAGTTCGTTTGTCTGAGGTTGCACTGTTATATTTTGTTGTATTGTATGTTTTAGTTATTGACAATTTTTCGTCTGCCGGATTGTCCGACCCTCGAGTTTCAGATAAGCCTGAACTTGAATTCTTACCTAATAAAAAAATTCGATGCCACATGGTGACCACTAATTGGCCTAAGTGGTAGCTTGTCAGCCCATTTTGCAGCAACCTAGTACCCCAGTACATGTTAAAACATTGTGTTTCATACTCTCTACGCTCAAAACAACATCGTTTTGGCTTTGGCTTTTGGACATAAACACGCTTCCCACACATATCCTATAAAGGCATGTTATGAGCCCGTTCTTGTAGAAGAGACCCGACCTTTAGGATAATGAAATTTCACTTTTTTCTAGCTTTTTTTTCTTTTAGCGTGACAAGTCTTATGAGCATCTGGGCTCACCAATAAATTTGCTATAAGCGTCAGACTGGTGAGCCCAATGGCTAATAGCCAATGCCACATAGGATGAAAATTATAAAGTAAAAATAAAATTTTATGAGCCCAACCAAAGAGTTATATAAAAGCTCCAAAATTTTGGGCTCATAGCACTATTCTCTAGGCCATGTGAGAATCACATGTAAAATGTGATTAGTTTTTTTTTTTTTTGGCATTTTTACTTTATATATATAATATTTTTGTAGGGTTCGTTTGGTTCAATGTGGGAATTGAAATGGATCTTTGATTACCCAATCGATTTCCTCTTGTGTAGGTGGCCGGTTCGACGTTCTCCTTCAGCCTCAGCCCCATGTCGGTTTCCGATTGGGTGCTCCTCGCCGGCTGATTTTGTCGTCGTTCCATGTCGATCCTTCTCTGTCGATGGCCGTCGATTTCGTCGTTTCGACGATTTTTGGGCTTTCGATTGATCCCGTAATCCCCTTCGCCTCCTTCCCTCTCGTCGGTGTTTTGCTCCAGCGGCCGGCTGTTTGGCGTCGGTGCCCACCCAAGCTTTGTGCTCCTCTCGACGTCGCCATCGCTGGTGGTCTCCTTTGGCCGGCAGTTACTGGTGTCGTTTCCGATCGGATTGCTTTGTCCTTTGTTTTGATTCCTGTGTTGATGGTGGCAATTGGGTGGCCTTGGGCCCGGTTGGCCCTTTGCACCCGACCCGTTACTCTCCTTCGGGCCCAAGGTTGGGTCCTTCGGGCCCAAGTTTGGGTCCTTAGGGCCCAAGATTGGGTCCTTCGGGCCCAAGTTTGTGGAAATATTTTATAAAAAAAATAAAATGTGTAAACCCATCCGAAAGGGTAGTCCAAATCCCAAAAGGGTGTTGACATGCTTACCCGATAGGGTTTTCCCTAAGGGTTTTGAGTATAACCACCCGAAAGGGTTTGAGTAAATCCCGCAAGGGCTTGTTGATATTTTTGCAAGTGAAAGCTTATTGGCGTTTTGTTTCGAGCAGTTTGCGGCTCTGCTTCTGATGTTTTCTAGGAGATCTTCTGCTTGGTTGGGGGGCGTGGAGTCTGTAGTCGGGTCTGGCTGGGGTCGAGGTGGTGCGCTCAGAGCGACTCCATATCCGGGATAGAGTTTCCTTGGAGTTCATCTGCACTACCCACAGGAGATAGAGTCCTATTGTACTACTGGCCGGCGATACTACTGTTTGGTGGTGCTTGGCTGCGTTCTTCGGTGACTTCCTCAGCTTTTCGGGTGTTTGGTCTTCTTAGATCGTTTGTTGTAGAGTTTATTTCTGTTTGGTTCAGTACGCTTGTTATTTGTATTCCTGTTTTAGGTTGCTTTGTTAGACGGTTCACCGTCTGCCGACCTTGGTCGGCCTCTCGATGAGTCAGGCCTGTCTGACCTTCGAATTCTTACCTAATAAAAAAATGTGGGAATTGATATTCCTGGGAAGTTACTTCATGGGAATTGATTTCCCGGGAAATCCAATTGACGGGAATTCTAAAAATATGTTTGGTTGATTTTTTTATTTTAGGAGATTAAATGAAGGAAATAAAAATTTCCAAGTTAAAAATGGGGGAAGTTGAACTTACCTAGGGTGGACTAGGTAAGTGAACTTCCTCCATTTTGGGAGAATTCAACTTCCCGGGAAGTTGAATTCCTACGTTTTTTAATTTCAAAAATATCAACCAAACACATGAATTTTTCCTACTTCCTGGATTTTTGGGTTGCCAATCAAAAGAGCTCTTGGTGTGATTTAATTTTCTATCTATAGAAACTCACATTGCATATGTTTATGAATAATAATAATAATTGATTATTGAGTAAATGAAAAAAAAAATAATAAAAAGTAACTTAAGAGTCCAAGACTCGGGCTAAAAAATGTGGGTGAGTCCGAGTTCAGGCTCACTAATGTAGTAATGTGTAATGTATCAAGCAAATGACAACTAGTGTAAAAGAAAAATGGGAAAGACAAAATAAACTTGCCCTAAATAAACTTGTATGTTCCCTAAATCAACTTGTTGATCGCTTGGCGCATTTGGTATGTGCCTTCTTAGGGCCCTCGGTCCCCGATGAATCTGAGCTTGATGATCTCATCATTCGGGATGTTCTTGGTTAAGAATGCTCCCTTATTATGTCAAATTCTTTCCATTTTAAAAAATATGTTGATTTTTCTAAGGAAAAAAATCTTTCAAAACATAATTAATGATGACTCTCTATGGGCTCATCTATATAAGCTGTGGCTAAAGTTGCAAAAATAAGAGTTCGAATACCACTAGTAAATAATCCAAGAAATATGATAGGTATAGCAACGACTAAAGCTACTAAAGAAACACGAACGACAATGACTAATCCATCGACTAATATATTTCCGAAAAGTTGAAAAGCACCATCCCCGCATGTGCCCTAAAAAGACGTGTCTTAAGCCCCCCACGACACTACCCTCTTCCCAAGATGCGGCTATTAGGATTGTGTAATTGGGATGGACCTATGTACGACTATAGATTGGGCCAAGGCCCATATGGGGATATACACTGAATTGTAATTCCGAGAGAGGGAATAGAAGAATATATCAGACATTTTGCTCTTTCTTTCTGGTCATCTCTCTCTCTCTTTCTCACGCGATTGTTAGGTTAGAGTCTAACAAATTGGTATTCGAGCCAGGTTCCGCTGCCATGGATGAGAGTTTGAGGAAAACGGAAGTACAACTACAATAGGGCCGTTCCGTTATATTTTGAGGCCTTGTGCAACTAATATGTTGAGGCTTTTTAAAACTAATTCAAAGGGAAAAAAATAGTCCACCAAATCTACCGACAAACGAGATGTTCTCATAGATACAAAGTCATTACAAAGACCCAAGACTAAATCCCAACTTAGTGATTTACAAGGTAGAAAGGTACAAACCAATAACATAAAAATAATAATTATGATCATCTAAGAATCTAAAAAGTAAAAGTTAACAAAAGAATATACTATCGAAATCTTTGAGGTTAAACGAACGATTGCGATAGTTGAATAAGTTGAATTGATTTTCCTATAGTTTTTTTCTTTTCCGGA
This sequence comes from Persicaria tinctoria, assembly GCA_037127255.1. Taxonomy (NCBI): domain Eukaryota; kingdom Viridiplantae; phylum Streptophyta; class Magnoliopsida; order Caryophyllales; family Polygonaceae; genus Persicaria; species Persicaria tinctoria. The sequence continues at coordinate 69,442,931 of JBANSL010000004.1, read as the reverse complement.
GGTGGAATAGCCTTCTACTTGAAGTTTTGTGACAACAAAAAAAAATGGGTTGCTGTAATTTATTTTGAAAAAAAAATCAAAACGGGTTGCTGTTGTAATTTTTTGTGGAAAAACATTCAAAACGGGGGTGCTGTTTTGGGAAAACAAATTGAAACAGCCTAGCGCTACTATAATTTTTTGTGGAAAAAAAATTGTGTTGCTGCCTGCTATTAAGGAGATTCGAACTCGGGTGTATCAGGAACAAGCGCAGCCTCACATTCCTTACCAACTGACCCACTGAAACAAGTTGATACATCTTGCAATTTTAGTATATATAATATATTATAAAACCTATACGAGGCCCTAAAGTATTCGAGGCCTTGTGCGATTGCACACTTCGCACAACCCATGGGCCGTCCCTGGCTACAACAATTACAATAATTTACAGCTATAATCCATAGTTCGTTAACGGATACGAACCAAAGGCAAGAAGATCAATACCGAATCTTGGAAGACTTAAGGAAGAGCACGGATGCATTCCAACAACGGATGGAACAAATACAGGCAAAAGTCGATCAATGGATTGATTCATTAATGGAAATGATCAAGACTCGCCTTTCAAAAGGACCACAACCCCCGTCCACCGCTGATAGCAAATCGGGTTTCGATCACATCGATCTCAGCGGAAGGAGAAGTGCAGATCCTTCGCCAACAGCCGCAATTGGAGAAGGAGCACAACGTCGGGACTAGAGGCCAAGATTGGGCTACGCCGAATAGAATTGGGACAACGACGATGGTTACAGGTGCGCACTGATTTCCTAAAATTGAAGTCCCAACTTTTAACGGAAAAAAAACCCAGAAGTTGGGTGAGGAAATGCAAAAAATACTTCTCCATTTTCAACATCCAAGAAGTGCAAAAGGTTGAGTTGGCTGTAATGCACATGTTCGAGAGGGTCGATGTGTGGATTCAAGGTTATTTGATGCAGAAAAAGGGGGTACGCTAGAAAGAGATGTAGCTTTCCGATCAAGGATTCGTAAAGTACATACACGAGAAGTAGCTTTCCGATCAAGGATTCGGGTAGCATGAGCAAACCACATCAAAACTCGGGCTCATGCTATCGATGTGGTGATAGATATTTCGTTGGCTATCAATGCAGCGTGGGAAAGGTAAAGAAGTTGTCGGTCATCGATGGGGAGCACGGAGAAGAAACAGATGGACCGGGTTGGGACAAAAAACCAAGCGGGGAAGCAACCGAGAGGGCTGAAATAGAGCAAGAAGTGTTTGTCCATGCAATGACCGGTGGATCCTCTGAAAATTCAATTCGGGTACGAGGGAAAGTAGGCAACAGACCAGTCATGATTTTGATCGATAGCAAAAGCACACATAGTTTCATAGATCCGGTGATTGTACAAGAAGCCGGGTTCAGTTTGCAGAAAGCCGGGATGATGGTGGTCAAAGGTATTGGAGGCGAGAAGCTGAAATGCCAACATGAGTGTAAGGGCTTCAGTTGGAAGATGCAGGGAGGTACCTATTCCTTTGACATTCAAGCTCTTCGGATTGGGGATGCGGATATGTTGTTATGCGGAAACTGGACGAGGCAATTTAGCCCTGTGATGTTTGACTGAGAAATTACATATTTCATTCCTAAAAAATGGTAATAAGGTGGAGCTTAAAGGGATTACAATTGAAGGACCCGAAGAAACTAGTGTTACAACTATCACATGAGGGGAAGTGCAACAACTGAGACGGCACAAAGCTCCGGGACTATTGACACAAGTGGCTCGGGTTCACCAGTTCGAGTGCGTAAAAAAGGTTTACATGTAGACAGGGAACATGGGCTCAACACAACAATGGAGTGGTGTGTTTAGGGGACTTACACAACTATCATCGGAGGGGTCAGGAGCACTGAAGATGTCTCCAATCCGGGTTAGCTCCAGTGACCATGAAAGACGCGAAATTGAAGCCATCAATCCACATATATACTTCACCGAATTTAGAATTGAGGGAATGTACTGGATGCCTATCATGTATGTGTAGTTGTGTTAATAGGAACTTGATTTGAATTCATGGGGTCTGTCAGCACGAGCGTGAGGATGACTTGGAGACAAGTCAGATTTTTCTTCGGGAGGATATTGTTAGGATTGTGTAATTGGGATGGGCCTATGTAGGACTATAGATTGGGCTAAGGCCCATAGGGGGATATAAATACCGAATTGTAATTTCGAGAGAGGGCATAGAAAAATATATTAGACACTTCTCTCTTTCTTTATGGTCATCTCTATGTTTCTCACGCGATTGTTAGGTCGGAGCCTAACCGCGACCCGACCTTTGTCCTCACAAAATTTCACTTTTTTTCCAACATGACAACTGACAAACCTTTATAAGCATTTGGGTTTATCAATAAATTTGCTATTATGGATCAAGCAAATGACAACTAGTGTAAAAGAAAACTGGAAAAAAAGAAGAAATAAGCATGTATTTTCCATAAGCAAATTCTCTTGAAACATATATTGACTCTATTTTAGGAAAAAACGACTCTTTAGGAACTGAATTAATTATGCCCCTCTATACACTCGCCTATATATGTTACGACTAAAGTTACAAAAATAAGATCATGTCTGAATACCACTTGTCATTTTGTCAATAATCCAATAAATGTGATAGATATAGCAACTACTAAATGAACAAGAACAACAACGACTAATTCATCGACTAATATATTTTCGAAAAGTCAAAACGCATACTTCTCGCACATGCTCTAAAAAGACATGTTATAAGCCCGTCCTTCAAGATGAGATCAAACCCTCAGGCTCATGAAATTTCATCTTTTTTTTCCCAACATGACAAGCATCTGAATTGTAAGATCTAACCCTTGGGCTCAAGATATTTCACTTTTTTTTTTGGCAAATTTACAGCAAACCACCTCTTAAATATCAACTTTTTCACATAACCACCCCTTAAATTGGAAATTACAACAAACCACCTCTTAAAAGATTTCAGACAACAAACAACCACCCTTGTTCATATTCTATCTGATATCCTCTTAGATAATAGAAAAAGACCATTTTGCCCTCATCTTTCTAAGCCATTATGCTACGAAAAGGGAATTTTTTTTATAAAAAAAATCACTTTTTGTTCTTTGCAGATTTGGAAGTGGAAATGCTTGGCAAGGTAGATTTTTTGACAACTTTCCTCTTCTCCCCTATCCATGGCTTGCCTCTCTGATAGCCTACTTCGTTTGGTCTTCATATATGAGTGCACTATATAATGGATTGTTGGCTGAAAATATAAGAGGATAGGCGACCTCGACCCCGTCGCTAGAAGCGGCGCCGATAGCGCAGAGCCCGAGCCGCGTCTCAATAGTTGGTTTGGGCAAACCGCTCTTCATCTCCTCCAAATCTCACCAATAGACTAGCCAAACCCTCTAAATTAGTAATCTCAAATCTCAATAGATGGTTTGGGCAAATTCGAATCATTCAATTGCTAATTGAATCGAAACTTTTGATCATTCATTTCGATCGACCCAACTACTGGAGCCCTAATTGAATTCAGTCGATCACCTTTTTAATTGAATTAGGATACCAACTGAATTTTAGTGAAATTAGGGTTCGTTTGACTTAGTCATCAAAATTCAGCTTTGATCTCTATCCCTTGAAAAATTGATCTCTTCCTCACTCCATGAATTCAAGAAAGAGATTCATATTGAAGCTCCAAATCAACAATCACTCAACAGTAATGTGCTCTGCTCTCTTTTTCTATTGAATTAAGAAGGAAGATGAGGGTAAAGTGGACATTTCCTACCAATTTAACAACCCATCAGATAAAATAGGAATACAGGTGGTTGTTTGTTGACAAAACCCCTTTAAAGAGTGATTTGCTGTAATATTCAATTTAAGAGGTGGTTATGTGAAAAAACTGATATTTAAGAAGTGGTTTTATGTAAATTTGCCTTCTTTTTTTTCTAACACGACAATCGTTATGAGTAGAGTTGGCAATCGGGCAAGTCGGATCGGTCTCGGTCGGACATTTCGGTTTCGGGTTGTTTCGAACTGGAATTCATATCGGATTGACTGAAGTTCGGGTTATTTCGGATCGGGCCGGGTCAATTCGGGATTTGATTGGATTGGATAAAATCGGATTATCGAAAAGTAACTGAGTAAGTTAAATCGGGTTTCGGCTTAATCGGGTTTCAACTTAATCGGGTTTCGACAAAATCGGGTCGGTGGAGTTGGGTTTCGATTGAATCGGAATTACACATGATTGGGTTCGGGTTGAAACGGATATTGACATATTCAGGTTTCGGATTAATCGGATTTCGGGGTGATCGGGTCGAATGAATCGGGTTTTGATTTAATTACTAAATTTCAACTTCATTCGGTCTGATGAATTGAGTTTTGGTTTAATCAGATTTTGACTTTGTCTATTTTGGTTTGATTATATTTCAAATGAATCAATTATTCGGATGAATATATATAGATTTCTTGAAAATTAATACCCAAAATTTTAATATGAATCACTTTTTTTTAATGAATATATAAGATTCTATTTATATTTTTCAAATCGCATTTCTAGATATGTTTTGTTTTTCATTTGTACAATCGTGAGATATTTATCTTTATAAAATAAACAAAAACTAAAACTAAAGCTCGATCATCAATTATTAACTAGGCAGGGTGATGGTAGTAATTAACCATGTTAGGGTGCTCGAGCTCGAGTCGAAAAGAAAAATTAGATTTTTTTAAAGAATATTAATATAATATGAAATGATATTGTAAAAATATATTGTCATAAATAACACTTTATATATTTGAAGAGAGGATACATGACACCAAAATTAAGTTCTTTTATATAGATATAGATATAGATATAGATATTATGATTTTATCTTTTGTAAACATTCATTATTTTCCTTTTTAGCCTTCTCCCTTCCTCAAAAGTTTTATAATTTGAGTATTTGACCATGATCGAATAAATTATTTGCCTTCATGATCTTAAAATTTTAAATTCTAAATTATTAACACTCTCGTGATTTGAAATTGTACTCTTTCATCTTCTTATATTTTTGGAATTAAGAAATTAATATAAGTTGTATGCTTATATATATATATATATATATAACCTCATCAAAATCATGCAATTCCAAGATTGAAATTTGAGAATATAGACTATGCCAAAGTTTCAAAATTTCAATCTTGGAATTGCACATGCTTGGGTTAGGGGAGAATGGAGATTGAAGAGAATTTAAGATTTCATAATGCGTTTATTGATCTTATATCATATTTAATTTCATTAGCTTATAATTGAAATGCCTTTATGGATATTTGAAAATTCCCTCACTTGCTACCATGTTTTATATATATTGCTTTTGGCTAAGAAATTTCTTTCAAAATATTCAATCTTTTTAAAATAATTACCACAATATTCTAGCTTTTAAACTATTTATCAAAATATTCAAAGATTTCAGCTTTTTGCTTTTTAATTTTCAAAAGGTACCCGTACTTTATACTAAATTGCAAATTTGGTCTTAACTTTCTAGTTTTCGACAATAATACTCAAGATGCAATATAGAATTCTTATAAATGACTTTTGGTGGTACTAACTACCATAATCTACTAACTATATTATGAATAATAAGTTTTCTGTGGTTTTAAGCCCACCACGCTCTGCAACTAAAACTTCAAGCTAAAGAGGTTTGACCCATACCTGAACGTAGTTACACTGGACCACCGGTGTTCCTTAGCTTCCGGCTTTCTAGAGGTGGCTAACCTTCAACCAGGCCTCCCTTAGTTCAGATAGAGCACAGATCTGTTTCGTTTCCTACCTCAGACCGTAGTCTCTAGCTTTTGGTTTTTGATTTTGAGAGGGTGAAGAGATTTGAATCAAGAAAACAAAGTATTCAAAACATAGTGTTCAATTAAGTAGCTTTCCCTTTCTTAAAAACAAACTTTATTGAATCTGGGAAATATTACAACACACAAGCACTCTTAACTTAAAACTTAGACACACTTAATCACTCATATCAGAAGATCCATTGAAAGGTTTTGAAGTTTAGAGTGATGGAAACACCAATCTACTCAAATTCAAAATCGTTTCTACTTCTCTTTTTGATTTACAAACTCTTCTTTTCTCTTTTTCTATGGTTTTTCTCTCTCTGGAATTGTGTGTTGAGAAGCTGGAGAATGGCTCTATTTATAGAGCTGAGTAGAGAGCATTGGATACCTGTTCCAACGTCTCTTTTACAAATGGCCGACAGATGGGCCCTTACGCACTCAGAAAAGCACACAGTACAACAATTATTTTACAGGTTCACGTGATAAAAGCAAAAACAGTAAAAGCAGAAAGTACAATAATTGTGCTTGGGGGATGATGATGGCTCTCAGTTGTCCAGGTTCTGGACCCCTTCGTCTCCCATGTTGGCTTCCAGGTCATCATCATTATAATCTTGAACTAGATCTAGAGTATTATCAAACTCCAAATCTTGTTCATTGTCTAGATCGAGATAAAGCATTAATCCGTCAGCGTAGTCTCGATCCCATGCGATTAGTAAATCGATCATCCTCTCGTGTCCTCTTTTGTCTAAAAAGTGACCGGCCTCTATTTCTGCTAAGTAAAGACTGATGGATTCAGTCCTGTTTATGGCTTGCTGCATTAGTGGATTGAGTTGTCGGGATACGATGAAGGTTGTATTTCCGACTTTGAATATCCCACAATCTGTCTGTCTGAACTTGGTGATGTAGTAGTAGATGTAGAAGAATCCCTTTGCTCTTGCCTCCCAAGTATGCCTTACTACATCGATTCTTCCTTCCATTACTGGATCTTTCACGTAACAATAATCTTCTCTCATTAGTAGGAAGATTAGGTAATGTGGTAGCCGGGTTTTTCCCTGGCTAACATCTATGCAGGCACTGATAACACGACAACAACTTATGTCTTGTATTTTTTCGAATGTTGCTGCTCTGAGGGAGACCTCCTTCTGGAACTTAGTGAAATACTTGTACAAGATGCTTTCTTCTTCTTTCTTTGGCCATGGTCTCCTGTTATTGTGGTGGATTCCATTGCACATTCCATATCTCCACGAATTTAAAAAGTCTGCATCTTCATTTGGCATGATGGGTAATGATAATCCTCCCAATCCGGCGCCAGTGGTTACACAGAAATGGTTACACCATTCTCTTATCGTTGCTGGAGTATCGTGATCTCTTAAAGTTACCATCCAGTAGAAGTTGTCGAAATCTCTCATTTTCCATCTTCTACAGATGTCCTCCTGGAGTTCAGTAGATAGCTGGAGAACTTTTATAATTATCTCTAGAGTTAACATTCTTATAACCGCTCTGTGTCTCGTCTGTAAGAGTCCACGACAGAATCTATTCTCAGTAAATCTTCCAAAATCAACCGAAATAGAAAAACTTGGAGGGGAAACCCATCCTTGGTATCCTCTTATTTCTCCTAAGAGATTAATGTCCCATGGGTGGAACACCCATTGCGGATTTTCCCACCGCGTTTGATTTCTCTGATCCATCAGCTAACTCTCTTGTTAAGCTGTCAGCAAGAGAATTTTTGGATCCCTGCACATGTTCAATGGTAAAAGTAAATTGATTAAGGGCTAATTGCCAACGCAGGAGTCTCCCATGCGCTTTCATATTATCAAGATTGTTATTTATGAAACCCAATATTCCTTTACAATCTGTTCTGACTGTAAAAGGTTTAGGGGCTAAGAAGATTATAAACTTCTGGATTCCACGATAAATTGCAAGAATCTCCTTTTCCATGACAGTGTAATTATACTCAGATTTGTTGAAGCTGCCACTACTATACCTGCAAAGCTTGTTATCTTTCTTTATTTTTAAAACAGCTCCCCAATGATAATCACTATCATCTGTTTCAAGAACTAACTCATCATCTTCATTAGGTAAAGTTAATATTGGAAGTTTTTCACATCTTCTTTTCAACTCTTGGACTATTTTAGTATCTAAGTGAGTCCAACTCCAAACTTGATCTTTCTTTAATTTAATCTGTAGAGGTTTTCTCAATTTGGCTAGATCTTTTATAAAATCAGACGCATAAGTAAGACAACCTAGAAATCTTTCTAGTTGTTTTCTATCTTTGATTTCATCAGGAAATTTTTCTACCTTTTCTAGAATATGTTCTTGCAAAATAATCTGACCTGCTTTAATCTTTAATCCTAGGAACTCAATTTCAGGCTCAACATAAATGCATTTTTTCTGTCCTAAAATGATTCCATGGTCAATACATTTTTGAGTTATTGCTTTCAAGTCATGCTTATGTTGTTCTATAGTTTTAGAGAAGATTAAAATATCATCAATGTAAACAAGACAACAATGTTTAAATTCTTTAAAGACATTGTCCATTCTTCTCTGAAATATTTGTGGTGCATTTTTTAAACCAAAGGGCATGACTACCCATTCATAGTGCCCTTGTGGAGCACTAAATGCAGTAAGTGGGATACTTTTTTCATCCATTCTTACCTGCCAATAACCACTTTTACAATCCATTTTAGAGAACCAAGTGGCTCCCTGTATTCTATTAAATAAAACTGTCTTATTAGGGATATAATATCCATCAAAAACAGTATTATCATTAAGCTTTTTATAAATGATAACCATTCTAGCTTTTCCTCTTTTTTCTTCCGCATGATTTCTGACCATAAAGGTAGGACTAGAATGAGGACTTTTGCTTTCTCGAATTAAACCTTTCTTTAAGAGTTCATCAATTTGCTCTTTAAATTCTTGTTGATCCTTATAAGTGTAAACCATTTGTTTTACTCTAATGACAGCTTTAGGATCTATTAGCTCTATGGTAGCAAATGATTTATCTTTTTCCCAAAATTTTAAAGGATTTTCATAATATAACTCCTTACACATTTTTTCTTGTTGTTTAAGAATTTTATCTTTTAATGTGACTTCACATATAGAGAGTGCAAATTCTCTTTGTGTAGGAAGAATATATTCCTCACCACGCTTAGTGCGCGTAAATTCTATAGCTTGGTGCGTATAAGCCTGTTTAATCTTTTTAACCCAAGCGTCCTCTCCATTGATGTTGAAGACCATCATATCTAAGTGCTGAGTTACTGGAACATGGAGTCTTTGGAAATTATTTCCAATTAACATATCATGTGAGGGCTGATTAGTTGCCCAGAGTGTAGGAATTACACATTGGACTCCTCCTATCGTGATAGGTACATCAGAAGCTAACTCTGAATGAACCATGATACTATCATCAGCTATTCTAACTTGAATTGGTCTACGAGACTTCTGCCAAATAAATTCAGGAAATAATGCCTTCTTTCCAAAGTATACTGAACATCCATTGTCTACAAAGGCACATAGCTCATATTTATTGAACCCTTCTAAGCAAATACTTATAGGGATATAAATGCTATTAGGATTGGTAATCCTATAATTTTTCTTTAGTGATTCTCTACTGACATGTTCAAGACTTTCCTCTACCCTCATATTATCTCCATAGAGATGTCTAAGGTCTATTACTTCCATTCTCATACCCATTTCATCTTCAAATAAAGAATCTGTGAGAGATTATTTTAAATCTTTAGCTCCTGGATCATTCTCATAGATAGGTTCACTAATGGTTTTAGTTTGATAACCTATTATCTTTCCTTTTTGTTCAGAACTAGATGATCCTTCTTGATTTTCTCGAACCTTGTGAACTATTGGAGGAATTGTTGTTACTGTTTCCTTAAAAGGATAAGAACCCAGATCTACACTACGTCTGCTTGGTTCTGTTATAATCTTATTTTCTAACCTTTTGTTTAATGCTGCTATCATGCTTACTATGTCTTCATCTACCACAAACGATTTGTCTTTTCTACTAGTGGTAGCTCCCTGATTCCTTGGAGTAATACTAAGATTATGATTTAACCTAAAACTAGTGTTTCTGGATAGGCTTGGACATCTAGAGAGATTGACTGGTGGTTTAGCATTCGTATGGATTCTACCTTCTTCATCTATGGTTAAAACCTTATTATTGCTAGTACCCGTAGAATTTTCAAATGCGTTTATCCAAATGGTCTTAAGTCTTATTTGATCAGGTTTTAGCTTAACCGGTACAACTTCTTTGCTTAGACCTACCACCTCGTGTTTCTCAGCTTCTACTACATGACACTTTTGTGGAGGATTTGTAGTATTTTCAAGTTTATAAACTACCTTCCACTTTAATTGTAAAGGACAAGTTCCCTTATGCATACTAATACCTTCTGTTAACAATTTTATAGCTAAGAACTTAGATGCATAATGATCTTCTAGACTAACATAATAGTTAGGCCTACAGATCCAAGAAACTGCTCCTTGACTCAAGTTACAGACTATACCACTGATGCATTGATCACTAAACATTTTATGCCTAATGTCGCAAACAAAATTAATGCATTGCACATCTTTTCCATAGTCTTGTAATGGAGTTATAATTACTTGGATGCCACATATGAAAATATATTTAAATTTTTTATCTTTGTTATGCTTCTGAATATTTGCCCAATTGATTAGGTTTACTTCAGTTGCTTGATTTTCATTGTTCTTGACAGTTACGTCTCCAGACATTTCTTCGCAAACATATTTAGCATTTTTAGAGAATAAAGATTTTTTAACAAACTGTTCTTTAGCGATGATCGGGAAATCAACCCCTGATCTCGTCATTTCTTCAACTTGTTCCTCATCAATAGAGGTTTCAGCTTGCTGAAGTTGAGCTAAAGTAGTCATTTCATATTCATCAGAGAACTCACTAGGAGATTCTCCTTCCATCATTTCAGTAATCTCTTCACATTCTATTGACTCATTTTCAGATTCTATTTCTTCTTCAAGCTTTTCTTCTATTATTTCTACTATCCCTTTATTATTTCTTAGGGCTAGATCTACAGCTTCATCTTCAGATAGTTCGATGTAATCCAAACTACCTAGGGCTTCTGCTAATCTATTGTTCTTCTTGTTTTTGCATTCATTAGCATAATGACCCGACTCTCCGCATGCCCAACACTTGCAGTTTTTCTTTTTCTCAGGACAGAACGATGCTTTTTGGAAAAACCTTCTGTTTTTAGAGAATGGTTTTTTATAATACTTCTTGTAATATTTTTCACCTCTTTGTTTATTGAAACTTTTTCTCTTATAGTTTCTTTTTCCTTGGTAATCTCTATTGTTACATCCCCATTCTGTTGGCGTCTCCCAACAAGTTAAGAATTGTTTTTTCATTCTTTGGGTGCTTCTTACATCTCGACATTTTTTCTCGACCCATTTCCTAACATAGGAAATTCTGTTACCAAGAGTATCTTTATCTCCAGTTTTAATTAACTCTCGATACTCTTCACTTATTTGTTCATTAATTGGGGCAGGAAGTTTATCAAAGAACATTTGCAGATTAGTGTTGTTTTCCCCTATCTTATAGTATTACTTCTCGAATTCTGTTATATAATTATCGACATATTTCATGTTACAGATTTCAAGATTATTTAAGGTTCTTTGCCATTTTAAGGCTTCCTTATCTTCATCTTCCTTTTCTCCAATGAATTCATCTTCTATTAATTCACATATTAATGTGAACATCGTCACTGGGCTTGCTAAATTTCTAAGTTCTTGTTTTGGGTCATCGCCAATAGCTCCATACCAGTCGGCAATACATCCATAGAAACTACGCTCTATGTAATTAAGGAATTGGGAAGAGTTCCAACCTACATTCATGTTTAATACACTCATCATACTTTTCTTCCAGAACTCTATAATTTCACGCCTATTCCTTACACCATCTAAGTTTAATTTATAGCCTGTTTCACTTATGGGTTCTAGATTAATTTCTTTTCGATTTGGTCTATGGTTTGGCATAATGCTTACTCCAAATCTTTCCTTCTTCTCCAGAAATTCTCTAGGCTTTAACCTAGGTCTGTAATTACTAGTTGAACCATGTTCATATCTTCTGTAATGTCTTCTAGCTTCATTTTGTTCTACAGGTTCATTCTCCTTCAGCCTTCTTTGTCTTAATATTTCATTTAACCTTTGTTGGACTTTAGATATGGGAATGTTTTCCATGTCTTTTAGCTTAATTAATCCCATTTGTTGATATACAGCTTCTTCATCTGAATTCTTTTCAGACTCGTCGTCGCTCATGACCTCTTGGTTCATAAAGTTGGTTTCAATGACCTTTTGTTTATGTAATCTCAATTTCCATTCTGGATCATCCAACTTAGTGCTGAATCTCTTTATTTGTCGAAGTGGATGGTGATTCATTTTTAAGATTTTCGTCTTGGTTTTCTTCTTCTACAGTCGCTTTGTTCTTTATATTATCTAGTTTAGTAGAAAACTTCTTTTTGGATTTTTTTTAAATGGATAACTATATTTAAAAGGATCTCCTTTCTTGATTTCACCACCTGATGTTAAGCTTATCTGATGGCTAATTTCGTTAATGGCTTTCGTTAATGACAGTCTTAAATATTTTACTGCTAATCTCAATATATAATTGTTCTAATTTTTTAACTTCGAGTTTTAGATCTATAAGTTGGTCTGAGATGGCATTTAAAATTGCTCCAAAATGCTTATCGTTTACATCTAAATGTAAAGCATGAGGATAAGTCTTATGGGAGCAATTAGTAGACACCTCCAGATTGTCTTATAGCTAAATACAGATTTATTTTTAATTAACTTGGCTCTGATACCAAATTGCAGGATCAAGGTTCTAATTATAAATTTCTAATGCGGAATATAGACTAAACAAGTAACATACAAGGATATTAATGCAAATTGTAAAAAGATACGGTGATTTTATATAATTTTTGCTTTTTCTGGGAAATTATAAAAGACAAGTGGGACCCTAGTGAATATTTTGACAAATATTTTCAAACTCTAAATTTTTTGATAAATATTTTCTTTATGGTGATTATTTTGGCATGAGCCTCTTTGGCTAATTTCTATTTTTTTTATCAGTTTTGCCTAATTTCTATTCAATAAACACTATTGAGATAAAATAAAATTTTATAGTGAATATGAGAATCCCGTAGTAAGAAATCATTCATGCATTTTCATTAAATAATATGAAAACTGTAGGTAATTAAGACGTAATAAATTAAAAAAAATAACTTCATTTTGAAAACTAAATCACATATTTTATATTCCAAGAACCTAATAATAGACCGCATAGTATTATACTTTTAGATCAGAATAAGTGACCAATAGTATGATTTTATTTTTAAATATACATTTAGTTAGCTTTTATTGACATAAAACACTTTTACTAGTTATTGATGATTTTAATAAATATTCTCAATGTGTAATTGAAGAAATGGAAATAGGTTGAATATTATATGCTCCTTTTAATATGTAACTAGTTAAGCACCCGTACATTTGTGCGGTTTTTGTAATATTAATTCATTTGATATTAAAGAAATATATAAAGTAACATGTAAAGTTGTAATTAAACATTAACTCTACCTACCACTATCCTATATATATTATTTTATTTTTTAATTTTAAATAATTTTTTTTATTAATACCCATTTAACTAATTAATTTCTATCAATATGTTTAATTGACTACCAATAAAAGAGATATAATATATACATATTTTACAAACATGGGTAAACTTTTGTAAAAATATATCGATATCTAAAAAAATTTGGTAAAACCGTAAAATATTAATTAAGTGGAATTGGATAAAAAAAATTAGACATATCTTCTAAATAATATTAATCTTCTAAAAACTATATCGTTATCTAACTAAATTGGGTAAAATCTTATCCGAAGCATATATTTTTATATTAATTAAGCGGAATTGGATAAAAAAATTAGTAAATCTTATCTTGAGTATATATTTCTATATTGTATTTATTAATGGGAAAAATGTAATTGGTTAAAAACAATACAAGTAAAGAGAAGTCGACGCATATCACGTACGTCTTCTCTTTTATTATACGTAGTATATAATTCATTGAAATATATTTACATAACAATTTTTTTTATAAGTATCTTCCGATAATGGAACAACTAATTATTTTATTTTAAGTTCACCAAAAAAAATTTATTTTATTTTAAAATATAGAAATAACCTTTTTGTTATTAAAAAAAAGTGAAGGTCAAACACTGAAAAACATAACTTGTACAAAAAATCATCAACCGCGCCAATTAAGTATTAAGTACTCCTTCCGTTTCAAAATTAGTGTCGCTTGACTTTTTTCACGTTTTTTAAGGAGGTAAAACTCTATAAAATATTAATTTTTTAATCAAAAATTTCCCATAAATTGATATTTATTAGTAACAAGTATCAATTTAATAAAAAAAATTGATTAAAAAAATAATATTTTATAGAGTTTTTACATCGTTAAAAAACGTGCAAAAAGTCAAACAACTTTTATTTTGAAATAGAGGGAGTACATTTTAGGAGGGAAATCGGGATGACCAGTTCATAGTTGGCCACAATGATCAATGGGTCATCCACTAAGGCACTAACTAGTAACTAAGTAACTAACAAGTTAACAACATTACCCCCACGGTCAGGCCCGTCCAATAACATGTTCAAAAAGCCCAACGGAACAAGGCCCCAAATTTTCTACGGCCCATATAAAAATTTATTAGTACTTGTATTATTTGTTGTCTAGATAATCATATTGATTGGTTGTCTCAATGGTTAGTCGCCCAACCAAATTCAACCAATTACCCATAGATTGTGGGTTCGAATCCCAACCCTCTTTAATTTTTGTTTTTAATCTTTTAATCTTTTTTTTAATAGAAAAATTATATTGGACCTTCTTATTACCTACTTTTAATTAATTTTTGACCTTCTTATTAACTAATTTTATTTGTTACTTTAATACATCCTCAAGTTACATTATTTTTGGGGCCTTCTTATCAACTACTTTCTTATTAACTACTTTTAATTAATTTTTGACCTTCTTATTAACTAATTTTATTTGTTACTTTAATACATCCTCAAGTTACATTATTTTTGGGGCCTTCTTATCAACTATTTATAATTATTTTTGGGGCCTTCTTATTAAGTATTTTTTTTGTTAATTTAACACAATTAACCTCATGTTATATTGCCATAAACATAACAATAAAAAAACTAAATAACTAATATTGTAGAAAGTAGTTCTACATTAAATTTATTTTAGTCTTCTTTTATTTTTCAAATATAAATTTATTCAATACTAATTTACTCTCCAACATGTTTGTGATTTATTAGAAAATCTTAATAAATACTCCTCCTAGTAAAATAGTTATATTTGAATTTTTCATAGGGTTTAAAAAAAACTCGATTAAATATTGGCTTTTAAAATATTATTTATAATAATTTCATATATTTTTATATTTTATATGATTTTTATCTTAATTTAAAAAAACATATAAAAATTAAATATTTTAATACAGAAGTAGTATTGAACAGGGCCCCCAAAATACATTGGACGGCCCTGCCCACGGTTCCCACACGAACTAAGCTAATAATCTGTTAATACAGATACAAACAAAACAAGGAGAATTCTAATCGGGTTCGGGTTATTTCGGATCTCAGATACAGTCGGTTTCGGGTTAATGTCGACTTGATTCATTCGGTTATAATCGGATTCGGGTACATCACAAATTCGGGTTTTTTAAGGTTTCGACCTAAATCGATTCGGATCGGATCAGTCTCGGAGATCATCAATTTTTCTTTCTTATCATATATCGTTCGGGTCGGTTTCAGATTGGACGGATCGGGTCAATTTTTTTACAGCTCTAGTTATGAGCATTCACCAATAAACTGGATATTATGGACCAAGCAAATGGCAATTAGTGTAAAAAAAAAGGGGAAATAAATAGAAATAAATACATGACGCCGTCCGTGGGGATCGAACCCACGACCACGTGGTTAAAAGACACGCGCTCTACCACTGAGCTAGGACGGCCTTGTTGTTTAATTATTGTCCAAATGTTATTTTAGTTATGTTACAAAGCTGGAAGGTAAGCACTTATGTTATGGACACGTAGACCCGCTTGCAAGGCAGAAGCACAAACACCTACACCCTGTCAGGCTGTCACCCACACCCACTTTTGTCGTGTTAGATTTATTTTAATTTTATATTACTAGTTGGTCCAGCACACAAACTACTAACTTTGGGGAATATTTTAACGGAGAAACTAAATAATTTGAGTCCATTAGTTGAAGTGGTTTAATTAATTTTTCGGAAATTTCGCCAGGTACTCTTGGGGTATTGCAAATTTCGCCGGGTATACGACTTTTTTACAAAATTCGCGTGGTACTCCTGAGGTTTTAACCCATTTCGCCTTGTGCCCTTCTCGGTTAACTTTAACTTTTTTTTGTGTTTTCCGTTAGTTTGCTCAAAAAAGAAAAAGAAAAAGAAAAAGAAAAGAAAGAAAGAAAGAGATGCGAGGAAACGCGAGGCCAGAGACGCGAGGAGAGCGACGGAACCCTCGCTCGGACCTGGTGGCTGCGCTCGGGCTCGGTGGCTGCTGCTGCGCTAGGGTTCGGACCTGGTGGCTGCGCTCGGACCCTCGCTCGGACCTGGTGGCCGCGCTCGGACCCTCGCTCGGACCTGGTGGCTGCGCTCGGACCTAGGGTTCGGACCTGGTGGCTGCGCTCGGACCTAGTGGTTGCGCTCGGACCCTCGCTCGGACCTGTTGCTGCGCCCCCGACGAGAAAGGTAACACTTTTGCTGCCAATTTAGAGTTGAAATCGAAATATAAATTTGTTTCTGTTGAAATCGATACATGTTGCTGCGCTAGGTTTGAAATTGTTTGTGTTTAAATTTGCTGCACCTGTTGCTGCGCTAGGGTTGAATCTGTTGAAATTTGTTTCTGTTGAAATCGATAGATATCGAAATCGCTAGGGTTTGTTGCACCTGTTGCTGCGCTAGGGTTTCCATGGATGGAGTTATGCTGCGCTAGGGTTGAATTTGGGGGTTTTGGTGATGTCAATTTAGGGTTTTTTGTAGAGGTTATTCATTTGAAAACAGTTGGTGGATCTGTTGGTGGATCTGCTATGAAATAATGTGAAATCTGCTATGAAAACAGTAGCTGTTGGTGGATCTGTTGGTGGATTTCATATTGTTGTTAAATCTGCACAAATTTGTTCATCGATGAGTGCACAAATTTGTTGTTAAATCTGCTATGAAAACAGTAGCTATTGGATTCAGTTTCTTTTTGTCCGTCAAAGTTTCCGTCTTGTAGGTTTAGATGAACTGCAATATGTTATTTTTTATGTCCAGTTGAATGTGGTTCTTGGTTTTTTGAGTTTAATGTAATTGGTGATTCTTGGTTTTTTGAGTTTAATGTAGTTGTTGATTTAGTTGCTGATTTTTTTAGTTGAATGAAGATTATTTATATCTTCCATTCAGTTATTGATCTGAAGCTTGTTAAAAAGCCTATTAGCTCAAACGGTAGAGCATGTGCTTATGCACAAGATGTGGGTTCGTGTCCCATATAGGTTGATTTCTCAAAGTGCAAATGAAATGTTCTTCAAATGAACACAACTTGGTTTACAGTAGTAGCTAGTTTCTAAATGATGGGGGAAGAATATATGCAAATGCAAGCATCTAGTAAATTGATTTAGTTGAAGAAAAACAAGTTAATTATCTTTTGAAGACGGATAATGTTCTTTGATCAAAAACTACTTTAATTGGACTGTATAACTTAAGCTACTACTAAGGATGGGGGATTGAACTATTTCATTCTATTGTCTCAAAGTTGATCCTGACTTTTATCACGTATCAAGCATCAATATGATTCTATAGTCTCAAATTTGAAATAATCAGGTAGCATGGAATCCATGGCAATTTTAATTGCTAATTCAATAATTCTATGAGAAACTACGATCTGTAGCCCATGTGGGATTCGAACCCACGTTGATGTGTACAACACATTGCTCTACCATTTGAGCTAATTGGCTAATTTTAGCTAGTGTATTTGAGAACTTTTAGTATGTCCACAAATGTAAAATCCAAATTCTCATATTCTAACCAAGATTTTTATGTAACATCAGCATCAATAGCTTGTATTGTTTCCTCTAACCAAAACAACTTCTTTGCTACTATTTAACATTTTTAGAGAAGCTGAAGCATCAGCACTTCAGGTCATCCTCAAACTAACTATAAACGCTGGAAAGACAAGCCAAGCAATAGGAATGTAGAAAATCAATTGATAGGTCGCTAAAAAGTAAAGCTTCCTAGATCAGCTGCTTTCCTTTAGTAAACTAGTTAAAAGTTAAGAAAAATAGCATGTGACATTCTTTATAAATGATAACCAAATCTGATACATTAAGCAATAGGCAAATCTGATACATTCTTCAAAGATCAGCTACTCACTAAAATAGCATTTAAAAAAAACGTAAAGCTTCAAAGATCATAACCAAAACTGATACATTCAGCAATAGGCAAATTACAGGCAAAAACGCACACCACACACTAGAATACATAACCAAATCTGATATTTATAAATGAATCTGAAGCTGCAATGAGCAAATGGACCAAGAATCTGATATTTCTAAATGAATCGGATGAGTGACAGTAATTAAGCATTGCAAGTTTATTAACAAATCCATCATAGATACACAAGCTGATCGAGAAACCAAATTTCAACTTCCAAATGCATCAATTTCAACCTAAACCCTAAATTTCATATCACGAAAAAAAAAACCAAATGCATCAATTTCAACCTAAACCCTAAATTTCAGTAAAGGGATAAATTCGCTAACCTCTCTGTAGCTTCTTCTTCTCCACCTTCGGTCGCCGGCAGAGGCAATGGGCTACCAATGCCTTCGCTCTCAGTCACAACGCATCTAGTTTCACCTCCCACTACCGCCTCCATCTTCACAAATCACAACGCCTCTGGAAGCAGCCTCGCCGCCGCCCTTTGTCACCGGCGCGACCTGCCTTCGTCTTCTCTCTCTTGCCCTGCCTTCCTTCGACCTTCGTCTTCTCTTTCTCTCTCACGGTCTGCCTTCGTTCGCCCTTCGTCTTCTCTTTCTCTTGCCCGAGCTTGCTTTGTTCCGTTCTTTTTTTTTTCTAATTAAAAAGTAACGGAGATGGAGATTCTGTTAGCTTTAACCAATAGAGGGCACGAGCCGAAATCTAACAAAAACACAGGGGCACCACACAAAATATGTAAAAGAGTTGTATACCCCGCGAAAATTGCGATACTTCAAGGGCACCCGGCGAAATTTCCGTTAATTTTTTAGCGTGCTAATTAATGGGAAAGACCTGCACGTTGAAATTGACGTGCACTTTTGATGGAGGATTTGTGTTGTATTTAACAACATCTTATTTTAATGCTGTGTCGGATAAGAAATGAAATTGAGAAGTATTTTTCCTAAATACATTCGGTTCAGCCATTTTTTAAATAGGTTATGGAGCTCACCCATTTCCTTTATAGAGTTTTTTTTTTCTTAATAGAATATCCTTAATTATTCTATGTTTTATACACAATAGATAAATCATTTTTTAATATACTCCATAAGTATTACAATATAATATATGTTAATTACCCATAATTTTAAATTGAGAACATAGTGAATGATTGATCATGTTGAAGGGGAGTTGTTCGAGTTGAGAATTAGTGCGTTTGGTTTGGTACGGTTTGAACTTGAAGTTGCACATTTGATATTTTCTCCTTTGTTTTGTTCTTTCATTTATCTTTATTTACTGTGTTTGCTTATTTACCTCTTCTAGACTATTCAAAAATATCGTCTCAACATTGTTGAGGAATGGATACGGGCATAAAAAACTCCATTGAAATTTTAAAAGACGAACCAAATTATTTTCCTAAATATATATGAAAAACTCCATTTTCCCAAACAATTCATAATTAAGTTATTTGATTTCTTTTTAGAAAGGGCCTTTATGTTGAGAAATATGGCTTCTAATTAATGTTCGTGCAAAAAGATTATATTTAACTAAGGGAGTTATACAAACTAAAGGCATTTTTGTTATTTCTTTAAAATAAGTTATAAGGGTATAAACATATTATTTATATCTATATTATTTTTTGATGGAAAAATAATTTATATGTAGATTACTTTTTTTTATTGGAATCCATCTAAATTATTTATAATGTTGTATTAATGTATTCTCCGTGCACAGAACGAGACCTTACACTGGATTAAGATATGAGATAAACACATAGAATGACACATGGATAAAATAGAGATTATTATCTAACGTGACTAAAATATATTGAATAATCATTAATTTACGTGTCAAAAAACCTATGATAGATTGTATTAAAAAATTTCACATACACGAATTGCATCATATAAGACCAGTACTTCATGGCTCTGTCTTAATATCTCATCTTGGCTAGCTGGTTTGCGTTTACTTTACTTTATTTTATTTCTATTTTTAGAAACTAAACAATGATAGATCGAATTGAACAGAAATTCAATCAAGCTCAGCTCATGAGCTTCAATGGAGGAATTTCGGAAAACCTCTCAATCACAATTTGCAGGGAGTTTGTTATGTTCTAACAGTTCAACTAACAACCTCTTAACAACTATTAGAACAGAATATGAAATGACTAAAATACCCCTACCAACATTCTTACCTACAGCTTGTTACTATGGTATAAAATGCAATTGTATAAAATGTATATGTGGATATGAGACTATACTCTACATACCCCCCTCAAGCTGGACTTGGGGAGAGACAAGTCCCAGCTTGGAACACAAAAAATTGTGTTGATGAGCCCCCAAAGCTTTGGTGAGAACATCAGCTAGCTGCAGTGTTGTAGAGACATGGATAGTCTGAAGAAAACCTTGGTGTACCATCTCCCTTATGAAATGAGCATCAATCCTTACATGCTTGGTTCGTTCATGAAATACTGGGTTCAATGCCAAGCACTGAGCTGCTCTATTGTCACAATGCAGATTGATTGGTAGTTGTACATCAATGTGTAAATCAGTGAGTAAGCCTTGCATCCATACTAGCTCACTAGCAGCAGAGGACATACTGCAGTATTCACTTTCAGTTGAGAATTTGGAAACTACATTCTGCTTCTTTGTCTTCCAAGAGACCAAAGAAGACCCCAGAAAAACACAATAGCCAGACAAAGATCTTCCAGTATCAATACAATTCCCCCAATCAGCATCACTGTCACTACTAGAATTTTGTTCATAGACATCGGGTATAAACCGATTTTAATCAAAACAAAATTCGACGTGTTAGTGGGTGGTGTTAAAGATCCCAACTTTACCACATCGGTTTTTAACCGATGTCTATAATTATTTATAACATTGTTTTTATAGTTGATAACGATTTAAGTACGTTGATATAATTACGTTTTGGTTGATGAACCTAATGTTCAACCATTGTTATTTTGCATTTCTAGATTTTTCAAACATTGTAGGGTAATAAAAAAAATTGACATTAACATCACTAAATTTTTTTAAAGAGATGTTTTAGGTTGATATACACATCGGTAATACATTATTCATTTTGTGTGCACTCTTTTTTCATTTATAAGTTTATGATATTAATTTATATAAATATAATGTATCATATTGAATATTTTGAAGTCGATGTTATTCGTATATTTTGAAATCTTTTTTCAGTAGAAAAACGATGTTTTTATGTTGTAAGATATCATTTTATACTAGTTTAACGATGTAAGTGTTTCCTATTGACATCAGGTAGCATTGCAGATTTGATATATTCGAGGCTTATAAAATCGTTTTGTATCTTTGCGGTCGACATATGTACAAAAATAGACATCGCTTTTTGTCAGGATGTCCGATATATTTCAGTTATTAGCTATATATTTCACACGTTCAAACACACCTGTTAATTACAACTGAAATGTCAATAGTGATAACCATAGTTCCCTAAATAGTGAAAGAAAACAAATTCAGTTGCATCAAAATTCTGCAACATTCTCCTTAAAGGTGGAAATACAATCATGTCTAAACATATGAGATTTCCATTCTTCTCAAATGAAAAAGAAAAGCACAAAATCCTCGAATATTTACGGATCAAAATCAGAAACTTGTGGAATCTTGCTGCTGCCCCTTTGATCTGTAGGAAGATTTGGGTTTGTGTAATCCCTGAAAAGAACAAGATGATTTAAGTTAACAATAGCTATGTTGTGCAGAAGTGCCAAATAGAACATTTCAATCTCAATGTAGTTGTGAAGGGAAATGCGTATTATAACCTGGATCGGTCATTGTAGCAGTTCACTTGTTGCTCATTTACGCTATGTCACAAAGAAAAAACACGGATAAGTTTATCCATATGCAAAATATTAGAATGACTTGAATGTATAAAGAATGCTCACTTTGAGTACTGAATATCCAACTCTCAGAGCAATGATCCTATATATTTCATCCCTACAAAGAATATTGGACATTAGATCTTTTCTATCAGATGAGTGTGGGATAGTATGGTCCTGATTCTAACAACAGAAAGATGTGTCACTCACTTATAGCGAAAGCAACATTCTGGAGTGAATCGTGCTGATGAGTGACTGAAAGCCTAAAAACTACAATTTATAAAAGAATAATAGAACTTGATCTAAAAAAAGAATAGTAGAAGAAGATTTCAAATCCATTGGATCCGGCAATGTCCAAATAATTAGCAAGATTTCAAATCCATTGTAATTCAGATTTATTTAGTCATGGAAACTAGGGGTGGGCACGGGACGGGACGGGATTGGGCCGGGACGGGACTCGTCCCGCGAAATTTTTTCGGGACGGGATTGACATTTTTTTTTCGGGACGGGATGGTGTCTGGACGGGACGGGATCGGGACGGGACGGGCCTTGTCCCGCATATAAAAATAATAAAATATTATATAAATTCGCAAAGTGAAAAAATGCTTTCATAATTCATTATTTAGTATAATATGTTGAATACGGTATTATTCTCAACTATATTATTCAATAATAATAATATTATTATTATTATAATACTATTATTAATTCATACAATGATTGTATAATTAATTATAATGTTCAACATATTTGGCTACATTATCTTACTAGATCAGGACGGAAAGGAATTGAGACGAGATTTACCAATATTGTCTAATTATCGATTGATAGTTAGGAAGAATACCGTATTTAATTAGCTATTTGCCTCTTGTAACTCTAAATGGGCGGGATGTGTGTGTCGATCTGATGGGATCCTCTCCATTGACTCAGTCTGGAATTTCTGACTTTATGCCTGGTCGTGCTGTTGTTGATGCTGCTCGATGTAAGTGTGTCAAGTATCGAGATTTGTGTACGGCGGCTGGTTATGGTTTCCTACCCTTCTCATTCTCTTCATTGGGGGAGTTGGATACAGATGCGGTTGCATTGCTGAAGCGGATTCAGAAATTCTCGGTACCTCAGGATGCTGGGGCTCGTGCTGCACGTTATATTTTTACTAGACTTGGCTTTGTTATCGCTAAAGGAGTGGGTGTCCAGATAGTATCTCGGTTGCCCACTAATTTCTTGTAATCTGTTTTTATAATAATAATAATAATAATAATAATAATAAAATAATAATAATAATAATAATAATAATAAAATAATATTAATAATAAAAAAATAATAATAATCCCACGTTATAATTAAAAATAAAATAAAATAATATTACTTATTTTTATTGTTATTATTATAAAATAATTATACTTTACAAGAAAAAAATATAATATGATATAATAATAATAATAATAATAATTTTATTATAAATTAATATTATTATTATATTATAGTATAATATTATATAATGATAATAATAATAATATTATAAATTGAAAATTGAAAATTATTATTATAGTTATAAATAATACAGTATTTGCTCAAAATAATAATACTAATAATATATTATTATTATTCTATAATACTATAATAATATTATTATTATAAAAATTATTATTATTAATATTATTATTATTATATGCGGGACGGGACGGGATTTGCGGGATCCCACCGGGATCGTCCCGCGTTTCGTCCCGCATAATTTTTGCGGGACGGTATTCGCTATTTTGTCCTAAATCCCACCGGGATCGGGACGGGATCGGGACGGGACCGGGACGGGATCGGGATTTGCGGGATTTGTGCCCACCCCTAATGGAAACAACGGACTATGCAAATTTACTATTTTATCTGAACGTTGAAGGAAAAACAGTGATGTGCAAAGAAAAAATTGCAGGTATAATGGTATAAAGGATCTTAAATCAACATAACTTCATGTAATAAGGATCTTTACACTATCCTCGTTATATCAGTGACATACTAAGCCACATA
Organism: Persicaria tinctoria; assembly: GCA_037127255.1. Lineage (NCBI taxonomy): Eukaryota > Viridiplantae > Streptophyta > Magnoliopsida > Caryophyllales > Polygonaceae > Persicaria > Persicaria tinctoria. Next base: position 69,418,730 of record JBANSL010000004.1, on the reverse strand, counting down.
CTAGTAAACAAAGTCTTAATAGCAGTGACAATTGAGTCATACCTCTTTAACAGTAAAAGGTGCTCCGCCTCTATAACCTCCATCCAACTTTGTCATAACAACACCATTAATCCCAATCTCATCGTTGAAGGTGGCCGCCAATGCTGAAATTGGAGGAGGAATAGACAAATCAAGAGAAAGCATGAAAATATAAATTCAAAATTTATAGAATCGGACATGTATCATTATTAATAAGTGAATGATACAAGAGAAAGAAATTAAAATAAATAAACTCCTAAGCTCAATCAAAGATCCCCTAAACGTAGACTTAAATTAGAATTAGAAGAAAGAATATATATTGATATATACAAGAGAGCGCCTTAAATAAAATTAAAAGCAATTGCTTAGTCCAGTAGGAATTATCTTGGAAGTTATTCATCTTTAAATTCCACCTCAACTGCTTTCACCTTTTGAAATGCAATTTATACCCTTGGCTACATCACATATATACATCAGAATAAGAGAATGCTTAAAAGACAAAAAAAATGTATGTAAACAACACAATGAACTCACAGAATGACACAGTGAATGGATATCATTTACATATTGGCAACATTAACACCAAATGTAAATAATCTAGGAAATAAATAAAATCAAAGTCAAGAGATGCCCATGGTATTACAAAATTCATTTTAATTTATTATATTCTAAACCAAGTAAAGATTATGACTTTTCTATAAATTGGATAAGTCAAACAGGGAAATTCCACATCGTAAGAACATTTCATTTCATCTCAATTAAGTTTTGCAAAATGAGAGGGATGTAATATATCTTATAGAATAGGTAGGTTTGCAAGTATTATTTCCCTAAATGATTACAAGGGAGCATTGAAACATTTAAGAGCGAGTTCAGTTGACAAATTGACATCTATCTAATAGTAAGACTATCCAAAAGCTAAGGAGATTTAACAGACAAATACAAATGTCATTCATACAATATTAAATACTAAATGCTTGTAGATATTTGAAGTGCAACGAGCAGCTGAATTATTAAACGAAGAAATTCAATTTTTCCCTATCAATCTCAAAATCATAAACCCAAAACCATACATACAATTCCATTGACATAAGAATAAGAGTATAAGCAAGAGTTAGAATATAGGACCAAGAAGAAAGAAACCTCATAGTATATATATGAAAAGTGGCCATTCGTTGATCAGAATTTTTTCTGCATCAAAGAAGGATTCAAGATGGCAGGTAGCTAGTGTGTATATTTGCTATCATAAAGAATAATATATTAATATAGAATAACAAAACAAAGATGCAGGATTAAAGATATATGACACATGTGTTAGGAAGTTATATAAGCTACCCAAACAAAACCAATGAAGAATAAATCGAAACCCTAAGAAAACAAGTAATGTTGAAATAACACTCACCCCTAGACCCCAAATTTCCAATTAGGACTCGAAAACCCTATCAAACCTAAACCCTTAATCCCCAATTGCTATTGTTGCGTTTCGGCTATATACACCGCAAATCCCCACGTCCCTAAGGACGTGCTTGCACGTCCCTAAGGACGTGCAAGTGGAGGGAGAGCCAAAAAAAAAGGGGGACGTGCTTACACGTCCCTAAGGACGTGCAAGCCCGCCTTCTAAAGGCGAAGAGGACGTGCCTCTTCGTCTTCCTTCCTTTCTTCTTCCTCCCGACGCCTTCCTTCTCTCCGTCTTCCTTCTTCCTTCCTTCTTCCTTCTTCCTCCTTCCTTCTTTCTTCCTTCTTCCTTCTTCCTCCTTCCTTCCTTCTTCCTTCTTCTTCGTCTTCCTTCCTTCCTCTGAGACCGAGAGAGAGAGACCCAAAGAGAGAGAGAGATGGAGACAGAGAGAGAGCTCGAGGCGGCGGTGGCGGCGTTGGAGGCGGAGGCCGAGGCGAGGGAGGCGGTGCCGGTGGCGGTGGAACCGGTGGCGGTGGAGGAGGGGCTGGAGGTGCTGGCGTCGGCGGTGGTGGCGGAAGAGGTTGGTGGTGGTGGGGCGGCGGCTGGCGCCGGCGACGGAGGCCGAGCAGTGGCCGAGGAGGAGGCGGAACCGCCGCGGAAGCGACGGTCCATTGAGGTCTCCCCGATCCCGACTCCACCCGTAAGTTATTTTAAATACTTTTTGTTTAATTTATTTTTATTGTTTGAAAATATATATAGTTTTTTTATTAAAATGTTTAATAGAATATAGTTTGATAGAATATAATTGAAAATATATTTTTGTAAATATAGTTTGATAGATAATATATATTGTTTAATAGAATATAGTTTGATAGAATATGATTGAAAATATAGTTTGATAGATAATATATATTGTTTAATAGAATATAATTGAAAATAGATTTTTTTGATTTATTTATATATTAAAAAGGTTTTTTATAGTATATAGTTTGATAGAAATAAATACTTGAATATATTAAAATATATTTATATATAAAAATATATTGAAAGATAATAAAAAACAATAAAAAAATATTAAAAATACATAAAAATTATTTAATTAACATTTGAATACATTTAAATATATTAAAATATATTTAAATACTTCAAATATAATATATTTGAATATATTCAAATATAAAAATATATTTGAATATAATAACAAACATTAATAAAATATTAAAATACTTAAAAATTATTTAATTAACATTTGAATATATTTAAATATATTAAAATATATTTAAATACTTCAAATATAATATATTTGAATATATTAAAATATATTCAAATATAAAAATATATCGATGCAATCCATAGAGTCAATGATTGTCAACTGCATGAGCTGGAAACTGCTTTGGAGATCGACCGATTCAAATGGCCAACAACGGCGTATCAAGTCAACCTTTTCGATGAGGTAAAGACTTTAATCTCCAAAAAGTGCTTCGATTATCTGTACAAGATGTGGCAGGACGTCGTGAACCAAAAGGTTCCTCCGGTATGCACGGACCGACATTGGAGGGTTTGTTACGGGATCCCTTGTGTCCATGAGATTCAGGCATACGTCAACTCCGGCACTCCGATACCCGCCGAGGACATCCACCCGTTCTGGATGGATTTGACATGGACTGACCTCGACGACACCGCACTGCCGTATGAGCTGTCATCTTCATACACGGCTTCCAACGATGTATGCGAGGATGAGCTGCACCCACCCTCATCAGCAAGCGTCCGAAGGAAGGGGAGGCCTCAAGGGTCGAGGAATGCCTGCAGAACCAACCCGTTGCCATACGAGGAGGTAAGGGAAAGGTTTGCGAGAGAAGAAGTGCGTGCTGCTCGAAATGCTGCTCGGCCTCGTCCACAAGCGACCTCAGCTCGACCTGGACGTGATGATGTGTTCGGAGGGTTCAACTGGGGTCGAAACAACGTTGATCCCTTCATGTTAGGTCATATTGAGATGGTGAGGAACACTGTTGGAGATGGTCATTGTGGCTACCGTGCTTTGGCGACTTTGACATCACCGATCGGCGAGACTGCTTTCCCGGAACTCAAGACGTTACTATGCAATCACTTGGAGGGTCACGCCGATCTGTACGCCGGTTGTTATACGGGAGAGTACCAATTCCAGCAGTTCGTCGACTACCAGAGATGTGCCGGAGCCACACATGGTGATAGGAGACGGTGGATAGAGCTTCCCATCATGGGTTTAGTATTTGCGACGGTATATCAGGTTCCTCTCGTCGTCCTAGCTTGGCATCATCCGTTCACATGTCTCCCCATGATCTCGCCGGCATCTGCTAACAACCCTCCCCAATCAGCAACTCTTGGTGTAGCCTGCATCGGAAACCAAGACCATTTTGCCGCGGTACGACTTCAAACGTCTTTTTTATTACCTATTCATGATTTTCATACATATGTCAATACTCTAACTCTAAATTTTTGTTCTCCTAGATCTGGTTGCGTCCTAACGCTCCTCTTCCGCCGCCTCCACTAGAATGGGTCGAACATCATCATCCGAGCGTCGAAGGATGGGATGCTCCGTTTCAAGCTCAGATTGAGAGATTTAGAGCTTTGCGTGCCGATGTCGGCCGTCCTTTACTATTTTCCTAGATTGTATTGCACAACTTTATTAAAATTATTAATGCAAACTAATATGCAAGTGCAACCCTAAAATATTTTCCTAGATTTTCCTAGATTGTATTCCTAGATTGTCTTTCACTTTCCACGAAAACGCAAAGATCTTCCATCTTCGCCAAGATTAATGTGAATCCCAATGTTTTCCTTTCCAAGAAAGTGGCTTCTTGCCATACTTTGTGGAACATACTACAAGACATTTTTTTGACATATACTTCAAATCCACTAGCTAAACACTTCAATTTTATTATTACGTCGGAAAACCTAAACCCTAACCCTAACCCTAAACCCTAAACCCTAAACGCAAAACCCTAACTAGGGGTTGCACGTCCTTAACAACGTGCAAGTATTGCACGTCCTTAAGGACGTGCTTGCACGTTGTTAAGGACGTGCAAGACTGAAATAGTGGACGTGCACAGTTCCAGACTTGCAAATCCTTAATCCGGATTTGCGGTGTATATAGTGGCACCCCTATTGTTGTAATCAAACTCGAAAACCCTATCAGCCCTAAACCCCAATTTCATAGTTTCCTCAAAAAGTAAATTCACTTACAATAAAGGAAACCTGCGAGAGAGAAGATGGGAGCCACTGCCATGGTCGCGACATCAGTGGCCAGAGATTGCAAGCCAAGGCTCCCATCGACTCTCCTCTTCGGATTCGTCTCGAGTTGTTACTTGTTCTCTCCCACTAACAGAAAGATCTTGGAACCCTAGATCTGAACGGCACAACGATGGAGAACTTGGTGCTTGTTTCGAAGGTGAGAATGGACCACAAGTGGAGTTCGCTTTCGCTCTGAGGTCGCAACACGAAATCGTGTGTTCTTCGGGTCGACGCGAACCGAGAAGGAGAGAGAGAGGAGGCGGGGTGGCCATGCTGTTGAGAGCCCTTCTTCAATGCACAAGAGGACATATGTTAACTTGAATAGGACCAGGAGAGTCTAGATCTGAAAATGGGAGAAAAAGAAGAGCTCTAGATCTGAGGGAAGGAGAAGAATATAGAGAGGATGGGGGTGAGTGAGTGACATAAAAAAGAGATATTAGTCTCTTTTGGAAATAGAGCGGGTTATGAAAATTTTCTAAGTATCAAAATGGGAAATTTACAGAAAACCACCCATTATATATAACCTTTTACACTTAACCACCCACTAAACACGAAATTACATAAAACCACCCATTAAATGGGTTTTGTTTTCAAATCACCACCCACCACATAATTCCATTAGAATTCCATTAAATATAGTATATATTTTAATATTTTATACTTCAAATTTAAAGTTTAAACTTCAATATATTTAAATTATATTTATTGTAGGGGTAAACACTTATATCAATATATGAGGAAAAAAATGAATTTTTTTTCTAAATATTCACTAAAAAATAATTAATTAACAAAATATTCAAACTTTTAAAATATTTACACAAATATTCATTTTTTGCAGATTTTTCAGAAAAACGCGGGCTGAGGCCGCGTTTTATTTATAAGGTAGTAAATTTAAAATTGGGGAAAAGGGATAAAATTAAGCTACAAAAGAGACGCGACCTCAGGCCGCGTCTCTCTTTTTTTTTTAAAAAAAAAAGGAAAATTGGAACAGAGAGAGAGGAGCCCGGCCGGAGGAGAGAGGAAAGGCGGAGGAAAATTGGGGAAAATTGGAGAGGGAGAAGGGAGGCGCGGGTGAGGGCGCAGGGAGGGGCGGCGATCTGGGGCCTGGGTGAGAGAGGAGGCCGCCGCCGGAGATGAAGAGGGTGAGGGAGGCGGAGGTGAAGGGGCACATGAGAGGGAGAAGTCGGAGGTGAGAGGAAGCTGAAGGGGCACAGGAGAGGGAGGCGGCGCGGGTAAGGGAGGGCGGAGATCTGGGGCACAAGCCGAAGGGACACGGGTGAGGGTGCGGCGCGGGCGCAGGGAGGGCGGAGATCTGGGGCACAAGCCGAAGGGGCACAGTTGAGGGTGCGGCGCGAGCGCAGTGAGGGCGGGGATCTGGGGCCTGGGTGAGAAGCGCCGAAGATCTGAGGCGGAAGCGCCAGAGAACACAGGGCGAAGGAGGGGGAGGATGAGAAGGACAGAGAGCACGGCGCCGGAGATCGAGGCGCCTTCGCTCCACCTCCGCTTCCTCTGTGCGTGTCCCTCGCTCCACTTTCCTCTGTGCGTCGGAGATCGAGGCGCCGGAGATCGAGGCGCCTCCGCTTCCTCTGTGCGCCGGAGATCGTGGCGCCTTCGCTCCACTCTCCGCTCCGCCCTCCTCTGCTCCGCGTCCCTCCGCCTTTCCTTTCTCCTCCGACCGGCCTCCTCTCTCCCGCCCTCCTCTGCTCCGAAAGAGACGCGGCCTCAGGCCGCGTCTCTTTCGTAGCTTCTTTTATCATTTTTCCCCAATTTTAAATTTACTACCTTATGAATAAAACGCGGCCTCAGCCCGCGTTTTTCTCAAAAATCTGCAAAAAATGAATATTTGTTTAAATATTTTAAAAGCTTGAACATTTTGTTAATTAATTATTTTTTAGTGAATATTTAGAAAAAAAAATCGAAAAAAATGAGTACAAATTTTAAATTTATTTGAAGGGCGGAGGTTCTAAATGTGAAAAATATTATTTAATTTTATTTAAAAAGTCAAACAAATTTTAATAAAGATACATTTAATAAAAAAATGCTTTTGAGCCTGGAAAAAATATTATTTAAACAATACTTAGATTTTTTTTTTCATTTTTAGTATATAGTATAGGTGTTTACAAATATAAAAGAAAATGAGAAATTAATTATTAGTATCGAAATAATTATTAAATTTAAACAATGCTAATGACTTATAAACTTATTTTTAATTTTGCTTAAAAAGAAGTCTATAAAATTTATAACCATTTTTAGGAATAAAATAGAACAAATTTGTTCATATATACATAGACCTGTCAATATAAACGGGTCATTCAGGTCGAGTCACTTTGGGTAAAACGGATCCCGGATAAAACGGGTTCCGGATATTTCCGAGTTGACTCGAACCCGGGTTTGACCGGGTTTCAGGTCATTTTAGGTCGATTTCGGGTTTGTCAATTTTTTCTTTTTTAAATTAAAAAAAATAATGATTTGATAATTTTGCGATAAGTTTTAATTATATATAAAAAAATAATTATATATAATTATAAATTAATCGGGTCACCGGGTCAAAATTACCGGGTCAATCGGGTCAAAACCCAGATTGCCCAGAAAATTTTCATGTTTCGGGTTCGGGTCAAAATTTCCGTGTTCGGATCGGAAATTTTCCGGGCATTCGGGTTGGGTCGACCGGGTCGGGTTGTGTTTTGACAGGTCTATATATACATCATGTTTCTAAAAAAAATTTATTTTTTTTTAAAAAAAAAAATTAATCAAATATATTTTGATATGTATTTGAGATTTTAAGTTAAATATAAAACTTAAAATAATGTATTATCATATATATTTGACAAAAACCTTATAAAAATAGACAACGGGTGGTGATTTGAAAACAAAACCTATTTAATGGGTGGTTTTCTGTAAAAAAAAATTTAATGGGTGGTTAAGTGTAAGAGGGTACATTTAGTGGGTGGTTTTCTGTAAATTTCCCTATCAAAATTTCAATTTCGCGCTTTTCTATAAATTTTAAATGGTTTTTTTTAACATCGGTCAATAAAAAAGACTGATGTGTCTATTTTTATTGACATCACAAATTTAGATATCGATGTTATATAGTTATTTAACATCATCCGTTTTTCTGGCTGATATAAAAAGTGTGATGTCTGATGACATAATTCTAGTAGTGTGTATGCAGTGAGAGTGAGGGATGAAATGGCTGGGTAGGATAAAGCCATGTGAAATGTACCTTTCAAGTACCTGAGTAAGTATACAGCAGCATCCCAATGAGGCTTGAGTGGGTTCTGTAGGAACTGACTAAGTTGCTGAATAGTGTAAGCAATATCTGGTCGAGTTAGTGTGAGGTATAGGAGCCTCCCCACCAATCTTTTGTAACTCTCTGGGTGTTCAAAAGGATCACCTATATTGGCAGAGAGTTTTGTACCATGTTGCATAGGGAAGGCAGCTAGTTTGCATGATTCCATTTGAGCATCTCTGAGAATGTCTAGGATGTATTTCCTCTGATTCAACAAAATGCCTGAGGAAGAACGAGAGATTTCCATCCCAAGGAAATATCTTGCATGTCCTAGATCTTGATGGTGAATGCAGAGTGGAGAGCAACTTTAGTAACTGAAATTTCTTTCTCAGAATTCCCCAAAAGAAGCATATCATCTACATAAACTAGTGCAATAGTGAATGAAGAGCCAACTGCTTTCACAAACAAAGAGTAATCATGTTTAGACTGGGTGTAACCCAATCTAACTAGGAACTTTGTCAATTCAGAATTCCATTGTCTGCTTGCCTGTTTGAGCCCATAGAGGTATCTGTTGAGCATGCAAACATGTCCAGGATTGACCTTATAACCATCAGGGGGCTGCATATATACCTCCTCTTCCAAGAAACCATGGAGGAAGGCATTGTTGACATCTAATTGATGCAATGCCCATCCCTTAACAACAACAAGAGCAAGAATAACTCTGACAGTTGCTAACTTTGCTATTGGTGAGAAAGTTTGCTTGTAGTCTTTGTCCTTGACTTGGTTGTAGCCCTTAGCCACCAACCTAGCCTTGTATCTTTCTATACTTCCATCAGGACTATACTTAATTTTGAAGATCCATTTGGAACCAATAGCCTTCTTGCCAGTAGGAAGAGTAGTAACAATCCAGGTGTTGTTTTTCTCAAGTGCTGCTAACTCAGCTTTCATAGCAATTTCCCATTGTTCAGATCCCTGTGCTTGCTTGTAAGATCGAGGCTCAAATGTTGCACACATATTGACAAAGGACTGAATAAAGGAAGGAGATAAGTGAGCTAAATTTTGTACTGGGAAGACAGCAAAGGACTTGCTCTCAGAATCTGAAACAGCCTCATGTGCTCTAGTGGGAAGATTGGTGCAAATGTAGTCATTCAGCTTAGCAGGCCTGTGAATAGCTCTTTTGGCAACCAAAGGAGCATGAAATTGTGGGATGGATGGACTTTCATCTGAGACATGTGAAGCTGGATCTTGTGGGTGAAGATGATCTGATATGACAACAGGATGTGAATCACTGCTAACCATGGGATCATGATGACTAGGAGGAGTGTCATCTTCAGAACTAGGAGGAGGTTCAAAATTATTGCTCCAAAATATCCCACTCTCATCACAGCTGTCAAAAGACAAACCAACAAGTGAGGAGGGACCATTACTATGTGTAGCTGTGGGTCTAAATGGGAAGACATCTTCAACAAACTTTACATGCCTGCTGACTATGATCTTTTTCTGTTGAAGATCAAACAATCTGTAAGCCTTTTGGCCTGGTGGATAGCCAAGAAAAACACATTTCCTAGAGATAATCCCAAGCTTATCTATGTAGTCATTTGGTTGCAGATAATAACATAGACAACCAACAATTATAAGATCATCAAAGGAGGGAGGATGATTGTGCAAAACCTCATAGGGTGACTTCCATTGAAGAACACTTGATGGCATCTTGTTAATCAAGTGTGTGGCACTCAAAACACACTCTCCCCAAAACTGAATGGGAAATCCAGCATAGTGCCTAATAGCTCTTGCAGTTTCTACTAAATGCCTGTGTTTTCTCTCTACTTTTCCATTCTGTTCATGAACACCAGGAGCTGTCCTTTGGTGTATAATTCCTCTAGCCAGCAACAAATCAACACAGCCTTTCTGTGTAAATTCAGTTCCATTATCTGTTCTCAAGACCTTAACCTTCAGTTGAAATTGTGTTTCAACCAAATTCAGAAAACCTGTGACCACTCTCAATACCTGCATCTTGTCTTGCACAAGATAAACCCAAGTTGTTCTAGAAAAGTCATCTAGAATAGTAAGGAAATATCGTGCTCCACACAAGGCTGGAGTTCTATATGGACCCCATAGGTCCATGTGTACCAACTGAAATAGCCCATCAGATACATAATCACTTCTTGCAAAGGGTAACTTGTGGCATGTATCACAAACAAAATCCTTTAAACCAACATCACAACATTCAGACAGATGTTTCATTTTGGAACTAGAAAGATGTCCTAATCTGGCATGCAAAGTATGTAGATTCACTACTTTATTACAATCATGAAAAGGTTGATTCTTCCCAAGTACTTCAAGACTTCTAACATGATCTGTTCCCAGCAATCCTTGAGACTTCAAGATGTATAATCCTCCATCTTCAGTCCCTCTAGCAATCATTCTTCTAGTTGTAAGGTCCTATAACCAACAGGATGCCTCATTAAAATGGAATTCCATTCTCTGTGTATGCAAAACCTTTGATACAGAAAGCAGATTATGCCTAAATTGTGGAACAAATAACACATTTTGCAATAACAAGTCATGTGTAACCTGCACAGATCCTGACTGACTCACAGCAATACTGGTGCCATCAGGCAAACCCAAACTGATAACACTTTGCAGATTTCTCAAGTTTATAAACACAGATTTATCAAATGCAATATTGTCTATAGCCCCTGAATCCATTATCCATTTACTCTTATCAACTTTATTATCACCTCATTTTGTCCCTCCATTGGACTGTCATAGTGAGGAGCATCTATGTAGGCAGCCATCTTGCCACCTTGCTTGGATCTCTCATTATCACGAGGCCCTTTGTACCACTCAGGGTACCCCACCAGCTTGTAGCAATAATCTCTGGTGTGACCTTTCTTGTTGCAATAGTCACATCTTCTCTCCACTTTTGGTTTCTTGAACTGATCACCACCATATTTGAACTCTTTTTTTGCTTGATCACCACCATGTTTGAACTGATCTTGCCTTGACTGTGAGTATCTACTCACTGCATTGGCTTCATACTCCATGTTGCTGCTTTGACCAACAACTAATACATTTGCATCTCCTTGAACTATCGAGGTCACTCCTTTGGACCTCTCCAACTGCACAACCATTTGAAAAGCTTTGTTCAGACCTGGCATTGGGTCTTTTGATAGAACATTGCTCCTCAGTGGCTCATAGATTTCATTAAGTCCCATCAAGAACTGCATTACCTTTGCCTTTTCTTCTCTCTCAATCACACGCTTGAGTAAAGAGCAAGAACATGCCTGATTCATACCACCACATGTGCAACCTGGAACAGCATCAAGAAGTAGTAATTCATCCCATATTTTCTTCAATTTACCAAAGTATACACCAATGGAGAGATTCTCTTGCTTCATATTTCTCAAATCTCTCCTCAGTTGATAGATCAAAGGATCATTTGTCTCATAAAATCTTTCCTTGATATCCTCCCATAGTTCCTTTGCCGACTGTACATACATCACAGACTCAGAAACCTCACTGGTCATCGAGTTTACCAACCAACATCTCACCATGTAATCCGCACGGATCCATTTCTCAAAATATTCGCTATTCTCAGCAGGTCGAACAACGCTCCATGTGATGAACCCGAGCTTGGCCTTGGCACCCAACGCTATGTGAACTCCTCGGCTCCAACTCACAAAATTCATTCAATTGAACGGTGTGGATACCAGCTGCATCCCAGGGTGGTCCGAATCGGACAAAAACAGCGGATTGTAATGGATATTGCCAAGATTTTGCGCAAAATCCCCAAATTGGAATCCAGTGGGGATCGTCGTCCCGATGACAAATCCTCTCCCAGCACCAGGTCCTGGAGGAGTGACAAAGGTTCCTCTTCCTCCTCCAACACCTGAACCTTGATTGTGAGGACTCGCATTCGGATTCACATTCAGATTTCCTCTTCCCGCCATCGTTGATTCAATTCGATCACGAATTTCTCAGCACAATGAAATCAATTCACATACAGATGCAGCGAAGACGATTACCTTCGCTCTGATACCATTTAGAAACTAAACAATGATAGATCGAATTGAACAGAAACTCAATCAAGCTCAGCTCATGAGCTTCAATGGAGGAATTTCGGAAAACCTCTCAATCACAATTTGCAGGGAGTTTGTTATGTTCTAACAGTTCAACTAACAACCTCTTAACATCTATTAGAACAGAATATGAAATGACTAAAATACCCCTACCGACATTCTTACCTACAACTTGTTACTATGGTATAAAATGCAATTGTATAAAATGTATATGTGGATATGAGACTATACTCTACACTAGGCGTGGCCATGGGTTACGGGTCAACTCGTGACACGCCGGGTCGTACGGGTCAATGACCCGCCGGGTCGTTGACCCGCCGGGTCCGGGTTGACGGGTTGGCGGGTGGGGACGGGTAGCGGGTTAGGGTTAGGGTCGGGGAATCCGTGACCCGTGACCCGGCGGGTCGACCCGCCGGGTCAACCCGCTTTTAAAAATAAAAAAAAATTTGAAAAATTTATTTTTAATAAAATAAATTTATAATATTATGTAAATTATTCTTAAAATAACTCACAATAATACATAAATTAATATGCAAAATGCAATGTGAGACACATAAACCCCATCCCTTCTCGTTTTATAGACTTGGAAGGCTTCCTTCATTCCCCTCATTTCCAATGTGGGACAAAGACTTTGTCCCACATCGAAAATATGGAGTTAGAATGAGAAGACATGGGGCTATATATATGTATCCCACCTACCACATTTCTTCCACTTCACTTGTTTCCTACATTTCCTACATTGGAAATTAAGTTGGAAATAAAGTTTGAGAAATATATTCTCATATTTTTTTCTCTTACATCACACAATGAAATTATTGTGGATGAAAGAATTAATATGGAGATATAATTTTCCTACATTTTTAACACTTCATATGAAAGTGATAAAATGTGTTGTGAAGATAAAATCTTTACATTTTATTTATTTATTTATTTTAATAGTAATTTTTTTAAAAAAAAAAAGTTTTTTTTTAAATAATGTGACCCGCCGGGTCAACGGGTCGACCCGGCGGGTCAACGGTTCAACGGGTTGACCCGAACCCGTCAACCCGTGATATTTACGGGTTAGGGTTCGGGTCGGCCAACCCTGACCCTTGACCCGGCGGGTCGAACCCGTCGACCCGGCGGGTCCGACCCGTGGCCACGCCTACTCTACACTATTCTATTTTATCTTTTTTTTTGTTTATTCAATTATTTATTTATTATTTATATGGATCTCTCCAAAACAACATAGCTAATCGGGGTTCGTTTGAACGCTATTGGGTGGTGGATCAACCTCGGTTGACCTTCCCCCAATCCTTGCCTTGTATTAAAAAAATTAATAGCTAGTGGGGGGGTATTGCATACAAATTAACCTCCAGACCTTGTTTGTACCACAACAAAACACAACGAGCTAGATTGTTGTTTTTGTTGTTATATAATATCAATAAAAAAAATCATTAAACTTAAATTATTTTTTTTATTAGGAAATTTTTTGGACAAACAAGCTCTACACAACAATATTCTTACGGATGAGGTTTGAAAGACCAGAGTTATTGTAGATATCGACCCTCTTGGCAGCGTGGTAAAGATGTGCAACCTTATCAGTCACTCTATTGTCAATCCTGAGAACATGAAAGAAGGATATTTCTTTCAAAGTCGATAGTGAAGTTTTAACATCTGACAAAGTGAGCTCAATTTCCCAAGTGCATTTAGTGCGATTGTTTGAATGATTTATGATTATGCTGGAGTCACACTCGATATGGAGTTTGTTGATTCGAAGTCGGATAGTGTATTAGATTCCTAATTTGAAAGCTAGCGCTTCTGCTTTAAGGGCGCTTTGTTTTCCTAGTTTTTGATAGCATATGCTTATTGGTCGGTCTTCCCAATCCCGGATAATAGCTTCCGTTGAACTATCCGAATTTGACAAGGGAGATCCATCGAAATCTAATTTAAATTAAATTAAAATTATTTTAAACACATAAAAGTTAACTAAATCCTTTTTGTTATAATATTATTATGTGGATGTACAAAGATACGACTTTACTTAGATAGAGTTTACCTTTTATAGATAGATTTATCTTATACTTGGAGTTCAAGGATATGACTCCTATATATTGTATGGGTGGATACTCCACAAGAAATCAATTGAATCCAATCTCATATTCTCCCTTGATTCTTTTGTTTTACAATACGTTATCAGCACGATAGTTTCTAAAAATGCTAAAACCCTAATTGTTCTCCACTCCTACGTACACCGCCTAACTTATCACCAGCCGCCCATGTTCCCCATAGGCCATAGACACCATCAAGACGCGTATGCAGGTGCTCGGCTCCTGTCCTATCAAATCCGTCGGTGTTCGGAGCGCCCTCCGATCAAGGTTTTCTGCACCGTAATTTTTCCTTATGCAATCAAAGGTATGAATTGCAGTCAAAGCCGCCGCCCGCATAATCAGAGGTCTCGCCGCAGGCGAGTTGAAGGCCAGGAGGCGGCTTCAGCGGCCTGATTTTGCCATCGTTGAAGAGATCTTCCGACGGGAGCGAGAAGTTCTCATCACACCGTTCGACGCAGAACGTCGAACGAGATCTTCCGCCGGGAGCGAGAAGTTCTCATCATGCCGATCGAGGCTCGGAAACTGTCCCGCGGCGGTTCTGAGTCCATGGGCGACCTGCACGCGAGCCCAGGAACAACCGATGTGAAGCCGTCGCCGCCTCTGAAAATCCAAAACGAAGAAGACGAAGGATTTTTGGTGCAGTTTTGTGTTAATCACAAAACCAGCCCTCAAATTATCAAAATTGCGGATTGACATGTATTTTTCTGATAAATAACTGAAAAGACCCAAACTTCCAGGGTTATAAGTTTCGCCCCTCATGAAGCGATGAGTGGAAAATCTCTTCCCAGAAGCGATGAGATTTAGCGAGTGAGGTAGATAAACACATCCCCCGAAGAGGATGAATACATAAATTATATCAATCCCCGAAGTGCGCTGTCGTGGAGGTAAGTACAATTTGATTTTTCTAATTTATTATTTTGCTTATAAATAATTTAATTGGTCTCCCGAAGTAGAAAATATTAAATCCCTCGAAGTGGATGAAAATATTTAATGTCATCGATAAAATTCATCCACGTAGCGATGATCAATGATTATTATTTTGTTTAGTTTATTACATTTTTATCATTCATCTCCCGAAGTAGATGAAAAGACAATTCTCCTGAAGTAGATAAAAACACATAAGAGGTACGACTGGTACATTATAGTTTGTTTGAATATGTTTCGGAGTGTGATTATATAAGAGGTACGTTGATTTTACTTGCTTGATTAATTAAATCGATCAATTAGAATTTAAAAGGATTTAAGACATGTACATAAGGATGGATAGAATTATGTTATATGATATGTGTTTTAAATAAACCATGATTATAATTTATTAATATTTTGTTTTGGTGATGGATTGTGTTATGTGAGTGGTTTGTCCACGGATCCACACTAGGATATCATGGTAAAAGGAGGCGAATCCTAGAAGATTGAACCCTACTTGATAGTGAGTCTATATGGGTTAGACTCGACTTTAAGGCTCGTGATGGAGCTGGACTGATTTTTCAATATTGGTATATGCAATCGAGCTTGCGGTCAAGTAAGCCTAAACAAGCTAAACATCATATATTGGAATTATGATCTTTGTGCCTCTTGATCGTGAATGATTATATCTATGTGTTATGAGTTCATCTCGTACATTAAATATGGATTACCATTTAGTTGCTAATTGCAATATGCCGTTATTGATTGCACATATAGATTTCATATCATAAATCATCTCATGGTGCTAATATACTTTGATATATAAGAATTTAGAGATTTGATAAATTATGTGCGATTTGGGGTTGATGATGCACATATGATATAGATATGGTTATTGGTTAAATTGACCATATATTGAACGGATACATGATAAATGACATCTAAATGAATTGATACATTGATAAGTTGATGAATAAATTAACGTCATCATGCATCGATTAAATATTAGTCTCATCTTTGTAGTAATGAGCTAAGATGATATTGTTGATTCCACCTTGTACTTGTAAATTGTTTCATATATGATTTGTTACATAGAAGGTTAAATACAAACTCCTGAAGTGGTTGAACTTGTTTGATCCCTGGTCACCAGAAGTTGACATTATTTATGTATCATGAAGTTGATTTGTATTATATCTCCCAAATGTAATTGCATGCAAATAAGAAAACATATTTTGTCTCATAGATGATGATGAAATTAATGTCATTGAAATTTGAGATTACAGTATTTGTGAATGACATTGTTTATTGAAACAAGTGATAAATATCTCAATTGATATCCACCTGAAGTGGCCGAATGAATTTTAATTATGTGTAGTGCATTTATTTTAATTTATTGAGATCACTTTTATTATTTGCTTGTGAGGTGTATATATTTGAATTTACTTTTGCACAAAACTCTAAGTGTTTCCAGAAGAAACAACTTATTGAGAGTTTTTATGCCATAAACATATGTGGTTATATATTGAGAAGAATTATTTATGTCATTAGTGTTAATAAAAGGCATATATTGAATGAAGAGCATAAATGATCCAACACCTTTGATTATGTAAACTCTGCCATTTTTGGTTTGTTATTGGTTCAATTTGGCTATCTTATGGTGCATGGAATCTTTACTCTATTTATCTATTTGATTTTATTTGCATTTTATGTATATGAATATGCATTGGAAATGTTTCTTGAAGAAACGATTATGGGAAGATAATGCCAATTTTATTCAACAAATGATGATTTGGGAGAAGAGTTGAGCCCGAAGACTCTTTATTTTGGAATCTTGTTCTTAATCTACTTGGGTATGGTAGAACTCAAATAAATAGCTAGCTAAATGACATATGGTTCATAACAACCTCTTTTATTGCCAGATGCAATATATATTGTTACCTCTAGTAGAGGACATAAAGAGGATACGGTGCGCGCGACCGTTGTTAAGATACTGGTCATAATTTTGAGAATGATTATAGATAATCATGTATGAGTCGACTCCCACATCAAGGAGAATGTGGAAGAACAAGTCAAAGATGATGGTTTACCTATTGGATTTGTAATCTCCCAAACTGTGAATGAATCATCGCATGAAAATGTTAGAATGCTTTAGAGCGTGATATTTGATGATATGGAAAACCAGAAGTTTTCATGATGAAATATCTAATGAGTGCTTGTATAAAGTCTATTCTTGGCATAATTAAACCTTATACATGTCTCCAGAAGAGCATCAAAATTAGTCCTCGAAGGCCTATTGATATAATCAAGCAATATACTCATATGAGAAAATGGCTCTAGAAGAGCGTCAAAATACTCTAAGTGAAGGAGTGATGATAGATAAATTGGAATCATAAAAGCCAATGGAGGACTAATAATTGCCAGAAGCAGTGGTTTTCCCCTAGTTGAGGATGTCAAAAGAAGATCCAACATAATAAATAGATTACCCATGTTGGCAATATGGATATAGTATGGAAATGCTATCAATGAAATTGATATTTTGGATATATGAGCATTGAGAAGCTGACGATTAAATCGACCAAGTGGAGTCGTTATTTATGAGATTGTCATTTAGGATAATGCTAATACATGGGATGACCCAGTAGAGTCATCAATAATAGTTAATAAGCAGGCATGAATATCAGGAGCTTGATTCAATTTCGGTCAACAATAGAGTAAATTCTCCCTCTTGTAATTTATCTCTAGTAGAGAGCGTGGTATTTACATGTTCAGTACAGGCACCGAAATCCCCCCAGATTACACTAAATCGTTATAAATCAAGAAAATTGATGTATATGGAGGATTGGGTCCCCATAAATGATCAAATACCTAGAGTTTATCACGAATGATAAAATACTCGGTATTTAGGGGGAGAGGAAAAGGAGATCAAGAAGCAATATATTGCATGGAAGAGAAGTAAACCAATGCACTAGCATGATTTAGATCGAGATTCTAGTAGTAACTTCGAACAATGGTGATGTGTCCACAAGTATACTCCTGAAGAGATTTCATGAACGTTGACAATGTTAGAATTGATTATAAGTTGTCTTGAAATAATCAGATCCTTGATTATCGTTGATGGCGCATATATAAGTTTGCACTTGAAGTGTTTGATAAGAATAATTAGAACTTCCAATATGCGGAGGATTAGTTGGAAATTAGTTGAAAGCTCTAAACATATCTCGACCTGTAGTTCGAGTGTACAAAGAGAGGCATATTACAATATGAAGACAAATGATCGTTTCATCTTTGATTAGGTTGTGAAAGGATATTAATGGTCCAGAAGTACCATGTCTTTATAAAATTGGTGATTTATATGCTAAATTGAGGGGGAGAAAAGTTGTACTCTTTTCCTTAACTTTGGTTTTTTGTCCCATTTGGGTTTTTCCAGAGCAAGGTTTTTAATGAGACAGCTCCCCTCATAAGGATACATTGTATATCCCAAATTCTAGAAAGAAATAATTCATGCAAAAATGGATTATTTAAGCATGAAGTTTTTGGACTTGTAGCTCCAACATTGAAAAGTGGGTGTTCATATAAAGGAAAACATAAAGCCAAATTGATTGTACAAAAGCCTATTAAAGGTTACATGAGAATGTATTCACCAGGAGTAAATATAATTTGGCTCCAAATGTAAGTGACAGACAATGTAGGTGCATACCCATATAAATGGGAAGAATCGATTGAAAATGCCTGAAGTACCATACAAAGTTGTACTCTTTTCCTTAATCTTGATTTTTATCCCACTGGGTTTTTCCAAGGTAAGGTTTTTAACGAGGCAACTTAAGCACCAGTTAATACATCAGATCCCCCATATTAAAAATGAAAAGCACAGTAGGTCCTGAAGTACCTTATGCATGTGCATCCAAAGCAGCTCAACACTAATACATGGAACTCAAGCGCGCTAAAGTCAATCACGAAGACATTCCAGCTTATACACATCAAAGACAATGTTGAGATTCGACCATAAGCTCATGAAGACGGCGACATTAAGAAGAATGAGAAGACTCCGAGAAAGATGTTGAATTCAGGGGGAGTATACACGCACTGCACTCTTTTTCCTTTCGATCAGGTTTTATCCCACTGGGTTTTCCTGACAAGGTTTTTTAATGAGGCTGAACCACAAGGGCGGTGTACATAGAAGGCTGCACTCTTTTTTCCTAAGCTATGGTTTTGTCCCATTGGGTTTTCCTAGCTAGGTTTTTAACGAGGCAGTTGGCGGAATAAAGGTTGTACATCCAAGGGGGAGTGTTATAATATTATTATGTGGATGTACAAAGATACGACTTTACTTAGATAGAGTTTACCTTTTATAGATAGATTTATCTTATACTTGGAGTTCAAGGATATGACTCCTATATATTGTATGGGTGGATACTCCACAAGAAATCAATTGAATCCAATCTCATATTCTCCCTTGATTCTTTTGTTTTACAATACTTTTAACATTTATAGATTTATTTTTTATAATCATGCGGAATCCAATTTATGCACTCATTAGCAACCCTTGGCAGAAATTAAAACATCTATAAAAATGAAGACATAGTCACAATGATCGTGCGTGCGTGCTGATGAGATACACGATACGTCCGTTACCTGCACTAAACAATTTTTTAATTCCTTCTCTCCTCCCTAGCTTCTCGACATCGAATGCAACGTCAGATGCCCGTTTCTTATGGTAAAACTATGTAGTACAATTATATTACTGTGTGTTAGTATAACTGTGCAATTACCAATCACAAGTTGGTGTAGTGGTTATGGGGCTACATCCCATGCCTCGAGGTTCGAAGTTCGAATCCCCGTAGAAACATGGAGACGCTTGTGAGTGGAAGGGTCAACCCCTTAATGGGCCTACAGTAACCCGATCCAGATGTAGAGTGGGTTAAGCCCACTTGAACTGGAAAGGATCTAAAAAAAGTATAACTGTGCAATTGAGTGATTAAAATCTTGTTTTTTTTTAACATTGTTTCACATATCTTTTCGTTTTAAAGCGATAAAAAAATTTATTATTTTCAGGAAAATATTTTTTCGAGTTTATTATGTTAGATAGAATATATATATAGGTCCAATTACCCATGTATAATTAGGATTAACTATCTTGTACTCCTATATATATTCTAACCCCCAATGGGGATTATTCACTCTGACATGGTATCTGAGCCTCTAGGGTTTCATCAAAATCAACCCTAATTTTTCGATCCCTCCCCGACCTACTCTTCTACCACGGCGCCGGTCATCCCCTACTGCCTACGCAGCACCGATCATCCCCTTCCTCTAGCTCTCTCGAGTCGAAATCTGAGCACCCTCTTCTCTTCAATCTCCTTCGTCTTCTGGCCTCACGCTCGCCCTCCCCCCAAATCTTTCCCTTCTTACGTCTCCATCTCTCTACTGAAACCTTAGCCCCCCCCCCCCCCCCCCGGGATACTCACCTCTCTCCTTTTTAGGATCCGAAAGGAAAATTCTGGCTCTGCAATCTGCCTGCTGAAATCCCCTCAAGTCTAGATCTGAAATACCCTACACCCCACACCTTTCCCACCCTTTCCCGGTACTCCCAATTAGCTCCTACTGAACTCGGCGTGGGGACATACACAGTCGCCGACACCGGAGCGAGTTCCGACATCCTTCCCCGATACACAGTCGCTGATCTCCTCTCTCGCTCGCAGACGCGACCACAACAGCCCCCGTCGACCACCACAGCACCAGATCCGGCATATTTCTTAAAAAAAAAACACCGAGCCGATATCCGAGCCTCACCATGGCCTTCTACGATCATCAACGACCTCTTGTCGCGTTATCTTCCCTCCAAGTCATTTACAGAGGGGGTATTCCCCCATTGGAGCCCATCATCAAGGCTACCTAGCCTCTCCAACGAGGCCATACCCAAGCCAACAGGGACTCCTTGGGCCCTCTCCGCACCATCTGGATCAGGCCTTAGCAGCGGGATCATCGTCACCGTCCCGACACAGGCAACCCGCCATCATGACACCTACATGCGTGTCACCTGCCGATCCGAACTGGTACATGAATAGCGGAGCCACTGCGCACATGTCGCACAACCCAGGTATTATTTATGTCCCTGCTTCTAAGAGTCTTTCTACCTCTATTATTGTTGACAATGGTGAACGCATTCCTACCTTGGGTCTTGGGCACACTACATTACCAACTCCTACCACCGACCTAAGCCTTAACAACATCCTCGTCTCCCATAGCTTAACAAAGAACCTTGTATCCATTCGTCGCCTTACCATAGACAATAATATCTCCATTGAGTTTGACCGCTTTGGGTTTGCTGTCAAGGATTTCACAACTGGAGCCCCGCTCATAAGATGTAATAGCGCTGGAGACCTATATCCTGTCACCAACAACATACATCATATCACCTCCCCCGCAGCAAGCAATCTATCAACAGTTGCTCATTTGACATCTCTTTGGCACGCCCATCTTGGCCACCCAGGTTCCCCGGCTTTCGAGTCTCTCAGGTCCAAGCTTATTCCCTGCAATAAAGCCCCTCCCTCCACTAGTTGCCCGGCGTGTCAGCTTGGCAAACACACTAGATTTCCCTTTTCCACGTCTTATACTCAGGTGCATGCTCCATTTGACATCATTCATGATTTCATGGTGATCTGTGGACATCTCCTATTATCAGTCATGATGGTTTCCGCTATGGACTTGTTCTGGTTGATGCATTCTCTCGTTATTTTTGGGTGTTTCCCCTAAAGTCCAAATCTGAAGTTTTTACACACCTTATGATCTTCCATAGCTTCGTCCGCACCCAATTCAACCTCCCCATTAAATCTTTTCAATGTGACATGAGCAGTGAGTTTAACAACAATTCCCTTACATCCTTCTTCGCTACTCATGACATTCAATTCTGCTTCTCTTGTCCCCACACCTCCTCCCAGAATGGGAAAGCCGAACGGAGCATTCGCACCCTTACCACTTACATGAGGACTCTCCTTATCCATGGGCATGTCCCCCTGCAGTATTGGCCATATGCTATTGAATCGGCATGCTATCTTATCAACATCACTTCTTCCACAACCATCTAGAATTGGTGCCCTGTTGAGATATTATTCCGAGTCACTTCTAAATACGACCACCTCCGTGTGTTTGCCTGCCGGTGTTACCCCAACCAAGCATCTGTTCTAAATATATTGATGCCTCCGTAGAAAAGGGTCGCGGAATTGACAATATTCCGTAGAAAATGGTGGCGGAATTGACAATATTGCAAGGGGACTCAAATGATGCTATGTGGGGGCTTCTTCTAAGCGGATTGTCGACAGTGGTGATTGAATTAGATTGCAGCCAGGCCATAGCACAACTTAGGAGGGCGAGGTAGTACAGAGGACTTGCTGGTGCGCTGCTACACAAGGCCAGGCCGAGATGTTGGCTCGGGCATTTCGAAGCTGCATGTGGAACCATGTCCGCTGAATGGGCAATTAGGCAACCCATCTATTGGAGCAATTGCGGCCTCAAGAGTCAAGAGAGGGTTTTTTGTTTTCTGAATTCGAATCACCACAAGACTTATTTGATATCGTAGTTGAAGATTTAATGATTCAACATAAAGTATGTTGGGTTTTCGTAAAAAAAAAAAAGCGTGAAAATTGTTAACACTGTGTTTGCTAGTTAGTTAGAGAGAGTTGAGAGAGGCTAAGCTGTTCTATAAATAGTCGTCCCTCTGTAACAAACATCTCAACTGATTTTTCTTTAGTAATGGAGAAACACTTTGCTTTCATGTTCTTTATTCTATCTTCATCTTTCTCTTGATTCTCTATGATCACCATGGTATCGAATGCTAATCAATGATAGATTTTCTTCTTTTCATGATTCTCTGTGTTCATCAACTGCAGATCTGTGTTGGGGACCTCCCACTATGGCAAATCCAGAGGAGCACTCGGCCGAACGTGATCGTCATCGAGACTTGATCTCTGCAGTCGATCTTCAGAATCCTCTTTTCATTCATCCATCTAAGAACTCTGGGATGATTCTCACGACTATTCAACTCACCGGTGACAATTACAGACAATGGAGGAAAGCCATCACAAAAGGCCTCTCTATCAAGAACAAATTAGGGTTTGTGGAAGGCACCTTGATCAAGTCATCGGAGAACATTGCAATGTGGAATCGTTATAATGATATGGTATGTTCCTGGCTTCTGAATACTATTTCAAAGGAAATTTATGCCACAATTGATGAGTTTGACACGGCGAGAGAATGTGGCTTGATCTTGAAGAGAGCTATGGCCAACGAAATGGTCCTCTAATCTTCTTGATCAAGAAAGAAATTCAAGAATGTACTCAAGGTAATGCCTCTGTGACTGAATACATCACCCGTCTAAAAGGGCTTTAGCAACAACTCTCTGGATTAGTGGCACCAATTCACTGCACATGTGGTCAGTGTGAGTGTAACATCCAGGCTCAAGTTGAAGCACAAGATTGGGAGAACAAACTCATGCAATTCCTCATGGGATTGAATGATGAGTACTCGGCAGCTCGCCGTCAATTGCTGCTCGACACTCCTCTCCCATCTGCAAGCACAACTCATGCTCTACTCTTGCAAGATTCTATCAGCTCCAAGATTTCGGGATCAAAGTCTGCATCTAATTATTCTACTGCTCTTATGGCTCGTCAAGGGGGCTCCAGTACTAGGAAAGACAAATCCAAGAAGGACAAGTGTAGCCACTGCAATGGAAATCACAAAGCTGAGAAATGCTGGGAGATGTTTGGATATCCAGAGTGGCATTACAAGAGCAAGAACAAGCCGCTAATCTCAAGATATGGGTCTGAGTCAAAAGCTTCATCTTCAAAGAGCTCATCTACGAACAATGCTTCTTCCTCAAATTCACCTGTGCTTTAGTCGTTGACAGCTGATCAACAGAAAATGCTCTTTTCTTGGATCAACATGATGGAACAACATAAGGATAACCTACTTGAGATCAACTTTGCAGGTACTACGTACCATCTGTTGCGGTGCATCTAATTTTATAGGTTTGTGGATTTTGAATAGTGGGGCCACAGACCACATTACATGTCACACAAAATTCCTCATCAATTCTACCTCTACAAACAAATCTACCTCCATTCATCTTCCCGATGGCATCACTAGTCGTATTGATCTTACTGGTGATGTCACTACTACAGATTTAACATATGTCGGGTGTTTTTTAACGAAACGGTCGGGTGTTTTCGACCTCCTTTTATTCGCTCACCTGACAAATATCTCTCGGGTGTTTTATAAAAACTCCCGAGAAATAATTCTCGGTCAGGGGTTTTTTAAAAAACTCCCGAGATACTGTCGGTCCCCCAGCGGATAGTTCACTTCTAACTCTCTCAGGAGTTTTTTTTAAAAACTCCCGATAGAGTGTTATTGGGTAACCGACATGATTTAACATTCTCTCAGGAGTTTTATTTAAAAAAACCGCCGATAAATATTTTATATATATATATAAAATATCCAGCTTTATATCACATTCACTACCCTGCTGCCCTCTTTCGAATGTATATAAAAAAAATACCATCATCTTAATTGCAAGAATACAAACACCACAATATCAACATAAACTCACATAACCACTAGATAGATAAATTCCAAATAATTTAGCTACTAAGTATTATATATACTTAAAAGAGTAATTTACACTTTGTAACAGCATTGTACGGAATCTAGAGTAATGAGGACCATGATAGTAATTTACAAAGTAAAAACAAAGCTAGATTCACTTGCTAACCATAAGCATAAGTATCCGACCATTTGTATCCTAGTGGTTGAATGCAATATGAACTTCTCAGCCCAACTGTAGCATTTTGCTTTTCAGCGTTCTGCAAAAACCAAGGGAAATTTTCATGTAAGGTATGAGATATTCAAACCAATTTTATGCCCATACAAGCTCTTTAATCTTATCCCTGGGACCAAAATAAGGAAATTAAAGAAAATGCCAAACCTGAAAGCATGGTAAGTTCTTTATACCCTCTTCAGTTACAAAGTTGTACTTCTGTGCCAGCCATTCATCAAAACACAAACAAAGACTACAGAAAAAGGCACAACAGCAGTTACCTCAAGCATCATTTTGGTTATAATAATTGAACTGTCAAAAGTGGCAACTTAAATAGCACCAAAAAAAGGGGGTGAAACCCTACACTGTTAATCCTCATATTCTATGGCCAAAAAGACTTATTAAGATGAATTAAAAATACACTGTATAGCCAAGGGTAAAGTCAATGAAAGTCGCTATATATCATCAGAGCCTGCATAAAACCATCGGTATCCAACATTCAATTCAAAGCATACAACTAATAACAGTTCATGCAGGAGAAAGTGACAAGTACATTCATTAATTCATTTCAACGATATCTTAGAATTTTGCTCAAGCCCTATGATAATCAATGTGGATAGTAAAACCATTGGAATCCAATTAGCAGGCTGAAGAAATAGTTTGACCCACCAGAAAAAATTGCCCAATGTAGATTGTATTTATCCAATAACGCTGCATCATTTATGCATGGAACCAAGAAATAGTTTTTTGCCAAGATAACAATGCATGAAAATATGACAACATTTTTTAAAAATCTAGATACTCTAAAAATAGGATAACATAGCACCACAAACTTGGTATTAAATCTTAACATATACAAACAGGTAATTTAATAAATGAAGCTGAATAGGACACAAATTTATTCAAATATAAGGAAATACCTGTCTCTTCCTCTCCTCAAGCTTTACACTGCCATCAATTCTGCAAACCTTATATCCTTTCTCGCTGAGGTAGTAGTCAATGATGTCTAAAACTTTTGTCCACTGAGAAAAAATTAGAACCTTATGCTTCCTTTCAAACATCTAGAGACAATACCATAAAAAAAATATGTGAGTAATGAATAATGTAACCATGAACAATCATTAGATTCTTATGCAGATAATGAAAATTGAGATCCTACTTCTCATTATTTTCATCTTCACTCGGTTCCCTTAGTCTTTCCTACATGTCTCTGGATGTCAGATCAAAGCATAGTTTAGGGACTGCAAAAGAGTAGCAATTAGGCATGTTCATAAACATTCTCTTAAATAGTCACCTAATTTGTTCATCCAATCTGTGCTCCTGCATGGAGAGATTCTCAACGTCTTCCCGCAAAAGGAGCAAATAAACATCTGAGAACGCAGAGAATCAACACTTTTACGCCTTTTCATTCTCTTATTTAGGAACTGGGAAGGGAACACCTCCGTAAGACCACTTCATTTCTTATCCTTGCGCCAATTCATGAAAAAGAAAACACATCGCACCAAAATAAAGCCTAGTCGAATCCTCAAATCCGGCTTATCATCTTTATTTAATGCATGATAAAAGGCTACACCGAGATTCAACACCCTGGGTCAAGGAACCTAAACACAACGGTCTTTGTCAAAGAGATGACATAGAATCCTAAGTTTTGTTCACAGAAAGACAGAGATCACTTCAGTTAACTTCATAGTAATTTGTTATCCAATATCTCCCAGTACAAACAAAGCACCAATCCTATAAATTTCAACTCAAATTTCTGTCATCCAATGCATCAAGTAAACTAACAAGTACCAAAGGCAAAAGAAACAAACACACAAAACCCCATTCCTGTGAATTCAACTTAAATTTCCGCCACAATCAACGCCGAATGACTTCTAAAGTAGGGAAGAAAGAGAAGGAAATGGTGAAGAGAAAGAGAGAGAGCTGACCGTTCGTTGCGAACATCGAGGTTAAGGAGGGCGAGGAAGGAAGCCTAGCGAGCATCGGAGCTGAAATAGGAGAGCATGGAGACTAAAGGAGGAACAACGCCAGCAGAAACAAGGCGGGAGCGCGTCCTGGCGGAGGAGGAGATGTGTGACGTTGAAGGAGACGAACGTGGAGAAACCCGCCGGGGAAGATGTTCCGGACTGCTGGAACGTCGAAATCGAAATCGGAAGAAGAGACGCGAAGATGGAGGTTTTTTAGGGTTAACAGAGTGAGAGGTTTTCGATTGAAGGGGATTTCGGGAGTTTTTATAAAACTCCTGAGAAAACATATTCTGTTTATTAAAAAAATATATAAAAACTATTTAACGACAGTTCTTTTAAATAACCCCTGTGCAAATATCATTTCTCTGGAGTTTTTTAAAACTCCTGATAAATTAGGGCCGTAAGATTACCTTTTTGTACTAGTGTGTGCATCTTACCTCTACTCTTTCTCTAAATAAAACCCTGTATGTACCCCATTTCAAATTCAATCTTGTGTCCATTAGTAAACTGATTCATGACACTTCCTGTTTTGTATTTTTATTTTCCAACAAATGTGTAATACAAGACCCTGTCAAGAGGACACTGATTGTAGTTGGTGAAGAGCTAGGAGGACTGCACTATGTGGTTCCTCAAGCCAAGTATGGTGATAGCATTCTAGATGAGTTAGAGCAGTACTTGTCCCAATTAGTCAATTTTCGTAGTCCTCAATGTGCTACAAATTTTGTATTACCCATGTTTTTACCTTATGAGCACACCAACCCCTAGGGCTGATATTCAAACTGAGTAGCTTGGGCTCGGCTCGGAAAAAGCTCGGCTCGAGCTCGTTCTAATTTAAAAACGAGCCAAGTTCAAGTTTGTAGTCTATCTTGTCACGAGCTCGAGCTTGCTCGTTTTTCTCGTTTAAATATGCAATTACCTTTTTACCCTTATATTTAATTTACCTTAGGTTTTGGTTTTGGTTCTGCTGTTTTTAAGCCATCATGTGACTCTCATCTCTCTCAGCTCTCATTCTCCGCTCAGATCTCTCCACTTTCGCCATTGTCACCGTCTCGTCCCGTCCTTTTTGTCGCCTTCATTTCCGCCGCCCCTTAGATCTGCTCTCGGAGACTTGACCCTTCAACACCCCTCGGATACGAGTTCCATTGTCGCCGCCCCTCAGGTCTGCTCTCGAAGACTCGGCCCTTCAACGCCCCTCAGATATGAGTTCCATTGCTGATCTCTATTGTCGTTGCCCCTTATATCTACTCTTGGAGACTCAACCCTTCAATGCCACTCGGATCTAAGTTCCATTATTGATCTTGTTTGGCCCTCCATTGTTGACCCTCGTCCCATATCTACTCCCAAGACTCGGCATGCTCAGTCCTCTCACAACTTTCTCTTACTCAATCTCACATATTTGTCTCGCTTTATTGTTAGGTAGGAGAAAACTCCATTGTTTGTCTGATTTGTTATACTCCATTGATACTGTAATTTAACTAAATTTTTTTGTTGAATGATGTCAAAAGACTCAAAACTTGTGAAATTAAGAAACAATCATGGAATGTACAAAGTAGTTTAAGAATGATGCTTTGCAATGGCTTATACGATTGGAAGAAGAAAAATCAGCCTAAGAAAAAAGGGCTTTATATTTTCTTATACAAATCGAGCTAAAATAAAACGAACATGGTAAATGATCTCACGAGCTCGAGCTCGGCTTGAGGATAAGCGAGCTCACGAGCTCAAGCATCCTTCCCAGCTCGCGAGTCGAGCTCAAGTATCTACTTGGGCTCATTTTTTTATAGAGCTCGAGCTCGGCTCGTTTATACAGCTTGAACACTAAGTACTCGAGCTCGTTTGCTCGTATATCACCCCTACCATCCCCACAACCTTGTGGCATTTAAGGCTTAGTCATGCTCCTCATGACAAATTGTTACACATTCCTCCCATTGTTGGAGAATTGAATAAAGATAAATATCATTTTCTATATTCTGTTTGTCCAATAGCTAAGTATACAAAATCAAATTTCTCTTCAAGCACATCTCATGCTGATAAATCCTTTGCTTAGTTATATTGTGGTCTGTGGGATCCCTATGATACTCCTACTTACAATGGGCATCGATTCTTCTTGACTATAGTTAATGACCATAACAGATGTGTTTGGGCCTACCTCCTCAAACATAAATCTAAAGCCACACCCTCCTTAATAGCCTTCATTGTTGTGATTGAAACACAGTCCAGTGCTTTGTTTGCACTCTAAAAACATATCAAGGGACTGAGTTTTTTTTAACTCTTATCTAACCTATTTTCTTCTCCTAAAAGGCATCATACATGAGAGCTCTTGCACTGCTACACCCCAACAAAATGGTCGGGTAGAGAGGAAAAACAGATACATTTTGGAAACTACAAGGGCCCTTCGTTTTCATGCATCTTTACCTATTAAATTCGGGGGGGGGGGGGGGATTGTGTGTTAAGTGTTAACTGCTACCTTTGTTAACAATCGTTTACCTATTCCTTTATTCCACAATAAATCTCCCTTTGAGGTACTAAATGGCCATCCTCCAACCTATGATAGATTATGAGATTTTGGCTCCCTTTGTTATGTTGCCACCTCTACTATTGAGAGGAAAAAGTTTGATGCCAAATTTGATCCTTGTGTGTTTGTTGGCTACCCTTCTGGGTTTAAGGGATACAAAGTTTTCAATTCAAAGAGTAACAAATGCATCCATCAGTAGAGATGTATACTTTGTTGAACATATCTTTCGTTTTGCCAAAAATTACAATCTTGGTGATCATGCTCCATCTTCTAATGGCACTTTACCATCTGCGTCATCTTCCTCTGACTTTCACTTTAATGACTGCACCCATGTGGCATCTTCTTTGCCACCATTTCAGCCAGTGGACATTATTCCCAACCTTCTATTAGCCTTAACCCCCCCCCCCCCCCCCCCCAAAAAAAAAAAAAACTGATTTTGAATCCTTTTCTGACTACTCTCCATCTCATGTTCCTCCTTCATTTGATGACATACTTGCTATTGTCCCCCATTGACACACCTGCTATTGTTCCCACTTCTGATGCTCTTCCTACATCTGTTCATCGCTTATCTAGAAATGCTGATCCCCCTAGTTGGTTGAAGGACTATGTGTGTGCATATTCTTCTGACTCTAAACCGTCTGTAGGAAGTAAGTCTCTCTATCCCTTATCTGCTTGCTTGTCCTATGCCATGTGTTCACTTTCTTATCCAGACTTCATTCATAATGTGACCTCATTATCTGAACCCACTTTCATGCCTGATGCACTTAGTAAGCCATAATGGATCAAGGCTATGCAGGTCGAGCTCAATGCTCTTGAAGCCAATCATACCTAGACTCTTGTTCCTAAGTCTACTACTCATTCCATTGTCAGTTCGAAATGGTTGTATAAAACCAAACTCAAAGCTGATGACACTCTACACAGATACAAGGTAAGGTTGGTTGCTTTGGACTTCTCACAATTAGAAGGTATTGATTATGAGCCCTTTGCCCATGTGGCTAAAATGATTTATGTTAGGACATTGCTTGCTCTTGCTCTTGCTACAGCTATAGGGTGGTCTGTGTCACAGATGGATGTGACAAATGCATTTCTCCATGGTGAGTTGGAGGAGACTGTGTACATGGATTTACCCCTAGCTTATGCTTTGCTTAAGAAGCTTCATTACCCTTAGGGGGACTGTGTGAATGAGGACAACAAAGCTGATAGGATGGTATGCAAATTGAATAGATCTCTCTATGGCTTGAAATAGGTACCAAGGCAATGGTTTGCTAGATTTTCACAACGGTAAAAGCAGCTGGATATGTGCAATATATCTCAGATTATTCATTATTCTTCAAAAAAACAAAGTCATCCTTTTGCCTTGCTAATCTATGTTGGTGACATTTTGGTAACGAGTGATAGTGTTGTAGAGATCAAAGGGTTGAAAGATCATCCGTATAAGTATTTTTTAATGAAAGATCTGGGCGAATTGAGATATTTTCTTGGTATTGAGATAAAGAGAATCAATGATGGGACACTGCTAAACTAAAGAAAGTACACTTTAGAAATCTTGAAGGAAACTGGGATGACTGGAGCAAAGCCTACAACTACTCCATTAGACCCAAAGATCAAACTCACTATGGAAGGAGAGCAAAAGAAGTTTGATGTGATTTCATATAGGAAATTGGTGGGAAACCTGGTATATCTCATCATTACCAGATCTGGCATTTGCTATGTTGTGCAAGTGTTGAGTTAGTTCATGCACAAGCCAAGTGATGTGTTGTGAGCAGAATCTGCCATGTTTTACAGTAACTTTAATATCGATTTCTGTATGCATTGCATTCATTTGGGTTTAAATAGTACAGAATCTATGTAGTTTATATTTATTTGCCAAATTATGGAATCTACACCAGTTTCTGTTTAATTCGCAGAAATCGAGGCATTTACAGCAATTCTACAGAAAGTCAGAAAAGCTCAGAAAACCGCTACATAAGTCCAAGATCAAAGCAGCGGAACGAGTCCAAAAGCCCAGGCTACTCGATCTCGAGTAAGCCTGGTCGAGCTAGACAAGCCATGTCCGAGCAGACATAGTCGAGCAAGCCTGCTCGAGAAACCAAGCTCCTCGAGCTCCGGAACCCTACTCGACCTAGATAAGCACTAGTCTAGGTCGACGAAGCCCAGACACCCATGCCCGGAGTCGTCGAGGAGAGCTAGCCGAGGACGACCAAGGAGCACTCGCTGCAGCGGAAAAGGAAAGTCGTTGCCGCGGATCAAGCCACTCGCTGCCAGCGGAAGAGCCAGCTCGCGGAAGCGGAAGCAACACCCAACTCGACCTCGAGGAGCCCTTGTCGAGGTCGACGAGAACTTGACTCCTTGTCCAAGCCAGTCGACTAGACTTACCCGAGCAGAGCCAGTCGACAAGACCAACCTTACTCGAGATCGACTAGGCGTGGTCGAGGTCGACAAGCACCCAGGAGCCCAGGTCCAAGCACATCGAGCACCAGCGAGACGAGACGACTAATCCTACTCGAGGTCGACAAAACCTTGTCGAGGTCGAGTAGAGCCGCTTCCAGAATCTTCTCGACTTGGCTTGTCCGAGTAGGATTGGAGTTCCTTGATGCCGAAGGCGGAAAATTCTATCCAAATCCATCGAAGATCTATCCGAAACTATCAAGTTCTATCCATCAAAGAGCAAGATCTATCAACATGAAGACATACTACCCTATTTAGAATTATCTTTTTCCTAGTTGATTTAATTCCATTATGTCATCTTTTAAGCAATTTAGATATAGATAGATATCTTCTTTCCTAGAATAGCTAGGGAATGAAGGCTATAAATAAAGCCCTAGGGGCTCAGTTTTAATCATCATCGAAGACACAAGTAGTTCCACAGAGAAGTTTAGGGAGTTCTAAGGTTTTTAGGGTTTTGGCTTACAGCGAAAGTTGATTGCCAGGATTGTAAAAGGCTTTGAATTTAGTTTATGCAAGTTTCTTCTTTTACATCAATGTCTTTTATTGCGATGAGGCGTGAGTAGTCCACCCACTTCTAGGGCTGGGGTGAGCCCGACGGTGGCCATGTGAGGCGATGCGATAAAGGTCAGATCTTTTGTGCGATTCATCTTCTATCCCTATGAGCATGATTCTTTTGCGAAAGTTGAAGGTGATCCTTGTTTGTGTTATTGAAGCGAAAGTGATCTTAATGCAACTTGGATTAATTATGTGAAAAAGGGTTAGTAACAATTAGGGTTTATGCGAAAGCCTCTATATGCCTATTTGTTAATGACGAAAGTTATTTGATGGAAAGCATGATCTTTTATGCTTTTATGTGTTGTTTTGCATGGTTATCGTTGTGGTGTTGAAACCCTGGCCTTGGAGGTCTTTTAATATATTGATTTATTTTCTGTCAAAAAGCTGAGTTTGGGTTTGAGCAATTGCAATTTACGTTATTTTAAAGTTTTTGTCTTTTTTCTGTTTTTTTGTCGACATAGACGAAACCCTTGTCGATCTCGAGTTGCCCTTTGTCGAAGTCGAGTAGGGGCTGGTCTAGGTCGAGTTGGTTTTCTGTTTTCTTTTGTCGATTTTCACTTTCTGTACTCTGTGTCGAGCAACCCTTGTCGATCTCGACAAGCTTGTGGTCGAGATCGAGTACGACTTTTTGCTTTACTTTTCGTTTTGCTTTGCTTTATTTCTTGCTTTGTTCTTTGCTTTTATTTCAGTTGCCCTTGCCGGGTTATTTGTCTTTTCTGCTTCTGTGTTTCTGTGCTTTTCTGTTCTGCTTTTGTGAGAATCTGATAGCTACCTAAGAACTGCTGACGTGCTTCCTCGTGGATTCGATCCTGACTTTTCTCTTACTACAATGGAAGGAAGTCTTGTATTTATTTGCTGAGACAGGGAAGTCAGTCTGATCTTTATTTCATATTTATTTCATACTTGACCATCCTCCTGCAACAACATGATGAGCATTGGAGAAGTGTTAAACATGTGCTCATATACCTGAAGAAAGCACCAGGACAATGTATGTTCTTAGATAAGAACTTTGATATGCAACTTCGTGCATTTTGTGATGCCGACTGGTAAAGTTGCCACATGACAAGAAGATCACTGTCAAGATTCTGTATCATGTTGGGAAATTCACTAATCTCTTGGAGAACCAAGAAACAAACTTATGTTACAATGTCATATTGTCATTCTGCAGAATCTGAATACAGAACATTGGCAACAGTTAGTTGTGAGATTACTTGGTTATTGAAATTACTTGCTGATCTTCACGTGCATCAGATGCAACCTGTCAAGCTGTATTGTGATAACAAGTCAGCTATGCACATTGCCCCGAACCCTGTGTTCCATGAACGAACTAAGCACATAGAAGCTGATTGTCATCTAGTACGTGACAAGGTACTCAAGAAGGAAGTTGTACTCGACTACATACCCACCAACGAGCAACCAATAGACATATTCACTAAGGTGGTTTCTCAATATCAATGTAATAAAATCCTTAGCAAGTTAGGTGTTGTTGATCAATTTAAAACAACTAACTTGAGGGGAACTGTTGACACTGTGTTTGCTAGTTAGTTTAGAGAGAGTTGAGAGAGGCTAAGATGTACTATAAATAGTCATCCCTCTATAACAAACATCTCAACTAATTTTCTTGAGTAATGGAGAAACACTTTGCTTTCATGTTCTTCGTTATATCTTCATCTTTCTCTTGATTCTCTATAATAATCTAAACACACACCAAAAAAAACCGTTGAAAAGTTCTAATTCGGAAACCGGGTCATTTAGTTCATCAACCAACCACCCTCTAAATTGACTTATATGGGAGAATCTCGTTTCGGTATAAGTTAATCCATCAAACAAAGGGTTAGACTTGCCCATTTCACGACCCTTCCAAATAGAAATAGCAGACCTCCTACACATTTTCACGTCACCTTCCACATATTTTCATTTTGACGGCCAGTCGGCCACACCTCTCCTATACCCGAATTTCTCTATTTTTTTTCTTAAAAGAATGTGTTTGATTAATATTTTTAAAAGATAAAAGCCCATAATTCTAATTAAAACGTTCACCATTTTAATAAAAAAAAGTCTAATTATATTTAATCACAATGTTCTGAACAATCACCTTGTACGAAAATTTATAAAAATCTAATAAAACCCTAGCTAGATATGTTAGAAAACCTGACATACTAATTTATTTTGTGCTCCTAGTTTTTCCTTTATACTACTGGTTCTAAATTTTTTAAGTGTTTTAAGTTCAATCAACAATTAATTCTTGATGAAGTAACTTGTATTTTAAAGCCAGAGCCAAAAAAATATATTTTAAGTAAATTTATCTCAACTTGGCTACTTTATATAATTTTATATAAAATCACCGCAATTTAAATTTTTGGGAAGTTTTCAAGTAATCATCTATTCCTTATTCATTTCCACAAAACTGTTCTGTACCATTTATATAAATATTTTAAAGAAGATAAAAATTATATAAAATATCAAAAATTTAAAATAATTTAATATTGCATAAAATTATAAAAAAAAATTAATATTTTATATAGTTTTTATTTTATTTATAAAACATGTATAAATAGTAAAAGAGATCTATTTAATAAAAGAGGGAGTATATGTCATTTATAACTTTTTCTATAAAAAACTCGATATCTTACTTACATTTTTTCCATGAAATATCCTTTTTCCCCATACATAATTTTCAACAATTTGAAGGTTTGTTAACCTTATAACATTGTCCATTTCGATAATTAAACTAAAATATTTAATAAATACTAACGCAATTTTCTTATTATAAAAAAAAGTCAAAAAATACAGTACACTTTGTTAAAAAAAGAAGAAGAAGATTAGTGCATAAAAAGATTATAAACCAAACCAGGAGTGAGAAGTGACGACAAAAGAATACTCGTATATTATATATAAAGGTCGGGATCCAGAAGCGAGAGAGAGAGAAAAAGAGGGCCGCAAAAGAGCCAACAGTGCGAACTGCGAAGGTGTTTATCGTCGCATTTTCTGGTATCGATTTCTCTCTCCCTTCTTCCCCATTTCGCTCTACTTTGCTCGTATCGCCATTGATTCTTTCTTGTGAGTTGTTCCATTCCATATCACTGATTTATTTGGCAATTTTTTTTTCTCGATATTCATCTCCTGTGTTTCATTTCTCTTCCATTCCGGTGAAAGATTTGTTTCTGGTCTCTCTCGCTTCTTTTTGTTATTATGTGAGAAGCTGCGATGTGAATATTTTCATTTCAGCTTGAAGCTATTGAGTGATGTGTTCCGTTGCTTTTGAATTTTGATGGTGATTTGTTCGGTTCATCATTATTCAATCCGCACGAAATTTATTTTGGCTGTACAGTTGTCCCTTTCAATGTTCACTGCTCTGGAGCCCCCAACTTTTGTGTATTTTATGAATTCATTTTTCTGGCGAGATCTTTTGTTTTGTTCATCTTACAATCAGAAATCCTGGTTTATTTGCAACTTGAAAGGGATGACAAACTGAAGTTATAGGAGTAATCTGCATCTGAAGGATTCTGAAAGACGTAAAACGGGATAAGATGGGTGGTGAACTGGTGATACAGACAAATATGTCTGAAATTCTGTTGCTGTTCGTTTCTATTAAATTTGTGCCTCAAATTTCCAAAATCTGTCTGAACAGTCTGAGTCTAATGTTTCCCACGAGATCTGTGTTTGTTTTTAGTCTGAGTCTAATGTTTCCCACGAGATCTGTGTTTGTTTTTGTGAAAGCTTCTTCATGGTTCTGTTGTTCTCTTTCTTGAGTTTAACTTGGTCAGACAAAATTATTGTAGAGTCCGATAAACATCCCAAGTCCATTACAGCTATTATTTAAAATGCATCCTTCATTTTGTTCCTAAACTGCTATTATCTAAAATGATTTGATGATTTAACAACTATCATCCTAGGTGAGATGAGCTTTTATTGATGATAAATCATTCATTTAGCTAAACTCACCTAATTTGAGATCTAGAAAAGCACCGGTATTTGGTTATATATGCATCATTCAGTCATCTGATTATTTTAAGATGTTCTGCTGTCATCCTGTACTCCTTTAGGCAGGAGTATGAGTATGGCATGGCACTTGAGGTAAGAAAAATCCTCATAGTTGCAGTGCAATATCCTGCCTAGTCAACCAGTGGCGGAGCCGGGATTCTCGGCCAGGGGGTGCTAAAAAAATTTTGTAAAATGTTTTTTTTTTGGTGTATACTTATTAAGAATATTTTTTGTAAGAAAATATTAAAAATTACTAAAATTTTGATTTTCTAAAAGGTTTTTTTGTATTTAAATAGTTGAGAGTAATAACCAAAAAAAATAGAAGAGAAACAAAAAATATAGGAAAAAATCACGAAAATTTACTTTTAAAACAATATTGAAAGAAAAGGTTAAATGTATAATTTAAACATAAATATGACATTCTTTTAATGAAATAGTTGATAGAAACAAAAAATATAGAGAAATAAAGAAAAATGAATAAGAAGTGAAAGAGTTGGGATTTGCTTTCTGATTTTTGTTATTGGGTGGTGGTGGTATATGCACTCATTTTTTGGCTGATGTCCTTAGTCCTTACCACATCACCTCTCCCTTTATCCTTTGATTTTAGGAATTTTATGCAGTGCCATTGATCATTTATTGTTAAAGTTCGCCATTATTTTGTTTTGTCATATATATACATTATTTTCTCTTAAAAAATAGTATGATTTTTTAGCTAACATTGTAAAAGAAACTATATATATATTGTTATTAGGCGCACACTTGATTGTAAATTTTGACTTTAATACGGGCTATATATGAAGGCTTACTGCAAAATTATGCTGCATCGAATAGCTTTATTTTTTGCCCATGTAAATGTATGCTCTGAATTAAGATAAAAGAGTATGTTGCGTACATGCAAGTTATGTCTCTTTTTTGTTTATATTCTAGGAACTAAGAATGGCAACAGTACCAGCAACAACCTATTCAATCAGATCATCTCCATCTGTTGGGTCAAATGCTGGATTGCTTAATCAGTCAAGATGTCCGAATCTGAAATTAGCTCGCCCGAACCCTCTTAGGGCTTTCAGTGGCCTCAAGGCTACTACATCTGCAAGTTTCAACTCGGAGTCCTCCTTTCTGGGCAGGGATGGTACTGCTGCTCTAAAAAGCACTTTTGAAGGGGTGGCTCAAAAGAAGAGCAAGAGCTCAAAGTATCGTCTGAATCTTCAGGCATCAGCATCCTACAAAGTAGCTGTTCTTGGTGCTGCTGGAGGTATTGGTCAGCCACTGTCACTTCTGATCAAAATGTCCCCCTTGGTATCAGATTTGCATCTTTATGATATTGCAAATGTAAAGGGAGTTGCAGCTGATATCAGCCACTGTAACACTCCCTCGCGAGTTGTGGATTTTACTGGGGCTTCTGAGTTAGCCAACTGCTTGAAAGGAGTAGATGTTGTTGTCATTCCTGCTGGAGTTCCTAGGAAGCCTGGCATGACCCGTGATGACCTATTCAACATCAATGCTGGCATAGTCAAGACTCTGATCGAGGCTGTTGCTGATAACTGCCCAGAGGCGTTCATTCACATTATCAGTAACCCAGTTAACTCCACTGTGCCAATTGCGGCTGAAGTCCTTAAGAAGAAGGGTGTTTATGATCCAAAGAAGCTCTTTGGTGTCACCACATTAGATGTCGTGAGGGCAAACACATTCGTTGCCCAGAAGAAGAATCTGAAGCTCATTGATGTGGACGTGCCCGTTGTTGGAGGCCATGCTGGGATCACCATTCTACCCCTTTTGTCAAAGACTAAGCCGTCTGTTACCTTCACTGATGAGGAGATACAAGAGCTAACTGTGAGGATCCAAAATGCTGGAACAGAAGTTGTGGAGGCAAAGGCAGGAGCTGGATCTGCAACCCTTTCGATGGCATATGCTGCAGCTAGGTTTGTGGAATCATCTCTTCGAGCTCTGGACGGAGATACTGATGTCTACGAATGCACTTTTATTCAATCTGAGTCTGATCTTCCATTCTTTGCAACAAGAGTTAAGCTTGGAAAGAAAGGTGTTGAAGCCGTTATCTCTTCTGACCTAGAGGGTTTGACCGAGTACGAATCAAAGGCCTTGGAAGCCCTTAAGCCTGAGTTGGAGGGAAGCATCAAGAAGGGGGTTGAATTTGCAAACAAGGCAACAGCAGCTGCATAGAGTCCTTTGGTGCAGGTCGACAATTTCCTCATTGGGTGGAAAATAAGCAACTTTGATTGGAAGTTTTACACAACTATCATACTATGCACAGGTTTTGATTTCATTTCGGCATTTTATGTTTTACGCGTAGACCAGCCTTAGAGTGTGGTTGTTTCTTGGGATTATCCTTTGTCAGCTTGATTTGCAAGGTGAGATGTCAAATTGCAGTTTTGTTTCAGCGACTGTACTCCGTGATATGAGAACTGAACCGTTAGACAGCAAAACCATCAAATAAACAGTAAAGTTGCTTGTACAAGTTCATCTCAGCATCTAACACTAGTGTGTATCATGAAAGATAACATCTGTGCATTAGTTTTGATCCAAAGTTCCCAAACTGCAAAATGTGGCTTGCTCAATGACCAGTTTGCTGTGACCGTGAGTGCTAAATTTTGATAAAAACAAGCAAGCCTAAACTGGTTGAATGAACAATGGATATTTCAATACAGCAAGCTATAAACATGAACTGTTATTAAAATTCAAAAGGGCTCCTAAACCCACAAAGAAGTTCGAGCCAATCTTAAGGCGGAAACTTCATCTTCCTCCTCGCACGTAGGGACTGTTGTGATGGGCATGTAGAAGTACTGGCTTAGTGGCTTATTTCCTCCCTTGACAACACCCACCTTTGAGTTGATGTTGCTTCCCTAACTCCCCTGTACTTGTTTTGTACCTCTATTACTATAGCATATTTTGATGTCCTCCACTCCTCTTGTCCCTCTTCTTCGCTTTGATGCAGGACTCCATACCCACTGACTCCACAAACTTCATGTGTTGATCAAAATTATTCGAGTCCTCAAAATAGGGTCCAGTGCTCTCCATGTTGCTTGAAAACACGCTAACCAGAGTCGCGTCAAAAGCTAGTTTCATAGAGCATAAACAAGTTAGTAACTTAGTACACATGAGAAATAACCAATGATTACATATGCTACAGCCTCAATGGTTGCTAGTTGAAAATGATTAAGAGTGTGAGTTGTTATATAGTTTCTTTTGATTTGGGTTAAAAATCTTGTTATTTTAGTAAGAGATCGGAAATAAAACATTTTGTAAGACTTAAGAGACTAAACAAGATATCTAGTGAGAGAAGAGGTATGAAAAAATTTACGGACCGGGAGTGCGATTATTATGAATGTTTCTTAGGCCACTTTTATCGGCTACTGTTGAAGATGCTTAAGGTGAAAAAAAATTATAAAATATTGAGGGGCAAGATAATGGGATG
This sequence comes from Persicaria tinctoria, assembly GCA_037127255.1. Classification (NCBI taxonomy): domain Eukaryota; kingdom Viridiplantae; phylum Streptophyta; class Magnoliopsida; order Caryophyllales; family Polygonaceae; genus Persicaria; species Persicaria tinctoria. Next base: position 69,379,038 of record JBANSL010000004.1, on the reverse strand, counting down.
TTTGTGGGATTTCAAATAGGTATCGATGCTAAAGGTGAAAAAAGCAACAACACATGAGATGACAGGGACATGTGTCGCAACAACACAGGTGGAGAAGGTGAGCGGCTCAAATTGAATGGGACGAACGGCTGCGATTGAATCTGGCCGATCTTAATTAAATTCAAATCCACCCCTTATACTTATTATTTTAGAAGCAGACTCTTTATAAAAATTTGCGCTACGTGTCCTTCTCTGAGCAAAGTTAAGAATCACAATTTTCAGCCTCTCTCAACCCACGTTCTCCTTCAACTGCCTGCAAATCAATTATTCAAGGGCACGTTCTTCCCCAAATACTAGGCTATGGCATAACGTCTTCTAATTAAAGCAATTGCTGACAAATTAGCATTCCACCCTCGCCAATTTCGGAAATCGATCAAAGGAGTGCGGTGAAATTGGAGGCGATGGTGCCACCATCGCTATGGCATAACGTCTTGGAACTCTGCTCCTTCCCCTGTTAATTTTGTCAGAAAACCTCATCTTCTCTCTTCTCTCGATTTATTGAAAATTTGAAATTGCATTCAATGGTGGATACTCCCTTCTAGTAGAGCGACCTCAACGAGGAGGAGTTTCGCGGCGCGTGGTGCTCCAAATCTAGATTTCCCTGGATAAAAACTAACGTATTTTCTCTCTTCTTTCTCACAACACATTCTTCTTTTCTCTTCCGATTTCAACCTTCTTTTGGCTTTCAAAGGATTTCTTAAATTTGATGCAATCGATTGTGTTCTTGTAATTCGGATTCGACGAAGCAAGATACTGCCCGATTTCAACCTTCTTTCTCACGGGAGGCTTAGGCTGCGCGGGCGAGGACTGCGGTCGGCGAAGGATTCTTCCCAACTGGCCGTGGACGGTCACCGGGCGAGGACTGGTGGACAACTGGCCGGGACGGGAGGCTCAAGGCTGCGCCGCTTGCTGCTTGCCGCTTCTTCTCTGAAATTAGGGTTGGAACTTGGAAGTGAACAAAGGGAACGGTTGGGCTGCGGGCTGCCTAATTAAACACTGAGACTCTCACGCTATATTTTTTTATCATACAAAATCAAAATTAATTCAATTAAATATTAATATCTGTACAACACATCCCTACACAATAATACAATTTTTTTTTGGCGAATTTGCGGATATACCCTACCCAGAAAAAAGGGTTACAAAAGTAGGCCAATTTTTTTTTTTTAAAAATAAATAAATATATAATCGGTAACCACCGGTACCACAGTAATTGGGTTGCCCATACCGTTACCGTATCGACTACCCTTGGTACCGAGACTTCGGTTACCGATTCAGTCGGTTACCGATTCAGTCGGTTACCGACTTCTTGGTACCAACGACATGTTGGTACGGTTGGTAATCAGTTGGTACGGTAATTTCCGTACCATTTGCCAACCCTATGTATACTCCATTGAATTAATTAATTAGTTTGGTCAATGCTCATGAGATATGGTATCCCACCTCTGCTCCTCGATCATTTTAATGAGCTTGCATCAAATTTTTGTATAACTTTAACGTCATCCTCTCATCAAAATTGTCTCATTACATGGAAAAAATTGTACAAGTTAACTGTCTACCCTTTGGGTTGCAATCGATATACTATTCTTTATATATAAAATTCGAAGTATCAATCGTTTTGATCGATAAAAGAATTCACCGTAACAATCGAAGATTTTAAAAAATAGTATGGTGAGGATGAAGAGTTTGAGAAAAATGGCATGTTAATAAAAAAGTTGATGTGGTTGATATTTTATTTAGGGTGTCAAACTCGACCAAAAATATTATAAAAAAACCCCGAACACGGTTCGGGAAAACTACTAGTAATGCTAATTTCGCTATGTAAAATGTAATTTTTTTTAAAAAAAAATTACCATAATACTAGATTCAATTTTCTCTACACATAGACATCAACTTTGAATATGTTTCCACGTAATTTGAAAAAAATGATTTATTTTGATATAATTATATTGTAATTTCTTTTTTTAATCAATGAAGTTTTCTATTTTATTTTAAATCAAAATTTTATAATTACATTTTAGTAATTAAATACTAATATAATATTATAATCATATTATAAACATGTTGGAAATAATTGTTATAGAAGGGTATATTTGTAAATTGAATTGGTAAAAAAAGATGGATTATGGGATGACAGGGATGCTATTGTTAAACTAGAAAAAGTGAGAAAGAGATGCTATGCTGATGTGGCGGAGAGGGATGAATAAAAAAAGTAGTAATTTTAGTATCTTAAATAGTAACCGATAAACATGACATTAGATTAAGTAAAATGGATCTAAGGGTAGATCTACGAATTAGGGTTTACATCCATATACCGAGTAGTGTACCCGGCCCATGAGCATGGCCATGGGCAACAGGGGTGCCTAGGGCCCACGATTTCTAAGGTCCATATAATATTTGTTTAGGTATATACTCCATATCATTATAAGTATAAATTCCATTAGTTTAAATATTTAAGTTCATATAAGCTCAAACTAAATATTGTACAAAATGGACAGGGACACCCAAAAAAAACATCTGTTAATTCATATTTTTATTAAGCGTTTTCCACTTTTCAGATGCAATAATGTGTTTTTTAACATTAATAAGATGAAATTTTTTAAACTGATAAAAATGTATTGTATTATGCATATATTATTGTTAGATTTTTCTTAAAAAAATATTTTTATTATAATAGGGCCCTTAGCCTGATTTTGCCCCGGAACCTCTAACATTACAAGACCAACACTTGTGTTCTTTAACAATCAAGAATACCTTAAGATCATCCATCTCCCACGACTACCTTTCTACATTTTCGCCATACACCACTACCTGTCAGCCCTAATCTACCAAGGAAGGAGGTCGGAAAATCAAAAGCCTTGTCGTCGATCCTGAAGTGTATCAAGTGGTATTAGAGTTTCAAACTAGAGACCACCAAGCACCTTGAGAAGGAGGAGGAACCTAAGATTACCCAACATCACGACGATGTTGTGAGCTACGAGCAAGGAGGTAGACACTAGCCTCTCCTTTGGTCGACAATTTTTACTAACGACCGATTCATGTGACAGTCGAGAGTTTATACAGGGAAGTCTATTTTCTGTTCTTATTGTGCTTCTTCTTCTAAGTGATACATCTAAGCTATTGTTGATACACTTGAAAAACGCTAAGAATTTACTATGTCACTAGAGTGCAAGAACCTTAATCGGTTCAGACAAAAAAAAAAAAGAAAAAAAAAGAACCTTAATCGGAAAAATTGTCTACCAATTAAAAATGCGACATGGGAAAGCAATATTAAGAAATATCTAAAATAATTTAGATTTGGAGTATCTTTCTTAATTGAGGTTCTAATTTATTTATTACTGTATAAATTCAATCATCCGGAGTATGGGTTCGTATGGGACGAGGTTAATAAACTGACTAAAATTATAAACAGGGTAAAAATTTATAAACTGTTAGTAAAAGTAGTTAAAATTTTATGAAAAAATATAAACTCCGTATGTGACGAAAAACAGTTTATTTGTAAAAAGTGGAGTTTATTTGGTTGTTATTAGAGGTATTGTGGTACTTTCAAACCAAATAAACAAAATAAACCCCAAATAAGCTTCCTCAAGTAGCTTTTTTTTAACTCATAATTTTAACCATTTTGATGAGTTTTTGGGTGTCCATACACCTTTTTAACAGGTTAAAAAAATAAACAGCTACTTCTATTTAAAATTTTAATTGGTTTTTTGGTGAGCCCTACATACCCTATGGGTGTGTATGGTTACAATATAAACAAGTTAAAAAGTGTAAAAATTTTAACTGTTAAAAAAATAAACGGGTTTAAACGGTGTATGAGAACAACAAATAAGCTTTAGTCGGTTAAAAAAATGGTTTATAAATAAGCTGCAGATTGAAGCTTATTTTGAGGTTTATATTCCATAATTACTATTTTATCCATTCTCTTTTATCTTATTTGGTTTGAAAGTACCACAATACCCCTCATAAAAACTAAATAAACTCCACTTTTTACAAATAAACTGTTTTTCGCCCTATACGGAGTTTATATTTTTTCATAAATTTTTAACTACTTTTATCAACAATTTATAAATTTTTACCTGTTTATAATTTTAATCCGTTTATTAACCCCTTCCCATACGAACCCTATGAGATGTATGAAAATAATGATGTATATAAACAGAATGTATACAAGTAGAGTGTATAAATATAATTATAAACTCGAGAGGAGGTGAATGATTAAGCGAAAATCAAAACAAGAAAGAAACTATAAAAATGAAGAAGACATTGTCATCAAGGATCGTGCCGTGAATGCTGATGAGATCCATCCGTTACCTGCTAAACAATTTTTTAATCCCTTCTCCAGTTCTCCCTCCCTCCTCGTGACTGCCACGTCATATGCCCATGTTTTATGCTAACCTTTTATTTTTATTTTTATTTCTTTTATAATGTTTCTTAAGTTAAACTACACCATACTATGTGCTGGTAATCCTGGTATAGCTGTGAAATTCTGAGTGATTAAAATCTTGCTGTTTTTTTTTTTCTAAAAAATAAATTGCTACACATAATATTTTTTTTTAATAATAAACAGCCCAAATTTTATTCTCCTATCATTAAATCTCGGAATTTATGATACCAAATAAACACTTATATATTTAATCTATTTATAAAGATTAAAATTTTAATCTATTCATAAAATTTAATTCACTCTAATTTTATACTATATATTTAACTTAATCTAGATTAAACTTTAGAACTAAACATGTTCTAAACTTCTCTAAAATTAATTATTCTTTAAATTATTTTTTCAATCCAATATTTTTTTCATCTCACAGTTTGAAGAAGTATTTAATTTTTAAAATTTTATAGATATCGGTTGTTTTTCTATTTTAAAAAATGAGATTAAAAAATAGACTATAAAAATAGTTGAAATTAAAACGAAAAAGTGTAACCGTCTGGCGTTGACGGAACGCAGATACATCATACATGGCTCGCTGGTGACTGGTCCCATTGAAACGCCGTCGTTTCTACGCAGCAACTGTGGCCACACAAATACCCTGCCTGCCTACATATATCCGCCCCAACTCTTCCCAGTTATTCCAAAACCTTCACTGTTTACTCTCTCTAGCAGCCTCACCTTGTTTTCTAACTCGATCGGATCTCCCCGGAAGCCATGGCCAAGGAACCAGTTCGCGTCCTCGTCACCGGTGCCGCTGGTAAGAACCTCTTCTTGTTCAATCTTTTTTGGTTTTGTTTGATTCTGGTATATATTATCCTTTGATTTGTGATTTTGATGTTTCGCTCCTGTTTTTCCCTATCTAGTGTCCGATCTTACCATTTCAGGAATTGTATTTGATCCATTCCGTTTTTTGGCGATTACTTGTTGATTATTTGCTAGTGCATTAGATCTACGCTAGGGTGATTTACAGATCTAATCACTATGACTTTATGTTCGATTGCAACGACAGTGACGACCAGTTTATCTCGCTGGAGTCTGAGGTGAAGATAAACTGAAAAGCATAGTCACTGAAAAGCAAAGATAAACTGCAGATGTAAATGATAAAAGAACCGCAAATTTGATTACAATGACAGATTTGATTTATAATTTGACCGTTTGAACTAGTAAGATCGATTTGATTATCGTCCAAAATGCATGTCCACAGCTTGGATCATTTTAGCATGTCCACAGCTTGGATCATTTACAACCAGTAATTCCTTTTAAGCAAAAAAAATGGAATGAATGGAATGATCCAAGCTGTGGACATGCTAAAATGGAATGAATTCACATGCCGAGTATAATTGTAGTGATGAATATGTTATAAGATGAACCTCTTGATTTTATTCAGCTCTGCTTTATCTTTGAATTGGTTTATCATTTTTGGTAGAAGGAAAATGGGAAATTGTATTTTCAACCTGCGTGAAAGGAAGGCTCTACATGAATGCAATTTAGATTTGTTAATGTGCTTGAATAAGTTGGGGACACACACCCGCACCACTTTTATGGGTAAAAACCCACACTAAAGAGGGTGATGGATGGTGGGTTGGATGGGGGTTAATGTTTTTCACAAATGCCCCACCAGCACTTCCCAATCAATCCGCCCTTCATTTGCACAAAAACAGTTTGATTTGTATTTGCTAAGTAAAGCAAATGCACTACTTAGACCACATTGTGGATTTTATGCTTTGAATTTTCATGTTTGTAGGAGTGGCGTTGGGTTTTATTTTTATGTCGTAACATATTTCTATGGTTGTTTCATTTCCCATATTTGGACATTAAATGTGGCTTTTTCCTATTGGCGCTTTCATGATTTCCCACTAATGACGAGGAAAATAAGTAAAACCAGCAACTCACCCACTTCCCCTGCATCACTTGCTCGGATTGAATGAGGGTGAAGGTTCTTGTGGGTGATGGGCGGTGCGGTGTCAGATGGTGGAATGTCTCCTACTAGGCTACCACCCATAAGGGCCATAACCCGCCCCTAGTTAAGGCATCATCTGTTCATGTAATCCCATCTTGTAGTTTATGATTTGGGAGAAGTGGACAAGAACAGGCGACAGAAGGGATATATAAATTGGATCTTAGGAAGGTCATGGTAATGAGGATTTGCTGGTTTTGTATTTTAGAAAACACTATTGCACTAGTTGTGCCCTTTCCTGAGGCCTCTTTAACCAACCCCCCCAGCGGTTGATTTATTAGATATGTTTATGTTTCTCGATTTCAAAATATTAATAATATTAGAGTATTCTCTCCAATCCATTTAATCTGGATTAATTTGTTTGTGTAGGTCAAATTGGATATGCCCTTGTTCCAATGATTGCCAGGGGAGTGATGTTGGGTCCTGATCAGCCCGTAATTCTGCACATGCTCGATATTCCTCCGGCTGCCGAGGCTCTGAATGGCGTGAAGATGGAGCTAGTAGATGCTGCCTTCCCACTTCTTAAAGGTAGTAATTCTCACTGAGTCACTGTCATCTATTCATACCTATCTTATGTTATTAGATTAAGTTTTAATGACATAAGATGTCTAATGGTATATCTGCCAGGTGTTGTTGCTACAACTGATGCCGTTGAAGCCTGCACTGGAGTGAACATTGCTGTCATGGTTGGTGGATTCCCGAGAAAGGAAGGCATGGAAAGGAAAGACGTTATGTCAAAGAATGTTTCCATCTACAAGTCTCAAGCTTCTGCTCTTGAGAAGCATGCTGCACCGAATTGCAAGGTTTGGCTGTCTGTTTTCCCCAACTGAAGCACTTCATACCCTTGAAAAGGAAATAGAATGGTTTGATGGTCATTTAGACATACTGAAAATGTAATGGGCGCACTTCTTAGGTGTTGTGGCCATGACTTCTAGCTTTGACCTTAACCCTCCGTGTGCAGTTTGAGAAATGACTGATTTGTAGATTGATTTGGTGCTGATACAAACCATTGATTTTACTCTCACTGTACAGGTCTTGGTTGTTGCTAACCCTGCCAACACCAATGCACTTATCCTAAAGGAATTTGCTCCATCAATTCCAGAGAAGAATGTCAGTGCTTTGACAAGGCTGGACCATAACAGAGCTCTGGGTCAGATCTCAGAGAGACTAAACATTCAAGTTAGTGAGGTTAAGAATGTCATCATCTGGGGCAACCACTCATCATCACAGTATCCTGATGTCAACCATGCCACCGTCAAGACTCCCAGTGGGGAAAAACCTGTTCGCGAGCTTGTTGGTGATGACGCATGGTAAGTCATAAGCGTTTAAAGAGAAGAATGATTAGAATTAAGCTTACTCTTGAAAGTGCTACATTCATTTATGAACTGATTGCATTCTTTGTGTTCTTTGCAGGTTGAACGGAGAGTTCATAGCTACTGTCCAGCAGCGTGGAGCAGCTATCATCAAGGCAAGGAAGCTCTCAAGTGCCTTGTCTGCCGCTAGTGCTGCATGTGACCACATTCGTGACTGGGTGCTCGGAACACCAGAGGTTTGTTTTTTTCATACTACAACGGTATTTGCCCTTGGTGAATGTTTTTAATAATGTACAATACAATTTTTATAATCTATGTGCAGGGTACTTGGGTATCCATGGGTGTGTACTCGGATGGATCATACAACGTTCCTGCTGGAGTCATTTATTCCTTCCCTGTTACTTGCAAAAGTGGAGAATGGACAATTGTTCAAGGTAATGTTTTCGATTACCTATGATCCACCTTAAAGGAACAAAGCCTGAGAATAGCTGAATAGTGCTGATTGCTGATAATGCTGTTGTGTGTGTGTGTTGTCTGACATTCTTTCTTACTTGATGTTAGGTCTTCCCATTGACGAGTTCTCAAGGCAGAAAATGGATGCAACTGGAGCAGAGCTCGTTGAGGAAAAGTCATTGGCTTACTCATGCCTCAGTTAAACGCCCCATAGGCTTGTTCTCCACCACTGATATATTAGTTTTTGAATAAACCAGTGTCAAGAACAAGAACCATCATTGATGGGTGGTGAGCTGCTTTATATGTTCAAGTTTCGGTGGAGACCTTGATGTGTATTTTCCTTTAGTCATTTCCCCAAGCACTGGCAAGCGACATCTGCTTTGAGTGGCGCAAGGGCATGTTGCCTAGTTACTGCCCGGAGATTTCCCATCTTTTTGAAAAATTTTCTTGAAGCAAAAATTTTCTTGCAATTCCTTTGGAAGACGACGATTGTCTTGAGTTGCTTGTGTATGAAATGATCAGTCATTTTTCCCTCTAGTAAACGCTCATATCATCTCTTCTAGACTCTAGCTTGTACCATTATTCAGAGCCCTTTCTTAGGTCAGCAATATTGGATTGCCCTTCACACAGGCTTACTTCGTCGTCTAACCATCCATGATCCTTCAACTTTTGATTTTGACTCTGGTGCATATGAAGAACGCGCATCTCAATACGCGTCTTCCTTAAGTGAAACGGAACAAACGAACAACTTGTATTCGTACGTACAGATTGCTCCTGCATCATCTTGCCTTGTAATTCAGGTTAGGTTTAGTACTCAAAGACTTGAAAGTAAACCAAAGTGGTTGTGGTGATCAATCATCCTCCCAATCATAGTGCATTTCTTCATACAAAGCTACACAATGAAGGAAAAAAAAAGAGGTAACTGGTGGACTGTCATAAGATTGGATGGTCCATCCCTCTAATTGGCTTTTGCTTTATGACTTACCCAAGTGCCAAAGGCAAGGCTAAAATAAATAGTCATGGTCTTCTATCCAGATTTATACTGTTTTGCCTTTGAAGCAAAAGAAGAAGATCAACGCTAGGCAAATTGACCCAATCGATCATAACAAACTTCCTTACCATGTATGCAAGAAGATTTTAATGTCATAAGTTGCTTTCGTTGTTTTGTTACGCGTTGTTGTGACGGGTTCATCCAGATTGCGAGTATCTCTTATATCAATCTTTTCTCATCAGTTGGTGACTCTGATTGTAATGGTCATGCTTGGTTAGAAAGCAAGTGATTTAATCTTTACTTGCCTGGTCAGTTAGTTACCATCTCATCTAACTAGTTTGATTTGAGTGACCAGTCTTATAGCAAATCTTAAGTCTAAAGATGCTTAAACAAAGGTTGAGTGCATAAATCTATATACAATAGATCATAGGTACATAATCCTTATTATGTATCATATTAACAAATCTGGGCCATTGAATACGGATGAGATTAAAACTAACTTCTGATTATCCCTCGGTATTGGGGATTATTCGGTGGAATGAAATTATTCGGTGGTATCGGGTGATTAGTCGTTAGAATAAAATTTATATTTTTTACACTCTTTGTATAGACGAATAATTACATAATTATAGACGAATAATCATGTGAAAACAGATGAATAATCATAGGAAATAGATGAATAAATTTTGCGTACACGATAAGACATGTGTACACGCATAGGGCTGTATACACCGGAATCAACCCCTCTTTCTCTTTTCCTATTTCTTGAGGAACAAGAAGAAGATGGTAATGGCTTGTAGTATAGGTATAGTCACATATATATGTTTCATGACTCTTTAAGTGTTTGGTATTTGATGGTTTTTGGGTTTTCTTTGGGTAGATGTAGTTGTTGATAAGTAGTTCCTAGATCATATAAGAAAACCAATTGAAACCTTTCTCTCTCAGAAAAAGAAACAAGCAAAAAAAAAAAAAAAAAAACCCTCACCTGAAACCTTCAACAACTAAAAAAAAAATCATATAATGACAGATTGACAGACATGTAGTTGTTTACTAATCAGAACACCCAAAAGTTAAACCTTGCCAAACATAGCCTTAAATCCAAGCGTAGGAAATATTTTTTTAAAATAAACAACATTTAATAATTAGTATCGAACTTGTGAATAGAATCCGTCCAACCACTAGCTAAGCAACCGTCTTCATTAGTTTACTGAACAAGAAAGTTCTTTACCAAACAGTTCACAAGTTTAAGTCACTTCTCACATGAAATTACCTTATAATAGTGCCTATAAAGGACAAACAAATAAGATTTTATTTTTCTAAAGTTATTTTTCACAAAGAAAAAAAAAGGGTCAAAAAGGTGTCCACAATATCTTTAGGAGAGCCTAACGATGAGACTTCATTGACGCTGTACTGAAATAAAGGTCATTAAACTGATGTGAGAGATAAAACGTAATTAAGCTAAAAAAGTCTAATGTTCGGGCTCACCGATAAACGTGCTTTGAAGTAACAATGTACCATCATCCTAACGACGCGACTTCATTGATGCTTTACTCAACTCACCTACCGGGTGTCACTAGACTTTCATTCCTAATTTGTCTGTTCTCTTTTAGATCGATGTAGCTCTCTTGTTGGTTTGTACTAGGGGTGGAAATGAGGCAGGTTATGGGTGGATGAAGCCATTTCATCACCCGTCCTGTGGGTGAACAATTCCATCCGCTCCACCCATCATCCGTAAATCTCTTCACCCTCATCCGACCCGCGCGGGTGATGATGCGGGTGTAGCGGGTTCCAATGGGTGATATTCCTTAATATAATTATGATTTTTTAATAAAATTGAAAGATGAATACAAATTAAATTTAATTTTAATTTACAAATACTAGAAATACGAGTTCGTGGAAGTCGAATAATACATGTTATAGATAAAAATAACATGTTACTTAAAATTGCAAAATGAAAACACACATATATACATATACATATACATATACATATACATATACATATACATATACATATACATATACATATACATATACATATACATATACATATACACACACAATAACATGTTACACAAGACTCAAGATTTAGGTTTAGATTTTAGAGAGTAAAATAGTAAACACACACACATAAATTTTCCAGGGTTTTATATATGCGGTGCAGGTGAATCGGGTGGGTTAATGGGTGAACTATTGGGGCGGGTAATGGGTGATAAATTTTCACCCATATTCCATCCATCACCCGCCTCACCCACACCCATACCACTCCATCACCCACTTGATTTATTGCGGGTTTTCGCCCGCAAAATTAATGCGGGTGGAGCGGGTGAATTGAACCATGTCGGGGTGGTTGAGCCGGAAAGGATGCCAGACTAGTACCCGATGGTCCTCGGTTCAATTATCAGACATGGACGTTCTATATTTACCAAAATCAAGAAGCGGGTGAATTGGATATCCATGCTCCATTTCCGACCCTAAGTGTGAATACAAGCAGTATACAATTGTACATCTTCTTAAATTTTTTAAAAGTAAGAACAATAAAAAAAAAAGACATCTTATTATTAGAATTACATCTGAAATCTACACATACATTCATATACAGCTTTTTTTTTAAGCATCTGAAATTCTAGTATTATTTTTGAATTTCCCCTTCACTAATCCCATTTGTAATTGTTTCTTAATCGATGATAAAATCTCACTTCTAGACAACAGCTGCAGAGTTTTGAACCACTAATTTAAAAATAAAATTCACAACTCTATTAAGCTTTCATTGTTTTATGTAGTCAATCCCCAACTTTAAATCTTATATAAAGACTTTCTACGAGCTGCCCATTTATCCTTTTCACACTATTTTTTGGTCAAATTTTGTGCACCAAACTTTAGAGAAAAGAGGAGGGTAATGGGAAAAAAAAAAGGAAAAACTTTAAATATCATCAAGACATGGTTCAGAATTCTGGTAATTCTGGTAAGCCACCAGCCCGGACAAGCACATCATACCAGAAGTCCATTTCACCATCTCCACCACCAACATTATTCTGATCAAATCCCAAGTACTCTTTTGACTGATGATCATCGACGTTAATGTCGACTGTTGAGACCATTTTGAAGTCATCAACTGTTAGATTCTCGGACCAAAAGCTCTCATCGATTTCCATAATATACTGCTCTGATGAGGTCTCAATGGCACATGAGATGTCGGTAGCAGTAGTAGTGGTAGTAGTAGTAGTTGTTGTCGTTGTTGCAGCGGATTGTTGGGGAGATCTTGCTGGGGAATAGGTGTTCCCCTTGGCTGATTTATTGGGCTTGCTTTTATTGTTTTGTTTAACCATGGCGGATCTGGGTTTCGTCACCCGATTTTTCTCAAGCTTCTCTTGGTTGGTTTGGTGGTTGCTTAGCCTCTTCTTCAAGTGGGTATGCCATATGTTCTTTATTTCATTATCCGTTCGCCCTGGCAATCTTGCTGCGATTGCGGACCATCTACAAGAAACCCAAACACATGTGTACAAGTTTGATCAATAAAATTGGACAATTGAAAGGAGTGATGGCCTTACTTATATAAGTTAGAAATTATATAAAATAAAAATTTCTTACATTACTAATATTTATGATGGTGTAAATGTTGCTTAGAAAGAAGCTCAGGCGAGATTAAGATCGACAAGGAAACTTTACCTATTTCCAAGCAATTCATGAAGCTTGATAATGGCTTCTTCTTCTTCTGGAGTGAAGTTACCTCTTTTGATGTCGGGTTTCAAGTAGTTCACCCATCGTAGCCTGCAACTCTTCCCACATCTCGACAAACCTATACAGAACGCGCACAATTCATATAAATTAACCGATGAAATAAACCAATCTATAAATCCTATTGCAAGATCCAAACACAAATTATATGATCAAACCGATGTAGCTAGTAGTAGGAGTAGAGTTACCGGCTAGTTTAGGAAGAGCACGCCAATTGGAGTGGCCGTTAACTCGAATGTAAGAGATGAGGATTTGATCTTCTTCGGCGGTCCATGGCCCCTTGTTCAACCCCATCTTCTCACAACATGGAGCTCTTCCCATCAATACTGTAGAATTGATAAATTGAATTAGGTGGCCACCAGCAACTGAAGCTCAGTTTAATTAGGGATTATTTTTTGTGCAGTGAAAAGCAAAAAACTATGAGTGATGAAATGGGGAAGATGAATTAAGGAGGAGATCCCTTAAGAGTGTCGCTAAAGCTCACATTCGTCACCAATTGGGTTTTGCTTTGACGCTTGTATGTTACCATGTATATATATAATATAATATAATAATATAGGCCAAATTGCAGAAAACCACCCTTTAAATAGGCTGTTTTGCATTAAACCACCCCTTAAAACGAAAATTGCAGAAAACCACCCTTTAAAACTGTTTTCCTTGCAAAGTCACACCCATCACTCAATTTTTGTTAATTAAATGTTAAAGTGTGTGGAAATTTAATTATACCCCTTATTATTATTATTTTACTCATTTTAATTGATATTAGTTGATATTTAACTTTTTGACATATTTTTCAAAAGCAAAAAACACTATAAATATATAAAAAAATGTTTTTTTAAATAATTTCATACTTACAAAAAAACTCTATAAAAAATTGATGTTTAATTTATCTTTTATACATATAAAAAAATGTGTAATACTAGAGCTACTCGAAGAAAATAATTTTTTTAAAAAATAATGTTTCATATAGTTTTTATTATTCTAAAAATGTATGTGGAATAGTGAACATATTTTTTAGAATATTAAAAAATGTGTAATACTAGAGCTACTTGAAGAGAATAATGTATTTTCTTTGAGTAACCCTTTAGTAATATATACTTTTTAAAATATATAAAACATCAATCATATTTATTTTTTTATAGAGTGGTTTTACTAATAAGTGTGAAATTATATTTAAAAATGATATTTTATTAAAAAAATTACTTTTGCAAAACATGTTAAAAGGTAAAAATTAATTAATACCGATTGGGTAAAGTAAAATAATAATAAAAATAAGAGATATAATTGATTTTCATGCACTTTAACATTTTATTAACAAAAATTGGGTGATGGGTGTGACTTTGCAAGGAAAACAGTTTTAAAGGGTGGTTTTCTACAATTTTTGTTTTAAGGGGTGGTTTCACGCAAAACAGCATATTTAAAGGGTGGTTTTCTGCAATTTGGCCAATAATATATGTGTGTGGGGAAATTTTCACAAGGTATGTAGTCAAAAGTTTACCCTTATGGTCAAAGACCCAACCGTGTAATATCGGACCGGTCCACGGTTCGGGATTTATATTTTTGTTAAAAATATAAGTTAAATATGACTCCAAAGTCCAAACCATGCCATAGTACGAGTTCGTTAATGATGATTTTATATTTCATAGAGTTAGTTTTACTATTAAAAAAGGTGTTAGAGCCCAATTTGTTACAGAGTTCTTTTGGATTGTTTGGGTGGAGCTGATGTTGCTATTTCAGATGATTTGATCGTCTCTATTATTCGAATGATCAATTTTTTTTTCTTGAGAGTCGTTGCCCGCATGCTCTGGGTGAGTATATTGCTAGTGTTCCTCTCACACCTCTTGTTAACCCGGATGGTGGTATACATCCTATTCCTATTGCTCCTGGCACCGTTTGGAGACGCATTGTCTCTAAGGTTGGTGCTTGTTTGGTCGGTCTTTCTTTGTCTGGTTATTTTGCAGGCCTCCAGTTTGGGGTCAAGGTATCTGGTGTGGAGGGGGGGGGGGGAGGCTATTCTGCATGCTTTGAATTGATTTGTTGAGACTCGTGGTGGCAAGGAGAGTCTTTCCATGTTGATGGTCGACTTACAGATGCTTTCAACCTAGTTGATCGTGTGACCATGTTACAGGAAGTCCGCCGCCGCCGCCCGGTTCTATCCCGATGGGTGGAGTTTTGTTACTTTAGCCCTGCACGGCTGTATTATGGGGATTATAGCTTATGATCTTGTCGAGGAGTTCAGCAAGGAGATCCTCTAATTCTAGGCCCTCTGCCTTTTGCCTTAGTGTTGCATCCTTTAGTGTGGAAGATCAGAGACTCCTTTGACTTGGGTCTGCATGCTTGGTACTTAGATGATGACACTATTGTTGGGGACACTATACTGGTGAGGAAGGTCTTAGATCTGATTATAGAGGATGGTCCCCGCTTTGGCCTTCATCT
This sequence comes from Persicaria tinctoria, assembly GCA_037127255.1. Classification (NCBI taxonomy): domain Eukaryota; kingdom Viridiplantae; phylum Streptophyta; class Magnoliopsida; order Caryophyllales; family Polygonaceae; genus Persicaria; species Persicaria tinctoria. Next base: position 69,363,676 of record JBANSL010000004.1, on the reverse strand, counting down.
TAATTTAGTTAAGACCGAGGTTTTTTTGCCTACAGAAGACCCCATGAGTCAGCTCTCTGGTGTCCCCCCCCTCTATTGCTCACCCTTCGCGCGATGTCAAAGTTCTTGGTGGGCCGGTCAGCGTATGCCCTGTTTTCAGCAGCGACCTTGTGACAAAGAGAGTGACGAGGACCATAGAGCTTATGGATTCTGTCGCGAAGATTGATGACCCTCAATGCGAGTTGCTTCTGATTCGGGCTTGTACGGGTATTTCTAAACTGTACTTTGCATTGCGTACTTGTTCTCCGCGTGTCTTTGTGCCGACCTAACTTTCCTTTGATGTGGCACTCCGGTCTAGCTTGGAGTTTATTGTCACTGAGTCTATGCATGGGTTTGGGGATTGGAAGTGGCGCCTTGCCCCCTTCCCTTTTCAGTTTGGTGGGCTCGGAGTGTGTGCAACTGGGGATGTCCTACATTATGCTTTTTTGGCGTCTCGTTTGTAGTTTGCTGAATTGCATGCTAAGCTCCTATGTCCTGCTGGTATCACTGATGTTGGCCCTACTTTTGATGACGCTTAGCATGCTTTTAACGAGGCCACATATTCTGATTTTCTACGCGATCCTAGTGAAATCGTTGCCCCTAAACTTATGAAGAAACTGACAGATATATATATTTCGCGAAGGTTGCTGCTACATCAAAATATGTTTTCTCTTTGACTCCGCGACATGTGGCATTATGGAAGTCTTAGCAGGATGATCACTCCTCTGATTGGCTGTGTGCAGTACCTATTTTCGGGCTGGGGCAGGTTATGAATGGAAGGTCCTATCGTAGTGTACTTAGCTATCGATTGGGGGTTCCGTTGTTCACACTGCCTAGGCCCTGCCCAACTTGTTCTCGGGTCTTTGAGGGTGATGTTTATGGCGATCATGTTGTGTCATATGCTGGTACTATGGGCATTAAACATCGGCATAACCTTGTTCGTGACACTATATTGGATATCTGCTATAGAGCTGAGATTTCTGCTGGTAAGGAGGTTGATATCAGTTTGGTTGATGGACATGATAAACCCCTTCGTCCGTCGGATTTGCTCCTTTATTCCTGGGATAAAGGGCGAGATGTGTGTGTTGATCTGACGGGATCCTCCCCCTTGACCAAGTCTGTAGTGTCTGACTTTGTGCCCGATCGTGTTGTTGTTGTTGATGCTGCTTGGCGTAAGTGTGCCAAGTATTAGGGCTGACAAATGGTACGGAAATTACCATACCAACCACGTACCAACCACAAACCGACTATGTTGGTAACCACAAATTGTGGTAACCAACAAGGTGGTAACCATCGTGGTGGTAACCGCATAAAGGTGGTACGATAATGGTAAAGAAATCTTTTATTTTTTGAATAAACGGTAATGAAATCTTAATACCATGGTTACCAAGTATATATATAATTTAATGTTTTATTGTTTTTACCTTTTAGCTTTGAGTTTTTACTTTATATTTTAGGTATGCTTGTTCTGTGCTTCTGTGACTTGGGAAATCCTCCTAGGCGAATGCGAAGAACCAAACTGACTTACTAATTTGGCTAAAGTACTTTTCAATTTGTGTTTTGGTTTTGACTCGGCCTCGTCGTGTCAAGTTGTACTTTACTTTCGTCTTCCGCCTTTCTTCAAATGATTTTCTTCGAATTAGGCTATTAGAACAGGTTAAGGCCATTCGATTGTTTTGGGGTTTGAAATCCCCTCTTTAAATACTAATCTTTATAGGTTTGAAACCGACCCATACCTAAATTGCACGATCTGAACGAAGGTATCCAACCTTCGAAACATAACCCGAATATTTATATCCGGGCTGTTATACTTTCCTCCAAAAAATAATCTAGATATAAATAAAATAGCACCTAACAAATACTAAATATTTATCTCTTAGTATTTTTGATAGGTTATAATGCATATTTTATATAGGCATTAGAGCTAGGTCTTAGGTGCATTAAGTATTCATATTGCATATGTATTTAGCTTATTTGGATTCTTGATCATTTGGTATTCGAAGTGTGGACTCTACGGTTTCTAGTGTTTATTTGTAGGTTATAAGATCCGACCTCGAAAGGTGGAGAAAGAATGGAGAAAATGGACAAAGAAGAGCCGAGGGAACAAGAGCGGAAATGGAGAACATGGGGAAATCCCATCTTTAAGGTTCTGAGAAGTTAGAATTAGCTTTTGAGGTCTTCATGAGAATTGTATTGCTTGGAAAGAGCTTTCTAACGCATATTCATATGCATCAATTGGACAAAGGATAACTCCAGAAAGTGTGTTACAAGTTCAGTCTTCCGAAGTTGTCAACACTGTATGGACGGCGCCCGCCGCCATTTCCACTGCCCCACCGTCTCGTCAGATCCAGATTTGCGATACGTTTCCCAATCTATCTTTATGGGAACTCTTATCGATCTTTCCTAGGGTTTTTGGCCGACGAAAGGAGGCCTATATTAAACATATTTCAGCAGCTTTCATTCACACAATTCATTCATCCTATTCCCCATAAACTCATTACAATGAGAGGATTTAAGTTTAGGGATTCAAGGTTCGTTATGCTTGCCTAGAATTCTTGTGTCCCCCTTGAGTTTATATGGTTCGTTATGTTGTCCTCCTTGAGTCATTTATATATATATATATATATATATATATATATATATATACAGAGAGAGAGAGAGTAGGTATATTGTGCACACCCTTTAGGGTGTACCTTGTGCACAAATCTGAGCCTTTGATCGGAATGGAATAGATGGATATAATCTTGCCACGTGTCCAGTAAGTTTAAAAAAAAAAAAATTGAAAACCAATCCACAATTATAGACTTGAGTGTGTAGGCACGTGTATTGTGGTGTGGAATTAAAACCTAAATCCCTATTTTGTTTCTTCTTCATTCAAGTGAATGCGTTGAAACCAAATATCCCAATTTGTGTTCTTCTTCGTTCCAGTGCACCCGTGGAGCCGGATCCGGACCTGTGTTGTTTGATATCGGTAGCGAAGGGTCTTTGTTCGTGACGAGGAATCAAGGAAAAGGCGAGGCGGTGAGGCGAGGAGGAGGCGAGCCGAGTTGGATCGGAGGCAAGACGAGGCGAGGCTAGGCGTGGCGAGGCGGTGCGAGGGTTTTTTTTCTGGGCAAATTGAGGCCAACTGACTGCGAGGAGGTTGCGAGGATCCATTAATGGGTAAGAAGCAATTTTTTTTTTCACTGTTGAAATTCGTTTGATATTTGGACTAATTGATGAGATTTATTCATTCTTTGGAACTTAACTAATGTTTAGTCGGTTGATTTGGAGTTTTTTTGGTGATTTCTTTGTGATTTTTATTAGATTGGGCTTCGGATTGAACTAGGTTTCAGATTGGGTATGGACAACGGTCGGCGAAGTTCGACGGCAGTGAAGGGTATTTCCGAGTCCAGCGGTGAGGCGAGTCGACCGGCGGTGGGGGGTGGTGCTGTTTCGATCGACATCCTTCATCCTCATCTTTTCTGTCAAAGGGGCCGATTCGAAGGAGACGATCCCAAGTCGGCATCAGCGAATGCAGGTTGATTGAAGCCGACGTCGATTTGATCGACGACGAAGGTAGGAGGAAGAGGGGGGTGGGGGTAACTGTGCTTTGGGGGTATGAGCGGTGGGGGTGGGTGGGTGGGTGTGGTGGGGTGGGCGGGGGCGGTTGTACATGGGTGGTGGTATGTCCAATATTATTCGTCAATTATTCAGATGTTTGTGTCGAATTTCGATTACTACCGATAATGAATTGCATAATTATTCGGTGAAATCCGATTCATTATTCGTCAGTAATGGAGTTTTCGGTTTGACAAACAATATAAAAAAACCTTCATCGCATGAGTATAACTACCCAACTAAATATTATTCGGTGAAATGTGAAACATTATTCTATGAAATTTGAAGCATTATTCGTATAAATTGTAAGTATTGTTTATGGAATTGGGATTTCTTTTATTTGAAATAGATGAGAAAAAAACAAGACATTATTTGGCAGAATATTACAAATTATTCAGTGGAACTGAGAAGTTTTCATTTTAACTGAATAGAAAAAGAAAACATAACATTATTCGGTAGAATGTGAAACATTATTCAGTGGAATTTGCCATTTTTTCAAAACTACGAAATCATATCCGGAAAAAAAATCTCGTTACCTTTTGACGGGGGTCCCAAAAAAAAACAAATCCCTCCATTAACATTTTATTTTTATAACTTTTTACACATAAATAGGTTCATGTGTGGTTATTTGAAAGAAAAATAAATTTATGGGTAGTTTTATAAAAACTGGGTAGTTTTATAAAAACTAACCTATTTTTATGGGTGATTTATGTAATTTTCAAATTGGCCTCATTTGCTTTTGAAAAAAAAAAGTACGGATATTGTTTTTTTAAAAAAAAAACAAGAGTGGGAGGGGGATTGAGCAACACACACAAGGGGAGATTGTGGGTTGATTTTTTCTGGTGGGTCCCATTATTAATTAAAGCAAAATAAAAAAATTCCATTTAATCAGTATTGATGATAAGGCGTATTCTAATAGGCATTATAGGTTAGTTTAGGTGCATTTCATTGTCATATATTCAGGTTTTACTGTTAATTAGATTAACGCTCATTTTGTGGGAAAGTTCAGAATCTACGCTATTTTGATGTTTTTATGTAGATTCGTAGATCCGAGGCAAAGAAATTGAGGAACGAAGCTAAGAGAGACTTGGGAGAGCTTAAGGAAGAAGTCGTGAAGAGCCTAGAACAATCTAAGGAGCAACGGGGCACAAAATCGAGGTCTAAGAGCGAAAACAAGGTCGAGTTGCGAAAGCTATCAGCCCGGCGAGCTGAATTTGTAACACACTTTCCGGAGGCCTCGATGTCCGATCGACGCATATGAGCATGCATTGGAAAGCTCTTTCGAATCTACATGATATTTTTCTGCTGGAAATTCGCTAACAGCGAATGGATTTCCTCTGCAGCGGATCAAGTCATCGACAACATGTCTAGCAAGTGCATGAGCAGAACTCGCTGCCAACGAATGGGATCTCGCTGCCAGCGAGTGGAGTCAACGAGGAACATGCCCAGAAGCTAGCACGTCTCACTCCTAGGGAATGGAGTCGCTCCAGCGGAAGGGTGGACTCGCGCCTGCAGATGGTTGCTTTCGCTGCAGCAGAAGGAGGTTTTCGCGGCAGCGGAAATCTTCTCTGCCAGCGGAACCAAAGAGTATTGGAAAAATTCTAAGGCATGGGCATTCGCTGCTAGCGAGTATGGTAGCGAGGTGCTAGCGAAAAATCCAACAGTAGCGCAACCAAGGCAATTCGTTGCTAGCGGAAATTCTCGCTGCCAGCGAAAATGACTCCAGATTGAATTTGGAAAGTCTATCTTCTATCTAGTTTGTTTAGGAAGTTTCTATCTAACTTATCTATCTTTTACCTTGTTTATGCAAGACTTTAATTAGGCTTATAAATAGGATGTTTAGGGTTAGTTTTCTCATAGATTCAAGTAGAGCAACCACCATTAAAGAGAAGAAAGCTTAGGTAAGCCGTGTTTGGCTAATTTTCTAGTTTCTGCCTACACTTTTGAGACTTGGTTGGTGGTTTGTGAGTTTCTAATTTAAATTAATTTTCCTGTTCAATTCTTTCAACTTCTTTGTGTTATATTGATTATGTTATTGATGTTATCTTGATTAACTACCTTGATAATATTGATTTCATGCTAGGATTTAATACTTTTGTATTTGTGTTATTTCCGTAGTAGCACGCATAAGAATGTGGATTCCATGTTTGAAGCATGATTATGTAGGGAGTTGACTTGACATATATCTTAAATATTGATTTACCGTGTTTAATTGATGTTATTTATATGCTCAAGTTCTTGGGACGTTGTGCTATCTCTTTGTTAAATCTTGACCATGTTATGGTTGCATTGAGGTGTAAGAGATTAATTGGACTCGTATGACTTTTAATCTACTTAAACTAAGATGAGAGGAATTCATAGGAAACAATAATAGCTTGAAAATGATTCAATGATCAATAAAACCAACCAAAGTCGAGAACTTGTAGGCGGAAACACTTTCCTTCTAACCTTTATTTGCTTTTGTCAATATTATTTTCATTCATAAAAATATTTTCTTTTTATATTGATAAACACACAATATTTAGAAATACTTGATTCTCTAGGGTTGAACCCGCTGCCAGTGAACCTAGTTCGTTACCAGCGAACCAAGACCCGCTGACAGCGAATCTAGGGGTGCATGCCCAATCTTCGCCCGTTATTGTCGCAGTCCATCTTATTCATTCTTCGTCAACTTCATTCATCCGTGCTCGTGGTTCGTCTATCGCCGTCGTTGTCGTTCTTCATCATTCTTCCTCCAAGCTTTGTCATCTTCGCCATTGAAAATTTTCCACAATGTGAGTTATTCTTTACCATTTTTCTCTCATAATTTAATGATTTGTTGTCTTTGATTTTCATTGACGACAATGAAGAGTTTAAGTGTGGGGGAGGGTTGCATTCATAAATTCATGCATTCGTGTTTATTTTGTCGTTATTTTATTCATCGATTCATATTTATTTTTTGTTAATTTATTGCATTATAAAATGAAATTTTTTTTTGAAGAATAAAAAATAAAATAAAAAAATATCATGCATTGCATATATGTGTTATTCAAATACCCATCTTCCCTTAGTTTGTCCTCTATTTTATTTTTGTGAGTTTTAACCTATATGTTCCATGATATGTTTGAATTGGCTAATCTTGTTACATACTTGAGATGCTTTTCATGAGAGCATGACTTGTTAGTTCAATTGAGCAAAGTATGATTCCTAGTTTTTGGGCATTATTGAAATCCAACAAAAATTGTCCTAGTGAGAATTTTGGCCTTATAGGGATTTTCATCATATTTATTCCCTTTTGCTTTCTTGTGTGGCATTATGCTCTCCTTATGCAATTACCTCTTGAGATTGACATTGTTATCTATATTTGAGGCCGAATTTATATGTCTATTGCTTATGACTTTCAAATGATAGAGGCATGGTTTTCTTAGCCATATTATTATCCATATCCACCCTACATATATGTCCTTTGCTTGTAGCCAAATTTGAGCCTTAGCCTTTTCTTTGAAGCTCCACAAATGTTATCCTTAGCCGAAGATAAGCCTTACCCTATCCGGGAATCAGGATTAGAGTTGGTGAATGATTAATCTATTACGTTAAGTGGAAAAGAAAATGTTACATTGTTAAGAAAGTTGCAAGTTTTGGATGATTACGTAATTTTGGTTTTATTCCACACATTGTGCATTGTTGTATTTTTGGCTCTAGATAAAAGTTCAAAAAAAAGAAGAAAAAAGTGAAAGAAAAAAAAAAGAAAAAAAAGAATGAATAAAGAGCCTTTATTTCATTATGTATGTAAGAGTTGGAAAAAATGTATGGTTGAGAGAAAGTTCTTTTGTTGAGTGTTTTGAGAGTGAAAGTTTGAGTTATTTTGGTTTTGGAAGTATTTGGTTTTTGATGTTCTTCAGGTTGTTCTTAGGGATCCATTTTTCCTGGATTTTTAGCACCACAAGCTTGAATATTCTCCTACCGTATTTTCTTACCAATCCCCATTACAACCTTGATAAAAGAGCTCTTGATGTTTCTTATAAGTGATGACATCCACGGTGGAGAATATGTGATATATGTGTCAATTTCTATGTAGCTTTTTGCAATTTGGATTGAGTTGAGAAATACATTATTAAGCGTAAACACGTGAGAGTGAGAGTAAAGACATGATTCTAGTGAGGTTGGACTAGATATGCCTTTGACTTTGAATCGCTCATATACGTGCTAGGATCTTAACTTTCATGCTCATGGCTCCTACCCTTTGATGTTGCTTTTGAGAAGGTTAGTGCTTGAAGATCATGTTTGTGGTATGTTGGTTTTGCTCTTGTTTTTACATTGCTTGAGGACAAGCAAAATGTTAAGTGCGGGGGAGTTTGATAAGACGTATTCTAATAGGCATTATAAGTTAGTTTAGGTGCATTTCATTGTCATATATTCATGTTTTAGTGTTGATAACTCCCTCCCTTGATGAAAATCGGAAAAGATGTTCCAAAGGCTTTGACAGGATGTTTGTGTCAAAGGCCTTGGAGCGTTAACAGTTGATGAAATACAAAACCTATCTTATTATTCGTATATTATTTTATCTTATTATATACTTCCTTTATATTATATATATATTCGTTGGATTAACTGTTTCAGGAAGTATTTTCGAGATTATAACCTTCCTTTATAGAGTTATTGAGGAGATCTATTTCAAAATGGATCATGACTTCCAAGTGTCCATATATAGAAGATTGAAGAATCAAGCCTGATTCATGGAGCGTTGGTGAAGATCCTCAGGCGGCATTCCACTCCTATATAAAGGAAAGATAGAAGAAGACAAAGATAACAAGAACGTACAAGTGCTACACACGAGCTTCATTCATTCAAGCGATCTGTCTTCCAAGTGTCTCTCTGCAAAGCGCTCAAATAGTTTGTTGTTTATTTCAAAGCCTTTGAGAGTCACTGTGAGCTTATAGGATATATTTATTTCAAGTGTTACTCGAGAGTTTATAACTCGGGAAGTTGCACTAGGCTATTGATTTGCGAGAGTTAGAGGATTGTACTAGATAGCTGAGAGAGGTGGGGCTCTTCTAGATTGGTCTAGGACTCCAAGGGAACGTGAGTTGACTAGATTCCAATTGTATAGGAGAGAGGCTTCTCGGTGAGCTATTAGGATCCTAAGCTAAGCATTCAATAAAGCCTTTGAATCCTAGGGTTGTGGAAGAACCCTAGGCGGGGACGTAGGCCTGTTGTGCTGAACCTCGTAAACAATTACTCGTGTCCTTTACTTATTTGCTTTACCTTATTTCCGCACTTGGTTCGATTGTCTAACTTTGTGATTCAGGTTCAATCTCAAGAGTTTTGATTCAAGCTTCAAAAGTCTTGAGACTTTCTACGAAAAACGGGCATACTCTATTCAACCCCCCTTCTAGAGTATTTTTTATTACATTGTTTTTACATTTTCGAACCTTCAATTGGTATCAGAGCTTTACTCACTGTTTTTGATCTAACAATCTTGTGAGTTTTCGATCATGTCTGGTGAAGCAAGCGGAGGATTTGCACAGGGAAGGTCCACAAGCAGGCCGCCACTCTTTGTAGGAAACAACTTTGTCCACTGGAGATCTTTGATGAAGATGTTTATCATTGACCAAGATCTAGAGCTTTGGAACATTATAGAGAATGGTCCGAAGAATCCAGAGAAGGAAGGACCAAACGATACCAAAGTGGCAAAGAAGGAGTCTGATTACAACCAAGTAGATCTTGAAACCATCTCCAAAAACTACAGGGCTATCAACTTACTTTATTGTGGTCTTAGCACTGATGAGTTTAACCGTATTTCCTCTTGTAGGTCAGCTAAAGAGATTTGGGACAAGTTGGTCGTCACCTATGAAGGAACGAGCCAAGTAAAAGACACCAAGATCAGCATCTTCCTTCGAAAGTATGAGCTCTTCAAGATGAAGTCCGATGAGTCAATCAAAGCCATGTTCACACGATTCACAGAAATCACCAACAACCTTGACTCCCTCGGCAAGAGCTTTACCAACGTTGAGAAAGTGAGGAAGATACTGAGGTGCCTTCCAAAGGAGAAATGGGGTCCAAAAGTAACAGCTATAGAGGAAGCCCAGGACCTCACCACTTTACCCCTTTATGACCTTCTTGGAAAGCTGATCACGCATGAGATGATCCTTAATGAAGACGATGGAGAACTTCCAGCTAGCACCAAGAACTTGGCACTCAAGTCTAAGAAGGATGAGTCCAAGGATGGATCTGATTCTGAAGATGAGGATGACGATGAGGATGATCCTTTTGCTCTTATCACAAGAGGCCTTGCTCGAATTCTCAAAATGAAGAAGCAATTCAACAACAAGGATGGATCAGAGTCTTCAAAATTTCGAGGTAAGCCTCAATACAACAAATATGAAAAGAAGACTAAACCGTTGTCTTGTTTTGAATGTGGTGAAACAGATCATCTTGTGAAGGACTGCCCTCAAAAGACTAAGAGCCAGCCCAAGAAAGGTGACAAATGGAAGAAGAAAGCTATGGTGGCTACTTGGAGTGATTCCGACTCTGACTCAGACGATGAGAAGGCCAACATCTGTCTTATGGCCTCAGAAAATGAATCCCACGATGAAAAGCTTGAAGCTACTGTAAGAGAACTAATGGAAAGTCCAAAAGAGGTATTATCGGAATTCCTTTCAAATATGATTGCCAATGAAGAGAAGCTTATTGCCCAAACTAACATTCTTATTAAGAGAACTGTGGATCAGGAGAAAACTATTGAGGATCTGTCTATGAGGGTCAAAGGTCTTGAAGCTTCTTATTCAGGTCTTGACATTAAAGTCAAGACGCTTGACTCGGAGAAATCTGAACTCAAGCAAGATCTCTCCTCTCTAAGAAATGTGCATCATGACTTAGGGAACGAGAAGATCTCCCTGAATAATAAGATTCTAGACCAACAGACAGCCCTCATAAGTTTTACCAAGTCTAAAGGCACTCTCGATAAGATGTTGGGTGAGCAACAAAGCTCTCTAAACAAAAGTGGTATTGGTTACAATCCAAAGTTTTTAAAGAAGCAACACATTACCACTTTTGTAAAGGCTAAAGGAAGCAGAACCTCTCCTATATGTCACCATTGTGCTAGAAAGGGACATGTAAAAGAGACCTGCCCCTATAGAAGAAAGGATCCTTATATTATTCGCAATACATTTCCTGTTCATTTGAGAAAAGAACGGATAACACAAGTTTGGGTCCCAAAAGGCACTATTTTACCTAATATGGTTTATCCCAATAATGGATCCAAATTTGCTTATTGGTCTAGCCACAAAGGTTGATGTTTGTTTTGCAGGAGATCACCAAGGTGAAAGAACACAAATGGATTATTGATAGTGGTTGCTCGAGGCATATGAGTGGGAAGAGTTCTCTCTTTCATGATCTAAAGGAGCAATCCACGGGAACAATCACTCTTGGTGACAGAGGGAAATGCGACATTGTTGGTATTGGTAGTGTTGGAAGTGATTCCAGCCATAGTATTAAAAATGTCTATCTTGTCAATGGTTTAAAGTATAATTTGCTTAGTGTCTCTCAATTATGTGATAGTGGTAACAATGTCAGATTTAACAAGAAAAGATGTATAGTGTGCAGAGATGATACAGGTGAAGTTATTCTAACTGCATATCGCTACAACAACATATACGCTGTAAATGCTGATCAAGTGGCACAAGGAAGCTTAACCTGTTTAAAGGCCTTGACGGACGATCCAAAGCTTTGGCACAGGAGACTCGGTCATGTGAGTCCACATACACTACAGAAGCTTGTGTCCAAAGGACTTGTAAGAGGGCTACCTGAGATGGACTTCAAAGGTATTGACATGTGCAATGCTTGCACACGAGGTAAACAAACACGTAGCTCCTTCAAACCCAAAAAGGTTGTAAGTTCTTCTAGACCCCTTGAACTTTTACATATGGATTTATGTGGTCCTATGTGAGTCAAATCTCCCAATGGTAAAAAGTACATGCTAGTTGTTGTCGATGATTTTTCAAGATATACTTGGGTTGCTTTTTTGAAAGAAAAATCAGAGGCCTTATTTGAGTTTTCAAAACTTTGTAAGGAGTTGCAAACTTTAAGAAATGAGCCCATAGTGTCTATTCGGAGTGATCATGGTAGGGAGTTTGATCAACTTCAATTTGATTTGTTTTGTGCTAAATATGGCATCTCCCATAACTTTTCTGCTCCTAGGACACCTCAACAAAACGGGGTTGTGGAACGCAAGAACCGCACCTTAGAAGATATGGCCAGGACTATGCTTTTAGAAAATGCATTACCTAAAACCTATTGGGCTGAAGCTGTTAACACAGCTAACTACATTTTAAATCGTTGTCTTATTCGTTCCATCTTAAAGAAAACTCCTTATGAACTTTTCAAAGGCCGCAAACCACTTATATCTTATTTTAAACCCTTTGGCTGTACTTGTTTTGTTCATAACAATGGAAAAGATAACCTTGGGAAATTTGATGCGCGTAGTGATGAAGGTATATTTCTTGGCTATTCCACGAGTAGCAAAGCTTATAGAATCTTCAATAAAAGGACCCAAGTAGTTGAAGAAAGTATACATGTTATTTTTGATGAATGCAATGATGGTGCTTTGAGTGAAAGTGTTGCAGATATAGATCTTAATATCCATGAAGAGAACGAGGAAGGTGATGTTACCAAGAACACAGAGAAGAAGAACATGCAGGAACCGATTCTTAACACTGAAGAATTGGCCCAAGGTGTTGAAGATGCGTCCAAAGCCCTTGGTGTCCAATCCAACAGTGTTGAGACGTCAGAAACTGCTGTATCTGAACCTAACAGGACCACGGAGTCAGATGTACCACAAATCAATCTTGATGGTGTGACGAATCAAGGAGCTGAGACTAGCAAAAGGAAATTCAAATACTCCTCATCACACTCATTAAAGGACATCATTTCTGACCCTACTTCTAGTGTTTAAACTCGTTCTAAACTTAAAGATCTTTGTGCTTTTAACGCGTTTGTTTCTCTTATTGAGCCAAAGAAGGTAAATGAGGCACTTCAGGAGCCAGACTGGATTATAGCTATGCAAAGTGAACTCAATGAATTCGAGAGGAACAAAGTCTGGACTTTGAAGCCTAGACCAAAGCATCAATCAGTCATTGGCACTCGATGGGTGTTTCGAAACAAGCTAGATGAGAATGGCAAGATTGTGAGGAACAAGGCACGTCTTGTTGCTCAAGGCTACAATCAAGAGGAAGGTATTGACTACGAGGAGACCTTTGCTCCCGTAGCCAGGCTTGAAGCCATTCGCATTTTATTAGCATTTGCATCTTTCATGAGCATAAAGTTATATCAAATGGATGTCAAGTGTGCTTTTCTTAATGGTTTCTTAGAAGAAGAAGTTTATGTGGCTCAACCCCCAGGTTTTGAAAGTTCAGAATTTCCCAATCATGTTTATAAACTTGACAAGGCGCTTTATGGTTTGAAACAAGCCCCAAGAGCTTGGTACGAGCGCTTGTCAAAATATCTTTTAGAAAATGATTTTAAAAGAGGGTTGATCGACAAGACTCTTTTTATCAAAACCAAAGGAAATGACATTTTGGTTATTCAAATTTATGTTGATGATATATTATTTGGTGCTACTAACACATCTTTGTGCAAGGAATTTTCTGACATTATGTGCAGTGAATTTGAGATGAGCTTAATGGGTGAACTAAACTTCTTTTTGGGGTTACAAGTTCATCAATCCAAGAAAGGGATCTTCGTCAACCAAAGCAAGTACACTAAGGATCTCTTGAAAAAGTTCAAGATGGATCAATCCAAAGCAGCCAAGACTCCCATGAGCTCAACATTGTCTCTAGATCAAGACAAGACTGGAACAAGTGTCAATCAAAAGGAGTATCGAGGAATGATTGGATTTTTATTATATCTCACGGCTAGTAGACCTGACATTATGTTTAGTGTTTGCATGTGTGCTAGGTTTCAAGCTGATCCCAAAGAATCTCACCTCGTGGTTGTGAAGAGGATCTTTCGATATCTCAATGGCACTAAGGAACTTGGACTATGGTACCCAAAGCAAAAGGATTTCACTTTAATTGGATATTCTGATGCAGATTTTGCAGGCTACAAGGTGGATAGAAAGAGCACATCAGGGTGTTGCCAATTCTTAGGAGCATCCTTGATCAGTTGGCACTCAAAGAAGCAAAATTCAGTCGTTCTATCCACTGCAGAAGCCGAATACATTGCAGCTGGAGCTTGTTGCTCCCAAATCCTTTGGATAGCTCAACAAATGCAAGATCTTGGCATCAACCTCAAGGGTATCCCAATTAAGTGTGACAATACAAGTGCCATATCCATCACTAAGAATCCTGTTCAACATTCAAGGACCAAGCATATTGATGTAAGACATCATTTCATTAGAGATCATGTTGAAAAAGGTGATGTGTCCATATCTTTTATTTCTACTGATTATCAATGGGCTGACATTTTTACTAAACCTTTGGCAGAGGACAGGTTCACCTTCATTAGACGAGAGATTGGGATGCTTGACAAGGATGCACTTTCGTAGGGGGAGCTTTCCCTTTACGAAAGATAAACTCCACTCAGTGTCAAGACCTTTGAGAGTTATGTCAAGGTCTGCTAACTGAACAGTGGAGTACATATACCGGATCATATATTTTTGGTTAATATCTTTTTAGATATTTAATCAATTATATTTGTTTTAATCGGATTTCAAAAATTGCATATTTCTATGATTTCCTTAACCGTTAAGATATTTTAATTATGGAAATAAATTGGTTTGTGTTTAGTCCGATTTTTTTGGTAATTTGAATTCAAATTTGAATTTGAAAATCCTTCAACTTGGCAAGGTAATGATTTCTTTCCTTGGAACCCTAAACCCATCCCATCAATCCGTCACCCTCTCTCTCTACTTAAACCAAATCTGTACCTGACTACAACCCACACTCAGATTTTATCCAAACCCTTTCCACTCCTTCATCTTCAACCTCTCAAAGAAACCCTAACCGACTACCTCCATGGCACCCAAAACCAAGAAAGCCGTCACTCCCAAAAGACTTGGCGCCACCCCCAAGGGACGCCAGGCCACTGCTACTTCTCCCACACCCGAACCTCCTACTCAAGCCATCATCCCAGCAGTTGTCCAGAGCACCGTCAAGTCGAGCTCAGCCACGGCTCCCAAAGGCTCTAAGAAACGTGCTGCTAAGAAACCCTTCAGTGCTAAACAAAAGGGGAAGAGAAAGATCCTGGCTGAGGAAGAGGATGAGGAAGAAGAGGAAGACGACCTTGATGCCGCCCTGGAAAGAGATGCTGCCAGGGAAGCCGAGGAGGAGGCCTTGAGACAGAAAAAGGCCGATGAGGAGGCCGAGCTTGCTAAGAGACTGGCCGAGGAGGAAGATGAGCGAATTCGGAAGGAAGCCGAAGTCGAAGAGGTTCCATCTGAGGTGGAGCCTGAGGAAGAAGAAGAGGAAGAGGAAGAGCACGAGGGATCCGGAGAGGACGAGGAACCTGAAGGTGATGAAGCGGGGTCCGGTGAGGACTCGGGGTCTGAGGAAGAGGAGGAAGAATCCCCTTCTCCCTCTCCTCCTCCTCCCCCGTCTCCGAAGAAGCGGAAAGCCCCTGCTCCAGTCAAGCCTCCATCCCCTAAGCGTACCAGGAAGGGCCCTGTCAAGAGTCTTGTAGCGCCTGTCAAGAGAGCTGCTCCAACTGTTGCGCGCAGAAAGAACGTAGACCCCCCGACCTATATCCAGGTAAATCAATCCTTGCCCTCCTTTTGGTTTCAAGATGTTGAGACTGCTGGTAAGTGGGTAGACGAGTTTATAACTCGTAAGATTAGTTGTTCTGATTTTTTAGATGTCGAGTTCTTTGAAGCTTTGAAGTTACCTTGCATTGAGCTCCTTAATAAATCCCCTGCCTGGAACCTTATTAATCTTGAGACTGTTTACTACCCCGAGCTTACCCGACTTTTCTACATAAACCTAAAAGCCAAAAGTGATCCTGATGGTTGGTCTTTGGAGTCTGTCGTCAAAGGGGTTAGAATCTCTCTCAACTCCAATGACTTTGCAGACTCTCTAGGCTTACCTACCCCTGTTCCACCTGCTCAAGTAAACCCCTCAAAAGAAAACTGCATCATCCTAGCCCGAGCCAAATATCTCCTACCCGAAGCGTCCAACAGCACCTCAAAACAACTCACCCACTCATCCCTAACCCTTGAGGCAAAAATTATCTTTAACATCATTGTTAGATGCCTCTTACCTCGTCTCAACTCTGGCTCACTCCTAACCGACAATGCCATGGTCCTGCTCTACCGCATTCTAAATGGCCTTGATCCTGATCTGGCCAACACTATCCTTGGAACCATGGCCCATGCCAGAAAAGCTCGAAAAGGCTCTCCCCTCCCCTTTGCTACCCTTTTGACCCCTATCTTCAAAGCTTCTGGAATTGATGTCAAAAATGAAGAACAGCTGCGTCATACGGGTAAGTTCGACTCCAAAGGCCTTGAAAAGATTGGCATCACTCGGTCTCCCCAAGGGACCTTGAGTCTTGCCACTCCTTCAAAAGTCTTTCCCACTGCTCCAGCTTTCGATGAACGCATGGACAACCTAGAGTTGGGCTTGGAGGAAGTTCGCCTGGATATTAAGGAGCTGCAGACGGAGGTGATGACGAAGATGAGCGGGATTTCAACGATGCTGGAAGGACTATGGACGAGGCTCACTGATGATGCTCTGGATTAACCAAGCCTAAACCTTAACCCACCCTATCCCACCCTGGAACTTGTTACTTTGCTGGTTTTTGGAAACATTTTCAAAACTTTTGGTAACTTTTGGTGACTGTTTTCCTCCGCCCTTTGTTGAAAGACAAAAAGGGGGAGATGATCGTTAGACCTTGAAAACCTCTGTTTAAAGGTCTTGGAAGACCTTGCTTTTTGATTTCTGGTTTTCGGTTGGATGTTTTCTTACTTATAAAATTATTTGATCCAACATTGGTCTAACCCTTGTAGGTACTTAGTCTGTTTTTTATTATGATTTATTTGTTTGACTAAGTTGCAGGGATGCACAGGTTTTGTCTTTCATCAAGGGGGAGATTGATAACTCCCTCCCTTGATGAAAATCGGAAAAGATGTTCCAAAGGCTTTGACAGGATGTTTGTGTCAAAGGCCTTGGAGCGTTAACAGTTGATGAAATACAAAACCTATCTTATTATTCGTATATTATTTTATCTTATTATATACTTCATTTATATTATATATATATATTCGTTGGACTAACTGTTTCAGGAAGTATTTTCGAGATTATAACCTTCCTTTATAGAGTTATTGAGGAGATCTATTTCAAAATGGATCATGGCTTCCAAGTGTCCATATATAGAAGATTGAAGAATCAAGCCTGATTCATGGAGCGTTGGTGAAGATCCTCAGGCGGCATTCCACTCCTATATAAAGGAAAGATAGAAGAAGACAAAGATAACAAGAACGTACAAGTGCTACACACGAGCTTCATTCATTCAAGCGATCTGTCTTCCAAGTGTCTCTCTGCAAAGCGCTCAAATAGTTTGTTGTTTATTTCAAAGCCTTTGAGAGTCACTGTGAGCTTATAGGATATATTTATTTCAAGTGTTACTCGAGAGTTTATAACTCGGGAAGTTGCACTAGGCTATTGATTTGCGAGAGTTAGAGGATTGTACTAGATAGCTGAGAGAGGTGGAGCTCTTCTAGATTGGTCTAGGACTCCAAGGGAACGTGAGTTGACTAGATTGCAATTGTATAGGAGAGAGGCTTCTCGGTGAGCTATTAGGATCCTAAGCTAAGCATTCAATAAAGCCTTTGAATCCTAGGGTTGTGGAAGAACCCTAGGCGGGGACGTAGGCCAGTTGTGCTGAACCTCGTAAACAATTACTCGTGTCCTTTACTTATTTGCTTTACCTTATTTCCGCACTTGGTTCGATTGTCTAACTTTGTGATTCAGGTTCAATCTCAAGAGTTTTGATTCAAGCTTCAAAAGTCTTGAGACTTTCTGCGAAAAACGGGCATACTCTATTCAACCCCCCTTCTAGAGTATTTTTTATTACATTGTTTTTACATTTTCGAACCTTCAAGTGTTAATTAGATTAGCGCTCGTTTTGTGGGAAAGTTCGGAATCTACGCTATTTCGATGTTTTTATGTAGATTCGTAGATCCGACGCAAAGAATTTGAGAAACAGAGCTAAGAGAGGCTAAGATAGACTTGGGAGAGCTTAAGGAAGAAGGTCCGAAGAGCATGGAACAATCTAAGGAGCAACATAGCATAAAATCGAGGTCTAAAAGTGAAAACAGGGACGAGTCGCGAAAGCTGTCCGCCCGATGAGCTGAACTTGTAACGCACTTTCCAGGGGCCTCGAATGTCTGATCGACGCATATGAGCATGCGTTAGAAAACTCTTCCGAAGATCTACATGATAATGCTCTGCTGGAAATTTTCTGACAGCGAATGGATTTCCGCTGTAGCGGATCAAGTCATCGACATCATGTCTAGCAAGTGGATGAGCAGAACTCGCTGCCAGCGAATGGGATCTCATTGCCAGCGAGTGGAGTCAACGAGGAACATCCCAGGAGCCAGCACGTCTCACTGCCAGCGAGTGGTGACTCGCTGCTAGCGAATGGAGTCTCTCCAGCAGAAGAGTGGACTCGCGTTTGCGGATGGTTTCTTTCGCTGCAGCAGAAGGAGGTTTTCACGACAGCGGAAATCTTCGCTGATAGCGGAATCAAAGAGTATTGGAAAAATTATAAGACATGGGCGTTCGCTTCTAGTGAGAATTGTAGAGAGGTGCTAGCGAAAATCCAACAGTAGCTCAACCAAGGCAATTCGCTGCTAGCGGAAATTATCGCTGCCAACGAAAATGATTTCAGGTTGAATTTGGAAAGTCTATCTTCTATCTAGTTTGATTAGAAAGTTTCTATCTAATTTATCTATCTTTTACCTTGTTTATGCAAGACTTTATGCTTATAAATATGATGTTTATGGTTAGTTTTCTCATAGATTCAAGTAGAGCAATCACCATTGAAGAGAATAAAGCTTAGGTAAGCCATGTTTGGCTAATTTTCTAGTTTCCGCCTACACTTTTGAGACCTGGTTGGTGGTTTGTGAGTTTCTAATTTAAATTATTTTTTCTCTTTAATTCTTTCAACTTCTTTGGGTGCTATTGATTATGTTATTGATGTTATCTTGATTAGCTACCTTGATAATATTGGATTCATGCTAGGATTTAATACTTTTGTATTTGTGTTATTTCCGTAGTAGCATGCATAAGAATGTGGATTTCGTATTTGAAGCATGATTATGTAGAGAGTTAACATATATCTTAAACATTGATTTACTGTGTTTAATTGGTGTTATTTATATGCTCAAGTTCTTGGGACATTGTGCTATCTCTTTGTTAAATCTTGACCGTGTTAAGGTTGCATTGAGGTGTAAGGGATTAATTGGACTTGTAGGTCTTTTAATCTACTTAAACCAAGACGAGAGGAATTCGTAGGAAACAATAATAGCTTGAAAAGAATCCGATGATCAATAAAACCAACCAAAGTCGAGAACTTGTAGGTGGAAATACTTTCCTTCTATCCTTTATTTGTTTTTGTCAATATTATTTTCTTTTATTTTCATTCATAAAAATCTTTTCTTTTTATATTGATAAATACACAATATTTACAAATACTTTATTCAAAAAAAAAAAAAAAACTTGATTCTCTAGGGTTCGACCCCTTACTTGCATACTATACTAGTTTGTTTGTTTGGGATTTATTTTTGACGAGGTGAATCAATGACTTTCCCTCCGTCAATCGAACTGGTCAGTCTCTACCCTATCTCGAAGAGGGGGGGGGGGGATAGAAGAGGGTTATACCGCTTGGTATTCTTTGTTAAGGTCTTCCTTAATATTCTTTCCGCATATATGAATTAAGAGCATGATAGTGTGGTTAAGATTTCAGTACCGCATGAAGGAATCATTTATTGTAGTTATAGGCGTATTATATGTCCTCAGCGCGGTCTTTAGGGCTCGCGTGCGAACTCTTGGCCTGACTTTGTGGTATAGTTTTAGGTACTCGATCCACTACTTGATTTCGTGTTGCTATGACAGGGTTCATTCATATGGCAGAGAGTGAGTGTTTGAACCCTAACTTCACCAGATTTATACTTTTGGGATTTCTCCCTACTCATACTCTGTTTTGACATGGCTCTGTCGTGCTGCCCGTTGTATCGTTTTCAGAACTTATGTCCTTTGCATGATAAATGGATTTTCCGCGTTGTAGACTTAGGACATGTATAGGGGTTTACCTCGGGGTCTCCAACAGACCTTACGGATTTGGGTGCGAAATCCCACTTTAACTGCAAATCTTTGGTTTCAAAACTTTAACCTGTACTCGGATGGCAAGATCCTAACGAGGGGTTTTATCCCTTGAAACGCCATTCGGGAATAATAATCCCGGGCCGTTACAAAACTCTTGGAATAGCAATTCATGACAACAACATTTTTCTGATTTTTATAATGTATGAATTCTTTCTTGGAATTTTCTTGTTGAAGTTGGTATAATTTTTTTCCCTTTGATGTCATTCATTTAATGAGATATTATGTCATAATAATCTTGCATTCATAAGATTGTAACCAAATGTCATAGACACTGTAATCAAAGAAAAACCCTAGGACAAGGAAATATACAAACCCTATAAGGGCTAATGAGAAGCCAAAATAAGAAAAACTAGGACGAGAGAAACACAAATTAACCCTACATGGGCTAATGAGAAGGAAAAATACATGGGGTGACATCTCTCATTTAATATATAAATGGGTAAGAGAGTCATAAATGTTGTAATCAAAATTGAAATAGAGTCATAGACACTGTAACAAAAGGAAAACCCTAGGACGAGGGAGCACAAACCCTATAGACGCTAATGAGAAGCCAAAATATACGCGGTGATAGTTCTCCTCTAATATATGAATGGGTAAGAGCCTAAGAGGGTCATAGACGATGTAACCAAAATAAAAACAAGGTCATAGACACTGTTACCACTATGAAAAAAGGGCATATACTCTGTAATCAAAGGAAAACTCTATAGACGCTATAACCAAAATAAAAAATGGGTCATAGACACTGTCATCACTATGAAAAAGAGTCATAGATGCTGTAATCAAAATAAAAACAGGGTGTCACCACTATAAAAAAAAGAGGGTAAAAGACATTGTCACCATTATAAAAATATGGTCATAGACACTGTAACCAAAATAAAAACAGGGTAATAGACACTGCAACCAAAGCAAAACCCTAGAACAAGGGAAAAATAAACCCTATAGGGGCTAATGAGAAGCAAAAATACATGTGGTTAAAGTTCTCCTTTATTATATGAATGGGTAAGAGGGTCATAGTCTCATAGACGTTGTAGAAAAAATAAAAACAGGGTCATAGAAACTCTCACCACTAAAAAACAGGATCATAGACATTGTCACCACTATAAAAACATGGTCATAGACACTATCACCACTATAAAAACAAGGTCATATACACTGTAACAAAAGGAAAACCTTATAGACACTATAACGAAAATAAAAACAGGGTCATAGCCACTGTCACCATTATAAAAACAAAGTCATAGACATTGTAACCAAAGGAAAACCCTTGGGCAAGTGAAGTACAAACCTTATAGAGGCTAATGAGAAGCGGGGCTATTGAGAAGTCAAAATACATGTGGTGATATTTCTCCTCTAATATATGAATGGGTAAGAGGATCATATACGCTGTAACCAAAATAAAAACAAGGTCATAGCCACTGTCACCATTATAAAAACAAGGTCATAGACATTGTAACCAAAGGAAAACCCTTAGGCAAGTGAAGTACAAACCTTATAGAGGCTAATAAGAAGCGGGGCTATTGAGAAGTCAAAATACATGTGGTGACATTTCTCCTCTAATATATGAATGGGTAAGAGGATCATAGACGCTGTAACCAAAATAAAAACAGGGTCATAGACACTGTAACCGCTATAAAAACAGATTAATAGACATTGTAAGCAAATGCAAACCCTAAGACAGGGGAAGCACAAACCCTATAGCGGTTAATGAGAAGCCAAAATATATGTGTCGACAGTTCTCCTCTAATATATGAAGGGGTAAGTGGCTATAAGCGCTGTAATCAAAATACAAACAAGGTCATAGACACTAAATATCACTTAAAATAGTGTCACCACTGTTGGTGACACATGTAGTAACAATGTTTTTTGGTGACAACTTCATATTAAATTGTCACCACATTAAATATCAATTAAAATAGTGTCACCAATAAATTTTAAACATTCAATAGTCCATAAGATTTAAAAAGAAACTATAATATCACCGAAAAATATAGTGTAATCAAACACAATAGTATATAAACAAATATTTACAAGTATGTAAGAATGAATTAACTTTCGATTCATTGTGATATTCTTTGACTTGATTTGATCGATGAATTAGATTTACACCGTGTTTTTCAATCAACCTCGTGTAAGTATTAAACAATACTCTACTAAGTTTGCTGTCAAACATTGGTTTTAGCTTGTTCTTTGTGTTAGATTTCCCATTTGAAGATGAGAGTGTCTTTCTTGATGCCAGATATTGTGCTTGCAAGGATCTTCCGATGAACCTAAGCAGTATTTTTTTATCCATTCTTTTTTTATGTATTCTCCTCATCCTACCTTATGTGCAGATACATTAACGTTGCTGTGATGAATGCTATATTTTCTTCCCAGCGTTCCATGGTAATGTAATCGTTCTTGTTTCTGCTAGTTTTTAGTTTTTTACTTTTAGCGTTCCATGGTAAAGGTGAGTCTGTCAGTAGCAAGAAATTGGGGGCGGCCATCTTAATGGGAGTTACAAGTCTGTTGAAAAAGCAACAGTGAGTGTGCACACTGAGAAGAGCAATGAGAATTTGGGGGAGGAATTGATCGACTAGCCCACAACAATTGAAATCAATGAAGAAACACAATGAAATTCAAGGCTGCACAACAGAAAAATCTAATCCAAACTGAAATCACTAGTGAAAACACTACAACAGTCAACCGACGGGGTCTAATCGGAGAGGCCGGTGTCGTCGACCGGGAGGAAACATGAGCGGTAGCAAAAGATCGGAGGAGGAGAAGGAATTGAGGAAGCGGAGGAGGTCGAAGGCGGTAGTGGGGTCGTCGAAGATGTCTTCGCCGATGAAGAGGTCTAATCGGAGAGGAGATCAACATGCGTTTTGATTTCAATGAAAAATAAAAGGCCGCCGGTGTCGATTTGGATGAGCTCGAGGGAGGAAACGAGAGGATAATCGGTGGCAGCGATGTAAAAGCAAACATCAGCCTCGCCGTCGAAGACACAGGCGATGAGATCGGAGTAAGTACCGTCGCGAGAGAGGGACTCAGGCCAAGGGGCGGCTGGAGAAGATGACAGTGGCATATGCGCGGCAACGAGGGAGGAGTAGATGACAGTGGCAGAGGAACCAGGGCGGCATAGAGGAGATATCTCGGAGTAGGAACCGGGAAGGGAGGGGTAAAATAAAGTAAGGGGTGGTTTAGGGATTATGAAAGTTTTTTTGGATAAATGTTCGGTCTTTGGGGCAAATTTCTTGTTTTTTTTTTTTTTTTTTTTTTTTTTTTTTTTTACAGTAGGCAAGAAGTAGATTGACTAAGCGATCTTGAAGCCATCAACAGATGGTTTGGATGACCCTACGGCCTACGCAGAGGGTCGCCCGTCAAAAAAGAAATTTTTTTTTTATCTAAGATTACAATTACAGAAATGTAGAATTAAAAATGCCTAGAAAATTAAACCCTTGATTCTTCACATAAAATTTGAGCCGATAATTCTTGATTCCGATCTTGTGGCTTGGGAAGTGGTGATGATTGCAGATTTGGATCCCGCTACGGTAACGAGCAAGCTCGCTCAGCAGTATTGTTACATGTGGTGGCTTGGATTCGAAAATTTGAGATATGAAGTTGCACAATCCTTTTCAAAGAATTAAGGGGGTGGTGATGCCAGATCTAGACCCAGTGCCAAATTTCTTGTTATTTTTTTTACCTATTTACTAACCATTTTTTATATTTATTGAAATTTTATTTATTAAAAATCATGCAATGGTGTGGAGATTATACTAGTTTATTATATTTATTTTTGCAAGACAACTTTGTTTTCCCTCATCACCTTAACCTCAATATTTTATTTTAAATTATTTATTCGTTAAAAGGATTTTTATTGAAATTAAAGCATTGTCCTTATGCTAAAAAACTACATATGTTGTGAATCGTATGATAAATATGGATGTATATTATAAAATGAGAAGCAGTTAAAGAATTTTTTATTTTTTTGTTTGTTTGAGTGTGTGATAAAGAAAGTTGAGTTCACCAACTCAAAACCTCCCGGCCACTTACACTATAATTAGACTACAGTTCAATTGAACATACAATTTGGGTAACTTTATTTGACAACCATAGCACGTCTATTGTGTGAGTGTTGTTTTACATGTTTTAATTTTACGTTTACTTGTCTTTTAGTATTTCTTCCAATGAGGATTGAGAATTGCTTTTAAAAATTTTCTTCAAAGAAAGAGGGCAGACGACAATTAATGAAGTACGAAGAGAAAGGAACAAATGAGGAAGCAATATATATTTTGTATGCAAATTCACACTTCATAATTGAGGTCATTTACTAATGAGAAAATAGTAATCAATATACCAAAAATTCCCATCCTTTGTAAAAATGTCACTCTCCTATAAAAAATGTAGTAAATGTTAAAAGGTAAATTTTTTTTTGCAAAACTAACCGATCATGGTGACCTTGTATTATGGGTTAATTAATTTGGGCGGGCTTTTGAAATTTTGAAAATATTTGGGTGAGATTTAAGGGATTAGAAAAGGAGAGAGAGTTCATTATCACAAAATCAAATCTGCAGATATGGAGAGAGAGAGAGATATCGCGAAGGAGGAGGAGAGAAGTGGAGGAGGCGATTGAGAGGTGGTGACTTTCGGTGGCGGCGATTGAGAAGCGTAGACGGAGGCGGCGGCTAAGAAGAGGCAGCGGCGACTTCCGATGAGAGAAGAAAGTGGATGCGGCAATTGAGAGGCAGAGGCGAAGGATCCGACGAGAGCCCGGCTACCATTTCGAAACAAGTAAGCAAACTCTAACTAAATCCCAACAAAAATTGGTCTAAAATGTGTGATTTTCGAAAGGGGATTTCGGTGTGAAACCTTAAAACTCCATCCGTTTCATGTCGTTTTGCCTGCAGGTCACAAAGATGCAGAGCTAAGAAAGAAAGAAGAGAAGGATTCGGTGAAGGGAGAAAGAAGGGGAGGCTGCTGTGTTTGAGTATTTAGGATGTGAATGTGCACTCTTTCATCTTTTTCTAGTTGCATCTTTGTTTGAACATTTACTCGTTTCCAGTTTATGTAAATGTCGTGGGAAGTTTCTGAGATTAATAATATCTAATAGGGCTTAGTCTTCCGTTGGCTGAGACATTGGTTTTATTGGCTAGACAACAGTAGTTACTGGCTAGTAAGCGTAAATCGCATATATTCGGGGTTCGCATCTCAGGCAACCAAAACGGACAACCACATACTGTAACTGACATACATATATGCAGAATAACAAAAACCAACCTTCAACAACTCAAAGAATGTCGTTTATCCTAGCTATCCTTGAGGTGGGAAGTTCTCGAGGTAGACGAGATCCGACATGGGTTAGTCTTATATTGGCTAAGAGATCGTAGTCAGTGGCTATGCGACAGTAGTTACTGGCTAGTAAGTGTAAATCGTAACTTTTCTTTTTTTAGGCCACGTGAAATCATGTATAGGGTTGTATGGATTTTTTTTGTGTTTCAGCACCTAGTTAGTATTTCTTTTTACTTTGTAACAAGCTTTGAGGACTTCTTCACCTTGCCACGCCACGCTTGCTTATGTCCTCTAACGCTTCCGGCGAAGAAACTCTCCCCGAGACGGGTACTCGCTTGTCTCCATTATCTTACTCCTAACCGAGCCAAACAACATGCTCTCCTCTATGAGCATTGTCCCCTCCTCCATGTCCACGTCGACAATTTGACCTTTCATCTCCGGAACAACGATTGTCAGTTCTGCCCAGGTTTTATGGTTTATCTTGCCAGTTGTGTAAATTTTTGTGCCAGCTGAATTGTTGTCTTTGCCATCCAAATGGTTATCCATGCCATACTCCAAATTGAGATCAAGATACGATTTAGACCTAACTTTACTTCGAAATATTTTTTTCCATAAACATATATAAAGTGTGTGTCTATAGATAGATAAAATTAAATTAAGTTCAAAAATAAATTTATTTTTTAATTTTAACAAATAAAAATGGCAAAAAATTAGTTTAAAACAATTAATGTGGGTCTCCCTCTCTCCTCAACTCTCTCTCCCTCTAGGTTACCTACAACCTGTTGGGAAGGTGCCCAAATTTTTTACAAAAATGACCTTTTGTCATGCCCTTGCAAATTTTCAGCCCCTTGGTCATTTTGCAAAGTTGGCCATGAATTGGTATATTCATGCAAAACATCATTTACTAATTACCGTTTTCCACTTCCAGTATTCAATCTAGAGCTGACAACTCGGTCGTTCGGGTCGGGTTCGGGTCAGGCTTGGTCGGATCAGGTCAGTTCGGGTAAAATTTATGGTCGGGTATTGGTCGGGTCGGGTATTGATCGAGTCGGGTTCGGTCATAATGAATTTTAGATTGGTCGGGTTTTGGGTTAAGTCGGGTCATGACCATTCGGGTTCGGGTCAAAGCGGGTAGTCTTGTTCGAGTTTCGGGTCAAGAGGCGGGTCGGCCTCATTTGAGTTTCGAATCAAAGTGGGTACAACGGTATAGTTGGTTTGATTTTTCGGTCGAATCATATTCGACCCGTTTGGATAATTAGGTTGATTTTGACTCGGTTGAATACTTAAATATGTAATTTACTTAAAATAAATGATTTTGACTCGGTTGAATACTTAAATATGTAATTTACTTAAAATAAATAATTTTGACTCAGTTGAATACTTGAATATGTAATTTTGAATCCGTTGAATGCACTCGTTGTTATTGACTCATCTGGCTGATGCTTTTGTCCACGGAGTGGACGACGGTGTTATTCAAACCGTCAATCACTTCGCCTATCTTGGCAATTATGTGAAGATTTTCTTCCCTAGTTATGCTCTCAAGGATATGAATCTTGAAGATCCACAGCGCAACCTGCCTATTTCTGAATTCGCCTAACGCTTATTTAGCTGAAATTGCTGCCCTTGAGCCTCCTAATGCCACTGAGCCTCCTCGCGATGAGAACAATGACCCCCATGTCGACGTATAACAAGTTGCTCCTCCGTTCCTTTTACCAAGTATTTAAATTTCTCTTTCTTGGAAGTAATGGGAAATACATTTGAAACATTTCTGCCCGCGGCATCCGCGTATGCTTTCTCGCGGTTCATAATTTGATGGTAGACATTCTGACCCATGACAAGCGGTATGCTTGGTCATGGTTAATGTCTTAGTTTTGTAAATATTTTATCTTCGAATTTCGTATTCTACTGGTTATATTTTTTGCTCTTGTTTTTCTAGAATTTACCTTGCTTTCGTTATTTTTCCTATCCCACGATACCCTTACCAATCTCCTATTATTGAACGTTTTATGAAATAAATCGCGAGATGACAAAAATAACAGTTCACAGATTTAGAAAATATTGAAGTGCTAGTAGCGGTGTAGAACTAGTTATTTTTATTTGCCACGACTTGGAATAGAAAGTGATTTATAACATGTGTTCATCTTAAGTTTTGAGGTGGTTTCTATATTTGTTTGTAACAAAGGAGGTCGTGGAAAACGTCCCAATTCTCTTCTGGTCCTGGCTGCTCTATTGCTACGTCGAAGTGTGATTCTTCATGGTACTCAAAAGTGAGGCAACATCCTATTCTTAGGTTGTTTACTGTCAAGAATTATCTCCATCCTTCTGCTAGAGAGAACCAATCTCCTTCGTCTCTTTCGACTAAAACCAAAAATTCTTGATTTAGGGGAGAACAAAGGAAGATTTGGTCTAGTATTTCCTCCCCAAATTTTACAAAGATGTATGGTAAGGGGAGCCTGTATAAATGACTCTCTCTGAGGATCATTCTGATGAACTTAGGGTTTGGGAAAGTCATGGTGTTTGTGATAAAGGTGGGCGGGGAGACTTCCTCTGAAATAATGTCGAAACTAGGCATTTGGTTTTAAGTGAGGGTTTGGCTTTGGTTACTGCTCGCGTGCCTATTTATAGTAGGTTTTTGTTTGCGATGGTAAGTGCTATGTTTTTGTATTGGTTTTAATACTTTTGGTGATGGCGAATGCGTGTCAAATGCTATTTTTGCGGGTTGCTTATTGTCTTGCCGTTTTTTGTAAGGTTGTTGCCTCTTGGTAGGCGATTGATTTTTCCTGGAACCTTTTGTTTTGATATCATAGATATTTATGACCTCGTGGTATAAGAAACTGGATAGCGTTGCCGTTTGTTGGTTGCGTTTTATTGCCTCTTATAAAATGTATGCTTACCCGTATTTCCCGGTGTAGTTTGTTTTAGCAATGATGTCTACAACACCAGTTGATATTCCAGGTGTAGTTATCCCTCGTGTTAGAGGTTTTACTCGGGATATAGCGGTGGAAGGACACTTATATCGGCTTGTAAGTTCTGGCAATAATTTATGATTTTAATTTTTATGTTGCTTTTATCTGAGCTTTGTTTGTTGTTGTTGCGGCCTCTGCCCTACGTATATCGCAACTATGGTTATAAGGGCCTTGGGTACATTCATTTGTGGACGCGAGCATATGAGGAATTTATAGTGAGGGTGGAGCCATTGGGCCCTAATTATTACTGGTTCACGTCGGGATGGTCTGAGTTTGTGGTTGCTAATGAGCTTCGGATTGGCACCCGCTTGATCTTTGAATTTGAGGGGCACTCTTGTTTTTATGTTGCTGCTATTGACCCTGTTCCTGATCAGAATGGTGACTTGGACTTTTCCCTTCATTGTTAAACTTTTCGGGTCGATGTTTTTGTTTTGCGTTATCACGAGTTTGTGTATGATGCTTCACGAGTGTTTATCGTAAGTTTCCTTTCAATGTCTGATAAATAATCAAGCGCCTTGTATCCGATCTCTAGTGTATTGTATGCGATGTAATTTTCATAAAGCGTCTCATACGCGATTGAGATTTCTCAAAATCAAATTTAATCTCCAGCGCTTGGCATGGCGAGAGAGATTGATTGATAATTACAAAAAGTAATCTTCAGCGTCTCATACGCGATGGAGATTTTTATCAAAATCAAATTCAATCTCCAGCCCTTGGAAGCGCTAGAGAGATTGATTTATAATTACAAAGAGTAAATCTCCAACATCACATACGCGATGGAATTTTTTTTTTATCAAAATCAAATTCAATCTCCAGCGCTTGGAAGCGCGAGAGATATTGATTTATAACTATAAAGAGTAATCTTCACCATCTCATACGCAATGGAGATTTTTATCAAAATCAAAGTCAATCTCCAGCGCTTTGAAGCGCGAGAGAGATTGATTTATACTTACAAAGAGTAATCTCCAGCGTCATATACGTGATGGTAATTTTTTTTTATCAAAATCAAATTCAATCTCCAACGCTTGGAAGCGCGAGAGATATTGATTTATAATTATAAAGAGTAATCTCCAACGTCTCATACGCGATGGAGATTTTTATCAAAATCAAATTTAATCTCTAGCGTCTAGCGCTTGGAAGCACGAGAGAGATTGATTTATAATTACAAAGAGTAATCTCCAGTGTCTAATACGCGATAGAGATTTTTCTCAAAATCAAATTCAATCTTCAGCGCTTGGAAGCACGAGAGAGATTGATTTATAATTACAAAGAGTAATCTCTAGCGTCTAATATGCGACAAATATTTTTCTGAAAATAAAATTCAATTTCCAGCGCTTATAAGTGTGAGAGAGATTGATTTTATAATTACAAAAAGTAATCTCTAACGTCTCATACGCGACGGAGATATATGTAGAATTGAAAGAAATCTCCGGTGTCGTCAACGCAGGGAAGGTTGATCAATATATATATATATATATATATATATATATATATATATATATATATATTTAAAGTAATCTCTACCGTTTCTCACATGATGGAGATATTTGTAGAATTGAAAAAGTTATTTGCGGAAGAAAATGGACTTCTAATTAATGGTTTGCTTACATGGTAGTGCCTTTTACAATGAGGATGGTAGCATAACGAACTAGCAATGTGATTGTTGAGAAAAGGGAAAAAAACTAAAAACAGTTGGCCAACGGTCCATCATATTGAGGAACTTCTATCTCTTCTTCAATGTCATAACTTTCTTTGTCCAGAAAGTAAACTTCGATCCTAGATGGGTGAACACTATTGTTTTTTCTAGGTCGAGCCCATGGGATTTGACGAAATCTTTCCAACCTCACACTACTCATAGCGAATGATAGTGGCCTTCTGCAATGTGAGCAGGGAAATCTTTTAGTGTGCGAGTTGATAACAAGATTTTCTCTGGTAATTGAGTTTCGAATTTCTCGCCGACGCTATAGGGTAGCATCATGCGTAGATATTGCTCCTCACCAACTAAACAGATATCGAAGGTGAAAGGGGTGTTTGAAAATTGGGTTGGTATTTCTTTGTTGTGAGTGATGGTTGTACAAAGGTTGAGTAATTTTTTTATAGTAGTGTGGAAATGTTGAATATTGATATTGAAAAATGTGTTTTCTAAGATTGCTTGAACTTTCCCGTGATTGGCAGGCTTTTGAATTGATTTAAAATATACAAGTGGATTGGCAGGATTCTGAATAGATTCTTTCCATGTGTAGACCATGCAGAGTGCCTTGGGAATTCTCGATTCAGGTCCCCTTCCTCATTCAGATTGTGGGAGGCGGGATTTTTATCGTTGTATGGACGTGGAAGAGAGTCTTGATCGCTTGGTAAGATGCTAATACATGTCGTATTTTTGCTGTTTTGTAACAAACCTTACCAAATGATGTTTTGCTGCAGCCTCTTCCTTGTTTTTTCGAAAGGATGTATAGTCATGTCGTGTTTGATCGCGTTTGCTTGGTATCTTCAAGTGGGAAAGAATTTCATGTTCGGGTTTCCAAGGACATCCTTAATCGTTGGTGGTTAACTGAAGGTTGAAATAATTTCTCGATTAGCAATGACGTTTGTGTTGGAGCTACAATGGTGTTCTTCGAAAATGTAGGTGGGCACCGCTTTAAAGTTCTCGCCCTTGAAGACGAGGAGTAATATTTTTAAGATTGCAAGGCGATCTTCATGCCTTTGTAATAAAGTTCTCGCCCTGTGCTTGTTAATTCGGCTCTCTTAATTGTTTGTTTTGTTCAAATCAATCGCGGGATGTTTTGCAATGATTTTTTTTGTAATATCATCATTAAGGCTTCAAAACTTGTGCGTGATATGAATGCATGTTCTACTGTTTGTTTGTGAGCTGGAAATGACCTTTCCCTGACTTGACGTGGGCTGTCAGAGTGAGAGGGTGGTGTCCTGATCTTTCGCCACTTGTTCTGCATGCAGAACATCTCAAAACAATTTGGACTAGGGTGATCTGTTTGCACAGTGTTTCTAAAAATGCGAAACACAAATTCTATTTGATTATCCATATAGGTGAGAGAGTGGGGAGTGTGTCGCCTTATCGCCTTTGTTTTGTTGCCGTTTCTTTAGATTGGAGCGAGGAATAATGGCATTTCCTAACCCAAATCATCGAGATTTATTTCATTCCATCGTTTGTGAGGAAAAGCTTGAATATCTGGTGGTTCTTCCGACCCTTTATATGTGTTTTTTGAATTATTAAGTTTTTTAACAGAGGTTTAATTTGATTTTCTGCAGCTACTTTCGGATTCCGTTGGGACAATGTATGGTCCTGTGGTGTTGGACCATGTTTGCTTGGTTTCCTCTATTGGGTGAGAGTTTCATGTGAGGGTGTTCCGCGATAGTCAGGGTTGGTATTTACTGACTGATCGGTGGCGTGCGTTTGTGGAAGACAATGAATTGCGTGTTGGTGCGTCCTTGGTTATTTTTGAGTATGAAGGAGGTCATTGCTGTACGATCATCGTTTTGGAAGCGAGTGAATCAGTGTAATAGCGACGATGTTGTTTTTTCTCTCTGTTCTTTTGTCGTGGCTTCGCTTTCCTTTATTTGTATCTCACATGTCTGTCATGTTCTATATTTGTTTTTGAGAAACCTATACTTTGTTTGAATCTACTATATAATAAATAGGTTGTGTTAATCTTTTAGTGGTTTGTTTATATGTCCGTTTATGGAAGACACACGATGTATTGCACATCCGTGTTCGAAAGACTCGCGATTGCTAAATTTATTCTCGGTAGAGGCTTGTTTGCACATCTGTGTTTGAAAGACATGCGATTGCTAAATTTATTCTATATAGAGGATTGTTTTCACATCCGTGTTCGAAAGACACGCGATTACTAAATTTATTCTTCGTAGAGGCTTGTTTGCACATCCGTGTTCGAAAGACACGCGATTGCTAAATTTATTCTCCGTAGAGGCTTGTTTGCACATCCGTTTTCAAAAGACACACAATTGCTAAATTTATTCTCCGTAGAGGCTTTTTTGCACATCCGTGTTCGAAAGACACGCGATTGCTAAATGTATTGTCCGTAGAGGCTTGTTTGCACATCCGCGTTCAAAAGACAAGCGATTGCTAAATTTATGCGTAACCACGACCGTTTTTGGGTTCGGAAGATTCATTTACACATATGAAGAGGTGTACCCAATCGGGATTCCTGGTGACTCTTATACATAGAAAATCTAAGTCATCAGGTTTTCAAAACACATGACTAACTTTACGTGAAATAAGCTTTGAGATTTCTGGCGTTCCATGACTTCGCGAGGATGGCCCCTTATGAATTTTGAATTTTGAAGTTTGAAAGAACCTCCGTGTATTTCTTTATGAATGACGTAGGGACCTTCCCATTTATGTTCAAGCCTTCCTCTTACTGTTGCTTGTCGAATGACCAAGTCTCTTTTCTGTATTGGGCGCAAAAAAACATGTTTGTTGTATTCTTTAGCCAGTCGACATTGATACTCGTTTGCTTTGAGACATATCATGTCTCTCCTTTCTTCTTGTAAGTGGAGCTCCAATTCGAGGGCCTTGTCGTTGGTGTCTTTGTTAAAATCAATTATTTTAGCCGATGGTACCAACAATTCAACTGGAATGATCGCGTCAACCCCAAAAGCCATTGCGAACGGTGTTTCTCCAGTCGGGCTCTTGGCCGAAGTTCTGTAAGACCATTGCACTAGTGGCAAGGTTTTGGCCCACTCCCATTTTATTATCCCCAATCTTTTCTTTAAGGCGTTCAAGATCTGGCGATTCGTGGTTTTGGATTGTCCGTTGGATTGCGAGTAAGCCACTGATGAGAATCAGAAATCAATGTGGAGCCCGGCGTAGAAATTGCGGATCCTTTCATAGACGAATTGTGGGCCGTGGTCGGTGTTGATGGCTTTTGGGACCCCAAATCGGCACATCATATTCTTCCATAGGAACTTGCGTACTTTATCTGCTGTAATAGTGGCCATGGCTTCAGCCTCTAGCCATTTTGTAAAGTAATCGACTATAACAATGATGAAACGGAGTGGGCCTGGTGTTGTTGGGAAGAGGCCCAAAATATCCATTCCCCACATCGCGAAACGAAAAGGTGCTGATATGCATTTTAACGGATGAGGAGGTCGATGATTGAGAGACGCATGTCGCTGGCACGGATCGCATATATGAATAATCATCTCAGTGTCAGCTCTGAGAGTGGGCCAGTGGTACCCCAATCACGTGATCTTGGCTACCACAACTCTCCATCCTTGGTGACTTCCGCATACGCCTGCATGGAGTTCGCAGATAAGATCAAGGCCTTCTTGGTTTGATACGCAGAGGAGGTCGGGGAGGTTAAAACCTCTTTTGTAGAGCCGGTTGTCCCTGACTAAAAAACGAGCTGCTCGTTTGCTGATGTTTTGATCGTTTGGCAAAGTGTTCCCCAATATGCCTTCGGTGATGTATTGTAAGAGGGGTTTGCACCAATCCCCGAGATTCGATATTTTAAAGACCCCTTTGTGGATTCCTCGGGCATGCTTTTGCTCGATTACCATACGATCGCTCAATCCTAGGGGCATTTTCGCTCCTATTCTGGCTAAAATATCGGCGCACTCATTTTTCCTGCGGGAGATGGATGAAATGGAACATCTCTTGAAGGCCGCTCTAAACGTTTGTACACGAGCTAGATATTTAGGTAGCATCCCTGTCTTTCCCTCGTATTCTCCTTTGACTTGTTGAGCGACCACTTCGGAGTCTGTGAAAATTTGAACTTGTCGGGCTCCGTTGACCAGTGCTTTTTCAATACCCGCGATCAGTGCTTCATATTCTGCTTCGTTGTTGGTGGCTTCGAACGACAGCTGGAAAGACAAATCAGTTACTTCCCCACTAGGACTTGTGATTTTGACTCCTGCCCCACACCCTCCTCCTGGGTATTTGTAAAAACTGCTTCGACCACGAAATCGGCTAATGCTTAAGCCAAACGAGACTTTCTAGGTGTTAAATGTATGTCAAATTCTGAAAGCTCTACCGCCCATCTAACCATTCTTCCTGAGAGGGACGGTGAGTGGAGGATCTGATGTAGGGATAGATCGGAGAGCACCTCAATGGTGTGAGCCTGGAAGTAAAGCCTCAATCTTCGCACCGCGAAGACAACGTATAAGGCCATTTTCTCTATGGGGGTTTACCTGGACTCGGCTGGTTGCAAAACCCTGCTTGCAAAATTGATTGGAAATTTGGACTCCCTTGTGAGCATGGTATTGATGGTAGTCGATCCGACCGCGAGGTATAACTGAAGGGTTTCATGCTCACGCTGGTAATGAAGAGTGGGGAGTGCCGCGAGATATTCCTTCATACTCTTGAAATCTCTATCCAGAGCAGAATTCCATTCAACTGGTCCTTTCTTTTTCAGCTGTTCAAAGAAGGGCAAGGAGTGATCAGTTATTCGCGAGGAAAATCTGCTTAGGTAGTTGACGGATCCATTTAACTTTTGGATGTCTTTGAGCATCCTTAGGGGGTGGGGGTATGTCGAGTATTGCATGAACCTTTGAAGGGTTCACATTTATCCCTCGATGACTTATAATGAAACCTAGGAATTTCCCAAAATCGACTCCAAAAACACACTTCTCAGGATTTAGGCAAACACGATTCTTTCTCAGAGTATCAATGGTCTCTTGGAGGTCACTGGGATGACTTTCTTTCGTCAAACTTTAAACAGGTTTGCCCTAAAGTGCCCTGGTTGGTTATGAAAGCGATGCTTTTTTCGCCGCGGGGACTCATCTTGATCTGGTTGTAGCTTGAGTACGCATCGAGGAAACTTAGAGTCGCGTACCATGCGGTGGTGTCTTTAGGGCAAACCTGTTTAAATCTTTGAAATCTACGTACATTCTCCACTTGCAACTGTTCTTTCTTACAAAAACTACATTTGACAACCTTTTTGAGTCGTTGATTTCGCGAATGAATCCAGCTTGTAGAAGTTTATTTACTTCTTGCTGGGCCGTTTCAGACTTTTCCGCGGCCATCTTTCTTTTTCTTTGGCACACAGGCTTCGTATCGTGGTTGAGCCTAAGAGAGGGCTCCGCGATTTCTCGAGGGAGACCTTTCAAATCCCAAGGCGACCAGGTGAAGACATCTTGCGACTTCTTCAGTATTTCCTTAATGCGGTCGAAAGCAAGGCCGACCAAGCTATGTCCGTGGTAAAGGTCTTCAGTTTTGTCCAAAAATGGAAAGAAAGTGATTTTTTCTTCAATGATCTTATAAGCCGTTTTTTCGGGTCTCGCTTCCAGTTATGTTTCTTGTTTCTCAGATGTAGCTTCTTGGTCGCTATCATCGGTCATCTCTTCCTTTAGTGATCTTTGACCTGGTTTGTTAATCGCGAACACTCCTCCGTGGCCCTTTTTAAGCGAGACCAAGTAGCAAACTCTGCTTTCTGCATGCTCTCCCCGGACCTGGCCTCCCTCTCTATCTGCACATGGGAATTTAATGCTAAAATGATAGATTGAGCACGCGACCTGGAACTCGAACAGGCTGACTCGACCCATGATAGCGTTGTAAATGGAAGATAATCGGACTAAAGTGAATTCTATCATGTGAGTTCTTCTACTGGGGGTCGTTCCTAGTGTCAATGCCAGCTTGATGGTTCGGGCTACTTCCACCTCGTCTCCTGAAAAAGAAATAAGTTTCCCTGAGTAGCGATGCAGGGCACTCTCCGCGATTCCTAGTTGTTCAAACGTGCTCCAGTAAAGAATGTCCACCGAAGATCCATCGTCTATCATTACACACTTGACCTTCTTGGTACCTAGCTACACATGAATGACCATGGGATCCGAATGTGGCATCCTAAGGTCACGGGCGTCAGAAACGGAAAAATCCAATATCGCGTGTTCAGTGGAAGCTTGTCTGGCGCTAGCTTCGGAAGGGGGTCGTCTTGCTTCTCTTTCATAGTTCTTTCTTTCTTGATCGCTAGTGCCAAAGGAGGTGGGTCCCACCGCGATGGTGTTAATGCACCCATCGGGGGGTGGTGGGTTCCGGTTGTCCCTGTTGGGACGGTCGGGCCGATTTGATAAAGACCTTGCTTCGGGGGCATTTCGTGTGTCTCTTGGTGGGGGTCGGTATCGTCCTCCTCTATTCCCATTTTGTCCTAATCGGCCTCGCAAGTACGATCCTCTTCCTCTAGCTGCATACGGGGGGTTGTATTGTCGGGGCGGAGCGATAGGAGCGTTATACTGTCGCGATGGCGCGATGGGTTGATTAGGAGTCACCGGGGGCGCAGATTTGTAAGGGCGCGTTCTTTTGAGGGAGAGCCAGCGGAACTCCATAAACAGGGGGGATTTCATCCGAGTGTGCCATCATTGGATTTGTGCGGGCATCGTGCGGGCTCGGCCCTGTTCGGTGATTGTACATTACTTCCAGCTAGAGAGGCCATCGTGGGAAAACAGGGTATTGTCGATTGGAGTTGTTGTGTTGCTGGTTTACGAACCCTCCTTTCCCCCGATATTTGTTGGCAGCCCTGTGAGAAAAAAAGGGATTGGCTTCATTTGATCGCGAGCTGGAACTAGCAGATTCCATCACATGGATTTGCAAAGTGACGAGCTCTCGCATGTCGTCATAGTTTTTTGGCCCTTTTCTAAATAGGTAGATTTTGAAATCACCCTCGACCAGGTTGCCCAAAGACCTTAAGAACTCGACTCCAAGGGTTTTAAATCAGGGAGAATTGCAGAGCTTTTTTTTTTCTCTTGAATCGGATCCCTCCCTAGAAGGTTCAAGGGGTGTATTAATAGGGGGCTAAGCAAGCAGCTGGTCGGTGACCTCTTGAAATAACAAGGGACATGTGTAACCCATGCCCTCATGCTAGAGGGTCAGGTATTTACACGTGGCATCGTTACAGGAGAAGTGCTTGGCCAGCGAGCTGCTCGTCTTTGCCCTAGGGGGAGAGAGGTTTGTGGGCCTTGTTTGTTGCGAGGTTATGCCTATAAACACCATGACATTGATCGCGATGTTCATAGATTGCTTCTATTCAAGGGAGTGAGTTTGGTCATGGTCTGGCCAGGTGAATGGCTCGCGATGCACTCGGTGACGCGCAAGATGTCTTTTGCGTTGGGTGGTTTATTTATGACGTTATATCCTTGTAAATTAATGGGGCTATTTTCTAGGGCATCGTCAATAGTAGCAGTAGCGGCATCAGCATCAGCAGTAGCAGCATCAGTAGTAGCAGCAGTAGTAGTAGTAATAGTAGTAGTAGTAGTAGTAGGAGGAGGAGGAGGAGGAGTAGTAGTAGTAGTAGTAGTAGTAGTAGCAGCAGCAGCAGCAGTATTAGCAATATCATTGTAACTTTGTTTAAATTTAATGTGCCATAATCAATAGTTATCTTCATTTTTTTGAATTAAGTCCAATAGTTAGTAAATAAATTTTAGTTGTGCTCAATGGTTATATTAAATCGAATTTAATATTTTGAAATAAACCTAATAGTTAGTAAATAGGGTTTTGGTTGGGAAAATAAAAAAAATTGAAAGGAAAAAAAGAAAGAAAAAATGTGATTGGGCGAATGGAAGAGAAGGGTGGAGAGCCCGCCATGTAAGCACAAAGTATTTTGAATTAAGTGTGTGTTTATATATATATATATAAGTAGATAGTTATTAAATAAGGTTTTGGTTGGGAAATATGGAAAAAAAAAGAAGGAAAAAAGTGTAAATGTATGAAAGAGAAGAGAAAAAGAAATAATAAGATAAAATTGTGATTAGATAAAAAAACCTTAAATTAAGGAGGTGTTGACACATCGTCAAAAATCTTATAAATTGAGATATTATATAGATAGATATAGATATAGATAGTTAGTAAATATTTTGAATGGGGAAGGGTGGAGAGCGCGCCGTGTAAGCACAAAATATTTTGAATTAAGTGTATATAATATACTATATATATAGTTAGTAAATAAGGTTTTGGTTGGGAAATATGGAAAAAAAATGTGATTGAGCGATAGGAAGAGAAGGGTGGAGAGTTTGCCATATAAGAATAAATTATTCTGAATTAAGTGTATATATATAGATATATAGTTATAGATTAGATTTAATTAAGTGTTTTGAATTAAACACAATGGTTATTAAATGGGTAAAAACGATAAAATTATGATTATATGAAAAACCTTAAATTAAGAAGGTGTTGACAAATCATCAAAAATCTTCTAAATTAAGATATTATATAGATATAGATATATAGATGGTTAGTAAATGTGTAAAGAAAATAAAAGGAAAAAAATGAAAGAGATGAAAAACCTTAATAAGAAAAAAGAAAAAGAAAAAGAGAAAAAGAAATAATAAGAAAAAATTGTGATTAGATGAAAAACCTTAAATTAATGAGGTGTTGACACATCATCAAAAGTCTTGTAAATTAAGATATTATGTAGATATAGATAGTTAGTAAATATGTTTTTTGTTGGGAAAATGGAAAAAAAAAATTGAAAGGAAAAAAAAATGTGACTGGGCAAAAGGGAGAGAAGGGTGGAAAGCGCGTCATGTAAGCATAAAATATTTTGAATTAAGAGAGTGTGTGTGTGTGTGTGTAGATATATAGATCGTTAGTAAATAAAGCTTTGGTTGAGAAATATGGAAAAAAAAAAGGAAAAAAAAAGAAAAGCGTGAATGAGCAATAAGAAGAGAAGGATGGAAAGCGCGCCATGTAAACATAAAGTATTATGAACTGTGTGTGTGCGCGCACGTGTGTGTATATATATATAGTCATAGATTAGATTTAATTCAATGTTTTGAATTAAATCTAATGGTTAGCAAATGGGAAGAAAAAAAAAGAGAAAATTGTGATTAGATCGATGAAAAACATTAAATTAAGGAGGTGTTGACACATCATCAAAAGTATTATAAATTAAGATATTATATAAATATAGATATAGATATATTATATATAGATGGTTAGTAAATGGATAACAAATAAAATAAAAGGAAAAAACTGTAAATGTATGAAATATATGAAGAGAAAAAGAAAAATAAATAATAAGAGAAAATTGTGATTAGATGAAAAACCTTAAATTAAGAAGTTGTTGATACATCATCAAAAGTCTTGTAAATTAAGATATTATATAGATATAGATATAGAATAGATTTAATTCAATGTTTCGAATTAAACCCAATGGTTAGTAAATGAGTAAAAAAAAAATAAAAGGAAAAAATATGTAAATGTATGAAAGAGATGAATAGAAAAAAGAAAAAGAAATAATAAGAGAAAATTGTGATTAGTTGAAACCCCTAAAATTATAAGGAGGTGTTGTCAAATCATTAAAAGTTTTGTAAATCAAGATATTATATAGATAACATCTATCAAATTCAGATGAAACTTGTTTATTCTTGTAGCATGCAATAACTTGCATAATTTCTTATATAATTATCGAATTTAGTAATATAACCTCTTGTTTCGGAGCTCTTGATTTGAATTGTATTACCAAAATATCAAATTAAGCAGAATATTAAAGTATCATGATTTATTGAATAAAAAAAGTATCATGATTTATTAAAAGATTATTGAAATAATTAATTTGTGTTTAACTTTCAAACGTTCATAACATTTTACTCGACTATCGAATCGAGGCTTATAATATATCGAAACGAAGAATCAACGAGTGTAACAAATATAGGCAATTCGTCGGATGAAATGAGGGATGGATGCTTTCCCTTGCACCCCTTAAATCCGCCTATGTATCAATCCCAAGGGGTACAGATCCATAATAAGCAGGTTGGGTCCTCTAGTACTGTTCGTTGCTCTCATCTCCATTTAAACTCCTCAAGTTTGGGGTTATCATGATTTTCTATCGCCTTCATCATCCTTACCAATGCTCCTACTTATCTTAACGCCATTCATCCTTTTCCATTTGGTTTATCTTGTTTCCATCAACTGTTGCAACTCCAATTGAGGATCAATTGCTTGCTGGTGCACACTCAAAGACACCAGAATCTAAAACACAGACCAAAAAACGAGAGAAAGAGATCATGATTTACTTCTAACAACACCACACAACCGTCCATTACACAACCTCTACAAAGGTACTTACAAGACTTGATAACTGTCCAAGTAAATGCATTCCAATACTCCACTAATATAGCTAAACACCACGTGTTGGAAACTAAAAAAGAAACTTAACCTTCACTCGGCTTCGACTACTCTACTGACATTTTACTCGACTTCGAGTTCAACTAACAGAAAACATGAATTTAAACTTGGAACACATTTCACACATTTCACAAATGTGAATTACAATTCAACACCCCCTCTTAATTCACATTGTCTTCATTCCAATCTTCTCTCTAAAGAACTGATGCTTTGCCCCATTTAAAGCCTTGGTGAACAGGTCTGCATCCTGCTCGTTTGTTCCACAAAATCTCAACATCATCTTCTCCTCTGCTACTAATATTCGAATGAAGTGGTGCTGCACCTCTATATGTTTAGTTCTAGCATGAGAGGCTGGATTCTTTGTCATTGCAATAGCAGACTTGTTGTCACACCACAGTTCAAATTGCCTCTTCATGATCACACCCCAGATCAAGTAGCAATTTCTTCAACCACATTGCTTGCTTAGCAGCTGAGCCGGCTGCCACATACTCCGCCTCTGAAGATGAGAGAGCCGTTGTGTCTTGTTTCTTTGAGCTCCAAGTCACTGCACCTGAGCCCAGACCAAACACAGATCCAGATGTGCTTCTTCTATCATCAAGGAAACCTTCCCAATAACTATCTGTATAGCCTATGAGCTTGAAATCATCAACACACTCATACCACATGCCATATCCCACAGTTCCTTCTATGTACTTCAAAATTCTCTTGGCTGCACCAAGATGCTGTTGTGTAGGACCATGCAGGTACCTTGAAATCAGACTCACACTATATGTAATGTCAGGACTGGTGTGTGTGAGGTAATTTAGACCACCAACTAGACTCATGTATACCCTCTCATCTGCAGCAGGAGTGCCATCTTCTCTTCTCAGTTTCTCATTGGTGTTCATGGGTGTCTGTGCTACATCACATTGCTCCATGTTGAACTTCTTTAACGTATCTCGGCTATACTTCTCTTGACAGACAAATATCCCTTCTTTGCTTTGCCTTACCTCTAACCCAAGAAAATACTATAACAGATTTAAATCTGTCATTTCAAACTTGCTCATCATAGCATACTTAAACTCTTTAAGCATCTCAAATGAGGGACTAAAGTACATTATATCATCAACATATAAACATACCACAATGAACTCATCTCTGCCCTTCTTCTTCACATACAGTGTGGGCTCATTTTCAC
This sequence comes from Persicaria tinctoria, assembly GCA_037127255.1. NCBI lineage: Eukaryota > Viridiplantae > Streptophyta > Magnoliopsida > Caryophyllales > Polygonaceae > Persicaria > Persicaria tinctoria. Next base: position 69,322,204 of record JBANSL010000004.1, on the reverse strand, counting down.
TCCTTTCAAAGCCATTCTCTAGGAAGAAAGAATCTATCTTACTGTACCAAGCTCTGAAAGCTTGTTTCAATCCATAGAGGACTTTATTCAACTTGAAAACTTTGTGCTCTTCACCTTTTTTCACAAAGCCTTGAGGTTGTTCTACATACACTTCCTCTTGCAATTCTCTATTCAGAACAGCAGACTTCACATCAAGTTGAAATACTGGCAGCTTCCACAGTGCAACAATTGATAGAACAACCCTCATTGTTTCAAGCCTTGCCACTGGTGAGAATGTTTCCTCATAGTCAACTCCCTCTTGTTGAGCATAGCCCTTTGCCACAAGCCTTGCCTTGTGCTTCTGAACATCCCCATCTGTATTGTACTTGGTCCTAAAGACCCACTTCAAACCAATTGGCTTCTTTCCCAGAGGCAAATCCACTAGCTCCCATGTCTCATTCTTTATGATACACCTTATCTCCTCCTTCATAGCAGCCTGATATTTTCTCTCATCTCTAGCTTCATCAAAATTTTCAGGATCTGAGGCAATCAAGGTAAGCCCACATCTCCTATATACATCTGCTAAGGTTCTGAACTTCCTAGGAGGTGATTCACTTGATGAGCCTGAGGATGGAGATACTGTATTGCATGAGGAACTGCTTGGTGTTAAGGGAGTTGGAGGAGAGTTTGAGTTCAACTCATTGATATCATCTTCATCATCTGTATTAGTTCCTTCAGAAGAACTCTTAACTATGATGATTTCCTTTGTTACAATCCCATACTTCTCTTTCATCCAGTCCCATTCAGCTTCCTCATCAAACACAACATTTCTACTTATGATGGTCCTTCCTCTCACCGGATCAAATAACTTGTATGCCTTGGATTGATTGGCATACTCAATGAACACACATTTCTCAGCTTTTTCATCTAGCTTTGATCTCACATTGATCCAAGCATAAGCAACACATCCAAACACTCTCAAGAGTTGTACAAATGGCTTCTTTTCTCTCCATACTGCAAAGGGTGTCTTATGTAACACAACTCCGGTAGGAGATCTGTTCAACATATATATACACAACAGTAGCAACTGCTTCACCCTAAAACTTCTTTGGAACATTTCTAGCCTTTAGCATGCGACTAGCCATCTCAACCACTGTCCTATTCTCCCTCTCAGCCACTCCATTTTTCTCTGGAGTGTAAAGAGTTGTAAGCTCTCTTCTAATTCCATGTTCATCATAAAAGGAAGCAAATTCATTGGACATAAACTCTCCACCTCTATCAGCCCTCAAAGCCTTTACCATCTTGCCTGACTGTTTTTCAACCAGTGCTTTGAACTTTATGAAATTATCAAATGCCTCTGACTTGTACCTCATTCTACTAAAATCATTAGTGATCAGGAAAAAATATCTACTTCCACCCACTGATTCTATCTGCAAAGGCCCACACATATCTGCATGAAGCAACTCCAAGCAGTCACTAGCTCTCCAAGCTTCTTTATTTGTGAATGGTCCTTTACTTTGCTTCCCATACAAACATGCTTCAAACAAGTCGAGCTCTCCTATCTTAGGCAATCCCTGCACCATTGTCCTAGTGCTGAGCCTCTTCAAGCTCTGCAAATTCAAATGCCCATACCTCAGATGCCACAATCTTGTAGCATCATCTTCCTTTGCAGTCATGGCCTTACTTGCATTTGTTGACAAATCACAAGGGAACATCCTATTCTTTGTCATAGGCACCACAGTCACAAGATGACTAGTTTCCTTCTCCCTAATCTTACATTCATCTTCATCAAAGAGCAAAGAATATCCACTTCCTTGCAACTGTCTTACACTTAGCAAATTGTGAGCTAAGCCTGGAACATATTGCACATTCGTCAACAATTTTACTCCACCCTGAACACTCTTGATGGTAATAACACCTCTACCTTCACACTGCAGCACCTTGTTATCACCTAGCCTGACCCTTCCCTTCTTAGATTCATCAAGCTCGGTGAACATACCTCTTGCACTTGACATGTGGTTTGAGCATCCACTGTCAAGATACCAAATATCATTGGTGTTTTCATACACCAGGGTGAATGCCATGAATAGCTTATCTTCTTTCTCACTGTTCTCAGAGTAATTTGCACTTTTCTGCTCATTCTCTTGTTTTTCCCAACATAAAGCCTTCTTGTGCCCATATTTCTTACAATAGTAGCACTAAATGTTGCCTCTGTGAGATCTAGTCTTACTCCTCTGACCTCTGTTTGACTCTCTCTAGTGATCCTTTTCTTGATCACCACCATTTCCTCTTTCTGATCTACCAAAATCTCTACCACCACGGCATCTAGAGCCACCTCTGTAGCCCCCTCTTCCTCTGTAACCACCTCTATAGCCACCTCTGCCTGATTGATTCTCATGCTTGGTTTTGGAGGTCTCTTCTTTCACTAGCTTGAAAGACCTTTTCCTCCTTCTACTCACTGGTTCTACTTAGCCTCTCTTCATGTGCTTGAAGAGAGCTTGAGAGTTCCTCAAACTTGTACACAGACAGGTCTTTTGAATCCTCTATGGCTACCACTACATGATCAAATTTCTTGGGGAGACTCCTTAACACCTTGCTCACCAATGTCTCAGTACTCATCCTCTCACCATAAGCTTTCATGTGGTCAACAGTTCCTGAGACCCGTGACAAGTATACTTGCACAGACTCCTTGTCTTGCATTGACAGTGTCTCAAACTCTCTCCTCAATGATTGCAGCTTGACTGTAATCACCTTCTTATCTCCCATATATTCTTGTTTCAGTATCTCCCAAGCTTCATGTGATGTTGTTGCAGCAACAATCATTGGAAATATCTCATCCTCCAAGACACTTTGTATCATAAACAAAGCCTTAGAGTCCTTCTTTCTCTTCTCTCTCAACTATTGATTAGGTTCTCCTACACCGTTGTCCTCAAAACCTTGATTAACCAAATTCCACACTTCTTAAGACTTGAAGAGAGTTGTCATCTTCAAGCTCCAGAAATGGTAATTGATCCCCTTAAGCATTGGCAATTGAGGGTTGCCATTGCCACCATTGCCAGTGTTCTGCATATTTGATCATAACCTCACTCAAAGTGTTTCCCGTGTGTATAAACCTCAGAATCACTCAAACCCAGAACTGAAACCCAATTGCAAACCTTGGTTTGCTCTGATACCAAATGTTGCAATTCCAATTGAGGATCAATTGCTTGCTGGTGCACACTCAAAGACACCAAAATCCAAAAACACACAACAAAAATGAGAGAAAGAGATCAAGGTTTACTTCTAACAACACCACACAACCGTCGATTACACAACCTCTACAAAGGTACTTACAAGACTTGATAACTGTCCAAGTAACTGCATTCCACTACTCCACTAACACAGCTAAACACCACGTGCTGGAAACTAATAAAGAAACTTAACCTTCACTCGACTTCGACTACTCTAGTGACACTTTACTCGACTTCGAGTTCAACTAACAGAAAACATAAATTTAAACTTGGAACACAGTTCACAAATTTCACAAATGTGAATTACAATTCAACATCAGTTGGTTCCTTTACCTTCTTTATGTCACGATGGTTTTGTATTATTAGGTTTGTGGTTTGTGATTTTCGATGAAGGTTGGGAATATGACTATTCTCGGCGATATATCTATAACTTAAGGTTTTCGATCGTAAGAATAGTACTCCATTAGATAAAGGTTTAGTAGAGTTTTATCGATCTCAATCAAATCTTTACCCGGAAAAAAAAAGATTTTATGGGGTAACCCAGCCTGATCCAAATTCTCTATCCCCGGTTCTTGTCCCCTCTCTTTGTCCCTCCTCACATATTTCTCTTTTTTTTTTGTTTTTGTTTTTTGTTTTTAATTTAATTTACTTTTATTTTTAAATATTCATTTGCGAGTAGGGGACGGAGAGGGGAATAAGGAGGGGGGGACAGATGATTTGATTCCCACCCAGCCAACCAGGAGGGAATTGATTAAGGGATCTGGTTGGAGTTCACACAAGGCGGTTCCACAATTCTACAAAGCATTTTTTTTTTTCCCAAAATGACACAACTGACAATGGTTTTTTAACTAAGCCATGGATCATACAGACATGTGTGATAATACAATTATAAAAACACATTAAAATAAATCATGTTGGTCATCTTTATGGTTAGGTGCATTTGACTAAGATTTTGTTAGTTTGCCTTCATTTTGACTAACTCACCATTAAATACTACCTCTTTTCAATTGGAAAGAGACACGGTGAGAAACTGAGAATATATAAATTACTTAATTGACTCAATTAACTTACTTTCCAACCATTAAGCACTTGTTAAGCCATTGCTGACACCCATATCACCTGAGCTTTATATCTTTGAATTAGTTTCGGTTCAATATATTTTTTAAATTCACCCTCCTCCTCAGTGGAATTCACTTAAGAAAGTGTAGTTTGAACAATGATTTAAATTCAAAAGTTATCGAATGCATCATGAATGATATATCGATCAAATATTCAATTTTATAAATCAGTAAAACGAATGACTAAAAGCTTCAAAAGATCTTAAATGGATTTGAAACCTAAAACTCCCTTCTAGATTAAAAGGCTTAACTTGAAAAATAATGATTGACAGACTTCCTACTACCCAACGGCTTAACAAATATGTGAACATGGTTTTCATTCAGTGCGGTCTTTGCAATCAAGCAGAAGAGGATACGTACACTTATTGAGAAATTGCTTCTTCACTAGGACAATAATTGCTCAATTTGAGTTACAAACAGGAAAATACTTTCGACATATGAATATATAAATGAATCTCAATCTCTAAATATAGAGGAAATTTGAGATGGAAACAAAAAATTTGAGAAGTTTGTCTTTATCTGGCAAACTATTTGGAAAAGTAGAAATGACCTTATTATTAATTAGTATGAAATTATTAAAAAAAATTGATTAAAAAAATATTTTATAGAGTTTTTACCTTCTTAAAACACATGTACTAAAAGACAAACGACACTTATTATGAAATAGAGGTAGTAGTCATTTATTGAAAACTTAATGAATGTCCCATTCTGCACGGAATATGTTAACATAATACTTTAAAATTATATTTATTATTTATAAAAGAAACCTACAATATTAAAATATTAAAAAAACATAAAATCTAAATTACAATGTAAGAATTAAACTAATAACGATTAAAATTGTTGAAAATATAAAATAAAAGTTAATCTATATATAAATAATTCATACTGTCAAAAATTAATATAAATATAAATAAAATAACTACTATAAAATAATTCATTTTGATATAAATAATTATTTCCACTAAAAAAATCTATATACATATACTAAAACCAATGTATAACGTCCTATCTGGCATATTATGGTTGGCTCTATAATTTTTTTTTATTAAAATACAAGGTTCTCATAGTTTATAGAAAGTTATCATAAGCTACAAATCTATCTATCTATTAATAATACTAATTCTGCTAGCATTTTGCCGACGTGTCACTCTCTAAATTAAAGTTGAATTTTTTAATCAAAAGTTTATTTTCTTATTAATCGATGTTATTAAGGTAAGTTTAAATATTTGTTTCCTATATTATATTTATCACAATCGTATTAAAAATGTCTAGACAATTAATTTAAATGTCAAAATAAAAATCTATTACTAATAATAATTCTGCTTGCATTTTGCTCACGTGTCACACCCACAATTAAACTTATTTTTTTATTCAAATGGTATTTTCTTATTGGTCAATATTATTGCTAAAATTTTAAAATACACGTTTCCTATTTTAAACATATTTGTTTCCTATTTTCACACTAATCAAAAGTTTCTTTTCTTAATAATTGATATTATTAAGGGAAGTTTAAATATTTGTTTCCAATATTATATTTATGAGTCATATTAAAAATGGATAGATATTTAATTCAATTGTCAAAATAAAAAGTAATTATAAAAATCAATGATTCTCAAAATCATATTTCTTTTCAAAATTTACATATTATATGGTATAAACATCTTTTTTCTTGAAATTTTTTAAATATTTTTGGATATGGAAGCAAAACATCATTAATTTTAAGAAGAGATTATTTTTGCAGATCTTATGCTTCAAAAATTGTAGAAAAATAATTATCGAAAATGGATAACCCTCATACTAATTCTACACATTCTACATGACATCTATCTAAATTTTTAACCTAAGATTTTTTCAGATAGAAATTATATTTATTCTAAACATCTTAAATGACTATTAGGAATAGTAAAAAACAAAAGAACATTTTAAGATCTACATACAAAAATTATATTTATTATGGGTGTTTGGCTTCAAATATTGAAGGAAAAATAATTCAAAATGATATTTTACATCTATATTTATTTTATACAACTTAGAAGACCCTTATTATAATTTTAATATTTTAAGTCTTGCAAAAGTTTTTTTTTATGAAGTTAGGAAAAATAATCTCTTTGTGAATACTCGGTTTCAAAAATTAATTATAAAAATTAGGTAGAGCCAAAAAAAAGTTTTTTTCTTACAATTTACTTATTTTAGGCATCTTAAATGACTATCGAAAAATAAATAATATTTTAAGACTTACAAGCATTACTAATACTTATTTTACATCTTAGATGAGGCTTCTTAGATCACTTTCCCACCTTTTAGGATCTTTTTATTTTTACCATGTTACCTTTATTTTCACTATTTATTTCTCTCTCTTTCTAGCCATCTTTCTAATGAAAATAATGAATAAGTTATGTATATCTATATAACTTCAAAAGTATTCGCACAATCACGTGCTTATGATTTTTTTTAATCTTTGTATGGAAGCTTATATTTTCCGTTTTAGATGTATCCTAGTGACAATAATTATATATTTATTTATTTTTTTGGTGAGAATTATATATTTATTTCAATTATATTAGGTGGTGTGTTTGAGTATTATTACTGCTTTACTTTATTAAATCATTTTCAAAATTTGTATTGTATCTCTTAGCAACTAATTTATAAACTATAAAAAAACACTTTATTCATATTTTTGTTAAACAAGTATATATTAATATAGTATTATATATATAGATATATAACATGATGTTCAAAATAAAATGGATCAAACTCCCGTGCCTTCAAGGCACGGGTATTACACTAGTATATACATATATTAATTGATAAAAAAATATTAATTAAAAATATTTCATAGCTAGAAGAGGAGAGCGCGGTTTTGGTAGGCGGTGTTTGATTAGGGATGGCGACAACATTGATCTTCGATTGGGAACAAAGACACCCGAGTTGGCCTTCGATCGGGGACAATGTTCTAAAAAATGCTTGGCGGGTGCTTGACGGTAAGGTAGAGCCAAGAGTCCATGCAGGATGTAGGCGGGACCTAGACGGATTTCATGGCGGGTCTTTGTAGTCTAGGTGGGTTTCGATGATCTTGAAGGCCTTGTCAGCGGAACGAGTTCAATGGTTTAGACGGGAGTCTAGGCGGGAATTCTTAGAACAGTGATCGGAGAGAGGCAGAGCCGCAAAGACAACTTTCGGTTGGAGGAGAGCGAGGTAGTGGTTGACGGTGGCGGTGGTGGTGGTTGGGAGGAGTGGTTGTCGATACCAGTGTCAGCCTCCAATCTAGCTACTGACCCTAGCTTTATCCTCTTCCTCCCATTCTTGTCCATGCTAAGGAGAAGACAATCTTTTTTAAATAATAATAATAATAATAATAATAATAATAATAATAAAACGTGATTTTTATCTTCTTTTCAATTTTAACTTTAATTAGGATTGTGAATTAATAAAATGCGGTTTGATCTTTTGTTTTTTCGTCTCCTCTAAAGAAAATGACTTTTTTTTTTTATAATAATTGGATTGATGAATTTTTTTTTTATGAATATTTTGGAAAAAAAATTATTAGATCAAGATATAAATCCCCTTATATATTGTAATTGAGGATTATTCAATTGAATCTCATTTCTCTAATCTCTTTCTTCATCTGGTTTCCTCTCAATCTCAATTTGTGTGCAATACCTTCTTCCTATCTAAACTCTCATACTCTCATTCTCTTTCATTTCCTTTCTAAAATTCCCTAATCAACCTCCAATTGGAGTTGATCTATCCCCGGTCATAACAAAAAAAAAGGACAATTTTATGCATGAATTGAACATCAATTTTAGCAACTATATGATGGAATTTTTTTTTCTTAATTGTTTAGTCTTTACATGAATATAAAGGGGTAATAAATGATAAAAAAAATCTCACTACTTTAGGCATATTTTTCATCAACAAACCTCTTATTCTAGTAAATAAATACATAATTTTTCTTTTCTTTTTTTCCTTTTTTTTTTTAAAAAAAAGGGATGGATTAGAGTGGACCCTAGGTCTGTGCTCGTATATATATACACCAACGTGCATGAACTTATTAATTAATGATATAGCACACCAGTCCAAACATTACAGTCGGGGCAGTTCGCAACAATACTTATGCAAACAAATCACGACATATATCATGTAACAAAGTCAGAGACAACCACTAGGCCAGATTGACGTTCTAGACACAAACGGCTTTTTTGTCGTCTCCTGAATGTACTTCAAGGGACGAACAAAGCCTGGGTCGTCACTTATAATAGGACCGGATGTACACCCATCCAAGGGAGCCTTTCAGGAGACGAACAATTACTAAGTTCGTCTCCTGAATACTAAGTGGAGGTTGACCAAGCCGTTGACCATCGATAAACATGGTTAATCATCGAGGATTGTCAGGTGCAGTCGTACCATCATCATTCAAGGGACGAACATATATATGTTCGTCCCTTGATTCAACTGTACTTTTAAAAAAACATGTGACTCCGTACGTGTTTGGCATATATCGTCTTCTCCGGACAGTGAGGTTATTTTGCATCCTCTATTCCAGACAGTGAGGGCCGACGTATTTGGCATCTCTTCCTCGACTTCCTTGCATTGTTCTGCACTTGCCGTCGCGCCCGATCAGGTGAGTCTTCTCCTTCCTTTCGATTGATCTGTTTGATTAATTGGTTTTTGTTTTGGTTCGACTAGAATTCCAGATCTGTGATTCCAGATCCGAAACCCAAATCGCCCTAGTCTCCATTGGTTTCATCCAGATCTGTTTCTTTTGAGCTAGCTGCTACTTCTCCTTGGCTTTGGGTGTCTTCCATTGCTCAATTCGAAGGATTAGAACCTGTAGTAGTAGGAGATCGAAGGAGAAAAACCCCAATTTCATCCCCAATTTCATCATTTCTCAATTCGAACTCGTCTCTTTCCTTGCATTGAGGATTCTCCTTGGCTTGGGTGGCTTCCATTGAGGAGTTTGTTTATAATCAATCTGCTAAAACAATGACAAACTGACAATCTATTCATTTAGTCTCTTATGCGTGACATCCATTTTATTCTTTTAGCATTTCGGCGCAGTGATTTCTGAAATTAAGCTTTCTTGTTTATGTTGGAACTGGACTCATGGATCACACACACTCAAACCCACACAGATTCGAGGACTTGACTCTAGAAGAACACAAACATCACACACTTACCAATTTTTTATAAAAGCCTATAACTGCCATACTAACATTTAGTGTCAAGTCATCACATTTTCACACACTTACCGGATTTCTGAAATTGAGCTTTCTTGCTGTAACAAACTATCAGTTGAACAAGTTAACAGATTCTACATAATTCAGTTCATTGATTCCCTCTCTCTCTCTGTTGCTTATACTCCATGTTGTTCCGTCCATAGGCATGTCAGACACTTCCGGTAGTTGGCCGAGCGGTTGTCCAGAAAAGTACCCATGGATTGGAGGGGATGAGCCATACGAACGTCAGGTAAATAAATTGCTTTTAATTTACTTTGTAATGAAGGCAAGAACTGATTTTGGTGGAGATGAATGTAATTCATTCATGATTGATGTTGTTGGAGAAGAATTTTTTGGCCTTAGCTTCTTTGTTCCCTCATGACTGATTTTGGTGCATTGTATTTCTAGATCGAATGTTGTTTTGGTGCATTGTATTTCTAGATCGAATGTTGTTTTGGTGCATTGGTGGAGATGAATGTAATTCATTCATGACTGAATTTGGTGCATTGTATTTCTAGATCGAATGTTTTTTTTGCTCATAGGAATATTCATTTTCTAAAACATGGATGTTGATTTGTTCCTTTGGTGCATATGACTCTTAAAATGAACTTATTTGCCTTTAAATCAGCAATATACATTGTATGAATAATGCCATGCTTATGAATATAATGTCATGATTCGTAGTGGACTCCTTATAGTGAAGAGATGGAGGAAGTGTCGAGGGGCAAAGAGGAGAAGATTCATGTCACGGTTGCTGAGGAGGATGATGCAACCAGTAGCGAGAACCCATTGGTCCGTCAGATGGTAGAAATCAACCAAGATCTAACCGAGCGCAACCAGAATCTAATTGAGCGGCTCCATGAAGTGGAAGAACGCAACCGGTGTCTAATGGAGAGCAACCGGGAGCTAACTGAGCACAACCGGGCTCTAATCGAACGCAACTGTCAGCTAGGAGAACTCGTCGTTTCATTTGCGAAGAAGTAGGCATGGCCTCCACCTTATGTAATCGTATGTTAATTCATGTAATGTTTTCGTTCTCGTAGTCGGATTTGGTAAAAAGGCAAGTAGATTGCTCAGACTTAAGGCTTTTGTATGGTATTGTAGCTACTATGTCGGTTTCTTGAACATAACATTTCGGATATCGGTTTGTTGAACTTAGCATCAATTAAAGTAGGTTTTGTATGATATGATTTGTATGTATTTGTTGCTTCAAGTGTGTTTTGTTTGACCTTACAAATACAATGGGCCGTTACCTAGGAAGTGAATATGAATCACATAGATCCAGCCCGATTCAACAAGCCCATGTGTCATGCAGTTGACCAGACGTTGACCTCATTCAAGGGACAAACAAATATTTGTTCGTCCCTTGAATTCAACTTTTCCAACCACCGCATTAATGAATGTGTACTTGTTACCTTAAATGTATAAGGTTGAATTGTTGTGTTGGGTATACGGGAGCAGCCGAGAGCTTTGGCTTCCTCTTCATCCTCTTTCATGGTGTATCTTTAAAAAAAAAATTTCACAAATTCTCCCCAAATTTGTTACATTTGAAGAAGGATTGGTGACATTTGAGGTTAGTGTTGTGATATATTTTTAAATCATTTATGTATTGTGATTATATATATAATATATAGCAAATATGTGTCTATGTTGAGTTAGGGTTGAAATTGTGGAATTTTTTGTTCTTTTGAAAAAGAATGCAAATTTGAGCAAGAGATTGACATAGGTGTGTTTGTGTTGATTCACATATGTAATATATAGTATATATGTGTGCTTGTGTTCATAGAAACTTTAATTTGTGAAATTGGAGCATATATAGCAAATATGTGTGTTTGTGTTGAATTTATGATGGATATATTTCTTAATAGGGAGTGGGTTGTGCAAAGATGATGGATAAGAGTTGGATGCAACTTCCATTTCTATCTAAAGAATATGTTGATGGGATAATCGAGTTTGTGCGAATTGTCCATGAGATCGAGAAAGCAACAGGGAGGACCCATTTTCATTGTCCGTGCAACCATTGTCGTAATGGTCGAGACCCAGTGACACCTGGACAAATGTTCTCTCACTTGTATAAGAGAGGTATGGATCCATGTTATACAGTTTGGGACAAACATGGCGAAGCCCCGGTGGAGCCGACTTTCTCCCTTGCCAGAACGCGATATTTAGAGCAAGGGGCTTCAAGTTCTTCTAGCGTTGATCCAGTGATGAAAATTCTTCATGACAACTTCCCATATCATACCGGATACGGGGCAGGTGATGGTTCAGTTCATTTTAAGGACGTGGTGGACGACAATTATGAAAAATATGAGAGGCTGTTAGTGGAAGCTCGAACTCCGTTGTTTGACGGATGTAAGGAAACTATTTTGAGTGCTGTTTTGAGGGCAATGAAGCTAAAGGCAAAACATGGGATGTCTGATAAGTGTGTGGATGACAATTGTGCGTGGATCAATGACATGCTTCCGCAAGGTCACAGCTTCCCTCCGGATTGGAAAAGGGTTCGCAAGGTGTGCAAGGATATCGGATTGAGTTATGTGGATATTCATGCTTGTCAGTACAATTGTGTGTTGTTTCATAAGAGGTATTCGAATCTGGAAGTGTGTCCCATATGCCATACTTCAAGGTGGAAGACACACGTAGGTGATGATGGATGCAAGGTCGCTAGAAAAGTGGTAAAGTACTTTCCTTTGACTCCTAGGCTGAAACGCTTGTTCATGTCCAAAGATGTTGCAAAGCAAATGCGGTGGCATGCCTCACGGGTGATAGATGATGGATGTTTGAAACATCCGGCCGACGGGGAAGCCTGGCAAGAATTTGATAGATTGTACCCTCATTTCTCTCATGACGCGAGGAATGTGCGGCTTGGTCTAGCAACCGATGGATTCAATCCATTTGGGAATATGACAACTTCACACAGTACATGGCCTGTCATTTTACTTCCATATAACTTACCGCCATCGATGTGCATGAAGAAGGAGTTCAACATGTTGACATTGCTGATACCAGGTCCAAAGTCACCTAGGAAGTGTCTAAGTGTTTTCCTGGAGCCATTGGTCGACGAGTTGCTTCAATTATGGCACACTGGAGTCTGTACAGTTGATCGTTACTCGCAATCAACTTTCACAATGAAAGCAGCTGTGTTGTGGACTATTAGTGACTTTCCTGGTTTAGGGATGCTAGCAGGGTCAGCCACTAAGGGTTATAAAGCATGCCCTAACTGTTTCGATGATATCTCATCAACATTCGAATGTGGGAGAATGGTCTATGATGGTCACCGGAGATGGCTTCCGTTAAACCATCCTTGGCGGACAGCAGGTCGTGCTTTTAATGGGCAATCTGAGCTACGGCCAAGGCCGCTTGACATTGATGGGGAGGAACTCCTAGGACGAATTGACAGGTACAAAAATCTTTTTATCATTCTTTATATCATTTCCATAAAAACATCAGTGCTTTAAATCATTCTTTCTGTCGTTACTATCATTTATTTATATCATTTGTTTTATATCAGCTGCACGTACCCCACCCTGAGTTCGCATGAGCAGTTCAAGGCTCTGTACAATTCTAGAAATATACTTTGTTGGACTCATAGATCCATATTCTGGAGATTGCCTTATTGCCGTACACGAAAGTGAGATATTGTCTCGATGTCATGCACATTGAGAAGAATGTGTTTGACAACATCATCGGAACCATTTTCTGTATTGAAGTAAAGTTCAAAGATGGTCCCCAAGCCCGCGCAGCTTTAAGAAAAAAAGGGGTGCGGAAGTCTCTACATGCAAGGGGTAATGGTCAACTTCCTCCTGCACCATACACAGTCCGGTCAGATTATCTTGAGGAGGTGTTTGAATGGTTTGGTGATGTGAAGTATCCTCATGGTTATGCTAGATGTTTGAAAAGTCGTGTAAGTGTACGAGAGAAAAAGTTTGTCGGATTGAAGACACATGATTGCCATGTAATGCTTCAACGTCTTCTTCCAATCGTTATTCGGCCGTACTTACCAGTTTCCGTTGTCACGACTTTAGTGGCCCTATGCAAATGGTTTCAGAAATTAAGTTCTAGGGAATTAAGGAAAGAGAAAGTTCGACTAATGGAAGATGAGATAGTACAGATTCTATGCAGCTTTGAGATGATTTTTCCTCCTCACTTCTTCACCATTATTGTCCATCTCCTAGTTCATCTTCCTCGCCAAGTGTTGCTCACTGGCCATGTGCATTACACCTGGATGTATCCAATAGAACGGTACATTTCTTACTCTCATCTTAAATTTCATTTAATTTATATCTTATGTTCATTTTGTCGCATTGAAATTATACTCATCCTCATTTCAGACAACTTGGCGCATACAAGAAATATGCCGTCAACCCTCGTTACCCAGAAGGGACCATTACCACACGTTACATCGCAGAAGAGGCAGTGACCTATTGTAATTTGTACTTGGAGGTTGGAGAAGGTCAAGAAGGGACATCAACCACTACTCTTTCTGTGTTCGATATTTCTGTTGTTTCCGAGCTTGCGCGCCCACAAGGATATAATTCACGTGCACGACTAAGTGGAGAGGATATTCTGGATGCTCATTGGCAAGTCTTACTTAATTGTGATGAAGTGTCATCCTACTTAGACGCTCACAAGGAGCTCTACACACAACATTATCCAGATCACAATGACAAGGATCGCAGGTTGCATTTCCATCGCTATTTCATCGGATAGGTAAGCATTCTTAGTAGTTATGTTATTCATGGGTTTAATGGTTTGTTGTCATCGTTGCACTAAGTAATGGACACTTATTTACATATCTATGGTCAACAAAGTGATGAGGCTATATCTGTTCAACCAGAGATTCTTAATTTGGCGAGAAAACCCCAACTCCATAGGATTTACTCATCTTGTGTTGTGAATGGGGTGAAGTTCGTGTCGTGGAACAGAGATAGAAAATTGCTTACCCGAAATTGTGGAGTGAAGGTAAGTATAGAGGACAACGACTATTATGGGATCCTTGAAGCCGTGGTCGAACTGTTGTACGCCAACGACATGCCAGTGGTGCTATTCAAGTGCAGATGGTATGACACTGATCCCAACAATCTCGGTATCATGCATATGATCGATCATGGGTTGTTATCTATTGACACAAAAAAGCAGGTGGTATAATGATTTTCCATTCTGTTTGGCAACCACGACAAAGCGAGTGTTCTATGTTGATGACCCAAAGGTGGGCGATGGATGGAAGGTGGTGAATGTAATGTCACATAAGAACATCTATGATGCTAGAACCTTGGCGACAATCGAAGGTGATATCATTCCAGGCGGAGATGAAGCTTATCAAGAGGACGCCCCTGCCGTTGCTGGGCATTTTAACCTTGCCGTTGATCTCAAGCTATTCAGCCATGTAGAAGAGAGCAAAGAAACCGAAGCTGAGGAAGACCAAGAGATCGAAACTGAAGAAGAAGCCTCCGCAGAGTATGGGATTGAAACAGAAGGCGAGGAAGGTGAAGACGTCGAGGACGGGGAAGACGTCAAGGACGAAGAATGAAGCAAAACATATGATTAAGGCCGAGATTTCTAAATTTCGTTTTAAATGAAGATGTCAGAATTTCCTAATTTTTGTTTGAGATCGAGATATGAGAGGGCGTTTCTTACCAAGATACATTGGTTTTAGTTTTATATCGTATATTCGTTCTAATTTTATAGATGATCGGTTAAACCAAATACTAGAATTTTATTTTTAAATATATAAGTGGTATAAAAACTAGAACAAATGTTACAAATATGAAAGATATGAATTTATATTTATACGAGTTCATATTTTTGTAATACCTAATGTTATGTTTAAAAAAGTTATATTTTTTTATATAACCTTTATAAAAGTTATTATCAACACCTACAAAGTTACAAACATATAAATATCATATACACATAAATAAATAAATTGATGTATATATACGGCGGGATAATCTCCTGCACCAAATTTTCAGTGAATTTTTTTTCATTTAGGCGGGATTTCCCCCTCCCCCCCCCCCCCCCCCCCCCCCAATATTTTCACTGTACGTTTTGAGGACGTGTCTTTCGGATGCCCACTCAATGTCTCTCTTTTCTCAAGACAACTCTTCCACTCAGCACACATCCAAACCCTCCTCTCTCGATCTCTCTCTCTCTCTCCGCCGACACCTCTTCAAACCCTCACAACCAAATCCTGTCTCTCTCCGGCCTCCTCATTTCCAATTTCCCCCTCTCCACTGACTCCTCTTCAAACCCTCACCACCACTCAGCCCGACCTCCATCATGCCACCAAAAAAAGGAAAGAAGATACACATTCTCCCAAGGGTTACTCAACCATCGCCGAGCCCGCCCACCACTCCACAATCGGACACCGCTCCACAACCGGCCACCGCTCTACAACCGGACACTGCTCGACAACCGGCCACCAGTCCTCGGAGGTCAACTCGAGCTCGGGTGCCAACTCATCCCGCGTCACCACCACATCCCAGCCCAACTCAACCCGCGTCACCACCTTCTCCGAGGCCAACTCAACCCGCGTCACCACCTTCTCCGAGGCCAACTCAGCCCGCGCCACCACGACCTCCGAGGCCAACTCAACCCGCGTCACCACCACTTCGGAGGAGCCCTCGGAAGCCACCACCCAACAGACGCCTCCCCCTCTTTCAGTGGTTGTAGCGGAAGATGAGACCATCCCCCTTCTGGACTATTCTCCGTCTGTGGGTGGCGCACGGGCTGGGTCAACCACCCCTCCGACATCCTCTCACTCAGTCAGTGCCTCATGGGTAATGTCGACCACCCCTCCCCCCCCCCCCCCTCCTCTGTCCGTCGGTGGAGAAGAGGCTGAAGCTGAGGAAGAACCCCTGCAGGAAGTCTATATACCAATCATAGGTGTTTTTTTTTATAATTTTAGAGGGTTTAGGGTTATTTGATTCTCCAATTTTTATAGGGTTTATCGTTGTTTGATGATTTCAGAGAGATTTTGTGATTTAGGGTTTATCTTTGTTTTAGGGTTTTCTGATTCCCCAAATTTTAGCTTTTGTATGAGTCTTTGCTTATCTAATCGTTGTCTTCATCATTTGTAGGGAAAGGAGGAACTGTGGTGAGTAGCAAGACTATGCAGATAGTGAGGGTCACTGGAAAGATAAAAATTTCGTGGTCGGAGTTCCATGGAAACCCCGAGCTCAACAACACATGTGCCAATGCTGGCCTCCCCCTTCGAGCAGCATGAGAAGAAGCACAAGGATACGCTTGCCGCTTACCTGGATGTAAGCAAGTGTTCCCTTCCCTTGTACTGGATTGTATAATGTGTCTAATTTGCAAGTTGTTGTTAATAAATTGTATAATGTGCCTATTTTGTCTGTTGGTTTACATGTTGTTAGTTTTAGGAGATTCATAGTAGCTTTTAGTTTTGTATAATGTGTATTGTATTTGCTGGATTGTATAATGTGTTATATATTTGCTCATTAATTTTCTTAAATTTCTATTCTTCATTGTGAGATGGATCTTGAATGTTTCTCTCCACTGTCAATTCATTCGGTTCACTTGCATTCTCATACTTAGTTGTTCTGTGTTCATAGTAGGTTTTAGTTTCGTATTTGCTGTTAGTTTGTTGTCAATTTCTTAGGAGTTAAATACCCTTTGCTTTCTTCATTTGCATTCTCACTGAATGAAAGTTAGTTGTTCACATGCATTGTCATACTTAGTTATTATGTGTTCACTTTGCTGATAATGAATGATAGTTGTTCACTCAATGATAGTTAGCTGTGTATAATATGTTATGTATAATGTGTTATGAGATTGGTATTTTGTGAGTTTTGTTGGATTGTATAATGTGTTATGGATTGTATAATGTTGTTAGTTTTATGAGATTCATAGTAGCTTTTAGTTTTGTATAATGTGTATTGTATTTGCTGGATTGTATAATGTTTTATATATTTGCTCATTAATTTTCTTAAATTTCTGTTCTTCATTGTGAGATTGATCTTGAATGTTTCTCTCCACTGTCAATTCATTCAGTTCACTTGCATTCTCATACTTAGTTGTTCTGTGTTCATATTAGCTTTTAGTTTCATATTTGCTGTTAGTTAGTTGTCAATTTCTTAGGTGTTAAATACCCTTTGCTTTCTTCATTTGCATTCTCATTGAATGGAAGTTAGTTGTTCACATGCATTCTCACACTTAGTTATTATGTGTTCACTTTGCTGATAATGAATGATAGTTGTTCACTCAATGATAGTTAGCTGTGTATAATGTGTAATGTGTAATGTGTTATGAGATTGGTATTTGGTGAATTTTGTTGGATTGTATAATGTGTTATGGATTGTATAATGTTGTTAATTTTATGAGATTCATAGTAGCTTTTAGTTTTGTATAATGTGTATTGTATTTGCTGGATTTTATAATGTTTTATATATTTGCTCTTTAATTTTCTTAAATTTCTGTTCTTCATTGTGAGATTGATCTTGAATGTTTCTCTCCACTGTCGATTCATTCAGTTCACTTGCATTCTCATACTTAGTTGTTCTGTGTTCATATTAGCTTTTAGTTTCATATTTGATGTTAGTTAGTTGTCAATTTCTTAGGAGTTAAATACCCTTTGCTTTCTCCATTTGCATTCTCACTGAATGGTAGTTAGTTGTTCACATGCATTCTCATACTTAGTTATTATGTGTTCACTTTGCTGATAATGAATGATAGTTGTTCACTCAATGATAGTTAGCTGTGTATAATATGTTATGTATAATGTGTTATGAGATTGGTATTTTGTGAATTTTGTTGGATTGTATAATGTGTTATGGATTGTATAATGTTGTTAGTTTTATGAGATTCATAGTAGCTTTTAGTTTTGTATAATGTGTATTGTATTTGCTGGATTGTATAATGTTTTATATATTTGCTCTTTAATTTTCTTAAATTTCTGTTCTTCATTGTGAGATTGATCTTGAATGTTTCTCTCCACTGTCAATTCATTCAGTTCACTTGCATTCTCATACTTAGTTGTTCTGTGTTCATATTAGCTTTTAGTTTCATATTTGCTGTTAGTTAGTTGTCAATTTCTTAGGAGTTAAATACCCTTTGCTTTCTTCATTTGCATTCTCACTGAATGGTAGTTAGTTGTTCACATGCATTCTCATACTTAGTTATTATGTGTTCACTTTGCTGATAATGAATGATAGGTGTTCACTCAATGATAGTTAGTTGTGTATAATGTGTTATGTATAATGTGTTATGAGATTGGTATTTGGTGAATTTTGATTGTATAATGTGTTATGGATTGTATAATGTTGTTAGTTTTATGAGATTCATAGTAGCTTTTAGTTTTGTATAATGTGTATTGTATTTGTTGGATTGTATAATGCTTTATATATTTGCTCTTTAATTTTCTTAAATATCTGTTCTTCATTGTGAGATTGATCTTGAATGTTTCTCTCCACTGTCAATTCATTCAGTTCACTTGCATTCTCATACTTAGTTGTTCTGTGTTCATTTAGCTTTTAGTTTCATATT
Source organism: Persicaria tinctoria (assembly GCA_037127255.1). Taxonomy (NCBI): domain Eukaryota; kingdom Viridiplantae; phylum Streptophyta; class Magnoliopsida; order Caryophyllales; family Polygonaceae; genus Persicaria; species Persicaria tinctoria. The sequence goes on along the minus strand of JBANSL010000004.1, from coordinate 69,303,157 downwards.
TGCTATTAGTTAGTTGTCAATTTCTTAGGAGTTAAATACCCTTTGCTTTCTTCATTTGCATTCTCACTTAATGGTAGTTAGTTGTTCACATGCATTCTCATACTTAGTTATTATGTGTTCACTTTGCTGATAATGAATGATAGTTGTTCACTCAATGATAGTTAGTTGTGTATAATGTGTTATGTATAATATGTTATGAGATTGGTATTTGGTGAATTTTGTTGGATTGCATAATGTGTTATGGATTGTATAATGTTGTTATATATTTGCTCTTTCATTTTCTTAAATTTTTGTTCTTCATTGTGAGATTGATCTTAGTTTTAGGAGATTCGTAGTAGCTTTTAGTTTTGTATTTGCTTTTAGGAGTTTAACTTGAATTCTCATGGTCTGATAATGATATGATAATTTCATTTTCACTGAATGCAATAACCCGTTATGTGTTCTGAATGCAACAATTTGTTTTCTTCACTTGCATGCATCTGTTCATTTTCACTTTGCTTTGCCCATCCCTCCTATTCTGTGTTTTTCACTGGTAATTGATATATATAATTGCATTCTTATTTATGTAGACTATGTACGTTGTATCTCCTGATGATGAAAAATTGAAGACGTATATTGAGACTCAGGAAGCATCAAGATACCGCAGTTGGAAGTACATGTGTCATTTCCACTTCTTGAAACATGGTCCACGCATACCTCTTGAGTTCAAACTCCGTCCTGAGCGATGGCGCTACCTTGTGCAAAAGGAGTTCACCGCCCCCGACAAACTGGTCAGCTTTTTTGTGTATTTTTCATTCAACTGTTTCCATTGCTATACTGTTGTTCTCTGATGTTTATATGTTCTTGTGTCTTTGGAGGAAATAAGCAACCGCAACGAGCTCAACAGAACTAAGAATCCCAAATAAATCAATCACCACTCAGGGCCTAGACCTGTGTGCTACCGGGCAGAGCAGCTGTACAAGGACGGACACTTGGCTCCTTATGTGCAAGCTTCAATAGACGAATACCTCCAAGACGATGAAGACGAATCCACTATGGTGAGTGTGTACTAATAGTTTAGCTATCTCTGACTTGTAGGATGTCATTGCTGAGTTCCTTGGATGATTTTATTATGTAGGATTCTAATGTTTTCTTTGTGTTCCCAGGAAATTATGCAGCAGGCGATTGACGACTATGTGAGTTCGCGACCAGAGGAAGAAGACAATGATGTCCTACCAGTAGCTACTCAGTGTGAGATAATCGTCAAGGCCTTTGGAGAGAGAAGGGGCACTGCTGTACGAGGTAAACAAAGTTAGGATTAAAATGAGTTTAATAATTGATCAGTTATATATATAACTTGATGATTATATATATTATCATTACTATCAGTTATATATAAAACTATATAAGGCTTCAAAATGAGTTCAATTATATAAGAGCATGAAATCCATTTGATTTTAGGAACTTTACCATCATATTTTAGGAACAAATGTCATACTGTCATTTTCATGTTATCAATCTTCTTTTTTTTACATTTTATATCTTTGTAATTTTCACTTTCTTTGCCTTCATTTAGGGATGGGCGCGGCTATCAAGAAGCCTCCAAGGAAGCGAGGGGCTGATTGGTCCACTCTAGGCCCGGCAAAAATGCGTGAGCTGGAAGACCAAGCCAGGGAGGCTAATGAGCGAGCAAGGAAGGCTGAGGACGCCGCCAAGCTAGCCAATGAAAAATATGATAAGATGCAGGACAAATTGGAGCACTTTGAGAGGTTGATGGCTGTGCACTTCCCTACCGAAGTGCAGGTTTGAGCACTTGGTGATCTAGGTAGGTGACAATTAACAAGAACTTGGTTGCAACTTTTGGGTTAGTTTGTGCAACTTTTGGGTCACAATTCTAGACTTCTAAGCGCAGTATGTGTTTGAACATGGTGTTTCTAAACTTTATGTCCGTTTGTGTTTCAAGTCAAGTACATTTGTAGGTTGTTTTGCTGACATGGGTGTTTGTATGGGTTGGTTGATGAACAAGCATGGTATTGCAGATTTAATGTATGAACAATGTTGTTTTTATGTATGAAATGGGTGCTGGTGCACTCTATGTTGAATGCATTGTTGTTTCTTTTGGATTACATTTGGTTTTGGACAGGGAGCATCACAAAATGCAGCGTATATGCTGTTAATTTTTATTAAACTCAAGCCACAAACCTAAAACAGCTAGGCTCTATTAACTGAAGCCACAAACATTTTGAACCAAAAGTTGATCTCAAAACTCTCAGGGCACCACAAACGATGTCCATCAAGACAACATGACTAACCAAATGTTCATCAAGACACAACATTAGTTCACCTTATGTTCGTCCCCTCCGTTATCAAGACACAAACTTTAGTGGTCGCCTGAACCATAAAATCTCTGACAATGTCCTCGTGGGCCGGTGAATTGGATGTCAATCAAGGGACGGACGTGCAATTGGTCTGTGTTTTAAGTGCTTTAGGTGCGCTGCACAAGGGACAAACCCTAGGGGACGGATGTACGTGCCTAGACTTATGAGGCGTCCAAAACCCTCTTCAGGAGACGAAATTTGCCCGTGTCTAGAACGTCAAACTGACCTAGTGAACATACAAATCGAAACATAGAGACTTCTCTATATGTTTCGAGTTTGGTTCTCTATCTATCAATTACCACCAGGGAACATTTGTTGCTACACTTTCTGTAAATCATCTCTCACGAGTTTTAAAGATCGATGCTTATTTTTATGGCCAGACTCGCATTCAGAGTACCTGATTAACATTGAACCAACGCCTTGTATAGCCCTCGATCATTAGTCGTGCTTCGACTAGTACACGTACTAACATTGCAATATGATAGAATGAAATAAGACGATGTGGCTGTTTGCAACGATGGATCGGAGGACGATGATACCAATATAATATAACATGTATATGCATATATAAATGTGTAAAGAAGACACACCACCTTATGCAAGTAGTCCATTTCCACTTGAAAATATAGATGCCAAAGTAGAGTTACGCTACATCATCATATTTTTCCTTCATTGCATTTGACATAGACCATTCAACCTTTTTCATTTGCATTTTTTTATTAATATGATTCATTCTACATTATATAAGGAATCATGAAATCCGCATGTGTACGAGCACGTGTTATAAGCATGTTTAATACATAGTTAAACCTAGTGAGGACGTCAGTTTCATTGTAAAACTAATGAATTGGATATCAGTTCACCAAAAAGGCCAAGAATCAGAGGAAATTGGAGGAAGAAAACTGAAGTTTGTTATTGGTTTGTTATGTCTGAAATCTTACAGCTAAAGGAAGAGGGAGCTGGCTTTATAGCCTTACAATCTCAACTGCCAGTTACCTCTCTAGCCATACACGTGTCCACACCCTTTTAGCCTAACAACCTTAAGCCTAGACTTAGTGAGCATAGAGCCAACTGTAGTCGGACATCACACTGGCTCATAAAACTAGTTGGCAATATATAGAATGAATAATTAGCTAATCATATATATATATATATATATATATATATATATATATATATATATATATATATATATATATATATATATATATATATATAATTTAATTAAAATCCCTTAATATGAGTTATAGTTAAGGCGGGATAGCATCACATCTTTAACACTAAAATTAACACAAAAACTACAAGATGAAGAAAAGCAAACAATAACCTTGTTGGGGTTTGCCATATTTTAACAATCTATAACCCAAATATGCCATTGCAAAGCCCTAAGAACCACAATGCACGCATGGGTGGCAGCAAAAAATCACAAGTTTGTAAAGTTTAAATCATACAACATCAAACCCTATGCAAAGAAAATTGTGAAAAACGCAAGTAGCATTGTCATTAGATGTGTGAGTTAGTTGTTTTGACCATGTTCAAGGGAGAGACTCGTGTGCACTAGTGCGTAGGTGTGACAATCCCTGTTAAGGGAATCATAAGGGAATTTGGACTTCGAGGATACTCGGTTTGGAGGAAAATTTTCTATTTGGAGGTATGGTCCTTCTTTCAAAAGCGTTTCCCCTTAATTCGCCCACTAACCCTCCTAATTTCCTTTTGGCCCATTATCAACTTATTAAACATTTGGAAAAATTGCAGAAAACCACATTTTAAATTTAGAATTTTGCACAAATCACCCATTAAATTCAAAATTGCAGAAAATCACTCCTTAGTTACTAAATGTTTGCAAAAGACCGCCCATCTCCCTATTCCGTTAAGATTGGTGTTAAAAAGCGTGTAATTACTGTTTTGATCTTATATTTTTAATAGATTTGAAGGGTAAAAAGGGAACAACACTTTAAACCTCTTGCCATTTGAGAAGAAGACTAGAAGAGTGAAGATTGGAGAACGCAGGTGATGAAAGATCGGGAGACAAATGATTGGAGGTCTGGGAAACTTCGAAGTTCAACCCAACAACTAGATCAAGGAGAGAGAGGGATTATCATCACGCAATCATCACATCTTGTCACTACAACAATTAAGGTTTTTTCTAGCGGTTCAAAACCATCACAAAAGGTATAAAAACTGCCACAATAGGCCTAATGTGGTGGTTTTTAACCGTTTCTGTTGTTCGAGTTGCATTAGGCCTATTATGACAGTTTTCACTATCTATTGGGGCGGCTTTTTAAGAGCTAGCACATCGAACTACTAACTCATATCAATGAGAGAGAAAAAAACTCCAACTGGAAGTTGTCATTTACCGAAGAAGAGCTCTAAGGCAATGCCTGAAATTCAATCGCAGTCAATTTTTATCCCAAAATAGATGAAAGAAGTGAATCAAGAAACCCTAGAAATAAAATTAACGGGATGAGAAATTGAGAAACGGGATCAAACCTTTGCATTGTAGGAAGCGATTTTCGACGGATGCACTTAGAGAGGGTTTGGAAGTTGAAGGGATGGGATACAGTGAGGACCGGCTGAGTGGACGAGGGCGAAGATGAAGGCTGGACTACTGTTGATGGGAGGTGGTAACCAGTGGTATGTCCATATCCAGAGTGAAGGCGGGTAGGAGGATACGAAGAGGGTGGCAATTTTGTAAATATAAAGGCAAAATGTTAACGATCAAGGGCAAAATGATAAATACATTCAAATCAAAGGGAAATAAATCATTTGTTATTTACAAATAATTATACTTGTTTATATGTACGAATAAATTGAATAATCATTTGGTATATGTGAATAATTTCACTAGTACGAGATCGATCTCACTTACGTGTGACTGTGTGAGATCTCGCTTCATATTGCATTATATATTAAGAACGTCTTATGAAGACTCTTTAAACTTGAAAAAGCCTCTTTGATAAAGAGAGTACTCATTACTCTCAAGTCCAACTCTGCCTTTATAATATTCAACCAAATTGCTTACTACTGTAGTAACTACCTTTTGCAGATTCGAGTTCATCATCTCTTCCAATTTCTAGCTTTTTCTTTTTTTTTTTCCCAAATGAAAAGTAACTAATAGTCACCTATTAATTTGTTTTCTTAAACATATGCAATAGCCACATCCAGATGATCAAATGTGACTAACACCAACCCCTAACAGATAATTTTTAATTTTCACTTAGAATCTAACGTCATTTGTGCTTGAAAATTTAGGATACGTTACTTCACTAGACAAATGGAATTCAAAACTAACAAACTACAATACTTGGGATACTTGGTAGCCTTTCTGTTCTCTTTATTTCTTAAAAACTACAGTTGTTAATTAGGGCCTTTGCTTTAAATTTTACATATCAAAGTGTCTTCCCCTCTGTTGCAAGCTAAAATGAACAACATATGGCTTTTTTCTACTCAAAGAAGTGAAAGAACTGTTGAAAACATGATATATAAATGTAAAGGAAGATCATATATACCTTCACGTTTGCGAGCTTCTTCCTCCTCCTTCTGCTTGTTTAATCTTTCCTCTTCTAGTCTCAAAAAGAAAAGCATCTTCCTCTTGATCTCCCTCTCCTGTATGCGCTCTTGCAGAATCTGCACAATATACTCCTGTCTCTCCTGTCTTGATCTTTCATATTCAGATCGTCTGTGACTTATTACTTTTTGAGCTTTTTGCTCAAATATCATATCCTTTGCAAAAATAGCAGTAGTCAACATAAAATACTCTTGCGGATAACATCCTATATATACTTAACAAGGGAAAGGACACAAATATATACATTTATCCAAATGTTGAACAAATGTGAACAATTAATTTATTTAAAAGATCGAACAAAGTATGAGAGATCCTTCCTGAACCTTGTTGCCCAAGATCATGACAAGCCTATTCTTTTCTTAAAGAGAGAGACGCTTGTGATTCTGAACACTTTGGCTGGCAAGAATGCTTTTATAAATATTTGACAAATATTTTAGTGGCATATGCCGCATGTCACAATGAATGGGCACATCCGTTGCTCATGCTCCTGCAATATCTTCTCCTCCACCAATCTTTGTTGATAAGCAACTTCAATCAAAGGAGATGCCTCATATCTCTCCAAATGATCCATACGCCCCTTATTAATTTATGCAATTTCTTCTCCATTTCTTGTCTCTCCTTCAGCTACTCATTGTGTGCAATTTCCATCAAAGCTTCTTTCGTCACCTCCTGCAGATGGAAAATCAAATAGCAATTAACAAATAAACTGCAAAGCAAGATCGAGTCTATATGGTTTCGCAAGAACAAGACAAACATGCAAGATCAAAACATAGAGGAAGAACACGAGATTTTTACGAGGTTCGAATCTACGATCCTACATCCCTAATGCCTCGAGAGTCAGCCCTAATCCACTATCAAAATAAGGGAGAAAATACAGATCTGGTATTCCAAAGTGTACAAGTATAAATCTAAGCAGAAACCAAAACAGAAGACATGAAAGCAAGCAAGAAGAAGAACTTCTTCCACAATATCAGATCTGAGGATACAGACTCAGATCTGAGAGCTAGAACCCAACACCGAGTTATTGCTGGCCGCCAAGGAATCTATGAACACCAGGGAGTCGTCGGAGAAGAAGAGCTTCACCCCATAAAGAATGCCTCATACCAACAGAGATCAACATGCACCTTGCCTTATCTAGGAGAGTCATGTTCATCCTCTCAGCAGTACCATTCTGTTGAGGGGTGCCAGGAATGGTAAGCTGCTTTTTGATCCCTGCATCTTTGCAATAAGAGTCAAATCTAGAATTACAAAATTCCAAACCATTATCAGTCTTAGTCTTCAAGCATTTAACAGAGAGATCAGTCTCAACATGGACACTTGTTTCCTAATGTTTAAAAACTTCAAAGGCCTCATCCTTTGTCTTCAACAAGTAAACTCACACTTTCCTTCTATAGTGGTCAATCAGGAACATGAAGTACCTTCTACCCCAGAAGATTCAACTTGTGCAGGGCCCCAAAGATCTGAATGGACATACTCAAGAGGTTTGTTAGCAATATAAGAAGACTTGTTAAAGCTCTTCCTAGTTTGTTTACCCATCAAGAAATTGTCACACAGATCAATAGTAGAAGGTTTAGAATTTAAAATGCCATGCTTATAGAGATAATGCAGATTCTTATTTCCTACATGTCCTAATCTATTATGCCAAATAACATATTCAAGAAGGGACATACAAGCACCAGAAGCAATCCACATAGAGGAGAAGTTCATCTCAGGCGTAGCTTGAACCTCATAGTGGTCATTCTTCTTGACACATTTGATAAGAACTTTGCCATCCCTTGAGACAGTTCTAATCCCATTGGTACTGTGAATATCATAGCCTAGGGATTCCAATGCACTTTCATACATGAGATTTTTTCTAAGCCGAGGAACCCATCTAACATTTTTAATGACCCTAATCACACCATCATGCATCTTCATAGAAATAGAACCAATTCCTTTAATTTTCAAGACATAATGATCACCAAGCATAACATCACCACCATCAAGCAATTTCAAATCAGAAAACCAAGATTTATGATGAGTAGCATGCATAGTACATCCAGAGTCAAGAATCTAGCAATCGGAGGCATCATTCATAAGCAAAGCAAGCACTCCATGGGTATAATAGGGGTGGGTTTCACATACAACAGACAGTCAGACACAGCAGGTTGCTTAGCATCCGTTTCCTCATCTCTCTTCTTCTTATAGCAATCTTTTTCAAAATGACCAGTTTTAGAACAATAATGGCACTTCAAGTTAGACTTATCAATGCCATTAATGAGTCTTATCAACACCATTTTTAGATTTAGGTTGCCCTTGCTTATCTTTTTTGTTGTTGTTATTCCCATTGTTACCTTTACCTTTATACTTGGCCATAAGGATCTCATCCTTGGCTTTAGTATTAGGATCAGATTTAACCCCATTAGAAGTCTTAAAGACCTTCAGAGATTTATTTTCTGGATCAAAGACTCAATGATATCCTTTTAAACCAAAGAGGTATTTCCATATTGAATAACATCCTTAAAAGTATCAAACTGACTAGGCAAGGAATTCAACAGATCGAAGCACACATAATTGTGTTTCATCCAATTTATCACCACATTTTACCAAATCTTGAGTTATAGTCAAGAAATGATCAAGATTATCAGCTAAAGTGGAAGAAGTGTTCATCTTAAAGCTAAAAGGCTTGTTAAACGAATTCACACGAGAGGAGAGAGACTTTACCAAATACAAACCTTCTAGGGCATCCCATAATTTCTCAGCAGTGGTATCCCCTAGTACTTGTCATGCCACTTCATCAGAAAGACGAAGCATGATCTCGATCACTGTGACCCTGAAGATCAGTCTCCATGATTTTTTCTTTGTTAGTTCCATCTGGAAACTTATTCGTTATAGCCACCCAACACTTCTCGTTGATGAGTATGGCTTTCATCTTCACCTTCCACATAGCAAAGTCAGTGGTGCCAATATTGAAGGGTTTTAAGTGAATAGAATCAGACATTTTGCAGAATATCAGCAAGAACACAAAGAAAACTTAAGGCAGACAATCGTTATAACACAAATAACGAATACAGAAACAAAGTTTTCAAGAACAAGAAGCAATTGAAAAACAAGAACAGATCTTGTTGTGTTGCGTAGGGGGGAATGGCATCAGGCGATACACCCTATTTAGGCCCACCCGCTTCCTACACCAGTTCCCGCTTTCTAAGATCTATAAAGACTCAGCTAGGTTGGGAAAAGGACACTCAAGCGCTAGCAACAGAACGCATGCTCTGATACCACATTGAAAAGCAAGATCGAGTCTATATGGTTTCGTAAGAACAACACAAACATGCAAGATCAAAAGATAGAGGGAGAACAGGAGATTTTTACGAGGTTCGGATCTGCGATCCTACATCCCCGGGGCCTCAAGAGTCAACCCTAATCCATTATCAAAATAAGGGAGAAAGTATAGATCTGGCAATCCAAAGAGTACAGGTATAGATCTAAGCGGAAACCAAAACAGAAGACACGAAAGCAAGCAAGAAGAAGAAGAACTTTATCCACAATCTCAGATATGAGGATACAGACTCAGGTCCGAGAGCTAGAATCCAACACCGAGCTATTGCTGGCCGTCAAGGGATCTCTTAACACCAGGGAGTCGTCGAAGAAGAAGAGCTTCGCCAATCGGAGGTGGGAAGAGCTTGAACAGCAAACCCTAACCCTAGCTTCTCTATGCCCTCTCTCTTTCTTTCTCTAGAGAAAAGAAACAGTGAAGTAGCTCGCGGATGCTAGAGGAGAGAAGCTCCTTTTATAGACAAACCCTAGACGCATCCGGGATCCACAAGGCTTCCAAGAAACTGGGCTCAAGGTGTCGGTCCGTGTCACATGTCATGGGCTTTAGGCCCAAAGCTCGGTAGCTCTCCCATGTTGGAGATCAAGCCATCTAGGCTCAATGCGATCCATCTAGGCTCGAGCAAACTCCCAGAAGCTTGGTCCACAACCTTAGTCATGTTACACTTAGCCTTCCATGTCACACATACATAATACATACATTACATACATATTATAAGGTAAAAACACTTAGTAAAATATACAATTTCTCAACATAAACTTTCTGAGAGTAAAAATGTACAACCCAATATTTCCATTGCAAACTTCTTATTTTAATGAAGAAAATGAACTAACTTTATCAATAAATGGATTTCCCCCTTCTTCCTACGTTTTTCAGCTTCCTCGAGCAAAACTTCAGTGTCTAGTTCTTCTCTTTCCCCCTCTTCATTCATTTTTAAAATCAAGAGTTTGAGTCCAACCACGAGTGGGTACCTGCATTGGGCTCGAGCTCGATCGCTCGAAGCAAAGAATTTCAATTGGATTGGAGACGAGTTGGCGAGGCTCATGCTATGGCGAACAAAGGCGTGAGAGTTGCGTGATAGGCTTGATGGCGGATAGAGTCTCTCAGATCTGCTAGGCCCTGCAGCGGAGGTTGGTGATAGGTCTCTAGGATCACTCAATTACTCGACTACGGGAGACACGGACTCGAACACCACAATCATCGGATCCAAATCTTTCAACCTCACGCGGAGGCTGGTGATAGGTTTTTCTATAGATGTTTTAGTTAATTGATAAAAAAATATAAGTCAAAATTATTACATACCCATACATCACCAATAACCTTAATAGAAAATTACTTTATATGTATTATTTTATTTATATTTAATTTTTTTTTGTCAGTTATAATTATGTATATCGAAATTAATTATTTTATTATTTTTGTTTTATTTATATTTAAATTTTTTTTTGGAAGAATGAATTATTTATATCTAGATTTTTTTTTATTTCTCGCACATTTTGATAGTTATTGGTTTAATGCTCATATTACAACTCGGATTTTTTTTGTCATATTTTAAGTAGTTTTTTAATATATATATATATATATATATATATATATATATATATATATATATATATATATATATATATATATATATATATTTTATAATTTTTGAATATTATGTTAATATATATAATCTCATGTACGGCATGACTCATGAGATACACACTAGTTTAGTAAATGAAGTTTTTTCTAGACACACCCATGGGATCAAGGTCCGACTTGACGGGAGGCAAAACTGACCTCCACCTCGGGCCCAAAATTTAAAGGGATCCAATTTTATTTTATTTTAAATATATGGATTTTTTTATTAGTAAGTTTAACTAAAGTCATTATAGTGTATTGGTTAAAAATTTCATTCTTTCTCATTAGTCCATGATTCAATTCTCTTTGTAACCCATTAATTTAGTTGCATTTTTTCATCCAAAATTTCATTTAATAATCACTAAAAACCATGAATAAAATAGAAATTATCCATTTTTTATGTTTGAAAAATAAACAAAATTTCCTTAATATTTTATTTTCTTTTATCTTGTCCAACTTCACATTTCAAATCTCATATCCGGCCCTGCATGGGATGAAAGACCGATAGATAAATTGTGATTTATGATAACTTTTTATAAATTATGACATCTTCTTATTTTAGTAATTTTTTATGGGTATTTTTTTTTTAAAATTATGGAAGTGCCAGATTGGAGGAATCGTTAGGGATTCCGATTGTCAGATTATTGATATATTTCATAAGGAAATAAGCGAAGGCTCAATATTCCAAACAGAGGCTTCATCAATCCTTTTTGGGCTGCAACGTGCAAAGGAGAAAGGTGTTACGAAGATCATTCTTGAGAGTGATAACCAATTTCTGGTTAAGTCTATTAAGCGACTGCAACAACCAAGATGGGAGGTAATGCGGCAAGTTGAAGACATTATCAAGCTTCTATCAGAATTCTCGATGGCAGATATCCACCATATCTATAGAGAGTCAAACATGCCAGCGGATTATATAGCTAGAAAATGAATTATCTGTAATTTACAGTCCATCTTTCAGGATGATCCTGGAGTAAGGCTACTATTTTAGGTAGCAGCTCCTAATGTTGTCTACTGGAAAAAAAAAAACAAAAACACTTAAAGGCTAAATGTGGATTTTTTTTATATATATAAAAACTTAGGGAAATTCCGAATGGTGCCCCTGAGATTAAAGCTATTCCGGTTGGTGTCCCACACTTTTATTTTTTCCGGATTGTACCCCTTAGTTTTTACAACTTTCCGTGCCGTGCCCATAATTTCACTTGACCCTTAACTCCGTTTAATTTATTAAATAAAAAAAATAAAATATTCTTTCCTTCCTTCTTCAAGCACGCCATGACTACAAGATCCAGTTAACTTCCACTGCCTTCTCTCCTCCATCAGCAAGCTATTCCACCACCGCTACTCATGTAGTCCACCTCGATGGTGCGCGCCGCCACCAAGCCCCATGTCTAGTGAGGGGTAACATCCAGGAACACCATAAAAACACCAAATCAAACCCATCTCAAAGTTCACTCAGAAAGACCAAATATGGGTTTTGTAGATTACAAGCCAAGGTTCTCAATTTCCTCATTTCCTCAATATAATCGAACAACAAACCATCAACTAAAATCTAGATTCCAGATTTCCTTAACTCTAACCCTAATCCAAAATTACAGGCACTTTAATTTCATAACAATTGGGAGTCATCAAGAGCAATTGATACATCCATGGTGTAAGATTTATTAAGAATTGTATGAACTAGACACAATCGGTTCAAATCGAAGCCAAAATTTCTCAAATCTACCCACCCTCCCTCCCAACATGGACGACGACTTTCTCCTCTTGTTCTCCCTCATCTCCACCTCCACCAAGCCCCTCCTCAGTTACTACCGCCGTACCAACTTCTAATTGTAACGGCCCAGAATTATGATTTCCGGGTTACGTTTCAAGGGATGAAACCCCTTGTTCGGATCTTGCAATCCAGGTACGGGTCGAGGTTTCAAACTCATTTTAAGATTAGTAGAAAGAGGGATTTCAAACCCTAAAAGCCACGAAGGGTCGTTGGGTACCCTTAACCTGTCTTATGACTATGCCGCGAAATTCAATTTGACAGAAAGTAAAGCGGAAGCAAAGTTAAGATACAAAGTGTCACGGCAGAACCGGGTCAAAACCAAAACATAAGCGAATGATTACCATTTATACCAAGTCAGAGAATTAGCCAGGTTCTTCAATTTGCAAAAAGGGAACCCCGTCATGTAGACATCGAGCACTCAAAATCTGCAGAAAATACCTTAAAAAAAGAACGGGGAAAGGAGTCAGATCGAGCCACTCATGCGGGACCGGCAGTCCTCGCTGAGGCCACATAGTATGTGCTATACCTAATAAAGATGCTCTAATGCAGTATGAAAGTTAAACACACTAGCATGCTCCTAGTTCATATACAGAAAGACAATTAAGGTGCCAACAGAATGCCAACTGGCATGTCCCTCTCCTACCTCCACCCCCTTCCGATAGGGCGGAGACTAGCCAGCTCGTGAATGCATTCCATAATAATCGGGTGGCACGCATGCCCACTCCGTATCCACAATAAAGCCCGCAGGCAGCTCATAATATAAGGAAGTTCCATGACTCGATTGACTCAAGACGGGACCCGATGGGACTGGGCCGTCCTATAACCCTAGCAAAGACTCTAGGACTATCACAGATAACGGCCGTTCTGTTTCAAATGCATATAGTAAGCAGATGCTCATTCAATTAGTGCAACCTAAACAGGATACTACATGACATACTTTTATGCATATGCAACACCTAACATAAAATGCAACAACAGACATGAATGTCCAACATGAGTAAGCCCCCTAGGGAACTTACCTGAAATGCCGAACAGAAAAAGATAACGCAAGCGGAGTCCAACAAGCAACAATCGCCTAACAAATATACAGATATGCATAAGTCTATCTAAATCACACAAGGCGCCCTAACTATCGCATATCTCATTTCCGATCATTCCGTCTTATCTCATCATATATCATTCCATGTTCATATCATCTCAATATCTCATCCATTATCTCATCTTTCCTCTTCATACCTCATTTCATATTTTATTTAAAATCCACAAAATTCTCAAGCAGGATTCAACATAAATGCACCGAGTTGAAACAAGTAAATCATTTTCTCAAAGTTTTCCAAACTTTTAAATCTCAAGTTAAGTCAACTCATATTTTAAAGGGCTATTTGCACAACTATACACTTTTTTTGCCGGGTTTGCACAAATACCACTTTTTAAGAAAAATTGCAAGAATACCATATGTGGTATCTGTGCAAATAGGAGGGGGAAATTGTTTAGCCGGTTGCAGGTTGTCCCAAGGAGAGAGAGAGAGAGAGAGAGAGAGAGAGAGAGAGAGAGAGAGAGAGAGAGAGAGAGAGATGGGACATTGGATTGGGTGGGGGATTTTGGCGCCAAAATTGGAGAGAGGAGGTGATGTGATGGGAAAGGGTTTCCCTCCATTTTTATAGTGTAATAAGAGAGGAGGAGAGAGGACATCATTTTCGGTGTTCCCGTGGAAAAGAGAGCTGGAGAAGAAGGCCACCATTGGAGAAGAACCCATCCGCATTAAGGTCCAGTTGGTGAGCACGTGTCGGGCTCTTAATTCGTTCGTGTCAGTGTTCGTAAACGTCCGTGTCACAGAGATATCTGAGAAACCCTAATTCTCAGTTGCAATGGGTAGGCTTCTCTTCTATTTCTCCTCATGTTTCGTGAAGAGTAGATACCCATTACCAATGGTGCTGATCCGAGTTTTGAATTGCAGGGCAAAACGATAAAGTATGTGTGACTCTCAACTTCAACGGGCGTTGGGTGGTCGATGGTGCGGGGTGGGTGTATTATGGTGAAACAGAGCGGAAGAATGTTATAATTGAAGAGGGCATCGACTTCGCCTCTCTGACTCAACTGTTGAGGAGGAAGGTCGACCATGATTGTTCATGTGAAGAGTGGCGGTTTTCTTACATGCCAAAGGGGGAAGAAGCCGGGCATCCGATAACGATAGGTGATGACGACGACCTTGAGGCTTATAAGTTTCTCAACTCGATGTCTGGGGAACATCCATGGCCCAGTCGATATTTATTGGTCCAGTGGCGAAAGAGAGGCTTCAAGTACCACAACCCGGCGTAGTGGAAGAATGCTTGATTGGGCCTCGTAACTCTGAAAAGGTGAAAAACAATGTGGAAACGGGGTTGGGAAGGGGTGACAAAGATAAATGTGAGGGCGACAAAGGTATGGGTCCGGAGGTGATTCTCTTGGATGAGGTCATAGGGGAGAGGCAGGGTGACGTTACTGAAAAGGGTTTTGGAAGTGGTGACACACGTATTTATGAAGATGACAAAGGTAAATGTCCAGAGTGGAACGACATGGATGAGGTGATACGGAAGAGACAGGAGGACGCTACTGAGAGCGGGTTTGGAACTGGTGAAAACCTTAAGAGTGTAGGTGAGAAGGGTAAAGGTCCGGAAATGATCCAGTTGGGTGGGGTGATAGGGAAGAGCGAAGAGCACGCATGTGACATAGGGGCTGGATCCGGTGTCATGGATATTCTTGAGAGTGACATGGATATTGTTGAGGGTGACAGGTGTGATGGTCTAGATGTTATCCACTTGGGTGACACGGACTCCTACTCAGATGACACGGAAAAAGGTGAAGGTGACAAGTATAAGGGGGTGGATCTCATAGCCATTAGCAGTGAGGAGGAGGAGGAGGAGGAGGAGGAGGACTTCGATTCCGGAGTGAAGAGAGAAGAAGATTGTTCATATTATTATGACTGGGAGGATTATGAGGAAGACCAGGGTATGAGGGTGTCGTCGGAGGAGGACGAAGTTGAGGAGGAGGTGATTAGGAAAATAGAAGATCGGGTTCCTAGGTCCAGCACATCCCCACCGTCGATGGAGAAAGTAGAAGCTATGTTGGACAAAGCAACGCCTCGGACCCAGGAACCACGACGGAAGCTGACAGAAATTTCGGAGGGACAAATGTTCGCCTCGAAGGTAGAATTGCATACTTGCCTGAAGTGGATTGCAGTGGAGAAGTGCTTCGAGTTCGTAGTGAAGAGGTCGTGTAAGAAAACCTATTTAGTTGGTTGTTTGGACACCAAGTGCACGTGGATGTTAAGGGCGTCGACTTACCAGCGCACGACAATGTGGTGCATCCGACAGTATGTCCAGGAGCATACATGTGACATTAGCATGATGCACAACCATAGCCGACATGCTACGTCGAACATGATTGGACGCAACCTCGTGACCACGTAAGTGTTAATTTAGTTGCGAACGGCTATTTCTGTCACACAACAGTATTCCCCATGTCACATTACGTAACTCACCATGACACCATTATATGCAGGTTCACCGGGACTCGAAAGGACCTCGTTCCCGAGCAAGTCCAGAAAATGACGAAGTCCGAGTATGGAGTATCGTATAGCTACTGGAAGGCACGAAGGGCACGGCTGACAGCGTTGGAGGTGAAGCATGGGACGTACGAAGACTGCTACCGAGATATTATTCCATACTTGCACATGTTGGAGCAGACGAACCCTGGGACATATACGAAGTTAGAGCTGGACGGATCCCAAAGATTCAAGTACGCCTTTATTAGCTTCGGGGTATGGCGCAAGGCGATTCCCTACCTTCGAAAGGTAATACCCCGTGTCGGTAGTAAGATATTGCATGTCACCTAACATACATAACCATGTCACCTAACCAACTGGTGTCGATATCCATGTCCAGGTGATTTCAGTTGATGGGAGTTTCCTGAAAGGGAAGTTCAGGGGCACGCTTTTATTTGCCACAGCCCAAGATGCAGACCACAGTATATACCCGATCGCTTTTCCGATTGTCGATGGTGAAAATCACGGGTCATGGGGCTTCTTCTTCAAGAACATGCTACATGTCGTCGAGGATACACCGGACTTAATGTTTATCTCTGATCGGCATCTTAGTATCGTCAAAGGTTTGAGGGACAATTATGTGTTTGCTAAGCAAGGGGCCTGCCAATGGCATCTATTTCAGAATGCCAAGGTGAAGTACAGGGCGGTGACGGCCCTGCACACATTGTACTTAAAGGTGGCGAAGGCGTACACGAGGGCAGAGTTCGATAAGCACTTTGCTGATTTTTGCGCTCAGGCACCCGCTGCGGGGAAATACCTAAGAGAGGCTGGATTCCAGAACTGGGCCCGGGCATACTTCTTGGGGATGCGGTACGACATATTGACGACAAACAACTCCGAGTGTCTGAATTCGGTGTTCAAGGAGCCCCGCGAGCTACCCATCACAGCCCTGATTGATGCTGTCATCGAAACAATATCCAAGTGGTTTAACGATCGACGGGAAAAAATCACCAAATCGTCGTCGACGGTCAGCGATTACGTTCAAGGTGAGCTGCAAACGAGCTATTCGTTGGCAACATTCTTGGATGTCAGATCCCTCAGCTCACACGAGTACACTGTCCGCAGAGGGTCCGGCACCTGGGTTGTGAACCTGTGTGCCCGGACCTGCACATGCAAGCGGTTCGAGATTGACCAGTTTCCGTGCCAGCACGCCATAGCGGCTTCAAGGTATCGAGGTAGCAATTTCTTCTCTCTTGTGAATGACTTCTACAAAGTCGCCGCCTGGAAGGCGTGTTACGAGAATGTTGTATATCCGGTCCCTCCAAAAGAAGAGTGGCGAATCCCCCCAGCCATGTCCAGCGCGGTGTGTCTCCCCCCGGACGTGAAGCGACGCCCTGGTCGCCCTAAGACTTGTCGATACCCATCTCGGGGAGAATTTAGCCGTTCCAAGCGTCGTCGTTCTTAGATGCGTTCCTCCAGTGGTAGTCCAACGCCTTACCTCAGCAGCTGGGTAGTCTTTTGCATTTGCCGTATCGGGTCAGTGGTTGGACCATTATCCGTCGATGTTATATATTGAAGGCGCAACGTATTTGGTAGTGTAATTACGCTGTTTGTGCATATGACAAACTGTAAGGAGTCTCCTGTACTTTTGGGAAGGGTTTCCACACTACAGTTAAGCGGTGAAGAACTTCGTAGTACTTTTGGGTATGGTTTCACAACAAAATCCATGTCAGCCTACTTGTATTCCCGTGTTAGGTGGAAGGGGATATCATGTCACAGGTTTCAATTTCATGGTAGACATTTCGTCGGTTGAAGCTATGATAATGAATTCAACAATGAATTGGCACTTATTTGACAAAATGTTTACAGTCTTGATTGGTTGTGGTAGTGGTGTTAGGAAATCACCCTTGTGAACATATTGAAATCACCTTCATGACAATGTTGAAGGGGTTATTATGTAAGGTGTCACTGGATTGTAAGTTGGGTGACACGGGCGATGTCCTGACAACTTATAACCAAAGTTTCGACAATAATAACTTGGTTGAAATGGTTGCCCGTAACTCAAAACAAAAACAAAACAAAAAGAAAACAAAATTCAAACAAAAAAGAAAACAAAAAGAAAACAACAAAGAATAAAAGTTTTCAAGCGTCCCGGATATCACCCCACAACTCAAAACCGTTCAAAACCGTGCGATTTCCTGTATTCATCGGGACTCCATCCCTAAATTTCCATAACTCAAAACCGTTCGAAAGGGGGAGGAAGAAGAGACACCGGCGACGAGGAACAACGGGTCGAAGAAGATACTGACGGGGACTGTCGGATAAGAGAAGAACGTCGCGAGAAAACTCATAAGGTACGCCTCCTATATCTGATTTCCGTTATCTTCGAATCTTGGGTTCGGGGTGGGTGGATGGAACAACCTACTATGGTGGTTAGGGATTGAACGTTAATGAGGGCGGTTTTGTCGATGGTGGAGGTGGTTGCGAATGAAGGACAAGGAGCGGGGTTTTGGTGATTGGAAAACCCGCGGTTAGGGTTTAGTAAGCCCGAAGATGATCCCTACGTTGGGGGTCGAAATAGAGAATGGGGTAGATTAGGGGTATGATTGTGAATGAGGACGATTCGGGGTTCCATTAATTTCAATTTCAGATTTGGGGAGTTGATGTGGAATGTATGTCGTCATTGGTATAGGAACGTTCAGACATTTGTGACATGGGTTTCCAAATTGAGTGGCATGGGTTTACAAAGGTAGTGACATTGACTACAAAATTTCTCGATAACTTATGGTTGCTCTTAAACTGCAGGAAACAAATGGCTCGGACAAAATATACACATCCACAGAATCAGCGGTTACGCGCACGGGTAAGCGAAGGGTCGAGTGTGGCGATGCTTGCCAACATCGCCGAATACGTCGAGGAGACGGACGTCGCTAGGGATCTCGTGGGGAAGACACTGGAGAAGATTATAGATACCTTGGAGAAGATGGATGATAGGGTACTTCAGTCTTTTGCATTAATCACTCTCATATTGTTCTTAAGTTCAGCGACTATGGAAAATAGAATAATGACATGGGACTTACAGTATGTGGCAGTGACACCGGATATAAAACTGTTGGAGGAGATGGTGGACTTATTGTAACAAGTTATTGTGTGTAGATAAAAGTGTTGGAGGAGAAGGTCCATGAAATGCGGGATGGAAAATTGATTAGAAGAGGCAAGGAACAAAGAGTAAGAGATAGTGATAAGGAGTATGTACATGTTGGAATCCATCTAAGTTGTAGATCGGTTTTGCAGGATGTTGATGTTGATGTACCAGAGGGGCTAGTGCTGAAGCTGTGGAGCAGCCCCGACAAGTTGCTAAGGTACGCTCCTTGTGGCTCGTGCCATTCATCCGTTATGTGTTCAATAGTGGCATGGGGATGATAGGTAGGCGACGGGGGTCGGTTTTTATGTGACATGGGAAATGTTTGTTTGCATTCAGAGGTTGTTCGTGGACGAGGAATGTGAGAGCAAGGCGTCGAAGATTACGAAACCGCGGGCCTCTAAAGGGAAGGACGTCATCGTTCCGGGTGAAGCCGTTGCCATGGGACTAGTTTCTGCGGCCGACTATGAGGCCCTATAGGGGTGGCTCGCTAGGTAACCCATCGTCTCATTTCAGTCTTCATTATACGGCACAGTAATCCTTTCATTGATTCCACTCCATTGTACGGTCCAGTGCCGGCGGTGAGAACCTGTCAACGGCTTGCGGCATAGACCTGTCGAAGGCGTTTTTTACCATCCTCCAGACGCCCCGCTATTGGATCTACTCAGAGGTATATTGAAATTGTGACATTTTATTATGATTGCCCTTGTTTACGCAATTCGGTTGCTGTTGGACTATGTTGTGGGTTGTCATGGGGGTTCACTTGACGCAGCACTTCGACCAGTCATGCTACCTGCTACGGAAACAAAGCGCGGAGAGGGGTTTCGAAAATGGGCGGCGAGTCATTGTGTTGGACTCATACTTCTCCAGCTTTCTGGAGAGGGAGTGGAAGGAGTACAACTCAGACGTCGGGGGGTATGAGGCGAGTGCCACACTCCTCTCATACTTCGACGGGCGGGCCCCGGCGCCCATGGGGCTGTCGTGGACAGGCGGGGACCTCGTTCTCCTACCCCTCAACCTGAGGGGAAGACATTGGGTTGCCGTTGCTCTTGATCTGAATGAGTGGCAGTTGAAGTTGTACGACTGCGATGTGCACTGCGTGAGAGACGACGAACTCCCACCCCTGTTGATGCACGTTACCCACCTCCTCCCCATCATCATGGATGCACACGCTGAGATGAAGGTGAAGTATGTATCGAAGCTGCTAGGGCCGTTTCGCATAATCCGCGACAAGCGCGTTCTGCAAACCAAGCTCAGGTATGATTGGTGCGACCCCTCTTTTTCATTTCACTTGATGATATCCCCGCATCTGTTTTGACAAAATCTCCGTCATTGCAGTGGTGACTGTGTCCCTTACACGATAAGATTCATGGAGCTCCTCATGGATAGCGATCCCCCCTTTGATGGGCTGGACGACACGTTTATTGGGCCGTACAGCTAGCGGCTGCCATCTTCAATGGTCGGCTCGGTGGACGCATAATCTGATCGTCGTTTGGGTGTACGTATGGAAGTGATTTGTTGTCTTTTGTTGTGAAGAACGTTGGTTTGAGTCTTGTCCTTTGGTTTTTTGGATACATTTACTTTTGGAAACGGGTTAAACTCTAGTGGTTTGTGGTAAAGAACATCGCAGTACTTATGTGGATGGATTATGTAAAAAACCCCTGTCACCCAGTTTGTATTACCCTGTCAGGTTGAAGGGGTTTTCATGTCAGTCGTGTTAATTTCAGTATGGAACTGATTTGTTGTCCTTTGTTGTGAACAACGTTGGTTTCAGTCTTCTCCTTTGGTAGTTTGGATACATTTACTTTTGTAAACGGGTTAAACTCTAGTGGTTTGTGGTAAAGAACATCGCAGTACTTATGTGGATGGATTATGTAAAAAACCCCTGTCACCCTGTTTGTATTACCGTGTCAGGTTGAAGGGGTTTTCATGTCAGTCGTGTTAATTTCAGTATGGAACTGATTTGTTGTCCTTTGTTGTGAACAACGTTTGTTTCAGTATTCTCCTTTGGTAGTTTGGATACATTTACTTTTGTAAACGGGTTAAACTCTAGTGGTTTGTGGTAAAGAACATCGCAGTACTTATGTGGATGGATTATGTAAAAAAAACCCTGTCACCCTGTTTGTATTACCGTGTCAGGTTGAAGGGGTTTTCATGTCAGTCGTGTTAATTTCAGTATGGAACTGATTTGTTGTCCTTTCTTGTGAACAACGTTGGTTTCAGTCTTCTCCTTTGGTAGTTTGGATACATTTACTTTTTTAAACGGGTTAAACTCTAGTGGTTTGTGGTAAAGAGCATCGCAGTACTTATGTGGATGGAATATGTAAAAAAACCTTGTCACACTGTTTGTATTACCGTGTCAGGTTGAAGGGGTTTTCATGTCAGTCGTGTTAATTTCAGTATGGAACTGATTTGTTGTCCTTTGTTGTGAACAACGTTGGTTTCAGTCTTTTTCTTTGGTAGTTTGGATACAGGTTTTTTCGTGTCACTATTAACTGCCTCATATTCCTACGTAAAGTGTAAATGACCCATGTCACCCCTTTTAATCCTCGTGTCCCCTTACGACAAATACCTTGTCACCAAATTGGATAGATACATGTAGCTACACTGCCAAGTTTAACATGTCCGCATATACAACATTTTCACAGTCGACAACTACCAATTTTTGCAAAATATCCAAATGTTTTACTTCCACTCTTACAGGAGGGTGTTTAAGATTGGAGCCAAGTGTTCAACTACGAAGTCTAGGATCCGAGTCGACCATGGAATACCCCAACAGCTAGCATCTGGCGGTATGCCTCAATGTATGTGTCGTCCAATCCATCGAAGTTAGGGGCGGTCTCCAGCAGGAGGTGCATGAATCGAATGGTGTACGGGCCACAATCACCGCTGCAAAGAGGAACAATCGGTCAGAACACGGACACCGATTCCCCATCCAATCAAACGAAATTGAACCATGTCATCCTAGTTACCTTAGCTTGTTCTGTGGAAGCCTCTTGTCCCGGCGAATGGAAAACGGCGTGGGGACCTTATCGGCATACTTGACCTTCAGATCTGGGTGTGCACCCATGACGACAGGGATCAGGCTCGTCACAGGCATTAACAGGGTTTGGAGTTGGCGTTCCGTCGCCGTGTGGACGTCGCAGTCATACACCCTTACCTCCCACTCCTTAAGATCGATGGCAAGGGCAACCCAGTGTTTGTTCTTGACGTTCAAGGGGAGGAGGATGAGGTCCGCACCTGACCACGCTCGTCCCAACGGCTTCGGCGACCCCCATTGAAGTACGCCATCAATGCATCACTAGGCTTGTACGCTTGGGGGGTGTCGGTGTACTCCTTCCATTCCCTAGGTAGATAAATTCCCGCTAAGCACGTATCGACTACGATGACTCCACTGCCCATGTCATCCGTTCTGTCTGCGACCGCTTTGCGCAGAAGGTAGCAGCACTCCTCCATCTCCTGCATGAAGTGAACCGCAATTACAATCCATAATCCTGACACGGGAAATTTTAGAGGTGACAAGTCGTCATACCACAGTTCCCAACCAATCCTGGGGTTTCTTCAGACGGTTGAGTAACTCCTTCGTCATATCCACACCGCATGGTGACGTGCACACCTCCGCGTCCCCACTGCACGTTAAGTTTCTGTCAGGTATTGTGGACGTCCAACTATCTACCTTCGTCGTCCATTCGAGTGTAAGACACATAACCTACGTACCTTGCCAACCAACTTGTCATGGCGTCGTTGTCCTTCGCTGACACCATTCCTAGCTGAACAGCATCGGCGGGAACAGTGGCTCCCTTCTAGGGTCGTGGTTTCTTGTCCGGGGGACCCAACTCCTCTCCAACAGCCTTCCTCGTCTTCTTCGCCGCCTTAGATACATAAAACTGAGCTACCCTGGGCTTCGGCCTCTCCTCAACTTCATTTTTCTTTCCACCTTCCTCATGACCGGGTGCCTTTAAACCAACCTCTCCCAACTGCAAACATATCAAACTTCAGCTAAGATTTACACTTTCCCTTGTCACATAACAGATATTCTCATGTCACTTGACTTATACTATCATGTCACATATAAAATCACCTTTATTTCATAAATAAACCTTACCTCGTTGGTCTTTCCTTCCCCCCCATCCCCTGCCTTGACAGATTCAGGTTCATCATTCTTGTCCCCGACATCATGACCAGCTTGCTTGCTCTCTCCTGATATCTCATCACTTGCCTTCACAGTTTCCACTTGTGTGTGCTTATCCCCGCCACCATCCACTTCACTTCCCTTCTCAACAGCACCTCCTAACTGCAAATGAATTCAATTTTGAATTATGGCTCATTTTTTCCAATGTCACTTAACATAACAAATCATGTCACACAACTATAATATTCATGTCACATTCTTCCAGTGTCGCTGAAAATAACAAATCTTGTGATGTTTACCAACAACTAACCTGACCACCTAGTCCACCCTCACCGGCTTTACCCGCAATTGACTCTATCAACTCGTCCAGTTTTTTCTCATCTCCACCTTCTTCTTTATCGGTTGCTTCTTGTCAGGCCGTCCCCTTACACTGAACATCCCGCAGCTCAGTCACGGCCACCTCCAATGATTTGAGCTGCAGGTGATCAAATTATTACTTCATATCACCATACGGTGAGAAAAATCAACATAATTCACCCTTCATACCACTTTCGTTCATTATCTACACTACTTGTCACTTGTCCAATTTCACGTGTCAGGAGTCCATTTACCCTAGTTCACAGTTATCCCCAGTCTCCACAGAACAAATAATTGGGAAGTTATTGCGTACCTTTTCATCCATCTTCTCCATCCCTGTTGACATTGTCTGAAGCTTGTCCATAACTTGTGTCAAAGTCTTGGCCATGTCCCCCACCCCGCCATCCTTCTCATTGCCTCCTCTTCCCGTCCTTGGGGACCTCCCACCAGGGGCTTCGAAATGTCTCAGGAACGGTGCAACTAGGTCGTCGAAAAAGGGGTCGGACTTCTCATCATCGTACACACACCCATCCATAAGCTCCAGCTCAGCCTCCTCTGGTCTGAGTATTGGGTTATCATCAATCTCTATGGCCTCCTCTCCCTCAGCTTCGGTGCGGCTGGCTATATCCTTATAAGTGAGGTTCTCGTCCTTGAGGGCCCATCTCATGCAACGAGGGAATGTCGTCGTCGACACCTTCGTCGCAAACCAGACCCCCCATTTCGGCATGGATTCCAGCAACTAAATCTGCACCGTATCCCCACTCAAATTAGTATATTTTCAGCATATGATTTACAAATTGATCATGGGTGTGGTCGAGAAGGTTACCTGAAAGGATACCGGATAACCAATCAGGCCATAACCATTGCGCTTCTTTCGATCTTCTGCCTTTATCTCAGCCTCCCGGCGCTTTACGGCGCCATACAGCGACACGTGTGTGGCAGCATAGATTACCCTCCCCCATGGGAATGCCAAAAACCTATCGACATTTTCCACCAATCGGACGATCCAGCTCCTCAGCCCCTTCCTCTGGTCCTCCCCTAACAAAACGCCCTCCACAATGTACAGCAGCACTAGCTTGAATCGTCTTCGCGGGCTCCGCAACACCATTAGTGAGTTTTTCAGCTCGGTCTCGAGGTCACCAACCGTCATCTTCTCGTTTCCAAAAAACTCCTTTATAGCTTTCTTGTCCTCCTCCATCTCAGTAGCTGTTGGTTGACTGCACCGCAGCCCGGTTACTAAGGCGAACTCCTTGAGGGAGAACCTCCTGAGCTTCCCCTTAATCCGGTACCACGTCTCCCACTCCTTTTCGCTTGTAAGCTGTCGCTGGAGTGCATAATACACAATTTGTGAAGAAAATTTAACATTGTGCGCCAGCCGCACAAACCCACCAAGCCGGGAGTCCAACAGCTTCTGCCAGTCCCTAGGGTCAACATAATCGTCAATGTTGTTCAGCATTGACAGTCCTGAGCCCTGGTTGACCCGGGCCCGGAAGTGCCTAGCTTCGGGAACTTGGTAGTCAGGCTCTTTGTTGTTCGCGCTCACGTTCTTCGTCCTCACCATTTTTCTCCTGCAATTTCCATCACACGAACAAAATCAGCTTCTGCCATTTATATTCGTCTCCCTCTGTCACCTAACAGACTAACCCATGTCACTCAGTGTGAAACCCATTTCACCCATTATGAATCGGAAGCCTATTATAAGACTAACCCATGTCACTCTACCCTTCTCACTCAGTGTGAAACCCATGTCACCCATTATGAATCGGAAGCCTATTATAACCAATACCTCAAACCTCCTTCAATAGGACACCTAGGACATCCACATATCCCAATTTCCATAGCTCACCAATTCTCGTATTCCGCCTTGATGTCCGCAAATTTAGTCTTATTTTGCATCATGTTTTCATTCCATTTGAGTCATTTTATTACTTTTTGTGTTGGGAAAGTAAGGAAAATGTGTAGTTATGCTTAATATTGCAAGATATGGAGTCTACACAAGCTTTGGTGGTGTTTTTGTAGGTTTTGGAGCTGATTTGGAAGAATTTCGACGCACTTTAGAGCTTAATGAAAAATCATGAAAGCAATGGAGAAGCCAAGCAAAAGCAAAAAGTGGTGTAGCTGTAGAAAAGCCTTATTTTCGCCATCCATCACTTTGATTCAAGATCTGGAACCTTCATGAGATTTGTAGTCCTTGAAAAGAGCTTTCCAACGCATATTCATATGTGTCAATCGGATTAACGAGGACTCGGGAAAGTGCGATTGAAAACAGAGTCGAAAAGCTGGAGAAAATCAGAAGTTACTGCATTCACACAGATACCTCGGCGCCGACACCCCAGACCTCGGCGCCGATACCCTGCGCACCAGCAAAGGACTGTGCGGGCTGTTTTATTTACTTAATGGGCTTTTTAATTAGGGTTTTCTTCTAAATTTTTATAGGATCTTTTAGTTAGATAGACTTGGAATATTTTATCTTTCCTTAGTTAGATTTTATTATTTTCCTAAGATTAAATCTCTTTCCTTGGGAGATTAAGTCGGAATTTCTATCTTTAAATAATGCCTATTAGGGGCTGATTTTTGGAGGGAGGAGAAGACACGTTGTACGCTCAGCGCAAGGGCTGCGCGCAGCAGCTGTAGGATGGTTTTAGGGTTTTGTTTTGGCGTTTGGGCGAAAGCTTGGGCGTGTTTGTTGCGATTGAGACGCTGAATTTCCAGGTTTTATATTATTGCAAGTTTAGTTTATGTTTTCTTCACTTAAATTCATGATTTTCATTGCAATGTTTGAGTAGTTCTTTTCTCTTCTAGGGTTGGGGTGAGCCCAACAATAGAAATGTGTGTTAAATTGATGGATCTATGATTGTGTGATGTTTTTATTGTCTTCTACCTATGTGCTTAACCTTTGATGAAAGTCTAAAGGAATTTATAGTTGCAATTGGTCTTGAAAGAGGAAATTGTTAACTTGATAGTAATTAGGGTTTTCTAATGAAAGTTAAAGGATCCTAATTAAGAGAAGGTAGAAACAAGTAGGTCTTTTATGCGAAACTGAATTGATTTACTTGTTGATTGATGAAACTCAATTGTTTGATGATAAAAGTATGACCTTTTACATGATTCATTGATTTGCCCATGTGTTTATTGTTGTGGTGATCCCTTGCCTTGGAAGTTTTTCCTTTTAATAATTAAAATTCAGATTTTATGCTCTTATCACCGCTCATCTCTCTTCCATCTCTTTTGTTAGTTTCAACCCGACAAAGCAACTAAATAAGAAGCGCTGACTCTCTCCTGTGGACGATCCTGACTCCCTATACTATAGCGGGGTCTTGAATATAAATTTATTTGGTCGAGAAACCCTCTCATCAAATTGGCGCCGTTGCCGGGGAGAGATCAATCGCGTCTTGTTTAGTTGTTTTTAGGGTTTGGGAATAACCCATCCCTTTTCTTTTGTATATATTATTTTCTTTTATTTTCTCTTTTTATTTTAATTATTTTTTTATTCTTCTTTTATTTTATTTTAGTAGTCTTTATTTTCTTGAACGTCACACCTCCCATCCACTCGCCTCATCGGTGCCGACTTGGTGCCGAGCCTTTGTTATTTGATTTGTGCTCCTGTTTGTGTTTTGAGGATTTGGTACAATATGGAGGATGCACAAGAGTATTATGATTATCTAGAAGCAAGGGCCGAAAGGGATAGAGCGGATGAAAGACTGAAAGCAAGGATGAAGGAGTATGCTAAATTTTTTGTCGAGGTTGATGAGGATGATGAAGATTATTATAACTTTGATAGTTGGAAAGCAAAACAATCATCCGAGGTTTCAACTAAAGCCCAAGAGTCATATGGGCCCTATCAACCAAAGAAGGAGTACTATGCTCAACACGAATATAGGGACCCATATGAGCCCTATCATCCATGGAGTGTCTCACAACGAAAGCTTGCTTGGGAGGAAGAACTATTAAGGGAAAGAGACAAACTAAGGAAACAAATACGGATGCTTGAGATAGAACGAGAAAATGCCAAGCTAAGAGAAGAGATACGCTTTCTTGAGGCGAACCCGCCTTGTCATCTATGTGGAACAAGGTCTCATCTTAACCTTCCTTGCCCTAGCTTTTATCAACAACCATATCCTTCCTATGAGCACTGGAAATCTATGTGGAACAAAGCTGCAGAAGCCTCAGCACCGACACCCTCAACCTCGGCGTCGAACCCACTTGCGGACAAATTGGTCCTGCAGAATGCTGAAAATGCTACAGGTGTCTCGACGTCGACACCCCCTACCTCGGCGTCGACACTCCTGGACAAAGAAAAGTTTCTGCAGAAACATGAGAAGGCTACAGACGGCTCGGCGCCGACACCCTGCATCTCGGCGCCGATACCCCCTCCTGAAGAGCGAATTGAAGAACATTTTGTTGAGGTGGATGAGCCTATTTTCAGGGCCATTTCCACTCCGATCTCGACGCCGCCACTACCCTTGTTTCTAGAGAAGCCATGTGAGAAACCCCAAGAAGAAGAAAAAGAGATAGAAGTTGTTCTTCGATGCACTACACCGCTACCTTTACCATTCACGACAAAGGCAATTCCCGATGATCTCGAACAACCGTCTTTCGCATTCAAGTATGGGGTCCTCGCAAAGTGGCACGTTGAAGATGAGGCACTAGAAGAAGAAGAAGTGGATGAATCTCTTCCCCCTCCACCATTGTACACCAAACTCCACAACGAAGCACATTTATTTGTGCACGATGGTGGGGCAACAAATCAATGTCATACCAAGAAGAGGAAGAGAGGCGCATATGAGAAAAGCACATTCGCGGAGTGCTTTCGAAGACATTGGCTAGCTAGATCCAAGAGAGATGAATGGGTGGAATGTTGGAGTGTCCACTCGGGAAGGTTCAAGCTCATCCACAAGGAAAGGAAGAGAGGCATAAAAAGGTACAAGGAGCAAGAGCCATATCACTTGAAAATCTATCCCGATGTACCACCGAAGGATGTTCCACCACCATCTCCACCAGCGGAACCACCGGATCCACCATATCTTCCGGACCCGGATTGAAGAAAAAAAGGGAAGTAGGTCGAGCTATAGACTTTAAATATAGCGCTTATGGGAGGCAACCCACTTTCTTGCTTTCTTTTCTTGCTTTTTGCTTTGGATTTTTAGTTAGGAGTTAGATAGCCCAAGACTTACTTTTTTTGTTGAGAGAACAGGTCCTACATATCAGCCATGGTGCATAGGGACGAGCGGAAACATGCCATGAAGGAAGTCGATGTGCTGAGAGGTATCGGCGTCGACGCAGCCCCTGTCGATGTCGATCTTGTGCAGTTTTTTTAACTTCTCCAAATTGCTCCATTTTTTCATCAATTTCCATGTGAGTTTCTTTTTCCTTTCCCTTGTTTTATCTTATTCAGTGAGGACACTGAAATTTTAAGTATGGGTGGGGGAGATTCGAAGTTCGCATGACCTAGCTTTGCATATTTTTGTCTTTTGTCTTTATGATACGAGGTTAGCCGTAGGATGGCCCGATCTTTGACATTCAAGACTCAAAGACAAGAAATAGCAAGAACGGAAGCAAAGACTCGATGAACAAGAATAAAGACTCGAAATTGAAAACAAAGACACGACCGATAGTGGACTGATTCGAACTAAAATAGAACGAGATAAAGACCCCAGACCTCCTAAGAGGGTAGGAACCAAATACCAATGACTATAAAGCCCGCCTCTACAACCTTACACAACCAAGCGGACAACTTGGAGGCACAAGGAGGGGACTTGTGATTACCTGGATCACCAAGCTCTCGCGAGGTTGACGAACTCAAAGCAAACCAAGTTAGATCTATAACCAATTTGCAATCGATGAGCCTTGCTACGAATCGATTGACTTGAGCACTCAATGCGTTTCACACAAGAGAAAAGCTTTCATAAAATTCAACGTGAGCACATAAGGCGCAATGGCCAGGATCCAACAGCGCGCCCCTGCACGCCCGCGCAGCCAGGTGCACACCCGCGCAGTCCCGCACACGCCCGCGCACTATGCTGCTGGCGTAGGTGCTTTGCTGATGGCTTCCGGTGTCGACAACCTGGGTTCCGATGCACATGTACGCCTTCATTGGTGGCACCGGGAATTGGACCTTCTCCCATGGTGGAGCCTTCTTCTTCCTCTTTAGGATGACAACATTCTCACGAGCTCGAATCATAGGTCCATCCCCATGTATAGGTGTGTTCGGAGGTGTCTTGGATGGTTTCGCATCATTCCCCCTTTCTTGAAAAGGATTCGACCTCGAATCCAAGGTTGCATAAGATTCCGCAAATGCATCCACACGAGCTCCTGGATCGAATACCTCATGCCCATGGAAACTCCTCTCAAGGCCATTAGAGGTCACTATAATGCCAAGAAAAGAAGCTTGATTAGTGCAGAATGCATAAGTCATATCATCTTCATAATGTTCTAACATAATATGCACTTTAGCTTGGTCAGTTATCTCTAAGTTTCCATAAAATGCTAGCAAGTTTTCTTCCTTTTTCAAGGTTGAATTGTCAATCATATCAAGGCTAGCAATATTAGAACAAGGTTCACTATCAATGATCATATTACAAATTTTGCCTTTTTCTAAGCATTTAGTATGACACAAATAATCGCTTTGATTATCATCACACGGCATAGGTTGAATACTTAAATCAATCAAATAATCATCATGCTCATATTCAATGCAATCATTATCATCACAGACAAGTAAATTAACATCTTGATCATTATTAAGATGCTCTTTAATTTCATCAACAAACTGAATATCTATGCTAGGAGAAACATTAAGAAGATTAGAAATAGGATGAGTTTCTTCCCTTTCCTTTGGTGGCACGTCAACCTTAGGTGGTACTCCATGTCTGGGCACAGTGTTAGAGCCAACACAAGAACTAAGCACGGGGTAAGAACAATCAGTATGTTGTACCGGTAAGCTGTACCGACGCTCTTGTACTTTCAATCTTTCATTTATCTTTGCCAAGGTCTCCATAAGAGAGTTCATTTTGGCGTTGAACACCGTGGCAGATATAGTTGCGTCGGAATCGTTGTCATTGTTGCCATTGTTGGCATTGTTCGGGTTGGTAACCTGCTGAGACATCGCAAATAAACAAACACGGAACTATGTCAAGATTAGCAAATAAAACAACTCACAATGTGTTTCTCTCGCACACTTCTCTCTAATTGGTTATGACAAGCTTGTTGGGGCAATCCGCTTTGGGCAAATCAACACTCAAGCAAGGACTTAACAATCAAAAGAGAGTAATCAAGAGAAAGGACAAAGAAACACCGAAGAAAGTGCTCGACACAAGCTGGGCAGAAGCTCGGAATCGGCAAACTGACTCGACAGGACACTGTACCGAGGTTGTACCGAGGCTAGATGGGGTCGGTATGGGCACTGCAGTACACGACACACAAAAATAGGAAAAGAAAATGAAAGAAAAGAAAGAAAAACTTGGATTTTTACCTCTTTTTGATTTAAACCCTTAGTATGGATGTTGTAGTTGCAAGGTAGGGCTTAAAAAAAAAATTATGGTTTGGGAGGTATGTGTTTAAGGTTGTGACTAGGGCTATAGCAAATTCACCAAATTTGGTCCTTAAGCTTTCTTGCACTAGATACAATCCTTCTATTTTTTTTTAAAGCTTACTTTTGCCCCTAGTGAATTTTATCCTCCTAGGACTAAGCTTTGAATGTAATATTTTTTTTTTTTTGAATATGCGGACTGTTTTTTTTTTTTTTTTTGACTAATGCAAGAAAACTATCTATGAAATAAAGGACTCTTGAAAAATTATATGCTATGGTGAAAGAAAAAAAAATTATGTAGCCCTAATGAAATATATATAGGTGAGGGTTTATCTAACTTTGGTAAGTATATCTATCTAAAGCCTCTTGTATAATCTATGATAGATAAAAGATGATTTAATCTATCAAAAATCACAATTTAAATAAGGCAATAAAATAGATAAACAAAGATAGACCAAGGTAGTGGACTGATTCGAACTAAAATAGAATGAGATAAAGATCCCAGGCCTCCTAAGAGGGTAGGAACCAAATACCAATGACTATAAAGCCCGCCTCTACAACCTTACACAACCAAACGGACAACTTGGAGGCACAAGGAGGGGACTTGTGATTACCTGGATCACCAAGCTCTCGCGAGGTTGACGAACTCAAAGCAAACCAAGTTAGATCTATAACCAATTTGCAATTGATGAGCCTTGCTACGAATCGATTGACTTGAGCACTCAATGTGTTTCACACAAGAGAAAAGCTTTCATAAAATTCAACGTGAGCACATAAGGCGCAATGGCCAGGATCCAACAGCGCGCCCCCGCACGCCCGCGCAGCCCCGGTGCACGCCCGCACAGTCCCGCACACGCCCGCGCACTATGCTGCTGGCGTAGGTGCTTTGCTGATGGCTTCCGGTGTCGACAACCTGGGTTCCGATGCACATGTACGCCTTCATTGGTGGCTCCGAGAATTGGACCTTCTCCCATGGTGGAGCCTTCTTCTTCCTCTTTAGGATGACAACATTCTCACGAGCTCGAATCATAGGTCCATCCCCAAGTATAGGTGTGTTCGGAGGTGTCTTGGATGGTTCCGCATCACTTTATTTGTTTTGTTATTTGTGTCTTTTGTCTTTATTTGTTTTGCTATTTGTGTCTTTTGTCTTGTATTTAGAGTCTATAAAAAAATAGAAAATTCAAAAAAAAAATAGAAAATGTCAAAAACCACAAAAATATATGTTTAATTCGCTATTTTGTTTTAGTTTTTCCTAGTTTGAGTTTTTATTTCTTATTTTTAGTTTAGTTTAAAAAACACCTAACTTAGATGTCCTATGATGATGCCTAATAATCGACTTGATCAGGTAAAACCTATGATATGTTTGGATGGTTTAGCCTGAGTCTCCTGGAAATTTTGATTTTTATGTGGTAATTTGACTTGCAATTATAATTGAGCACATAAGATTCTAGGTAGAGACGATTGAAATCCAAATCTACGTCCTAGTGAGATATCTTTGGCCTTATAGGGAATGTTCTTCATATATTTCCCTCTATTTTTGATGTGTGATTTACTCTCCTTATGTGATTACCTCTTGACATTGATGTGGTTATCTATTTCTTAAGACCGATTTTGAGATACTAGTTCATTGCTTATTAAAATTAGATGATGGAGGACTTATATTTTCTTAGCCATATTTTATCCATTCATTTACCTACCTTGCATATTATCATTACTTGAAGCCCTTTGAGCATTAGCCTATTCTTTGTTAGCTCCACAAAATTGATTCCTAGCCGATTATAAGCTTGACCCTTTATCCGGGAATTAGGATTTAGAGTTGGTTGGAAATTGATCGAGTTGAGTTTGATGGAGAAGAAACTAAGTTGTTGAGCTTTGTTGAGATGATTTGAGTGAAGTTATGTAAGGTTATGCATTATCCTCATATTGTTCTTATACTTTAGAGGCTCCGAAAAATTATATATATTTATTATTGCAGAAAAAAGAATGAAAAAAAAATGTTGGCAAAAAAAGAAAAGAAAACGAAAAAAAGAGAAAAAAAAAGTGTTTATTAAGAGCCTAGTTTATTATATGTGAGAGTCGGATGAAATTGTTGGTTGAGAAGTATTTTCATGGGTTGATGATCTTGATTGTTGGTGAGCATTGGTCATGTGCTGAATTTTGAGATGAGTTGTTTGGTTGAGTTGAGTTGGAATTTTAGGAGTCTTGATTCCCGGATTTCTAGCACCACATAGCCTAAATGATTCCTACCTTTGTGTTCTTACCAAGCCACATTACAACCCGGCCGAATGAAGTCTTCTTTGAAGTCTTTCATTGAGCCATAAGTCCTCTTGATGATTTTGATTGCTTTGACATCTCCGGTGGAGAGATTGGTGATATAAATAACAATGTCTATGTAGCTTTTTGCATTAAGGATTGGGTTGAGAGATGTTATTCAAAGCCTAAACACATTGAGAGTGAGCGAAACACATATATCCTTGTGAGGTTGGATTTGGATTGCTTTTGCTTAGAGTTGCTTATATGTGTGTGATGACGTTTGATTGCTTGATTCTTTTAGACCACTTGTGCTTATGATGTTGCTTTTTGGCGAAGGCGAAGACTTGAAGGATGTGTTGTAGGTAGTGGTTATTGTTTGGTTATTGCTTGAGGACAAGCAAGTCTAAGTATGTGGTGTTTTGATGTCCGCATATTTAGTCTTATTTTGCATCATGTTTTCATTCCATTTGAGTCATTTTATTACTTTTTGTGTTGGGAAAGTAAGGAAAATGTGTAGTTATGCTTAATATTGCAAGATATGGAGTCTACACAAGCTTTGGTGGTGTTTTTGTAGGTTTTGGAGCTGATTTGGAAGAATTTCGACGCACTTTAGAGCTTAATGAAAAATCATGAAAGCAATGGAGAAGCCAAGCAAAAGCAAAAAGTGGTGTAGCTGGAGAAAAGCCTTATTTTCGCCATCCATCACTTTGATTCAAGATCTGGAGCCTTCATGAGATTTGTAGTCCTTGAAAAGAGCTTTCCAACTCATATTCATATGTGTCAATCGGATTAACGAGGACTGGGGAAAGTGCGATTGAAGACAGAGTCGAAAAGCTGGAGAAAATCAGAAGTTACTGCATTCACACAGATACCTCGGCGCCGACACCCCAGACCTCGGCGCCGATACCCTGCGCACCAGCAAAGGACTCTGCGGGCTGTTTTATTTACTTAATGGGCTTTTTAATTAGGGTTTTCTTCTGAATTTTTTTAGGATCTTTTAGTTAGATAGACTTGGAATATTTTATCTTTCCTTAGTTAGATTTTATTATTTTCCTAAGATTAAATCTCTTTCCTTGGGAGATTAAGTCGGAATTTCTATCTTTAAATAATGCCTATTAGGGGCTGATTTTTGGAGGGAGGAGAAGACACGTTGTACGCTCAGCACAAGGGCTGCGCACAGCAGCTGTAGGACGGTTTTAGGGTTTTGTTTTGGCGTTTGGGCGAAAGCTTGGGCGTGTTTGTTGCGATTGAGACGCTGAATTTCCAGGTTTTATATTATTGCAAGTTTAGTTTATGTTTTCTTCACTTAAATTCATGATTTTCATTGCAATGTTTGAGTAGTTCTTTTCTCTTCTAGGGTTGGGGTGAGCCCAACAATAGAGATGTGTGTTGAATTGATGGATCTATGATTGTGTGATGTTTTTATTGTCTTCTACCTATGTGCTTAACCTTTGATGAAAGTCTAAAGGAATTTATAGTTGCAATTGGTCTTGAAAGAGGAAATTGTTAACTTGATAGTAATTAGGGTTTTCTAATGAAAGTTAAAGGATCCTAATTAAGAGAATGTAGAAACAAGTAGGTCTTTTATGCGAAAGTGAATTGATTTACTTGTTGATTGATGAAACTCAATTGTTTGATGATAAAAGTATGACCTTTTACATGATTCATTGATTTGCCCATGTGTTTATTGTTGTGGTGATCCATTGCCTTGGAAGTTTTCCCTTTTAATAATTAAAATTCAGATTTTATGCTCTTATCACCGCTCATCTCTCTTCCATCTCTTTTGTTAGTTTCAACCCGACAAAGCAACTAAATAAGAAGCGCTGACTCTCTCCTGTGGACGATCCTGACTCCCTATACTATAGCGGGGTCTTGACTATAAATTTATTTGGTCGAGAAATCGTCTCATCACGCCTACCACAATACATTTACAAACCCTTCTCTCCAAATTGGAAACCCCTGTCACCCAATGTCAAACCCCTGTCACCCAATTCGAACCTCAAACCACCAATTTCCCTTATCCATAGTTCCGCGACCGTTGCCCTAACCCATTCCGAAAACCACTGTCACCCAATTAGAAACCCTAACCACCGATTTCCCCTTTCCATACCCGAAAACCACCCATGCCACCACCACCCACCATTATCCAAACAAGAAAACCACCACCCCGACCCACCATTCAGGCCGCCATTGCCCTAACCCCTTCACCCACTACTTCCCCGACCCACACCCGCGCACCCTACCACCAAAGGGAGAAGAGTAAAACGGCGTACCTGTTCTGCATGTCGGCGGGTCGTGCCTGCTGTGTCCTTTCCGCCGACGATGGACTTGCCCGCTCTCTCTCCTTTGGTGTATGCGAGAAGAAACCGCAACCGCCCTCTCTCTCTCTATCTTCTGCCGTCTCTGCAACTGCCTCTCTCTCTTTGCTATTGTATCGGTTTGGAAGGAGAAGAGAGATGGTGATGGGATTGCCTTTACTCCTTCCCGCCTTGCCTCTCCCCTACTAGGTAGGTAATGATGCCTCTATTTTCTTTTTCAATTTTTTTTGCCATTAATTACATCCGATAGCCGGTTTGGGGGGGATGAAAACCTGTACATTTATGCAAATTTTTGGAAAAAATGGTATTCTTGCAAAATTTTCCAAAATGGTGGCATTTTTGCAAACTTTTCTCAAAAAGTGGTATTTAGTGCTATTTCCTGTATTTTAAAACTATGTATCAAATCATACTTGGCCAAATTCCGACATTTAAACATTTAAACCTTAAAGGCAATCTCTCAAAATCATATTATTAAAACGATCCCGGCATGTTTATCTTCAAAATCATTATATATATAAACTCATAAATTAAATTACCAAATAGTGTTTATCTAATTAAACACCAAATTAATCCATCTTTATAAATCACATATTTAAATCATCACAAAATACATATCTCAATAATATCATTTTCAAAATAAGTTAAAATTTTATAGAATTCCAGAATTTATTTTCCCAATCAGAATAATGTAGCAATAATAATAATACTAATACATCTAGCAATTCATATAACATGTAATATAAACATAACATACAACCCCCAAAAT
The DNA here is from genome assembly GCA_037127255.1 of Persicaria tinctoria. Classification (NCBI taxonomy): domain Eukaryota; kingdom Viridiplantae; phylum Streptophyta; class Magnoliopsida; order Caryophyllales; family Polygonaceae; genus Persicaria; species Persicaria tinctoria. Next base: position 69,266,503 of record JBANSL010000004.1, on the reverse strand, counting down.
CTGAAACAAAAGAAGCCCAACCAACCAAAAGGGAAGGCCCAACCCGGAAACAAAATGATATAACCGGAAGGAAGGAATCCGGATCTGGCCCAATAGAAAAGAAAACCCAGTCCCGTCTCCCTCACCTCTGCTTGCTTGCGCTTGAAGCGGAAGAAGGAAGGAGAAAGGGGCTTCTCGCCGGCGGTGTCCATCCTGACTCACTCCCCGCCTTCACCGACTCAGACTCTACCACTCCGACCGACTCAGATTTTCGACCCCAAGCCACTTAGAAAATTCGCAACGCACACACAGAGGAGGAGGAGAAAAGAGGAGACTCACCAATCGCAGTTTCGAGGGCAAAACTCCGGCTCCGATGGCGGCTCCGGCTGCGAGAGTGATGGGGAAGGTCCATTGGAGGCCTAGGAGGACGGAGAGATGAATAAAGGCAGAGCTTTTACGGGTTTCTTTGATAGGGAAATAGAAGAAGGAAGCCACACTGATGGGTGCTCGAAGTCTCGACGGAAAAAGTCCGCTTGAAGTTGCTCTGGCCTCGTCGGAGCCAGTTTGTCGCCGAAGATGGCCTAGGAAGGGAAAAGGAGGCTTAAAGGTGCGAACTTTATGCAATTTTAGATCGGAAGGAGGACGAAGAAATCTTACCGGACTTGAATCGAAATAGGGGAGATGAGGAGAGCTGTGGGTCGGCGGTCGGTGGATCCTGGGGCTGCGTCGAGCGTCGGAGCTCAGATGAGGCTCAATGATGCTCAAATTTGTTGAAACAGGGCTGCTGGGTGATTTCCCTCAGCATACAGAGCTCGAAGCTCGGGGGCTGCGGTGTTGGTGTTTGGTGGCCGAGGATGGGTGGCGCAGTGGTGGTGATGGAGTTTGGTGTGCACAGCGGAGCAAAAGAGGCGGAAGGGATGTCGGAGCTCACGGTGGCAAGGAGGAGGAAGAGAGCTTAGGGGGGGGGGGGGGGGGATTGTTTGGGGTTTCCATGAAAATGAAAGGTAAGTGGGGGTTTGGATATGATCTTTTGTTTTGAACAGGGAAGGGTAGCAGTAGCCTTCAGTCAAACAGAGGACAGAACTTGCAGTTTGTTTGTTTGTGAAAATAAGTGGAATCAAGTAGATAGTAAGGGAAGGTGAGGATATAATTTGTCTAAAGGGGTGAAAATGAGGTTTTTTTTCCGATTCTCGTTTTTTTTTACCCTAAATCCTTTTTATTTTATTATTTATTAAAATTTATTATTTAAAAAGACGAGCCTTTACACTAATTCCACTGCAACTGGCTCGCCGTCACGTACACACTCCCTCCTCCTCCCCCGTTGGTACAATACAATCCTCTGACTTCGCCAGCCCCTGGAGTCATCGATCTCACCGCCGTCGACCTCTATCAGATCCTTCACTACCCTCCTCCTGGACTATTGATTACCTTTCTTCGCCTTCACTTCCTTCCTCCTCTCCCAATTTGTTGCCCTCATCGACCCACCACTGTCGAGCTCCATGCTCAATCTCAAGATTCACAACCTCCGTGGTTCACTGTATAGTCATAGCTTGTGGGAAATAATGATTTCTTTTTTATTTTAATAATTTAACAGTGTTAGGGAGTTTTAGGTATTGTGGGCACGGGACAGAAAATTGTAAAAATTAAGGGTTACCATCCGGAAAAAATAAAAGCGTAGGACACCAATCGAAATAGCTTTAATATCAAGGCACCATTCGGAATTTTCCAAAAACTTATAAGGAGAGCAAATATGGGTGGGGGAAAAGTAGATCAGTCGTGTATCTCATTGGGATGAACGCGAAAGAGGGTCAAGGGAAAGGTTAGGTGGGACCTCCATTTGCAGATTTTGTTTACTCCGTATTTAAAATGTAGCCCATCGTACAATCCGGACATGCACTGACTTTTCAATTCCAACCTTTAAAAACAAGTTATTATCTCAAAATATACGGAGTATTTTTTTTTATCACTTCGGTTATTATGTCTTTTTATTTTTTGGTATATTTTTTAATTAGCGAAAAATTCTATAAAATATTTATTTTTTAATTAATTTTTTTATATAATTTAATTATATAAAAAAATTAATTAAAAAAGTAACATTTTATAGAGTGTTTCGCTCATTCAAAAACGTGTCCAAAAGTAAAAAGTACTGACGGAGGGAGTATTATTTAACCCCAATAAAATCAATTACGGTAAAAAAACATTTAGAACGATGAAATTTGGAAACCTTTTTTCAAATCAATTTTTTTTACCTAAACTCTAATCACTTAAATTAGAAAAACAGTGCAATTATTCAAATTTTAAGTCTATACTTTCAAGACAAAAGTTATTGAGAATGAAAACTTTACATTGGATTTTATAAATTTTTTATTGAGGGATTTTGTTCAAATGGATCTTTAAGTATATTTGGTTAGCTAGATAGGCCCATTAATTGTTTTTTTAGTATGCTTAGCCCATTAATTGTTTTTTTAGCTTGCTTAGCCCTCTTAAACGGTCAATGATCAACCGTTGACCGGTCAACGTTGACCGTTGACCGGTCAACCCATTTTGATGCCAACTTTTTTTTTTAGTTATGCCATATTTTACCGTTTTGATGCCAACATTTTTGTGGTGACAATTTTATATAATTGATGGCATAAGAGCTTAAAACGTGGAATCAAAATATTGTCACCTTATTGTCACTTTTCTAATGAAATGATTGGATGACTTTTTTTAATGTCACTTTTTTAAAACATTGATGACATTTTTTGTGATGTCATATTTTACCGTTTTGATGCCAAAATTTTATTACATTTTATTTTCACTCTGATGCCACTTTTCTAATTAAATAATTGGATGACACTTTTTTTAAACTTTGATGACATTTTTTGTTTACTCTAATGTCACGTTGACCATTGATGCCATTTTGAAAAATTTGTATCACATTAAAGAAAAAAATGTCATCAAAAAATACTACTTTGAAAAAATATCATCAAAAATATGGCATCACGGTAAAAAAAAATATTATCAAAAAATTGACATAAAAAAGTGACATCAAAGTGAAAATAAAATATAGTAAAATTTTGGCATCAAAACGGTAAAATATCACATCACTAAAAAAAAAATTGGCATCAAAAAAAAAAAGTTGGCATCAAAATGGGTTGGTCAACGTTGACCGGTCAATGGTCAATGTTGACCGGTCAATGGTCAAACGGTTGACCATTGACCAACCCACCCAATTGGGAAAAAGGCTAGGACAAAACTAATTAAATTGATTTATGGACTAGGTGACTAATTGAATATTAAAAAAAGCCCCTCTACCAAAATAACCCTTTTTTATTTACAATATTGTTTCCTTATTTTTAGATTTTTTTTTTCTTTCTTCAAATCATGTTTATCACCTGGATCGTACGGAAACAACATTACTGGAAAATCCAGCCCGCATCCCGCAATATAATCCGGTAATTATCCGAGCTCAAAAGCCACATTTTTTATTTTTTATTTTATGGATAAAACTCTAATCCATAACGCCTTACGGAATACGGTTGAGATTTGGGAAGAAATATTACGTGGCGGAATCGGATTGGCCGGGCTCCAAAGATTCGACGAATATTCCCTGAAACCGTCCCACATAATGAAACAAGTCCTCTAACTGCCGCTGGAGGAGAGTGGAGAAACAGAAACGCCACGAAAGAAGGGAGACTGAGTGTGATACAGCAGCAGTTGGTAGTACTAGTCATGACGGAAGAGCTAAACGCGGCGTACGAAGTACTCGAAGAGCTTGGCCGCGGCCGATTCGGCGTCGTTTCACGCTGCCGGTGCCGCTATACTGGCTCCTTCTTCGCCGTCAAGTCCATCGACAAGTCCTCCGTCTCAAACGACGCCACCGACCGCCAATGCCTCCTCAACGAGCCCAAGATCCTCCATCACCTCTCCCTCCGGCCGATAGCCGCCGCTGACCATCACATCGCCGCCTTCCATGCTTCCTTCGAGGACGACTCCAGCCTCCACCTGATCCTCGACCTCTTCCCTTTCCCCTCCCTCTACACAGTCCTCTCGCTCCGTCACCACCTCTCCGAGCGCGAATGCCACGCGATTTTCTCCTCCCTCCTCCACGCCGTCCTCCATTGCCACCGCCACGGCATCGTCCACCGCGATATCAAGCCGGAGAACGTCCTCGTCGACCTCCACGGCGTCTCCGGCACCGGATTCGGCCGGATCAAGCTCTGCGACTTCGGATCGGCCGAGTTCATCCGCGAGGGGGAGCAATTGTCCGGAGTTTTCGGAACGCCGTACTACGTGGCACCGGAGGTCCTCGCTCAAGGAGAATATGATGAGAAGGTGGATGTCTGGAGTGCCGGTGTGATTTTGTACGTCATGCTGGCCGGATTTCCCCCTTTCCACGGGGAATCGCCTCCGGAGATCTTCGAGGCCGTCATGAGGGGAAATCTGAGGTTTCCGGCGCAGGCCTTCCGATCTGTTTCGCCTACGGCGAGGGATCTGATTCGGAGGATGCTCTGTAGGGACGTTTCCAGAAGGTTCTCCGCCGAGCAGGTTTTGAGTAAGTTAATTCGTACTTTGAATATGCTTGACATTTATTGACTTACTTTTTCATACTGACCTGCTTGAAATTCCTGAATCAATGTGATTGTGAAATGTGTGTGAATCTATGTGTTACATTTGCAATGCGGATCATTTGCTCTGATTTTTACTTTCCTCTGCTTTCGAATTTCCTTTTTGTCTGAGAATATAGAAATTAAGGGCTCGTTTGGCACAATGAACCGCATTGTGCAAAGCAAACCCTATGTAAGTATGGTTCTCTATGAATGAAATTGGATTTTGCAAATCTATGCATCCGACAGAGGAATCAAGAGTTCTATGTTCACTTCCTATCACGGTGTATATACGCCTTGTTCATTTAAACTTTGTTTCTATGTTCACTTCCGACAGAGGAATCAAGAGTTCTATGTTCATTTACCTCTTGGTTTTAATGAGGGAACTTAAACTTTGTTTCTATTTTGGAGATTAGAAAACATTTTGATTCTTTCTTTTTGGTGGGCGAAAACATTTAGATTCTTGTTTTCTATAGTTGGGTATTGATTGGAGGCTGTTTATTGGATTTTGAAGGACACCCATGGGTAACAACAAGTGGAGGCCAAGCTACTTAAAATGCATTTCAAAAGAGGTTCCGTGAAGATCCTACATCCTCTTTACTAAACCTAATTACAATGGATAGAGGTAAGTGGACTCTTTTGCAACAAACTCTTGCTCTTATTTCTGCATTGAGGTATGCATAAGAAAAGACAAAAAGTAGTTAGCAGGATATAGAAAAACAAAAACTAGTATGTAATGGAAGATTAGTCACTTCTCTGTAAAAAAGTTAGGAAGTGGCAAGTAGTGATTTGTGAAGAGATTGTGTCCTATACTCCTATCATCATTCCGAATATGAAGAAGGAAGTTTCTTGGAGCTTTCCTATGAAAAGCCATAGCAACCACTGGCCTCTCAGAACACAGAAGAGCAATATGTATAATCTCTCTCTAGTTGGGGCCTTTTGGGTTGCTTACTTTCTTTGTTGCCTCCTTTGTGGTTGGGTTGCTGTTTTTTTTTTTATAAAGAAAGCTGTAGACCCCAAGGTTTTCAAGCCTTAATGGCAGTTTGGAGGTTGCTAGTGTAAAAAGTTGAAATTAACTACAATGTAAAGAATCAAATGTTTGATTTGATCTAATCTCTTTGTTGATTGCTATCTATGCTTGCAGCACTAGTTTATTTTGGATCCGGTTCAGAACTAGTTTATTTTGGATTGTTTTCATAATTAATCTTGAGACGAAAAACACTTGGATCAATTCACTTTTCAGTTAGTTCTTCAACTACAACTATTTTCGAATAAACTTGGTCCATAGCGCTTGTATTTAAACCCTTTTATAGGGTTTAATGCGTGGGTTTACATGTCTCCTATATATGCATAAAAATTGCTTTCACTAACAACTGCTGGGACTCAGGATGATCTTGTTATGACCCCAGTCCTCAGATTTTCCTAAACTTTCACATATTTTTTCTTATATAGTTGCGTTATACTCTATTTACGACAAGATGCTTGATGTCATTTTTCTTGCTTCTGGATTTGCTTCAAATTGTGAATATGTGCATAATGTGTTTTGATACTTGTAACCCGGTGTAAATTTGTAATCATGTTGGGTTTCAAGTATTTTGATTACAAGGTTGAGATCGACCTTCTAATCCAAAAGTGTAAGTCAATGTGTAACATCTCCTTGTATTTTAGTAGTATTATTTTCACCTCACATCCAATGTTGGATAGAAATTCTCGAAAAAAATTTAGAAAATATTCAAGAAAAAATAAACATTTACGGATAAATTCACGAAATCAAAGTATTTACACAAATATTCAAAAGTTACAGGGTGTTCAGAGACACGCAGTCTCACCCCGTGTTATACTCGTAAGTAATAACTCACACCATGAAAAATTTAGTCAAATTTGAAATTGTTATAGAAACGCGGCTTAAAACCACGATTTATGCGGTTTTATAATTTTGTATTTTCTAAGTTAAAACAAAAAGGAAATTAATTAGTAAAACAAAAAAAAAAAAAGGAAGAAGAAGAAGAAGGGAAAAGTGCAGGAGAAGCCGAGAAGGGAGGCGGGGAGACGGAGTCTGGAGCCCGGCAGAGCCTTGGCCACCGCCGAGAGCCCAGTTTCAGGAGCCTCTTCCCGTCAACGTCCCCTTCGCCGTCAACTTTCCGCCGGGAGTCGGCGCCTCTTTTCGGGAGCCGGGAGCCAGGAGCCAGCATGTCGGACGCCGAAGCCACCACGCCGGAGATGATGTATGAGATGAGGACAGCAGCAACTTTGGAGCAAGGTCGAGCACTGAGCCCTTTGGAGGCAAACGGAGCCGACGTCAGAGACAAGAGCGGCAGTGCAGACCACGAAGCAGCAGGAGGGCGGCGACAGCGGCGTGTTGACGGATAAAATTATACAATGTCATGGATATAATTATAAATATATATCCATATGTATATGTCATAATTAATTGTTATCCCTAAATACTTTGACATATAAACATACCGAACATATATGTATAGCAATTAGTTGCCCCTAATCCAAATTAAAGAGGTAGACGGTTAAATACCGGGCAGGAAAAATAAACATCCAAATTGAATGGTATGAATGCATACGTTACATGGTCAAATTCAATAGCACAAGTTAAACGTTTTAGTTGTTGAATGCATACGTTACAAGCCGTCACATTCAATGGCATAAATCAAACGTGCTAGTTGTGGAGAAGGTTGTATATAAATACATATACACATCCTGCAAAAAGGAAGCCACTGGAGCAAAGAAAAAAGCACAAGGAAGATAAAAAGAAAGAAAGAAAGAAAGGGATAGAAGGAAGGGTGGTCTCGCAAAGCCTGCAGAAAGGATCGACAGCAGCTTGCAAAAGGATAAAACAAAGGTATAATCCCTTCCTTAAAAAATGGTGTTCCTATTGCAGGTGTGGCCAAGGAGGGGTTTAGACGTAGGTTAGCAAAATATTCCATCTTACTTCGAAGACTCGTAGGATGGCTCGAAACATTCCGTTTCGCCTCCTACATCGAAGACCTGTGGACTATGAGCACACCATTTCGCATCCTACATCGAAGACTCGTAGCTTGGCTTGAAACGTAATGTTTCGCCTTTTACATCGAAGATCCGTAGAGGGCTCCAAACATTCAATTAAATCTCTGAACAAGGGCTCCCTATGACAGGCTTCATGTTGACCTCTCCGTCAGCTATTCCCAGCCCTTGCCATCAATCGAAGTAGCCCACATATCGCCGCTTCTATGAAGATGGAGGCAAAAGACCTATTTCCTAGGTACTTAATCGTTCGACGCTGCAACTTAAGGACCACCAAGTGTGAACCGGCGCCAATGTTGAAAGCAACAAACGTGAGGCTCACCCAACGTTGCCAAAAGCGTGCTCTCAAAAGCGGATGACCCTCATTGGAGCGACCTCGATGGTTCTTGATGGCTCCACGAGGCATCTCTTCGTTGTCTCAATGCTCGACTACCCGTAAGGCATTGCAACGGTAGTTCTCTCGTAAGCCAAAAGAAAAAAAATGAGAGAAAAGAGAGCATAATTAAAAAATAAAGAGTGGGCTACGAGGGACTTACCTACTGTGTACCCTTGCTACAGCAAAGGAGCTCCGTCCACCAGCCTTTGGAATTTCCATGACCACGTACAGTCACCACAAAAGGAGCCTATGAACTTCGCCAAAAAGCTTACTCTCGGAAGCCGGCGACTCACAACGGAGCCTCCCTGGTGATCCTCAACAGCCACCCAAGGAGTCCTACGCTCTCTCACTGCTCCAACAGCCTGCCCTATGACGCCAAGACGATCATCAAATGCAGCTCAAGGAGAGACATGATACATGGCCAGTAAGGCCTCTTTCCGCGACTCTCGATCGGTCACCAATGATCCCAACATGCCTGCGACCCAAGTTACCAAGCCTATGCTATGCCACCTACCATCGAAGGTCAACAGCTTCCCCTTAAAACTGGTGGAAGCAGCCCCGAATGCCTAATAAAATGAGCAGCAAAAACAGCCTCAAAATCATATACATCTGCGGAGGAGAAAAGCTGCTCAAACAGCAAAGTTACAGGCCGTGGTACGAACAGCTCGAGGGATATTCAAGACCGTGAAATGTCGAGTCCAAAAGAAGGCTATGAGGGATATTCAAGACCGTGAAATGTCGAGTCCAAAAGAAGGCTATGCAAGGAGTATTCTGGAAGAAACGGAGGCAAAAACGGAGCTCTGTGGTGGCCGCAACAAACGTACAAAGTTAGCATGTCGACCACCTTTGGAGGATTCCTGTACAACATAACAATTTTTGTGCACTCCTCGAGCACCTGACGATGATCTCTGCGTGCTCCCGACCCATTCTTCCGATATTATGTCATGCCAACTACTTCCTAAGGCCCACAAATGTCATCGAGGATTGATCGAGAAGATCTCGAACACCACGTAAATGGAGCCACGCAAAACATATATATATTATATAGCGAAAAATATATATAACAGTCATGTTGGTGACACTTTTGTGGACAACTCCGTCTATTTCCAAGTATACAGACAGTGGAGGTCTATAGAGGATACTGCAAAGAAGACATCCAAATAAAGAACAACGAAAATGGAGCTCTATAGCATCCGTGGAGATGCTGTGAAATTAACACATTCATACAGCTTCTTCGAAAAAAGCTGTCTAGCAGCCCACTTTGAGGCTCTATTACGGACAGTACATGACATATCTAAGGGGGATAAAGGGTTGATATTGGTAGAGGATATTGTAAGGAGCATGTTAAGATAAAAAATCATCAGCAACAAAGCAGCGTAACAGCAGCTGCAAAGCCCAGAAGTTGACCTGTTGACCCACTTTCCCCATAGATTGTCGGTGATGTTTTCTTCCTCTTCTGGCCAGCTGCTGCCTCGGTGCTTTCTAGACAGCCTCCTAAGTCCTGGCAGAGCGAAATGGTTTTGCTCAGCAACCTCGGTTACACTCACATCGTGGTCGAGATGATCGAAAATCTAATCGATCAACACTATATATACTAGTGGAATGTTGAACAAGTCCCGGTTGATATTATTTTCAAGGAGGTCTCCACTGAGGTATGAAACAAGGCCGCGCCCCTTATACAAGAGCATCCCAAAATATCAAAGTCATTTTATTCTAAATCGCGATTTTAAATGTTCAAATGAAATTGTTCCTAAAGAACTACATAAGATTTGATTCCGAGTCATCGGATATGTAGGAAACTCAATGATAAGCCAAATCCCATCGAGTCCAATCTCAAATTTCAAAAGAAGACATGCTTCGGTTCCAAATGAAGTTAAGTCAATCAAGCAAAATCAGTTCGTGTAGAACTACGTTAAGATTTGATGCTCTTTACGAACTACGTAGGAAATCCGGTAAAAGCACATGTCTATCGGATTCAATCACATGCCCCAAAATGAAATGAAGTTGTTCATTAAGAACTATGTCATGACTTGATGCTTTTGATGAGCTACATAGGAAACTTGACCCGAGCCAAATCCTTGTTAAGTTCAGTCATCCCAAAAATCAAATTTCCATCAAGTTTAAAGTGCCCCCTCGAACTCAATACAAAGCTTTCGCTCATTGAGTTCAATCGTCCCAAAAACCAAATTTTCATTAAATCAAAAGTATCCACTCTTACTCGATACAAAGCTTTCGCTCGTCGAGTTTGGTCATACCAAAAATCAAAACCAAATTCCACCAAATTCAAATTTATCTTCGACCTACGTTGGACTTGATCCTTCCCATGAAGGTACGTAGGCAACCCTCATCAACGGGTGCAGTCCAAACCACCAAAAAACCCAAATCCTTATCCTTTTAAAGTATCCGCATAATTTAAAATTGGGAGGAAGTACAAATAAGGGTCGAACTTTATAAAAAAAAATTCAAATTGAAATGTGTTATGCGAGATTGTTCCTTTAACAATTTTTGCCTAACACGGCGCAATCGTCTTATCCTTCTGCATCCGTGTTTCCGACGAGTCTGGTCAGCCGGAATCCGAAACCACACCTCTCTCCTCCTTCATCCTCCTCCAATTGTCCGAATCAGCCCCCACTCTCGAATCCAATTCCTCCGCCAAGAGCAACGCCTCCCACTCCCGACTCCAATTCCTCCGACGAGAGCGACAACTCTGTCTCCTCCACTGCATTCGTCTCTACGATGGAGAAGGTCGGAATCCTTCAATTGTCCCAATCTCTGTCGCTTTCGGAGAAAGAATCCGAATAAGCCCCCCGCCCCCCACCCCTAGCTCCAAGCGTTCAGTTTTATTTATTTTTATTTTTTACAGTAGGCGGAAAATAGGTGAGTCTTTAATAAGGCATGTTTCCAATAGGCATTATAGGTTAGTTTAGGTGCATTTCATTGTTATATAATCATGTTTTAGTGTTAATTAGATTAGCATTCATTTTTTGTGGAAAAGTTCGGAATCTACGCTATTTCGATGGTTTTATGTAGATTCGTAGATCCGAGGCAAAGAACACGAGGAACGGAGCTAAGTAAGGCTAAGGAGAGACTTGGGAGAGCTTAAGGAAGAAGTCCCGAAGAGAATGGAACAACCCAAGGAGCAACGGAGAACGAAATCGAGGTCTAAGAGCGGAAACGAGGGCGAGTCGCGAAAGCTGTCCGCTCGGCGAGCTGAACTTGTAACGCACTTTCCGGAGGCCTCGGATGTCCGATCGACGCATATGAGCATGCGTTGGAAAGCTCTTTCGAAGATATACGTGATGGTGTTCTGTTGGATTTTCGCTGCCAGCGAATGCCTTTCCGCTGCAGCGAATCAAGTCAGCAACAACATGTGCGAGAAGGTGGCCGGCCTGAGCATGAGTCGCTGCCAGCGAACGGCATCTCGCTGCCAGCGACTGGAGTCAGCGGAAGCATGTCTAGGAGCAGCATGACTCGCTGCCAGCGAAAGGAAACTCGCTGCCGGCGAATGGAGTCGCTGCCAGCGGATTCGCTGCAGCGGATGTAAGCTCTCGCGGCAACGAATGGAGACTCTCGCGGCAGCGGAAGGGTGGACTCGCGGAAGCGGAATCGAAGAAGCTTGAAAATATTCCAAGGCATGGACATTCGCTGCCAGCGAGTGTGGTAGCGAGTGTGGTAGCGAAAATCCAACAGGAGCTTGATTGACGCCATTCGCTGCCAGCGGAAATTTTCGCTGCCAGCGGAATTTGACGCTGAATTAAATTTGGAAAGTCTATCTTCTATCTAGTTTGTTTAGGAAGTTTCTATCTAGTTTATCTATCTTTACCTTATTTATGGAAGACATTAGACTTATAAATAGGATGTTCTAGGGTTAGTTTAATTAAGTTTAAATTAATTCCAAGTAGAGAAATCACCATTGAAGAGAAGAAAGCTTAGGTAAGCCATGTTTGGCTAATTTTGTAGTTTCCGCCTACACTTTCGAGACTTGGTTGGTGGTTTGTGAGTTTCTAATTTAAGTTATTTTTCCTCTTTAATTCTTTCAACTTCTTTGTGTGATATTGATTATGTTATTGGTGTTATCTTGATTAGCTACCTTGATAATATTGATTTCATGCTAGGATTTAATACTTTCGTATTTGTGTTATTTCCGTAGTAGCACGCATAAGATTGTGGATTCCGTGTTTGAAGCATGATTATGTAGGGAGTTGACATATATCTTAAACATTGATTTACCGTGTTTAATTGGTGTTATTTATATGCTCAAGTTCTTGGGACTCTTTGTTAAATCTTGACCGTGTTAAGGTTGCATTGAGGTGTAAGGGATTAATTGGAATCGTAGGACTTTTAATCTACTTAAACCAAGACGAGAGGAATTCGTAGGAAAAAGATAATAACTTGAAAAGGATTCGATGATCAATAAAACCAACCAATGTCGAGAACTTGTAAGTGGAAACGCTTTTCTTCTATCCTTTATTTTCTTTATTCAATATTATTTTTCTTTTATTTTCATTCATAAAAAATCCTTTCTTTTATATTGATAAATATACAATATTTAGAAATATTTGATTCTCTAGGGTTCGACCCCTTACTTGCATACTATACTAGTTTGTTTGTTTGGGATTTATTTTTGGCGAGGTGAATCAACGACTTTCCCTCCGTCAAAAATTGGCGCCGTTGCCGGGGAATCAAGTTTATTTCTTTGTTTTGTGTATTTATTAATATTTGTATATATATCTATCCCCGTCGTGGACCTATCTTACGGTTCACGACACCTCGGTTCTAATTGTTTGCAATGAAGTTGGAGTTATGGCAATACCAATGAGAATACTTTCACCACTACCTCGCAAGAGTGCAATATTTAGTGGACGACCGTGCTTCACGGGGTATCCAAGATGATTTGAAAGAACAAGTACTTTGCGTTCAAGATGGCATGCTTCCCGAGATACGAGAATTCGCCCAATCTTTGAAAAACGAAGGTTTTTATGGTTTGGATTGGCCGGAATTGTGGGATATTTTCCTTTGTGTGGGTGACATGGCAAAGGTGGAAGAAGAATACATGTTGGCATCCACACCCTTACCTTTCAAACCAATGGCGAGCGAGATACATGAGGGAAGCCAAGACGCAAGCACCAATGGTTCAATCGATGATGGAGAAGGGAGCCCGATACCTCTTGACATGGAGTCTCGTGAGTGCACGCATGAGGAACCATGTATTTTGGCACCTACTCCACCAATAGAAATCATCCCCAACGCACCTATTGAGGAACCAAGTCCGGAGCCGATTTCTGTGGCTCTTGAGCAAGGTAATGATATTTTTGACACTTTTGTGGATTTTGGTGAATATGTAGATCCTTGGGAGCATTACTTCAACAAACCACCAGCGGAACTATGTTGGTGGTACTACATACCCTCGGCGAGAAGTCACGCTCGAGCATATGAAGAGTTGGAGACCTTCTTCAACACCACATCTTTTGACTTGACTTCTTCATATGTGGTGCTCGCCTACCTAGATGGTGTGCACCGGAGTTTGATTTGCTAAAGAGAGCGTTGGCAATGTCCGAGTGAGTCTTGAACACATGGACGAATAAACCGTCGAGTCTATGACGATAAACAAGGACGCTTCTCGGGAGGCAACCCGAGGTAAGTTTTCCTAAATTAGTTATTTCAATTCCTAGTTATTTAATTAGTTTGGTTGTTTAATAAATTAGAAATTTCCTAATTATTTTATATGGTAGATAGATGCTTTTGGATATTTTGAGCTAACAATGCAGGGAAAAGTGAACAAGATCGAAGAATAGAGAATCTAGGCTCAATTCGCTGCCAGCGGATCATGATTCGCTGCCAGCGAGTCCAGCCGCTCAGACGACATAGGGGTTGATTTCATCCGCTGACAGCGAACCAACACTCGCTGCCAGCGAATCCAGCAGTGATGCCTAGTCTTCGTCCGTTGTCGTCGCATCCAATCTTATTCATTCTTCGCCATCTTCATTCATTCGTGCTCGTTGTTCGCCCGTCTTCGTTGCTGTCGTTCTTCACCGTTCTTCCGAGCTTCATCATCTTCGCCATCGAAACTTTTCCCATGATGTGAGTTATTCTTTACCCTCTTTCTCTCATATTTTTATGATTGTTTGTCTTTGATTTTCATTGAGGACAATGAAGAATTTAAGTGTGGGGGAGGGTTGCATTCATAGATTCATGCATCCATTCATATTTATTTTTCCGTTATGCATTCATGTTTATTTTTCTCTATTTTATTGCATTAGAAAATGAAAAAAAAAATTGAAAAAAAAAAATCCAAAAAGATCATGCATTGCATATATGTGTTATTCAAATACCCATCTTGCCTTAGTTTGTCCTCTATTGTATTTTTATGAGTTTTACCATATATGTTCCATAATATGTATGAATTGTCTAGCCTTGTCACATACTTGAAATGATTTTTATTGGGAGCATGACTTGTTAGTTCAATTGAGCAAGTATGATTCTTAGTCTTGGACATTATTGAAATCCAACAAAACTTATCCTATTGAGAATTTTTGGCCTTATATGGATTTTCATCATATTTATTCCCTTTTGCTTTCTTGTGTGAGATTATACTCTCCTTATGCAATTACCTCTTGAGATTGACATTGTTATCTATATTTGAGGCCGAATTTATATGTTTATTACTTATGAGTTTCAAATGATCGAGGCATGATTTTCTTAGCCATATTATTATCCATATCCACCCTACATATGTGTCCTTTGCATGTAGCCAATTTGACCCTTAGCCTTTTCTTTGAAGCTCCACAAAAATTTATCTTAGCCGATGATGAGCCTTACCCTATCCGGGAATTAGGATTAGAATTGGTGAATGATTGATCTAGTTGAGTGGAAAAGAAGATATTGTTAAGAGAGTTACAAGTTTTGGACGAGTGTGTAATTTTGGTTTTACCCCTCACATTGTGCATTATTGTTTTGGCTCTAAAGAAAAAAAAATTGGAAGAAAAAAAAAGTGAAAGAAAAAAAAAGAAAGAAAAAAAAGCATGAATAAGAGCCTTTTATTTTATTATGAATGTGAGAGTTAGAAAAATGTATGGTTGAGAGAAAGTTCTTTTGTTGAGTGTTTTAAGAGTGAAAGTTTGAGTTATTTTGATTTGGAAGTATTTGGTTTTAGTGTTCTTTCGGTTGTTCTTAGGGATCCCTTTTTCCCGGATTTTTAGCACCACAAACCTAAATATTTTCCTACCTTAATTTCTTACCAAGCCTCATTACAACCTTGATAAAAGACCTCTTGATGTTTCTTATAAGTGATGGCATCCACGGTGGAGAATATGTGATATATGTGTCAATTTCTATGTAGCTTTTTGCATTTTGGATTGAGTTGAGAGATACATTGTTAAGCCTATACACATGAGAGTGGGAGTAAACACATAATCCCGGTGAGGTTGGATGAGATGTGCCTTTACTTTGAATCGCTTATATACTTGCTAGGATGTTAGCTTTCATGTTCATGGCTCCTCCACTTTGATGTTGCTTTTGACAAGGTTAGTGCTTGAAGATCATATTTGTGGTATGATGGTTTTGCTCTTGTTTTTGTATTGCTTGAGGACAAGCAAAAGGTTAAGTGTGGGGGAGTTTGATAAGGCATGTTTCCAATAGGCATTATAGGTTAGTTTAGGTGCATTTCATTGTTATATAATCATGTTTTAGTGTTAATTAGATTAGCATTCATTTTTTGTGGAAAAGTTCGGAATCTACGCTATTTCGATGGTTTTATGTAGATTCATAGATCCGAGGCAAAGAACACGAGGAACGGAGCTAAGTAAGGCTAAGGAGAGACTTGGGAGAGCTTAAGGAAGAAGTCCCGAAGAGAATGGAACAACCCAAGGAGCAACGGAGAACGAAATCGAGGTCTAAGAGCGGAAACGAGGGCGAGTCGCGAAAGCTGTCCGCTCGGCGAGCTGAACTTGTGACGCATATGAGCATGCGTTGGAAAGCTCTTTCAAAGATATACGTGATGGTGTTCTGTTGGATTTTCGCTGCAAGCGAATGCCTTTCCGCTGCAGCGAATCAAGTCAGCAACAACATGTGCGGGAAGGTGGCCGGCCTGAGCATGAGTCGCTGCCAGCGAAAGGCATCTCGCTGCCAGCGACTGGAGTCAGCGGAAGCATGTCCAGGAGCAGCATGACTCACTGCCAGCGAAAGGAAACTCGCTGCCAGCGAATGGAGTCGCTGCCAGCGGACGACCGGATTCGCTGCAGCGGATGTAAGCTCTCGCGGCAGCGAATGGAGACTCTCGCGGCAGCGGAAGGGTGGACTCGCGGAAGCGGAATCGAAGAAGCTTAGAAATATTCTAAGGCATGGATATTCGCTGCCAGCGAGTGTGGTAGCGAAAATCCAACAGGAGCTTGATTGACGCCATTCGCTGCCAGCGGAAATTTTCGCTGCCAGCGGAATTTGACGCTGAATTAAATTTGGAAAGTCTATCTTCTATCTAGTTTGTTTAGGAAGTTTCTATCTAGTTTATCTATCTTTTACCTTATTTATGGAAGACATTAGACTTATAAATAGGATGTTCTAGGGTTAGTTTAATTAAGTTTAAATTAATTCCAAGTAGAGAAATCACCATTGAAGAGAAGAAAGCTTAGGTAAGCCATGTTTGGCTAATTTTGTAGTTTCCACCTACACTTTCGAGACTTGGTTGGTGGTTTGTGAGTTTCTAATTTAAGTTATTTTTCCTCTTTAATTCTTTCAACTTCTTTGTGTGATATTGATTATGTTATTGGTGTTATCTTGATTAACTACCTTGATAATATTGATTTCATGCTAGGATTTAATACTTTCGTATTTGTGTTATTTCCGTAGTAGCACGCATAAGATTGTGGATTCCGTGTTTGAAACATGATTATGTAGGGAGTTGTCATATATCTTAAACATTGATTTACCGTGTTTAATTGGTGTTATTTATATGCTCAAGTTCTTGGGACTATTTGCTATCTCTTTGTTAAATCTTGACCGTGTTAAGGTTGCATTGAGGTGTAAGGGATTAATTGGACTCGTAGGACTTTTAATCTACTTAAACCAAGACGAGAGGAATTCGTAGGAAAAAGATAATAACTTGAAAAGGATTCGATGATCAATAAAACCAACCAATGTCGAGAACTTGTAAGTGGAAACGCTTTTCTTCTATCATTTATTTTCTTTATTCAATATTATTTTTCTTTTATTTTAATTCATAAAAAATCCTTTCTTTTATATTGATAAATACACAATATTTAGAAATACTTGATTCTCTAGGGTTCGACCCCTTACTTGCATACTATACTAGTTTGTTTGTTTGGGATTTGTTTTTGGCGAGGTGAATCAACGACTTTCCCTCCGTCAGTCTTCCTAAAGTAAAGCGCCACCATGATCATCCGACCGGATGATGTTACAGAGATCCCTAAGAATAGAGAGATTACAAAGAGTACAGTTGTCTCTAGATCTAGCTATGAAGTCTGCTACCTTGTTAGCTTCTCTGTAGCAGTGTCTAAACTCAATGCTGTCAAAGTTAGCACTAAGATTCTTGATTAGCTCCACTTCCCTTGATATTTCCCATCTGCCATGATACTTATCATTAATCGTCTTGATCACTTCAAGACAATCTCCTTCCACTATGACTCTCCTTAGACCTCTTGCTATGGCTAAGTTTATACCTGCACAAACTGCGTCAACTTCCGTTAATTTTGTAGCTGCCATTTCCACCTGAAGGATATCAATCACTGAACCATAATGGTCCCTAATAATGACCCCCACATGGCATTCGCCTGTGGATTTTAGCGAGTCATCCACGTTAATTTTGTAGATAGCCCTAGGTGGTTTAGTCCATTTAGAGTTTCTTTTCCTTCTAGCACTGTGGTTGGCTTGAGGAGAGGATTGTTTATTTGTTGTTTGCTAGTCCGTACGATCAGACAAAATTCAGCTTGCTATTGATGAGATGTGGTTGGTTTCTTGTTTCTGAAAATCGAGTCATTTCTTGATTCCCAGATTTTTTGCCATATAAAACAGAGTTCTTAAATGTCCTTCTTGTTTTGATTTATAGTTAGGAGGTCTTTTATATTGTTATAGTGGGTAGGTATTTGTGTGTTGTTTTTACCTACCAGTTGCCCGTAGGAGGCAATGATAGCCCTCGTGAACAGACAAGAGATAAATAGGTGGTCACTGTCTTCATTATTGTTATTGCATAAGCAACAGCTTGACGGGACCCTATTGAAGTATCTATTTAGTCTATTTTTTGTGGCAAGACTATCGGTGATTATTTTCCAAAGGAGATTCTTAACTCTAGGGGGGGTATTTAGTTTCCAAATCCATTTGTAATCGTCCGAATGGTTGTTGCTGCTAGTCATAATTTGTCTCACCGATTTAGTTGTAAATTGACCATTGGAGTTGTATTTCCATATTAATTTATCAAGGGTATTCCAAAGTGGGACTCTGATTTTTATAATTTTTGAAACAATGTTGTTGGGGAAGATCTCATGTAATAGAGGGATATTCCATTGTTTGTTATTTTAAGAAGATGGGTTACCTTAAGATCAGGATCAAAGTACTGCTGGAAGTTCGCTAAATTCTGATCTGGTACCCAAGGGTCTTTCCAGACATTTATTGATTCACCATTTCTTATTAGCCATAGTAGTCCCTGGGAGAATCTCTCTCGGAGGTTAAGAAGTCTCCCAAATTGCCAAGAAGTATTCTGCGTGGATTTTTCCATTAATCCTTCTTGCTGAAGATATTTTTCTTTTATGACTTTTACCCAAATGTTATCCGGTTCATAAATGATTTTCCATAAGAGTTTCATTTGAAGACTTATGTTCATTTCTTCGGCCAGTTTTAGCCCAAGACCGCCTTGTTCTTTTGGTTTACAGATCTTATCCCAGCTAATTAAAGGGTGTACTTTTCTGATTGTAGTTTGTTCCAGAAGAAGTTCTTTTGAACTTGGTCAATTTCGTTTAAAATTCCTTTAGGGAGGAGAAAATTTTGCATCAAATAATTAGTCTTGGAGCTTAAATTTACTTGGATTAAAGTTGCACGACCAGCCTGGGTGAGAGAGGAGGCCTTCTATTTGGGTAATTGTTTTAAACAAAAGCTCTTTGCAAGTCTCAGGAAACATTAGCTCCAAGCGCTCAGTTGAAAAAAAAGTTAATGATAGAAACGGGTCTTTATTTAAAAATAATAAAAATATATGTATATGTATATTTAACCGATAACAAAGTTAATGATAGAAACGCGCGTTAAAACTGCATTTCTTTCATTAATTTTTTTTCCAATTTCAAATTTCTTACTTTTGTTAATAAAACGCGAAATCAGACCGCGTTTCTCTACCCGATCTGACAAAAATGAATATTTTTGTAAATAGTTTGAAAATGTGAATATTTTGTTAATTATTTATTTTTGAGTAATATTTTGAAAAAAAATTAAGATTCTCAACATGTAGTAGTATTACTTTTCACCTCACAATGGATTTAGGAGTATTGACTGTTTTCCAAAGGTAAAAAATTTCCATTGGAAGCTTGTCATAAATGTAACCCCCGCCAAGATTAGACTTGTTGGGAAAGGGGTTGCAGTTCCCCTCCTCTACAGTCTATGCAATCTTAATGACGAAGACTCTGAACACATATTTATAAATTGCCAATGCTCAAGGGAACTCATTTGGAAAATAGACCAAAAGATTGGAATAACAATACAAAACACTCAAACAAGGGATAAATCTATGAAAGAAATCGCAACAGAGATCTTCGCAAAGTTGTTCGCAACACAAAAAAACAAAACTTGTCATTATCTGGTGGAGCTTATGGACAATTAAAAATAAGATTATTTTCGATGATCAGGGGTTTGCAAATAAACAAAAGAAAGAGCAATATATGGAACATCAATTAATACTATGAGAAGAATCTAAAAGACAATTATGGTAAGATACGGATCAAAAGAAAAATGTCACATAAATTACTCAAAGGTGAAGGAAAATTTTGAGATGGCAAAAGCTTGTGTCTGGAGGTTTCAAGTTAAATTTTGAGAGGGTTTGAAAGATCTAAAGATATAAAAGGCAGACATACGTAAAATTGAATTCAATCATGTGATATTAATTTATTTTGATGCACTTTTTATCCCTACAATAGGAATTTGAAGATGTGGATTAGGCGGGAGAGATTAGGAAAGGTGAGGGGAGGATCTCATTGGGTCGTTATACAATTAGGCTATCTTAATCACTATTCTAAATATCGGATATATCAGCGATATCCGATATTTGGAATCCGATATGATAAGAGTATATCAGTTAAAATTTATCAGTCAGTGCATAAAAAATGGTCAACAACGATGTTTAGCAATGTATCATTGTTATATATCATCGATATTTCGTGATATATCGGTGATATATGGGTTACATTTATACATTTTACAATTTTAACATTATTTTCTCAAATTTATTTAAAAATTATGAAGTATAACTTTTCACTACTTCAACAATTTCTTGTATAAACGAACATTTTTTAATGTAGAGAATATTATCAATTTCACATTTTTGTTGTTTTATTTCTTTCTATTTAGTATATACACACACACATAAGGGGTTGTTTTAAACTACCCATAATAGTTGCAAATCAATCATAGTAGAAAACTAGCAGTAGGAATAGAAAACACCCCACTCTTCTAGCTAACCAGTTTGTATGTGTGTGTGCGTATAAGACCGAACCGCATGATTTTACTCATCACATTCGTATCTTGTTTGCTCATTTTTATCTCATTTTGAAAATATATTTTATGGCTTACCGTTCATTAGGTAGTCGTTATCTAATTGATACATATATCGACGACAACGACAATATTGATGATGAACATGAAGAATTGTTACCTATTCAAGAAGATGAAAAAAATTGTATTAATCAGTGTTTCAGAAGAGGTTATCGTGATTCTATTATTGGTCACCGTATTGTTTATTGTGATCAACGCAAGGGTCATGAAAGACTTTTTCGTGACTACTTTGCCAATCCTCCGAAATATGTGAGTAGTTTCTTTCGAAGAAGATTTAGAATGAAACAATCTCTTTTCATGCGCATTCATTATATATGCTATCGTAGCGCATGATGCTTATTTGTTCAAAAGAGGAATGTTGCTGGACATCTTGGCTTGTCATCGCTTCAAAAGGTAACGTCTGCCTTTTGAGAACTAGCATATGGTGTTACAACCGATTATGTTGATGAATACGTGTAGATTGGGGAAATCACCGCCCTTAAAAGTCTCCAAAAGTTTGTCATAACAATTGTTGAAATTTTTTATGGTTAGTACATAAGAGAGCCAAATAGTGATGACCTTAAAAGATTACTTGCAATAGGTGAACGACGTGGTTTTCCTCGGATGCTTGGAAGCATTCATTGTAGGCATTAGTCATGAAAAATTGTCCTATGGCTTGCCATGGTACGTTTATTGGCCACATTTATGAACCCACTATTATTTTAGAAGTTGTAGCTTCATATGATTTGTGGATATGTTTTCTTTGGATTACCTTGGTCTCTTAATGACATAAATGTATTAGAAAGATCTTATGTATTTAGTGAATTGGTTAAGGGTAGTGTCCGTCCTATTAGCTATAAGGTCAACGAGAGACCATATAATATGAGATATTATCTTGCTGATGGTATGTGCAACAATAGTGAAGACTATTCCAGCTCCACAAGGAAATAAGCATCGACATTTTGCTAGAGGAAGAAGGGGCAAGGAAAGATGTTGAACATGCATTTGAAGTGCTTCAAGCACGTTTTGCGATTGTTCAAAACCCGACAAGACTTTGACATAAGAATAATCTTAAAGATATTATGATGGCGTGCATAATTATGAATAATATTATTGTTGAAGATGAGCGTAATAAAAATGAGCGGATTTGTAGACTCACGGAGATGGATGACATTGAAAAACAATATGATCATGTTTATGAAATTCCACACTTATCATTTTCGGTCGATCGTACATCAACAATAATGGAGTTCATCACAAATTAGCATCGAATTAGAGATAGACAAATACACACTCAACTCCAAGAAGATTTTATCAAGCACTTGTGGAAAAAACATGAAGTCAATTTGTAATGAACTCCATTATTGTTTGAGTTGAGTGTTTATTTGTCTATCTACAACTCGATGTCGATTTGCAATGAACTCCATTATTGTTGGTGTACGATCGGCCGAAAATTATATTTGTGTAATTTCATAAACATGATCATATTCTTTTTCAATATCATCCATCTCCCTGGTCTACGAATACGCTAATCTTCATCAATCATATTATGCATGCCATCATAATATGTTTAAGATTATCCTTATGCCAAAGTTTGCCATGTTTCGAACAATCGCAAAACATGCTTGAAATACTCCAAATGCACGTTAAACATCTTTCCTTGCCCTTTCTTGCTCTTTAGTAAAATCTCGATGTCGATGCTTATTTCTTTGTGGAGCTGGAATAGTATACACTAATGTTCCCATAGCATCAGCAAGATAATAACCCATATAATATGGTCTCTCATTGATCTTATAACTAATAGGAGGATACTGCCCTCATCCAATCAACTAAATACATAAGATCGTTCCAACACATTTATGTCATTAAGATTAAGAGACCTAGATAATCCAAAGAAAGCATGTCATATCCACAAATCATATGAAACTGCAACTTCTAAAATAATAGTGGGTTCATAAATGTGGCCAGTAAACATATCATGCCAAGTAGTAGGACAATTTTCCATGTTCAATGCATACAACCAATGCTTTCAAGCATCCCAGAGAAGCCACGATGTTCATCTATTGCAAGTAATCACTTAAAGTCATCGTTATTTGGCGCCTTTATGTACTCATCACCAAAAACATCAACAATTGTTATGAAAAACTTTTTGAGACTTTCAATGCTAATGCTTTCCCTAATCTGCACGCATTCATCAACATAATCGGTTGTAACACCATATGCTAGTTCTCAAAAAGCATATGTTATCTTCTGAAGCGATGACAAGCCAAGACATCTAGTAGCATTCCTCTTCTGAACAAATAAGCATCAAACACTAAGACAACATCATGAATGTGCATGAAAAGAGATTGTTTCATTCTGAATCTCCTTAAAAGAAAGTAAGAAACTACTCCCATTTTTCGGAGGATCGGCAAAGTAGTCATGAAAAAGTCTTTCATGACCCTTGTGTTAATCATGATAAACAATATGGTGATCAATAATAGAACCACGATGACCTCTTCTAGAATACTGATTAGCACGATTTTTTTCTTCTTGAGCAAGTAACAATTCTTCATATTCATCGTCAATATTATCATCTTCATCGACAAATGTATCAATTAGATAACAATAACCTAATGAACGATAAGTTATAAAATATATTTTCAAAAGGAGAAAAAAAATGAGCAAACAAGATGAGAATGTGATGAGTAAAGTCATAAGATGTGGTCTTTAATACACACACACACACACACATATCCTCAATCCTTACGATGTATCATATAACTCAGTCCTTACGGTGTATCATGTACACAAATCTAGAACTTTGGATGAAAGAAAAATAAAGGGATCAGATTTAACACAAAATAAAGATATATTTTAACTATTAAATGGTGGGACCCATATAAACCTCAATATTTGGCATAATGGAGAGCGTGAGTTCCATTCTCTCGTATGTTTACTCCTTTCCTCTCATCTCTCTTGTCAAAGGTGTGGCAACAGGCCCTACCAAATTTCCCAGAACTAGTGAGATCCATTTGAGACAAAGGGATGGAGGCCGCTCGTCACCATTTACCCATAATATTGCCACTCATTGTCAACTACATCACCAACACATCCCCAGAAAGGCTTGTGTTCTTCTTGCTTGGGTCTTCTTCTCTGTTGGCCGCCACCACTGTAATGGCCCGGGATTATGATTCCCAGGTTAAGTTTCGAGGGATGAAACCCCTTGTTAGGATCTTGCGCCCCGAGTATATGTTGAAGGCTTGAAATTCTACTCTGACGTTTTCAAGTGCGATTTCATACCCAAAATTGGACAGGATCGTTGGAATCCACGGGGAAGTCCCCGTACCTGTCGTAAGTCTAAGCGTGGAAAACCAATAGTCATGCAAATAGTGGAATCAAGGTGTAATATAAGAGGGTGCCACGGCAGAGCCGAGTCAAAACCAAATCAATAAGTGCATTTATCGAAATATAATAGGCAATGTTAGTGGGGTTAGACCATTTCTTTGCAATCTCCCAAGAGAGTTCCCACTTCACGGAAGCAACGAACAATCATGCCGCAAAATAAGTCTAAAAAATATGTATGCGGGGCGGTGTCAGATCGAAGCCCTACGCAATATAATCTCAAACAATCAGACACATACACACGCTAGTCCTAATAAAGATGCTTCTAGATGCAAGGCGGAATATTAACACACTAACATGCTCCTAAGTTCAAGTGCATAAATATAATAAGACCTTAACACCGAATACCAAGTGGTATATCTCTCTCCTACCTCCACCCCTTCCGATAGGGCGGAGACTGGTCAGCTCTTGAATGCATTCCATTATAATCAGGCGGCCCGCAAGCCCAACCCGTAACCACAAGAAAAATAAAGCCCGCATGCAGCTTTCGCAAACATGCTCATAATATATGTAAAGGAAGTTCCATATGACTCGAATGACTCAGGACGGGGCTCGAAGACTCTAGTTACTCCATATATAACGGTTGTTCTATTTACAAACGCAATGAGTAAATGAATGCTCAATCACGAGTGCAATCCTAGCAGGATACTACATGTCATGCTTTATATGCGTATGAACACCTAGTATGCACATGGCTACAAGAACGGATATAGTTATTTTCGAATCTGAGTAAGCTCATATTGGAACTTACCTGACTATGCAGAACAACATAATAGAAGGTCCGACATACATCAATTATAATCACAAAGCATCACCTAGATACATATCATAACACACATATATATAAGTCTATGTCTAATCATTAAGCACTCAAAGCATACATCATTCAACGAAATTAACAACCATATCACAATCGTTGTTCCATCATGTTCAATCATTCACCACATTGCCACATTCCGTAAGACCACATCATTCTCATTGTTTCATTCAGTCACATTCATATATTCGCCATAATAAATCCACAATAATAAATCTGCATGGCCATTTATCTCAAAGTTCCTCATACTCATCATAATTCATAAGCAATAAAGACAAACGATACATAACTTAACATCTCATAATGCTATTTGTCAACCAATCATGTCATTAACACACACAAAACATGTTATTAGTCAATCAATCATATCATCATACTAGTTAGTCATCGATCACATAATTTCCCAAGTTAGTCTTGAAGACCGTTTTGAAAACCGAATCAAATAGTTAGAAATTCCGATCCTTTAAAACATTCGTCAAATTTTGTTTTCGGTTTAAATCCGGTAACAATTTTCTTAAATCCCCACACCTTACAAGACCATTATTTATTTATTTTCCTATACTCTTAATATATATTATATCAAAATAACCCCAACCATTTTATTTTATATAAAACCAGCCCTTAATTAAATTACCAAACCTGCCCTTTCATTTTAATAAAATATCAAAACCGACCCTTTATCCTTAAAACCCAAAATCCGAATCCCTTTTTTAAAAAAGAAAACAAACAGGCCCAAATTATTTGTTTCTCAAACCAAACATCTGGCCCAGGTCATTTCCCCTTTACTTGAAATAAATTAGGCCAAAATATTATGCCGCAATTCATTCCCCTTCAATTTTGTAAAACCGAAAAGAAAGACAAAAAGAGGTAGGTCCAAGTGAACACTGTTCACTGTCTCCCTCCTAGAGCTCTGATTTTATGGCAATTAGTGTGTAAAAGAGAGGAAGAAATCCATTTGTGGGTGTTTCACCACTTGAGGTGAGGAATCTTGGGTAAGTTTAAATTCAAACCAAACACATGGCTCCAATCTAGGTTGAAATTCTCATAATGGGTGAGGATAAGATAGAGCGGAAATTTTGATCCGAACACGCGAGTTTCGAAACCCAAAATTTGTTACCGAATATTAGTTTCTCGAATCCCGCTTTCTAGATTAATTAGAATTTCGAAAATCTGAGAATAGATGTTGTCGTGTCAAGTTAGTTTTCAAAATTTTATGTTAGGTCGGAAATCCGTTCCATGATTTTTAAAATCCGATTTAACAAGTTTTTCCTTTAAATTCCGCTTTTAAATTCATTTTTATTTTCTTTTCTAAAAAAATAGGATTTAAAAATCCGAGCATTTACAACCACAACTTCTGACCCTTCCCGCGGACCACTAGCGCTAGCTAGACACAATTTCAAGCATGTTGTCAGGTCACCAATCATCCTCCTTCCTTCATTGAACCCTTCAGGTAATTTTCCCTAAATCCTCAATTTTTTAGGGTTTTTCGAAGTTGGTAAATTTGGGTATTAAGTGTGTGATTGTGAGTTTTATTGTGAGGATTTTTTTTACTGACATTCCGACATAGGGTGTGGATTCAGCTTGGGGAGTGATGTGTTTCGATCTCTCTGCTTGGACAATTTCTTAATAATAAACAAGCAAGCTCAAATTACATGTGCAAAACTTTTAACTTTATATATATATATATATTGTTCCAGAGTGCACACCCCTTAAGATATACCTTGTGTCTAAATCTTGTTAGTTGATTAAATAGAATGGATGACCATGATTAAAAGGAATTTCTCTTTTTTTTTTATTCAAGATGTGGGTCCCGGCGGGGTAAAAAGCAATCACCCTCCTTCCACCACCCCCATTCTTTTTTTTTTTTTGGATTTGTTTTTTGTAAGCCGATTTTAATATTTTTTTTAAAAAAAAATATGAGGGATTTTTTGGTGGAATCACTGATTTAATTTGTTTTTAAAATTTTTCAATTCAACTGAATAATATTTCACATATTATCGAATAATATATATTTCATTTTTTCATCCATTTCAGATCAAATTTTACCAATTCTACTGAATAATATGTCACATACTACCGAATAATTTTTGTTTTTTGTCAATCAATTTTATTTTTGACTCCGATTTAATTTTTATGCATTCAATTTTGAAATATTATTCGGTAGAATAATTATATTTGTTGGGAAATAGAAACAACATTATTCAATAGAATGTATGAGTATTCAGTGGTACAGGAATGATTATTCGGTCGTATATGAGAGGTTTTTATGATGTCTATTAAACCGAAAGCTCCATATACCAACGAATAATAATTCAAATTTCACCGAATAATTAAAAACACTAACAACCAAAATTTGACTCATTCATCTGAATAATTAACGAATAGCATCCAAACTACATTTCATTCGAACTGAGGTCCAACTTAACACACCACCATGTCCCCCACCCCCACCCCAACCCCAGTACCCAACTCGGCCACTCCCACCCCCACCCCCATCGACGGTTTCAATTTACGAGCTTTTCCGATTGGTCGTCCTCGCCCTCACAGTCCCCGACTACTACTGCGGCTTCGTCTTCAAGAACAAGCAGTCTCCAAATTTGAGTGCCTTTTGGAAATCAAACCCCAAACAAGCTACAGTACGAAAATGAAAGCGAAGGAAATTAAACGTAAATCGTGGATCAAATTTGAGCTTGAATTAGTAAGAATGCAGAGCGAGAGAGATACCAAAGATACCCGCCCAATCACAAGAACGAGAGAGATCGACAGATTCAGAGCTCCCTTCGACCGGCAGAATTGACGGGGAGGAGAAATCGGAAAAGGGAGTGGAGGTGACGAATTGCGGGTTGGACGAGTGACGCTCAGAGATGGCGGAGTCGGATGAGGGCGGTTTCCTTGGCAGAGGTGACAATGGCGAGATCCAATTGCCTTGAAGCCATGGCAGACGCGATCCTCCTACGAGGCAACCACCAAACCCCCCGCCGACGGAATCTTCCTGTTGGGAAAAAGGAAAAAAAACCATATCCGGTCAAACCCATTTGGGATTGGACCAGAAATAGCCACCCTCGCCTACACCGTCACTTTCGCTCTTCACCGTCGCCTATGGACCACGCCTAGGGTTGCGCCTCCGCCTCGCTTTGGCTCCACGGGTCCACAAGTGGCGGTGTTGGGAGGCAAGTGGCGGCGATTGGCAGTGACGTCGAGGGCAAAGAGGAAGGTTGTTTGCAGCAATTGGGAGGGCAGCGTGTCGAATCGATCGACGGCGGCTGCGACGGTGAGATCCAGTCGAAGTAGATTGCCCTTCGCCGTTGCTGATGGGATTGAGCTGTTTTTTGAGACGGTGAGATCCAATCGACGGCGGCTGCGACGGTGAGATCCAGTCGAAGGTGACAATGGGATTGAGCTGTTTTTTGAGTCAGACATTGTAAAAAATTGGAGAATGCTCAAATTTAAGGAAGATTGTATTTTGTTTTTCATCCATTTCTTTTTTGAAAAATGAAATGGTGAATTTTTTTTAAGTCTTAAATACTCCAAAATAAAATTTTAGTTGGAGATCTATACTTGTAATATGAGATTGAGGCCAATTGTACGAGGGAATTGAGTTTGTTAAAGGATTTTTAGTCGCTTTAATCCTTGCAAATATATTTGACTAATCTAATTGATAAGTTATATAAGTGTGGATCGAACACACAAAGAATCAAATATTTATAATGAAATAATATATGCTATGAGAACAAGAAGACCCGAGGGGGTGTTGAGGTTTAGGCTATCTAAGAAAGAAAAAATAAACAAAACAAAACAAAGAAAACGAAATAGTTTTGGAGAAACAAATAAGACATCCTGGTTCAGGTCAATCAATATGATCAACAATTAGGTTTCATTCTTTGGTCATTAAATAGCCTAATCACAAGTTGTTTTAGTGGGTTGTGGGGATAACATCTATTAATATTACTAATTCTGCTAGCATTTTGCTGACGTGTCTAGCCCACAATTAAAGTTGAATTTTTTATTCAAATGAGATTTTCTTATTGGTCAATATTATTATGGAAACTTTAAAATATTTGTTTCCTATTTTAAATATGATTTGAATCCATTCCCTTTTTTTATTTTCGGTTATATTGTCGCAAATATTGAGACATGTTTCCATTTTTTTCCCGATTGCAATCTCTTTTCGGTTATATTGCTGATGTGTCACGCTCACAATTAAACTTGAATTTTTTATTCAAATGGTATTTTCTTATTGGTCAATATTATTGCTGAAATTTTAAAATATCCGTTTCCTATTTTAAACATATTTGTTTCCTATTTTTATACTAAAATATTATTTAATTTGATATGTTGTATGTCAATTTGTGATCTATTTTAATCGTCTACGTACATTGAACATTCGTCAATTCTTGGCTGATTTTATTCTTGGATATTGACATTGTTGATTTATCATTTTTAACCGATTGCAATATTCCCCACAATGTCTATATACAACAAACATGTAATAATCAATTTGTAAATATTCGATTTCAAAAATTAATTATAAAAATCAATTAGAGCCAAATAAGTGTTATTTTATAATTTAATTATTTTAGACATCTTAAATGACTATCGAAAAATAAATAATATTTTAAGACTCACAAGCATTACTAATGCTTATTTTACATCTTGGAAGAGGCTTCTTTTCTTAGATCACTTTTCTACCTTTAAGGATCTTTTTTTTACCATCTTACCTTTATTTTCACTATTAATTTCTCGATCTTTCTAACCATCTTTCCCATGAAAATAATTGTTGTGAGCTGAATCTGCCATGTTTTACAGTAACTTTTATATCGATTTCTGTATACATTGCATTCATTTGGGTTTAGATAGTACATAATCTATGTAGTTTATGTTTATTTGCCAAATTATGGAATCTACACCAGTTTCTGTTTAATTCGCAGAAATCGAGGCATTTTACATCAATTCTACAGAAGGTCGGAAAAGCTCGGAAAACCACTACAGAAGTCCAAGGTCAAAGCAGCGGAACCAAGCTGAAGGTCAAGGCTACTCGATCTCGAGTGGGCCCTACTCGACATAGACGAGCATGTCCGAGCACAGCTTGGTCGAGCAGAGCCTGATCGAGCAAACCAGACCAACCCGGCTCCGGACCCTACTCGATCTCGAGGACCACTGGTCGAGATCGAAGAAGCCTCAGCGCCACACCCGGAGTCAACAAGGAAAGGAGCCGAGGAAGACCAGGCGGGACTCGCTGCCAGCGACTCGACTCGCTGCAGCGGATCGCTCGCTGCCGCGGAAAAACTCGCTGCCAGCGGAAGAGGCAACTCGCGGAAGCGGAAAGAAAGGCCACCGCTCTAGTCGATCTCGAGGACCCTTTGTCGTGGTCGACGAGCGCCTGAGTCCAGATCCGGAGTCCATCGAGTAGAGTCACTCGAGAAGACCTAGTCGGCAAGTCAGTCTACTCGAGGTCGACAAGGGCTTGTCGAGATCGACGAGCGCCTGAGGAGCCTTGGCCGAGCCTTGTCGAGTAGAGCCACCCGAGGAGACCTAGTCGATGATCAGTCCTACTCGACATCGACAAGAGCTTGTCGAGGTCGACGAGAGCCCAGTGAGCCAAGTCCGAGCACATCGAGCAGATCTAGCCGAGGAGGTCCAGTCGACGAACCACCCTACTCGAGGTCGACGAGCCGTGGTCGAGGTCGAGTAGAGCCGTTTCCAGAAACTTCTCGACTAGAATTTGTTACCGAATATTAGTTTCTCGAATCCCGCTTTCTAGATTAATTAGAATTTCGAAAATCTGAGAATAGATGTTGTCGTGTCAAGTTAGTTTTCAAAATTTTATGTTAGGTCGGAAATCCGTTCCATGATTTTTAAAATCCGATTTAACAAGTTTTTCCTTTAAATTCCGCTTTTAAATTCATTTTTATTTTCTTTTCTAAAAAAATAGGATTTAAAAATCCGAGCATTTACAACCACAACTTCTGACCCTTCCCGCGGACCACTAGCGCTAGCTAGACACAATTTCAAGCATGTTGTCAGGTCACCAATCATCCTCCTTCCTTCATTGAACCCTTCAGGTAATTTTCCCTAAATCCTCAATTTTTTAGGGTTTTTCGAAGTTGGTAAATTTGGGTATTAAGTGTGTGATTGTGAGTTTTATTGTGAGGATTTTTTTTACTGACATTCCGACATAGGGTGTGGATTCAGCTTGGGGAGTGATGTGTTTCGATCTCT
The DNA here is from genome assembly GCA_037127255.1 of Persicaria tinctoria. Lineage (NCBI taxonomy): Eukaryota > Viridiplantae > Streptophyta > Magnoliopsida > Caryophyllales > Polygonaceae > Persicaria > Persicaria tinctoria. The sequence goes on along the minus strand of JBANSL010000004.1, from coordinate 69,235,380 downwards.
CTGCTTGGACAATTTCTTAATAATAAACAAGCAAGCTCAAATTACATGTGCAAAACTTTTAACTTTATATATATATATATATTGTTCCAGAGTGCACACCCCTTAAGATATACCTTGTGTCTAAATCTTGTTAGTTGATTAAATAGAATGGATGACCATGATTAAAAGGAATTTCTCTTTTTTTTTTATTCAAGATGTGGGTCCCGGCGGGGTAAAAAGCAATCACCCTCCTTCCACCACCCCCATTCTTTTTTTTTTTTGGATTTGTTTTTTGTAAGCCGATTTTAATATTTTTTTTAAAAAAAAATATGAGGGATTTTTTGGTGGAATCACTGATTTAATTTGTTTTTAAAATTTTTCAATTCAACTGAATAATATTTCACATATTATCGAATAATATATATTTCATTTTTTCATCCATTTCAGATCAAATTTTACCAATTCTACTGAATAATATGTCACATACTACCGAATAATTTTTGTTTTTTGTCAATCAATTTTATTTTTGACTCCGATTTAATTTTTATGCATTCAATTTTGAAATATTATTCGGTAGAATAATTATATTTGTTGGGAAATAGAAACAACATTATTCAATAGAATGTATGAGTATTCAGTGGTACAGGAATGATTATTCGGTCGTATATGAGAGGTTTTTATGATGTCTATTAAACCGAAAGCTCCATATACCAACGAATAATAATTCAAATTTCACCGAATAATTAAAAACACTAACAACCAAAATTTGACTCATTCATCTGAATAATTAACGAATAGCATCCAAACTACATTTCATTCGAACTGAGGTCCAACTTAACACACCACCATGTCCCCCACCCCCACCCCAACCCCAGTACCCAACTCGGCCACTCCCACCCCCACCCCCATCGACGGTTTCAATTTACGAGCTTTTCCGATTGGTCGTCCTCGCCCTCACAGTCCCCGACTACTACTGCGGCTTCGTCTTCAAGAACAAGCAGTCTCCAAATTTGAATGCCTTTTGGAAATCAAACCCCAAACAAGCTACAGTACGAAAATGAAAGCGAAGGAAATTAAACGTAAATCGTGGATCAAATTTGAGCTTGAATTAGTAAGAATGCAGAGCGAGAGAGATACCAAAGATACCCGCCCAATCACAAGAACGAGAGAGATCGACAGATTCAGAGCTCCCTTCGACCGGCAGAATTGACGGGGAGGAGAAATCGGAAAAGGGAGTGGAGGTGACGAATTGCGGGTTGGACGAGTGACGCTCAGAGATGGCGGAGTCGGATGAGGGCGGTTTCCTTGGCAGAGGTGACAATGGCGAGATCCAATTGCCTTGAAGCCATGGCAGACGCGATCCTCCTACGAGGCAACCACCAAACCCCCCGCCGACGGAATCTTCCTGTTGGGAAAAAGGAAAAAAAACCATATCCGGTCAAACCCATTTGGGATTGGACCAGAAATAGCCACCCTCGCCTACACCGTCACTTTCGCTCTTCACCGTCGCCTATGGACCACGCCTAGGGTTGCGCCTCCGCCTCGCTTTGGCTCCACGGGTCCACAAGTGGCGGTGTTGGGAGGCAAGTGGCGGCGATTGGCAGTGACGTCGAGGGCAAAGAGGAAGGTTGTTTGCAGCAATTGGGAGGGCAGCGTGTCGAATCGATCGACGGCGGCTGCGACGGTGAGATCCAGTCGAAGTAGATTGCCCTTCGCCGTTGCTGATGGGATTGAGCTGTTTTTTGAGACGGTGAGATCCAATCGACGGCGGCTGCGACGGTGAGATCCAATCGAAGGTGACAATGGGATTGAGCTGTTTTTTGAGTCAGACATTGTAAAAAATTGGAGAATGCTCAAATTTAAGGAAGATTGTATTTTGTTTTTCATCCATTTCTTTTTTGAAAAATGAAATGGTGAATTTTTTTTAAGTCTTAAATACTCCAAAATAAAATTTTAGTTGGAGATCTATACTTGTAATATGAGATTGAGGCCAATTGTACGAGGGAATTGAGTTTGTTAAAGGATTTTTAGTCGCTTTAATCCTTGCAAATATATTTGACTAATCTAATTGATAAGTTATATAAGTGTGGATCGAACACACAAAGAATCAAATATTTATAATGAAATAATATATGCTATGAGAACAAGAAGACCCGAGGGGGTGTTGAGGTTTAGGCTATCTAAGAAAGAAAAAATAAACAAAACAAAACAAAGAAAACGAAATAGTTTTGGAGAAACAAATAAGACATCCTGGTTCAGGTCAATCAATATGATCAACAATTAGGTTTCATTCTTTGGTCATTAAATAGCCTAATCACAAGTTGTTTTAGTGGGTTGTGGGGATAACATCTATTAATATTACTAATTCTGCTAGCATTTTGCTGACGTGTCACGCCCACAATTAAAGTTGAATTTTTTATTCAAATGAGATTTTCTTATTGGTCAATATTATTATGGAAACTTTAAAATATTTGTTTCCTATTTTAAATATGATTTGAATCCATTCCCTTTTTTTATTTTCGGTTATATTGTCGCAAATATTGAGACATGTTTCCATTTTTTTCCCGATTGCAATCTCTTTTCGGTTATATTACTGATGTGTCACGCTCACAATTAAACTTGAATTTTTTATTCAAATGGTATTTTCTTATTGGTCAATATTATTGCTGAAATTTTAAAATATCCGTTTCCTATTTTAAACATATTTGTTTCCTATTTTTATACTAAAATATTATTTAATTTGATATGTTGTATGTCAATTTGTGATCTATTTTAATCGTCTACGTACATTGAACATTCGTCAATTCTTGGCTGATTTTATTCTTGGATATTGACATTGTTGATTTATCATTTTTAACCGATTGCAATATTCCCCACAATGTCTATATACAACAAACATGTAATAATCAATTTGTAAATATTCGATTTCAAAAATTAATTATAAAAATCAATTAGAGCCAAATAAGTGTTATTTTATAATTTAATTATTTTAGACATCTTAAATGACTATCGAAAAATAAATAATATTTTAAGACTCACAAGCATTACTAATGCTTATTTTACATCTTGGAAGAGGCTTCTTTTCTTAGATCACTTTTCTACCTTTAAGGATCTTTTTTTTACCATCTTACCTTTATTTTCACTATTAATTTCTCGATCTTTCTAACCATCTTTCCCATGAAAATAATTGTTGTGAGCTGAATCTGCCATGTTTTACAGTAACTTTTATATCGATTTCTGTATACATTGCATTCATTTGGGTTTAGATAGTACATAATCTATGTAGTTTATGTTTATTTGCCAAATTATGGAATCTACACCAGTTTCTGTTTAATTCGCAGAAATCGAGGCATTTTACATCAATTCTACAGAAGGTCGGAAAAGCTCGGAAAACCACTACAGAAGTCCAAGGTCAAAGCAGCGGAACCAAGCTGAAGGTCAAGGCTACTCGATCTCGAGTGGGCCCTACTCGACATAGACGAGCATGTCCGAGCACAGCTTGGTCGAGCAGAGCCTGATCGAGCAAACCAGACCAACCCGGCTCCGGACCCTACTCGATCTCGAGGACCACTGGTCGAGATCGAAGAAGCCTCAGCGCCACACCCGGAGTCAACAAGGAAAGGAGCCGAGGAAGACCAGGCGGGACTCGCTGCCAGCGACTCGACTCGCTGCAGCGGATCGCTCGCTGCCGCGGAAAAACTCGCTGCCAGCGGAAGAGGCAACTCGCGGAAGCGGAAAGAAAGGCCACCGCTCTAGTCGATCTCGAGGACCCTTTGTCGTGGTCGACGAGCGCCTGAGTCCAGATCCGGAGTCCATCGAGTAGAGTCACTCGAGAAGACCTAGTCGGCAAGTCAGTCTACTCGAGGTCGACAAGGGCTTGTCGAGATCGACGAGCGCCTGAGGAGCCTTGGCCGAGCCTTGTCGAGTAGAGCCACCCGAGGAGACCTAGTCGATGATCAGTCCTACTCGACATCGACAAGAGCTTGTCGAGGTCGACGAGAGCCCAGTGAGCCAAGTCCGAGCACATCGAGCAGATCTAGCCGAGGAGGTCCAGTCGACGAACCACCCTACTCGAGGTCGACGAGCCGTGGTCGAGGTCGAGTAGAGCCGTTTCCAGAAACTTCTCGACTAGAATTTGTTACCGAATATTAGTTTCTCGAATCCCGCTTTCTAGATTAATTAGAATTTCGAAAATCTGAGAATAGATGTTGTCGTGTCAAGTTAGTTTTCAAAATTTTATGTTAGGTCGGAAATCCGTTCCATGATTTTTAAAATCCGATTTAACAAGTTTTTCCTTTAAATTCCGCTTTTAAATTCATTTTTATTTTCTTTTCTAAAAAAATAGGATTTAAAAATCCGAGCATTTACAACCACAACTTCTGACCCTTCCCGCGGACCACTAGCGCTAGCTAGACACAATTTCAAGCATGTTGTCAGGTCACCAATCATCCTCCTTCCTTCATTGAACCCTTCAGGTAATTTTCCCTAAATCCTCAATTTTTTAGGGTTTTTCGAAGTTGGTAAATTTGGGTATTAAGTGTGTGATTGTGAGTTTTATTGTGAGGATTTTTTTTACTGACATTCCGACATAGGGTGTGGATTCAGCTTGGGGAGTGATGTGTTTCGATCTCTCTGCTTGGACAATTTCTTAATAATAAACAAGCAAGCTCAAATTACATGTGCAAAACTTTTAACTTTATATATATATATATATTGTTCCAGAGTGCACACCCCTTAAGATATACCTTGTGTCTAAATCTTGTTAGTTGATTAAATAGAATGGATGACCATGATTAAAAGGAATTTCTCTTTTTTTTTTATTCAAGATGTGGGTCCCGGCGGGGTAAAAAGCAATCACCCTCCTTCCACCACCCCCATTCTTTTTTTTTTTTGGATTTGTTTTTTGTAAGCCGATTTTAATATTTTTTTTAAAAAAAAATATGAGGGATTTTTTGGTGGAATCACTGATTTAATTTGTTTTTAAAATTTTTCAATTCAACTGAATAATATTTCACATATTATCGAATAATATATATTTCATTTTTTCATCCATTTCAGATCAAATTTTACCAATTCTACTGAATAATATGTCACATACTACCGAATAATTTTTGTTTTTTGTCAATCAATTTTATTTTTGACTCCGATTTAATTTTTATGCATTCAATTTTGAAATATTATTCGGTAGAATAATTATATTTGTTGGGAAATAGAAACAACATTATTCAATAGAATGTATGAGTATTCAGTGGTACAGGAATGATTATTCGGTCGTATATGAGAGGTTTTTATGATGTCTATTAAACCGAAAGCTCCATATACCAACGAATAATAATTCAAATTTCACCGAATAATTAAAAACACTAACAACCAAAATTTGACTCATTCATCTGAATAATTAACGAATAGCATCCAAACTACATTTCATTCGAACTGAGGTCCAACTTAACACACCACCATGTCCCCCACCCCCACCCCAACCCCAGTACCCAACTCGGCCACTCCCACCCCCACCCCCATCGACGGTTTCAATTTACGAGCTTTTCCGATTGGTCGTCCTCGCCCTCACAGTCCCCGACTACTACTGCGGCTTCGTCTTCAAGAACAAGCAGTCTCCAAATTTGAATGCCTTTTGGAAATCAAACCCCAAACAAGCTACAGTACGAAAATGAAAGCGAAGGAAATTAAACGTAAATCGTGGATCAAATTTGAGCTTGAATTAGTAAGAATGCAGAGCGAGAGAGATACCAAAGATACCCGCCCAATCACAAGAACGAGAGAGATCGACAGATTCAGAGCTCCCTTCGACCGGCAGAATTGACGGGGAGGAGAAATCGGAAAAGGGAGTGGAGGTGACGAATTGCGGGTTGGACGAGTGACGCTCAGAGATGGCGGAGTCGGATGAGGGCGGTTTCCTTGGCAGAGGTGACAATGGCGAGATCCAATTGCCTTGAAGCCATGGCAGACGCGATCCTCCTACGAGGCAACCACCAAACCCCCCGCCGACGGAATCTTCCTGTTGGGAAAAAGGAAAAAAAACCATATCCGGTCAAACCCATTTGGGATTGGACCAGAAATAGCCACCCTCGCCTACACCGTCACTTTCGCTCTTCACCGTCGCCTATGGACCACGCCTAGGGTTGCGCCTCCGCCTCGCTTTGGCTCCACGGGTCCACAAGTGGCGGTGTTGGGAGGCAAGTGGCGGCGATTGGCAGTGACGTCGAGGGCAAAGAGGAAGGTTGTTTGCAGCAATTGGGAGGGCAGCGTGTCGAATCGATCGACGGCGGCTGCGACGGTGAGATCCAGTCGAAGTAGATTGCCCTTCGCCGTTGCTGATGGGATTGAGCTGTTTTTTGAGACGGTGAGATCCAATCGACGGCGGCTGCGACGGTGAGATCCAGTCGAAGGTGACAATGGGATTGAGCTATTTTTTGAGTCAGACATTGTAAAAAATTGGAGAATGCTCAAATTTAAGGAAGATTGTATTTTGTTTTTCATCCATTTCTTTTTTGAAAAATGAAATGGTGAATTTTTTTTAAGTCTTAAATACTCCAAAATAAAATTTTAGTTGGAGATCTATACTTGTAATATGAGATTGAGGCCAATTGTACGAGGGAATTGAGTTTGTTAAAGGATTTTTAGTCGCTTTAATCCTTGCAAATATATTTGACTAATCTAATTGATAAGTTATATAAGTGTGGATCGAACACACAAAGAATCAAATATTTATAATGAAATAATATATGCTATGAGAACAAGAAGACCCGAGGGGGTGTTGAGGTTTAGGCTATCTAAGAAAGAAAAAATAAACAAAACAAAACAAAGAAAACGAAATAGTTTTGGAGAAACAAATAAGACATCCTGGTTCAGGTCAATCAATATGATCAACAATTAGGTTTCATTCTTTGGTCATTAAATAGCCTAATCACAAGTTGTTTTAGTGGGTTGTGGGGATAACATCTATTAATATTACTAATTCTGCTAGCATTTTGCTGACGTGTCACGCCCACAATTAAAGTTGAATTTTTTATTCAAATGAGATTTTCTTATTGGTCAATATTATTATGGAAACTTTAAAATATTTGTTTCCTATTTTAAATATGATTTGAATCCATTCCTTTTTTTATTTTCGGTTATATTGTCGCAAATATTGAGACATGTTTCCATTTTTTTCCCGATTGCAATCTCTTTTCGGTTATATTGCTGATGTGTCACGCTCACAATTAAACTTGAATTTTTTATTCAAATGGTATTTTCTTATTGGTCAATATTATTGCTGAAATTTTAAAATATCCGTTTCCTATTTTAAACATATTTGTTTCCTATTTTTATACTAAAATATTATTTAATTTGATATGTTGTATGTCAATTTGTGATCTATTTTAATCGTCTACGTACATTGAACATTCGTCAATTCTTGGCTGATTTTATTCTTGGATATTGACATTGTGGATTTATCATTTTTAACCGATTGCAATATTCCCCACAATGTCTATATACAACGAACATGTAATAATCAATTTGTAAATATTCGATTTCAAAAATTAATTATAAAAATCAATTAGAGCCAAATAAGTGTTATTTTATAATTTAATTATTTTAGACATCTTAAATGACTATCGAAAAATAAATAATATTTTAAGACTCACAAGCATTACTAATGCTTATTTTACATCTTGGAAGAGGCTTCTTTTCTTAGATCACTTTTCTACCTTTAAGGATCTTTTTTTTACCATCTTACCTTTATTTTCACTATTAATTTCTCGATCTTTCTAACCATCTTTCCCATGAAAATAATTGTTGTGAGCTGAATCTGCCATGTTTTACAGTAACTTTTATATCGATTTCTGTATACATTGCATTCATTTGGGTTTAGATAGTACATAATCTATGTAGTTTATGTTTATTTGCCAAATTATGGAATCTACACCAGTTTCTGTTTAATTCGCAGAAATCGAGGCATTTTACATCAATTCTACAGAAGGTCGGAAAAGCTCGGAAAACCACTACAGAAGTCCAAGGTCAAAGCAGCGGAACCAAGCTGAAGGTCAAGGCTACTCGATCTCGAGTGGGCCCTACTCGACATAGACGAGCATGTCCGAGCACAGCTTGGTCGAGCAGAGCCTGATCGAGCAAACCAGACCAACCCGGCTCCGGACCCTACTCGATCTCGAGGACCACTGGTCGAGATCGAAGAAGCCTCAGCGCCACACCCGGAGTCAACAAGGAAAGGAGCCGAGGAAGACCAGGCGGGACTCGCTGCCAGCGACTCGACTCGCTGCAGCGGATCGCTCGCTGCCGCGGAAAAACTCGCTGCCAGCGGAAGAGGCAACTCGCGGAAGCGGAAAGAAAGGCCACCGCTCTAGTCGATCTCGAGGACCCTTTGTCGTGGTCGACGAGCGCCTGAGTCCAGATCCGGAGTCCATCGAGTAGAGTCACTCGAGAAGACCTAGTCGGCAAGTCAGTCTACTCGAGGTCGACAAGGGCTTGTCGAGATCGACGAGCGCCTGAGGAGCCTTGGCCGAGCCTTGTCGAGTAGAGCCACCCGAGGAGACCTAGTCGATGATCAGTCCTACTCGACATCGACAAGAGCTTGTCGAGGTCGACGAGAGCCCAGTGAGCCAAGTCCGAGCACATCGAGCAGATCTAGCCGAGGAGGTCCAGTCGACGAACCACCCTACTCGAGGTCGACGAGCCGTGGTCGAGGTCGAGTAGAGCCGTTTCCAGAAACTTCTCGACTAGAATTTGTTACCGAATATTAGTTTCTCGAATCCCGCTTTCTAGATTAATTAGAATTTCGAAAATCTGAGAATAGATGTTGTCGTGTCAAGTTAGTTTTCAAAATTTTATGTTAGGTCGGAAATCCGTTCCATGATTTTTAAAATCCGATTTAACAAGTTTTTCCTTTAAATTCCGCTTTTAAATTCATTTTTATTTTCTTTTCTAAAAAAATAGGATTTAAAAATCCGAGCATTTACAACCACAACTTCTGACCCTTCCCGCGGACCACTAGCGCTAGCTAGACACAATTTCAAGCATGTTGTCAGGTCACCAATCATCCTCCTTCCTTCATTGAACCCTTCAGGTAATTTTCCCTAAATCCTCAATTTTTTAGGGTTTTTCGAAGTTGGTAAATTTGGGTATTAAGTGTGTGATTGTGAGTTTTATTGTGAGGATTTTTTTTACTGACATTCCGACATAGGGTGTGGATTCAGCTTGGGGAGTGATGTGTTTCGATCTCTCTGCTTGGACAATTTCTTAATAATAAACAAGCAAGCTCAAATTACATGTGCAAAACTTTTAACTTTATATATATATATATTGTTCCAGAGTGCACACCCCTTAAGATATACCTTGTGTCTAAATCTTGTTAGTTGATTAAATAGAATGGATGACCATGATTAAAAGGAATTTCTCTTTTTTTTTTATTCAAGATGTGGGTCCCGGCGGGGTAAAAAGCAATCACCCTCCTTCCACCACCCCCATTCTTTTTTTTTTTTTTGGATTTGTTTTTTGTAAGCCGATTTTAATATTTTTTAAAAAAAAAAATATGAGGGATTTTTTGGTGGAATCACTGATTTAATTTGTTTTTAAAATTTTTCAATTCAACTGAATAATATTTCACATATTATCGAATAATATATATTTCATTTTTTCATCCATTTCAGATCAAATTTTACCAATTCTACTGAATAATATGTCACATACTACCGAATAATTTTTGTTTTTTGTCAATCAATTTTATTTTTGACTCCGATTTAATTTTTATGCATTCAATTTTGAAATATTATTCGGTAGAATAATTATATTTGTTGGGAAATAGAAACAACATTATTCAATAGAATGTATGAGTATTCAGTGGTACAGGAATGATTATTCGGTCGTATATGAGAGGTTTTTATGATGTCTATTAAACCGAAAGCTCCATATACCAACGAATAATAATTCAAATTTCACCGAATAATTAACAACACTAACAACCAAAATTTGACTCATTCATCTGAATAATTAACGAATAGCATCCAAACTACATTTCATTCGAACTGAGGTCCAACTTAACACACCACCATGTCCCCCACCCCCACCCCAACCCCAGTACCCAACTCGGCCACTCCCACCCCCACCCCCATCGACGGTTTCAATTTACGAGCTTTTCCGATTGGTCGTCCTCGCCCTCACAGTCCCCGACTACTACTGCGGCTTCGTCTTCAAGAACAAGCAGTCTCCAAATTTGAATGCCTTTTGGAAATCAAACCCCAAACAAGCTACAGTACGAAAATGAAAGCGAAGGAAATTAAACGTAAATCGTGGATCAAATTTGAGCTTGAATTAGTAAGAATGCAGAGCGAGAGAGATACCAAAGATACCCGCCCAATCACAAGAACGAGAGAGATCGACAGATTCAGAGCTCCCTTCGACCGGCAGAATTGACGGGGAGGAGAAATCGGAAAAGGGAGTGGAGGTGACGAATTGCGGGTTGGACGAGTGACGCTCAGAGATGGCGGAGTCGGATGAGGGCGGTTTCCTTGGCAGAGGTGACAATGGCGAGATCCAATTGCCTTGAAGCCATGGCAGACGCGATCCTCCTACGAGGCAACCACCAAACCCCCCGCCGACGGAATCTTCCTGTTGGGAAAAAGGAAAAAAAACCATATCCGGTCAAACCCATTTGGGATTGGACCAGAAATAGCCACCCTCGCCTACACCGTCACTTTCGCTCTTCACCGTCGCCTATGGACCACGCCTAGGGTTGCGCCTCCGCCTCGCTTTGGCTCCACGGGTCCACAAGTGGCGGTGTTGGGAGGCAAGTGGCGGCGATTGGCAGTGACGTCGAGGGCAAAGAGGAAGGTTGTTTGCAGCAATTGGGAGGGCAGCGTGTCGAATCGATCGACGGCGGCTGCGACGGTGAGATCCAGTCGAAGTAGATTGCCCTTCGCCGTTGCTGATGGGATTGAGCTGTTTTTTGAGACGGTGAGATCCAATCGACGGCGGCTGCGACGGTGAGATCCAGTCGAAGGTGACAATGGGATTGAGCTATTTTTTGAGTCAGACATTGTAAAAAATTGGAGAATGCTCAAATTTAAGGAAGATTGTATTTTGTTTTTCATCCATTTCTTTTTTGAAAAATGAAATGGTGAATTTTTTTTAAGTCTTAAATACTCCAAAATAAAATTTTAGTTGGAGATCTATACTTGTAATATGAGATTGAGGCCAATTGTACGAGGGAATTGAGTTTGTTAAAGGATTTTTAGTCGCTTTAATCCTTGCAAATATATTTGACTAATCTAATTGATAAGTTATATAAGTGTGGATCGAACACACAAAGAATCAAATATTTATAATGAAATAATATATGCTATGAGAACAAGAAGACCCGAGGGGGTGTTGAGGTTTAGGCTATCTAAGAAAGAAAAAATAAACAAAACAAAACAAAGAAAACGAAATAGTTTTGGAGAAACAAATAAGACATCCTGGTTCAGGTCAATCAATATGATCAACAATTAGGTTTCATTCTTTGGTCATTAAATAGCCTAATCACAAGTTGTTTTAGTGGGTTGTGGGGATAACATCTATTAATATTACTAATTCTGCTAGCATTTTGCTGACGTGTCACGCCCACAATTAAAGTTGAATTTTTTATTCAAATGAGATTTTCTTATTGGTCAATATTATTATGGAAACTTTAAAATATTTGTTTCCTATTTTAAATATGATTTGAATCCATTCCCTTTTTTTATTTTCGGTTATATTGTCGCAAATATTGAGACATGTTTCCATTTTTTTCCCGATTGCAATCTCTTTTCGGTTATATTACTGATGTGTCACGCTCACAATTAAACTTGAATTTTTTATTCAAATGGTATTTTCTTATTGGTCAATATTATTGCTGAAATTTTAAAATATCCGTTTCCTATTTTAAACATATTTGTTTCCTATTTTTATACTAAAATATTATTTAATTTGATATGTTGTATGTCAATTTGTGATCTATTTTAATCGTCTACGTACATTGAACATTCGTCAATTCTTGGCTGATTTTATTCTTGGATATTGACATTGTTGATTTATCATTTTTAACCGATTGCAATATTCCCCACAATGTCTATATACAACAAACATGTAATAATCAATTTGTAAATATTCGATTTCAAAAATTAATTATAAAAATCAATTAGAGCCAAATAAGTGTTATTTTATAATTTAATTATTTTAGACATCTTAAATGACTATCGAAAAATAAATAATATTTTAAGACTCACAAGCATTACTAATGCTTATTTTACATCTTGGAAGAGGCTTCTTTTCTTAGATCACTTTTCTACCTTTAAGGATCTTTTTTTTACCATCTTACCTTTATTTTCACTATTAATTTCTCGATCTTTCTAACCATCTTTCCCATGAAAATAATTGTTGTGAGCTGAATCTGCCATGTTTTACAGTAACTTTTATATCGATTTCTGTATACATTGCATTCATTTGGGTTTAGATAGTACATAATCTATGTAGTTTATGTTTATTTGCCAAATTATGGAATCTACACCAGTTTCTGTTTAATTCGCAGAAATCGAGGCATTTTACATCAATTCTACAGAAGGTCGGAAAAGCTCGGAAAACCACTACAGAAGTCCAAGGTCAAAGCAGCGGAACCAAGCTGAAGGTCAAGGCTACTCGATCTCGAGTGGGCCCTACTCGACATAGACGAGCATGTCCGAGCACAGCTTGGTCGAGCAGAGCCTGATCGAGCAAACCAGACCAACCCGGCTCCGGACCCTACTCGATCTCGAGGACCACTGGTCGAGATCGAAGAAGCCTCAGCGCCACACCCGGAGTCAACAAGGAAAGGAGCCGAGGAAGACCAGGCGGGACTCGCTGCCAGCGACTCGACTCGCTGCAGCGGATCGCTCGCTGCCGCGGAAAAACTCGCTGCCAGCGGAAGAGGCAACTCGCGGAAGCGGAAAGAAAGGCCACCGCTCTAGTCGATCTCGAGGACCCTTTGTCGTGGTCGACGAGCGCCTGAGTCCAGATCCGGAGTCCATCGAGTAGAGTCACTTGAGAAGACCTAGTCGGCAAGTCAGTCTACTCGAGGTCGACAAGGGCTTGTCGAGATCGACGAGCGCCTGAGGAGCCTTGGCCGAGCCTTGTCGAGTAGAGCCACCCGAGGAGACCTAGTCGATGATCAGTCCTACTCGACATCGACAAGAGCTTGTCGAGGTCGACGAGAGCCCAGTGAGCCAAGTCCGAGCACATCGAGCAGATCTAGCCGAGGAGGTCCAGTCGACGAACCACCCTACTCAAGGTCGACGAGCCGTGGTCGAGGTCGAGTAGAGCCGTTTCCAGAAACTTCTCGACTAGACCTGTCCGAGTAGAATTGAGATTCCTTAGGCGCGAAGGAGTCAATTTGGCCGAAAATCTATCCGATTCCATCAAGTCTATCCATGGGAGACAAGATCTATCAAGACATGAAGACTTACCTATTTAGATTTATCTTTTTCCTTTTAGATTTATTTCCATAAAGCAATTTATTTATCCTTTCAAGTTTTAGATATAATTTTAGATAGAGATAGATATCTTCTTTCCTAGAATAGCTAGGGAATGAAGCCTATAAATAAGGCCCTATGGGGCTCAGTTTTATTCATTCCATATCACAATTCAATTTCACACACAATTAGTTAGTTCCACAGGGAAGTTTAGGAGTTCTAAGGTTTTTAGGGTTTTGGCTTTCTGCAAAAGTTGATTGCCGAGATTGTAAAGGCTTTTGAATATAGTTTTATGCAAGTTATTTCTTTTCATTTAATGTCTGCGATTGCAATGAGGCGTGAGTAGTCCACCCACTTCTGGGGCTGGGGTGAGCTCGACGGTGGCCATGTGAGGCGATGCGATAAAGGTCAGATTTTTTGTGCGATTCATCTTCTATCCCTATGAGCATGATTCTTTTGCGAGAGTTGAAGGTGATCCTTGTTTGTGTTATTGAAGCGAAAGTGTTCTTAATGCAACCTGGATTAATTATGTGAAAAAGGGTTAGTAACAATTAGGGTTTATGCGAAAGCCTCTATTTGCCTATTTGTTAATGATGAAAGTTATTTGATGGAAAGCATGATCTTTTATGCCTTTATGTGTTACTTTGCATGGTTATCGTTGTGGTGTTGAAACCCTGGCTTTGGAAGTCTTTTAATATATTGAAGTTTATTTCTGTCGAAATTCTGAATTTTGGTTCGAAAATTTGCCCTTTTAAAGTTTATGTCTTTTACTGTACTCGACATAGAGGAGCCTTTGTCGACCTCGAGTAGTGTCTTGTCGAGGTCGAGTAGGGGTTGGTCTTGGTCGAGTTGAAGTTTTCTCTGTTGTCGTCGATTTTTTGTTTTCTGTCGAGTTACTCTTGTCGATCTCGAGGAGCCTCTTGTCGAGGTCGAGTAGCTCTTTGCCCTTTGCTTTTCGTTTTTGCTTTGCTTTATTTCTTGCTTTGTTCTTTGCTTTTGTTTTAGTTACCCTTGCCGGGTTTATTTGTTTCTTTCCTTTCTGTGTTTCTGTCTTTCTGCTGCTTCTGTGAGAATTTACAGCTACCTGAGAACTGCTGACGTGCTTCCTCGTGGATTCGAACCTGACTTTTCTCTTACTACAACGGGAGGAAGTCTTGTATTTATTTGCTGAGACAGGGAAGTCAGTCTGAACTCTATTTTATATTTATTTCATACTTGACACATCCTCCTACAACAACAAATTGGCGCCGTTGCCGGGGAAGCAATCATTCGCGCCTTAGGTAGTCAGTTCTCACTTTTCTCTTGAGTGAATTCGCAGGTGTATGCGTTGTTCTGGTCAAACACCTGAGTTTGACAGCTTAGACGAACCGGAGCGCTACCTACACATCCACTCTAAACTCAAAAGGATCATGGCGGCCGCTGAGACACAGGAACAGCTGGTCGCTAGGCTTACCAGGGAATTGGCCGCAAAGGATGCTGCTATCGCCGGTAAAGATGCTGCTATCACCGCTGAGAGAGCAGCAAGGGAACAAGCACAGGCTGAGCTTGCCCAATATCCAACCACGGCAGAGGACTACATGCACCCAACTCTCGTCGTGCCTGAATCGGCGATCCTAATCCATGATAACTCTTTTGAAATTTGCACTCAGTTTCTTATAGAGCTTAAAAATAATGCCTTTTATGGTAGATTTAATGAGTGTCCTCTTGAGCATATTACAAACTTTTCTGACATGTGCCGTACTATTGCTGAAGGTACAACCCTGGAATATGTCAAGATGAAATCTTTTCGCTGGTCTCTCGCTGGGCCTGCACTGAAATGGCTGGAAGGGCTGAAAGCAAAATCACTCACAACCTGGGCCCAAGTAGAGCAAGTGTTTCTGAACAAATTCTTCCCACCTGCCAAAACAGCACATCTCCGCCAAAGAATCACCGCCTTCAAACAGAAGCAAGGGGAACCGCTGACAAAGGCATGGGAGCGCTACAAGGAACTTCTGCGATCTTGCCCTACTCATGGACAGCCATCCTACGTCATCCAGGAGATCTTCTTCAACTCTCTGGATCAAGTCACAAAGGATAGGATCAACCACTATACTCGCTATGAGTATCTGACAATGCCGCCAAGTGACGCATGAGGTGTGCTAGAGAAGCTCACTAACTACGACAACAAGTATGGGTCTACTGCAACCTATAAAGAGAACCCATACGCCAGGCCAGCACCATCCATGCCCCTACATGAGCCACCTAAGGAGATTGATCCTGATGTTAGGGAGCAATACTACAGAGACCAGAATAAGAAGCTCATCAAGCAAGTAAAGTATCTCTCTGTCAACCAGCCTTGCATAGAATGCGGATCGCAAAGGCACACCACTCCTGAGTGCCCACAGACAGAGCAAGTCAGGCTGGCAGAGCACCATGAGGATGCAGCTTACGCAGGGGGTCCCAATCGCTACATGGGGGACCAAAGGTTTCAGCAACCACAATGGAACCAAGGTGTCCCTAGGAATCCCCCGCCCTACAGAGCTCCAGGACATCCGGAAATGGAGCAAAAAAAGGATGATATACAGACATTCCTGGAGGAAATACGGAGAAACCACTCAGAAACAAGGCAATCTTTCAACTCCGTCTATACTCAGATGCAAGGTGTCAACTCTAGGCTTGGGGAAATTGATATCTGGCGGAAAACGGTTGATACACAGATTGGTCAGCTAGCAGCAGGAATCCCCAGACAGTCAGGGTCACTTCCAGGATCTTCAGAACCAAATCCTAAGGGAAAGACTGGACACATCGCTGCTATAAAACTCAGAAGCGGCCATCAACTGCAAGAGCCAGAGGTCGGAAAGCAGCAGAACGACGAGGAACAGCAAGTCGATCTCGACAAAGCCGTGGTCGATCTCGACAGGTCCGTCGTCGACCTCTAGGAGAAAATTCCAGAATCTTCGTCTGCACCACACAGCAACTCGACTGGACCCAATCTGGTCGATGTCGACAAAGGCCTTGTCGATGTCGAGGAGCCCCTGGTCGACATAGAGAAATCTGCAACACCTCCGACGTCTGTTCTGGCTCCGAATCAGAAAAAGAAGCTGCATTTCCCCACAAAATCTCTAAAGGACCCGGCGGAGAAAAAGTTTCAGCGCTTTATCAAGATGCTTCAGAAACTCAACGTCACCATCCCCTTCACATAAGCTCTCAATGAAATGCCATCTTATGTCAAGTTCCTGAAGGAGATTCTGAGCAAAAAGCGATCGATGGCGGAAATCACGGAGGAGTGCAGCCATCTGGACATATTGGAGAAGAGGCCGGATCCAGGTAAGTTTGCTATAACTATTGGATTTGGTCCATACAAAATTAATGCCCTATGTGATCTTGGAGCTAGTGTGAGTATAATGCCTTTAACAATTTGGTCCAAGATTAAGATAGGTGCCCTGGAGCCTGTGGATGCTAGACTTTACATGGCCAACAACACGGTGGTCATCCCCACAGGCATGGTGGAAAATGTCCCAGTACAAGTAGGTAAATTCTTCGTCCCTGCTGATTTCTTAATAGTTGATATGCAAGAAGATCCTGCTTGTCCAATTATCTTAGGAAGACCATTCTTGGCGACGGTGGATGCCAACATAAGCGTAAGGAAAGGAGTGCTCACCTTCAACATCAGTGATGAGGTAATTGAGTATTCCTTTAATAAAACTGAAAGGCATACAGGTCCAATGGAAGAGGTCAAATCTATCTCAGCTGGCTATATCACATGCGGGGAACCCAAGGTCAGAAATATGACCCCTGAGGAGCTGGAAAAGAGGGACATGGAGGCCCAGGTGGAGGAGATCATGGCAATCCTCATGGAGAACACAGAGAATCCAATCGACACGGACCAAGGTAAGTCGTTGTGGATTCATTATTTTTCGGATGCCTTGACAGGGACTAAGTATGGGGTCAAGATCGACCAAGGCTCCTCGACATCGAGTAGAGCCCTAGTCGATCTCGACCAGACCAAGGAGCCTCCACCGGCACCAGCGTCGTCGAGCAGCAAACCAGAGGAGCCACCCTACTCGACCTCGAGTAGACTTGTCGAAGTCGACCACCAGTGCCCTAGCTCGACTCCATCCTCCTCGACACAGAAGCCGCCTGACGAACCAGCCTCGTCGATCTCGACTAAGCTTGTCGAGATCGACCACCACCCGGCGCCACCAGAGCCTGCTTCATCGATGCTGCAGCAACCAGGAGGAGAGCCCTCGTCGATCTCGACTAAGCTTGTCGAGATCGACCACCACTCGGAGAGCCCAGCCCCGCCTTCCTCGATGAGCCAACCACCAGGAGCGGAGTCCTCGTCGAGGTCGACCAGTCTTGTCGAGATCGACAAGCCCCTGTCTTAGTAGACTTCTGCCTCTTCGACCAGACCACCACCAGGACCAACAGTCTTGTCGAGATCGACTAGCCCTAGTCGAGATCGACCAAACACAGTGGTTCCCGATTCCGTCTCTGCGAAGGTAAGCCAAGGTATGGATCTTTCTTCTCCTATTTCCATTAAAGATTTATCTATACATGGGAGAGGTCTGCCTTGGTATGTGCGATTGCGCAGGATATCCAATGATGAGCCTAAGGAATATGAAGTTGGAGACAAGCTCTATGTGATGTGATCCTAATCGTCAATGAGTTTAACGGCTTTATCTTACAAAGCTTTGTCTCTAGAGCCAAACATCAACCCTCGTTTGAGAAAACTGTGTGGCGACACCGTCGTATTTTGGCTCTCTTGGGCTGCATAAAATTCCGATTGAAGCCGTTGAGCACTTGTTGGAAAGCTATTTTAAGCGGCTACAACTTCTATGAAGAATACGTCTCCTAAATCAGCCTTGAAGATGCTCGAATTCGACATTCTTTTCAGAAGTTAAAATCTGAATGATTTTCATGCTTTTATTTCTATTTAAATAAATCCCACATCGATTAGCGATGCTTGGGGGCTACATTTTCATTCTATATATTTCTTGTAAGAACTTCATTTTAAATCAAGTCAAGTTTAGTTGAGTTAAAGGTTAAGCCACTAAATAGCTTCCTATGATTCCGGGTTAAGGATCGAGTTCTTGGTGAGAGGCTAAGAGCGAACCCTTTGGTGAGAGGCCGAGGGTGACACCCTAGTGAGAGGCGAAGGTGTCAAAGGGTTGAGATCCTCGGAGTGCGATTCCGAGAGGATTGAGATCGAGTGTAGGGGATTCAAGGGTGAGAGGCCTGCGAATCTTGCTCCACATATCCCTTTTTTCAGTTTTTATAAACCACAAAAATTAGTCCCACAAAAAGAGTGTTCGAAAGCTCGAGCCTTGGTCGATCCGGTCCTCGGGTCTCATCAAGTGGTATCAGAGCTAATCGACTCAAGTCCATCGAGCTTCGATAATTGAGTGGTTTCTTCCTAGTCAAAATGTTCAAGAAGACGAGTTCCAAGCTTTTGTCCGAAGAGTACATCCGATGGGCCATTCGAGCCTATGATGATGGGTACCTTCATTGGAGCGAAATGGATGGTGCTACATATGATGTAATTGATCAAGAGCTCCGGAGGAGATATCGAAAGAGAAGGGCTCGAGAGGATGAGGCTCGGCGTAAGAAGAAAGTTGAACCACCTTGGCAAGAGATCCGCAAGCTCGCGGAAGAGTCAATGCAACAGGTACGGGAAATGCGAAAAGTCGTCAACACATTGGGGTCGACGCTATCGAAGCCCACAACAGCCCCACGTCTCTCTTCAAGGACGGCATCCTCTACCGTCATGGGTGAAGCACTTGAGATTAAAGAAGGGCAGTCCAAAGATGGTTCGATCATGTCTGAGCTTAAGAAAGATGAGGAAATCATCCAGCTTTCTAATGTTGCGCTTTCCAAGAAGGAGAAACGGACGCCAACCGAGGTACCTATCTTTCTTAATTCCATGTCGACTAAGTGGTTGGATGCAACCCCTTTCATTCCCTGTTGCATGCCTTTCACGATTCATGAAGAAGAGGGGATTCAAGATCCGATCAAGGAAGAAGAAGCATGTTCGAAGAAGTCGCTCGTTTCCATCATGGATTCGATGACGAATCCTTTTCAAGGGGAGGAGGATGATGTGATCCTAATCGTCAATGAGTTTAACGGCTTTATCTTACAAAGCTTTGTCTCTAGAGCCAAACATCAACCCTCGTTTGAGAAAACTGTGTGGCGACACCGTCGTATTTTGGCTCTCTTGGGCTGCATAAAATTCCGATTGAAGCCGTTGAGCACTTGTTGGAAAGCTATTTTAAGCGGCTACAACTTCTATGAAGAATACGTCTCCTAAATCAGCCTTGAAGATGCTCGAATTCGACATTCTTTTCAGAAGTTAAAATCTGAATGATTTTCATGCTTTTATTTCTATTTAAATAAATCCCACATCGATTAGCGATGCTTGGGGGCTACATTTTCATTCTATATATTTCTTGTAAGAACTTCATTTTAAATCAAGTCAAGTTTAGTTGAGTTAAAGGTTAAGCCACTAAATAGCTTCCTATGATTCCGGGTTAAGGATCGAGTTCTTGGTGAGAGGCTAAGAGCGAACCCTTTGGTGAGAGGCCGAGGGTGACACCCTAGTGAGAGGCGAAGGTGTCAAAGGGTCGAGATCCTCGGAGTGCGATTCCGAGAGGATTGAGATCGAGTGTAGGAGATTCAAGGGTGAGAGGCCTGCGAATCTTGCTCCACATATCCCTTTTTTCCAGTTTCCATAAACCACAAAAATTAGTCCCACAAAAAGAGTGTTCGAAAGCTCGAGCCTTGGTCGATCGATCCTTCGGGCTTCATCACTATGTCTCTAAATCAAAGGATCATTGGTTTCCCAATAAATTCAACAAGAACCGGATGGGACCGTTCGTGGTGAACAAGATCCATTCTGGAGGATTACAGCTGATAGACAAGAATGGAGTCTTATTTGAGGCCCAAGCTACATGGGCCCTGCAGATGCCACCTTGAGCATTAATGGAAAGTCGGCCTAGGACATTTGAGACTTTGTTTTTTGTTTTTGGTTTTGAACACTTTTAGTTTTGCTATTATGGGTATATGTCTTCTACTTTTCAGGTCAATGGATAGAACCAAGTCTTACTCGGCCAGGAGATGCTCCATTCGAAACTTTGAGGCCCTGCACACCTGTCTTGTGAGTTTCTTTCTTTACCCTTACCTTGTTTTTTTTATACAGTGAGGACACTGTAATGTTTAAGTATGGGGTGGGGGAAGGGCTTACTTTGTGCATATTGATCATATTTGACATTATTTGTGCATACTTGTGCATTATTTCTTGGAATTGCTACATGGCTATTTTGGAATTCATTATTGATTTATGTGCTTATATATGCATGTTTTCCAAAATTTGAGAAAAATGACCCCCATTGAAAATTTTAATTAATGTCATGGAAGCTTATATTGAACTCGACGATGCAAAATTAGATTCATTAGAGATATAGCATGAAATTGCCTAGTAAAGGGAAGTCACAATGAAGTGCATTATTTATTTAAAACCATAAAAGGAGGTAAAATTTGAAGTTGCTTTTGACATGTTGCATGATAAGATGATAGAGGACTTTATATTTCCATATAATGCTCATATGTTTATAATCCTAGCCATACCTATGCTTATGCATCACAAAAGCCATAATATGCCGTATTTCAAATATTGCTCCACATGATCTAAATATTGTCATTCTTTACCCTATCCGGGGATTATGTTGAGAATGATGTTACATTATGGAGATGTTATATGGTGTTTGTGTTGTTATCATTATTGGAGTTTGGAAGGAATTTGTTTAAAATATATGGAAAATTTAATGAGTGAAAGAAAATCCAATCACCTCAGGAGATAAAGGTAGATTGACCCTGCTCTCTGAGATAATAGTTTGGAGAGATGGGACACATTGTGAGGAGTCCAAAGCACTAAGTATCCGGGGCCATTCATGACACCCATGTTTGCGACTCGCGAGAAGGCAGTGCTGAGGTTAGAGAGGTAAAAGCATTATTATTGAAAAAAGCATTATGAAAGGTGATGAATCAAATGGAAGAAGGAATGTGGAAATACAAATTTGGAAAGTACTACATTTCCCCGGATCATTAGCACCACATTGCCAGAAATTGCCCACCTTTTTGCCTTTTACCAATCTACTCCTTCATGAGCTTAAATTAAAGTCTTCTTGATTATCAATGCTTTGTCACGAATGAATGTTTTGCATAACCCTCCTTTTGTGAGTAGATGTTGCTTTTACATATTTGCACATGCATGAATCTGTGACACTAGTACCTTTTCGAGGATGGTAATTGATTGGAGGGACATATAAGAATGAATCTAATATGTTGAGAGTTTGAATTCTTCCCCTGAATGACAAATAAAAGTATTGCTTGAGGACAAGCAAGCTTAAGTATGGGGTGTTTGTTGTGAGCTGAATCTGCCATGTTTTACAGTAACTTTTATATCGATTTCTGTATACATTGCATTCATTTGGGTTTAGATAGTACAGAATCAATGTAGTTTATGTTTATTTGCCAACTTATGGAATCTACACCAGTTTCTGTTTAATTCGCAGAAATCGAGGCATTTTCCAGCAATTCTACAGAAGGTCGGAAAAGCGCGGAAAACCACTACAGAAGTCCAAGGTCAAAGCAGTGGAACCAAGCTGAAGGTCAAGGCTACTCGATCTCGAGTGGGCCCTACTCGACATAGACGAGCATGTCCGAGCACAGCTTGGTCGAGCAGAGCCTGATCGAGCAAACCAGACCAACCCGGCTCCGGACCCTACTCGATCTCGAGGACCACTGGTCGAGATCGACGAAGCCTCAGCGCCACACCCGGAGTCAACAAGGAGAGGAGCCGAGGACGACCAGGCGGGACTCGCTGCCAGCGACTCGACTCGCTGCAGCGGATCGCTCGCTGCAGCGGATCGCTCGCTTCCGCGGAAAAACTCGCTGCCAGCGGAAGAGGCAACTCGCGGAAGCGGAAAGAAAGGACACCGCTCTAGTCGATCTCGAGGACCCTTTGTCGAGGTCGACGAGCGCCTGAGTCCAGATCCGGAGTCCATCGAGTAGAGTCACTCGAGAAGACCTAGTCAGCAAGTCAGTCTACTCGAGGTCGACAAGGGCTTGTCGAGATCGACGAGTGCCTGAGGAGCCTTGTCCGAGCCTTGTTGAGTAGAGCCACCCGAGGAGACCTAGTCGATGATCAGTCCTACTCGACATCGACAAGAGCTTGTCGAGGTCGACGAGAGCCCAGTGAGCCAAGTCCGAGCACATCGAGCAGATCTAGCCGAGGAGGTCCAGTCGACGAACCACCCTACTCGAGATCGACAAGCCGTGGTCGAGGTCGAGTAGAGCCGTTTCCAGAAACTTCTCGACGAGACCTGTCCGAGTAGAATTGAGATTCCTTGGGCGCGAAGGAGTCAATTTGGCCGAAAATCTATCCGATTCCATCAAGTCTATCCATGGGAGACAAGATCTATCAAGACATGAAGACTTACCTATTTAGATTTATCTTTTTCCTTTAAGATTTATTTCCATAAAGCAATTTATTTATCCTTTCAAGTTTTAGATATAATTTTAGATAGAGATAGATATCTTCTTTCCTATAATAGCTAGGGAATGAAGCCTATAAATAAGGCCATAGGGGGCTCAGTTTTATTCATTCCATATCACAATTCAATTTCACACACAATTAGTTAGTTCCACAGAGAAGTTTAGGAGTTCTAAGGTTTTAGGGTTTTGGCTTTCTGCGAAAGTTGATTGCCGAGATTGTAAAGGCTTTTGAATATAGTTTTATGCAAGTTATTTCTTTTCATTTAATGTCTGCGATTGCGATGAGGCGTGAGTAGTCCACCCACTTCTGGGGCTGGGGTGAGCCCGACGGTGGCCATGTGAGGCGATGCGATAAAGGTCAGATTTTTTGTGCGATTCATCTTCTATCCCTATGAGCATGATTCTTTTGCGAGAGTTGAAGGTGATCCTTGTTTGTGTTATTGAAGCGAAAGTGTTCTTAATGCAACTTGGATTAATTATGTGAAAAAGGGTTAGTAACAATTAGGGTTTATGCGAAAGCCTCTATTTGCCTATTTGTTAATGACGAAAGTTATTTGATGGAAAGCATGATCTTTTATGCCTTTATGTGTTACTTTGCATGGTTATCGTTGTGGTGTTGAAACCCTGGCTTTGGAAGTCTTTTAATATATTGAAGTTTATTTCTGTCAAAATTCGGAATTTTGGTTCGAAAATTTGCCCTTTTAAAGTTTCTGTCTTTTACTGTACTCGACATAGAGGAGCCTTTGTCGACCTCGAGTAGTGTCTTGTCGAGGTCGAGTAGGGGTTGGTCTTGGTCGAGTTGTAGTTTTCTCTGTTGTCATCGATTTTCTGTTTTCTGTCGAGTTACTCTTGTCGATCTCGAGGAGCCTCTTATCGAGGTGGAGTAGCTCTTTGCCCTTTGCTTTTCGTTTTTGCTTTGCTTTATTTCTTGCTTTGTTCTTTGCTTTTGTTTTAGTTACCCTTGTCGGTTTTATTTGTTTCTTTCCTTTCTGTGTTTCTGTCTTTCTGCTGCTTCTGTGAGAATTTACAGCAACCTGAGAACTGCTGACGTGCTTCCTCGTGGATTCGATCCTGACTTTTCTCTTACTACAACGGGAGGAAGTCTTGTATTTATTTGCTGAGACAGGGAAGTCAGTCTGAACTCTATTTTATATTTATTTCATACTTGACACATCCTCCTGCAACAACAATAATCAATAAGTTATGTACATCTACATATTTAACTTCAAAATTATTCACACAATCATGTGCTTATGATTTTTTAATATTTGTACGGGAGCTTATATTTTACTTTTTTAGATCTATGCTAATGATAATAATTATATATTTATTTCAAGTTATATTAGATGGTGTGTTTGAGTATTATTACTACTTTACCTTATTAAATCATTTTCAAAATTTGTATCGTATCTCTTTCGAACTAATTTATAAATTATAAAAAAATATTTTATACATATTTTTGTTGTAAACACGTGTGTGTGTGTGTGTGTGTATTTATATAGGTAAAGGTTCAAATTAAAATGAGGCTTAATATGAAAATCCCTCTTAAAGTGAAAATAGTCTAATTTGGTTGTAAATGGACCTAATTTAAAGGTAAATGGGCCTAATTAAATAAGTAATTACTAAATGGGCCTAATTTTGGTGTAAATGAGTATAATTTTATGAGTAAATGGGAAAATGGTTAAATGACCCTAATTATGGGATAAATTTCACACGCCCCCCAAACTTTCCATTCTTACGAATATTGCCCTTATTTCAATTATGAAAATTACAGATTTTAGCCCGTAATTTTTATTTGAAATAATATTGTTAGGTGCAACTATAATATTAAAAAAAATACAACAAGAATGTTACATCACAATTTTTGTCTTTATTTTAAAAAGGGAAAAAGATGAGATTACAAAATATAAAGTGAACAAATAATACAATAAATGTTATTATTTATAAATGTGCATTTTCATAATGTGTCATACCAAAAATTTTCTTTATGGACCGCTATTTTATGACAGTTTTGTACTTTAATGCACCATGTGCCATTAAAAGCCAATTAGCTATAAAAAAAAATGGTATAGTGATGTGCCCATGCACAAAGGTTCGAGTTCAGAATCCCGCATAAGCTATTTATTGTTGCTTTTTTTGTGTTCCCGTTCATGAATAAGATTATAAAGTGCAATAATAAAATGATAATGTGCACAAATAAGATGATATAATGCATATATAACATTATATTGTGCAAATATAACTTTAAGTTGTGCAAATATAACACTATGTTTTGCAAATGTAACATTATGTTGTGCATATCTAATAATATAATGTTACGTTGTGCACATATAATATTATGTTGTGCGAATATAACATTATATTGTGCAAATATAACTTTAAATTGTGCAAATATAACACTATGTTTTGCAAATGTAACATTATGTTGTGCATATCTAATAATATAATGTTACGTTGTGCACATATAATATTATGTTGTGCGAATATAACATTATATTGTGCAAATATAACTTTAAGTTGTGCAAATATAACACTATGTTTTGCAAATGTAACATTATGTTGTGCATATCTAATAATACAATTGTGCAAAAGTAAGATAGGATTGTGCAAAAGTAGGATACAATTGTGCATAACTATATAATGTGCATGATTAACAATTTGCGATTGTTGCGCTCTTGTCTATTATGTAACCTATGTGGGATTTGAACCCACATCTTTGTGCAAACGCACATTGCTCTACCAATTGAGCTAATAGGCTAAATTATTATTTTCATGCTAAAATAGAAGATCCTAATCGACCTAAAGCACATCGTAACAAAATTATAAAATCCAATTAGCTCATGATTCACAACCAATTTGACAATGCTATGAACATGAAATTAGCTCCAAATCAACCCAACATCACAACCATATAATCAATTTCAATCAATTTGGATGTTGGCAAAAAAAACCCCAAATTCTAAAATATATCGCAATAAAATTCTAAAATCCAATTAGATCATGATCCATAAACAATTTGACAATGCTATGAACATGAAATTAGCTACAAATCAACCCAACAACACAACCATATCATCAATTTCAATCAATTTGGCTTTTGGAAAAAAGCCCCAAATTCTAAAGCATATCGTACTATAAAATTCTAAAATCCAATTAGCTAATGATCTATAAACAATTCAACAATGATATGAACATGAAATTAGCTCAAAATCAACCCAACAACACAACCATATCATCAATTTCAATCAATTTGGCTTTTGGCAAAAAGCCCCAAATTCCGCTCCTAAATCAAACCCTAGGTTTTCAATCTCAACCTAAAATCCATAATTGGAAGCAATCCCTAATCGGAGTTCAGAGTCAAAGGAGCCAAATTCAATTCCCTAATCGAAAGTAATCGACCATAACAGTTGCAGAGGATGGTCATACCTGAGCGGTGGTTGTAACGGAGGTACGTCGCCATCGCAATCGCCCCAACACGGATTGAAGCCGCATCCGGATGCGCTGCCGGCTCTCCTGCTCTCTCTTGGCGATGCCAACGGCGAAGCGACCAGGAGGAGGAGCCGAGGTAGAAGCCGTCGAGGATGACCAACCAGGTGAGGAAGAAGCCGATGAAGCATTGGATAGAGCCGTCGAGGATGACCAACTTTAGGCCGCCGAATAGGTGGTGGCGAGGGCGGCGATGGACGGCGAAGAGGCGAAGAGGCGAGGAGGGAGGAGGGAGACGCCATGGCTAATCATTCGACGTCTCCAGCGTGTAGCGTATATAGGAGATGGATGAAGAGAGAGATACTCCGTATTAAACTGGGCGCGTATTAAACTGGGCGCGTGTGTATTACCTATTTTCACTTTAAGATAAATTTTCATCTTAAGCCCCTTTTTCACTTTAACCTCACCCTATATATATATATATATATATATATATATATATATATATATATATATATATATATATATATATATATATATATATATATATATATATATATATATATATATATATATATATATATATATATATATATATATATATATAGGGTGAGGATAAAGTGAAAAAGGGGCTTAATATATATATATATATATATATATATATATATATATATATATATATATATATATATATATATATATATATATATATATATATATATATATATATAGGGTGAGGATAAAGTGAAAAAGGGGCTTAAGATGAAAAATTTGCTTAAAGTGAAAATGACCTAATTTTAGTCCGTCTTTCATAAAATCTGAAACCGACCCCAACCCCTTCCTTCTTCTCCCAAATCCCTTCTTCGTTGTCTGATGGAGCGCCTCATCTTCTACTCACCACCCGGAACCTTCACCCCTCCTCCGCTTGAACCTTCATCCCGCCTCTGTCGGAACCGTCATCCCGCATCTGCTCCACCGTCCCGGACTCCACAGACCACCTCTGATCCCTTCCGCTGCAACTGCGCCACCATCCCGCACTCTGCAGACCACCAGAAGCCAACGGCGAAGCTGCATGCCATGGTTCTCCCATAACCGGCCTTCACAACTGGCCTTGCTTCCATTGTTACCCCTAGCTATCGATCCCCAAAGAGAGCAGTTGAGGGAGACGCTTTCGCCAGAGAAGAGCAGCGACTGCGCGATTTCGCGAAGGTAGCAGTGACTCCGGCCTGTGTGCCTCTTCTCCTGACCTCCTCTCTCCATTATCTCTCGCAAGTCGCAACTGCTGCCCTCGAATCGTCAGATCCAGGCATCCAGCCTGCCGGCGTCGACGACTTCTTCGAGCTCCAGCCAAAGGAAGGCCTCGCGCTGGTCAACGGCACCACCGTCGGATCCGGCCTCGCCTCCATCGTCCTCTTCAACGCCAACCTGCTCGCCGTCCTCTCCGAAGTCATCTCAGCGCTCTTCCCCGAGGTCATGAACTGGAAGCCTGAACCGCTATCCTGCAAATTGAGGAGGAAGCAGATTTCATCGTGCTCCTGATCTTTGAGATTTGCTTGAAAGCTTTGATTTTTCTGCAGATTGATAAACTGATCGATTTGATTGATATCGTTTGCAGATCGTAGAGGAATTTCACGAGCAGATAGTGGTTGTAAATGGCACATAGATTGATAAGCTTTGATTTGTCTGATGCTCTAATAGTGGTTATAAATAACACATAGCTTGATTTAGGTTGAGATTGAAAATCTAGGGCTTGATTTAGAGCGGAATTTGGCGTTTTTTGCCAAAAGCCAAACTGATTGAAATTGATGATACGGTTGTGTTGTTGGGTTGATTTTGAGCTAATTTCATGTTCATATCATTGTTAAATTGTTTATGGATCATGAGCTAATTGAATTTTAGAATTTTATATTGCGATATGTTTTAGAATTTGGGGCTTTTTGCCAAAAGCAAAATTGACTGAAATTGATGATATGGTTGTGTTGTTGGGTTGATTTGGAGCTAATTTCATGTTCATAGCATTGTTAAATTGTTTATGGATCATGATCTAATTGGATTTTAAAATTTTATTGCGATATATTTTAGAATTTGGGTTTTTTTTGCCAACATCCAAATTGATTGAAATTGATTATATGGTTGTTGAAGGTTCGATAATGTAAAAACAATGTAATAAGAAATACTCTAGAAGGGGGGTTGAATAGAGTATGCCCGTTTTTCGCAGAAAGTCTCAAGACTTTTGAAGCTTGAATAAAAACTCTTGAGATTAAACCTGAATCACAAAGTTAGACAATCGAACCAAGTGCGGAAATAAGGTAAAGCAAATAAGTAAAGGACACGAGTAATTGTTTACGAGGTTCAGCACAACAGGCCTACGTCCCCGCCTAGGGTTCTTCCACAACCCTAGGATTCAAAGGCTTTATTGATTGCTTAGCTTAGGATCCTAATAGCTCACCGAGAAGCTTCTCTCCTATACAATTGCAATCTAGTCAACTCACGTTCCCTTGGAGTCCTAGACCAATCTAGAAGAGCCCCACCTCTCTCGGCTATCTAGTACAATCCTCTAACTCTCGCAAATCAATAGCCTAGTGCAACTTCCCGAGTTATAAACTCTCGAGTAACACTTGAAATGAATATATCCTATAAGCTCACAGTGACTCTCAAAGGCTTTGAAATAAACAACAAACTATTTGAGCGCTTTGCAGAGAGACACTTGGAAGGCAGATCGCTTGAATGAATTGAAGCTCGTGTGTAGCACTTGTTTGTTCTTGTTATCTCTGTCTTCTTCTTTCTTTCCTTTATATAAGAGTGGAATGGCGCCTGAGGATCTTCACCAACGGCTCCATGAATCAGGCTTGATTCTTCAATCTTCTATATATGGACACTTTGACGCCATGATCCATTTTGAAATAGATCTCCTCAATAACTCTATAAAGGAAGGTTAAAATCTCGAAAATACTTCCTGAAACAGTTAGTCCAACGAATATATATATAATATAAAGGAAGTATATAATAAGATAAAATAATATACGAATAATAGGATAGGTTTTGTATTTCATCAACTGTTAATGCTCCAAGGCCTTTGACACAAACATCCTGTCAAAGCCTTTGAAACATCTATTCCGATTTTTATCAAGGGAGGGAGTTATCAGTTGTGATGTTGGGTCGATTTGGAGCTAATTTCATGTTCATAGCATTGCCAAATTGGTTGTGAATAATGAGCTAATTGGATTTTAGAATTTTGTTGCGATATGCTTTAGGTCGATTAGGTTCTTCTATTTTAGCATGAAAATCATAATTTAGCCTATTAGCTCAATTGGTAGAGCAATGTGCGTTTGCACAAAGATGTGAGTTCAAATCCCACATAGGTTACATAATAGAGAAGAGCGCAACAACCGCAAATTGTTAATCATGCACATTATAATCTTAGTTATGCACAAGTGTATCCTACTTTTGCACAATCCTATCTTACTTTTGCACAATTGTATTATTAGATATGCATAACATAATGTTACATTTGCAAAACATAGTGTTATATTTGCACAACTTAAAGTTATATTTTGCACAATATAATGTTATATTCGCACAACATTATATTATATGTGCACAACGTAACATTATATTATTAGATATGCACAACATAATGTTACATTTGCAAAACATAGTGTTATATTTGCACACCTTAAAGTTATATTTGCACAATATAATGTTATATTCGCACAACATAATATTATATGTGCACAACGTAACATTATATTATTAGATATGCACAATATAATGTTACATTTGCAAAACATAGTGTTATATTTGCACAACTTAAAGTTATATTTGCACAATATAATGTTATATATGCATTTTATTATCTTATTTATGCACATTATCATTTTATTATTGCACTTTATAATCTTATTCATGAACGGGAATACAAAAAAAGCAACCATAAATAGCTTATGCGAGATTTTGAACTCGAACATTTGTGCATGGGCACATCACTATACCATTTTTTTGAGCTAATAGGCTTTTAATGACACATGTTGCATTAAAGTACAAAACTGTCATAAAATAGCGGTCCATAAAGAAAATTTTTGGTATGACACATTATGAAAATGCACATTTATTAATAATAACATTTATTGTATTATTTGTTCACTTTATATTTTGTAATCTCATCTTTTTTCCTTTTTAAAATAAAGACAAAAACTGTGATGTAACATTCTTGTTGTATTTTTTTTAATATTATAGTTGCACCTAACAATATTATTTCAAATAAAAATTATGGGCTAAAATCTGTAATTTTCATAATTAAAATAATGGCAATATTCGTATGAATGAAAAGTTTGGGGGAGGCGTGAGAAATTTACCACATAATTAGGGTCATTTAACCATTTTCCCATTTACTCATAAAATTAGGCCCATTTACACCAAAATTAAGCCCATTTATTCATTACTCATTTCATTAGGCCCTTTTACCTTTAAATTAGGCTCATTTACATCCAAATTAGACTATTTTCACTTTAAGAGGGATTTTCATCTTAAGCCCCATTTTCATTTGAACCTTTACCTATATATATATATACACTAGTGTTAGTCCCGTCCCGTGTACGGATAAATATCTTTTATTTAGATTGTCTCAAAATATAAATAAAATTCTCATTTATAAGGTAAATTTTTTTTTTCTAACCTAACATTAATTGAATCTCGTGTAATTTAATAGATAATTGTTTTTTAAAAAGACTTTAATATTGTTTTTTCATTAAATATATAGTATAGATTTATTACGTTATTTTACTAAAATATCTATCCGCTGATTAATTTTTTTTCACCAAAAAATAATCTATATAAGTAAAATAGCACTTATCAAATACTACATATTTATATATTTATAATTTGGTAAGTATGAATATGAAGTATTTTTTTTATTTATATTTATGTTAATTAACTAAAATATAAATATATAGATAGATAGATTGTGGCTTCTATAACTTTCTATAAACTATGATAACATATTATTTTATTAATTTTTTTTTCTAGAATCAACTACAACGTGCCATATAGGATTTTTGTCTCCAGAATCAACCACAACGCGCCACATAGGATGTTATGCATCGGTTTTAGTATATATATATATATATACATATATATATATATATATATATATATATATATATATATATATATATATATATATATATATATATATGTTTATGTACATATATATGTATATGTACATATATATGTATATGTATATATATATATATATATGTATATATGTATATATATATATATATATATATATATATATATATATATATATATATATATATATATATATATATATATATATATATATATATGTACATATATATATATATATATATATATATATATATATATATATATATATATATGGATTACTTCAAATGTAAAAACTTCTTATTGTGTAAAATGAGCTTAACGTGTAAAATTTCTAAATATGATGTACGCGCCCAGTATAGAAAATCAATTAACGGGTCGACCCAAACAAACGCTAAAAATTAATCTGTTTCTTTCTCCCGACTCTGTGACCTTGTAGCCATGGCGGTCGATCCAGTGCTTGAGGAAGACGACTGTCGCCCGGGAATCTTTCGATTAATGGAGCAATTGCAGAGGAGGATCGACGATTTTGCATATTCTATCTTCTCCCTCTTTTTGATGTCGATTCCCTTTGTGAAGGAAGGAGTACAGGCCAGCCGTTCAGATGTTGCTTCCTCTTCGATCAATTAGGGCTTTCGGGTTCGATAGCTTAATGTCCCAATTGCTCAAGGTTAAATTGATTCGCTTGGGGTGCTTCTCTATCTATTCCATCTCTTATCAGTCAATTGCTTCTTTTGGATCGTCAGGACATTTTATTGTTCATCAACTTCCCTTTGGCTCTTTGAGGTTTGCTTTCATGTCCATGTTATAATTTATGCTGTCCTTTTTTGTGTTTTTGTGTTTGTGGTTTCAGATTGCAGGGTATTTTTCTCTCTCTCCTTGGGTCGTGCACCATGGATTCAGGCCTGATAAACTACTCCAACTAGCAGGTTAACTTTATTCTTTAGTTTCCAGAATAATTTAAATCCTCTTTAGCAGTGAACATCCCTTCTGTAGACTGTAGCTGACAAAATTTGTTGCAGGTGCTTCAACCTTCACGCTTCCTTCGAGAAATTCCACACCATTTATGTGACGTACAAGTAAGGTACCTGGCAATTTTTTCTTGATAGCAATTACTGTGAATCATATGAATTGCTACTTAATTTTTTTGTTAGTTACTAACTCACTATTGTGTTTAGTTAGTTAAGATTAAGGCAACTGTTGAAAACAGAAGCCAGGAGCATGCGTTCAAAATTGGTGGATCATTGTGTAATATTGTGGTCAAGACATGCTCAATGTATAATAGTAACTGGTTAAAGGGTCAATACTTGGCCCATTTGATCATGGGAAAAGTATTCTTAGGCTTACGATATATAGGATATGTTGAACTTTTGTTTGTTCCCAGTTACAGTTTCTTTGGCTATTGGTTTCAAGCTTTTTCTATTAGTCAGTTGCTATTCACCAAAAGATGGATATCTCAGTTGTGTGTCTGATATTTCCTCCAATATTATTCCCAATTCAAGTATCATGATAGCACACATTTAGATAGGCATATTAGAATGCATTTAGCATGATTTAGATGTGCATAATGCATAATTTAAGCTAGATTTGCATTTATACTTGTTTTGTTGGTGGAGTCGGAATCTACACACTTTTATTGATTATTTCAGGTATATGTGGATCTGACGAGGAATGAGGAAGCTCATGGATGAAGGAAGAGTGAAAATGAGGAGGAAAAGTGAAGAGCCCGGGAGCGGAATCGAAGTTAGAGAGCCTAAGTGAAGAGCAAGTCAACAGAAGTTGTCGTCAGACATGCTGAACTTGTTTTGCCCTTTCTGGAGGCCTCGGTTGTCCGATTGACTATTATGACCATGCGTTGGAAAGATCTTTCCGAGATCTACAACTTTCGTGTTGACATCGGGACCAAATTCGAAGAGGAAAAATCGCTGTGAACAGTAAAAGCCGCCCCGCGGCCCGAAGCTCTGACGAAGGATTTCGCAATCGCCTGGCCGCCCCGCGGCCTGGGTTGGCTGCCCCGCGGCCTCTGCAGAAACGCCGAATCTGCCGAATGGACTTTTTATCACTTTAATTAGGTTTTTAGAATTATTATTTGGCCGACTCTTTTGAGCCTTTTTAAGGACTATTAGGGTTATTTTCTTAGACATCTAACTCATCATCTAATTCATTAGTTTATGCACTTGGAGACTATCAATTGAGAGAACCCTAGATAAGAGCCTCCATGGCCATGGAGTGCTAAACTCTTCCGTTTCGTCTATGGATTGAAGCTTTGGTTTGATAAAGTTGTGAGATTTCTATTCTTGTTCTATTCCTATTGATTCGTATTGATTCTTTTGCGAATATTGTTGATTTCTTCTAGTCCGCGCAACTAGTAGAGATTATTGCTAGGATTTTGTAGATTCCTCGTAGCGAACCTTAATCCATGGTAGCAATCATGCCTTTTTAGGGCTCGTAGGACTAAACTGGTGTGTAGAGAATCAATTACATGTTAAATGCTGACTCGTAGCTTGGTGTTGCATGTATCCTGGTTAATCCTTAATCTTAATGCTACTATTAGGTTAAATCTTGACCGTGTTAGGGTTATCTAATTAGTAAGGGTTACTAGGACTCGTAGGACTAGTAATTTACATAAGATCAGGACAGGAACAATAATAGGATGAAAAGAGAACTTGAAGAAGAATCGAGGATCAACCGGTCAAATTAAAGTGGATATTTGTAGATGAAACTATCTTCTTAATTGTTATCTCCGTTAATTTGTTTATAGTTTAGTTTATTTTCATTATAATTTCAACACTCAAAAACCCCCTATTTTGTCTTAATTGGTAAATAGACTTAACTTAGGAATAACTTGATTCTCTGTGGGATCGACTCGTACTTACTGCACTACATTAGTTAGGTAGGTTCGAATTTATTTTGATACGGTTAACGCGACCAAAAAACCGTTTATCAAATTGGCGCCGTTGCCGGGGAATCAAAGTTTATTTCTTAGTTTTGTGTGTTTATCAATTTTTGTATATATCTAATTTGTTGTGAACCTAACTTACGGTTCATAACACCCTTTATACTAACTTTTTAGATGTTGAGGTTATTGCAGTCTGAAGGTGAGAACTTTCACCAATATCTTACCAGATTGCAGAGATATGTTGACATTCGTGATTCAAGGGGTTATCAAGACAGCATCCGAGATATGATTGTTTGCATAATTGACGGGATGACTGTTGAGACACGAGCGCTTGCTGAGTACATGAGCAACGGAGGCCTAGCACGGTTAGGTTTGTCGGGGTTGTGGGACTTTTTCTGTTACATGGGTAACCATGTTGCACAGGAAGAGTTGCTCACCACGTCTTATCCACCAATGGAGGGCTCTGTCACAGACCTGGATGATATGATCCAGACCCTTACACAAGCGGTGCAGGAGAATGCTGAGAGGATGGAAAACTTGGGGGAACAAATTAGCCAACTTATTCAAACATCAAACGAGATAATAGCAGAGCAGATGGTCACCCCTCAAGTTTTTAAAGAAAGCCAACCCATTCCGTCATCTCATGAGACAGTGAAGGATGCAAGAATGGAAGATCCCGCCGAAGTCATTGTGCTTAATTCATTCCCTCCTAGTTGGTTTCATAACGAGGAGGAATTGTTCATAGACAACGATAGTTTCTTTGTCGATGGAGAAGATGGTCCAGTGCTTCCTGACATGGAATCTCATGAGTCGACACATGAGGTTTCATGTGTTGTGTCTCCTACTCCATCCGATGCATTCATTTTGAGCTCACCCGTTGATGAACGATGTCTAGAGCCACCTGTTGAGGCTCAAGAGGTAATAAAGGTAAGTCTTTGCAATTTGGAAGGTAATGATGATTATATTGATCCTTTTAATTGTTATTTTGAAAAGACACCAATGGAACTGAATTGGTGGTATTATATACCCTCTACAAAGAGTCATGCTCGCTTGTTTGATAAATTGAAACGGGTCTTATCTGCAATATTATTTAGTTTCAATTCATCATTATGTTATATATACTTGCTTAATATATGTGCACAAGAGTTTGACAAATTGTTGAGGGCTTTAACAATGTCTGAATCGATCTTAGAAAGAATTTTTTTTTATATATATATATATATTTTTCCTTTTAGCTCGGTATTTTTTTTTTTTTTTTTTCATTCCTTTTTAATTTTTTAGTTAGGATTAATTTATATATTCATATATATTTTTATTTTCGTTAAAAAAAAAGAAAAAAAGAAAAAAAGAAACCCTCTTCCCGTATCCTCGTTCTTTCCTTCCCAGGCCGCTTCTTCCTCGCTCACCATCGTCTCCCCCCAATTCCCCGGCAACGGCGCCAATTTGATAGACGGTTTTTAGTCGTGTTAACCGTATCAAAATAAATTCGAACTTACTAACTAATGTAGTGTGGTAAGCAACAAACATCCAACGAAGCACCGTATACCAAAATCAATTGCGCAATATCAAATCAAAATTCATACCTCCAAATAAGATCAAATGCGTCATTATTCAGGCCATTGATGTCCCCCCAATTCCTCGGCGCCGGTCCGACAATGCTCGCCCGACCCCTCCACCACCTCACCACCAGCGACTTCCCAGAACCAGCCCTTGGCGTTCACCGGAGCTCGCACCATCATCTCCTAGCCGCCCGACGCAGCCTCAATCCTCGCCTTACCGGCTTCGATTTCCACCCCTGTGCCCTCGACTTCAATCTCCAGTCGGTATGTGCCGCGGATATGCCGTCTGGTGTAAATTACTGGCCATCATCTCCGGCTGCTTGCAATCGAGCCACTTCGCCCATCTGAAGCCGCCAGCCGCTACCACCGCGCCCTCTCTGATCTACTGTTGGCCTCGCTCTGCTCTAATCTGACTCGCCCTGGTTGATGTTGCTCCGCGTGGCCGTAATTCCCTCTCAACTCAACTCAAATTTCTGATCGGGTAAGTGCATGTATGGTTTCTCCACCTTATCTAGTTGCGTTCTTGTGAAATTGGTGGGACATCAATGGCCTGAATAATGACGCATTTGATCTTATTTGGAGGTATGAATTTTGATTTGATATTGCGCAATTGATTTTGGTATACGGTGCTTCGTTGGATGTTTGTTGCTTACCACACTACATTAGTTAGTAAGTTCGAATTTATTTTGATACGGTTAACACGACTAAAAACCGTCTATCATATCACAATGGGGACATCACTACTATTTGATTTTGAACATTATTTTGTTATGTTTTTTTATAATATCCTTTTCGGTATTGGGATTACTTATTATTTCGTATCACACAGATATACTAGAATTAAGAATTTTAAATAGACAATATGGAAAATTCTAACTGTTGCATTTGCACCATCAAAGTAGTCTTTAGTTGAGCCACCAAAAAAGGAAATATATATGGAACATTATTTTGTTATTGGTATTTGACTTAATAGGTCTATTATCTTTTCCTATAGTGGGTCCAGATTCTCCCTTGAGAATGTCATTCATCTTCTTCTTCTTTTTTTTTTGTCGATTCGTGTTACTTGCTTTCATTTGTTGACTACATGTCTGGGGAATAATGCACTGCAGGACCGGGTCACGTCTGTGAGGACACCTGAAGTAATTGTACTCAGCCCTTAACGTGTATCATGTACACAAATCTGAGCCGTTGATTCCCATAGAGAAATCTGAGTCGTTGATTCACATAGATGATTATACAGTTGAGTATGAATGATTATGCACTAGTATATGAAGGATTATTCAGTCGTATGAGTCTGTTTTATAGGTTAGTCATTTTGATTATTCAATGGTATCACTATATTATTCGATCGTATTGACGGATTATGCGATGGTATTGCTTTATTATTCAATGGTATAGCTTACTTATTCGATGGTGTTACAATATTATTCGGTAATATTATTCGATGGTAATATATACTATTGAATAATAAAGCTATACCATTGAATAAAGCTATATCCATGGTATTATATACTATTAATTATTTGGTAGCATATATAATTCAATGAATAATATCAAAAACCCTTAAGCTCAATGAATAATACAAAAACCTTTAAGCTCAATGTGGCTCCAAATGATTTCGAACTACAAAAACAACACTACATTCCACTGAATAAACATATATAATTCAATGAATAATATCAAAAAACCCACCAATTCCACCGAATAATAAAACTGGGCACAAACAAAACGAAAATTCTTAAGCTCAATTGTTATCGTAAATTTTTTTTTCGCAAAACTTATGCAAAGTGGGTGTCTATAGGTAGATAAAAATAAATTACATCAAAAAAAATAAAAATATTTTTTTAAAATGACCGAAAATAACAAAAAAAACCAAAAAATCACTTCCCCCGTCACTATTCATATCCCCCCTTTTCTTTTCTTTTCTCTTTTCTTTATTTTGATTATTGTGAGCCTTTGATTTGGTTTGATCCAAAGGCCGAGATTTGTGTACATGATACACAATAAGGCTTGTGTACACATGATCCATATTCTAGGATATGTTGCACTTTTGTTTGTTCCCAGTTACAGTTTCTTTGGCTATTGGTTTCAAGCTTTTTCTATTAATTAGTTGCTGTTCACCAAAAGATGGATATCTCAGTTGTGTGTCTGATATTTCCTCCAATATTATTCCCAATTCAAGTATCACAATGGTGACATCACTACTATTTGATTTTGAACATTATTTTGTTATGTTTTTTTATAATATCCTTTTCGGTATTGGGATTACTTATTATTTCGTATCACACAGATATACTAGAATTAAGAATTTTAAATAGACAATATGGAAAATTCTAACTTTTGCATTTGCACCATCAAAGTAGTCTTTAGTTGAGCCACCAAAAAAAGAAATATATATGGAACATTATTTTGTTATTGGTATTTGACTTAATAGGTCTATTATCTTTTCCTATAGTGGGTCCAGATTCTCCCTTGAGAATGTCATTCATCTTCTTCTTTTTTTTTTTTTGTCGATTCGTGTTACTTGCTTTCATTTGTTGACTACATGTCTGGGGAATAATGCACTGCAGGACCGGGTCACGTCTGTGAAGACACCTGAAGTAATTAAAGATGAAGCTCTGCATGTGCAAAGTAGATGTCATGAGGATAAATGTGTGGAAAATTATCCATTTGATGGTCAAATGGCCGAAGTCCCCGAAGCGATAGAATATGAAGCTCCTTATGGAAATTTTTTCTTACAAATGTAATATTCCAAATTGGATTTAAACATTATGAATTCCAACATATCAATGGACTTCGTTACTATGTTTATAGCTCATGTGGTAGTTCTTGACTGATTTACATATTCGATGCAAAGGACCGAGGAATCGTTTCAAGATTATTCCATCAGTGGGCCAGGAAGCAAGCATTTCAAGATCCAAAGCGGTTGCTTGACAAGGTAATAGTTTTTGTACCCACGAAGAATAATGTGATGAATCATTGGATGTATACTTTTTTGAGTCTTGAAACACCTCTAACGTACCAATCAGGTGTTGAGTAAGTATGGTATTCATGAAGTGATAATAGAAAGGAAAGCTGTGAGTTAAAATGTGATGCTAGACTTGGTTGATGGGCATATTTTTTTTTTTAATACGGAGTGTGGATTATGAGAAATTGTTGGAGAACCTCGTGTAGTGTGAAAAAAAAGCCAGCCTAGGAATATGGATTATGAGAAATTGTTTGAGCGTCACTTAAATGTAAGAGTTGCAAGAATGGAACTGTAAAACAGCACTATATGGCTTTGTGTTTGTGGTGTTTTATTCTAGGAAAGAAAAAATAAACAAAACAAAACAAAGAAAACGAAATAGTTTTGGAGAAACAAATAAGACATCCTGGTTCAGGTCAATCAATATGATCAACAATTAGGTTTCATTCATTGGTCATTAAATAGACTAATCACAAGTTGCTTTAGTGGGTTGTGGGGATAACATGAGGTTCGAATCCTCGTGGAAATATGGAGTCGAGGGTCAACCTCTTAAATGGAACACATAGTACCTGATTCAGATATAGAGCTGCTGAATCAATCAAAGTGGGTTAAAATTTAAAAAATCAAATAAATAATTTTCTCTTGAATGCTTTGTAGTGGAAAGAGTAAGTTTTTTTAATCGATCTAATTTATTTTCAATAATAGTGAACAGGACAACCAGAATATCAGACCATGCAATCGATGATAGTTAAGGGAAAAATAAACATCATCAGACGAACCATATTTAGTAAAAGGGAAGAGAAAATCAAAATTTATTCAGCGTATTTTGTATTATGAAGTTTGGAAATAGTCCACCGCCCACACCCCTCTCCTTCTAGGACTGTGCATCGGCCCAAAACATAACCGAACCGGGCCGAACCAAACCGAAATAAAAAATCTCAAAATTTCATACCGAAAGCATTAGGTTTGTTTCGATTATTTGTCGGTTTGGTTTGTGTTCGGTTCAGTTGTAACCTAATTGAACCGAATCCATAGTTGCATAACAAAACCAGTAACCACAATCCAATCCATGTGGCGGTAAATACAGAATAACCTTGCCTCCTCTAGCACAACAGGCCATCCTCGTTGCTGGACCTCTCGGGATTAGCTATAAGCTTCTCTTATGTTCTGTGGCGATTGAAAGTACTCAAAGATATAAACATGCATGTTCCCAGTTTGTATAGGGAAAGATCTCGTGAACAGCATGGGGCATGTCCGAAAGGCTAAGCCATTGGTTAAAATGGCCCATTACTACTGATGGGGCTCTCACCATTGATTTTCATCAGGGTGAATGAAAGCTTGATGATGTGTAAAAAAAACAGTTGCAGAGGTATTATAAGTTTTATAAAAAAAATATATATAAAAAACCAAATTTTTAACATAAATAATGAAAAAAACCAATAAGTTTTATAATTTATAAGGATTATAAATTTTATATAAAAAATCGGTTTAACACAAACCGAACACAAATCAAATCGAAACCAAAAAAGAAAAATTCTCGGACCGAACGTCGAACCAAAAAACTTCAGTTCGATTCGATTAGGTTTGATTTGTGTTGGTTCGGCCCAAATATTCGGTTTGAACCGAATCATGCACATCCCACCTCGGCAAATGTGCAATCAACCCAAATCTCCTCCAAAACGCCTAAAAATCACACAAATCAATTGGGCGTAGATTCCGATTTCTTTAAATAGTACATGAAATGTTATATGTAATCCATCTATTATAAAGACGTATGAAATGTATAGTTGGCATTTTTATAAAGCTCTTTTACTGCCTATTGGGCTTTAGTCCATTAAGTCCCTCGTACAATTGATCTCCGGCCCATATTACATTCATAATAATCATGCAATAAGAATGATAATGATAATAAAGTCCAAATTTAGCACATAGATTATCAATACTTTTGGTGAAAACTGAAAAAAATATATTTAAAATAATCTCGGTTTTAGTGGTATTTAACTTAAACTGTTAGCTTATTACTTCTTATATGTGAATGATATCTTTTTGTTTTTTCTTATTGTCAATTGAATTTTTTTTAAAATATTTTCTTGTTCTCAATCAAATCAAATGAAAATAAAATTCTATTTTGTTTTGATCCTTCCTCTGTGACATGCAAGTTGTCAAATAATTTGATGGGTCCTAAAAAGATCTTTTGAAAATAAGAATGGTTATAAAGTCAACATTCATATAGTTTTTTTTTTTTTTTTTTTTTTTTTTTTTTTTTTGATTAGGTAAGAATTCGGATTCGCCGAGGCGCTATCCGATAGCATCCTTCTGGATGAGGTCTAGAAGACCTGGATTAGTAAGCAGTGTCTGGTTACTGGTAAAACGGGCCATTCGGGTGATAAAATCGGTCACTCGATTACCATTGCGAAGTATATGGAAGAATCTCACTTCGCGAAACCCACGGAGTAGGCAAGATATTTCAGTCATTATCATTTCAATTTCCCACGGGCACTTCGTCCCATGTTTGAGATAATTTATAATAATTAAGGAATCTCCTTCAATGATTATTTTGTCAACACGTAACTCAGATGCCCTTTTTATACCTAAAAGTAGTGCCCTAGCCTCTGATATCAGGGCTGACTGATTTCCGATTTCCTTTACTCCTGCTACGATTGGTGCTCCTTCCCAATCTCTAATAATGAAACCGGTTGTACTCTTGTGTTTATCGGGTGCTGAACCATCAAAATTTAGTTTCAGAAATCCTAAAGGCGGTTTTTTCCATTTCTGAACTGTCTGTTTCCGTTTTTTTATAGCCTATTCGTATGTCCTTATCCTTTCTTTTCCCATTATCCTCAATCGATTCTTTGGTAGCCTTATGCCAATTACTCATATGCATTCTCACAGTCTGTTCATAGCTGTCGATTGAAATCTGTTTCTGTTGCTGGAAAACCACTTGGTTCCTTATGTACCATGCCGTCCACCAGCTGTATGCCATTTCTTGCTTCTGATTGCTATTTAGTTGTTCTGCTAGTTTATTCATGATGGCTTTAATCTTCCTTGATGATTTCATTATGTCCATTATTGACCTTCGAGTCTTACTGTCTATTTTCTTGAAGAATGAGTTGTATTTACATTCCAGGAAAATATGGGCCGCATCTTCTTCATGGTGGTTGCATATTGGACAATACGGAGGTATGGCCACCCCGCGTTTTGATAGTAATGCCGCTGTTGGTAGTCCTTCTTGTGCCAATT
Source organism: Persicaria tinctoria (assembly GCA_037127255.1). Classification (NCBI taxonomy): domain Eukaryota; kingdom Viridiplantae; phylum Streptophyta; class Magnoliopsida; order Caryophyllales; family Polygonaceae; genus Persicaria; species Persicaria tinctoria. The sequence goes on along the minus strand of JBANSL010000004.1, from coordinate 69,193,176 downwards.
TCCATAGGAAATTCTTTACTTTTGGCGCAACATCGATTTTCCAGATCCAATTGCTGTCATCTATCGCTAAGTCAATGTTTTTTGTTACTAGTTTATATGCACTTGATGTAGAGAACCAGCCCTTACTATCCGCCCACCAGTACAGTCGGTCATCCAAAGATACCGACGGAACATGTACCTGCGCTATTTGTTCCACAATATCACTTGGAAGTATCGTCCTAAGTTTTTGAATATTCCAGTTTCCATTGGTCAAATATGTCTCCACTGTTTCATTTATGTTTATCATATTTGGTTGTGTGCAATACTGTATAAGTGGTTGAATACTATTCCACCTATCTTGCCAGAACTTAATAGTCTTGCCATTACCTATCGTCCAACTCAACCCTGACTTGAAAGTTGGAATTAGTTTCCGCAATTGAGACCATTGCCACGATGCAGGTCCTCTTCCCTCATACTGGAGTATGTGATCTGTTTTTAGGTATTTGTGATGAATTATTCTGGCCCATAAATTACCTGGTTCAGCCAAAATTTTCCATAATAACTTTAACTGTAGTGCCTCATTCATGTCTTGAGTTTTTCTAATCCCCACGCCGCCGGCCACTTTTGGTCTACAAATTCTGTCCCACCCGATTAATGGTTTGTGTTTACTATCTTTGTTCCAGAAAAAAGATCTATTAATTTGGTCCAGCTGTTTGTGTATTGTTGTTGGTAACATAAAGCTTTGCATTGCATAAAGGGGTTTAGAGGATAAATTTGTGTTAATTAATACTGCTCTTCCTTGTTGAGATAGTGCATTTGCCCGCCATTTTGATAACTGATTTGAGGTGTTGGTTATTATATCTTCAAATGATGTTCTGTTCACCCTACCATTTATTATAGGACATCCCAGGTATCTATCTAACTTAGTTTGTTTAGAAATGCCTAAGCATCCTTCTAAATCTGGAATTCGGGTTCTTGGAATGCCTTTCGTGATTTGAAATGCCGATTTGTGGTAGTTGATTTTTTGACCAGAAATTTGGCAGTATTCATCTATAATCCTTTTGACTTGTGTGCATGCTGTCATGTTTCCTTTTGAAAAGATTATTATATCATCAGCAAAGGCCAAGAAAGGTATTTTCGGACAGTTCCTTCCAAACGAAAACCCAACACCATTGGTTGGTAGGTTCGTCTCATTGGAGAGTTTTCTGGCCAAAACTTCTGCCCCCAGTAGAAACAGAAAGGGTGACAAGGGATCCCCTTGTCGCAGTCCTCGTGTTGGAGTAAACACCTCTGTTGGGCCATTGTTTACCAGTACCGAGAATGAGACTGTAGTTATACATTCCATTATTAATTCAATGAATTTGTTGTGAAACCCATATTGCTTTAAGACTTGTTCAGTAAAGGCCCAGTCTACTCGATCATATGCCTTTTCCATATCTAATTTGATGGCCATCCATCCATCCACTCCACTTCTATTCTTGAAGGAGTGGAAAATTTCATGAGCAATAAGTACGTTGTCTTGAATAGCCCTATTTGAGACAAAGGCGCCTTGTAGAGGGTGGATTAGTTTTCCCATCACCTTTTTAAGCCTATTAGTGAGTATCTTTGATATAATTTTGTAGATTGTTGAGCAAAGGCTTATGGGTCTGTAGTCTGTTGTTTTAGTTGGATTGTCACATTTTGGAAGTAGAGATATAAATGTGTGATTTATTTGTTTTAAAATTTTTCCAGTATGGAAAAAGGCTTTAACTGCTTGAGTTATGTCTAGACCAACAATTTCCCAGTAAGTTTTATAGAACTCTGCTGTTATACCGTCTGGCGCAGGAGACTTGTTACATCCTAAGTTAAACACTGCCTCCTTAATTTCGCCATTTGTAGGTGGAGAAATAAGAAGCATGTTGTCTTCGTCAGTTATTAGTCTTGGCAGTAATTGTATGTAGGATGTCATAAGATTTAGATTAATAGCCTCCTTTGTGAAGCGTCTTGCAAATTCCAATTTTATTTCTTTCTTAACATTATCTTCTCCTTCAATTAAGGTTCCTTCTTGGGAAGTAATATTTCTGATGTATTTCCTATTGCGTCTCCCGGATGCTACTCTATGAAAGTAAGCTGTGTTTGTATCCGAAAGTCTTAGATGTTTGGATTTGGCCCGTTGATTCCAATATTCTTTTTGAAACAATAATAGTTTTTCCTTCTTTTGTAACAAAATGGTTTCTTTGGTTAGTATCTCATTATTTGCTTGATTGTTCTTATCCGCTTGAATTCGTATTAATTCTTTTTCTACTTCTGCTAATTGGCGAAAGATATTTCCAAATGTGTTTTTGTTCCAATCTTTTGCCTTTCTTTTGAGAATTTTAGTTTTATGCATAATTTGGAACATGAGTGATCCAACGCATTTTGCTCTCCAGGATTGTTTAACAATGTTCTTAAAATCTGGTCTGCGAAACCAGATGTTTTCCATCTTAAATGGGGGTGGTTTAAAGATCTCCTTTGAATCTAGCTGTACAAAAATTGGACAGTGATATGACGTCGAAAATGCACCATTAAGTGTACTTAGGTTTGGGAAAACATCTAGGAATGGCTGCTGAACTAATACCCTATCCAGCTTTTCTAGGATGTTGTCTTCTCCATATTGTTTCTTTCTCCATGTAAATTTATTTCCTGACCATGGTATTTCACTTAAGTAGCATGAATTTTTGAAATGATTTAGTCTACTGAATCTGTTTATTGTCGGTTCCCCTCCACCCTCCTTTTCACTACTATAACCGATTTCATTTAGGTCTCCAATTACTAAGCAAGGTAATTGTTCATGTGCTATGTGGTTCGAGAGTACTTCCCAAAACTCATTTTTGTCTCTTTCTTGAGGTGGGCCGTAAACTGCGAAAATCATTCCTCTAAAGTTATACTCTAAATTTACATATTCCATACCAATAATTCGGGGCATATGAAGCTTAACAGATAGTTTTTCATTAAGCTTGTGGTTATCATTCCATAGGACTCCCAACCCGCCAGAACGGCCAATCCCAGGGGACCACACTGCTTTATTAAATCCACTGCTTCTCCATGATGATTCTTCCGGAACTATGTCTGTCTTTGTTTCTGCAATAATTAGTACATTCAGATGGTTGTTTATTCTCATAGCGTTGGCGTCAGTCCAGAAAGTTCTTTTTCCTATACCACGTACATTCCAAAAACATACTTTCATTGTTCACCTTTCCATTCTGTATAAAAGCTATAATATCAAAGCCAATACAGAAAAATTGTTTTCTTTGTCATGGTGATGACATTCGGTCTTAGTCGTTGATCAAAGATCCAGTTTTTATCTTTTTGGAACAATTTGTAGTGCCAGTATGGACTAGACATTTTAAATTTATGGTTTTGAGTTTTTTGATATTGTAGTTGTGTTACTGCTGTCCTTTCCAAATTGATCATTTGAATCCTTTTCCTTTGGTGGATTTGTTCTATTAATTCAAGGCTTTGATACATTGATATCCCTTTTAGCGTGGGTCTTACCTTCGTAGTTTTAGTTTTTTTAGAGAGTCCACTAAGCTTGAATCTTACACATACAGAGTTTGTAGCAAAACTCCACTCTTTCCCATGTCTAATCCCTTTCTTGGTGTAAATACGCCTATTGCTTCTTCCTTGCTCAGATTTAGGACTCAAGAGTAAACTCCATTCATAAATGCTAGGCATTTTAAATCTCCGATTCAAAGCCATTAGATACAATACTTGTATCGAAACAGCTTTGAATCTTTTAGCCTTAATCGTTTGAAACCTTTTCTTTTGGTAAACTAGTTCTGTTATTCCAAGATATTGGTGCATTGGTGGCCATTTTAGCATGATTCTTTCTTTAAAAGCTTTAGTTCGTGTGTACAGCCAACAAGACTCATAACTCATCCTTGCAAGATTATGGACAATAATCCTATCATTCTCATAGCTGATCTTAACTTTAGTGTCTTGAAAGATTTCATTCAAACTCTTAATCCATAGACGACGTTGCTTATTTGTGTTTGTCGTTTCCATTTCTGCATTATTTCTTGCAGGCCCTCCAAGGTTTGTGCATAGCTTGAATTTCTGCTTAATTACTTGCCTTTGATGTTCAGTAGTTTTAATCTTAGCAGACAAATGATTATGCTTTCTATAGACACCTTTAGTGATTTTAAGGCTATATGTCCATTGACAACCCTTCTTAAGCAATCCGGTTGTCGACCATAAGAGATTAAATGAGCTTATATACATAATAGTTATCATGCTGATCATAAATACCCAATTACACAGAGTTTGACTTGCATACCATTTATCATCTCCAATTGTACTCCATAAGAAACTACAACTACTGCAATGTTCCCAAGTGTTCCAACAACACTTCCTAAAACCAGAAAGGACCCAAGTAATATTACATATCAGTACAACCTTCTTAGCAAAAAACCCCACAGATCTCATAACCCCAAAATGCCACAGTGGCTGCAATATAATCCTGATCTCCAGATACATGCAGGTCAATTGGAGGAAGATAAAAGAGTCATGAACACTACCCTTACTGACTTCATAATCTAAAGACTTACTTGATGGTTTTATTTCCAGCAAAGGCATACAGTGCACCAAACCATCCCACTGCACTGCAGGCCTTTCCTCCTTAAGCTTGCTACACATGTTTCCCCTTCTTGCTTGTGCCACCCATCAGAGTCAGAGTAGAACAAGCGGAGTCGCCATTCTCAACCTTTATTTTGCGCTTTCCCGACTCAGACTTGGATGCTGCACTTGGTTCCTTCTTCTCAGGCTCAATTATAGTGACTGGAACAGCTCCCTGATCCGAGAGAATGCCGTTGATAGAAGCTGCCAGCTGAGCAGGCTTGCTCAGATCAGGTAAGGTGAACTCCACCGACGGTGGGATATCAACAAGCATTGCATCATAGTCTGCCTGATCAAATCCAGGATCAGCAAGCCCGTCAGCATCAAGGATCTCCTCAAGGAACTGCTCTTCATCAATCTCCAAGGTTTCTTCATCGTCGGCAGCCCAAAATTCAAGGTTGGGTTGCAGCTCTGCTGAAAGAAGGGATTCATCATTTGGAGGCATCTCAGGAAGGGGAAACAGATTAGCAAACACAAGCTTCTCAGGCTCTAGGACAGCCCCCTCATCATGTATAGGCTCAACAGGTGTGGTAGCAGACATATCTGCACTCTTCTCAGAAGTTTTCGAGGAGGAAGAATCAGATGACAGAGATATATTCTTACCAAAACACTTGAGCAAGTCAATCTTGGAGTGGCCAAATGTAGGAGGAGGGATTGCAGCACCTCTTCTGCCCGCAACCCTGACCCACTCAGAGCCAGAAACATCCTCTCCATCTTGCTCAACCATATGTGGTTGAACCACAGGGACAGGTGCAACAGCATTGCACAGGTTCCTCCTGGGACAGTCCTCGAAAGAGTGCTCCTCAGCACCACAACTCCCACAGCCTGATGGGAAATCTTCGAACCAGATTGGGAAAGATTCCACCACCCCCGCCTCATTGACCACAAAGACATGCCTACCAGTGATCATAGTGATATCAACAGAGACACATACCCGAGGGTAACGATACCTTGCACCCTTAGTGTTGAAGGCAACAACTCTAATCACTTGGCCAAGTTCATTCCGCTCCACTATGTCTCTGATTATCTCATCACTGACATACTTGGGAGGGAGGCCTGGAAATCTAATCCAAAGGTCCAAGCGAGTAATCGACTCAGACCAAGGATCAAACTCCAGACTCCATGGCCGCATAAGAATCAGTTGACCAGACACATGGTAGGGGCGGTTTTCCCACACCATAGAGCGATCCTCCACCAAATCGAACCTCAACTCAAACCAATTATTAGCAGTCGGAATGAGTTGAAAACCACCTTTCAAGAACTTCCAAATATACCTTATTTTCTTCCTTACCTCCTTAGCTTCCATCGAGTCTCCAATGATTGTTGCAAAGATGGATGATTGGTTGAGAATTGTGATATTCTCTTGGACCTTCTCCTGAAGCGTCATCAATTTCTCCCTGTTGATAGCCTTCTTCTTAAATTTTTTCTCCGCTTTCTCCTTCTCATGGATTCCTTGGGCCGCCAAGGAAGCATGTGCATCTCTCATGAGTTTTTCGCCCTCCGGCTTCCCCTTTCGGGTGTTGGATTTTTCGGAGGCAGGATCTTCTGCCACCATCGGTTGCTTGCCCTTATCCACTCCAGTAAGAGCCATGCTCAAAACAAAGAGAAATTTGTAAGAATCAGACAGTGAAGTATTTATTGTATGAAAGAACGATGAAGAGAGGAGGATGCATGAAACTGGGCACCCCAACTCCACTCTTATATAGAGAAATACGATCCAGAAAGAGGAGAAGAAGAGGAGAGAGGAGCAAACCCATCCAGGACGAAACTTGTTGCAGTCGCCCTTCCCAACCATCCCGCGCCAGAGAACACCAGATCCAATCGGAATTTGCCAAGTAGCTACAGTAATAGCCCCCGTACTCCTCAAATTAGGCCATGGAGGTGGTCGATTCGACCATAGAAGAGTAATCATCGCCTGATTAGCACCCCAATTGCACTCCACTCTCACGATGATAACCCTAATTTCAGACGCTAACTTCAATTTTGGGGAAAACTTTCCAACCACTCGGAACAAGCCAACAATTGGCCATAGGAAGAGACTAAACCACCAGAACATAGGGGTAATAGGCCAATCATACATAATCAGATTTGGATTAGCAAGGGAGGAGGAGGATCGAGGAGTACGGACGGATAAAATTCGCAGAGATGAAGAGTTCGAAGGGACAAGTCGGGGAGGCGCAAGGGATAGGGTTACCGCGCGTGTAGGCGCGTTCTTTTTGCTCCTGGATGGGTTTCTCTTCATAATTTTAACATTCATATAGTTGTCACTACTTTGATGGACATCCACTATTTCGACAAAAAAAAAAATCTTCACTTTGATGGACACTGTAAAAATATAAAATAATCATGGTGTGAATGGTATTTAACTAAAAGTTGTTAATTTTGTGTTTTAATTAGAATACGGAGAAAATTGGTTGTATACTTCATCCACTCCATCTAAATAAGCTAAATATCTACTCATCTAAATAACCCTACGTCCCCGCCTAGGATTCTTCCACAACCCTAGGATTCAAAAGGCTTTATTGATTCGCTTAGCTTAGGATCCTAATAGCTCACCGAGAAGCCTCTCTCCTATACAATTGCAATCTAGTCAACTCACGTTCCCTTGGAGTCCTAGACCAATCTAGAAGAGCCCCACCTCTCTCAGCTATCTAGTACAATCCTCTTACTCTCACAAATCAATAGCCTAGTGCAACTTCTCGAGTCACAAACTCTCGAGTAACACTTTAAATGAATATATATTATAAGTTCACAGTGACTCTCAAAGGCTTTGAAATAAACAACAAACTCTTGAGCGCTAGCAGAGAGACACTTTGGAAGACAGATCTCGCTTGAATGAATGAAAGCTCGTGTAGCACTTGTATGTTCTGTCTTCTTCTTCCTTTCCTTTATAGAAGTAATGTGGAGCATGAGGTTCTTCAACACCAGATCTTCAACAACGGCTAGTAAAGATTATGGCGCGCCCGGATCTTCTATTTTAGGACACTTTGAAGACATGATCTTCTTTGAATTGGATCTCCTCGATATGCACCACAAGGAAAGATATAATCTCGAAAATACTTCCTGAAATATTAGTCATACATATATATATAATATAAAGGAAGTATATAATAAGATTAAATAATATACGGACTTATAAAACAGGTTTTGTATTTCATCAACTGTTAATGCTCCAAGGCCTTTGACACAAACATCCTGTCAAAGCCTTTGAAACATTTATTCCGATTTTCATCAAGGGAGGGAGTTATCAATCTCCCCCTTGATGAAAGACAAAACATGTGCATCCCTGCAACTTACTCAAGCATAGATAATAAAATAGAAATCGGACTAAGTACCTGCAAGGGTTAGACAAATGTTGGATCAAAATTTTTAAAGCAGCAAAAACCATCCAACCGAAAACCATAAATCAAAAACCAAGGTCTTCCAAGACCTTTAAGCAGAGGTTTTCAAAGTCTAAACAACACCACCGATCATCTCCCCCTTTTTGTCTTTCAACAAAGGGCGGAGGTAAAACAATCACCAAAATAGTCACCAAAAGTTTTTAAAACGTTTCCAAAAACCAGCAATGTATCAAGTGGGTGGGATAGGGTAGGGTAGAGTTTAAGCTTTGTCATCCGGAGCATCATCAGTGAGCCTCGTCCATAGTCCTTGCAGCATCTTGGAAATCCCGCTCATCTCCGTCATAAACTCCTTTTGCAGCTCCTTGATATCCAGGCGAACTTCCTCCAAGCCCAACTCTAGGTTGTCCATGCGTTCGTCGAAAGCTGGAGCAGTGGGAAAGGATTTTGAAGGAGTGGCAAGACTCAAGGTCCCTTGGGGAGACCGAGTGATGCCAATCTTTTCAAGGCCTTTAGAGTCGAACTTACCCATATGACGCAGCTGTTCTTCATTTTTGACATCAATTCCAGAAGCTTTGAAGAGAGGGGTCAAAAGGGTAGCAAAGGGGAGGGGAGAGCCTTTTCTAGCTTTTCTGGCATGAGCCATGGTTCCAAGGATAGTACTGGCCAGATCAAGGTCAAGGCCATTTAAGATGCGATAGAGCAGGACCATGGCATTGTCAGTAAGGAGTGAGCCAGAGTTAAGACGGGGTAAGAGACATCGAACAATGATGTTGAAAATAATTTTTGCCTCAAGGGTTAGGGATGAGTGGGTGAGTTGCTTTGAGGTGTTGTTGGATGCTTCGGGTAGGAGGTACTTGGCTCGGGAAAGGATGATCCAATTCTCTTTTGAGGGGTGTATTTCAGAGGGTGGAACTGGGGTAGGTAAGCCAAGGAAATCTGCAAAGTCATTGGAGTTGAGAGAGATTCTAACCCCTTTGACAAAAGACTCCAAAGACCAACCATTGGTTTCGTTTTTGGCTTTTAGGTTAATGTAAAAAAGACGGGTAAGCTGGGGGTAGTAGACAGATTCAAGGTTGAGAAGGGTCCAGACTGGGGATTTTTTGAGAAGATCAATGCATGGTAACTTCAAAGCTTCGAAGAACTCAAAATCCATAAAATCAGAACAGCTAATCTTACGAGTTCGAAACTCATCTACCCACCTACCAGCAGTCTCAACATCTTGAAACCAAGAGGAGGGAAAGGATTGATTTACCTGGATATAGGCCGGGGGGTCGGCATTCTTTCTGCGAGCAACTGTCGGAGCAGCTCTCTTGACAGGCGCTACAAGACTCTTGACAGTGCCCTTCCTGGTGCGCTTGGGAGATGGAGGCTTGATTGCAGCAGGGGCTTTCCGCTTCTTTGGAGACGGGGGAGGAGGAGAAGGAGAGGGAGATTCTTCCTCCTCTTCCTCAGACCTCGAGTCCTCACCGGACCCCGCTTCATCTCCTTCAGCTTCCTCGTCATCTCCTGATCCCTCTTGCTCTTCTTCTTCTTATTCCTCAGGTTCCTCCTCGGATGGAACCTCCTCGGCTTCGGCTTCCTTCCGAATCCGCTCAGCTTCCTCCTCGGCCAGTTTCCTAGCGAGCTCGGCCTCGTCATCAGCCTTTTTCTTCTTCAAGGCTTCCGCCTCGGCTTCCTTGGCAACATCTCTCTCCAGGATGGCATCTAAGTCATCTTCCTCCTCTTCTTCGTCCACTTCCTCAGCCAAAATATTCCTCTTCCCTTTCTGTTTGGCACTGAGAGGCTTCTTAGCAGAGCGCTTTTGAGTGCCCTTGGTAGCAGTGGCCGTGCTCTCAGCGATGGTGCTCTGGACAACAGTTGGGACAATGGCTTGAGGATTGGGTTCAGGTGTGGGAGAGGTGGCAGTGGTCTGACGTCCCTTGGGGGTGGCGCCAAGTCTTTTGGGTGTGACAGCTTTCTTGGTTTTGGGTGCCATGGAGGAAATCGGCTAGGGTTTTCTTAGAACAGATTGAGAGGTTGAAGAAGGCGAAGGTGAAGGGGTTTGGATTAGTTCTGAGTTTGTGTTGTAATCGGGTACATGATTGGGTTTAAGTAGAGGGAGTGATGAGACGGGTTTAGAGTTCCAAGGAAAGAAATCATCACATTGCCAATTTGAAAGGTTTCCAATTCAAAATTCAAATGTTCCATTAAAATCGGACTGAATAACCGAAATATCTAGTTCCAAAAATAAAATATCTTTAATGGATAAAAAAGAACAATTTTGAAATCCGAAAAAAAAATATAATTGATTAAATATCTAAAAAGATATTAACCAAAAATATATGATCCGATATATGTAATCCACCATTTAGTTCACACACCTTGACATAGTTCTCAAGGGTATGACACTAAGTAGAATTTATCTTTCGTAAAGGGAAAGCTCCCCCTACGAAAGTGCATCCTTGTTAAGCATCCCAATCTCTCGTCTTATGAAGGTGAACCTGTCCTCTGCCAAAGGCTTAGTGAAAGTGTCAGCCCATTGATAATCAGTTGAAATAAACGAAATGGACACATCACCTTTTTCAACATGATCTCTAATGAAATGATGCCTTACATCAATATGTTTGGTCCTTGAATGCTGAACATGATTCTTAGTGATGGAGATGGCACTTGTATTGTCACACTTAATTGGAATACCTTTGAGGTTGATGCCAAGATCTCGCATTTGTTGAGCTATCAAAAGGATTTGGGAGCAGTAAGCTCCAGCTGCAATGTATTCGGTTTCTGCTGTGGATAGAGCAACTGAGTTTTGCTTCTTTGAGTGCCAACTGATCAAAGATGCTCCTAAGAATTGGCAACATCCTGATGTGCTCTTCCTATCCACCTTATAGCCTGCAAAATCTGCATCAGAATATCCAATTAAAGTGAAATCCTTTTGCTTTGGGTACCATAGTCCAAGCTCCTTAGTGCCATTGAGATATCGAAAGATCCTCTTCACAGCCACGAGGTGAGATTCTTTAGGATCACCTTGAAACCTAGCACAGATGCAAACACTAAACATGATGTCAGGACTACTAGCCATGAGATATAATAAAGATCCAATCATTCCTCGATACTCCTTTTGATTGACACTTATTCCAGTCTTGTCTTGATCTAGAGACAATGTTGAGCTCATGGGAGTCTTGGCTGCCTTGGATTGATCCATCATGAACTTCTTCAAGAGATCCTTAGTGTACTTGCTTTGGTTGACAAAGATCCCTTTCTTGGATTGATGAACTTGTAATCCCAAAAAGAAGTTGAGTTCACCCATCAAGCTCATCTCAAATTCACTGCACATGATGTCAGAGAATTCCTTGCACAAAGATGTGTTAGTAGCACCAAATAATATATCATCAACATAAATTTGAATAACCAAAATGTCATTTCCTTTGGTTTTGATAAAAAGAGTCTTGTCGATCAACCCCCTTTTAAAATCATTTTCTAAAAGATATTTTGACAAGCGCTCAAACCAAGCTCTTGGGGCTTGTTTCAAACCATAAAGCGCTTTGTCAAGTTTATAAACATGATTAGGAAATTCTGAACTTTCAAAACCTGGGGGTTGAGCCACATATACTTCTTCCTCTAAGAAACCATTGAGAAAAGCACACTTGACATCCATTTGATATAACTTTATGCTCATAAAAGATGCAAATGCTAATAAAATGCGAATAGCTTCAAGCCTGGCTACGGGAGCAAAGGTCTCCTCGTAGTCAATACCTTCTTCTTGATTGTAGCCTTGAGCAACAAGCCTTGCCTTATTCCTTACAATCTTACCATTCTCCTCTAGCTTGTTTCGAAATACCCATCGTGTGCCAATGACTGATTGATGCTTTAGCCAAGGCTTCAAGGTCCAGACTTTGTTCCTTTCAAATTCATTAAGCTCACTTTGCATAGCAATGATCCAGTCTGGCTCCTGAAGTGCCTCATCTATCTTCTTTGGCTCAATAAGAGAAACAAACGCGTGAAAAGAACAAAGATCTTTAAGTTTAGAACGAGTTTGAACACTAGAAGTAGGGTCAGAAATAATATCCTTTAATGAGTGTGATGAGGAGTATTTGAATTTCCTTTTGCTCGTCTCAGCTCCTTGATTCGTCACACCAGTAGGATTGACTTGTAGTACATCTGACTCCGTGGTTCTGTTAGGTTCAGTTACAGCAGTTTCTGACGTCTCAACACTATTGGATTGGAGACCAATGGCTTTGGACGAATCTTCAACACCTTGGGCCAATTCTTTAGTGTTAAGAATCGGTTCCTGCATGTTCCTTTTCTCTGTGTTCTTGGTAGCAACATCATCACCTTCCTCATTCCCTTCATGGATGTTAAGATCTATATCTGCAACACTTTCACTTAAAGCACCGTCATTGCATTCATAAAAAATAACATGTATACTTTCTTCAACTACCTGGGTCCTTTTATTGAAGATTCTATAAGCTTTGCTACTCGTGGAATAGCCAAGAAATATACCTTCATCACTACACGCATCAAATTTCCCAAGGTTATCTTTTCCATTGTTATGAACAAAACAAGTACAGCCAAAGGGTTTAAAATAAGATATAAGTGGTTTGTGGCATTTGAAAAGTTCATAAGGAGTTTTCTTTAAGATGGAACGAATAAGACAACGATTCAAAATATAGTTAGCTGTGTTAACAGCTTCAGCCCAATAGGTTTTAGGTAATGCATTTTCTAAAAGCATAGTCCTGTCCATATCCTCTAAGGTGCGGTTCTTGCGTTCCACAACCCCGTTTTGTTGAGGTGTCCTAGGAGCAGAAAAGTTATGGGAGATGCCATATTTAGCACAAAACAAATCAAATTGAAGTTGATCAAACTCCCCACCATGATCACTCCGAATTGACCATATGGGCTCGTTTCTTAAAGTTTGCAACTCCTTACAAAGTTTTGAAAACTCAAATAAGGCCTCTAATTTTTCTTTTAAAAATGCAACCCAAGTATATCTAGAAAAATCATCAACAACAACTAGCATGTACTTTTTACCATTGGGAGATTTGACTCGCATAGGACCACATAAATCCATATGTAAAAGTTCAAGGGGTCTAGAAGAACTTACAACCTTTTTGGGTTTGAACGAGCTACGTGTTTGTTTACCTCGTGTGCATGCATTGCACATCTCAATACCTTTGAAGTCCATTTCAGGTAGCCCTCTTACAAGCCCTTTGGACACAAGCTTCTGTAGTGTATGTGGACTCACATGACCGAGTCTCTTGTGCCAGAGTTTTGGATTGTCCGTCAAAGCCTTTAGACAGGTTAAGCTTCCTTGTGCCACTTGATCAGCATTTACGACGTATATATTGTTGTAACGGTATGCAGTCAATATAACTTCACCTGTATCTTTTCTGCACACTATACATCTTTTCTTGTTAAATCTGACATTGTTACTACTATCACATAATTGAGAGACACTAAGCAGATTATACTTCCAACCATTAACAAGATAGACATTTTTAATACTATGGCTGGAATCGCTTCCAACACTACCAATACCAACGATGTCGTATTTCCCTTTGTCACCAAGAGTGATTGTTCCCGTGGATTGCTCCTTTAGATCATGAAAGAGAGAACTCTTCCCACTCATATGCCTCGAGCATCCACTATCAATAATCCATTTGTGTTCTTTCACCTTGGTGATATCCTGCAAGACAAACATCAACCTTTGTGGCTAGACCAATAAGCAAATTCGGATCCATTGTTGGGGTAAACCATATTTGGTAAAATAGTGCCTTTTGGAACCCAAACTTGTGTTATCCGTTCTTTTCCCAAATGAACAGGAAATGTATTACGAATAATATATGGATCCTTTCTTCTATAAGGGCAGGTCTCTTTTACATGTCCATTTCTAGCACAATGGTGACATATAGGAGAGGTTCTGCTTCCTTTTGCCTTTACAAAAGTGGTAATGTGTTGCTTCTTTAAAAACTTTGGATTGTAACCAATACCACTTTTGTTTAGAGAGCTTTGTTGCTCACCCAACATCCTATCGAGAGTACCTTTGGATTTGGTAAAACTTATGAGGGTTGTCTGTTGGTCTTGAATCTTATTATTCAGGGAGATCTTCTCGTTCTCTAAGTCATGATGCTCATTTCTTAGAGAGGAGAGATCTTGCTTGAGTTCAGATTTCTCCGAGTCAAGCGTCTTGACTTTAATGTCAAGACCTGAATAAGAAGCTTCAAGACCTTTGACCCTCATAGACAGATCCTCAATAGTTCTTTCCTGGTCCACAGTTCTCTTAATAAGAATGTTAGTTTGGGGAATAAGCTTCTCTTCATTGGCAATCATATTGGAAAGGAATTCTGATAATACCTCTTTTGGACTTTCCATAAGTTCTCTTACAGTAGCTTCAAGCTTTTCATCGTGTGATTCATCTTCTGAGGCCATAAGACAAATGTTGGCATTCTCATCGTCGGAGTCAGAGTCGGAATCACTCCAAGTTGCCACCATGGCTTTCTTCTTCCATTTGTCACCTTTCTTGGGCTGGCTCTTTGTCTTTTGAGGGCAGTCCTTCATAAGATGATCTGTTTCACCACATTCAAAACAAGACAACGGTTTAGTCTTCTTTTCATACTTGTTGTATTGAGGCTTACCTCAAAATTTTGAAGACTCTGATCCATCCTTGTTGTTGAATTGCTTCTTCATTTTGAGAATTCTAGCAAGGCCTCTTGTGATAAGAGCAAAAGGATCATCCTCATCGTCATCCTCATCTTCGGAATCAGATCCATCCTTGGGCTCATCCTTCTTAGACTTGAGTGCCAAGTTCTTAGTGTTAGCTGAAAGTTCTCCATCCTCTTCATTAAGAATCATCTCATGCGTGATCAGCTTCCTAAGAAGGTCATCAAGGGGTAGAGTGGTGAGGTCCTGGGCTTCCTCTATAGCTGTTACTTTTGGACCTCATTTCTCCTTTGGAAGGCACCTCAGTATCTTCCTCACTCTCTCGAAGTTGGTAAAGCTCTTGCCGAGAGAGTCAAGGTTGTTGGTGATTTCTGTGAATCGTGTGAACATGGCCTTGATTGACTCATCCGACTTTATCTTGAAGAGTTCATACTTTCTAAGGAAGATGCTGATCTTGGTGTCTTTTACTTGGCTCGTTCCTTCATAGGTGACGACCAATTTGTCCCAAATCTCTTTAGCTGACCTACAAGATGAAATACGGTTAAACTCATAAGTGCTAAGACCACAATAAAGTAAGTTAATAGCCCTGTAGTTTTTGGAGATGGTTTCAAGATCTGCTTGGTTGTATTCAGACTCCTTCCTTGCAACTTTGGTATCATTTGGTCCTTCTTTCTCTGGAATCTTCGGATCATTCTCTATAATGTTCCAAAGCTCTAGATCTTGGTCTATGATGAACATCTTCATCAAAGATCTCCAGTGGACAAAGTTGTTTCCTACAAAGAGTGGCGGTCTGCTTGTGGACCTTCCCTGTGCAAATCCTCCGCTTGCTTCACCAGAGATGATCGAAAACTCACAAGATTGTTAGATCAAAAACAGTGAGTAAAGCTCTGATACCAATTGAAGGTTCGATAATATAAAACAATGTAAACTAGAAATACTCTAGAAGGGGGGTTGAATAGAGTATGCCCGTTTTTCGCAGAAAGTCTCAAGACTTTTGGAGCTTGTACCAAAACCTTTGAGATTAAACCTGAATCACAAAGTTAGACAATCGAACCAAGTGCGGAAATAAGGTAAAGAAATAAGTAAAGAACACGAGTAATTGTTTACGAGGTTCAGCACGAACTTGGCCTACGTCCCCGCCTAGGGTTCTTCCACAACCCTAGGATTCAAAAGGCTTTATTGATTCGCTTAGATTAAGATCCTAATAGCTCACCGAGAAGCATCTCTCCTATACAATTGCAATCTAGTCAACTCACGTTCCCTTGGAGTCCAAGACCAATCTAGAAGAGCCCCACCTCTCTCAGCTATCTAGTACAATCCTCTTACTCTCACAAATCAATAGCCTAGTGCAACTTCCTGAGTTACAAACTCTCAAGTAACACTTTAAATGAATATATCCTATAAGCTCACAGTGACTCGCAAAGGCTTTGAAATAAACAACAAACTCTTGAGCGCTAGCAGAGAGACACTTTGGAAGACAGATCTCGCTTGAATGAATGAAAGCTCGTGTAGCACTTGTATGTTCTGTCTTCTTCTTCCTTTCCTTTATAGAAGTAATTTGGAGCATGAGGTTCTTCAACACCAGATCTTCAACAACGGCCAGTAAAGATTATGGCGCGCCCAGATCTTCTATTTTAGGACACTTTGAAGACATGATCTTCTTTGAATTGGATCTCCTCGATATGCACCACAAGGAAAGATATAATCTCGAAAATACTTCCTGAAAGATTAGTCATACATACATATATATATATATAATGTAATATAAAGGAAGTATATAATAAGATTAAATAATATACGGACTTATAAACATGTTTTGTATTTCATCAACTGTTAATGCTCCAAGGCCTTTGACACAAACATCATGTCAAAGCCTTTGAAACATTTATTCCGATTTTCATCAAGGGAGAGAGTTATCACTTACTCTTTGTGGCTCAACACTCCATCCCCCTTCTTCTTTTCCCAGGTCTTGCCTCCTTCATTTCGGGCAATACAACCATGCCAAATCTGCTCCTTTGGCCTATTTGTAGATACCAATTGCTGTGAATTCAGGAGACCTCCTACCCCCTCCTCACTTTTAATTTGCAAACCACCAGAGATCAGCTCACACCTTCACCCTCTGGTTCTTTCCGTTCCGATCGCAGAAACCCACCATCACCGATTCCAGGCCACCGTGAGTCTATGTGACCCATCACTTGTCGCTGCCAGCAGCACCACCACCTTCAGGCAACTCCACCTCCGGCTCTCCTCCTCCGAGCCCCGCTTCTCGTCAACCATCACCGCGCCCACACTTCGTTCTCGGTTTCGTAGTTGTCAGACCAAGCCCGAGTCACCAGCAGCCCAGCAGCAGCATCCTTCCGTTCCGCTTTCCCTTCCCCGACAACGCAGGCGAAGCTCAAGGAGTCTGACGCCAAGCCCGGGAACCGCTGGCGCCGTACGCGACCCTCCCTCCTCTGTCTTTCCGTTCTCAGGTCGATTTCCGTTCTTCTTATTCGATTTCTGTTCAAATCGCATCAAACCCGCCTTTAACCCCATCCTCACTCTCCCAGGCTTTGATCGAACCCCCCCTCTTGAGCTATTGTAGTCGGAACCGCCATTGACGTCGGAGTTCTCCCTCGGAAACGCTGTAAGTATTCCGTTTTTCTCCTTCCTTCCTTGTGTCGTTTCCTCCGTTTGGGTGGGTATTGGTCGGTTTTTCATGTCGATTTAGTGGGGAGAGCTTGGGTCGGAGAAGAGCAGCCGCCGGAGAGGACCTAGGTTTCTCTCCTTTCTCCCGTTCGACGTTATTGGGGCTCTGTCTGAGCTTGAGGGAGACGGGACACCTTCTCCTGAGATGTTGGGCCTATTTCCCGGGTCTATTTGAGTGAGTCGGGTTTCCATCCAGATCCGGATCCTTCTTCCATTAAATTCGGGTCTGGGCTCCTTCTTGGGCCTGTTTTCTGTTGGGCTTTTGGGTTAGGGGGTTATTGTTAATTGTTACATAATTGTTATACTATTATAAATCCGTTCTATATGTTATGCATTATATAAAATATTTCTGAAAATTGTTATCTACTCTAAGTTGTTTTAAAAGTGATATTATGTGAAATACTATGTATTATATGGTGTTTTAATATATGATTTAGAAATGGTAAAGTAATTTAGTATTACTGTTTTATGAATATGGGTTATTAAAATAGAATTGTTTGGTGATTTCATATCAGAATTTATTTATATAGAGGTTTTGAAATAATATGCCGGAATTATTTCTATAATATGATTTTGGAGAGATTGGTTCTAAGGTTTAAATGGTTCTAAGGTTTAAAGGTTTAAATTGTTATCTACTCTAAGTTATTTCATTTAAATGACTTTAAATGAATTGTTGATTTTCTGAGTTGATTTAACTTGAGATTTAAGAGTTTGGAAAACTTTGGGAAATGAGTTTGGAAATATTGTTGGTAAGATTTATCGATGAGTTTGGTTGGAAATGAGATGATTTTGGTTGATGTTGATCGTATCGGAAAGGTTTTGGAAAACGGTTTTACTATCGGTTGGTTTTGAGTATGTTGAGAACTTGGGTTTCGTGCGTATGAATGTTGGTCCGGTGACTTATGGAAATGGCTTGATGATAGGTGTGTATTGCTTCTGGATTTCTTTGGACTTGCATTTGGGCCCTTGTTTTTACTATTCTGCTGTTCTGCATCTTCAGGTAAGTTCCCTAGGGGGCTTACTCAGGTTGGACATTCATGCATGTTGTTGCATTTTATATTAGGTGTTGCATATGCATAAAAGCATGAACATATAGTATCCTGTGTAGGTTGCACTAATTGGATGAGCATCTGCTTACTTTATGCGTTTGAAAAGAGAACGACCGTTATCTGAGTCTTTAGAGTCGTTGCTAGGGTCATTGGGGCATTTGTGTTTCATATCGTTTCGGTCCCAGTCGAGTCTTATATATGATCTGGCTACGACGGTGATTGAGCGTCCTACCTGGGCTGCTTCAGAGTGAGGTACGGACAGATAGGCTACGACACCGACCGAGCGTCCTACCTGGGGTGCTTCGGAGCGAGGTACGGACATATATGCCCCAGAGTGAGCACATATCAGGGGATATGCCTTTTGGCATTGTCTTGGACCCTTTATAGTAATTCTGCTTATTATTACAACTAGGAGCATGCTTGTGTGTTTAACTTTCGTCCTACATTAGAGCATCTTTATTAGGTATAGCACATACTATGTGGCCTTAGCGAGGACTGTCGGTCCCGCATGAGTGGCTCGATCTGACTCCTTTCCCCGTTCTTCTTTTAAAGGTATTTTCTGCAGATTTTGAGTGCTCGATGTCTATATGACGGGGTTCCCTTTTTACAAATCGAAGAACCTAGGTAATTCACTAACTCGTTATAAATGGTAATCACCCACTTATGATTTGGTTTTGACCCGACTCTGTCGTGGCACCTTGTATCTTAATTTTGTTTCCACCTTACTTCCGTTTGAATTGATTTTCGCGATATAGCTCATAGGACAGGTTAAGGGTACCCAACGACCCTACAATAGTTTTAGGGTTCGAAATCCCTCTTTATTACTGACCTTAAAAATGAGTTTGAAACCTCGACCCGTACCTGGATTGCAAGATCCGAACAAGGGGTTTTATCCCTTGAAACGTAACCCGGAAATCATAATTCTTGGTCGTTACAATCCCCTTGCACCATATATTTTTGTATTGGTTATGGAGTTATTAGGAAGAATGTTGCTACAAGAATCTTTGGAATGTGACCCTTTGGTTGGAATCAAGCTTACAAACAATAGTGATCCTATTCCTTTCCTCTCTTTTCCAGATGATACGCTCATTTTTGGTCGTGCTGATGAGTTAAGTCTTCATACGATTAAAAATCTCTTGAGTATATTTTCCAATATGTCTGGACTTTCAATAAATTATAATAAAAGTTCGTTACAAGTTTCGAAAAATATTCCTCTCAATAAAGCTCAATCTCTTTGCTCCTCAACAGCTAAATATTCCCGTTACTAAAACATTGGAAAAATACCTTGGTATACCTCTTATCAGTGGTAGAGTTTGTAATGTCGTGTTTGATGAGGCAATCGTAAGCCTTCAAAAACAGTTGTCAACGTGGAAAGCTAATACTCTCTCTTAAGCTGGTAGATCGATTCTGATTCATGCAAATCTAAACTTTAAAACAAATTATATAATGCAATAATTTCTTCTTCTAAAAGAAATTCTTCAAAAAATTGACCAGATAAATAAAAATTTCTTTTAGAATAAACTTCAATCTGATAATTATCATCCTTTAATCAGTTGGGAACATCTGTGTACTCCTAAAAAGGATGGGGGATTGGGGTTTAAATCAGGCGATCAAATTAATATTGGTATGCAAATAAAGTTACTTCGGAGAATTATGGCAAATCCTGATAATATTTGGTCAATGGTAATCACGGAAAAATATATGTTGAAAGAATCAATAATGGAAAGAGGAAGGCTCAAAACTTCCTGGTAACTTGGACAACTTCTTAACATCAGAGATCTTTTCTCTAAAGGATTGCTATGGCTAGTTGGTAATGGGAAAACTAACAACGTGTGGTCTGATATTTGGGTAAACGCTCAATACCTAGAGTGCTTTAGGAATGACCGTGACCCTAATTTAAAAGTCTGTGATTTAATTACAAATATGAATTCTTGGGATATTGATAAATTAAACACTTTATTTCCCTCTCATATTGTTCATGTGATTACAAATAAGCATATTCCAATTACTGCCTGGCAAGTTAAATTGGATTTGTAATAATAATGGGAACTTTTCTGTTAAATCCACCCGATCTCTCTTCAATACAAGGAATACAACAAAAGTCTCAGCGGACTATTTGTTGGTTTCAGACGAAGATGGCAGGTGTTCTAAATATAGATTAGCCCCCACTACTAAAAATGTAATAAAATAATAAAGTCGTTGTTAAGAACAATAAATGTGAATAATATGTTTTAATTAACCGGTCGAGTGATTTTTTAATTTCGTGTTGTCATTAAAACAAAAGAAAATATTTTCTTATAATGAAAATGAATTTCTGTTTTCTTTTTATCCTTATGAGATGCAAGTTGTCAATTGATTTGATGAACTTATTTTGTGAATAAGGATGTTTATAAAATCCAAATTCATATAGGTTATTATTACTCTAATGAAACCCAGAAAATATAAAATAATCGCAATGTTAATGGTATTTAACTAAAAGTTGTAGCTTATATTACTTCTTACGTATGAAAGAATATTAATCCTTAGGTTTTTGTTGTCAATTAAATTAAAGAAAATATAATATTTTCTTGCTCTCAATCAAATCAAATGAAAATGAATTTCTAATTTCTTTTGACATGCAATGCAAATTGCATTGCTTTTAAAAATCTAGAAGGGAATGGTTAGCATTTTTCTTCTTTAGGCTACTCGATCTTAGGGTTCGTTTGGTTACCAACTGAAAAACCCATGAAGTTGAAAAACCCAGAAAATAGATGAAATATATGTGTTTGGTTGGAGTTTTAGTCACAGGAAAACCCAGGAAGTTAAATTCCCAAGAATTTAAATTCCTCCATTTCACGAGAATTTAACTTACCTATTTCCCCCTAGGTAAGTTCCAATTCCACCTTTTGTAAAAAGAAATTTCCAATTTTCCTATTTTAATTCATATCATTTAAAATCCAACCAAACATATTTTTTCAATTCCCGGGAAGTGCAATACGTGGGAATTGAATTCCCGGGAAGTAACTTCCTGGGAATTGTAATTCCCGTGTTAAACCAAACGAACCCTTAAATGGATTACATAATCAACTTCCTATCGGCGCGGGATGGTCAAGTATCATCAAATACGTGGTACATAATTCGATTTTTGGTGTTGGCAAAGGTCCATTTCTGTTGGAAATGACAGAGAGAATGTGAAATTCGAGATGGAAAATGGAGAATCAAGAAATTGTGTGATCGATTGAATGAATGTTACAGAAGCGGGAGCTCCAATTTATACATGGAGGAGGAAGACGACACTCAGCTCCTCAAGTTCGTTACAACGACTTAAACGACGTCGTTCCTAGAGTAACTGGGAAAAATGAAAACACGTGAGGAGGATGTGACCAGCGAGAGTGTGTGAGAGCGTGAAGAACAGTCCGTCTTGTGTTCGAGGCGCGCCATCATCAATACTCCAACACCCCCCCCCCCCCAAGTTGGAGGTGGAGAAATCGGCTACAACTTGGGAAGCATCGAGCAATGACAAGGACCGGGTAAACTCTTTGTGAGGACGTCCGCCAACTGATCAGCAGTGGGAAGGTATGAAAGACTAATAAGGGCTTCACATAGCTTGTGACGAACAAAGTGACAGTCGAGTTCCACATGTTTGGTCCGTTCATGGTAAACTGGGTTGCGAGCAATGTGTATGGCAGCTTGGCTGTCACACTTGACTAGAATAGGGAGAATCCCAGAAACACCACATTCATGAAGAAGACGAGACAACTAGGCAAGTTCAGCTGTCAAACGACGAAGAGATCTGTATTCTGCCTCGGCAGAGGACAAGGACACAATGGACTGTTTCTTGGCCTTCCAAGAGATAGGAGAGCCGCCAAAGAAAACTATGAAACCACTGACAGACCGACGGGTGTGTGAGCACGCAGCCCAGTCAGAATCACTGTAACCAATGAGATCCATGGCAGACGAAAAATTAAAGAGAATGCCAATGTCTAGGGAGCTACGCAGGTACTTGAGGACATGGATAGCTGCACTGAAGTGAGCAGTGGAGGGAGTCTGCATAAATTGGCTCAAGTATTGAACAACAAAGGCTAAATCAGGACGTGTATTAGTAAGAAAATTCAATTTCCCCACTAGTCGTTTGTACTTAGTCGGATCATCAAGTAAGGAGCCCTTTGATTTGTGCAAATCAATGCCAGCTTCTAGAGGAGAAGAGGCCGAACCTGATGAACAATCAAATTCAGTGAGAAGCTCAGCAACAAATTTCTTTTGAGACAACACCAATCCTTGAGGAACGTGAATGAATTCTATGCCCAGAAAATAATGGAGAGTGCCCATATCCTTTATCTTAAACTGAGCATCCAAAAATGATTTCAATTGAACCATGGTTGGAAAATCGTTACCAGTACGCAGGATATCATCCACGTAGATAGCAAGGAGTACAATGGATTCATCTTTGATCCGAAAGAAAAGAGAATGATCATTCTCAGAGTGGACATAACCTTGGGAACGAAGGGAATCCGAGAGTTTAGCATACCACTGTCTGGACGCCTGCTTGAGGCCGTAAAGACTTGTTAAGTCTTCATACCAAAGATGAATCATGAAGATAAAGTCCTGGAGGAGGTTTCATATACACCTCTTCATGCAAATCTCCGTGGAGAAATGCATTATTCACATCCAATTGGAAAATTGTCCAATTACTTTTCATAGCAACAAAAACCAGCACCCTTATGATTGTCATTTTGACCACAGGCGAGAATGTCTCAGTGAAGTCGATTCCGGCCTTTCGGGTACAACCCTTGATCACTAGACGAGCCTTGTGCCTTTCAATTGTACTATCTGGACGCAATTTTAGCTTGTAAACCCACTTACAACTAATTGGCTTCTTACCTTTAGGAAGGGGAACCAAATCCCAGGTGTTGTTCAATTCAAGAGCTGCAAACTCTTTGTCCATAGCCTCTTACCAAGCAGAAGAAGAGGCGGCCTCTGCATAAGAATCAGGCTCATGTGCTACAGAAAGATTAGACAAGAAACAATGATCATCCATAGACAAGACACTAGCACTGATGGTGGCTAGGGTGGGTTGAAACAAGCTGAAGTGATGGTGTTAAGGCAAAAAGGTTCAGAAATGATGGAGCCACAAACATAGTTTTGTAGGTGAGCAGGAGCCGATCTCACCCTAGATGACCTTCTTAGTAAAGGATCAGGAGCTGGGACCACTGGTGCAGGGGCTGGAACCACTAGTGCATCACAATGTACAGGAGGAAGATCACGGGGCACATCTGGTATGAAAATGGGTAAAGTAATGGAAGATATGGGTGAGGATGTGTAGTCTGTGATAGAGGTTTTAAAAGGGAAAATGGTTTCATAAAAGGCTACATTTCTGGAGATAAGAATCTCTTTGGTTGACAGGGACAAAAGCTTGTATGCTTTCTTGCCAAAAGGGAATCCCAAGAAAACACAAGGTTGTGCTCTAGGAGAAAATTTGTCTCTGGTGGGAGAAGAGGGTGAGGCATAGCATAAGCAACCAAATGGTTTTAATTGTGTATAAGATGGAGGAGTGTGAAACAGTCTTTCAAATGGGGTGAAATTTTGTAGAACTTTAGAGGGGTAACAGTTGATCAAAAAAGTGGCCATAAGAACACACTCACCCCAATAGCTGATGGGTAGGTTGGACTGGAAAAGAAGAGCCCGTGATGTCTCCAAAAGATGCTTGTGATTGCGCTCTACAACTCCATTTTGTTGCGGACTGTAAGCACAACTAGTCTGGTGAAGGATGCCATGAGATGCAAAATAGGATTGTCCCTGATTGCTCAAACCCAGCTCAAAAGCATTATCTGTGCGTATGGTTTTAGGGGTGGTAGAAAACTGAGTTTGAGTCATTGATACAAAAGACTGAATGACATACATAGCAGCTCCCTTGTTGGACAAAAGATGGGTCCATGTACAACGGGTGAAATCATCAACAATGGTGAGGAAATACTTGTATCCATTGTAGGTAGGTGTGTGGTATGGACCCCAAATGTCAATATGTACCAAGTCAAAAGGGTTTGTGATTTTAATGGTACTGTGTGGAAAGGGAAGTTTGTGTTTTCTAGCTTTATGACAAACATCACAAGGAGCATCCAATTTGGGCAAAGAACAAGCATCAACAGGTAACAATTTGATCTTATTAAAAGGCATATGTCCCAGCCTTAAATGCCACAATGAAGCATCACAATTTGCAGCAGAAAATGACAAAGAAGGTAAAGACAAAGATGGATCATCAGGTTTGATATTATAGTTTGTAGCAGAAGGTAAATGTAAAGGTAAATGTGGGAAATGGTGTTGCTTGCAGTTCAACAAGTACAAGCCATCCTTTTGTTCACCAAGCACAAGTGGCCTCTTCATTCAAGGGGCCTGCGGTATGCATAATTTGGAAAAGAAATAAGCTCCACATTGCTACTGATTGGTCAACTTGCTTATAGACAACAAATTGAATCTGAATTCAGGGACAAAGAAAACATGGTGGATAGTAATTGAAGGCAAACTCTGTACTGATCCATGAAAGTGAACAAATATAAAGGTGGCATTTGGTAGGGTTATTTTGTGGGGTTGGGACAGAGGTTCAAGAGAAAGGAAAGAGGCTTTTTTAAAGCACATGTGGTCAGTGGCACCAGTGTCTAAAATCCATCTCTGATCATTATTCTTTAAATCAAACTGAGCACTAAGAGCAAGATACTTATTGTAATTGACAAGAGTAGAACATGTACCTGCCATTGTACATCGAGCCATCTCCACGTTTTGGCTTTGAGGTGCTCCTTTTGTCAGCATGTTGAGCAACTGTGTACACTGCTCCACTGTGAAACCTGGGATAGCAGACGCAGCTTGGTCACCATTTTCCTCAGAAGTGGATGATTGTGCTGCAAAGTTCTTGTCTTTAGGTGCTGGTGCCTTTGATCCACTTGGATAGCCAATGAGTTTATAACAAAACTCAACCTTATGTCCAGTCTTCTTGCAATGAGTACACACATACGAAGCTCGTTTACCAGGCAGGAAACCATCTTGCTATTGTTTAGGCTTCTAAGAACTGCCTTGTGAACCTGATCCTGAACTGCCACCATTGTTTCGCTATCCTTGAGTACTCATTGTAGAAGATTCTCCGAAAGATTGATTGTTATTCTTGAATCCAAGCTGTTTCTCCTCAAGACTGATCATAGAATAAGCTTGGGAAACTGTTGGAGTTGGTTGCATCATCAAGATCTGTCCTCGAACTGAAATGAACCGATCATTCAATCCCATGAGCAACTCAAGAAGACGTTGATCTTCTTCATTTCTACAATATTCCTGGTTAGCACCACAGATGCACCTTTGTGCCGATTGCAAATCCTTTAATTCTTCCCACAAACGCTTGATCATAGTAAAATATGTGGCAAAATCATCAGCGCCTTGAGAAATCGTGTACAGTTCCTTGCGAGCAGTAAATTGTTGAACAAGATTCGATTGTCCGAACCTCGTGCACAAATCTGTCCAGATTTCGCTCGCAGAGTCGCTATAGATCACGCTTTCAGCAAACTCTTTGCCAAGCGCGCTCAAGATCCAGGATACAACCATGTTGTTACATCGTAACCAGTCTCCATACTCAACTGTATCAATTTCAGGTCTAGCAATCGTACCAGTCATAAAACCTAATTTTTTTTAGCTGAAAGCGCAATTAACATCGAGCGTTTCCACGTTCCAAAATTAGATCCATGCTCGAAAACCTTTGAGACAAGAATCATACCAGGGTTATCCGAGGGGTGCAAGTACATAGGATTCCTTGAATCCACTCCATTTTGCACTTGATTCAGTATCTGATTTCCTGGATCCATGGATGAAGCTGAAGATGCGAAAGCAAACGATCCGAGAAAACGAACGTGCAAATCAGAATTATTGCTCTGATACCATGTTGGAAATGACAGAGAGAATGTGAAATTGGAGATGGAAAATGGAGAATCAAGAAATTTTGTGATCGATTGAATGAATGTTACAAAAGCAGGAGCTCCAATTTATACATGGAGGAGGAAGACGGCACTCACCTCCTCGAGTTCGTTACAACGACTTAAACGACGTCGTTCCTAGAGTAACAGGGAAAAATGAAAACACGCGAGGAGCATGTGACCAGTAAGAGTGTGTGAAAGCGTGAAGAACAATCCATCTTGTGTTCGAGGCGCGCCATCATCAGTACTCCAACAAGTTCAGACCGAGCCGACAAAATTTGCCATGAGCGAAGATTTCTAGTCACCAACGTTGGACTATTTCGGTCGCTTGAAACAATTTCAATGAACGTGCTTTCAATATTCGTCGCCTGAATGATTGACACAAATGAATGGGGGTTGAAGAGACGAACTTTGGACTATGTATGTTGGTCGTTTGAAACAATTTCAAGGGACGAACTTTTAATGTTCGTTACTTGAATGATTGACACAAGTATATATTACATCCTAGGGTTGATCTGGTGTTTGAGGAGAAAGGAATGGAGTTGCAGGGTAGAAAGAAAGAAGAGAGAAATAGAAGAAGTAAGAGTAAGAGAGAGATAGAGGAATCTGATTATCATTTCATTTATGTCCTCTTTATTACTTCGACTTAGCCTTATATAGGCTCCCATCTTACACCACCTGTGGACCTTATACCATCTTATACTAATCATCTCTTATACTAATAAGCCCATACGCTAGCCTATGCCATTGCATCACCATTTCGAAAGGCTTGTCCACAAGGCTTACTAAAATCAGGGAACTGTCGCAAGATATGACCTACATTCTCTCATGTTGCTTCCTTTGGAGGTAAGTTCTTCCATCTGTTCAGCCACTCGGTCACTAGTTTGTTGTTCTAGAGGTGGAGTAGGGAAGTGTCTAAGAGCACCATTGGTTCCGCTTCCACCTCCCTTGCAGATGTTAACGGTAAAGTGGGAGTTGAAGTTTTGATATAGGGTCCAACTTTTTCTTTAACTTTGATATGTGAAACAAAAGGTGAATTCTAGATGCCCTGGGTACTGCTAGCTTATAAGCCAATGGCCCAATCCACTCAATCACTTGGAATGGCCCTGCCCTATAATATTTCGAATTGAGCTTAAGGTTTCGTCGGAGAGAAATAGATGACTATCGGTATGGTTGGAGTTTCAAAAAACACAATCCCCTTGATAGAGTCTATTTTAGTCATGTTTTAAGTAGAAATTTACATATTAATTTAGAGTATATTTACATGTTTTATAGCTTATTTGGTATTATTTGCTTTTCGGAGTCTACACTAGTGTTTTTATATGTTTCAGGTATTTTTGGTTTAGATCGTGTAAATTTGGAGGTTGCTCGTAACCTATGGAATTGTTTTGTGATTTGGAAAGCAAGATGGGTTGGCTCATATCGATTCACGTACGGCCCGATGCGTCAACTTGTGAGTTCGGACGGTGCAAGGCGGAGGGAGCCCACACACGGAATGCAAGTGTTGTTTGTTACTACTTTAGTGATTTGTCGTTGTTTTATTCTGTCTACGATTTGAAGCTTTGTTTGATTGAGTTGTGAGTTTCTGAATCTTGTTCTTTATTTCCTATATTGAATGTTTTGACTTCTTTGTGTTTTATTGTTTATTGTTTTATTCTATCTTGTCTGCTTAACTTAGTACAATCAATTCAATTGCTAGGGTTTTGTAGATTCCTGATTGCAAACCTTAATCCAAGTAGCAAACTTATTCCTTTAAGGCTGATTGAACTAATTGGATAAGTAGGAAGTTGGATATGTTGTTAAATCCCTCTTTAGGGACTGCAAATACCTTGGTTAATCTTTGAACTTAAAGCTATCAATTGGGTTAAATCCTTCTTTAGGGACTGTTCGATTGATAAGGGTTTCTAGAACTGATTGGACTAATAACTATATTAGGTCAGGACAAGGCCATTCATAGGAATCATAAAAAGACAAGAGGAAGTTACAATATCAATTCAACCAAATAAAGTGGATAGTTGTAGGTAGAGCGATATTTTCTAAATTGTTTTGCATCAACTTGTTTATAATCTATATCTATATAACTACTTAATTTCGTATACTTTCCGTTGACGTGGCGTGCTCTCCTTATTTCACTCCCTTATGACCAATCAGATTCTTTCCTTTTTTTTTAATTTTCTTTCAATTTTCTGCCCCTTATTCACAATTGGGAAAGAATGCTTTGTTATGGTTCAGTTCTCCTCCGCCGACTTCGATCGTGACATCCTTCGCGCCTCATGTCTTCGTCTTCCTCCTCCGTTGAAGATATCCCGCCTCAGAACTCCGTCTTCTTCCTTCGCCGAGGTTAGACCCCCTCCTGTCACCATCTTCCTCCACTGAGTTTCAATTTTCATTTTTCTTTCCCAAAATTTGCACTAAAGAATGATTAGGGTTGATTTCTCTCCCACGCCTTGCCTCTGCCGGTTCCCTCCTTTTCCCGCACGCCTCTTCTCCCATTCTTTCTACCTCCTCTCTCCCAGACATCCTGTATCCGATGATTGTTGCTTTTTGAGCTACTTTTCCTTCTTCCACTGCTAGCTTCATGTATGATTTATGTTTTAACAAGAGAATTTTTTTTTTATTTCATGCTAACAAGTTGTCTGAAATTTTAGATTTCCCATTTAATATGTATAGCATTTATTCTTAACATATAAATGATATTTCATCATTCAAATTTATTCCTTCGTATAAATCAATTTTTTTTTTCTCCAGTATTTGCATGGACAAAGCCTAGAGCACCAACTTTGGGCCTTTTGTGAGGACCTATGTTGTCCCAATGCCTTTTGTGAACTTCTATGTCGTCCCATTACAATATAATTATTTTAAGCTTTTCAAATATTTGTTTAGATTGTTATTTGGTTATTCCTTAAAATAAATATTGTATATTCTATTTTTCTTTTTTCCTCTTGCAAATGGCGAATATTTTTTATTCTTTTTTTCTTTTCTTTTTTCTTCCCGCAAACGCGCCATGGCGCGGGAATTACACTAGTTTATTTTGTTTTATTTCTTATTTCAATCAATCAAAACCCCCCTTTTCCTATTAATTGGTAAATAAATATAACTTGGAAATACTTGATTCTCTGTGGGATCGACTCGTACTTATCACACTACATTAGTTAGTAAGTTCCAATTTATTTTGATACAGTTTACGCGACTAAAAATCGCTTATCAAATTGGCGCCGTTGTCGGGGACTCAACTTTATTTCTTTGTTTTGTGTGTTTGGCGATTATTGTATATAACTAATTTTGTTGTGAGCCTATCTTACGGTTCATAACACCCGTGCTACTAACTGTTTGTGTTCGTGTGTCTAGGTGTGTTCCCATTAAAGATGACTCATGGTTTATTTTGTGTTTTTTGCGGAGTTTCTAACCATATATTTAAAGATTGTCCAGTGTTTAGGGTTCTGATCAGAAAGGTTAAGGAAGTACATCAATTATGCAAAACTCAACTTTCTCGTTAGGTGAATATCATACATGATATTGCACAATTAGAGCTCCAAATTGGACAATTAGAACCTCCATGTCTGGCTCCGTAAACATCACAAGAATCGTCTATGTTGCCCCTTATGGAAGAACACTTTGCTGCAATGAAGTCCTAACTTACAATGATCCAAATTGATTTCAATGACGAGATGAGACGGATCCAAGTGGCTCGACAAATTACAATTCCAATTATTTCAGAAATTTTCCCTATGCAGACGGAGGTGGTTGTCAGTGACGAATGTGCTATCATCTCTTTTGACGATGAGATCTTAGAAGATTAGATAGATGAGCAAGATGAGGAAAATTTGACAAAGTGGATTCTACTGTTTGAATTTAATGAGGGTGCAAACGGACAAAGAGCTAAGAGAAGGCAATAAAGGAGTGCATATTTTGAGAAGCCAACAATGAAACTGAATTGTTGGTATTACATACCCTCTATAGAGAGTCATGCTTGTTTGTTTGATAAGATGAAACAGTTCTTATCTGCAATATTATTTAGTTTCAATTTATCGATATATTATATATACTTGTGTGGAATACGTGCTCAGAAATTTGACAAGTTGCTGAAGGCATTAACGATGTTTGAGTAAATCTTAGAGGTGGACCAGAATGTCAAACTAACAACATTGAAGGTTAGTGGTTTTAGATTTGATAAATTAGTTTAGTTTTAGATTATTATTTTTTTAGCGTTATACTCCGTAGATTAGTTTAAGTATTTTTTTTCCTGTATACTCCTCCGTACTAAGCTGCAGGTAAAAAATTAAAAAAAAATTATAAAATCTAATATTATAATACTAAAGGAGAAGTCGCCTACGACATGTGGCGGCTTCTCCTTTAAAGTAGGATTTTTTTTATTTTTTTTAAGGATTTGTTAGTTAATTGAAATTACAGATTATGATAAATGGAAGATATACATGAAAGATATCCGGTTGTTATGATTCCATTGAAATATCCTTTAAAGTACTTTTTTTTTACGATTTGTTAGTTACTTAATCAAAATTATCGATTAGAATACATGGAAGATATACATGAAAGATATCCGGTGGTTATGATTCCATTAAAATATATACATTTTTTAGGGGGATATGCGATATACATGGAGAGTGTACATGAAAGATATCCGCTCGAAGATATACATGAAGGATTTGTTAGTTACTTAATCAGGGTGAGGAATTCATTGATATCCGATATACATGAAAGATTTGTTAGTTAATTACAAATTGAAAGGTATAAAGTAAGGCTCGGCTTTCATAGTTTTCATTTTCAATCAAGCTACCCACAATGACAAATAATAAATGTAAGACTCCCATAAAGAATAATAATAGAAATCTTTGAAAAAGAGGTATGTTTCGGATTACTTTAGTTTTGAAAATTTCTTAATCATATTTTTTATTTAGTTTATTTATTTGTTATCGGCATAGTTTCGATATATACATACATACATATATATATATATATATATATATATATATATATATATATATATATATATATATATATATATATATAGGTAAAGGTTCAAATAAAAATGGGGCTTAAAATGAAAATTTTGCTTAAAGTGAAAATAGATCTAATTCATGGGTTTGGAGAGCGGGCTGATGTTAAAAAAAAAAAGGGCCGAACTTGCAATACGGATTTCCTCTTCTTCCCTGTATCGTTCCTCTTCTTCCTCCTCTCATATGCTCTCGCTTTCACCGTCCATCCCTAGTTCCCTCAATCCACCGTCACTCACCCACTCAGATCTGGAGGCGCCACCAGTGAAGCTCGACGAAGCTCCGACGCCGTCGAGGTCGGGACTGCCGCTGGATCTCCCGCGCCCTAAGATGAGTTCCCGATGAAGAACGAAGGGGATTCCAACAACCTCCATCGCGGGTAATGATCACCGGCATCCCATCCTCTATCGCCGCTACAACGAGTTAGTGGTGCCGAGGTTGATCCCAACAACCTTCTCGCAACCCACCCTCAGGTAAAATCTCGCAAACCTTCTCCCAACAACCTTCGACGCTTTTGTTTCGTTTCGATTATGCATTGAGTTTCGTTCCATATATGCTGGATTGAGTGAGCTTTGTGGATTTGAAATTGAGATTGAGATGAGGTAAATTCATGCCTTCTAGGTGTTTGATAAAATGCTTAGGAGAGAAATCGAGATTGAGCTAGTGTTGGTTAAATCCATGCCTACTAGGTGTTTGATAAAATGTCTATGACAGAAATAATATTCTTGACTGAGATTTTTTAGCTTCAATTTCGGAGCTTTTGTTTGCGAAAGTTGGCATGTCATACACTAGATTTCTTCATGAATATTCCTCTCCTTGTTATGTCTGAAATGTGGCATGTCATACACTAAATTACAATTGGATGAACCGAGAATCACGAGAAACCATGAATGAAAAGGGATGAATATGGAAAGATCCCTCATAGAAGCAAATGAAAAATCAATGCAAATGTGCAATTATGAAACAGGAAACCATCAAATGCCCCATCACTCAGTAAATATCATTAACCTAATTTAATCACAAATAAGGCTTTACAAGATTATGCAGCCCATAAGTGGAATTATAATACAAATCAATCGAAATCAAAAGGAACTGATCTGCATCTAATTGAAATGCCCATCAGTCCCTTTTCTCTCCTGGATTGTAACGGCCCGGGATTATGATTCCCGAGTTACGTTTCGAGGGATTAAACCCCTCGTTAGGACCTTGCGCCCCGAGTACAGGTTGAAGGTTTCAAAACTTACTTTAATGTTTTCAAAGGGGGATTTCATACCCAAAATCGAAGGGATCGTTGGAATCCCCGGGGAAGTCCCCTGTACCTGTCGTAAGTCTAAGCGTGGAAATCAGAAATCATGCGACTAGCGAAAACAAGTGTAATACAAGAGTGTGCCACGGCAGAGCCGGGTCAAAACGGAGTTAAAAGTATAAATCCAAAACAACATAATCAGAGTCTGGTGAAGTCTATAACTCCAGCGCGCACTCTCCGCCGACGAAATGACCCGCGCAATAAGCAAACAGCACCGATAAGATGAACATAAATGATTCCTAAAAAAATTGATTTGGGGCGGGATCAGATCGATGCCCACTTAACTCTGCATCCCAACCATAAGCACACATATACGCTATACCTAATAAAGATGCTCTAATGCAGTACGAAATTCAAACACACTAGCATGCTCCTAGTTCATAATAATGTGCAGAATACTATAAAGGGCCCAAGACAATGCCAAGTGGCATATCCCTCTCCTACCTCCACCCCTTCCGACAGGCGGAGACTGGCCAGCTCGTGAATGCATTCATTCATAATAGGGCGGCACGCATGCCTAACCCGCTCCACAATAATGCCCGCAGGCATATCATAATATAAGGAAGTACTCGATTGACTCAGGGTACCCGATGAGGCTGGGCTACCCTATGACCCTAGCAAAGACTTCTAGGACTATCACAGATAACGGCCGTTCTGTTTACATACGCATAGAGAAATAGAATGCTCAACGATCAATGCAACCTAGCATGGTACTACATGGCATGCTGATAATGAATGCAACACCTAGTATATCATGCACCTATAGCAGGGAATCACTCTATTCAATCTGAGTAAGCTCCGAAGAGACTTACCTGGCGGTGCAGAACAGCAAGGCAAGCATTATAATAGATTAAAGATCACCTAGATACATATCAGAACACATATATAAGTCTACGTCTAATCATCCAAGCACTCAAGCATATCATTCAACGAGAATAGCAACCATATCGCAATCATCGTTCCATCAAGTTCAACCATTCATCGTACTGCCACGTTCCACAAGACCATATCATTCCTCATCATTCCGTTCAGCCACATTCATGTATTTGCCACAATATATCCGCAAAATAATCCGCATATCACATATATCAAGTTCATCATATTCATCATATCTCGAAAGTATAAATTAACGCTACACAAGTCTAACACTCCACCATGCCATTAGTCAATCAATCATGCCATTAGTACACACCAATCATGATATTAGTCAACCATCCACATCAATCATGCTAGTTAGTCACCGATCACATAATTCCCGAGTTAGTCCCGAAACCCGTTTTGAAAACCGAGTTGACTAGTTAGAAATTCCGTCATTGGGAGAGATGTTCACCAAATTCCTCTTTCTAAAATATAAGTCTCATAAGATTATTTCTGTTTTAATCACAATAGTATTATACCTTTAAATCTCAATAATAATATTTTATATTCTAAATCTCAATTTATATTATATAATATTTTAAATACCATTTTATAAACACTTTCATAAAACATTTCCAAATCCCCTAAAAATTCCCAACAAATTTTATTTAACAAAATCAACCCTTAATGAAATTACTAAAACCGACCTTATATTTATAAAATCCAAAATCGACCCTCCTTACTTTTGTAAATTATCAAACCGAGCTTTTGTTTTTGTATTACCCAAAACGAATACCTCTTATAAATATAGATCTAAAGTCATTTTTGTTTGAAGGAAATAAGGCCCAGGCTTTCATTTTTGTTTGCTGAAATTAAATTAGGCCCAAAATACCCAATCGACCCCGGCCCAGACTCAATCCAAATCTCACCCTCAACTTACTGTTCGGCCAAAAGTGAAATTAAAAGAGAGAGGGGTCCCAGTGCTGATGTGGAGACGGGGCCCACGGGTCATCTTCTTCCCTTGCCCTGTGCCTCTGTTCGAAAGAGGGAACCGCCGACGGCTCTCTCTCACTCGCCGGTTCTCGTTCTCGCTCGGCTCCGACTCCCTCTCCCTCACCTTGCTGATCTCAATCCCCTCTCTCTCTCTCCCGCTGCCCACTCGACCTCGCTCGCACTCACACTCGCTGACCTCGCTATCGCTCCCGATCCCGCCTCTCGATCTCGCCGTTAGCCACTCCGACCCGCTCTCACTCTCCCTTTCGATCAATTAGCACAAGGAAGCACGAAATTGGAACTAGGATTGAAAAGGAGAGGTTTGGGAAACTCACTGAGGGGCGTCGAAAGCGAGGCTCGTCGGAGGTTCGTCGGAGGTCGATTCGGCTCGTCGGCGACCCGAACTGACTTTGCTTGTCCTGTGGTGGGGATAAAAGGCTTAAAGATGCGCCTTTACAATTGATTCAGAGCGAAAAGGAGTGGAACAACCCTTACCGGATGCGTGGAAGGGAAAACGGGAAAGAAGGAGATGAAGAAGGGCTCGCGGTCGGCGACCGGCAGCGGGGCTCCTGGGAGGCGTCGGGTTCAGCTTGGCCGCGTCGGACTGCGGTGGAGGAAGGAGGAAGCTGTTGTGGGTGTCTGGAGGTGCTCGTATGGCGCTCGGGCTCCTGGGAGATGGCATCGGCGTCGGTTTCGTCGGGAGGTGGCTGCTGCTCGGCGAGACAAGGGAGGTGGAGCTGGTGGCCGTCGGGCGTCGTCGGAGCTCGGAGTAACGAGGCAAGGGGAGGTGTGTGGTGGCGGCAAGGTTAAGGAGAAAGGGGGGGAGCTTTTGTGGGTTTACAATGGAAAAGGGCAATACAATGTGGGTAATTGTGTGTATTGGGTAGAGAGTGCAGAGAGAGATAGAGGATGAAAGGGAAATTGGGTGTTGAACAAAACAAATCAGAGATTGGGAATCAACAGGGTGCAGGTTGGTTTGGGAGCTTGTTTGGCAGTTTGTTAGAGATGGAGGGTCAACGTCTGAGGGGGGGTAAAAGTAAAAGCTATATATTACACTAATTTGGGGCTAAATTTCAGAAGTGAGAAGGGGAGGAAGAGTAAAGAGAGGTAATCCCAAAAGTAAAATCTGGATACCCGGAATTAAATTTCGAAATCCATTCACTCGACCCATTAGATTTATAAAATCCGAATTAGCGAGTTTTTCGTTAAATTTCGCTTTTAAATTCATTTGGATTTTCTTTTCCGGAAAAAAAATTAGGATTTAAAAATCCGAGCCTTTACATCATCCACCTCTAAAAACAAGTCTCGTCCCCGAGACTAAAACCAAAACAAGGTAGAGGATGAAGTTGGAAGTAGGTGAGTCCAAGAACCATGTCATCGATTCCGTAAGTGCCTCATAAGGGCCCCTATGAGATTCTCACAATATCGTCGTCATGGTCATAATATCCCCGATAGGTCGTAGCAAGAGTGTGATATGGGCCCTTACCACATCCTTACCCCGACTTCTCGGTTATATCATAACTCGAAAAGCATTATAGCATCTCACTAGGTCTTAGCAAGCAGTCTATAAGGGCCCTTATAAAATGCCTGTATCCACTTCGTGAGGTGTCATAATGCAAGCTCGGGTAACAAAATGTTCAAAAGGTGTCTACAGTTTGAAAAGGATTGGTCTCAAAATCGTTGAAATTCTCGGTCGCGTTCGGTCCCTCATCATTCAAATCCCTTAACCCGATGTTAGTCAAGCAAGTTTCAAATTTCAGGAGGTGGAATCATCCACCTCTAAGGGCTAATCCCATATCTCCTTCCTAGGTTCCAAATCATAATCAAATTTCATCAATCCGGTTCTAGCATCCTAGCAATTCCAATTCAAGGTATCGTACATAGTAGGATTCCCAACATCATATCACAAAAGTTGCACATCATATCAATCAGATAAGCACATCATACTTACGCTAACTATCGAGCATCATCGCATCAGAGGCAAACAAGTACTTATGCACACCAGCATTTCATCAAGTTCAGAGGATAGCTATGTTAGCACTAACAGTTCATTATTATCTATGGCAATACATTAGGGAATCAACATTGTCTATAACATATAATTGCACAACACTCGACCCCAAGTAAAACATACACTAGATCAAATCCTCAAGAGACCTTGTCTACAACTACCAATCACGTCGAGACACGACCACTACTCATCATCACTTGCATCAAGATCAACCTTACCTAGGTCTACCAACTCAATCCAATACTAGTTCTAAATACCATTACATTCCGCCTAGCGTACAATTTGTCTAGTCTCATAACTATCCGCAATTCAAGGTCAATTACCCAAACCAACTACTAGGGGTCCCAATTCCCATGCCATCAAGCCATCTAAAAACCATCCCACTTCGACATCCTGACCTCAAATCCTACTTGACCACCTAAAACCATATCTCGGAGTTCCCAATCGCACAATTCCTCTATTCCGACAAGCTCAACACCTCGACCGATTACCAAAACTCCCATAAAGCACACCCTCATCCTAGGGGTCCTCTACCGATCCCATTCTCACCTTCCGAGAGAAATTCCAAGTCCTCGACTGAACCACTCTCACGATCAATCTAGACGCCTCTTAATAATCTCGCTAATTCTTCCTAGGCTCTCAAGACTCTGCCTCACCATCATCTCCCAAAGAGACATCTCCATTCACTTTGCTAACCTGATCATACTTCCCGCACCACTAACCACTCTCGCTAGCCATCCACCTCTAAGAACCCAACTCGTACTAATCATCTCACACATGACACTCCCGACCAACTCTAACATGGAAACCCATCTGGGGCTACTCTCAACCACGAATCACCAAGCTCCTCATCACAAGCGCCTATCCTCCAAGACCAACCACTGATTCTACCAACGTATCCCATTCCGAAATTCACGAATCTTGAACCACTCATTACTCCTCATGCTGACCAATTCTAGATCCTTGTATCTGCATATCCCCCAAATTTCCTTATTCCAAATCTTACTAAACCCTAACCGTTCGAATTCCTCAAGTCATCCTACTCTAGTTCCTCACCTCTTCATATTCCTAAATGCCTCAATCTCCTTCTTCTTAACCATGACACCTTACCGTCTAGAGCCCTCTTTTACCGATCATCATTTCTGCATAATCCCTAATTCATGCTCAGAATTTCCCTATCTCAGCCTCAAGCCCATAGTCTTACTAGAAATCTCCACTACATCCTTGCTTAGATACCAGCCTTTCCTCGAAGATTCATCTCACATCGTCAAATACCTCAATCGCCACGATAACCTCCACTCATAAATCCCGATTCATTCTCTATGCTGAAATCCTCCAACAACGCATCTAGAAATTTCTTCACTCACGAATTCTTCAAGCACTACCAATCCCATCTAACAATCCCCAAATACTCGTCACACGTACGTCCCCGATATGATCAACCTAATATCCAAGATCTATAATTCCTCCAGCAACCTCACACTATTCTTCCTTAGCGATTCCTCAACCTCATCCTGTACCAAGACTGCTCCCAATTACCACACATACAACCTAGTTCCAAATTTTACATTCCTTAGACATTCCTTAGTCGGTCATCCTCAATGTCACCCATGATTCGCTCCTAGACTATCTAGACACCTTCCTTAGCACATCACCGTCTCCCAACACTTCCCTTCAAGAATCCTCTCGATCCACCCTTAGCTCTCTCATCCCTTCCTATGCCACACGCTCATACCACACGCCCCACTACCTACCGACACTTCTAGCCAGGACCTCTCCCTCAAAATCTCGCCATGCTAGCTCTACTCCTTCATGTACCCAATCCCACACAACCAATGACCAGATACAAAGACCTCAAACCTACCTGTCACTTTCCGATCTAGCTTACCGAAGAACCTCACGACTCATACTCAAGAGAGAAACGCCATCAACCATATATAACCTACATCTTACTTACTAGCACATCAGTATACTAGAGCATTAAAGCATATCATCATAGGCACAAGTCAGCCAGGCAATCATTAAATACCATTTCAGCACATTAGTCGTCACACCTCCAATTATGTTAGCTCTAGGTCTATTGCACAACATTAATTCCGATTAATATAGAAGGATCCGCGATTTGAAATAAGAATGCTCTTCCTCGAGTCAGTTGGGAGAATCTTGTTCACGACTGCCATCTTTGAAGCACATCCGTCCTTTTTGCCTTCTGTGATGTCGTCCTAGGAGTCTATGAGTCATGGACCCACCACGCTTCTGTTGCGCCATTTCGGTGCTACTTGGTCGTCAGCTCTTCCTTTTGTGTCGACGTTCATCAGGGGATCGCAAAAGTTAGAAGTTACGGAGATAGGGGAGAGACAAGGGAAGACGACACGCACCCTCAAGGATTTCAGACATGCACCAAGGATAGGGACGACGAGATCGAAGATAGAATCCCAACACGCGGATTACAACGATGCCCTTAGGGTGTTCCATGAGGTTATAATTGTGGCACGCAAACACATAAAAATCACGAATATCTCAACAACATTATTCCACACTAGCATGTACCTATCTCAAGGAATAATGAACTATGAGTCCACAACACGTTCATCTAATCAAGTTTTTCATGCACGCAAAACAAGCAAGTACCCTATCATTTCATTTACCATCGGTGCCTGACATATTAAGATCATTTATACATGGACCGACAATGGACATATACAACAAAAGTTATGCAAGATCTAACGAGCATCACAGGATATAGCATGTATGATTAATCACTCACCTTACGTACACACATAAGCAAATCAAGGTGATATGGGGCCAATGCAGCATGTTAAAATGCATTCCAATAATCCTACTACAAGTATAGTCAAGTCCTACAAGGGGCGGTACAACAACTATCATATCACATACATTCATATTCACATAGTAAGACGAGTACGACAGTTAATCATACGAGGGTCCAAATTTGGGAGGTATATGTCCTACATGATACTAGCAATACTCGTTAAACATATACATAGTCAATGAGGTCCAATTAAGTCAATTTAGCATGCTAAGACA
The DNA here is from genome assembly GCA_037127255.1 of Persicaria tinctoria. Taxonomy (NCBI): domain Eukaryota; kingdom Viridiplantae; phylum Streptophyta; class Magnoliopsida; order Caryophyllales; family Polygonaceae; genus Persicaria; species Persicaria tinctoria. The sequence goes on along the minus strand of JBANSL010000004.1, from coordinate 69,153,692 downwards.
TTAATTCCTCATATTAAACATACAACAAGGGTTGATCACACTATCATGAACCTAATTCATGGAAAGACAATAATTCTGGAAGTTTCATACATATGGTACAAATATCTCCTCATAGAAGCAACCATGCAAGTTATCAACCAAGTCATGCTAAAATACCTCGACATTCCATGTCATGAAGTCATAAAGGAGGCTATCATTATAATCAGACAGAATTCCCTAAGGGCAATCACTTACTCATCACCCCGTTTCCCGTGGGACACTAGTATGACTCGCTTGGTAGGACACAATGACGTTCACGTTGTTCCCGAGAGACGAGGATAAACTCGTGTTTAGACTCCTATGGAAAGAAGACATGGTTGACCATTACGAGGATCAAAGGGGTGACTCCATGAGACAACTCACTCCTAACTCGAAACTACTTCAGTCATCACTCACACTAACATACTCGAGTAATCCTCACATCCGACATGATTTTTGAAGGTAATTAGATGACCAACCCAAATTTCCCGTGGGAGACACCAACCTCTAGTACAAGACTCGGTAGAAGCATAGATGGTGGGATGCCAAACAGGACTCGAAACGGGGTGAGCGGGTGCTCTTTGACCCTTGCTAACATGCCTGAATATTTTGGTGTGACGGATGACGAAGTCAGAATCATCAAAGGGTTTGAGTTAAGGAAGTTCCATTCCGACAAGACAGGAATTCCAATGACATAAGAACGAGGTACTCTCCCGCTATCCCGTTTGCACAGTTATTCAATACATGATTCAAGTCAAGACATACTGATTAGTTCTCTATCTTAAGCAAAATAGCACTCAACATTTAAGCAATCAACGGGGTTAATATGATCCTCTTCGAGGAGGATCGCCCTCAGGCCCAGTTGGATATAATGCATATAATAATAGAGACGATCTATGCCGTCATTCGAGGGACGGCTGACCGGAGGGCAAATACCTCATGGCCTCCTAACCCAAGCTACTCCAACCCTCGGGCTCCTTGGAGTCTTCAAACCCTATCTGTAAAAGAAATCTAGTATTTTGCCTACCCGTTCCCGACTACATCCAATAGGGATGGTCTATCGCCTTTACTACCCCATCGTTTCCCTTTGTTTAATTAACGGATTTATTGAGTCAGGTTCATATTTAGTCCATTTGAGTTAGCCATATTAAATTCATTTTGCCCTTTCTAAAACATTTTGAAAAGCCATTTAAAAACCTTGGGCCATTTTCAAAACCACTTCAACCTATCATACTCGGTTTGCATAACCTGAGCTCTGATACCCCTTTGTAACGGCCCGGGATTATGATTCCCGAGTTACGTTTCGAGGGATTAAACCCCTCGTTAGGACCTTGCGCCCCGAGTACAGGTTGAAGGTTTCAAAACTTACTTTAATGTTTTCAAAGGGGGATTTCATACCCAAAATCGAAGGGATCGTTGGAATCCCCGGGGAAGTCCCCTGTACCTGTCGTAAGTCTAAGCGTGGAAATCAGAAATCATGCGACTAGCGAAAACAAGTGTAATACAAGAGTGTGCCACGGCAGAGCCGGGTCAAAACGGAGTTAAAAGTATAAATCCAAAACAACATAATCAGAGTCTGGTGAAGTCTATAACTCCAGCGCGCACTCTCCGCCGACGAAATGACCCGCGCAATAAGCAAACAGCACCGATAAGATGAACATAAATGATTCCTAAAAAAATTGATTTGGGGCGGGATCAGATCGATGCCCACTTAACTCTGCATCCCAACCATAAGCACACATATACGCTATACCTAATAAAGATGCTCTAATGCAGTACGAAATTCAAACACACTAGCATGCTCCTAGTTCATAATAATGTGCAGAATACTATAAAGGGCCCAAGACAATGCCAAGTGGCATATCCCTCTCCTACCTCCACCCCTTCCGACAGGCGGAGACTGGCCAGCTCGTGAATGCATTCATTCATAATAGGGCGGCACGCATGCCTAACCCGCTCCACAATAATGCCCGCAGGCATATCATAATATAAGGAAGTACTCGATTGACTCAGGGTACCCGATGAGGCTGGGCTACCCTATGACCCTAGCAAAGACTTCTAGGACTATCACAGATAACGGCCGTTCTGTTTACATACGCATAGAGAAATAGAATGCTCAACGATCAATGCAACCTAGCATGGTACTACATGGCATGCTGATAATGAATGCAACACCTAGTATATCATGCACCTATAGCAGGGAATCACTCTATTCAATCTGAGTAAGCTCCGAAGAGACTTACCTGGCGGTGCAGAACAGCAAGGCAAGCATTATAATAGATTAAAGATCACCTAGATACATATCAGAACACATATATAAGTCTACGTCTAATCATCCAAGCACTCAAGCATATCATTCAACGAGAATAGCAACCATATCGCAATCATCGTTCCATCAAGTTCAACCATTCATCGTACTGCCACGTTCCACAAGACCATATCATTCCTCATCATTCCGTTCAGCCACATTCATGTATTTGCCACAATATATCCGCAAAATAATCCGCATATCACATATATCAAGTTCATCATATTCATCATATCTCGAAAGTATAAATTAACGCTACACAAGTCTAACACTCCACCATGCCATTAGTCAATCAATCATGCCATTAGTACACACCAATCATGATATTAGTCAACCATCCACATCAATCATGCTAGTTAGTCACCGATCACATAATTCCCGAGTTAGTCCCGAAACCCGTTTTGAAAACCGAGTTGACTAGTTAGAAATTCCGTCATTGGGAGAGATGTTCACCAAATTCCTCTTTCTAAAATATAAGTCTCATAAGATTATTTCTGTTTTAATCACAATAGTATTATACCTTTAAATCTCAATAATAATATTTTATATTCTAAATCTCAATTTATATTATATAATATTTTAAATACCATTTTATAAACACTTTCATAAAACATTTCCAAATCCCCTAAAAATTCCCAACAAATTTTATTTAACAAAATCAACCCTTAATGAAATTACTAAAACCGACCTTATATTTATAAAATCCAAAATCGACCCTCCTTACTTTTGTAAATTATCAAACCGAGCTTTTGTTTTTGTATTACCCAAAACGAATACCTCTTATAAATATAGATCTAAAGTCATTTTTGTTTGAAGGAAATAAGGCCCAGGCTTTCATTTTTGTTTGCTGAAATTAAATTAGGCCCAAAATACCCAATCGACCCCGGCCCAGACTCAATCCAAATCTCACCCTCAACTTACTGTTCGGCCAAAAGTGAAATTAAAAGAGAGAGGGGTCCCAGTGCTGATGTGGAGACGGGGCCCACGGGTCATCTTCTTCCCTTGCCCTGTGCCTCTGTTCGAAAGAGGGAACCGCCGACGGCTCTCTCTCACTCGCCGGTTCTCGTTCTCGCTCGGCTCCGACTCCCTCTCCCTCACCTTGCTGATCTCAATCCCCTCTCTCTCTCTCCCGCTGCCCACTCGACCTCGCTCGCACTCACACTCGCTGACCTCGCTATCGCTCCCGATCCCGCCTCTCGATCTCGCCGTTAGCCACTCCGACCCGCTCTCACTCTCCCTTTCGATCAATTAGCACAAGGAAGCACGAAATTGGAACTAGGATTGAAAAGGAGAGGTTTGGGAAACTCACTGAGGGGCGTCGAAAGCGAGGCTCGTCGGAGGTTCGTCGGAGGTCGATTCGGCTCGTCGGCGACCCGAACTGACTTTGCTTGTCCTGTGGTGGGGATAAAAGGCTTAAAGATGCGCCTTTACAATTGATTCAGAGCGAAAAGGAGTGGAACAACCCTTACCGGATGCGTGGAAGGGAAAACGGGAAAGAAGGAGATGAAGAAGGGCTCGCGGTCGGCGACCGGCAGCGGGGCTCCTGGGAGGCGTCGGGTTCAGCTTGGCCGCGTCGGACTGCGGTGGAGGAAGGAGGAAGCTGTTGTGGGTGTCTGGAGGTGCTCGTATGGCGCTCGGGCTCCTGGGAGATGGCATCGGCGTCGGTTTCGTCGGGAGGTGGCTGCTGCTCGGCGAGACAAGGGAGGTGGAGCTGGTGGCCGTCGGGCGTCGTCGGAGCTCGGAGTAACGAGGCAAGGGGAGGTGTGTGGTGGCGGCAAGGTTAAGGAGAAAGGGGGGGAGCTTTTGTGGGTTTACAATGGAAAAGGGCAATACAATGTGGGTAATTGTGTGTATTGGGTAGAGAGTGCAGAGAGAGATAGAGGATGAAAGGGAAATTGGGTGTTGAACAAAACAAATCAGAGATTGGGAATCAACAGGGTGCAGGTTGGTTTGGGAGCTTGTTTGGCAGTTTGTTAGAGATGGAGGGTCAACGTCTGAGGGGGGGTAAAAGTAAAAGCTATATATTACACTAATTTGGGGCTAAATTTCAGAAGTGAGAAGGGGAGGAAGAGTAAAGAGAGGTAATCCCAAAAGTAAAATCTGGATACCCGGAATTAAATTTCGAAATCCATTCACTCGACCCATTAGATTTATAAAATCCGAATTAGCGAGTTTTTCGTTAAATTTCGCTTTTAAATTCATTTGGATTTTCTTTTCCGGAAAAAAAATTAAGATTTAAAAATCCGAGCCTTTACATGGATAAAATAGACAATTCAAAATTCAATCTTAATGCTAAAACGTCAAGCACAAATCACATTATTGTGCAGTTGCACTTGGATTCCAGTTTTGGGGGCTTCGAGCTCTCCATATTGTGAGGAATACCAACGTTACTTGCTGGTTCAACTGGTTTATTATCTTCTGCTTCCATCTTACTGCTATGGAGGTTTGTCTCTACCTCTTATCCTCTTTGCTTGCCTTTATGAGCTTTTAGTGTTCGCTTGATAACAAATTTGATATGACAACATTTTATGGAAGCTTTATTGGAAGAAGCCTCATATTCATCATAGTGTTTATTGATATAAACCAGTACTACTATGTGACCAAGCTATACAGTTAAAGCTGTGATAATGTGGACAGTATATACATATATTATCCAAGTTATACTCAGGTTATCCTGAGTTGTTTTATTTTAGTTGTGTACTAACCAAGAATTGCAAATTGCAAACTCATTGCTTCATTTTTTGTAGGGAATCTGTGTTGTTGAATGTGGCTGCTGGTGAGGGCTCAAATCATACTGATTTGGTAATGTCATTTACTGTTGTGTTCCTTTTATTTCTCACTGATGTATACTATAAAAGGAAGTGCTTGTAGTATTCGCCTTTGTCAATGTGTGCACTGCTAATAGAAAATAATAGAGAATTTCGACAAAATGTTAAGGGACTAGTAGCATTTATTTCCTTTGACACGTCTCTTCAACTGCAGAAAAGTCGTGAACAAGAAGCTGGCAGTGTTGCTGCACCCAGAGAAGAACAAAAGAGTTGGTGCTTACGGAGCGTTTAGGCTTGTATCTGAAGCCTGAACTCTTCTATCTGATGCCGCCAAGCGAGCATCTTATGATATGAAGAGGAATAATCAGCTGTCATCTACAATCATCACTGGGGCGACGTATGCTGATACTTGTACCGTTTCTGCTGTAACTCCTTCATTCTGGACCGTTTGCATGTCTCGCCAAGTTCAGTATGAGTATCTCAGGAATTATGTGAATAAAAGGCTGTCTTGTAAGACTACCGGGCAACTTTCATTGTTGTGGAATTGGGAACTGCACCAATTGATGGCTCTTACACTGTCTCCTCGTCGTCTTCTTATGCGAAGGAGAGTGGATATGGCTCTTAACACTCTCCAATTGCTTACACTTTCATTGCTGTAGTATAATGGAGTTATATATGTTAAACTAAGACGAGTATATATTTAGTTTGAAAAAATATTTATTGTGCAATAAGAGAGGGGCTTATAGGAAAAAGAGGTATTTTTGTAAGATGTGTGTGGGCATTTAATCCTTAATTTATTTTTATGCTTTGAGTTTTTACAAGCTAATTACTTTGCCCCCTTTCAAATATAAAATGCATGGATAAAGTGTACAAATAAAATGATAAAGTGCATGAATAATAATATGAAGTGCATGAATAAGATTATAAAGTGCACAAATAAGATGATAAAGTGCATGAATAATAATATGAAGTGCATGAATAAGATTATAAAGTGCACAATTAAGATTATAAAGTGCATAAATAATATGTTAAAATGCAAGAATAAAACGATGTGATGAAGTGTATGAATAATAATGTGCTAAAAATTGTATGCCAGTGACTCTAAATTTTGAAAACACAAAATGAACAAATATGATTTCTAAAACACAACATGAACAACTCATGAAAAATATCTGATTTTTGGAAGAAAAAAAAACGACTTTTAGATTATTTTAAAAAAAAAAAATCAAATTTCAAATTCATATTATATAGCTCCCACAAATTTCAAGATTTTAGCTCAATTAATTGTGCAAAAATAAGATATAATTGTGCAAATTTAGAATGCAATTGTTCACATTTAGGATACAAGTGGGCGTACAAAAATTACGAATATTAACAAATGTATGGACATCTTAACTGGATTGACAAAAAAAAAAGAATTAACTAGTTAATTGAATCTATTGCTATTTCATCACATGCTAAAATAATATTATTACAAGGTTAGAATACAAGTGTGTAAAAAACAATTACTAAAAAAGAGTGAAGGATTTTGACAGATTTTATCTCAATTAGTTGTGCAAAAATAAGATATAATTGTGCAGATTTAGAATACAATTGTGCACATTTAGGATACAAGTGGGCGTACAAAAATTACTAATATTATAACGTGCAAAAGTAAGATTATGAAGTGCACAATTATGATTATAAAGTGCAAGAATAAAATGATGAAATGCAAGAATAAAATAATGAAGTGCACGAATAAGATTATGAAGTGCAAAATTAAGATTATGAAGTGCACAATTAAGATCATAAAGTGTATGAATAAAATGATGAAGTGTATGAATAAGAATGATTGCATGAATAAGATTATGAAATGCATAATTAAGGTTATAAAATGCATAAATGAAATGATAAAGTGCAAGAATAAAAAAAAATGAAGTGCATGAATAAGATTATGAAGTGCACAATTAAGATTGTAAAGTGCATGAATAAGATTATGAAGTGCACAATTAAGATTGTAAAGTGCATAAATAAAATGCTAAAATGCAAAAATAAAACGATATTTTTACACACTTTACATTATTGTTTATGCACCAATTTATGCATTTTATAATATTATTTATACACTTTGTAATTTTATTCATGCACTTTATGATATTTTTTGCATTTTATAGTATTAATATGCATTAAAATCTGATTTTTTTAGAAATTTAAATTCTATTTTTTGTTCCAGAAATCTAATTTTTCCATAAATCTGAAATAAGAAAAAAAAAATTGCTTGTTGTCACGCTCATACTTGTTGTTCTGGTATCCCCAACTACAGTCATCATTCCGCTTTTATACTCTCATTTGAGAGTTTAGACCTATTGTTATTTGTGCACTTTATAAAAAAAATTGTGAACTTTATAATAGTATATGCACTTTATTGTACTTTTTATGAACTTTATAATATTATTTTTGCACTTTATAATCTTGTTTGTGAACTTAGTAATCTTTTTTTATGCACTTTAATTTTTATCTCATGATCTTATTCATCGGTTAAAGGATCAAATTAAAGAGGCTAAAAAAGATGATGCTGGGTTGAGATCGAAACTATACGGAGATGAGGAGGAAATTATCAAAACGTGACGACGAGATCTCGTCACTGAAGGGCACCTTAATAGAATATGAAGCAGAAATCAGGAGAATGAGAGATATGATAACAAGAAGTGCTCACTGCAAGCTGGCCTATATAGGCTGACAACCGAAAAGGATTGGGTAGAGCCGTAGAGCAGAAGCATAGAGAACTAGAAGTGCACTGCCAAGCATTAAAAAATTAACATCCAAATGCAGAGAGAAGTTGAGCGACAAAATTGAACTACTAAAGGTAGGCACCGAGAATAGAGGGCAGCTGGAAGCTTTAAAACTCTACTTGTTGTCAATGGTTAATTTTTGTCTATGAATAAGATTTAAAATGTTCACTTAAATGGATAATGTACAAGGTTTAGAGAAAGCCTACATGGGATTCGAACCCACACCATGTGTATAATAATGTACACAATGCTCTTCCATTGAGCTAATAGGCTTTAAAAGGCCATACATACATTTGTGACAATATGCACCGGAACGAAATGAAAATAAACATAACATATATCTCCTCAATCAGCTTCTCAATCAAGAAATGAATGAAACTAAATCTCCTCAATTAGCTCAATCAACTCCTCATTTAAGACTTGAATGAAACTAAACTAAACTAAACAGAACTCCATTGTCATTGTAATTTCGCAAAATTTCTTATCAAACATAAATGAACTAGAGCAAATTACATCATAGGAAATGCATAACTACTAGTAGTGTTTCTGAAAATTTCTCAAAGCTAAAATGAGTTGAACTCTATTGCATTTCTCAATCAGCAAATTCTCAAAATCTGCTGTTGAACACACTTGTATTTCTCTTTCCCTAGCTGCACTTTCAGCACCACTCTCATATTTTTCCTGTCATACTTGTTTTAGTTTACTGCATAATTGTCAGAAAACATACTATTATAACATGCATCAAATCTGATCAAACTCTGAATTGGTAAATATATAGATGTGGTGGTTAAACCAAAGGTACAAGAGGTGAGACAATACCAAGGGTCTCACGAAAAAGAAGGGAAACAGTAATCAAAAGATCCACACTTAGAACCTACCACTATACCTCCACTATCAGCCACATCCAATAAAAGAAAACCGAGATAGAGGATGCCTATGCCCACCATAATATAACCAATCCTAGAATCTAGAACTAAATAGGAAATAATATAATAGGCCTAGGCAACTATCGGATTACACTTGTATTGGGGACAACCTCAAATAAAGACTACTCCTAGTAATGACCCATCAAAAGAGATCCAAAAAATTATCCATGGGAGCCCAGATTTCAGCTCACACACTACCCGACAAAAAAAAGTATGACAGCTAATTTTAATTAAGGAACCCATTGTTGCAACATAATAGCCTCAAGCAATCTTAAGCAACAGGCCGAGCAAGCGCCTATGCATCCAACACTAACCACCCAACACTCTTCGCAACAATGGCCACCCACCCCCGATGGAACCTGTAGCATGGGAGACAACATACCCTCACACAACTCCACCATGACAGCAAACGAGTTCAGCACATTTTAATTAAGTAGCTGGCCATAGTAGACTGGGAAGACATATTCTCAACACCACAGGCCCAATCGAGCCCGATCAACCCGGCTTATACGTCCCGGCATCAGTCAAATCTGATCAAACTATCCAACACAGAATACCACGATATGATCATATGATCCTCTACATCTAGGATTGAGATTCATATTTTCTTCCAAGCCTCGTAAGTCGTAACAACAATATAAATAGCCTTAAATGTGAAATTTCTATCATTTTTGTAATGACTAAGAACTGCCCTTATCAATTGAATGAAATAATGATTCTATAACCTTTCCTCCATTTAAAAAGACGTAGGAAATTCTTATACTCTCAATTGCACATGAAGACATTAATTTATGTCTACTGTAAAATAAGGGAATAGAATTAGAATGGACGCAATATCACAAATTATAGTCCCTTCTTCTTGAAATGTATTTTTGCATATCATCATTGGAAAAGCATGGATTTGATTTGAACAATCAGCCCACAACAATTGCAGTCCCTTCCTTTTGAACAATCAACCATGGATTTGATTTGAGAGTTTGGGAACACATACAACCCACCCCCCTCAACATTAATTCAGCACAAAATCAGTCCAGAAAATCCCAAAATTGAAATCCACAAATAGCAAATCAAACAAGGGCGAAAAGATGTTGATCAAATTAAAATCGAAATTCAAAACCACACCTTATGTTTGTGGCCAGCGGTAGCACGGGAAGCATAGACGCGGTTTCCTAGTCCGCAGGCAGCCAATCGGGAAGCTCGCCGTCGGCGTTGGCTTGACTGCTGCGCGAGGCTTGGCGATTCCGGAAAGGGATCGGAGAAGGTGACCAACGGTAGCACTAGAAGCACATAAGCGGAAGTCGATTTCCCAGCCCGTAGGCAGCGAATCGGGAAGCTTGCCTCTCGAGGTTAGGGTTTATAGAAGCTGAGCATAGAGGAGGTGCAGGAGATGGCGTGGGCCGATCTGGTGGACGAGATCGATCGCTGGACGATTGCAGGGGATACGAAGATCGATCTCTTGATGGAGGAGGATACAGAGGCAGGGTTGCAGGGGAGAGGGATAAGTGGAAGGGGAGAAATTTCGTTCTCGAGGCGAGGAGAGAACAAGAGGAAGAAGACCAGTCCGCTTCTATTCTTTTTTCCTGTTTTTCCCGGACCACACCGGTTCAGTTGTTTTTAAAAAAAAAAACCGGGACGCGCGTGTTCTAGACCCCATTTTCACTTTAAGCAAAATTTTCATCTTAAGCCCCTTTTTCACTTTAAACTCACCCTATATATATATAAATGTAAATGTATACGTTCATGTTACCGTGAATACAGTGGTATAGCTTTCTTATGATAAGCTTAGGTTCAATTAGGTTACCATTCAAGTTCATCTATATATAATATAATTATAAACTTTCATATATGATCGTACTATTTTTTGTTAAGTTGGTTAAAAAATATATATTCCAAACTAAGCTTCGATTTAATTAGGGCGGACGAGGTCAACTCTACTTAATCGATCGACGACCAACCTCATTAAGTTGGTGCTTCATTAATCGTGTTTTTTTTATTTAGTTTATTTGTTTGTGTGGATTAGCATCAGATTCATTATAGAGTCCATTCTGTATTTTATGCGTTTGAATTAATCTTTTTTTTTTTCAGGCGATGAAATATATTGATGGTAGCACACGACAATTCCATTAATTATCTGGATGAATTACTACCACAACAACAAAGCACCTCAAGAATACGATGGAATATTATTATTGTTCGTGTTTTAAGAATGTCGACAACCCTAACCTACGATGATCCTGGAACAATTCATTCGATTGACATGATTTTGATAGATGAAAAGGTAATTGTGTTTAAAGATTTATTATTGTTTACACCAGAAATTTATTTGCACCCATAAATATTTACCAACATTTACAACTTTTGTGCAGGGTTCGAAGATACAAGCGTCCATTACAAAGAAATATTTAACCATGGTCGAGCACATGGTAGAAGGGCTTACGTATTCCATCAAGAATTTTAGAAGGGTATACTTTTGCAAACCGAACACCGATTTGATGTATTTATGCAAATCGGCTTTTATTAATTAGATATATTGATTTGTTAATTAGTAATTAGTAATTAATATTAATCATAAAATTAATTCCGAATGAGTTTTTGTTAGGAGTTTTGTTTTTTATATAGGATTTGTTAATTAGATATATTGATTTGTTAATTAGTAATTAGTAATTAATATTAATCATAAAATAATAATTCCATAGGATTTGTTTGTTAGGATTTGTTTATACAGGATTTGTTAATTAGATATATTGATTTTAATTAGTAATTAGTAATTAGTATTAATCATAAAATTAATTCCGTAGGATTTGTTTGTTATAAGCGATAAGAATTTGTTAGTTATTAATTGATAAGAACTAAACCCAAATCCACAAATATAGGCCATATCTGAAAATCAATATATCTACCGTATATTTCTTTTCTACCGTATATCTACCGTAGATTTGCTATATATCTACCGTATATCTATCGTATCTGAAAATCAATATATCTACCGTATATCTACCGTAGATTTGCTATATAAATAACTACCGTATATTTCTTTTCTATGTATTGAGTCAGTGATCCCATGATATGTCTGAAAAACTTTTTTCAACCGAGTTAGAATAGATTTTTTTATACATTTTTAATACTAAATGTATTAATTTTAAAAAATAGACCGCACTTAAGTGCGGGTAATAAACTAGTTAAAAAAGAAAAAAAGAAGTCGAGCCTTTCCTCTGCTCCCTTCCTTCCATCGCCTTCTTCCATGCCCTTCTCGCCACTTCTGCACACAACACACCACCCGCCCTCCACCGCTCTCCTCTTCTGTTCACCTTTCCCTCCGCCTCTGATTGCCGGACTCCCGCACCGACGACAGAAACCCACCCCAATCAACCCATCTCCATTCTCCTTCACCGGCGCCGCACCACCATTCAGCCTCCCATGACTCCGCTTCCAACTCTTCTCTCTCTCATGGTCGCATCTTCCGCCTGACCGACCACCACTCCAGCCATATGAAACCGTCAGTGCCTTATTTCTCGAACAACGAAGAGCGTACAACGCCTCCGCTCGCATCTCCACCGCCGTCAGTCACCAGAACCCTCTTGAGCGCCACCATCCCTCTGCCTCCTCTGGCCGGATCTGTCTATTTCTAGTCGCCGACACCCTCGCCGCCTTACCACCGGAGACTTCCCAGATCCGCTGGACTTTCTCGCCCAGCCAGAATTGCCCAGCACCAGCCCCTCTCGGAATTTCTACTGCTAGCGTCATTGTTGCCTCAAATCGCTTTTGACATGGAATTTTCCAGACCTTGATTTCTCTTAGGTAAGAGAAGGTATATCTATCCCTTTAACTAGTTGCTAAGTTGCAATTTTGGGAACTGGTGGACTGAAGTTAATTGTGACATTGGATTGGTCTTTGGATGTTTGGGGGAATCTGCTGTAAACACTCTGATTTTCAATTGTGGTGAACTTGGTAAAAATTGCTGACTTGTGAGTGTTTGATTTTAGCGGCTTTGATTGCATCACCTTGAGTTAGATTGGTTTATGTGTTTAAGCTAGGTTGTAGCACTATTAGCTAAGCCACCTAATTAATTTGAGCTTGTTTTCTAGTGCTGAATTTGATGTTTTATATGTTAGCTGTCCTGGTGTCTTGATATAATCTATATGCTATGGTGCTAATTTTGCCAATTTGGGTATGCTTTGGTTTGACGGGTAGTTGAGTTTTAGACTTGATGGGTATTTTTTTTTGGTTTGCTAGTCTTGCTCATTGAAGTCGCATTCCATGTCCTAAGCATGAGTTGATGGGCTGATTTATGCTGAATGGTTTTTGTTATTCTTTGAGCTTGGATGTTTTATTATGCTTGGAATGTTGGACTACTTGGTATGGGGTGCGTTTGATAATGCACATTTCTAATGGGCATTATAGGATAATTTAGTTGCATTTACATTGTAGAATATGCATGTTTTAGTGTTAATTTAGATAAAACTCTTTTTGTGGAAAAGTTCGGAATCTACGCTATTTCGGTTGAATTGTGCAGAATCGTAGATCCGACATGGTGGAAAGCAAGGGAAAGCTGTTAAACATGGCCAAGTGAAGTCAAGAAATCAAGCTAAGAAGAGAAAGAAAGGAGAAGAGAAAGAAAGAGGGAAGAACAATGAAGAATCGAGCTTCTGGGCATCAGTCGCTGCCAGCGAATGATCAGTCGCTGCCAGCGAGTGGAACCAGAATCCGAGGGAGAGCCAGCGAGAGGAAGGGCAAGCGAGTCCGCTGCTAGCGACTGATTCCGCTGCAGCGAGACGACCGCTGCCGCGGAAAATTCCGCTGCTAGCGAAAATCATCAGGGGGACGAAGCTTCGGCCACTCGCGGCAGCGGAAGCCCCAGCTCGCGGAAGCGAGTTCAGTGTCTCGCGGAAGCGGAAGGAAGGACTCGAAGAGGATGAAAAAATTCTAAGGCATGGAAACGTCGCTGCCAGCGAGTGTGCCAGCGAGTTGGTAGCGGAAATCCAACAGAAGCTCAATCAAGGCCATTCGCTGCCAGCGGAAATTTCTCGCTGCCAGCGGAATCCGACGCTGAATTAATTTAGGAAAGTTCTATCTTTGATCTAGTTTGTTTAGGAAATATCTATCTTTTATCTATCTTTTAACTACCTTTTATGGAAGACATTAGGCTTATAAATAGGATGTTCTAGGGTTAGTTTAATTAAATTCCAAGTAGAGAAATCACCATTAAAGAGAAGAAAGTTTAGGTAAGCCATGTTTGGCTAATTTTGTAGTTTTCACCTACACTTTCGAGACTTGGTTGGTGGTTTGTGAGTTTCTAATTCAAGTTATTTTTCCTCTTTAATTCTTTCAACTTCTTTGTGCGATATTGATTATGTTATTGATGTTATCTTGACTCGCGACCTTGATAATATTGATTTCATGCTAGGATTTAATACTTTCGTATTTGTGTTATTTCCGTAGTAGCACGCATAAGATTGTGGATTCCGTGTTTGAAGCATGATTATGTAGGGAGTTGACATATATCTTAAACATTGATTTACCGTGTTTAATTGGTGTTATTTATATGCTCAAGTTCTTGGGACTATTTGCTATCTCTTTGTTAAATCTTGACCGTGTTAAGGTTGCAATGAGGTGTAAGGGATTAATTGGACTCGTAGGACTTTTAATCTACTTAAACCAAGACGAGAGGAATTCGTAGGAAAAGATAATAACTTGAAAAGGATTCGATGATCAATAAAACCAACCAAAGTCGAGAACTTGTAGGTGGAAACGCTTTTCTTCTATCCTTTATTTGCTTTTGTCAATATTATTTTCTTTTATTTTCATTCATAAAAATCGTTTCTTTTATATTGATAAATACACAATATTTAGAAGTACTTGATTCTCTAGGGTTCGACCCCTTACTTGCATACTATACTAGTTTGTTTGTTTGGGATTTATTTTTGGCGAGGTAAATCAACGACTTTCCCTTCGTCAAAATTGGCGCCGTTGCCAGGGAGTCAAGTTTATTTCTTTGTTTTGTGTATTTATTAATATTTGTATATATAGCTATCCCCGTCGTGGACCTATCTTACGGTTCGCGACACCTCGTTACTAATTGTTTGCAATGGAGTTGAAGTTATGGCAATACCAAGGAGAATACTTTCACCATTACCTCGCAAGAGTGCAAGAGTTAGTGGACGACCGTGCTTCACAGGGTATCCAAGATGATTTGAAAGAACAAGTACTTTGCGTTCAAGATGGCATGCTTCCCGAGATACGAGAATTCGCCCAATCTTTGAAAAACGAAGGCTTTTATGGTTTGGATTGGCCGGAATTGTGGGATATTTTCCTTTGTGTGGGTGACATGGCAAAGGTGGAAGAAGAATACATGTTGGCATCCACACCCTTACCTTTCAAACCAATGGCGGGCGTGATACATGAGGAAAGCCAAGACACAAGTACCCATGGTTCATTCGAAGATGGAGAAGAGAGCCCGATGCCCCTTGACATGGAGTCTCATGAGTGCACGCTTGAGGAACCATGTATTTTGGCACCTACTCCACCAATAGAAATCATCCCCAACGCACCTATTGAGGAACCAAGTCCGGAGCCGATTTTTGTGGCTTTTGAGAAAGGTAATGATATTTTTGACACTTTTGTGGATTTTGGTGAATATGTAGATCCTTGGGAGCATTACTTCAACAAGCCACCAGCGGAACTGTGTTGGTGGTACTACATACCCTCGGCGAGAAGTCACGCTCGAGCATATGAAGAGTTGGAGACCTTCTTCAACACCACATCTTTTGACTTCGACTTCTTCATATGTGGTGCTCGCCTACCTAGATGGTGTGCACCGGAGTTTGATTTGCTAAAAAGGGCATTGGCGATGTCCGAGTGAGTCTTGAACACATAGACGAATAAACCGTCGAGTCTATGACGATAAACAAGGACGCTTTTCGGGAGGCAACCCGAGGTAAGTTTTCCTAAATTAGTTATTTCAATTCCTAGTTATTTAATTAGTTTGGTTGTTTAATAAATTAGAAATTTCCTAATTATTTTATATGGTAGATAGATGCTTTTGGATATTTTGAGCTAACAATGCAGGGAAAAGTGAACAAGATCGAAGAATAGAGAATCTGGGCTCAATTCGCTGCCAGCGAATCATGATTCGCTGCCAGCGAGTCCAGCCGCTCAGAAGACATAGGGGCTGATTTCATCCGCTGACAGCGAACCAACACTCGCTGCCAGCGAATCCAGCGGTGATGCCTAGTCTTCGTCCGTTGTCGTCGCATCCAATCTTATTCATTCTTCGCCATCTTCATTCATCCGTGCTCGTTGTTCGTCCGTCTTCGTTGCTGTCGTTCTTCACCGTTCTTCTTCCGAGCTTCATCATCTTCGCCATCGAAACTTTTCCCATGATGTGAGTTATTCTTTACCCTCTTTCTCTCATATTTTTATGATTTTTTGTCTTTGATCTTCATTGAGGACAATGAAGAATTTAAGTGTGGGGGAGGGTTGCATTCATAAATTCATGCATTCATGTTTATTTTGTCGTTACTTTATTCATCGATTCATGTTTATTTTTTGTTTATTTATTGCATTGGAAAATGAAAAAAAAATTGAGAAAAAATAAAAAAAAAAAAATCCAAAAAGATCATGCATTGCATATATGTGTTATTCAAATACCCATCTTGCCTTAGTTTGTCCTCTATTTTATTTTTATGAGTTTTACCATATATGTTCCATAATATGATTGAATTACCTAGCCTTGTCACATACTTGAAATGATTTTTATGGGAGCATGACTTGTTAGTTCAATTGAGCAAGTATGATTCTTTGTCTTGGGCATTATTGAAATCCAACAAAATATTGTCCTAGTGAGAAATTTTGGCCTTATAAGGGATTTTCATCATATTTATTCCCTTTTGCTTTCTTGTGTGACATTATACTCTCCTTATGCACTTACCTCTTGAGATTGACATTGTTATCTATTTTTGAGGCCGAATTTATATGTTTATTGCTTATGAGTTTCAAATGATAGAGGCATGATTTTCTTAGCCATATTATTATCCATATCCACCCTACATATGTGTCCTTTGCTTGTAGCAAATTTGAGCCTTAGCCTATTCTTTGAAGCTCCACAAAAATTTATCCTAGCCAATGATAAGCCTTACCCTACCCGGGAATTAGGATTAGAGTTGGTGAATGATTGATCTAGTTGAGTGGAAAAGAGATTTTGTTGAGAAAGTTACAAGTTTGGATGAGTATGTAATTCTAGTTTTATTCCTCACATTGTGCATTATTGTTTTGGCTCTAAAAAAAAAATGAATGAATGGGAAAAAAAAAGAAAAAGAAAAAAAAAAGAGCATGAGTTTGAGCCTTTTATTTTCATTATGAGTGTGAGAGTTGGAAATAATCTTTGGTTGAGAAATGAATGATGTTTGTAATTAAAGATGTTGTGAGAGCTTGAGTTTAAGATGATGTTTTTGAGAGAGTGGATGGTTGACGGTTGATTATCTAGGATCTTGATTCCCGGATTTTGAGCACCACATGACCATAAATTCTCCTTGCCCTTGATTCCTTACCAAGCCCCATTACAACCTTGATAAAAGACCTCTTGATGTTTCTTGTGAGTGATGGCATCCGCGGTGGAGAATATGTGATATATGTGTCAATTTCTATGTAGCTCTTTGCATTTTGGATTGAGTCGAGAGATATATTATTAAGCCTAAACACAATGAGAGTGAGAGCAAACACATAATCCCGGTGAGGTTGGATGATATGTGCCTTATTTTGAATCGTTCATATACTTGCTAGGATGTTAGCTTTCATGTTCATGGCTCCTCCACTTTGATGTTGCTTTTGACAAGGTTAGTGCTTGAAGATTATATGTGTGGGATGATGGTTTCGCTCTTCTTTATTTTGCATTGCTTGAGGACAAGCAAAAGGTTAAGTGTGGGGGAGTTTGATAATGCACATTTCTAATGGGCATTATAGGATAATTTAGTTGCATTTACATTGTAGAATATGCATGTTTTAGTGTTAATTTAGATAAAACTCTTTTTGTGGAAAAGTTCGGAATCTACGCTATTTCGGTTGAATTGTGCAGAATCGTAGATCCGACATGGTGGAAAGCAAGGGAAAGCTGTTAAACATGGCCAAGTGAAGTCAAGAAATCAAGCTAAGAAGAGAAAGAAAGGAGAAGAGAAAGAAAGAGGGAAGAACAATGAAGAATCGAGCTTCTGGGCATCAGTCGCTGCCAGCGAATGATCAGTCGCTGCCAGCGAGTGGAACCAGAATCCGAGGGAGAGCCAGCGAGAGGAAGGGCAAGCGAGTCCGCTGCTAGCGACTGATTCCGCTGCAGCGAGACGACCGATGCCGCGGAAAATTCCGCTGCTAGCGAAAATCATCAGGGGGACGAAGCTTCGGCCACTCGCGGCAGCGGAAGCCCCAGCTCGCGGAAGCGAGTTCAGTGTCTCGCGGAAGCGGAAGGAAGGACTCGAAGAGGATGAAAAAATTCTAAGGCATGGAAAAGTCGCTGCCAGCGAGTGTGCCAGCGAGTTGGTAGCGGAAATCCAACAGAAGCTCAATCAAGGCCATTCGCTGCCAGCGGAAATTTCTCGCTGCCAGCGGAATCCGACGCTGAATTAATTTAGGAAAGTTCTATCTTTGATCTAGTTTGTTTAGGAAATATCTATCTTTTATCTATCTTTTAACTACCTTTTATGGAAGACATTAGGCTTATAAATAGGATGTTCTAGGGTTAGTTTAATTAAATTCCAAGTAGAGAAATCACCATTAAAGAGAAGAAAGTTTAGGTAAGCCATGTTTGGCTAATTTTGTAGTTTCCACCTACACTTTCGAGACTTGGTTGGTGGTTTGTGAGTTTCTAATTCAAGTTATTTTTCCTCTTTAATTCTTTCAACTTCTTTGTGCGATATTGATTATGTTATTGATGTTATCTTGACTCGCGACCTTGATAATATTGATTTCATGCTAGGATTTAATACTTTCGTATTTGTGTTATTTCCGTAGTAGCACGCATAAGATTGTGGATTCCGTGTTTGAAGCATGATTATGTAGGGAGTTGACATATATCTTAAACATTGATTTACCGTGTTTAATTGGTGTTATTTATATGCTCAAGTTCTTGGGACTATTTGCTATCTCTTTGTTAAATCTTGACCGTGTTAAGGTTGCAATGAGGTGTAAGGGATTAATTGGACTCGTAGGACTTTTAATCTACTTAAACCAAGACGAGAGGAATTCGTAGGAAAAGATAATAACTTGAAAAGGATTCGATGATCAATAAAACCAACCAAAGTCGAGAACTTGTAGGTGGAAACGCTTTTCTTCTATCCTTTATTTGCTTTTGTCAATATTATTTTCTTTTATTTTCATTCATAAAAATCGTTTCTTTTATATTGATAAATACACAATATTTAGAAGTACTTGATTCTCTAGGGTTCGACCCCTTACTTGCATACTATACTAGTTTGTTTGTTTGGGATTTATTTTTGGCGAGGTAAATCAACGACTTTCCCTTCGTCAGCGTTCTTTTTGTTTTGTGTCTTGGCCAGGCATTATTGCAAAGAGGATATCCCTATATTTTTCCAACTCCAAGAAGGTTCACGAGTGTCAATTGCATCCAAGAGTTGTTGCCGAAAGTTTCTGCTCAACACCCAACGCTTGTTTGTGGTGTGTTCAGACTCAGTTACTCTGAGACTCGGTTACTCTGATAAGTTGCTGATTTTTAGGGGTTTGTTAAGAGGTTACACCACTATCCTCCTCTTGAGCTAAATGGTTGCCCGGAATGCCCGATGACATTGTGAGTTTCCTATACCTCTTTTATTCATTTTCTTTACTTTGAGGACAAGATAAAATTTTAAGCATGGGGTGGGGGAGTTCAAGTGTAGCTCCGTATTTTTTTTTTATATACTCCCTCTGTTAATTAAAACTTGTCGTTTACTATTCATGCACGTTTTTTTAGAACGATAAAAACTATATAAAATATTAACTTTTTTTTAAATTTGTTTTTATAAATTCATACTTAATAGTAATAAGTATAATATTATTTTAAAAAATTATTAAAAAAGTTAATATTTTATATAGTTTTTAACACCTAAAAATGTGTGCGTGAATAGTAAAACGTCAAGTTTTAATTAACGGAGGGAGTATGTTAGTTTCTTGTTTTCTTTATCCATATTTTTTTTATGCATTTCATTGCATTATTGCATTTCATTATAGGTTGCATTATTGATATTTGGTAATTATAGTTCATTGAGCCTTAGCTTTTTATTAGTTTTTCATTTGAGTTTTATTAGGAAGTAGTTTCGATGATTAGTATGACCTCGACGATGATATATGGCTTTTCATGGTTTAAGAGTTAATAAACCTGAATTTTAATTGAATAACGACCCTTGTGGGATTCCCATAGATGATCTGGATTATGAGCTTTAGTTATAACTTGATTATTGGTTGGATATTCAGTTTAGAGCAATTGTAAAACATTTATATGATTTCTATTGTATGTCTAAACCCCTGATGAAAAGCACTAGTAAATTCGCTTATATTTGGTTGATTTGTTTTGATATATGTTGGGTTGATGAGTGTAAGGAGGATAAAATTCACTTACACCGCTTGAGGAGGATAAAATTCACTCTGAATGAATTTAGTAATCTATGAGTTTATGACGATTTTAAGTGTTCTGAAGTAGAAAATGCTTAGTAATCTATGAGTTTATGACGATTTTAAGTGCTTAATGAATTTGATTGCTCAATACATTCTGAATGCAAGCATCCCATGAACCTAATTAGAGTTTAAAGCAATGAGTATGAAGGGTTTGATGTGGGTCTCATATTGTCATAATTACTTTGAGCTTAACATAATAAATACTCTCGTAGCCATGAGAGCCATATTGATGAGTGATCATTCATAGAAATTACTTTGAGTTCTTGTCTTTTTGAGTCCGTCTTTGTGTTGTGATAGTTTGCTTGGGGACAAGCAAAAGTCTAAGCATGGGGTAGTTTCACGCAAGGAGGAAGAAGAAGTGTTTAGAAAAAAAGAGAAAAAATATGACCTTTATTGAAATTCTGAAGTAGAAAAGGCCTAGTAATTTATGGGTGTTTATGACGATTTTAAGTGCTTAATGAATTTGATTGCTCAATCCATTCTGAATGCAAGCATCCCATGAACCTAATTAGAGTTTAAAGCAATGAGTATGAAGGGTTTGATGTAGGTCTCATAGTGTCATAATTATTTTGAGCTTAACATAATAAATACTCTCGTAGCCATGAGAGCCATATTGATGAGTAATCATTCATAGAAATTACTTTGAGTTCTTGTCTTTTTGAGTCCGTCTTTGTCTTGTGATAGTTTGCTTGGGGACAAGCAAAAGTCTAAGCATAGGGTAGTTTGATAGAGTCTATTTTAGTCATGTTTTAAGTAGAAATTTACATATTAGTTTAGAGTATATTTACATGTTTTATAGCTTATTTGGTATTATTTGCTTTTCGAAGTCTACACTAGTGTTTTTATATGTTTCAGGTATTTTTGGTTTAGATCGTATAAATTTGGAGGTTGCTCGTAACCTATGGAATTGTTTTGCAATTTGGAAAGCAAGATGAGCTGGCTCATATCGATTCACGTACGGCCCGATGCGTCAACTTGTGAGTTCGGACGGTGCAAGGCGGAGGGAGCCCACACACGGAATGCAAGTGTTGCTTGTTACTACTTTAGTGATTTGCCGTTGTTTTATTAGAAGCTAGTGTAGATCCCGTCCCGTGTACGGAGAATGCCTTAATCTAAATATAAATTATTTTTTCCTCCAAAAAATAATATAAATATAAATAAAATTAGTTCGACGGGTTATATATAATCTAAATATCTTTTAATTAGTTTTTCTTAAAATATAAATAAAATTCACATTTATAAGGTACTATGTAAATCTCGTGTAATTTAATTAGATAGTTGATTTTTAAAAATATTTTAATATTCCTTTTTATTAAATATGTAGTATATATTTATTACAATAGTTTACTAAAATATCTATGTACGGATGGATTGTGGCTACATATACGACTATATAATATTTTAATTATTTATTTTGGCCTCAAAAAATAATATAGATAGATAGATATAAAATACCAATTATTAAATGATTGATTTTGATATAAATAATTATTTCCACCAAAAAATAATCTAAATATAAATAAAATAGCACCTATCAAATATTACATATTTATCTACTAATATTTTTGGTAAGTATGACTATGAAAATTAGTTTTATTAATTATTTTTATTATTACTACTACTACGTTTAATTATATTGATATAGTTTTTTCCTTATATAATATTTACTCTTTTATAAGATATTCCATCTATCCAATTATATGTGTTAATGGTAAAATAAAATAATTATTTTTATTAGATTTTCTTTTTGACGGGAGAAAGCTTTGTGAGACGCACTCTCGTGCCGCCACGTAGGCAGATTAACTCACGTGCCGCCACGCAGGCACCAATGCATCGGTTTTAGTATATGTATATAGACTAGTGTAAGCCCCGTCCCCTGCACGGGAATATGTTAACACAATATTATAAAATTATATTTATTATCTATAAAAAAAACTCCTATTATAAATAGGAAAATAAATAAATAAATATGAATTACATTATGATAATTAAACTAATAACTGAAAATATAAGATTAAAATTAATCTAGATCTAAATAATTCATTCTCCTAAAAAATAATATAGATATAAATAAAATAACTATGAAATAATTAATTTTGATATAAATAATTCTTTCCACAAAAAATAATCGATATATAAATAAATAACACCTATCAAATATTTGCTACTATATACCTATTAATATTTTCGGTAATTATGATCACTGTTCTAAATAAAAACCCTTCAAGGCCTGCCTAGACCCCCGCCTAAACCCCTTACCTCACCCCTCCGCCAAGGCCTTCAAGGTCACCAAGACCCGCCTAGACCCCAAAGACCTGCCATAATTCGTCTATATGGCAATTGAGTAAACCTAATTTCTTTTTTAGGTCTCGTCCATATGGTGTAATTTATATATAAACCGTCCATTGGATGTATTCTTTATAATCCAAATGGAGATACACTTATATGGCAATTTGTATATTTGTATATGCCAAATTATTACTATTATTGCATTTAATTATATTGATATAGCTATTTCCTTATATATTATTTACTCTTTTATAAGATATTCTATTTATTCAATAATGAGTTAATGGTAAAATAAAATAATTATTTTTAATTATATAGATTAGAACTATCATATTATTTTTATTAGAACTATCCTAATATTTTTATTAGTTCAACAAATGATATATAATTTAATTATCGTTTATTTGTATTCTCTCGAAATATAAATAAAATTCATATTTATAAGGTAAAAGTTTTTTTTTCTTCTTCCTAATATCGTTAATTAAATCTCATGTAATTAAATAGATAGTTGATTTTTAAAAATATTTTAATATTATTTTTTTATTAAATATTGTATGTATTATATACTTATTACGTTAGTTTACTAAAATATTTATGCACAGATAGATTGTGTTATATTGATATAGTTTTTTCCTTATATAATATTTACTCTTTTATAAGATTCTATCCAATTATATGAGTTAATGGTAAAATAAAATAATTATTTAATCAATTTTAATTATATAGATTAGAACTATCTAATTATTTTTATTAGATTTCCTTTTTGACATGAGAAAGCTTTGTGAAACGCACTCTCACGCCGCCACGTAGGCAGATTCACTCAAGTGCCGCCACGCAGGCACCAATGCATCGGTTTTAGTATATGTATATAGATAGATTGAATTAGATTAGATACATTATATATTATATTTAAATTAGGATAGATAGATTAGGTTTTTCATAATATCTATATACATTCTTATGGAAGTTCATACGGGAGGCCGAACGTGACAATGTTCGGCCGTGACTAACTTTCCACCCCTAAAATCTAATTGTCTTTTGTCTTATTTTTATGGAGATATAAACTCTCTTCGTTCTGTCTACGATTTGAAGCTTTGTTTGATTGAGTTGTGAGTTTCTGAATCTTGTTCTTTATTTCCTATATTGAATGTTTCGACTTCTTTGTGCTTTATTGTTTATTGTTTTATTCTATCATGTCTGATCAACTTGGTAGAATCAATTTGCAAACTTATCCCTTTAGGGCTGATTGAACTAACTCAAGTGGCAAACTTATCCCTTTAGGGTTGATTAAACTAATTGGATAAATAGGAAGTTGGATGTCTTGTTAAATCCCTCTTTAGGGACTGCAAATACTTTGGTTAATCTCTGAACTTAAAGCTATCAATTGGGTTAAATCTTTCTTTAGGGACTGTTCGATTGATAAGGATTTCTAGGACTGATTGGACTAGTAACTATATTAGGTCGGGACAAGGGCATTCATAGGGATCATAAAAGGACAAGAGGAAGTTACAATATCAATTCAACCAAATAAAGTGGATAGTTGTAGGTAGAGCGACCTTTTCTAAATTATTTTGCATCAACTTGTTTATAGTTTATTTTATTTTCTTTCTTATTTCAATCAATCAAAACCCCCCTTTTCCTATTAATTGGTAAATAAATATAACTTGAAAATACTTGATTCTCTGTGGGATTGACTCGTACTTATTACACTACATTAGTTAGTAAGTTCGAATTTATTTTGATACGGTTTACGCGACTAAAAATCTCTCATCACCCCTACTTCAAGACAAGGTTCTAAACGTCCTTTATCGGCTGATTGTTTAATCCTTGCATGGGCATGCTAGAGGCTTAGGCATAGCTTGTTGATGTCCGCATTTTTAGTCTTATTTTACATCATGTTTTCATTTCATTCAAGTCCTTTTATTAGCTTTTGTGTTAGGAAAGTGTAAAGGCCCGGATTTTTAAATAATAAAATTCAAAAATAAATAATAATAATAATAATTCGGATTGAAAATTTAAAATTTATTTGTGAACGAGTCGAGATAAGATCGAAAAGCGGGCTTAGAAGTGTAATTCCGGGTATTTGAAATTCGATCGAGACTACACGTCTTGTCCCCCTTTAAGATTCCAGCTCCCCCTACCTATCTTGGGTTAACAATTCCCACGCCACATCTCCTTGCTTCTCCATTTTGAGCAAAGATGTCACAATTCTTGACCTCCCCTGCCTGTAGCCCTTGGTCCTTGCAGCAGCAGCAGACCACCCTTTTTGATTTCAAACAGGGGATCCCAAACCCACACCTCTTACTTGTCTTTTTCCTCTCCATCCTATCCGAATTTTCAGAAGCCCTAATTTACTACCAATTGATTTCATTTTGTACCAAAATCCCACCCCCCCTTGATTCAATCCTGCAGCTTTGAACCCTTCTCTTCCTTCTTTAAAAGTGAAACCCCAAGTACCCCTCAAGCAAGATCTTCAAACACAAAAGCCATTCCCCTTCACTACTCCTCCACCACCCTCCGAGCTCCGGCGTCCGACGAACCGAGCCAAGCAGCCGCCCAGGAGCCGGATTCACCGACGCCGACGCCGTCTCGCCTCCTTCTCCGACGTCCATCCGAATCCGAGCTACACCCGGGCACCCGCCCCTGCTTCTCCAGGAGCTGAGCTCAGCGGCTTCATTCCCTCCGCTCTCTCCTCCGAATCAGGCCAGCAGCCGAGCCCCATCACCCCCGACGTCCGAGGTAGCCCAGAGCAGCCGCCGGCGTCGCCATTCCTTCTTCTCCTCCCCTGTCTCCGTCCAAGATCCGGTAAGGGTTCGATTCTCCCTCCTTTTCTCTTCCTTTCACCTCCAAACACAATAAAAGAGGAGCTTTGACCCCCTCCCACTCCCCCTAGGCCACCTCCGATGAGATCCCGTCTCCGGCGAAGCGAGTCGAGGCGATTCGAGCGTTGTTTCGGCGAAACAAACACCTCGGTGAGCACTCCTCTCTCTTCCCTTTCTTATTTTTTTCTTCTGGGTTCTGGGTTGCCGGACTGGGGTGGTCGGAGCTCGACCTCGTCTCCGGCGAGCCTCCTCCCCTCCCTCTCCTTCTCTTCGCTTCGAACAGCCGCCGCCCGCCGGTTGCTCTCTGTCTTCTTTCAGGCAGAATTGGGAAGGAGATGGGTCCGGTTCAGCTTTTTCTTTTCAGTGAACCGGTTCCCTTAAATTCCCGGTTCATTTAATGACAGATGGGTTCCGGGCCGGGTTTCAGCTTGGGCCTATTTTGCTGGGCTGTTGGATCCGGGTTCTGAATGGGTTTGAATTGCATTGGGCCTATTCCTTCCTTTGGGCCTAATTTTGTCATGGATTGTGTTTATAAAATGTGTATTAAATATAAGACTTGATTTCGGGTAATTTTCGGAAATTGTTAAATTATTAACTAATTGGATTATATATATATTATCAAATTATGGATCTTAAAATATAAAGGGATTTAAAATATATTATTTGGACTTGGATTTGAAAAAGAATTTGGGAAAAGGTTTTCAAGGTTGGAAATTGATTTGATGAATGGAAAAGAATTTAATAGAAATTAAGAAGAGGATTTTTGGAAATGATCTAACCTTGTCGGAGTTGGTTGATAAAATAATAATAGTAAGTGGATTTAAAGAATAATATTTTATTAATGGATTTTGACCAGATAGGATTTGGGAAATTATTTTGAAAGTGAGTTGATCTAATTTGAGATTTAAGAGTTTGAGAAATAATTTCGTGAGATTTATCGATTGTTTTGATTAAATGGTTTTGGTTGAAGTTGATCGCATCGAAAAGATTTTGGAAAATGGTTTAGTATCGATTGGTTTTGGGAATGTTGAGAACATGGGTTATGTGTGTATGGATGTCGGTCTGGTAGCTTATGGAATTGACTTGATGATAGGTGTGCATTGCTTTTGGACTTGCATTTGGGCCCTTGCTTGTGTTATATTGCTGTTCTGCATCTTCAGGTAAGTTCCCTAGGGGGCTTACTCAGGTTGGACATTCAGGCCTGTTGTTGCATTTTATGTTAGGTGTTGCATTCATGATCAGCATGCCATGTAGTACCATGCTAGGTTGCATCGATCGTTGAGCATTCTCTTTCTTTGTGCGTATGTAAACAGAACGGCCGTTATCTGTGATAGTCCTAGAAGTCTTTGCTAGGGTCATAGGGTAGCCCAGCCTCATCGGGTACCCTGAGTCAATCGAGTACTTCCTTATATTATGATATGCCTGCGGGCTTTATTGTGGAGCGGGTTAGGCATGCGTGCCGCCCTATTATGAATGAATGCATTCACGAGCTGGCCAGTCTCCGCCTGTCGGAAGAGGTGGAGGTAGGAGAGGGATATGCCACTTGGCATTGTCTTGGGCCCTTTACAGTATTTCTGCACATTATTATGAACTAGGAGCATGCTAGTGTGTTTGAATTCCGTACTGCATTAGAGCATCTTTATTAGGTATAGCACATACTATGTGGCCTCAGAGAGGACTGCCGGTCCCGCGTGCGTGGCTCGATCTGATTCCTTTCCCCGTTCTTCTTTTAAAGGTATTATCTGCAGATTGAGTGCTCGATGTCTATATGATGGGGTTCCCTTTTGGCGATTCGAAGAATCTGGCTAACATTCTAATTTAATAAAATGGTAACCACCCACTCATGATTTGGTTTTGATCCGGCTCTGCCGTGACACTTGTATCTTTACCTTGCTTCCGCTTTACTTCCGTTTGAAATGGATTCCGCGACATAGTCTTAGGACAGATTAAGGGTACCCAACGGCCCTTCGAGGTTTTTAGGGTTTGAAATCCCTCTTTATACTAATCATAAAAGTGTTTGAAACCTCGACCCGTACCTGGATTGCAAGATCCGAACAAGGGGTTTTATCCCTTGAAACGTAACCCGGAAATTATAATTCTGGGCCGTTACAAAGATGGTATCAGAGCCGAGGTTGTGCAATTCGGGTACAAAAGGGTCGAGTGTATGATTTGGAAAACTGCCCATGAATTTCAAAGGTTTTGAACGTGTTTTAAAGGGGCAAAATGAACTTAAGACGTCTAACCTAAATTGGACTAAGTAATGAACTCGACTTGTAATAAAAGAGGAACACCGACCAACGGGGACACGAGTGGGTAATAAAGGCGCTAGACCACCCCTATTGGGTGTAGTTGGGAACGGTAGTCGAAATATCAGCTTGTTCTTTACAGATGGGTTGGGAAACTCCAAAGAGGTCATTATGCGTGTCACTAACTGATTCTGTGTTGAGTGCTTGCTATGCCAGATATCTGATTGATATGCCTAACAATTAAATGTGTATTGACTGATCTGTGAAAATGGGATAGTGGGAGTACCCTTGTTTCTGTGTAGTCAAACCCATCTTGTGTGGAACGAGCCCTTCCACTATGTCTGTTAACCCTTTGACGGTGCTATCGAGTCTTCCTCCCGGATGTCAGTGTCTCCCACGGGGAAATCGGGTTGGTAAACACATTGTGTCGGAATCATGTATGGATGTGAAGGTTCTCTGAGTGAGATTTAGAAGGTGGTTCTTGATGGCATTTTGAGTCAAGAGTAAGGTGTCATGAGGTTGTCCTTCTTGATTCATTTTATGACCAACCTTTATTTTCTTACCACAAGGAGTTGTACCAAAGTACCACGGGAAAGAGGGGTGATGAGTCGGTTAGGAAAGTCAATGGTTGCCCTTAGGGATCTCTGTCCGGTTGTAATTGTGACTCTCTCTGAATTGCATACCTAATTTTGTAATCTTTGGCATGTACCCTGCGAATGACCATTGGTCAAAAGCTACTCATGTTGTTGCATCTATGACTGGGTACCTTGCTTAGGTCTTGTGTTATGTCTTGGCTTCTACCATGATTATATGTTGTTATAGCATGTTTACTTGGCCTATTGATCGTATGATTGAATGGATGGGTGAGTTGCATGGAATGAATCTGCATGATTTTACTCTACTAGGTTCATGGTAGTGTGATCGTTAAATTTTGATACCCTGATGAAGCAAGTTCCTTATTTGATACGTGCTATACAACTTGATGTCACCATGCCTTATATGATACGTAACTTCCAATACATGTTATGATGATGATCCTTAATGTAAGATTCATGGTTGTATGGCATTATTTATCCATGTTGGTCACACTGCTTAGGTCTCCTATTGCATCCCGCTTCTTATCATGATTACGTGTCGTCTTTGCATTTTAACTGAACTGTGATAATGATCGTACTACTGATTGATTAGAAGCATGAGTGACATGATATGAGCCTATGTGGTTATTGCTCCTCCCGGATTAGGTCCATGGTAGTGTGATGAACTGCCTTTGTATGAATGTCATAGGATGATCTCCTCAGCATGAATGGTTGATGTACCCATGGCTTGTTGGCTAAATTAGTAGTTTTGATTGTGATCCTGCTATTTGAAGCGATATTTGGGTAAATGCATTGCTAGATTCCTCTCATGCTTATACATCGATGGACCATGCTAACGTGATTTCCTACACATCGTTGTGTTAGTCAATCAAGTGCATGTATGTATCAATTGTCATGTTATGTCATTAGCATCATGTAGGATCCTTGGTGATGATGTGTGCGGATTTATACCATGTCTGTATTATTGATGATTCTCTCTCGAGATAGGTCCCTGATAGTGTGACACTCTCCTCCTGCTGATATCTTAAAAGATTGTGTTCATCCTGGTTAGATTAATGTTGAATTCGATAATTGACTTGCTTTCCGTGATGGTGAACCCTATATGCTTACCTGTTATCGCTCGGTAGCGTTCCCCTATTAATCTAGGATAGCCTCTTGTGCTGCATGAATGTATGATTTGGCACCTCGCATGATCACACACCACATTATATTATGATTTCGCACACGTATGACACCTGAATGTTATGATGAATCTAATCACATTATCTTAATTGTCTTCATGTTCAATATGTGCCAGTAGTATTCTGTAGGGCTTATGATTCCCAATATAATTCGCTAAATGATCCCGTGTTGTACTTGTTGTATGATGTGATGACTATTGTACCATATACATGCTCTACGACAGTTCATTCTTAGCATGATTATGATCTATCGCCGTGATGTTCTTTTCGCTACCATGTGATGATCCCTCTTATTTTCATGGACATTATGATGAACTCCTTTGAATGACTCTTGACTATACTTACATCACATCATGTATCGCTAGCATCATGTAGGACCCACGCTTCCTAAATGTACCTCGTCGTATAATTACGTGTCATGCTTGACCTATTATATGACCAGTGTGGTGAGATGAGATAGTTACTATGATGCTCTTATATGTTCTCGTATGATGCTTAATCTGCTTGCTATGATATACCTCGGCATGTTATATTTGAACTCAATTGTTGATGTGTGTACCATGCTCGTGCATTGTTCATATACATGATATTGGTCATCCTTATTAAATACCGCATGACTTTGAATCTTGCATGATCATTACTGGTTCCACATATCCTGCTTGAAGTTACTAGGCATATCTGGTTTCCTGAAATAATAGACTGCTAGCTTGTCTCACATGCATCAGTGTAGGACTTGATTGTGCCTTTTGGAATGAATATGCATGTCGTTCCCTTTGAGATAGGTACATGTTAGTGTGGATTAGTATGATTGATATGCCCCATGATGAATTTGCGTCTGATTGTCACAATTGCAACCTAATAGACTTTCATAAGGGCGTTGTTGCTATTCTCGGGTCAGAGTCTTGCCTCTAGTACTGTCGTCTTTAGTTGTGGTCCGTGTTTGTCCCCGAAAGAAATTTGGGTTGTCTTCTCTCCTCACTCCCCTATCTCTGCTAACTTGAACTCCTACGCGATACATTGAACGAGCGACCGCACATGAAAGAGAAAGGAAGTTGCATAACGGTAGAGTTGTGTGGCGGAAGCGTAGGCCCATAACCCACGGGCCTCAGGATCAACAATGTCGGTAGGACGAGCACATTTTGAGAATGACGGTTACTGATTACGATATGACTTGCAAGCGAGAGTGTTTTCTGTTCGAATTGCTAACCCTTTTGAAATTGTTGACGACGATATTGCACTGACATGACGATGAGATTTATGTGCTGATGTGTTGACCTTGTGATGAACGTTGCCTGATTGACTGTTGTTATGATAATATGATTTGATGCCTTATAGTTCTGGTATGTCATGATGCCTTGATGAGTTGTCACTCTGAATTGCTAAGCATGATCTAAATTCCGTTACTTGTAAACGTGAACCACAAACGCTGAGAAACTTGAATTGTTTATTTGATAAGGCTTTGGTGAAACTTGCTAGCCTAATTTGAATATGTTCATATATGATGTTTTGCAATGATTATTGAGCATGATGATAAATTGAGAGTTGTTGAACCCATGATGTTATGTTATAAATGCTGGTTGACCTGGTGTAGATCTTATGTGTGATGATTTCATGATTGTTCTTCTTTAAACACGTGGGTGAGATCATTGGGTAGTGTGGTTGGGGAAATGGTGAAAGGATTTGAGTCGTTAAGATGATCAATGGTGTTATGAGATAAGTCGCAAGAGAGATGTAGGCTTGGGAGAGACAGAGTGAGTCTTGGGATTTATGAGAGGCAATGCTCGGGTGATCCTATTAAGCTTTTGGGTAAATCTTCGGTGGGAGTATGGTTAGCTGGGCATGACGTTGAGATGTCTTGTGAGGTGTGAGAGTGTAAGAAATGACCCTTGAGAGTATTCAGTACATAGTATAAGGGGGTACTCGGGCGTGAGGTTAGAGATTGGAGCGAGTTCTTAGAGGTGGATGGTGTGTGAGAGTGCTTGATGGAATGAGGGGTGAGATTGGAGTGTCGAAATGGATTGGGATTTGTTGGAGAATTTTTGTCTGGGTTGACGTTGGCGAGTTTAGAAGAGGATTAGTCTTGGCTTGAGAGTTGAGATGGGCGAGTGGTTGTGTTTTATTTTGAACTGGTATGATGTGAGGATGTTCTTGATTATGTGATTTATTTATATTTGATGACATGATGTTAGATAACAACTACGATGAATCTGATACAGAATGATATTACATGTCACGAATATTGAAATCTAGTTGGTAGTGACAAATGTTATCATAATATATTGTTGCTTTGTTATGTTGCTTAGGAGCATGTTGGGATGTGTTGTGATATGATATACTAGATAATGATGTGTTATTATGTGAAAGTGCGATGCTATACTATGTGGTAGTAAACATGATGTTGTATTATATGTTTAGCAAGCATGCTTATGGATAGGTTACATCACGAATATGGCTTTCAAAATGAATGTGATTGTATATGTGAGATAATGATGTCGGATTACTAAATGATCGTTATATGACATTGTGATG
Source organism: Persicaria tinctoria (assembly GCA_037127255.1). Lineage (NCBI taxonomy): Eukaryota > Viridiplantae > Streptophyta > Magnoliopsida > Caryophyllales > Polygonaceae > Persicaria > Persicaria tinctoria. The sequence goes on along the minus strand of JBANSL010000004.1, from coordinate 69,121,586 downwards.
AGTTAAGATGATTTCTAGAGAGCATGTTGACATTTTGATGGTGATATACTTCTTGATCTTTCATTTTTATTGAATCTCAATAGCATGACTTTGACTGTATTGATAAGTAGTTTTGCTCTGTTGACTTAGGATGAAATTTCGCTATGGCTAACCTTGCAAGTACCAATGATTGATATGATAAATCTGTTATGCTAATGCTGGATAGAAATTGGATAGGATAACTATGTGGGTTTATGGGTTAAATGATATCCCTTGTTGTGACTAACCTTACTATGATTGCGATGATGATATGCGATAGTGAGATATCCTTTATGACTTTTGGTGTGATATCGAGCCATGTGTTATGATTTTGGCATATATGCGTATTATGACCTTTAGTATGATGTGGAGACGTTGATGTGATCTTGTGGCAGTGTGCTGGCATATGTTTGAGACTTGTCATATGATGTACTCGTTGAGGACCGATTGGTTATGTGATTATGCATTGCTTATGACTTGTGAAACTTGCTTGAATTGAGATTCATAGATTGATTTGATTATTGAAACTAGGAAGAGAATATGGGATTAGCCTTTAGAGGTGGATGATTCCACCTCCCAAGTTCTGAATTTGGTTGTTTGGTATGTGAGAAATTGATCTGGTGGTTGGAATATTTTGACGAAATCTTGATTTGAAAGGATTTGACTTGTTTTGATGTAAGGTTGCTTGATTAGACGTTGGATTTGAAGATTTTGAACGATTTTGAAAAAGGACCAACTTGGGTTGTAAAAGAATGAGCGTTACCGAGGATTTCAATGATTTTGAGGCCAATCTTTTTCAATTGTAGAACCCCCTTTGAAACTTTTCAAACCCGGGCAGCTCTATAATACGTCACGAAGTGGATACAAGCATTTTATGAGGGCGCTTGTAGGGTGCTTGCTAAGACCTAGTGATGATGTTGTAGAACTTTTAGAGTTGTGGTACTTCCAAAAAGTCGAAGCGAGTATGTGATAAGGGCGCTTATCGCATATTTGTCAAGGCCAATTGGAGATGTCACGACTGTGACTAGGATGTTGTGAGAATCCCGGAAGACGCAACCGAGATGATTACAAGGTTCCTTGACATGGTCCTAGGACTCATCAATTTCAAACTTCATCCTCTACTTTATTTTTGGTTTTAGTCTCGGGGACGAGACTGGTTTTTAGAGGTGGATGATGTAAAGGCCCGGATTTTTAAATAATAAAATTCAAAAATAAATAATAATAATAATAATTCGGATTGAAAATTTAAAATTTATTTGTGAACGAGTCGAGATAAGATCGAAAAGCGGGCTTAGAAGTGTAATTCCGGGTATTTGAAATTCGATCGAGACTACACGTCTTGTCCCCCTTTAAGATTCCAGCTCCCCCTACCTATCTTGGGTTAACAATTCCCACGCCACATCTCCTTGCTTCTCCATTTTGAGCAAAGATGTCACAATTCTTGACCTCCCCTGCCTGTAGCCCTTGGTCCTTGCAGCAGCAGCAGACCACCCTTTTTGATTTCAAACAGGGGATCCCAAACCCACACCTCTTACTTGTCTTTTTCCTCTCCATCCTATCCGAATTTTCAGAAGCCCTAATTTACTACCAATTGATTTCATTTTGTACCAAAATCCCACCCCCCCTTGATTCAATCCTGCAGCTTTGAACCCTTCTCTTCCTTCTTTAAAAGTGAAACCCCAAGTACCCCTCAAGCAAGATCTTCAAACACAAAAGCCATTCCCCTTCACTACTCCTCCACCACCCTCCGAGCTCCGGCGTCCGACGAACCGAGCCAAGCAGCCGCCCAGGAGCCGGATTCACCGACGCCGACGCCGTCTCGCCTCCTTCTCCGACGTCCATCCGAATCCGAGCTACACCCGGGCACCCGCCCCTGCTTCTCCAGGAGCTGAGCTCAGCGGCTTCATTCCCTCCGCTCTCTCCTCCGAATCAGGCCAGCAGCCGAGCCCCATCACCCCCGACGTCCGAGGTAGCCCAGAGCAGCCGCCGGCGTCGCCATTCCTTCTTCTCCTCCCCTGTCTCCGTCCAAGATCCGGTAAGGGTTCGATTCTCCCTCCTTTTCTCTTCCTTTCACCTCCAAACACAATAAAAGAGGAGCTTTGACCCCCTCCCACTCCCCCTAGGCCACCTCCGATGAGATCCCGTCTCCGGCGAAGCGAGTCGAGGCGATTCGAGCGTTGTTTCGGCGAAACAAACACCTCGGTGAGCACTCCTCTCTCTTCCCTTTCTTATTTTTTTCTTCTGGGTTCTGGGTTGCCGGACTGGGGTGGTCGGAGCTCGACCTCGTCTCCGGCGAGCCTCCTCCCCTCCCTCTCCTTCTCTTCGCTTCGAACAGCCGCCGCCCGCCGGTTGCTCTCTGTCTTCTTTCAGGCAGAATTGGGAAGGAGATGGGTCCGGTTCAGCTTTTTCTTTTCAGTGAACCGGTTCCCTTAAATTCCCGGTTCATTTAATGACAGATGGGTTCCGGGCCGGGTTTCAGCTTGGGCCTATTTTGCTGGGCTGTTGGATCCGGGTTCTGAATGGGTTTGAATTGCATTGGGCCTATTCCTTCCTTTGGGCCTAATTTTGTCATGGATTGTGTTTATAAAATGTGTATTAAATATAAGACTTGATTTCGGGTAATTTTCGGAAATTGTTAAATTATTAACTAATTGGATTATATATATATTATCAAATTATGGATCTTAAAATATAAAGGGATTTAAAATATATTATTTGGACTTGGATTTGAAAAAGAATTTGGGAAAAGGTTTTCAAGGTTGGAAATTGATTTGATGAATGGAAAAGAATTTAATAGAAATTAAGAAGAGGATTTTTGGAAATGATCTAACCTTGTCGGAGTTGGTTGATAAAATAATAATAGTAAGTGGATTTAAAGAATAATATTTTATTAATGGATTTTGACCAGATAGGATTTGGGAAATTATTTTGAAAGTGAGTTGATCTAATTTGAGATTTAAGAGTTTGAGAAATAATTTCGTGAGATTTATCGATTGTTTTGATTAAATGGTTTTGGTTGAAGTTGATCGCATCGAAAAGATTTTGGAAAATGGTTTAGTATCGATTGGTTTTGGGAATGTTGAGAACATGGGTTATGTGTGTATGGATGTCGGTCTGGTAGCTTATGGAATTGACTTGATGATAGGTGTGCATTGCTTTTGGACTTGCATTTGGGCCCTTGCTTGTGTTATATTGCTGTTCTGCATCTTCAGGTAAGTTCCCTAGGGGGCTTACTCAGGTTGGACATTCAGGCCTGTTGTTGCATTTTATGTTAGGTGTTGCATTCATGATCAGCATGCCATGTAGTACCATGCTAGGTTGCATCGATCGTTGAGCATTCTCTTTCTTTGTGCGTATGTAAACAGAACGGCCGTTATCTGTGATAGTCCTAGAAGTCTTTGCTAGGGTCATAGGGTAGCCCAGCCTCATCGGGTACCCTGAGTCAATCGAGTACTTCCTTATATTATGATATGCCTGCGGGCTTTATTGTGGAGCGGGTTAGGCATGCGTGCCGCCCTATTATGAATGAATGCATTCACGAGCTGGCCAGTCTCCGCCTGTCGGAAGAGGTGGAGGTAGGAGAGGGATATGCCACTTGGCATTGTCTTGGGCCCTTTACAGTATTTCTGCACATTATTATGAACTAGGAGCATGCTAGTGTGTTTGAATTCCGTACTGCATTAGAGCATCTTTATTAGGTATAGCACATACTATGTGGCCTCAGAGAGGACTGCCGGTCCCGCGTGCGTGGCTCGATCTGATTCCTTTCCCCGTTCTTCTTTTAAAGGTATTATCTGCAGATTGAGTGCTCGATGTCTATATGATGGGGTTCCCTTTTGGCGATTCGAAGAATCTGGCTAACATTCTAATTTAATAAAATGGTAACCACCCACTCATGATTTGGTTTTGATCCGGCTCTGCCGTGACACTTGTATCTTTACCTTGCTTCCGCTTTACTTCCGTTTGAAATGGATTCCGCGACATAGTCTTAGGACAGATTAAGGGTACCCAACGGCCCTTCGAGGTTTTTAGGGTTTGAAATCCCTCTTTATACTAATCATAAAAGTGTTTGAAACCTCGACCCGTACCTGGATTGCAAGATCCGAACAAGGGGTTTTATCCCTTGAAACGTAACCCGGAAATTATAATTCTGGGCCGTTACAGAAAGTGTGTCGTTTGTGTTAGTTTTCGTATTTTTCTAGATATGGATGTCTACAAAAGCTTTGGTGTGATTTTATAGGTTTTGGAGCTGATTTGTAAGAGTTTTGACACACTTTGGAGCTTAATGAAAAATCATGAAGGCAATGGAGAAGCAAACTAAACGCAAAAAGAGGTGCAGCTAAAGAAAAGCCTTATGTTAGTCATCCATCACTTTGATTCAAGTTCTGGAGCATTCATGAGAGTTGTAGTCCTTGAAAAGATCTTTCCAACGCATATTCATATGCGTCAATCGGATAAACGAAGACTCGGGAAAGTGCGATTGAAGTCAGAGTCGAAAAGCTGGAGAAAAACAGAACCTACTGCATTCGAACAGATACCTCGGCGCCGATACCCTGCGCACCAGGAAAATATTTGGCGGGTTGTTTTAATTGCTTAATGGGCTTTTTAATTAGGGTTTTCTTCTAAATCTCTTTTAGGATCTTTTAGTTAGATAGACTTGAGATATTTTATCCTTCCTTAGAGAGATTTTATTATTTTCCTAAGATTAAATCTCTTTCCTTGGAGATTAAGTCTTAATTTCTATCTTTAAATAAAGCCTATTAGTGGCTGATTTTTTTTTTTTGGGGGGGGGGGGGGGGGGGGAGAAGACATGTTGTTCAGCGCGAGGGTTGCGCGCAACAGCAGTAGAGACGGGTTTTGTTTTGGCGTTTCGGCGAAAGTTTGGACGTGTTTGTTGCGATTGAATGCTGAATTTCCAGGTTATATTTAGTTTAATTTTAGTTTATGTTTTCTTCTTTTAAATTCATGTTTATTTACTCCATGTTTGAGTAGTTTTTTTCTCTTCTAGGGTTGGGGTGATCCCAACAATAGACATGTGTGTTGAGTTGATGGATCTATGATTGTGTGATATTTTTATTGTCTTCTACCTATGTGCTTAACCTTTGATGAAAGTCTAAAGGAATTCATAGTTGCAATTGAACTTGACAAAGGAAATTATTAACTTGATAGTAATTCGAGTTTTCTAATGAAAGTTAAAGGATCCTAATTAAGAGAAGGTAGAAACAAGTAGGTCTTTTATGCGAAAGTGAATTGATTTACTTGTTGATAGATGAAACTCAATTATTTGATGATAGAAGCATGATCTTTTCTATGATTTATTGATTCATACATGTGTTTATTGTTGTGGTGATCCTTTGCCTTAGAAGTTTTTCCTTTTATTAATTAAAATTCAGATTTTATGCTCTTATCACCACCCATCTCTCTTCCATCTCTTTTGTTAGTTTCAACCCGACAAAGCAACTAAATAAGAAGCGCTGACTCTCTCCTGTGGACGATCCTGACTCCCTATACTATAGCGGGGTCTTGACTACAAATTTATTTGGTCGAGAAACCCTCTCATCAAATTGGCGCCGTTGCCGGGGAGAGATCAATCGCGCCTTGTTTAGTTGTTTTTAGGGTTTGGAAATAGCCCATCCCTTTCCTTTTGTATATATTATTTTCTTTTATTTTCTCTTCTTATTTTAGTTAGTTTTTATTCTTCTTTTCATTTATTTTAGTAGTTTTTATTTTCTTGAACAACACACCTCCCATCCACCCGCCACATCGGTGCCGACTTGGTGCCGAGCCTTTGTTATTTGATTTGTGCACCTGTTTGAGTTTTCATGATTTGATAGAATATGGAGGATGCACAAGAGTATTATGATTATCTAGAAGCAAAGGCCAAAAGGGCTAGAGTGGATGAAAGACGGAAAGCAAGGATGAAGGAGTATGCTAATTTTTTTACCGAGGTTGATGAGGATGATGAAGATTATTATGACTTTGGTAATTGGAAAGCAAAACAATCATCCGAGGATTCAACTAAAGCCCAAGAGTCATATGGGTCCTATCAATCAAAAGAGGGGCACTATGCTCAACACGACTATAGGGACCCATATGAGCCTTATCATCCATGGAGTGTCTCACTACGAAAGCTTGCTCGAGAGGAAGAACTATCAAGGGAAAGAGACAAGCTAAGGAAACAAATACGGATGCTTGAGTTAGAATGTGAAAATGCCAAACTAAGGGAAAAGATACGCTTTCTCGAGGCAAACCAGCCTTGTCATCTATGTGGAACAAGGTCTCATCTTGGCCTTCCATGCCCTAGCTTTTATCAAGAACCATATCCTTCCTATGAGCACTGGACATCTATGTGGAACAAAGCTGCAGAAGCCTGGGCGCCGACGCCCCCTACCTTGGCATCGACACCCCTGGACAAAGAAAAGTTTCTGCATAAACATGAGAAGGCTACAGATGCCTCGGCGCCGACACCCTGCACCTCGGCGCCGATACCCCTTCCTGAAGAGCGAATTGAAGAGCAACTTGTTGAGATGGACGAGCCTATTTTCAGGGCCATTTCTACTCCGATCTCGACATCGCCACTACCCTTGTTTCTAGAAAAGCCATGTGAGAAACCCCAGGAAGAAGAAAAAGAGATAGAAGTTGTTCTTCGATGCACTACACTACTACCTTTGCCATTCACGGCGAAGGCAATTCCCGACGATCTCGAACAACCATCTTTCGCATTCAAGTATGGGGTCCTCGCAAAGTGGCACGTTGAAGATGAGGCACTAGAAGAAGAAGAAGTAGATGAATCTCTTCCCCCTCCACCATTGTACACCAAACACCACAACGAAGCACATTTATTTGTGCATGATGGTGGGGCAACAAATCAAATCCATACCAAGAAGAGGAAGAGAGGCGCATATGAGGAAAGCACATTCGCGGAGTGCTTTCGAAGATGTTGGCTAGCTAGATCCAAGAGAGATGAATGGGTGGAATGTTGGAGTGTCCACTCGGGAAGGTTCAAGCTCATCCACAAGGAAAGGAAGAGAGGCATAAAAAGGTACAAGGAGCAAGAGCCATATCACTTGACAATCTATCTCGATGTACCATAGGAGGATGTTCCACTCGGGAAGGTTGGAGTGGCCACTCGGGAAGGTTCAAGCTCATCCACAAGGAAAGGAAGAGAGGCATAAAAAAGTACAAGGAGCAAGAGCCATATCACTTGACAATCTATCCCGATGTACCACAGGAGGATGTTCCACCACCACCTCCACCAGCTGAACCACCGGATCCACCACCTCCTCCGGACCCAGATTGAAGAAAAAAAGGGAAGTAGTTCGAGCTATAGACTTTAAATATAGCGCTTACGGGAGGCAACCCGCTTTCTTGCTTTCTTTTCTTGTTTTTTTAGTCTTTTAATTTTTAGTTTAGAGATTAGATAGCTCGATACTTACTGTTTTTTTTAGTGAACATGTCCCAAATATCAGCCATGGTGCTCAAGAACGAGAGGAAACATGCCATGAAGGAAGCTGACGTGCTGAGAGGTATTGACGTCGATGTAGTCCCTGTCAATGTCGACTCTTGTGCAGATTTTTTAACTTCTCCAAATTGCTCGATTTTTGCATCATTTTCCATGTGAGTTTCTTTTTCCCTTTCCCTTGTTTTATCTTATTCAGTGAGGACACTGAAATTTTAAGTATGGGGTGGGGGAGATTCGAAATTTGCATGACCTAGCTTTGCATATTTGTGTCTTTTGTCTACTATTTAGAGTCTATAAAAAACTGAAAAATCCAAAAAATTAGAAAATGTCAAAAACCACAAAAATATGTGTTTAATTCGCTATATTTGTTTTAGTTTGTTTTACTTTGAGTTTTTATTTCTTATTTTTAGTTTAGTTTAAAAACAACTAACTTAGATGTCCAATGATGAAATCCAATAATTGAGCTTGATCATGTAATATCATAAGGCATAGTTGGATGGTTTAGCCTACGTCACACAAAATGTTTTTTATGTGAAATTTGACTTGCAAATGAAATTGAGCATATATGACTTTAGGATCTAGGAGATTGGAATCCAACATGTCCTAGTGAGTTACTTGGCCTATGGGGAATTGTTCTTTATATATTTTCCCTTCTTTTTGATGTGTGTATTACTCTCCGTATGCATTACCTCTTGATATTGCGGTGTATATCTAAGTCTTGAACCCAATATGAGATAGCTAGTCACTGCATAATTTGATCAAATGATAGAGGCACTCTTTGTTAGCCATATGTTATCCTATTTTACCTACCTTATACATGTTTCCTTTGCATGTAACCACTTTGAGCCTTATAGCCTATTTTTGTAGCTCTACAAAATTTATCTTAGCCAATGTTTAGCCTTACCTCCTTATCCGGGAATTAGGACTTAGTGTTGGTAAAGATTGATGTTTGAGGGGTTGAGACGTAAGATTTGGTTTAAGTGTGGGTATATGTTTGGTTGGTATTTTATTTATCTCGCCACTTTTATGGTAAAAGGAATTTTTGGCTCCTAAAATAAATAAATGCACATGAGTTCCGAAAAAAAAAAAGAAAAAAAAAGGAAAAAAAGAAAAAAAAAAGGGGGAAAAAATAATAGAATAAATGAAAAGTTGTGCATGAGCCAAATGTATCCTTATTTAATTATGCGAGGCATATTGGATATTTTGGGTTTTTGGAAGAGTTGTGCTATATTAGATGAGTTTGGTTTGGAAGTTTTTATATATGATGGAATTGTTTGATTGAGTCGAGTTGGAAATTTAGGAGTCTTTGGTTCCCGGATTTCTAGCACCACATATATAGCCTAAATGATTCCTACCTTTATGTTCTTACCAAGCCAAGTTACAACCCGACCGAATGAGTCCTTCTTTGAAGGTCATTGAGCCAAAGTCCTCTTGATGATTAATGCGTATTTTGACATCTCGGTGAATTGATTGGTGATATTAATTGCAATTTCTATGTAGTTAATGTTATAAAGGATTGAGTTAAGAGATGTATTTCAAGCCTAAACACGTTTGAGAGGAAGTGAAAACACATTATTCCCCTTGAGTGGCTGGATTCTAGTTGCTTTGCCTAAGGTTACCGAAATATATGTGATGATGGTTCAATGCTTGTTCTTATTTGCACTTGTGCTAAATTAATGTTGCTTTTGACTAAGGCGAAGACTTGAAGGCATGTTAAAGGTCTTGATCATAGTTTGGTTATTGCTTGAGAACAAGCAAGTCTAAGTATGGGGTGTTTTGATGTCCGCATTTTTAGTCTTATTTTACATCATGTTTTCATTTCATTCAAGTCCTTTTATTAGCTTTTGTGTTAGGAAAGTGTGTCGTTTGTGTTAGTTTTCGTATTTTTCAAGATATGGATGTCTACACAAGCTTTGGTGTGATTTTATAGGTTTTGGAGCTGATTTGGAACATTTTTGACACACTTTGGAGCTTAATGAAAAATCATGAAGGCAATGGAGAAGCAAACTAAACGAAAAAAGAGGTGCAGCTGGAGAAAAGCCTTATTTTAGTCATCCATCACTTCGATTCAAGTTCTGGAGCCTTCATGAGAGTTGTATTCCTTGAAAAGAGCTTTCCAACGCATATTCATATGCGTCAATCAGATAAACGAAGACTCGGGAAAGTGCGATTGAAGTCAGAGTCGAAAAGCTGGAGAAAAACAGAACCTACTGCATTCGAACAGATACCTCGGCGCCGACACCTCAGACCTCGGCGCCGATACCCTGCGCACCAGGAAAAGATTTGGCGGGCTGTTTTAATTGCTTAATGGGCTTTAATTAGGGTTTTCTTCTAAATCTCTTTTAGGATCTTTTAGTTAGATAGACTTAAGATATTTTATCCTTCCTTAGATAGATTTTATTATTTTTCTAAGATTAAATCTCTTTCCTTGGAGATTAAGTCTTAATTTCTATCTTTAAATAAAGCCTATTAGGGGCTGATTTATTTTTTGGGGCGGGGGGGGGGGGGGGGGGGGGGGGGGGGGAGACACGTTGTTCAGCACGAGGGCTGCGCGCAGCAGCAGTAGAGACGGGTTTTGTTTTGGCGTTTCGCCAAAAGTTTGGACGTGTTTGTTGCGATTGAATGCTGAATTTCCAGGTTTTATTTAGTTTAATTTTAGTTTATGTTTTCTTCTTTTAAATTCATGTTTATTTACTCCATGTTTAAGTAATTCTTTTCTCTTCTAGGGTGGGGGTGATCCCAACAATAAACATGTGTGTTGAGTTGATGGATCTATGATTGTGTGATGTTTTTGTTGTCTTCTACCTATCTGCTTAACCTTTGATGAAAGTCTAAAGGAATTCATAGGTGCAATTGAACTTGACAAAGGAAATTGTTAACTTGATAGTAATTCGAGTTTTCTAATGAAAGTTAAAGGATCCTAATTAAGAGAAGGTAGAAACAAGTAGGTCTTTTATGCGAAAGTGAATTGATTTACTTGTTGATTGATGAAACTCAATTGTTTGATGATAGAAGCATGATCTTTTCTATGATTTATCGATTCATACATGTGTTTATTGTTGTGGTGATCCTTTGCCTTAGAAGTTTTTCCTTTTATTAATTAAAATTCAGATTTTATGCTCTTATCACCACCCATCTCTCTTCCATCTCTTTTGTTAGTTTCAACCCGACAAAGCAACTAAATAAGAAGCGCTGACTCTCTCCTGTGGACGATCCTGACTCCCTATACTATAGCGGAGTCTTGACTACAAATTTATTTGGTCGAGAAACCCTCTCATCACTTGTTCATCATGTGCTTTCTCTTTGTCAACCACTCATCAACCATCGCGGTGCTTGTTGGCGGTGGATCCAAACCCAGCTGAGGAGGACTAAACTCATACAAGGCCATAAACGGAGACGTCCCAATTGCAGTGTGGTGGCCGGTGTTATACCACCATTCGGCCAATGCAACCACTGAATCCATTTTGAAGGCTTGTTCGAAGTCATACATCGCAGGTACTTTTCAAGGCATTAGTTGACCTGTTCAGCTTGACCTTCTGATTAAGGGCGATACGTTGTAGACATATTGAGAGTGGTTCCTAATGCCCAAAAAAATAAACTCTTGCCAACAGTGACTTACGAACACTTTATCTCCATTTAACACAATGTTACTTGGTAGCCCATGAAATTTATACACTTTCTCCATAAAGGTCTAGGCCACTTTGGGTGCTGTAAATGGGCACGTCAATGGAACAAAATGGCATACTTGGTGAAACGATCCACCACCACCATTATGGAGTCTCTACCTTCGGCCTTTGATCAGAAGCCCTTCAATAAAATCAATCAAGAAACCCGACCAAGGTTATTTTGGAATCATTAAAAGTTGTAAAAGGTCTGGGTAAGCAACTCGCTCTGTTTTATTTCGTTGACATACGTCACACACTTTCACCCACTGCTCAACTTTCTTCTTCATAAAAGGCTAGTAAAACAACTGCTTGAGATGTAAATAGGATAGATGAGTCCCTGAGTGCCCACCCATAACTTCCACATGAAGGGCTTTGAACATCTTGATCGCCATGGCAAGACGTCATGCGTTACTGTCAGTGTAGAGGAAGGGCTCAACAGTGTTTCCGCTAACAGTTCCTGCACTCGGTGGTCCTTCTCATAGCTTTGCAGTACCTCCGCAAGCCATAATAGCTTAATCGCCATGGCTTCTACACATTCCACTGGCGTTTCCTCAAACTTTCTTGACAAGGCATCGTCAACCTTTGTTCCCCAAGATGCTTCAGGGACTAGTGTTCAGTTTTGATCACAAACTGAGCAAGCTCTAAGTAGTGGCGCCACTTGTCGACAACCAAGAGTATTACAGGTAACTCTATTTCATATGTGGACATGAGTAAGTGTTGGCCATGGAGGGATTTACTAATGTAAGCCAACGGTCTCCCCTGCTGCATCAAAACAGCTCTAATGCCTAAGTCATAAGCGTTGTTCGTTTTAGGATCCAGCTTCTCGACTTCTTGCCATTGAAGACCGAAAAGTTGATATTGCCATCAAAATCAATTGGCATTAGGTGGAGTAGCTCATCCGCTTATACCTTAGGTTCAGAATCATTCCACTTCCGATGTGGGATTTAAAAGTGTTCCAACAAATCTCCCTCTCACTTGTGAATCCATCACAAGTCTAGCCCAGTTAGAATTGAGACCCCCACGCAAGCGGTTCGACTAACCCGTCCCCGTATACATATGTGGCGTCCATCTCAATCTTCGGTCCAACCGACCGACCTCGAACCCGGCTCTGATACCAGTTTGTTGGGGGGGAAGTCTTGTTGGGCTCGACTAGAAAGCTCAACATATAAGCCAGACTAGGTCACCATCCCAAAACCAACTGGCGTTAGGTGGAGTAGCCCATCCACTTATATGTTAGGTTCAAAATCCTCCCACTTTTGGTGTGGGATTCACAATTGTCCCAACAAATCCCCCATCTCACTTGTGAATCCATCACAAGTCTTGCCCAGTTGAAATTGTGACCTCCATGCAACAGGTTTGACTAACCTGTCACCGTATATAGATGTGGAGTCCATCTCAATCTTCGGTGCAATCGGCCCACCTAGAACTTGGCTCTAATACTAGTTTGATGGGGGAAGTCTTGTTGGGCCCGATCAGAAAACCAATCATATAAGTTAGATTGGGGCACCATCCCAAAACCAATTGACATTAGGTGAAGTAGGAAATCTACTTATATCTTAGCTTTATAATCCTCCCACTTTCGATGTGTGATTCACAAGTGTCCCAACATTTGGTGTATGATAGAATCCATTTCTTGAATTAGATCCCAACTAGTACCTCATACACTGCATTGGGACTTGTTGCCTCCACTAGGATCGTGGTTCGTGAAAGAATTTTCTTACAAAGGTTACTCTGATCGGCGTTCTTCCTTAGATCGGCTTCCATTCTCACTTGTTGCTTGGGAATTCCCGGTCATACTTCGAATAGTTCCATCGGAGCGTTGAATTTGCAATCGATCGAACTTCTTCGTGAGCACTATTGTGGTTGTTTCTTACTGCTTCTCCATCTTCTCCATGTTAGATCTTAGATTATCGATCCTCTAGTCTGTCATGTGTCTTTGCTCATTAAATTGTCTTTGCGTATCGAAGATAAACTGCTGATGATTGTCGCGGAATTGCTGAAATTGAGTCTCGAGCGCTTTGAATCGAGTTCTGCCGGCCATGACTAAACGATTAACCTGGCTTAGGTATCAATTTGTTACATCCTAGGTTTGATTAGGTGTTTGAGGAGAAAGAAATGGAGTTGCAAGGTAGGAAGAAAGAGGAGAGAGATAGCATATGTAAGATTAAGAGGCAGAGGAACCTGTTACATCGACTTAGCCTTATATAGGCTCCCGTCTTACATCCCTCGTGGGCCCTTAGTCCAGCTTATACTAATAAGCCCATATGTTATCCCATGACAGTATATCATCCTTTGTCGACTTCGAATATCGGTGATGGTGGATGCTTCATCGACTCCGAAAATAAATAATAGTGATGACGATCGTGCAGTTGGCAAGATAATATATCTTCGTTCCTATATCATGACCCTTACATAAATAACTTATTTTGACTCCAAAAAACCTTAGCATGTGTATAATCAAGAAGTCCAAGATTGACCTAATTTTTTAAACCAAGCGACCCCCCAGTAGAATACTATTTTTTTCCGTTACAAACAAATATCAATTTAACACTGTAGAGTAAGGGCAAAATGGTAATTTTGCCCCTCTAAATGTTTGTTAGGAGTTTGTTACAAGGGTTCCTCTTGATGTATATATTAGCCCGCCTCTTCTGTACAGAACTTTATTTTTAGTTCAATTGAACAATTGTGGTTGTTTCATTCATTTCTCTCTCTCATTCTACTCTTGAAATGGTATCAGGGCATTTTCGATCTCTTTGAGATGTGTTTTTTTATCTTTCGTTTCGCTGTGTTTTCGTTCTTCGATCGACACTAGTGTTGAGTGGTTGGCTTGCTGCTATGGCTGGTAGAGGAAGTATTCCGATGAATCAAGGTTCTGGATCAGGTATTGGTGGTATCAAAGGTGGAAACAGTGTCGGAAGAGGTGTATTTGTCACACCTTCAGCACCTGGATCTGGCCGCGGAGCTACTGGAGTTCCAGGATTTGCTCAAAACCCGATTCAATTTGGTGAATCATGTATGCAACTAGTATTGCAACTAGTATTGACTTTGTTCAATGGAGTAACTTTACTAGTTGGACTAGAGGAGTACGAATGGCACTAAGTGCTAAGGCCAAATTAGGATTTATTACTGGTGCGTGTATCAGGCCTGAGGAAGATAGTGATGAATTTGAGAGATAGAGTAGAGTTGATTACATGGTTATGTGATGGCTCATCAACTCGATAACTAGTGAAATAGGCAAACATTTCATGTATGTGCAGTCCTCGAAAGAGTTATGGGATGAGATTAGGGAAATATTTTATGAGTCAAATGATCCACTCATCTATTAGTTATGTCATGAGATTAGCTATTTGAGACATGAGAATCTGTCGATTCTTGCTTACTATGAGAAACATAAAAAGATTTGGGATGAGTTACAGTTTCTTGATCCTTTGCGTATCTGCAGTTGTAAGGGAATTAATCATTGTAGTTGTGTGATTTTGAAAAGAATGCTAGACAGAGAGACTGAGGCCAAGATAATGCAGTTCTTGATGGGACTCAATGATGCTTATGAACATCTTAGGAATAATGTTCTTTCTATCGATCCCATGCCTGGTTTAAACAAAGTGTTTCAGATGGCAGTGCAGATTGAGAGGCAGAAAGGGATTACTGGTTTGCGCACAATTTGATATGAAATTATGAATGCTTTAACTATGAGCAGAAACAGTCAATCAGATAGCAATGTTTTTGTTGTGGGAAGTAAATTTGTTCAGAGTATGGCCACTAACAAGGTCAAGAAGGATTTTAAGAAAGCAAAGTATGAGAGGCAATGTGATTACTGCAAAGAAAAAGAGCATAATAAGGATTACTGTTTTAAATTGGTGGGCTATCCTGAATGGTTCAAGGGGCCTCGTGATGCTGATGCTCAGAAAGCAAGTTCTAGCAGGTTTGTTGCCAATGCTGAAGGCCAATAGATGGAATTTCAGTTTGATAACCCTCTTGACACTGATGGAGATAAACCTGATCCTGTCATGGTGAATGCTGTATTTCAGGAAAGTGTGAAGATGATGAAAGGTAAAGCTCTAATGGATGGAGCTGACAGTTCAGTCAATCATGCTTTTGTGAACTTTGCAGGTAATATGAGTTTTTCATTTCTTGTTGAAAATAACAAGGCAGATATATGTTCTTGGATTGTAGATTCAGGTGCAACTGATCACATAGCATTTAACAGGAGGTGCAACTGATCACATAGCATTTAACAGGAGTGTGTTTTCTAAATTACATCCTTTGGATAGATTAGTATCTCTTGGATTGCCTGATGGGACATCATTTTTGTTTAGGGAGTCTGATATTGGAATTGCTAAGTGTCAAAATTGCTAAGTGGCTTAGTTTCAAAATGTGCTATTTGTGCCACAGTTTCAGCATAATCTGATGTCAGTGTCAAAATTGCTAAGTGATAAGCATAGGAATTTTGGTTTTGATTCAATCTCCTACATATTGCATGGCCTTACAACTAAATGCTTAGTTGCAAAAGGAGTTTAAGATGGTGGTCTATACTACTTGAAGGTCATACCTCTTGACAGTGGAAAGCATAATAGAAGTTGTCCTCAAGTTGGAAGCTGTGTTTCTTCCTTGAATAATGATCTTAGGAGTTTTTGTAATAAAGTTGAATGTTTAGACTTGTTTCATGCCAGATTTGGGCATCTGTCTGTCTCTAAGATGAAGCAATTGGATGTTTGTAAGAATTGTGATTTTAGTACATTTCATTGTGATTCATGTGGCATGACCAAGCATCACAAGTTACAGTTTTCTCATAGTGACTCTCTTGCAAATTCTGTCTTAAAATTAGTTCATATGGATGTTTGGGGGCCATATAAAGAAAAGGCTTTGTGTGGTGCAAAGTATTTTCTTACTATATTAGATGATTATTCTCGAGCAACTTGGGTTTACTTGATCCAAGATAAGACACAAGTGTATAAGATGATAGCAACTTTTGTGAATATGGTTAGAAATCAGTTTAACACCACAATCAAAGTGGTTAGAACAGATAATGGGACTGAATTCACACAAAAGGTGTGTGCTGTTTTGTTTGAACATCATGGCATTATTCATCAAAGATGAGCTCCAAGTGTGCCTGAGCAAAATGGCATCAAACATCAACATGACATTTTGGATATACTTAAGGATGCAAATATGCTAGAGTGCAAAACTGCCTCTTTTCCAATGCAGAGGGGTGCCAAATTATCTTCTTTTGAAGGGGAGCCTCTTCCTAATCCTGAATTGTACAGAAGGTTAGTAGGTCGTCTGCTCTATCTAACTTTTACTACACCAAATATTTCCTTCACAATGCAACAGTTTAGCCAATTTCTTGAGTGTCCTCATCAACCTCACTCGAATGCAGCTTTATATCTTCTTAGATACCTGAAAGGTAGCTTCAATATTGCCCTCTCATACCCTGCTATCTCAGATCTAAAGTTGACTGCTTTTAGTGATGTTGATTGGGGAAATTGCCCTAACTCTGGCTGATCTTTGTCTGGTTATTGTGTTTTTTTGGGAGGTGCTTTTACTTCATGAGAATCTAAGAAGCAGAAGGTAGTTTCTAAGTCATCTGCTGAGAGTGAGTATAGAAGCATGCCATACACTGTTAGTGAGCTTATTTGGGTTCAGGGATTATTGTCTGATCTGCACATTGATCTCTCTTTGCCTGTTACTTTGTTTTATGACAACAAGGCAGCACAAAGCTTAGCTTCCAATTAATCCAGTTTATCATGAGAGGACTAAGCATGTCCGGATAGATTGTCACTTCATCAGGGAGCTTATTCAACAAGGTTTTATGACTATTACTCATGTTTCCACTCAATTGCAAACGGCTGATGTTATGAATAAGGCTTTGGGAGCTTATCAACACCATAGTATGTGTGCTAAGCTCGATCGTGTGCATCCTTACACAAGTCCAGCTTAGGAGGGTATGTAGAGTAAGGGTAAAATGGTAATTTTACCCCTCCAAATGTTTGTTAGGAGTTTGTTACAAGGGCTCCTCTTGATGTATATATTAGCCCGCCTCTTCTGTACAGAACTTGATTTTTTAGTTCAATTGAACAATTGCGGTTGTTTCATTCATTTCTCTCTATCGTTCTACTCTTGAAAAACACGTTTTTTTTAGCTAAAAAGTCTGTAAAATATTAATTTTTTTTAGTAATTTTTAAGATAATACTCTGTATTACTTATTAATAAGTATAATATTACTTTAAAAAATTAAAAAAAACATATATTTTATATAGTTTTACCTTTTCAAAAAGTGCATAAAAAAAAGTAAAATCATCTATGTTTCAAGACGGAGGAAATATTAATTTTTGAAAAAAAATACTTTAAATATAATCAATAAACACAATCTGAGTCATTGAGAATGTAATTAATTAATTGTAACTGGACCTGTCAAAACGTGACCCGACCCAAAGACCCGACCAAACCCGACCCGTAAAATGTGGGTTTTGACGCAAATATTTCAACCCAAGACCCGAAGCAACCCGAATCCGTTCAACCCACAAATTTCTGGGTCGGTTGGGTCAACCCATGGGTCACCCGTTGGGTCAAGCTCTAAGATATTAAAAACATAAATAAATTACAATTTAACCTAATATTGAAATTTATTACTAATAATAATTAGGATTGAATATTATCTTTTTTTTTATCATCAACTTTACTTTATAATTTAACATTGCAAATTGTTATGTATATAAAAATAAATATTACTATTGTAGCAACATTAATGACTTCTTTTCAATAATATAACTATTATTAAGGTAACCGTTGCAAGAGGTCAAGGGTTCAAATCCCATTACTTACACTTTGTGTAATTAAGTGGGTGCTCAAGCCTTCATTGGCTTGGGTGAGCCTGCCTGGTGGCTTGCCGCCTGGCTTGCCCGGTTCGGGTCCTTTGCAGGCTAGGGCTCGGACCCGTGGGGGATTAGTCGACAACCTCGGAACCCCCACGTCATAAGAAAAAAAAACTATTATTAGGGTAATATAACAATTTTAGGTTTACGAACATGTAAATATTCATTAATAATACTTCATCTGTTTACTTTTAAATGTCGTTTACTATTCAGGTATGGTTTTTAGGATGATACAAGTTATATAAAATATCAATTTATATCTCAAACTAAAAATAATGAAATTGTAACAAATAAAAAAAATTGATATTTTACATATTTTTATCATCCTTAAATAACGTGTATAAATACTAAATGACATTTACAAATTAATTTTGGATGAGTAACGCTCTTGACCCACTGGGTTAACCCGAATCCGTTAAATATGGGTGTGTGTTGAGCATTTCATGACCCGTAACTCGAAATGATCCGACCCGTAATAAACCCGAACCAGAGAAGACCTGCTCCAAACCCGATCCGCCTGACCTATTTTACAGGTGTAATTGTAACTCTTTCAATATTTGGATCCAATAGAGAAATTTGGATTCCTCACTTTCCTATGATTCTATATATGTTTCCATCTCTCCGGCAACCCCAAAATCTTTATTACAACAGTGTAATATTAGGATCTTCACCCCAAAAAAATTTAAAAAAGAGTGTAATAGTAGGATATTATTATACTATACTTATATGAGTTTGGAATTTCGTAAGATTTGTTGAATTTTCGCTCCTACTTACCCATCACTTTTTATCCACACCGAAGGTTCGTTTTAAGTCCACTCGACATATACTATATCAGCTTGAAGAAGGTTGGATCGGTAAAATCAAAATAAATCTAATTTGTAGATTTTTCTCTAAATTGCTCTGTAAATCTGATCACTTACTAATCCTACCTTATTTTCCCACCGGCAGTAGTCGGTTTTACCAACCAATTTTAAACCAGTACAATTGGTGCAGTTGTTGATGAAGCTATTCAATTCTCTTGGAATGGAGTGTTATTTGGCATTTGCCATTGAAGAGTCAACTGATGGGGATCAGGTCGTACTCTTTGTTTTCTTAAGCATTTATGGCTACGAAGTTTCATAGCTTTCTGATGCGATTCGATCTTATCTTATCGATCTTGACCTTGCTTTGTATCTTGACCTCTAAAATTCAAAGTCCTTGTCGAAATTATTGTTTAAACGCGTTTTGTTTTGGTTTGGTTTTGATTTTGGTTTTTTTTTTTTTGGTCGCGACGAGAAGGTATATTGCAAATGAAACTATGAAACAAGTAGTAGGCAATTCACGGATTTTTGTAATCTAATGCCATGTGTAAGTGAAAGATGTGTTAACGCGTTAACAAGAAGTCAATCACTTCATTGCAAATCATCGAAATTATCAAGTCAAGGTTATTATAGATCTTGTTATCAAGTTACTCTGGGAATTGTCAAATATTTAATACTTGAATTGAAAAAAAAAAAGTGTTTTAATCAACTGGGACCATCCACAATGGTAGTGTGTAAATGTGCAAATGTGTATTTTTAAACATTTTTTAGCTCCATTGGTTATTTTGGGTGTGTGCAAATGTGCACATTTGAGTATTTGATGTGCAAATTTGAGCACATCATTCCCTGCAAAAACATTTACAAAAAGCAAGATACTTTTCATTGATTTATTTTTTTATGATTTTATTTTCATTTTTGTTTTAAATGAATTGTATTTCAATTATGTGTAAAAAATACACATTTTATCAATAGAACAAATTGCTAAAAAGTGTTGTGTATTTTTACACATCATGTGCAAATATATACATTTTGCACAAAACCATTGTGGATGGTCTTAGAAAATTAAATAAATGAATAAATGGATTTTAAAACTCCCATTTAATTTTAATGGAGTTGATTAATATCTTAAAGGTGACGAGGGTCGTCCCAGTTATTCGGGGGCACTCTTAAATTGCTATAGAATCAAAGCATACTCTGTCTTGCCCTTGACGAGGTGTCTAGTGGTGTGGAGTTAGGGGAAGTTAGGAGGTGTCCCGGATTGAATTCCTATCTTCATCTTTTTCTTGGATAAAATTCAAAGGTTTGTCTTACTCTTTATCAGTGATTTGAGTCGGTCACCGCAAACCGATTTACCTAGTGTATAAATCTTGTCGGTCAGGTCACGTGCTCGGAGTTTGCCACCAAATGGTGGGTTTCTGGTAGAGGTAAATGTCGTGGTTCACCTCTCTAAAAGTAAATCCCAAACCTATTACTAAGTATAGTGAATATATATACAAGATCGATCCCACAGAGAGAAAAGTTTCCGGATTGTATAGCTATTGATTAGACAATATGAAGATGGGATCTGAATGAATGAATGTAAATGCAAAAGATAAAAGTAAAGCAAATAATATGTACTGAAGTGCTTTAAAAGATAGAAGAATCGTTTACCCTCGATGTTCGCAATAATGGTTGTTTTCTCGCTCAGCGAATGTACCTATAGTCTATGTCGTTATTTTAGGATTGGTTTAACACAGAATTAGATAAGTCGAACTTGCCGATACACCATCTAACTCCTTAAACTCTAGCATAGGTGACGAGTAGCATGAAGTCCCTAATTGCACATAGCAATCTCCCGTCTCGTCGACTTCACACTTGGTTATTATCCCAGCTACCGCTTCCACTAAAAGAGACAATCTTTACCTATCAATCATCCTACACCATCAAGATTCCCTATTGGTTCCTGCAAGAGGTGTTGGCTTTTATAATGGATATAAGGCCCGCAATAGCGGAATGAAGCTATAACCCTTAACATGATATGTGACATTATCAAGGTAGCTAATCAAGATGTATCAACAACATAAGCAATTGCAGAACAAAGAGAATTGAAGCACAAAGAGAAAGAACTAGAAATCTAAACTCACCACTCAACCAACCACGTCTTGAACCAAATGGCGGAACCAAATACAATTAGTAATTCATGAACTTAATAAACTTTAAACTATCGATCTTCAAATGCTCCAAACCAAATGCGAATTCTATTATTGAGAGAACGAGTTGTTGCGTCGTTGTGTATTTTGGATCGGCCAGCCCTAGATCCCTTTCTATAGGCGTTACAAACCATATTTGCCCCACAAAGGATATAAGTCAATCTCCTAAAAGATAGAATTATTCCATAAATAAATCCCAAAATAATCATAAAGAGATGAATACTTAAATATAAAGTCTGAATATAAGTAGATAATATCGGCCTTGGATGGATAAAGATGACCCCAAAAGATAGGATTCCATTGCTTGAGGATCAAGGAAGAATCAGCGAAGAAACTCTAGGATCGGGGACCACCATTATTGGCACCCACAGATAACATAACAGCGCTCGCTCCCGCTGGTATCCGTTGGTAGTAGATCGAGGCTCAGCAGCCACGATATTCCTGCTGGGTTCTAGAGCTTGCGATTCTAGCCCGAGGAATCCCCTGCAAACTTGTTCTCTTGTGCTTTGGGCTTTGTCTTCTCTTCTCGTGGCTTCTTTCCCAACTTGTCTTGGGCCTTTAAGCCTTTCCTAGCTTTGTTCTTGTTCTCCTTAGCTCCATTGCTCCATGATTTCTCCACCTTCCGAGATTTGATCTATTATATGCAAATAAGCATTAAAAACGCGTAGATAATACCAAAATTATATAATATGCAATTAATACCAAAACATGTACTATCCATACCTAAACTCAACTAATATGACGTAGAATGCCTATATGAGACGCGTTATCAGTTTCCTCGTCATTAAAAAAAAAGTATACTCTATCTTCTTCCGCCCTTTTTTGAGTGAAAAATAAAGGACCATCTTGCTTTTATCATTAAGACATTGGGTCTAACTGATCGGGACAAGATGATTTACGTGATGCATTACTCTTGCAATTGGATCACGTGTCCAAAATTTACCACTAAAGATGGATTACTTGTTATATACGGAGTATAAAAAAAAGGCATACTTTATCTTCGTTCAAATGTAATGTCATTACATTTGTAATCTCTTCTTTTTCTTTTCTCAAACATTATGTTTGAAATCCTTGAAATCTATATTTAAATCTTTATATATTATATTAAATGTAAATCTAATATTACTTCATAAGAATTTAAGATGATGTGTAACCCATATCTACTATTAATATATAAATCTTTATGATAATTTGTCATCGCTCACTTTTTTATTAGAATCCCATAATCAACTTATTTTGAGATCTTTTAATCAATAAACTTAAATTACAATTATATTTAAAAAAAATTCCTTAAGATATTCTACATTTTTAAAACCAATGAGTTTAATTAAGTACATTGAATTAATATATATAATATATATATATATATATATATATATATATATATATATATATATATATATATATATATATATATATATATATATATATATATATATATACACGTCAATATTTATATTATATTAAGTCAAATCATTTAAATAAGTTTAAAATCGCTATATTGATAACATAAAAATATATCAAACTTTTCTTTCTAATTAACAACCTGAAAATAATATATAAGGGGTAAAAGGGTAGTTTCGACGAAATTAATTTTTTATGAAAAGTGATGATGGTGATGTTTTTGATGTATAGCAATTGGCTATGCCGACCAATTGCTAAACTAAAAAAGCGCGATCTTGCTTAGCTCCTTGATTTCTCTTGAGTTGGCACAATTTTACACGAGAGGGGAAGGACTGTTTTGCGACGTTTCTGAGCTTATGGCGACGGATTTCTGGAATTGGGTTTGTGTTTAGGTGAATGCCGATTGGACTGAAATGTAATTGGAGTTTGGGTGATTGATGTATGAATGTGGGGGATTTGTGTAAGTGTCGTAGGTGATTAAGAACATAAGATAGTTTGAGCCTTTGGATTGGCAAATCGAAGAACCATTTAATCCATAAAGGGGTTTCTCAATATTAATTCCAATCTGATTTTTATTAAATGTAAAACATGAGTTTAAATAGACAATAGACCAATTCTATCTTGTGCAAAAGATAGAGTTTTGGTAACTAAAGATAAATCAAATAATCTAAAGATATGTAAATCTTTCCTAAGATAAGTTAAACTAACTAAGGATAGAAAATTAACAACTTGGTGGAAAAGGAATTACCTAAATGAGATATTTTCCTTCCACCTTATTATTTCCTAATTGCATAAAATAAATATATCTAATTAATTAAAATTCGAAATTAACTAAATAAATATGTGGAAATTCATCCAAACAGTGACATATGTAAAGATGATGAATTTCGGTCATTCTCGAGGTCGATTCTGGAGAAACCTTCAATAGCAAAGTTGTAGATCTTTTCGTCCTCGTTCCAACAAGGTATGGTACGGCCTCATCCAATAAATATGGACTCCGAACGACCCATTTTACTGAGACGTCGATATGATGTCAACCCATTAAGAACGAACTCAAACTTCAACATTAGCTCACCTTGCTTCTTTGAACCTTGTTCCATGGTGGAGCCTTCTTCCTCCTTTTGAGGATGAAACTCTTCGCCATCAATAGCCCTTGAATCGATCTTGAGAGCTCGCCTGGATCAAAATCATTGTTTGACCCACAAAAGGCCATCTTGATCTTCATCATTCTCCCCTTCTTAGCTTCGATTCGTCCTCGAATCGAGTCATTAAATAGCATTGGGGAAGGAGCATAACTCAGAAAGTAACTTCTCTGAGCATCAACTTGAGATGGCGCCATCAGAATTTGAGACAAAGGAACCTCAAAAACAACCCCTGTCATAGGAAACATTGAGCAATCAAGAGGAACAATATCAATAGGCTCAATAATCCTATGAACTTCAGAATTCTAAACATTAGGAACATTCTCAAGAGGTACAATAGCTAACTCAAGAGAAGTGTCCCCAACGTCCTCATTGTTGTCGTTAGAAGCAACCACATCATCTGGCGCAGCACTACAGTCCACTTGCAGAGCAATTTCGGAGGTCTTCTTGGGAGAGTCTTGCAGCGTTTGACCCACCGTTGAAAATCTCGTCGAGTCATCTTCGCAACAAGACTGATTTGACTCAATTCCGAGGTCGGAGTTAACGGGAATCAACGAAACAAAATCGTCGCGTTGTGCTGAATCCGGGACAACGAATTCAACTATAGGCTCCTTAGGCTCAATAACCTCATCGTCGGTTGAGGAAACTATAACCGCTAGAGCATGGGTGAAGGCTGAAACAAAAGCTTGACGACGACAATCTGATAAGTCCTCCTTCAAACCCTTCTAGAATTCGGCCCATATGGCAGAAAGATTAGCCTGGAATTGTGCCTCTTCCTCTCGTCGTCGTGCCTTCTCAGCCTCTCGTTGTTGGAGAAGCCAAATCTGACGACGACATTGTTGTCGAAACCTCTCCTCTTCGATTTCCGCTTGCCGTTGAAGCCAAAGGCGGCGCCTTTGTGCCTCTCGTTGTCGCTCTAAAGCTTGTTGTTGTTGCAAAGCTCGTCTCTGCAACTCTCGGCGACGTTGTTGTTGTGCAGCCCATGGATCAGGATCATCATCCCAATCTCCCTAGATAATGTCAACCATTGAATCAAATCGTTAATAACATCAAGAAAAAAAACAAGAACTTGCGAAATCTATGGCTCTAATACCACTTGATACGTTTGGAATCCCCGATCCATGGCCTGTGGGTTCAGGATCAAGAACACCAAACTATTGATGGCCCGATCTTGCAATATTCTTGATATCCTTGATGTTTACAAGTAGTTACAATAAGAGGGTTCAAACTATTACGAAAGAAACGAAAACAAACAAACAAAAACTAAGGAAAACAACCACGGAAGAGACAAGCAGTAGCCACGGCGTTGGAATGGTTGCGGGGCGGCCAAGGGAGCCTCGAGGCGGCCCAGACAGTGGCGACGGTTCTGGGCAGACTCAGCGACAGCTTCTCTGATGCAGCGACGGTTTTTCAGGATGAGTTTCTCCTACGTGCGTGGTTTGGGATTGTGTTTAGATCTTGTTTGGTATTGGATGAGCAAGAACATAAATTGATTGCGAAGGCTTTTGGATTGGGAATCGAGGGAACCTTTTAATCCTTAAAAGGGTTCCTCAATTATAATTCCAATCTAATTTTTATTGAATGTAAAACATGAGTTTAAATAGACAATATACCAATTCTATCTTATGCAAAACATAGAGTTTTGGTAACTAAAGATAAATCAAATAATCTATAGATATCTAAATCTTTCCTAAGATAAGTAAATTTAACTAAGGATAGAAAATTAACAATTTGGTGGACAAGAATTATATCTAGAAGAGATATAATTATTTCCACATTATTTTCCTAAATTTATAAAATAATTAAATCTAATTTAATTAAATAAATTCGAAAATAATTAAATAATTATGTAGAAATTCGTCCAAACAGAGACAGCTGCAAAGATGATGAATTTCATCCATTCTTGAGGTCGATTCTGGAGAAACCTTCAACAGCAAAGTTGTAGATCTTTTCGTCCTCGTTCCACAAGGTATGGCACGACCTCATCCGATAAATATGGACTCCGAACGATCTGTTTTACTGAGACGTCGAAATGTTGTCAACCCATTAAGAACGAACCCAAACTTGAACATTAGCTCACCTTGCTCCTTTGGACCTTGTTCCATGGCGAAGCCTTCTTCTTCCTTTTGAGGATGACACTCTTCGCCATCAATAGCCCTCGACAATCAACTTGAGATGGCGCCAGCAGAATTCGAGGCAAAGGAACCTCAAAAACAACACTTGTCATAGGGAACATTGAGCAATCAAGAGAAACAACATCATTAGGCTCAATACCCCTATGAACTTCAGAATTCTCAACATTAGGAACATTCTCAAGAGGTACAATAGCTAACTCAAGAGAAGTGTCCCCAACGTCCTCATTGTTGTCGTCAGAAGCAACTACCACATCTGGCGCAGCACTGCAGTCCACTTGCAGTGTAGATTCGGAGGTCTTACTGGAGGAGTCTGGCAGCGTCTGACCCACCGTTGGAAAGCCCGTCGAGTCAGCTTCGCAACAAAACTGAGTTGACTCAATTCCGATGTCGGAGTCAACGGAAATCTGCGAAACAAGTTCAGTGCGCTGTGCTGAATCCGTCGCAACGATTTCAACAGAAGGCTCCTTCACGCCCTTCTTGAACTTGGCCATCAATTCCTCCACGGCCTCTTTGCATATATCCGTTATTTCAGCATCTAGGTTGGCTTGATGTCGTGCCTCTTCCTCCTCGAACTTCGCTTGACGTTGTGCATCCAAGGCGGCAAAATGTGCTTGAATCTCGGCTAGAAGTTGTACCTCTTTCTCTAGCCGTCGTTCCTTCTCTCGGAGGCGTTCCTCCTCCTCTTGTCGCCGTGCCTCCTCAGCCTCTCTTTGTTGGAGAAGCCGAATCTGATAGCGTTGTCGACACCTCTTATCTTCGATCTCCAATTGACGTTGTTCTTCCTCTTGACGTTGAAGCCAAAGTTGGCGTCTTTTGACTTCGCGTTGACGCTCTAGGATTTGTTGTTGTAGCAAAGCTCTCCGACGTAACTCTTGTTTGCGTCGTTGTTGTTTAGCACGTTCCAAAGCAAAAAAATCCATCCAATAGATCGGGATCATCCTCCCAGTCGCCCCAAACTTCCCAAGCCATATCAAATGAAAACATCAGTAACATCAAAGAAACAAAGAGCGTAGCATGAGTTTAAATAGACAATAGATCAATTCTATCTTGTACAAAATATAGAGTTTTGGTAACTAAAGATAAATCAAATAATCTAAAGATATGTAAATCTTTCCTAAGATAAGTAAAACTGACTAAGGATAGAAAATTAACAACTTGGTGGAAAAGGAATTACCTAGATGAGATATTTTCCTTCCACCTTATTATTTCCTAATTGCATAAAATAAATATATCTAATTAATTAAAATTCGAAATTAACTAAATAAATATGTGGAAATTCATCCAAACAGTGACAGCTGTAAATATGATGAATTTCGGCCATTCTCGAGGTCGATTCTGGAGAAACCTTCAACAGCAAAGTTGTAGATCTTTTCGTCTTCGTTCCAACAAGGTATGGTACGGCCTCATCCGATAATTATGGACTCCGAACGACCCATTTTACTGAGACGTCAATATGATGTCAACCCATTAAGAACGAACTCAAACTTCAACATTTGCTCACCTTGCTCCTTTGAACCTTGTTCCATGGTGGAGCCTTCTTCCTCCTTTTGAGAATGACACTCTTCGCCATCAATAGCCCTTGAATCGATCTTGAGAGCTCACCTGGATCAAGATAATTGTTTGACCCACAAAAGGTCATCTTGATCTGTATCAGTTTTTTTAAATGAATGTATTTTAAAGGGCGGTTTTCCACAAACTACTAAAGGTGGTTTCCTGCAATTTCACCAAGAATAAAAGTACCACAATGGGATACTCTTCATAAAATATTTAGGAAACTAAACACAAATTAATTTTTCACAACAAATTCTACTTACAAATCAATTAACCAAACCATAATTGAAAGAATTAACTTTAAATGGATTTGGTGGCTCAACATACCTCAGGGGGGGAATTTCTTTTGGATAATTGTAACTAATAGCCTAGCAACAAAAGCTCGACTAACTAAATATTTCAACATAGTACCTCTCAATATTGTCTATGTAAACATGAAGATGAGGATTTTCATCATCTTTTCATTAGTTGCCCAATGTCGAGGGCAATAGTAAACTAGTATGAGAAAATCTATAGAAAAAAAAAAATCCTCTTTTCTACACCAACCATTAACCCATTAGAAAATGTTACGGCTCTAAAAGAGATAAATAAAAATTTCACATACTTATGTTTCTTTGGAAACCATTTGGGAACTAAGGAACAATATCATTTTTAAGAACATATTTAACATTCTCATGACCCAAATTGCAAATCACTTTGAAGAAGGTAGATACCTGGAATCAAACACAAAATAAAGAAGTCCCACAAAAAAGTAGGTAAAAAAAAAAAGAGTCCCCAATTGAAGATGATTGCCAAGAGGTTTCTACAAAGTAAATATAGATGGCTCGGTCAAACCATCAGGCCATTGTTGGGTCGGAGGAATAATTAGGGATAGTTTTGGACAAATTCTTGATATTTTCCTGTCGGCCGGTGTTGCAAACTGAGGCGGCTGCTATCTGTACTGGAACGAAGGTATGAAGGTAGCTCTTGAAAAAAGCATATGTAACATTATTGTAAAAAAAGATAATCTTGGAGTAATCACGACCGTTGAAGATAAGATGAAAGTATCATGAGAGATCCTCATGTAGGTTGAGAAGATTCACCAACAGAAGACAAATTTTGACATCATCACCTTTAGACAAACACTATTTCCAAGAATCAAATGTGTGTGCAGACTACATTGCCAAATCTAGAGAGAGTTGTAGTATGTCTACCCTCCCTTTGACCAGGGAGCCTTGTACCATCGTCCGTAAGGATGATTTTTTGTTTCAAAAAACATCCTAATTTTTACCCACTATAAAAATAAGTGATTAAAACTTGTCGTTTACTATTCATGCACGTTTTTTTTTAAATGAAAAAAACTATATAAAATATTAACATTTTTTTATATTTGTATTTATAAATTCATAATTAATTGTAATATGTATGAAATTATTTTAAAAAATTATTAAAAATATCAATATTTTATATAGTTTTCAACACATAAAAAAGCGTACGTGAATAGTAAAACGTCAAGTTTTAATTAACAGAGGGAGTATAATTTATAAGTTATTTTATTTAAAATTTATATTATTTTAAAAACAATGAAAAATATATAACCAAATATTTATGGGTGAATTTGGTATGTGTCCATTTTTCGGCCAAAATTTAAGCCCTGGGACAAAAATGGGGAAATATTAGGTGAGTGTCCACAATTTTTAACTTTACCCATGCCTTATTATTCCCGTTTCTTTCTTCATTTTCTCGGAACGAGACACAGCACAGCACGAGCGAGGAGCGATTTCGATCTAGCTTTCAATCTCGAGCAAAGCAGTCGATTTCAGCCCCAATCGGTGACGATTTCGAGCTCTTCAATCAGATCTGAAGAGAGATCTAGTCGAAAACAACACTGTCAGCTAAAATTTGAGTTTCAACAGGTAAATTTCTTATAATCTGTAACCTACTTTGATTATAGTACTGTAATTTGAATCACAATTATTGTCTGAGTTGCGAATTTGGGTAACAATTTGGAGAACAATTGATTACATTAACATCAGATGTCGATTTTGATCTACGTGACTGGTGTTGTGATTATAGAACTGTAATCTAGATTGTATTGTTGATGTAGTTGCTGATCTAGGATGCTTGTGTTTTCATTATCCCGTTGTAACCAAAATTACACTGTAACCTATATGTGGATATCTGAGTTTGAGTGCATCTGTGTACCTGTAACCAAAATTACACCGTAACCTATATGTGGATATCTGAGTTTGAGTGCATCTAGGTACTTGTAACCAAAATTACACTGTAACCTATATGTGGATATCTGAGTTTGAGTGCATCTGTGTACCTGTAACCAAAATTACACTATAACCTATATGTGGATATCTGAGTTTGAGTGCATCTGTGTACCTGTAACCAAACCTTGAACCCTTTTTTGGTGGCTCATACCTCATACATTTCTTCAAATAACCAAGTGTTTCCAGAAACACAACCCGACCAAAGGGATAAAGTTTTAAACGATCCAAATCACAGACAAGGTCCACATAACATTGACGAACAAGAGCTTTAGAACGCTAAGGGAGCAACACACCCTCAATCAGTAACAAGTACGCCATGGAAAGCTTCTTGGGGGACTGAGTTGGCTCCTTGAGTAAAAGTTGAAGAAGACCCATAAATGTACATTCAGATACACCCAAAAACTCCTCCATATCCACATGAGGAAAATGAGGCATGTCATCACCAGGTTCTTTCCAACTCAAACCAGTTACACAACAGAATTCAGCTAGAGAAAACCTATAAACAAATGTTGCCCAACTTGAAACCACAACTCATTAACTTTAGAAGTTTCAACTTCATGTAGGAGCATCTGATGCACAAGTTGCTGATAAAAATATAGACAATCACTAGCCCGTACAATTGAACCTAAACAACCATCTATAGGAGAAACCCAGTCATCATGAGACAGACCATTCTTAATAACTGGGATCAATTCAGGCTTTGAATACACATTAATGTGCCCGCGAAAATGTCGTTCTATGGGAACAACAAACTTGAAGGAAGCATGTTGAATAACAGATGGTGGATCCACAGTAGGAATTTCTTTATGGACAACAATTTATTTACGTAAATAGCATAGATATAGTGTAAGGATTAGATTTCACAACAAATAAGATACTATCACCAAAAACCAACAAACAACAAATTGAACAACCATATAAACTAATATTGTCACCACACCAAAAACTGCAAACACACAACAAGCAGAATGTCATATGGAACCCTGTTACCAACATAAGTAACAAACTGTAACCATAAATCAATTGTAACCCTGTCACGAGATTGTAACCATAATTAAAACAAGTAATGAACTATAACCCTATCACCAAACAATTAATATATTGTAACCCTGTCATAAAACTGTAACCAACCATTAAAACCAGTAATAAAATGCACTATCACCAGACTGTAACCAACCATAAAAACAAGTAATGAACTGTATCCATGTAACCAAAATAATTAAAAAACTGTAACCATGTCACAAGACTGTAACCAACCATTAAAAAAAGTAATAAAATGCAACCCTGTTATAAAACAATCCATAAACTATAACCCTAACACCAGACTGTAACCAATCATCAGAAAACAAAGAGAAACAACAAATGCCACAAATGCAATAATGGAAACGAAATTAGAAGAAGGAACATTAACCATAGCAGAAACTGTTAGACAGTAGACAACAACTGAACAAACAAACAAACCCTAAAACGAGAGGAAAGGGCTAAACTAAACAAACGAACAATAGAAATTGCATGTAAAAATGGAAACTAGATCTCCACAACTCAAAGGAAACAACATGAGAGGTTGCTGTCGAGAACATTGAAGCAGAAGAGTCGAAGAAAGTACCTGATGAAGCCATTAGCAGAAGATGATCAGAGAACCGAAACGAATAGCAGAAAGTGCAGAAACGACGACGAGAGACAGTCGAACAACAAGACCGATAGAAAGTCAGAGAGAACGGCGTAGAGCAAGTCATAGATCACTGGAGAACCGTCGGAAACCGAATCGCCAGAGAAAGAGACGTTGGAAGGGAGAAAACTGCAAAACTGATCGTGGGAGGGAGGGAGACGTTGTGGGAGAGGGGAGTATAAGGCAGGGGTAGTGTTGGTATTATTAAAATATAATGGACATTTATTAGCAATGCTCTTGTAAAGGCTCGGATTTTTTTTAAATATTAATTTTTGGAAAAGAAAATCAAAATGAATTTAAAATAAATTCCGACTCGGTTTAGAATGATTTTAGTCTCGGGCCCCAATCTTTTGTAAAAAAATCTCCAGCTCGGTTTTATGAAGGAATGAAATGGGATTGCTTTTGGGCCTAATTTTCTTCTGGGCCGAGTTGGTATTAGAGGGTATGTTGGGCCTATTTCTTTTTGGTCTTCAGATTGGGTCTTAATAGAACAATAAAGGGCTCGGTTTGGTTGGGTAAAAAAGGGGGCCGGTTTGGGGTTTTGTAAAATAAGAGGGTGTGTTTGGTAATTTAAAATAAAGTAAGGTTGGATTAGTAATTTAAAAAATGATGTTTTGATTTAATAAATATTGTTGGGATTTTATAAATATTTTATAAAGATGTTAAAAGTAAATGGTGCTAGAAGTAGTATGCAAAATTATTGGGATTAAAATATAAAATGTTGTTTTGAGATTTAGTATATGATATTGTGGTGATTTATTATTTGTGGTTAAATGTTATATGATTATGTTGAAGATGTGCAATTATATGCTAAGTAAGATTTCGAAATGATGGCATGCAAATTGGTTAGGTATGAATTGGAATTATCTTAAGTTGGTGAATTGGAGAATTATAATGAGCATGGTTGCGAGAAGTTGAGATGATAGATTTTGAGATAAGGTTGATAATATGGAAATGATGATGTGACGGTTATTATGTTAAGTTGTGAAGTTGTGTGTGTGATAATTCTATGCTTTGTGTGCCTTAGAGATAGACTCATTGATGTGCTTATACTTGTTAGGTGACCATCTGTGACGTGTCGGATTTCATATTGCCTGGTTGATTGTCTTTTGCTGTTCTGCGATACCAGGTAAGTCTCTTCGGAGCTTACTCAGATTGAATAGAGCTATTCCCTGCTTTAGGTGCATGATATACTAGGTGTTGCATTCATGATCAGCATGCCATGTAGTACCATGCTAGGTTGCATTGATCGTTGAGCATCCTATTTCTCTATGTGTATGTAAATAGAACGGCCGTTATCTGTGAAGTAACTAGAGTCATTGCTAGGGTCATAGGGTAGCCCAGCCTCATCGGGTACCCTGAGTCAATCGAGTCATGAACTTCCATATATTATGATATGCCTGCAGGCTTTATTGTGGAGCGGGTTAGGCATGCGTGCCGCCCAATTATGAATGAATGCACTCACGAGCTGGCCAGTCTCCACCTATCGGAAGGGGTGGAGGTAGGAGAGGGATATACCACTTGGTATTCTGTGCTAAGGCCTTATTATTATTATGCACTTGATCTTAGGAGCATGTTAGTGTGTTAATATTCCGCCATGCATCTAGAAGCATCTTTATTAGGTATAGCGTATATGTGTGCTTATGGTTGGGATGCAGAGCTAAGTGGGCATCGATCTGTTCCCGCCCCATATCAATTTTTTTAGGTATTATTTATGTTCATCCTATCGGTGCTGTTTGCTTATTGCGCGGGTCATTTTGTCGGCGGAGAGTGAGCGCTGGAGTATAGACTTCACCAGACTCTGATTATACTTTTTCGGATTTACACTTTAGACTCCGTTTTGACCCGGCTCTGCCGTGGCACACTTTGTATTATACTTGTTTTCGCTAGTCGCATGATTTCTGATTTCCACGCTTAGATTACGACAGGTACAGGGGACTTCCCCGGGGATTCCAACGATCCCTTCGATTTTGGGTATGAAATCCCCCTTGAAAACATTAAAGTAAGTTTTGAAACCTTCAACCTGTACTCGGGGCGCAAGGTCCTAACGAGGGGTTTAATCCCTCGAAACGTAACTCGGGAATCATAATCCCGGGCCGTTACAATGGGGTATCAGAGCTGAGGTTTTGCAATCCGAGTATGATAGGTTGAAGTGGTTTTGAAAATGGCCCAAGGTTTTCAAATTGTTTTCAAGTGGTTTTCAAATTGTTTTCAAGGGGCAAAATGAATTTAATTGGACATAAGCATAAATTAATCAATTATGAATGGCAATCTCGTGGGGAGAGACTATGCGATAGGCATCCCTTATGGATGTAGAATTCGGGAAAGGTAGGCAAACATTAGCTTTCTTTTACAGATGGGTTGTGAAGACTCTAAGGAAGTCGAGGGTTGGAGTAAAATGGGTTAGGAGACCGTGAGGTATTTGCCCCTCCGGTTAGCCGTCCCCCGAAGGGTGGCATAGATCGTCTTTGTGATTATATCCAACTGGGCCCGAGGGCGATCCTCCTCGAAGAGGATCATGTTAATCTCGTTGATTGCTTCTATGTTGAGTGCTATTGTGCTTAGGATAGAGAACTAATCCGTATGCATTGACTTGAATCATATATTGAATAACTGTGCAAACGGGATAGTGGGAGAATACCTTGTTCTTATGTCATTGGAACTCCTGTCTTGTCGGAATAGCTCTCCCATAACTCAAACCACTGATGATTCTGACTCCGTCAATCGTCCCACCAAAACATTTAGGCATGTTAGCAAGGGTCGAAGAGCATCCGCTCTCCCTGTTTCGAGTCTTGTTTGTATTCCACCATCAATGCTTCTATCGAGTCTCGTACCTTAGGTTGGTGTCTTCCAGGGGGAAATTTGGGTTGGTCAATCATGTCTTCTCACCGCAAGAGTCTAAGCACAAATTGTACCCTCACCTCTCGGAAACAGTGTGAATGTCATTGTGTTTTACCTAGTGAGTCATTCTAGCGTCCCACGGGGAAATGGGGTGATGAGTCGGTGATTGTATGACATGGTGTGTTGGTATATATTTCAGCATGACTTGTCTGATAACTTGCATGATTGCACTCATGAACGAATATATATGTGTCGAATCTATGAACTCCCATTATTGTTACTCTCATTTGAATTAGGTCCATGATAGTGTGGTCAACCCTCTTTGTATGAGTGCCATGAGAAATGAATTTCTAAGCACGTTAAGTTAATCAAATTGAGCCTCATTGACTATGTATTGTCTTAATGAGTGTTGGTAGTATCATGTAGGATATACATCTCCTAATTATTGACTATCATGCATCTATGTGCCATACTTGTCATACTACATGTATATGATTGTATTGGATCTGATGGTTGTTATGCCCAAATGACTTAACCATACCCCTTGACACGATTATTAGAGTGCATCTTATCATGCTTACTTGGAACCCACATTTTTTTGACCTACTTATGCGTACACTAAGTGAGTAATGAATCATGCATGTGATATCCTATAATGCTCACTATGTCATATATAACCTATGCTGTATATGTCTATTGTCAGTTTGTGCATACATGATATTAATATGTCAAGCATGATCAGTGCATGAGATGATAAGTTTTAGCATGTCCCGTGTGCATGTAAAGTTGATTATGTGAAATGTTATGGATGCCTAGGGTGCTATTCCTTTAATAGGTACATGATAGTGTGGAATGGTATGATTGAAATATTTTGTGATTGCCATGTGCACTTGTAACCTTATAGAATACCCTAAGGGGGTTGTTGTAACTCTCGGGTCTGCGTCTTGTCTTGAGTCTCGTCATCTCTAGTCCTGGTTTGTGTTTGAATTCTTAAGAAAGTCGTTTTGTCCTCCCTTGCCCTCCCCTATCTCCGTGACTTCTAATCCCTCGCAATCCCCTTGATGGACGTCGACATAGAAGAGAAGACGAGCGATCGAATGGCACCCGAGTGGCGCAACGGAAGTGTGGTGGGCCCATGGCCCATGGACCCTAGGATCGATGTCACCAAAGGAAGGACGCCTTTCGAAGATGGCGGTTGCAGACGTAATCCTCCTAAATGATTCAAGGAATGACGTTCTTCATCCGAATTGTGATATCTCCTATTCGATCTGGAATCGGTGTCGTGCGATAGGCTTGGAACTAACTAAATTGATGTGTGATGACTGATAAGCTGAGCTGGTA
Source organism: Persicaria tinctoria (assembly GCA_037127255.1). NCBI lineage: Eukaryota > Viridiplantae > Streptophyta > Magnoliopsida > Caryophyllales > Polygonaceae > Persicaria > Persicaria tinctoria. Next base: position 69,086,239 of record JBANSL010000004.1, on the reverse strand, counting down.
GTGAATGATTGCCTGACTAACTTGCGTTTGTGATGATGTGCCTTTATGCTTAAGTATACTGACCTTTTAGTAAATCGGTTATGGGTTATCTAGGTGGTGGTGTTTTCTCCAAGAGCTTGGGTCATGAGACTCTTCGGTGAGATGGGTCGGAAAGTGGAAGGTAGATTAGAGCCTTCGAGTTGGGTCTTTGGTTGTGCGGGATGAGGTGTAGGAAGAATGCGTCAGCTTGAGAAGAGCCGAGTGAGTTAGGACTTGTCGGGGATAGTGGTTAGTGAGTATAGTTGAGCTTTCAAGGAGGTAATCGGTGAGGAATAGAATTGTATGGCGAGATTTCGAGGGAAGGGTCGTCGTTAGAGGCAGTGTGGGGAAATAGCGTGTGCGGGTAGTGTAGTTCTAGAGGTGGATGAGTGGGTTAAAAGTAGGTCGGAAGGATTCTTGAGGGGATGTGTTGATAGACGGGTTAGCGTGCGAGGAGAAGGTGCCTAGATAGTTTAGGAAGCAGATCGTGGGCAGTTTTGAGGATGATCAGTTAAGGAATGTCTAGGAAATCGTAGAATTTGGAGCTAAGTTGTATATGTAATGATTGGGAACGGTTTGGGTAAGGGATGAGAATGAGGAATTGCTAAGAAAGAGTAGTACAAGGTTGCTAGGGAATTTGTCGATCTTAGGGATTAGGTTGATCGTGTCAGGATTGTGCGTGTGATGAGTAATTGGGGTTGTTAGATAGGATTGGTAATGCTTGGCAAAATCATGAGTGAAGGATTTCTAGATGCGTTGTTGGAGGATTTTAGCATAGGGGAGAAATGGAAACTGATGCGTGAAAATTGTATCAAGGTATTTGAGGATGTAGAGTGAATCTTCGAGGGAAGGCTGGTGGCTAGGCAGCAATGTTGCTGAGATTCTAGTAAAATTGTGGGCTTAAAGTCGAATAGAGAGATCCTGAGCATGGAATTGGGGGCCTAGGCAAAGCGCAAGACATTGAGAGCGCTAGAAGATGAAGGATTTTAGAAGGTGTGGAAAAATTGCGGTACTTGGGAAAGTTCGGATGAGATGTCATAGGAATTATGTGGAAATAATGATCGGTGTGAAAGAGGGCTTTGAACGGTGAGGTGTCATGGTTAAGAAGTAAGAGCTTGAGGCAATTTAGGAATACAAAGTGATGAAGAACTGAAGTAGGACGACTTGAGGATTTCGAATGGTTAAGGCTTAGTAAGATTTGGGATGAGGAAATTTTGGAATATGCTAAGATGAGGATCTAGGATAGGTCGGTTGAGAAGTCGTAGATGTTCAGGTTCCATGAGATTCAGAAGGAGATAAGTAGGTAGAATCAGTAGTTGGTCTTTGGGGGATAGGCGCTAGCGATGAGGGTATTGGTGATTCGTGGTTGGGAATAGGAGGAGTACTAGACGGTTTTTGCTTTAGAGTTGTCGAGAGCAGGCGGTTGAGTGGATTCTAGCAAGGTAGGATGCTTGTGTTGGTGATGCCGAGGATAATGATGGGAGTGTTAGGTGTGAGATGGTCGGTATCAGTTGGGTTCTTAGAGGTGGATGGTTAGTGAGAGTGGTTAGTGGTGCGAAAAGTATGGTCAGGTTAGCAAGGTGATTTGATATGTCCCCTTAGGAGATGATGGTCAGGCAGAGTCTTGAGAGCTTGGGAAGAGTCAGCGAGATTGTTAAGAAGTGTCTAGATCGATCGTGAGAATGGTTCAGTCGAGGACTTGAGATTTGTCTTAGAAGTTGAAGATGAGACTGGTAGAGGACCTCTAGGATGAGGGTATACTTTATAGAAAGTCTTTGTAGTCGATCGAGTTTTTAGGCTTGTCGGAATAAGGGTCTTTTAAGGGAATTTTGCGATTGGGAACCCCATGAGATGATTTAGATGGTCGAGTGAAAGGTAGGACGTGAGATTGGGTGTTGAGATAGATTGGGTGTTGAGATAGATGGCTTAATGGCATATGATCTGGGATGCCTAGTAGTCGGTTTTGGGGATTTGGTCTTGATTACGAATCGTTATGAGGCTAGAGAGTTGTATATGAGCGGGATGCAATGATATTTAGAAATAGTAAGGGATGTTGAGTCCGAGGTTCATTGGCCCATTTGAGATCCTAGAGAGAGTCGGTGTGGTAGCCTACCGTTTAGCCTTACCTCCATCCTTAGCCGGCGTCCATGACGTCTTTCATGTCTCCCAGCTCCGTCAGTATATTCCCGACCCTAGTCATGTCCTTGACCACTCAGACCTTCACATTGAGCCCAACCATACCTTTGTAGAGCGTCCGGTGAGGGTCCTTGATCGTCGTGTCAAGAAGCTTAGGAACAGGGAGGTTCCTTTGCTTCTGGTTCAGTGGTCTAGGAGGAGCCCTGAGGAGGCCACATGGGAGACCGAGGAGAGCATTCAGGCTAGCTATGGAGATGTCTTAGATGAGCTACTTGCGTCCTATGTTGAGCCGAGCGTAGACATTACCTTGACTTCTCGAGTGCGGTGAGTATGCCTAGCTAGTCGGTTGGGATTGGTTAGTGGTGTCTCTTTGATTGCGTGCTTATGCTTGGTAGTTATGTGCAGATCCTTGGTGATATGATGTGATGAGCCTCGATGATATGATGATGTGCTAGATATTATGGTATGTGACTGTCCTTGATGTGCTATGATGTTCTGTTTATCTTAAGATTATGATCATCCTTCTATATCCATGATGCCTAATATTAGAAATGCTAGAGATTAAATTGTGGAATTTTGACTTGACTCGGAACCTAGGAAGAGAATGTGGGATTAACCTTTAGAGGTGAATGTTAGAATGATTGGGAATGCCTTGTTTAATGTCGAATTTAAAGAATTTCAAATGGTGATTTAAAAGGAAACATAGATTTTGAGAAAACTATTCCAACCCGAGTTTTCATTATGACGCCCCACGAAGTGGATACAAGCATGTATGGGGGCACCTGTAGATCGCTTGCTAAGACCTAGCGGAGATGTCATGATGGTTTTCGAGTTATGGTATGCCCGAGGAGTCGGAGTGGGGTGTGGTAGGGGCCCCTACCACATCCTTACTACGACCGATTGGGGGTATTATGATCATGACAACGGTACTGTGAGATCTCATGGGGGCACTTATGAGGTACTTACGGGATCGATGGCGTGATCCTTGGACTCACCAATTTCAACTTCATCCCCTACTTTAGAATGATTTTAGTCTCGGGGACGAGACTTGTTTTTAGAGGTGGATGATGTAAAGGCTCGGATTTTTTTTAAATATTAATTTTTGGAAAAGAAAATCAAAATGAATTTAAAATAAATTCCGACTCGGTTTAGAATGATTTTAGTCTCGGGCCCCAATCTTTTGTAAAAAAATCTCCAGCTCGGTTTTATGAAGGAATGAAATGGGATTGCTTTTGGGCCTAATTTTCTTCTGGGCCGAGTTGGTATTAGAGGGCATGTTGGGCCTATTTCTTTTTGGTCTTCAGATTGGGTCTTAATAGAACAATAAAGGGCTCGGTTTGGTTGGGTAAAAAGGGGGCCGGTTTGGGGTTTTGTAAAATAAGAGGGTGTGTTTGGTAATTTAAAATAAAGTAAGGTTGGATTAGTAATTTAAAAACGGATGTTTTGATTTAATAAATATTGTTGGAATTTTATAAATATTTTATAAAGATGTTAAAAGTAAATGGTGCTAGAAGTAGTATGCAAAATTATTGGGATTAAAATATAAAATGTTGTTTTGAGATTTAGTATATGATATTGTGGTGATTTATTATTTGTGGTTAAATGTTATATGATTATGTTGAAGATGTGCAATTATATGCTAAGTAAGATTTCGAAATGATGGCATGAAAATTGGTTAGGTATGAATTGGAATTATCTTAAGTTGGTGAATTGGAGAATTATAATGAGCATGGTTGCGAGAAGTTGAGATGATAGATTTTGAGATAAGGTTGATAATATGGAAATGATGATGTGACGGTTATTATGTTAAGTTGTGAAGTTGTGTGTGTGATAATTCTATGCTTTGTGTGCCTTAGAGATAGACTCATTGATGTGCTTATACTTGTTAGGTGACCATCTGTGACGTGTCGGATTTCATATTGCCTGGTTGATTGTCTTTTGCTGTTCTGCGATACCAGGTAAGTCTCTTCGGAGCTTACTCAGATTGAATAGAGCTATTCCTTGCTTTAGGTGCATGATATACTAGGTGTTGCATTCATGATCAGCATGCCATGTAGTACCATGCTAGGTTGCATTGACTCTAGTTATCTGTGAAGTAACTAGAGTCATTGCTAGGGTCATAGGGTAGCCCAGCTTCATCGGGTACCCTGAGTCAATCGAGTCATGAACTTCCATATATTATGATATGCCTGCAGGCTTTATTGTGGAGCGGGTTAGGCATGCGTGCCGCCCAATTATGAATGAATGCACTCACGAGCTGGCCAGTCTCCACCTATCGGAAGGGGTGGAGGTAGGAGAGGGATATACCACTTGGTATTCTGTGCTAAGGCCTTATTATTATTATGCACTTGATCTTAGGAGCATGTTAGTGTGTTAATATTCCACCATGCATCTAGAAGCATCTTTATTAGGTATAGCGTATATGTGTGCTTATGGTTGGGATGCAGAGCTAAGTGGGCATCGATCTGATCCCGCCCCATATCAATTTTTTAGGTATTATTTATGTTCATCCTATCGGTGCTGTTTGCTTATTGCGCGGGTCATTTTGTCGGCGGAGAGTGAGCGCTGGAGTATAGACTTCACCAGACTCTGATTATACTTTTTCGGATTTACAGTTTAGACTCCGTTTTGACCCGGCTCTGTCGTGGCACACTTTGTATTATACTTGTTTTCGCTAGTCGCATGATTTCTGATTTCCACGCTTAGATTACGACAGGTACAGGGGACTTCCCCGGGGATTCCAACGATCCCTTTGATTTTGGGTATGAAATCCCCCTTGAAAACATTAAAGTAAGTTTTGAAACCTTCAACCTGTACTCGGGGCGCAAGGTCCTAACGAGGGGTTTAATCCCTCAAAACGTAACTCGGGAATCATAATCTCGGGCCGTTACAGCTCTATCCTTAGGCCATTGGGCCAAATTACTTCAATATTTATTTAAGTAATTATAATTATAAGTGAATTATAATTAAAATATAATGGAATCCTAACACCCTTCATTATTGTATTTGTTTGAAATTTTTTACAATAATTAAACTATCAACTTTCAACTCAATCAACAACTCCTTTGCCTTTGCTAAAAATTTGTTTGAAATTTTTTACAATAATTAAACTATCAACTTTCAACTCAATCAACAACTCATTTGCCTTTGCTAAAAAAAAAAAAAAACACATGTTCGCTATATACACCCCAAATCATTGTTAAAATAGGTTGATTAATTTTTGTAAAACGCTAATTAGTTAGAAGAGCTGCACGTCCGACGTGCATTTTTTACGTTTGAATTTACGGTGTATATAACAACAAAAAAAAAACAACTCCTCCTTTGCCCCCTCGACCAAAAAAATCCTCCTCTGCCCCCTTTAGCGTTAAAATTAAAATACCAAAGCAAATGATACAGGGACCGGAAAATTTTACTCTTTCATTAATATATATTCTTTCATTGATTTTGAGTAATGTAACATATGGGACAAGACAGAAGCAATAAAATTAGAAGTAACACAATTAATCACAAGCTGCAACGAAAACAGATCGAGATTCAAGTGCTTCTTTTTTACAGTGTCTTCTCCCTCCCTTATGGCTATAATCATATCTAAGCAACTGGGTGCACAATCTCTCCTTCTCCATCATCCTCGTTCTCTCCGGACATCTCCTCCAAGGACCTGCCATTTGATTCGGGCACTAGGAATGTGAAGACGAACCCCAGCGCGCAAACAGCTCCCAAGATCATCAACGAATCCCTCACCCCAATCCCGGGTTTGTACCCTGCATCCGTCAACGTGGGGTCCTTGTTCTGAGCCAAGTACAAGAACCCGAATGCACCCACAATAGCTCCGGCCTTTCCAGCTGCCGCTGATATCCCATGGCAAGTGGACCTCAGCCTCGCAGGGAAGATCTCCGCAGGGACAACGAAAGTGGTTGCATTTGGCCCAAAGTTGGCAAAGAAGAAGGTCAGAGCGTACATGATGATGAAGCCGATGTGGTTCCCCGGTGTGGTCCAATGGTGGTAAGGGATTGCCAGAGCAAACATGAACACAGTCATGAAGAAGAAGCCCATGAGCTGGATTTTGAATCGGCCAACCTTGTCGATGAAGTAGACGGTGAACCAGTACCCAGGGACCGTCCCACACAGGGCGATCAAGGTCTGAGCCCGGGCAACCTTGAAAAGCTCGTCGAGTGCGCTCATGGTCTTGGCCTTTGGCAGCCATCCAACCGCGCTGAAGATATCCTTTTGGAAGAGGTTCTGGCTGTAGAAGGCGATGTCAAGGAGGAACCATGTGGTGGTGGTTCCGAGCAAATGAAGTCCATGGCGCTTAAGGAACTGCCTAGAGAACAAGCCGAACTGGTTAGAGGTATTCGCGGCAGCCTCTTCAGGCTTGAGCTCCTCTTCGATTTCAACTTGGAGGACCTTGGACATGTCGCTGGCAGCCTGCTTGGCGTTCTTGGCGATGAGGGCGGTGTAACGGGCAGTCTCAGGCATCTTCATCCGCCAGTAGTAAGTCATGAAAGCCGGGAGGGCACCGAACATGAGGATGAGACGCCACACATAGTCCGCCTGTGGGACGGTGGAGGCAGCCTTAGCGGTTTCATAAGGCTGGGCAGGGTAAGCAGCCTTGAACGCCGATGAGACGATGAGAGCGAAGATCCCACCAGTGAGGTTTCCGAACCCTTGCATAGCGAACACAGCCGCAATGAACGCCCCACGGGTCTTCTTATTCGCATACTCCGACATGATGGTGGCGGACAAGGGGTAGTCACCGCCAATCCCAAACCCGAGCCAAAACCTGAAGAAGCATAGGGTGGACATGACAGATTTCGGGTGGCTGCCAAACGAGAGGCCGGAGGCAATGGAGCATATGACCATGACCATGAGCGTCATCCCATAGACGCGCTTCCTTCCCATCTTGTCACCGAGCCAGCCGAAGAAGAGCTGGCCTGTGAGGGTCCCGCAGAAGGCGACACCGTTGACAGCAGCCGAGACATTGGGAGGGAGGGTCCCGGGCCTCGAAGAGAGGGGATCGGTGTAGTAGATACGGCCAAGGAGCTTGGTGACCAGAGAGATGCTGAAGAGGTCATAGGCTCAGTGAAGAAGCCCATGCCTGCAATCACAATTGCAGTGAAGTGGTACCATTGGGTCTTTGCTGCATCAAGTGCGTTCAGCACTTGCAGCTGTTCTCTTGCCATTGTTGATCAATTGCACCTCCAATTCCTGTTCCAGTTTGGGTCTGAACTCCACAATCTGTCCAAGACAATAGGAAATATGAACATAACCAAAAAAAAAAAAAAAGTCAACAACCCCACACAGACTACAATTTGAGTTCAGTTAGTCCAATTCTTATAAAGGAATGGGGCCATTTGTGGGCTCCTTTTTCTTGCAGAATATTCAAATAAGGCGACTTTGAAAATGACAGAACCAGTGAGTTGGTTGTTGTCCCATGTGAATATAAATCAATAAGATTCAAATCCAGACCTGTACACTATGAAAATTCAAACTCAATACCCCAGGAAGACTAGTGGTAGTCCATGGATTGAAATAGTTTAACCAGGAAAAGAACAAAAGCAGCTGCTCCCTTCACCGGAAAGAAACGCCACCGAAACGAAGGGGATTTAAGTCAATTAACTCTCTCAATCTCTCAGTTCGAGATCACATGGGAGGAAAAGCGCGATTTTCGCGCAGGATTAACAAATAGAAAATTCGGAGAAAGAGAACCTAGTGATAATTGGTTTGGAAGTAGAAGAAACCTAGAGTAGTTAGCAGCAAACAAATCCATATCCATATTTTTATGTGAGATTAAAGAAATCAATCAGTCAAGGAGGAAGTGTATACTAATATTTAATCGATCAACTTTTCAACAAGAATCGAACAAACACTAACTTAAAAAATCATTTTTTTTTTCCTTTTTTAAAAGAAAACAGTAGAATTAAACTGGAAAGAGGAAATCCCCGCATAATCGGAGCAAAAGGTAAAAGGTGTGAAATCCAGCAAAAGGCGAAACAGACACAATCAGGAAGAAGGAAATTAAATATGTGAAGACGCGAATAATCGAAATCGATCGCACTGGAAGAAGCAGAAAGATAGATTGCGCTAATGTTTTCTTGGAATCAAAGAAGTAAAGAAGCAGTACCTGTTGAGTTGAGATTGCGAGAGGGAAATGGGAGGGGGTGAAACCCTAAATTGAAGACGAACTCAGAGCAATTGCGAAGCAGACGAGAGGAGGAGAGGAAGAAAAGGCGCGAGTGAGAGGGAAGAAGCGGATTTGGTATTTATAGACCACCGAAGGACGGAAGGACGCATTAATAGCGCGTGCAGAAGCGCGTGAGAATGAGGTAAGTCGGTAATCGGTAGAGCATATTCGCTAATCCATGCTTTAGATCCTCCCGTTTCTCCAAATTTACTAAACTCTCCGGTTGTCAACCATACGGCTTGCCCGCTCTGTTCTTGCGATTTGATTAACACCGGTTTTTTCGAATCTATGCTTAGATGACATAGTTAAATATTTTGTAAATGTATTAAAAATATTTTGTCAATATTATTTTTTCTTTTTAAAAATAAATTTCTTTAAATTTATGTATTGAGAAAGGCTCTGTTTGCAAATAGAAGTGAGCAGTGACGGAGCTAGAAATTTTTTGAGGGGGCATAATCTTACCTGTGCGATATAGTTTTGGATTAAATTGACGTAAAGAATTATATATAATACGATAATAAATGATGTTATTTTAAAATAAAATATCATCTGTTTATAATAAAACGCTATCATTTTTTCGCACCTAAAAAATATAAATATATAAATGAAATATCCTAAAAACATGGACTAAATAATTAAGTATAGCTGTATAGGAAACGCACTATAATAAATACTAAGTTAAGATTATGGTTGTTATATGAGCTAAGTAGCTAGAGCTTGGCTCGAGTTTCGGTCAATAAAAGCTCGGCTCGAGCATCATTTACAAAATGAGTTGATTGTGAGCACATTTTTATGCTTGATTTAAAGATTAGCTCGGCTCGATTAAAACTCAAATAGCATGAATTTTGTGAAATTCACAAATTTTCTTTTAAGTTACTATGTCATGAGCAAGTAAAGTTGCATAATACTCCGGGAAAAAAAAAACTCAACTCAAGCTCGTTCCTTTACCGAACAAGTCGAGTATGAGCTCGGGTTCAAATATAAGTTCAACTCGAGCTTGATTGATTTCTAAATGAACTAAATATAATCAAATAATATTAAACTTGTTTGGCTCAAATAACAACCCTAATTAATATATATCATGTGTTGCACTCGTAACATATAATAAAGTATTACCAAATATAAAAATTTTAAACTTACGTAACTTCTTATATAATTGTTGAAATGATTATTATAACCTCTCATTTCGAAGCTCTCAAGATGAATTATAGTATGTGAATATCGATGTAAGTAAAATATAAAAAAACATTATAGTCTATTAAAACAAAATTAAAGTGATTAACATACCTTTAATTTTTAAACATTCATAACTTTTTACTCAGATGTCGGATTAAGGCGTATTATATATCAAAACGAAGCTATCAACGAAGAGAATACACCTAGGTAGTTCGTCACATGAGAGGAGGGTCACGTGACCCCATAGGCCCCCCTTCAGCTCTGCCCCTGGAAACGAGTACCCCCATTGTCTACACAAATAGAGATGAGTCATTCCTTATCGTCAAAGTTGTAGCACAATCTGAACCAAGTCATCCAAGTTTTGGGTGATGGTTGGCCCGCTCAATCGTATTTCACCAACACAAGTAGTGTTTACGTCATGATGGGTAACATGAGTGTTATTCTTATTGCGTTGCACAAGCACAATATATATTTTTATGGGTTATGCACGTTCTCCAGATATCGAGTTCAAGAATTTGTATGTATTGGGGCACATAACCGGGTGCTCTTGTACACATTGTAAGGGTGTTAGTTAGGACCCTTGTAGCTAGACTAGCTTAACCTTTAGTTTGTAGTATATATAGTGGATTAGATGCAGTTGTAACAACTTACAGGCTTGCTAACCAATGCAACAGAAAATTCCCAATTGCTCTCTTTTTTCCTCCATCTCACTTCCGAGATTGAGGATTTAGTGTTGCACAAGCTTCTTCAATCCGAGCTTGTGATCTTGCTGGTGTGTGTGAGAATCTGATCACTCTCAGATTCTTCTCATGGTATCAGAGCAACTTGATCTAACTAGAAGAGGTTAGAATCGTTTAGCTCGTATCCCGTGTTCTTCGTTTTTTATCTCAGATCCGTTTGGCGCGATCTGTGTGGTTTGCAATTGCGATCTAGTTTGTCTGTTGTGATTTGGTTTGTTTGTTGTGTATTCGATTCATTCTATGGCTGCGAATCGAACTGAGGTTCCTGAGAATGTCAGATCTGAAATTCCGAGTGACAACGACACCAATCGTCGGATTTTTGGTGCTACTCATGCCGATCCTCTCTTTCTGTCCAACTCTGACCACCCTGGGATGCAGCTGGTGGCATCTCAGTTCAATGGATTGAACTTCCATAGTTGGAAGAGAGGAGTTCGTATGGCCCTTGGCGCCAAGGTGAAGCTTGGATTCATAAATGGTGGATGTCCTAAGCCGCTGGAGATAGACGACAAGTATGACCAGTGGCTGAGGTGCGACTATATGGTCACCAGCTGGCTCATCAACTCGATGTAGCCGGAAATTGCTGAAGGTTTTATGCACGCCTTATCCGCGAAGGAACTTTGGGATGAGATCCAAGAGAGATTTGCGGAATCTAATGCACCACTGGTGTATCAGATTAAGCGACGCATCAGCGAGATGAAGCAGGACAATTTTTCGGTTTCCGAATACTATGGACAACTCAAGAAAGCTTGGGACGAGCTATTGGAGCTGGAAAGCATTCTGATATGCAAGTGTGGAGGTCTGAAAGCCTGTTCATGTGGAATTCTCAAGCAGCTGGTGGATAGAGAAGCTGTGAATCAACTAATGCAGTTCTTAATGGGACTCACAGATGCGTTCGATCACATTCGTGACAATATCCTGGCTATGGATACTTTACCTTCCGTAAATCGAGCATTTCACATGACATTGCAGGCTGAGAGACAGAAAGGGATCACCAGTGGTGTTCAGTCTTATGACATATTAGCTGCGGGAAGATCTTTCTTAAACAGTCAAGGTGGCAAAGGATATGGTGGAAGCAGTTCAGGTTCCACTTCTGGATTTGGAAATGCATCTGGTTCGAATTCTGGTCAGGGACGTAATCCTGATCCAAGGAAGGACTCCAGGGATTTCAAGAAGGCGAAGACAGATTGGTTTTGCAACTATTGCAAAGAGAAAGGACATTTTAAGGAAACCTATTTCAAATTGGTGGGATTTCCGGAGTGGTACACTGGTCCTAAGGTGAAGACTGACACCAAATTTGATGGGAATGTGCAGGAGATAGGTGATGAATCTCCATCTGCGAATGGTGATAATAAATTTGCTGGAAATTCGGGATCAAAGGATGAATCTCATTTGGTTAATGCTGTTGTTGCTGAGGTTTTGCGTGTCATGAAAGGAAAAGGGATTGCTGATGGGAGTGGCTCTGAATCTGAACATCAGAGCTTCGTAAACTTTGCAGGTACCACATATCTTTTACTTCCTCATATGGTTTTGAATTGTGCTCCCTTGAAGAGATCCACACAGGTCACCTTGATCATTGATTCCGGGGCGACAGACCATATCGTGTTTGACAAGAGCATGTTCATAGAATTTCATGTCCTTGCCAAACCGATTGTAGTGGGGTTCCCTGATGGCATTACACAAGTGGTGAGGCACTCAGGGAAAGTGTTGCTAAATGCTAAGGTTGTGCTGAATGATGTGTTGTTCATGCCTCAATTTCAACACAATCTTCTCTCAGTTTCCAAGCTACTTGATGAAGATGGATTCGTTTTCATTTTCCACAAACATAAATGTGTTTTGCAGGCCACTTCAACTAATGAAAGCATAGCTGTGGGATACAGATCTGCTGGACTCTACAAGTTTTCAGGTTTCAGTTGTTATCCTAAAACAACTTCAGGCATCAGGCGCCTTGGGGATTCATCTGTGTGTGTCCCCTCCTTTACTTCAAATCTTGTTTATGATAATTCAATAAGCCTCATACATGCTAGACTAGGTCATGCTTCCTTGTCTAAGCTGAAACACTGTGGCCTTGGGAAACCTGTTTTTGTAGCCTCCCTTGAATGTGATGCTTGTTTTTTTGTCTAAGATGCACAAGCTGTCTTTCTCTCCAAGTTCATCTATAGCAGAAGGGGTATTTGATCTTGTCCACATGGATTTATGGGGCCCCTACAAAGAGGCCTCTATCTGTGGAGCAAGATACTTCCTAACTGTCCTTGATGATCATTCAAGAGGGACCTGGACCTTTCTCATACGAAGCAAAGCTCAAGTGTATGGTTTGATTGCTGGTTTTCTGAAGTTTGTCATTACTTAGTTCAACACAAAGGTGAAGATCCTTCGAACTGATAATGGTACAGAGTTTGTAAACTCCAGAGTATCAGATCTTCTGAAAATGAGTGGGATCATTCATCAAAGATCTGTTCCAGGGATACATGAGCAAAACGGGAGGGTGGAGAGAAAACATCGTCACCTCATTGAGACAGCTCGGGCTCTTAGGCTATCTGCTGGTTTTCCTTTCAGATTCTGGGGTGAATGCGTTTTAGCCTCCACCTACCTGATCAACCTCTTGCCCTCTTCAGTCTTACACTAGAAAACTCCCTATGAGATTCTCTTCAGAAGGCCTCCAGACTACTCTCACCTGAGGGTGATAGGGTGCTTGTGCTATGGGTTTATTCTCAAGACCCAAAGGTCCAAGTTTGATCCCACAAGTCGACGATGTGTCTTGTTGGGATACCCACCTGGGCAGAAGGCTTACAAACTCTATGACTTAGAGTCAAGAAGGGTGTTTGTTTGCCGAGATGTTGTGTTTAAGGAAGATGTCCTTCCCTTCAAACAAACTTCTCCCCAATAGGTTACCTTGAGGTCTACAGGTTTACCTCGAGTAACTTTTGGCAATGAGTGTGATTTCCATACTTCATCTTCCACCTCTGCAGCTTTACCTGATTCCGATGGTAATCTAGCTGCTTGTCCAGGCACTTTGGTACCTGCTCCCAGTGCTCAGGATTCATCTTCTTTCCAATTCAATGAAGGGATCAGTCTATCCTTGGGTAATTCTCCCCCCTCACATGCTTCAGATAGTTTGCCCTTGTCCTTTTCCTCAGAGCCTGAGGATGTCAGAGATGCCCCACGTCGAGTTGTTAGGCCAGCTCACCTACAGGATTATGTGGTTGGCACTCTCCCAACTCGCAGACCCACTAATTCAGTAGAGTCACTTTCAGCTGTGTTTGCTATCATTAAGCCAGAAGAGTTGCAAAGTTTTTCATCTGATTATGTTCATTCCCTATACAATGTTCTTACAATTGTGGAACCTACTTCCTTTGCCCAAGCTCAGAAAGATCCATCCTGGGTAAGTGCTATGCAAAAAGAGCTTGATGCTCTTGAAGCCAATCACACTTGGGAGTTAGTTTCTAAACCAGTGGATAAACACACCATTGGGTGTAAGTGGGTTTATAAGATAAAGTTTCGACCCAATGGTGAAGTTGAGAGATTCAAGGCTCGTTTAGTTGCCAAGGGGTATAACTAGGTAAAGAATAGAGATTATAAGGAGACGTTTTCTCCGGTAGCAAAGTTAACCACAGTGAGCTTTTTGTTAGCTCAAGCTTCAGTCAAGCAATGGGATCTTCATCAATTGGACGTGAATAACCCCTTCTTACACGAGTTTTTGGATGAGGAAATCTATATGTCTCCTCCTCCTGGTTACACTCGGGCATCTACAGGGCAAGTATGCAAATTGATTCGATCCCTTTATGGCCTCAAACAAGCTAGTCGACAGTGGAATGTCGAAATCACCAAACACCTTGTCAAGGAAGGGTTTGTTCAATCCTCCCATGACTACTCCCTGTTCGTCAAGCTGAGAAATGGACTGTACACTATGGTTCTTCTGTATGTCGACGACATGCTCATCACTGGGGATGACTCTCAGTCGGTTTCAAATATCAAACGATCTTTGGATTCTGCCTTCACAATTAAAGATCTCGGCCTGGCCAGATACTTTCTGGGAATGGAAATCTCCCGATCTCCCTCTGGGATTATGATTAATCAACGAAAATACGTTATGGATTTGTTGTCCAATTCAGCAATGGTGAATTGCAAAACTGCTAAATTTCCTATGCAACGCAACCAGCACTTAAGCATTCATGAAGGGGAGGAGCTCTCAGATCCTGAATCATATAGGCGACTGGTGGGACAGTTGCTCTACCTCACTCTTACTAGACCAGATATAGCGTTCACTGTTCAGCAATTAACGCAATTCATGGCTCTTCCTCGAATGCCTCATCTTAAAGCTGCCCTTTTCCTCCTCCGCTACTTAAAAGGCACTATCAACTGCTCTTTGTTTTATCCCGCCTCCTCTCTGCTTTCCCTCCGGGCTTATTGTGATGCTGATTGGGGTACTTGCAGAGATTCGAGTCGAAGCATAACGGGATACTGCGTGTTCTTAGGTGATTCATTGATCTCTTAGAAAGCCAAGAAGCAAAAGACGGTTTCCAAATCGTCCACCGAGAGTGAATATAGGAGTATGTCCACCACAGGGAGTGAACTAATTTGGCTTACTGGTCTCCTCGCCGATTTCAATCTCCCAGTTCACACTCCTATTCCTCTGTGTTGCGACAACAAAGCAGCTCAACATCTGGCCCTAAATCCCATCTTTCACGAACGAACAAAGCATCTCCGCATCGATTGTCATTTCATTTGAGAACTTGTTCAAGATGTTTGGTTTCCACTGTCCGTGTTCCATCTGCTTTGCAACTAGCAGATTTGCTCACCAAACCTTTAGGGGCAGACCATCATTTCCGGTTATGTTGCAAGCTGGGTCTCGTGTTCTCCCCGCGTCCACCTTGAGGGGAGGGTATTGGGGCACATAACCGGGTGCTCTTGTACACATTGTAAGGGTGTTAGTTAGGACCCTTGTAGCTAGACTAGCTTAACCTTTAGTGTGTAGTATATATAGTGGATTAGATGCAGTTGTAACAACTTACAGGCTTGCTAACCAATGCAACAGAAAATTCCCAATTGCTCTCTTTTTCCCTCCATCTCACTTCCGAGATTGAGGATTTAGTGTTGCACAAGCTTCTTCAATCCGAGCTTGTGATCTTGCTGGTGTGTGTGAGAATTTGATCACTCTCAGATTCTTCTCAATATGCATTAAGATCTTCATCATCTCCTATCGCGATCGGATGACACTTCTCTTTCGATTTCAACACGTAGGTTAATTCCAAGTCATTCGATATGGCATCTACGTACGAGCTACAAATACCTGCTTGATTAGATTTTTTAGATAAGCATAGCTTATTTTCTCTTGTATCACTAGAGCCTTGCGCACTTTCTGACTTACAAACAATCATTTGCTGCCCTCGAACACCCAACATCCATTCAATATTAGAGACTTAGAGTCACGCTACTCACGCAAACTAAGCATTTTTCGATTGCAAATTAAACACGGGATGAGATGTTCTCCGTTTGAGATAACTATTGCATGACCAAATTAGATGAGCATGAAATGTACTAAACTTATCCATTGTGTAGAAGAAGATATGTTTGCCTGGAACCATAGTGTGCGACAACGGTTCATATATCAGGGGTATTTAGAATTCGTTATGATATTGATATATCGGGTCAAAATGAACGATCAACTTTAGATATCGCTCAACACCAATTTATCGAGTAAATATTGGGATGGGCGATATAGCGCTAACCTGAAACGACATTGTTTTAGATTTTTTTTTTAAAAAGGTAAAATTCACCAAGGTTTGTTAATTTTGAAGTGGATCTAGGTCAGATCATCTTCGACGTTGTTCATCGATCTCGGAAAAATTGACAGGCCACCTCTTCTCTACAACCATTGTTTCATGCTCTTTTTCGTCGTTCATCTTCTCCGACTAACCGACCTCTCTTCTTCCCTCATTCTCTGCATTGTTCGACGTCTGCTTCAAGCTTCTTCTCTTTTATTAGACGTCATACTGCCTCCAGGGGCGGCCACAGGGTGGGGCGCGTGTACGCGGCCACCCCACCCTTCGACCCACGAACCCCGGAGTTTAGAAGAAAAAAAATATTTTATTTATATACATTGTATTTTTGTAATAAGTAAAATTAAAATGGATATTAATCCAGTTAGCTCAGTTGGTAAATGGAAATGAGAGAAAATTTAATGATATCAAGGGGCCTAGGTTCGATTCCCCGCTGCTCCTCTTTTATTTCTTGTTTGATTTTTTATCCCACTTTTTCCCTTTTTTTTTACCCACTTTTTCTTTCTTTTTTTTTTTTTACTTGTGTTGTGCTTCTTCAATGCTTTTGTTATCTTTTTCTTTATTTCAATTATAGGATGATGACATTTCAAGTTAATTTTTTCTCAACTTTAGTAATATATAAGATTTCATAAATTAATATTTTATATTCTACAAAAGCATTCAAAATTTCAACATCCTATTAAACAAATTAAATTTACTTAAAATTAATTAGAACCCATAAAATAGGCTAATTAAAAAAATTGTAATGAAAAGAGACTTATAATTCATTGAAACCTTTGTAGAAAAAAATATTTCAAATTGTATAATGATCTATACCATTCGTACTATATCATATGACGTAAATATAAACTTTTTATTGTAAAAAATCTCTACAATGAACCTTATAACCAGAAATATTTTAAAGTTATGAGAATTAATTTAATGTTGTAAGAATTCAAATACCCTTACATAAATAATAATATTAATTTGTATAAGAATTCAAGTGCTCTTTTGTAAATAATAAATTAATAATATTCATTTGTAAGAATGACTATAATATCGTAGGCCTCATTTTAATAATTGTACAGGGCCTCCAAAATCGGTTGAACGACCCTGCAAAATTCCGCCCCACCTTTCAGAGAGTCCGATGTCTTCTCTGAGTCTGCGTCGTCCGATGTCTTCTCTGAGTCTTCGACCGTCGCGCTCCCGACATGCTTCATCTTCATTCTCTTCGCTTTCCGCAAATTCTTCTCCGACCTCCGCGCCCCTACTTCATCTTCGTAATTCTATTCACCATTCACAATTGAATAGGCTAAAATTGTTTAAAAGGATTCGATTTTAGAGGTTTACTGATTGAAAAGTTTCGATTTTCGTTAAATAGGTTTCGATTTCGAATGAGATGAACAAATTATTTGGTAATGTTGCAATTTAAATATTAATTTTTTATGTTTATTTTTAAAATTTCAAGTATAAATATAATATTTATGGTTAAAAAATTGGGAAACCGATAAATCCTGCAAATCTTGATATATTTCCGATATATCATTTTTACTCGTTACCGATACGATCCCGATAAGCGAGATAGTATTTAGCAACTTGATCATAACTTGGCTCTCATGGCCCCTTGGCTCGGTCTCTAACTGAAGCGTTGTACGTAGTGTTTTTTTTTTAATTTTTTTTTTTTTGGATTTAAGCGCTGTACGTATTTGCTCATGGATCGATTAGCTGTATCATAAATTCGTTACATGCAGAACCTGTTCATATCATGACTTGCCCCCAACCCGAAGTCAACCGTCTACTTTCGGAATTAATTTACGCGTAAATAAATACAAATAAAGTCCATTGATTTATTTACAGGTTTGCTGAGCGCACGGCCAATTTCTCGCCAAATACACGATGGCTGCCACAATTTCGAAAACCGCGAGAATCTGGACTGTCACAGTTTCGCAAACCGTGGGGAATAATGTGGCGATAGTTCTGAAAACCGTAGCAATTGTCGCTGCCACAGCTTCTCAAATTGTAAGAAAATTGTTACACCGCCAGAAAAAAAAAAAACTATAAAAGGTCATCGGGAATCCGCGTGCTACAGTTCTCACGGTTTCCAGAACTGTGGCAGCGGGAAATTGGGCCTCTTTTTAGGGTTTTTTTTGGGGTTTTTTTTTGGCTTTATTTTTTGGGCTTTTTTTTGTTTTGGGCTAAGCCCACGATTTTCAACTCCGTGGCCGTGAATTTTTCTACGGTTTTCAAAACTAAAACCACAATATTTCCCTACGGTTTTGAATTTCGTCACCGCCACCGTGTGATTGGCGATATTTTGGCCGTGCGGATAGTCTCTCCCTTTATTTAAGCTGTAGGGACCTGAAAGTTCCGTGCCTCGGAACATGACAAATCTTGTATCCAGGCACAGAACGTATAACCATTTCGGAATGGCTCACTGAAAAAAACTTGTGGGTAGTATCCATAGTTTCCCGGTTACTCCGAAATAGGGGTGGTATACGAGCCGAACGAGCCGAGCTTGACATGTTCAACCTTGGCTCGAACGGAAAACGAGCCGAGCTGAGCTCGAGCCCAAATTTTGTTCGAGCTTTCTTTTTGTGTTCAAGCTCGGCTCGCGAGCCCAAGAGAAAACTCGATCTCGGCTTGTTTAGGCTCGAACAAGCCGAACGAACGAGCTTAGGCTCGTTCGAGCTCGTTCGGCTCGTTGAAGCTCGGTTCCGAGCTGTGTAAATGAGAATTACAGTAGTTGTGCAACTTGCAATATGGATATAAAAAAAAATACAACACATAACTTTGAAATATGGATATTGTTTTATGCTACAAACATAAGGTTGAAATATAGATATTGTTCGAAATACATGTAACTAAATAAATTTGAACTAAAACACTAATAACTCGAAAGGAGGATCTAAGGATAGTTGTCGAAGCAGTTTCGGGGAGTTCAGACTTCAGCAATCAGACCAATCCTTAATTAGCTCCTGCATATGTGGACATGGAATTGGAATTAATATACAAGAACAATTTATCTACCCACCAATCCACATAAAAAAGGTAACTAGTTCAGCAAACGTAAGGCTGGATGCAGCAACAAAGGAGCCCTGAGAACTAAAAATATGACAGCAAGACCATGTGTGACAAATCTTTGATATAAACCATTGATCTCCTTCATTCAGTTTGACTCTTAATTTCCTTTAAACTTTAAAGTACATGTATTTTTGCAATTGTGGTAAAACCATAAACAGAAAAAAGTTAACTAATTGATAACTATACTGAAGGAACTCATCTAGCTTAACTGCAATTCACAATTACAATATACCGGTTACGAAACAAAGTTAAATAATTGGCAAACATGCTCTTAGTAATAGACTCATAGTAATAAGGTAAATCTGCAAACCAAGGACATAAATGGATAACAAGTTACAGCTTTCATCCACAAGCATATTATTGGACATATAACAGTAATTTCCTATATGCTTATCATTTATCAATATATCATCATACTTGCACTACTGATATGAACATTCGAGGAATCAGTCATCTATTAATTAGCAAGTTTATAACTTCAAAAATCAGAAATGAAAAACAATTGAAACAAACAAAAGTCATCAATTGAGGATGAAGGAATGAGAGGGAGGAGACAAACAACATAATCTGAGAAGCAAATAAAAAAGAGATAAACCTACAAACTTGACATTCATCCTCTTCAAAATATGTCTCCGAGTTCAGCTTCTCATGTGAACAAAATTGAGATTCAAAATTGACACAAAAAACTAATAAACCTACAAAATTAGCTTATGCATCAAGAGAAAAACCAAGCAAGAAATCTTTCTAAGCCTAACAATCCAAGAATCGAAGATGAGTTGCATACCCTAAACAAGCTCAAAAGCAAAGGAACCTGGATGGTTGGATGGAAGCGACGACGAGGGTTAAAGGCAAGTCAAGCGGCCCTTCGCAGATCTGCAAGAGAGAGGCTAGACTCAATCGAGGCTCGAGAGAGAGATATGGGGGAGAGAGAAAATAAAAGTTCCTTACCTAATCGAGACTCGAGAGAGATCTTTGTGGATTGATTGTGGAAGAGCCGGGTGAGGGTTGAGGACAAGCCAGCAGGCAGCGACCCTTGGACCCTTCTCAGATCTGCGAGAGAGGGGAAAGCGGAAGTGAGTTCCATTGAAGACGAAGGAGATGATGCCCCTTCTTAAATCGAGCGAAAGGAGGACGAGTAAGAACCCTGAACGAACAGTGCCACCTGTGTGAGAGACTCCTTGAACGAACAACGCCGCCTGAGCCCTGAGGGAAGGAAGGACGAGTGAAAGCCTCCTTGAGCGAACCAGGATGGAGCACAGGTCACAGGAGATGAGGAGAAAGAAGAGAAGCGACCGAATGAACAGCTAAAGCCGAACAACCTTTTCTACGCCTAAACCCTCCTCCCTCATAACCTAGGGGTATTTTCGTAATTTCCTCTATCGAGCTTCTGAGCTCGGCTCGGGCTCGGTCCGAGCCTAAAAAAGTGTTCAAGCTCGGCTTGTTTCACCTCTTTGAACGAGCTCGAGTCGAGCTTTTTCGAGCCGAGCCCGAGCCGAGCTCGAGCTGTTCGGCTCAGATACCACCCCTACTCCGAAATGGCCACTCTTTATTTACCTATTCAAGGCACGGAACAATATTATAATTTGGGGTATGCTGAATTTACATATAATTTTATTCCTCCTTAGGTCAATATATTGAGTTAAAATTAGAGATATTTTTTTTATCTGTATTTAAATTAGCAATAATAGAGTTAATTACTAATCAAAGATAATCGTTTTTTCCTTTCAATTTTAAGGATTAATTAGGCAACCATTTTAAAAAAGAATGAAGATGGAAAAGAAATGAACAAACTAGTTTTTTTTTTTATTACGTAATAATTCGGATGGAAATACCCTACCCGAAAGCATTCTGACGGATGAGGTCTAGAACACCTGTATCAAGATATAAATCTGACCCCCTGGTAGAGTAGGAAATGTGTGCAACCTTATCCGCTACCCGGTTAACAATACGGGGGATATGGAATATAACAATATTATTTACTCCTAGAAGAAGGGCTGAGATATCCGACATAACCATTTATATTTTTTAGGAGCATCCGACTTTTGTACGTAGATAGTCTGTGACAATTAGTAGCAAAACGAAAATTAGTAGTTGGTAAACAATAAAAAAAAAATAGTAGCAAAACGAAAAGAAAAAATAAGAAATGAAAAACATAAAAGAAAATAGGACAGAAATTGACAATTGGGTGAAAAAAGTAGCAGCAATAGGATTGACAAAAAAATGATATAAAAGAAAGGAAAAATTACAGAAAACCACCATTTAAATATGGGTGTTTTCATTTAACTACCCCTTAAATTCAAAATTACATAAAACCACCCTTTAAATGATATTTGTTTACAACTCACCACCCATTCAACTATTTTCGTTACTTTATCATTAAATATATTATATTTTAATATTTTTAAACTCAAATTTGATTGTAAATATATTCAAATTTTGAATTTAAGGGCCCAATTATATTTTAGGGATTATTGTATTTATTTTTAAAAATAAGAATCAATAAAGCCTAGAATTATTATCTTAATTTATGTTTGAAAATATTTATAAATGTCTAACACATTATGTAAATTACTCTTATTTAAAATATAAATAAATAAGAGTAATTTCCATAATATTTTAAAATTCTATAAACATTTTCAACCATAAATTAAGATAGTAATTCTAGGCTATATTTACAATCAAATTTACATAATGTGTTAGACATTTATAAACATTTCCAAACATAAATTAAGATAATCCCTAAAATATTATCAACCCCTAAAATAAATAAAATAATCCCTAAAATATGATCAACCCCTTAAATTCAAAATATGAATATATTTACAATCAAATTTGAGTTTAAAAATATTAAAATATAATATATTTAATGATAAATTAAAGAAAATAGTTGAATGGGTGGTGAGTTGTAAACAAATATCATTTAAAGGGTGGTTTTCTGTAATTTTGAATTTAAGGGGTGGTTAAGTGAAAACACCCATATTTAAAGGGTGGTTTTCTGTAATTTTGCCTAAAAGAAAATAGTACAAAAATTGAATTGGCAATTAGGAAGGTGGGGAGAATCGAACCTAGGGATGACAATTTTACCCGCACCCGACGGATATCCGTCTCACCCGACCAGAAAAAGTGGGTGAAAACCCGAAATAAAGCGAATATTTAATGGGTGATGGGTGAACGGGTGATGGGTCGGGTCGGATTCGGGTGAAGACATTCCCCACCCGTCACCCGACCCATCACCCGATCCGTCACCCGACCCATCACCCGACTTATATTTTATATGTGAAATTAACAATAGACCCCTAAACTCTAAATCAAGATACATATAAAACGATTAAAATGGAAATATTTTGTCATAAAGTAAGTTATGCAATTTTTATTTGAAGATATGCAATGCAATTGGCTCCTAATTAAAATAGAAACGTGAATGCAATGTGCGCCTAATTAATGTTTATTCGTCGATGTGTTCAACGTATGTTTTTCAATAATAA
Organism: Persicaria tinctoria; assembly: GCA_037127255.1. Taxonomy (NCBI): domain Eukaryota; kingdom Viridiplantae; phylum Streptophyta; class Magnoliopsida; order Caryophyllales; family Polygonaceae; genus Persicaria; species Persicaria tinctoria. The sequence goes on along the minus strand of JBANSL010000004.1, from coordinate 69,063,666 downwards.
AAAATATGATGAATTTGATGTCTTGTATTTCACCCGAATTATCACCCATTCCACCCGATCACCCGGTGGGTGATGGATGGACGGGGCGGGTGAAATATTTAGTGGGTGATAGGTCAGGTAGGGTGAAGGGTTTTGGGTGGTGGATCGAGTGACGGAAGTAGATCATCCACCCATCACCCGACCTATTGTCATCCCTAATCGAACCTGCGCCTCCGTATTAAACAAACCCCTCTCAAACCACTGTACCAACTGAGCATTGGATTTTCAGTACACCTGTATTATATATTTATATTACAATACTAATGAAATGGGGTGGACTCCAGCTAGGGGTGTGCATGATTCCGTCCAAACCGATTTTTTGGACCGAACCTAATCGAACCGAACCGAAGTTTTTCGGTCCGAGAATTTTCATTTTTCGGTTCGGTTTGTGTTAAATCGATTTTTTTATTTATTTCCAATTCTATTCCACTGTAGGTTCGTATGCTTATTAATTAGTTTATTTATTTATTGTTTTTTTAATTTTTTTATGTTAAAAACTAAACTTTACTTTTCAGTTACAGACTAGTAGACTACAGCTTCACGAAACAGTCTAGCCACCGGCCTTGCTCGCCTCCCCTCCGGCAGTCCGACATGGCCGAGGTGGCTCGTACCTCTCCAGTCTCCAACGCACTCCTCCCAGTCTCCATCTCGATTTTTGGATTCTTTGCAGTCTCGGCGACTCGGCGAGTCGGCATCTGCAGTTCTCCAATCTCCAGATTCTCCACAGTAAGCGAGTAAGGTAAGTTCTCTAGTTCTTTAAATCTCAGTCATTCATATGAACCTATTATGTTCATTGGATTTATTCACTCAAATCCATAAGCTTGAATCGATCAGTTGGATTGCTTGAATCCATAAGCTAAAATTGAAGGTGATAGATTACATAGGTCTTAATATTGTATAGTGGGCTAAAAGCCCATTAAGGCCCAATACCTTTGTAACATATATATATATATATATATATATATATATATATATATATATATATATATGTTATATCAATGAATGGAAACCCTAAGGAGGACATTACAATCAATCTCATGATCTCACATGGTATCACAGCCTAAGATCCAAAGAACCAAAATTTTCTTTCTCTCCTTGTTCTAAACCCTAGCCGCCCCCTCTCCCTTGTGCCGCCACCCTCCCCCCCCCCCTCGGCCACCACCCTCTCGCCACCACCCTCTCGCCGGCGCCCCTCCCCCCCCCCCCCCCCCCAACGCCGCCCTCTTCTCTCTCTCCACGCCACCCTTAGCCCTCTCTTCTCGTCCCAATGGCTAACCCACCACCTCCCAACCCTATTAAGCCGCCCTTCCACTCCGCCCTAACCATCTCCAACATCAAGAATTGCATCCCCATCATCCTTGATCATGAGTCTAGTACCTACACCATGTGGTCACACCTCTTCACGACCCATGTTAAGGCTCACAAAGTCCTCCATCATATTGACTCCTCCGTCAATCGCCCTGAAAGTGAAGACGACGATCTCTTCGCTCAACTTGACACCATTGTCCTTCAATGGATCTTCAATACCATCTCCAAAGATCTCTTAACCACCATCCTCAACCCCAAAGACACCTCCTTGGATGCTTGGAAGAAACTTCATAATCTCTTTCAAGACAACAAGTCCACCCGTGCTGTCTATCTCGAGCACGAATTTTCAAGTTGCAAGCTTTCCTCTTTTCCATCGATATCTGCCTATTGTCAGCACATCAAAACCCTGGCTGATCAACTCGAAGCTGTCGACTCCAAACCCAGTGCCACCCGCCTTGTTCTCCAGGTGCTCTCTGGTCTCCCTTCTGAATACAACGCTGCTGCTACTCATATTCAGCAGACGGAACCTCTCCCTACGTTCGAGAAGACTCGGTCTCAACTGATCTTGGAAGAGACTCGCCTTCAACGTCAGACAACCGACGCCGCCAAAGACAAGACGGCGTTGGTCTCATCCAGTGATATCATCGAGCAGCTTGCCCTACAGCCTGGCCGCATCAACGACCAACAAGGACCAAGGGGCGGCGGCGGCCGCGGCAATGGCCGCAGCAATGGGCGCCCGTAGCACTACGATCCCCGCCCCCCCTCTTGGTACCCCAACCCCGGCTACCCTCCTTGGATGCCCTATGGCTACCCCGGTGCATCGTTTCGTGGACCAGCCCCGTATCCCAACCGTCAGCAGGGCTTGTTGGGCCCTACTCCCCGTCCGTCGTCTGATCAGGCTTACCCGACCGATGTGCACAATGCCTTCTCCTCCATGCAGCTGACACCCCCTGACGGCGCTTGGTACATGGACACGGGCGCTACCTCTCATATGACGAACTCCTCAGGTACTCTCTCATCTCTTTCTTTTAAGGGTCCTACTCATTCTATTATCGTCGGCAACGGTGGTCGCCTTGCTACTTCGGGCATTGGCCACACCACACTACCAACCCCTACCAACCCTTTGCACCTTAACAATGTCCTTGTGCCCCCAAACTTGTCAAAAACCTTATCTCTGTCCGTCGGTTCACCGCTGACAATAATGTTTCTCTTGAGTTTGATCCGTTTGGTTTCTCTGTGAAGGATCTTACTACGGGGGTTACTCGCCTGAGATGTAATAGCACCGGGGAGCTCTATCCTGTGTCGTCACCATCACCATCCAGCCCGTCAAGTCCAGTCGCCCTCTCGGCATCATCATCCAGTCTGTGGCATGCACGCCTTGGTCATCCCAGTCCTGCAATTTTAGATTTACTTCGTTCTAAGAGTCTTGTCCAATGTAATAAAGAGCTGCGCTCTAGTTTATGTTCGTCTTGTCAGTTAGGCAAGCATGCCAGACTTCCTTTTCAGCGATCGTTAAACACTACATTTGCACCTTTTGATATTATTCATAGTGATATTTGGACATCTCTTGTGCCTGGCAAGGAGGGTCATAGGTATTACCTTTTGTTTCTGGATGATTATACACATTTCTTATGGGTTTTCCCTTTGCACTTTAAATCTCAAGTGTTCCCTATCTTTGCCAAATTCCACGCTTACATCAAAACACAGTTTAACACCTCTGTCAAGTGTTTCCAATGCGATAATGGCCGTGAATTTGACAACAAAGATTTTCACACTTTCTTTAATACCAATGGGATCTCCTATCGCATGTCTTGCCCTACACCTCTCAACAAAATGGCAAAGCCGAATGAATCATCCGCACCATTACCAATACGATGCGCACTCTCCTTTTCCACGCATCCATTCCCCTCCCTTATTGGCCTTACGCCTTGGCCACCACATGCTACCTCCTCAACATTCTCCCTTCCACCACTCTCAACCATCGCTCACCGTTTCAGGCACTGTATTGCACTTTGCCCATATATGATCACCTTCGTACATTTGGTTGCTTGTGCTTCCCTAATCAGGCATCCACCGCCCCCAACAAGCTTCACCCTCGCTCTACCCCTTGTGTCTTTCTTGGCTACCCGTCCGATCATCGCGGTTATATTTGCCTCGATATCAAGACTCACAGGATCATTCTCTCTCGTCATGTCACCTTTGATGAGTCGCGATTTCCCTTCGCATCTCCCACACCCCCTGTATCGTCGACAGAGTCTGATTCACCATTCCCTCACTTCATTCTTCCCCAGAGCTCTCCCGGTGCTCCTGCGTCTCCCCCTCCCCCACCTCCCTCGCCACCCCCCACCACAAGACCACACACCCGCAGCGTCTCCGGAGTCTTCCGACCCCGTCAGATCGTCTCCATGACCACCGCCCATCACCCCGCTATCCACCGTCCATCACATCGCCAAACACCCTCATCTCCCCTACGTGCGGCGCCCGCCGCAGCCCTGGCGGCGCCCGCCGCACACCCAGCGGCGCCCGCCGCAACCCACTTTGCTGCACCCGCCGCTTCGTACCCCCCTGGCGGCGCCCGCCGCACCTGCACCCGCCGCCCCCGTCCTTCCCGGCTCCCAGACCTCCCTCTCCCCCATCCCCACCTCCCCCAAAACAGCCCTCCTCGACCCGAATTGGCAGGCGGCTATGCTCGACGAATACAGGGCCCTTACAAAGAATGGTACTTGGGTTCTTGTCACGCGCCCTCCAGCGGCGAACGTCGTTCGCTGTATGTGGCTCTTCCGTCACAAGTTCCGCTCTGATGGGACGTTGGAGCGCTATAAAGCACGTCTTGTCGTCAACGGTCGATCCCAGCAGGTAGGTATTGATTGTGATGAGACCTTCAGCCCCGTGGTCAAGCCTGCCACTATCTGGGTGGTATTGAGTTTAGCTCTGTCGCGCAAATGGGCCATTCATCAGCTGGATGTCAAGAACGCTTTTCTGCATGGTCACCTGAATGAGACAGTCTACATGTTTCAGCCGTCGGGATTTACTGATGCCGATCGTCCTAAGCACGTTTGTCTCCTGAAGCGCTCTCTGTATGGTCTGAAACAGGCTCCACGAGCTTGGTTCCAGCGCTTTGCTTCTCATTTGCTCCGCTTGGGTTTCATTGGCAGCCGCTCAGATTTGTCCCTGTTCATCTATCACAGAGGCTCCGACATGGCATTTCTGCTACTATATGTTGACGACATCATTCTCACCGCCTCTTCTGATGCTCTTCGGACGTCGATTATTTCACGGCTAAGTGCTGAATTCGCTATGTCAGATTTGGGCCAGTTGTCTTACTTCTTGGGGGTTGCTGTTCAGCGGCATGCGTCTGGGCTTTTCCTCTCACAGAGTAAGTATGCTGCTGAAATTGTTGCTCGGGCTAACATGAGTAACTGCAATCCGGTCGCCACCCCTGTTGATACATCCAACAAGCTCAGCGCTCACTCTGGTCCTTTGGTTGATGATCCGACATTATATAGGAGCCTTGCTGGTGCTCTTCAGTATCTCACCTTCACCAGACCTGATATCAGTTACGCCATTCAGCAGATCTGCTTGTTTATGCATGCACCCAGGGAACCCCACTTTCATGCCTTAAAGCGGATCATTCGGTACATCAGCGGCACACTCGAGCTCGGCACCACGATCACTCCTTCCTCTAAGCTTGACCTTGTTGCATACACTGATACGGATTGGGGTGGTTGTCCTGACACGCGTCGCTCCACGTCTGGTTACTGTGTCTTCCTCAATGACACCCTTGTGTCGTGGTCGGCCAAGCGTCAGTCCGTCGTGTCTCGCTCCAGCGCTGAAGCCGAATACAGGTGCGTTGCCAACGTTGTCTCTGAGTGCTCTTGGCTCCGCAATCTCCTACTTGAGCTCCGCTGCCCTCTTATGAAGGCCACTCTGGTCTACACTGATAACATTTCGGTAGTCTATCTGCCTAGCAACCCGGTCCAACATCAACGCACAAAGCACATTGAGCTTGATCTCCACTTCGTCAGGGACAAGGTTGCCATAGGACATGTTCGCGTTCTCCATGTCCCGTCCTCATATCAGTACGCTGATATTTTCACCAAGGGTACCTAGACAGTTGTTCATTGATTTTCGCTCCAGTCTCACTGTACGAGCCCCTCCAGGTTCGACTGCGGGGGTTTGATAGATTACATAGGTCTTAATATTGTATAGTGGGCTAAAAGCCCATTAAGGTCCAATACCTTTGTAACCTATATATATGTTATATCAATGAATGGAAACCTAAGGAGGACATTACAATCAATCTCATGATCTCACAGAAGGAATTTATTGTACCCTTCTAGCTATAATATAATTATAAGGTTAGCAGATTGTTGAAGAATAAGTAGACTGTACGTTGAAGTAATTTTTGTTGTGGCAACGTTTGAGTTTAAAATTCGGTTCAATTATGTTAAAATCGAATCGAAAACAAACCAAATCGGCAAATAACTAAACCAAACCTAACGCTTTCGGTTTGAAATTTTGAGATTTTCGATTTCGGTTCGGTTAGATTCTAGACCGATGCACAGCCCTAGCTGCAACACATCAGCCCACCCATAGATCCGTCCCTGCTTATATCACTCTTTTTATGAGCGCAATATATCACTTTCTATTGTTTAAATCAATACCCATGACTATAATGTATAAAAAAAGGCATTTTTTAAGGTATATGCGGTATAGACAATAAAATCAAATTTGAATTAATCTTTTGTATGCCGTGTAATTTGCAACTTTATACTCCTAATGCCATCCTTTTAATATACGACATGTGTATAGAACCCAAACTAATACGTGTTAAATAACTATATGTATGATGAGTTGAATTGAATAAGCTATTAAAATTTTCATTTTTAAATTCTGAGAGTGTTCGATTAGAGTTATGATACTCTTAAATTAGTTAGAAAGCACTTACAGTTTACGAAGTAGTAATAGCAATTACTACATATAATGAAATAATAAAAACCAAATACACAACTTTTTAATAGTAAATAGATGATTACCATACAAATGAATTGAGTTTGGGATAAGAAAGAATTTGGAGGAGGGAAGCAATTTCAATTAGTCAAAAGTCAGCGGAGAGCCCCGCCTTTGTAAGTTAAATTAGTAGTGTAGTGTGGAAGGCCTAAAAATAATACTACTAGTATGGACCAACCGATACCCCATAACCTAACCTTTAGGTGGGCCGAATCTTTCCAGTTTTCATTTCGTTTTCCCACTCTCTCTCTAAATATAAGGTAGATAAAATCACTCATTTAGTATTGGTTTTTTTAAACTAACCATTTGCTAATTTTAAAATTATATTAAATTGCCCGTTAAATATGATTTGTTATCAAAACATCAATAAAAATGACTTAGGGCCTGTTTGGTAGTAGCTTTTAATAGCGTGAGATAGAGCGTGAGATAGAGCGTGAGAGAGAACGCTCTCCATAACCTTGTTTGGCGGGCACCAGCGTTTTCAGAAACGCTATGCGTTCATCTCCTTAGGACCCTTTGGAAGGGTTTTCTCGGCCGCTCCAATCCGGAAGCGTTCGATTAAATTTGGATGAGCGTTCCCCACGGTGAAGCCCTCTCCTCTCATCAATTCCTCTCCTCTCGACAATCTTCGTTTTCGTCTTCACAGAAGCTTTTGCAATCGATTCCATGAGAGTTCCACGACAACAAACTTCGATCTCGCGGTAAGGTTTGCAAGCTTTGCAATCGATCGATTTCTCAGCTTGCTTGTGAAAAAAACTGATATCCACTTCCTTTTGTTGATAGAAGCTCTTCACAGGTTCCATTTCGCTTTCTCCACCAAGCAATTTCGCTTTCACGTTCTTCAGGTAATAGCGAAATTCCTCTTTCTCGCTCTCTGTTGCGCACTTGATGCAATTTCGATTTGCATTAACCCTAAATTTCGAATTACATAAAACCCTGGTTTTCTGGGGTTTACTTGCTTTGTGAGTTCATTTCTGTATTCTGAGATTGTAGTTCATTCCATTAATCTATTATCTATCCCTAGTTTAATTTGAACTTTGAACTTCATTCAACCGAAATGAAATTTCCAATCTCCATCTATTAAACACAAATGGATTGCTGATTTCAATTGCTGCTTGATGTTATGTTGATCAAGGAGTTCCTAGTCTTTTAATATGTACTGTATGTTCCAAGCTCCTAATGGTGAGACAGAAATGCATATGTGATTTATAGGGTTAAGTTGCTTGATGAGTTCCCACTGACCCACTAGATGGATACATTCAATTCACTATTGTACTATGAGATTGCTGTTCACTTTCTGAGTTGATAGTTTGTTGGCATTGAGTGTTGGTATGGTTTGGTTTTGTTCTCTTTCTTGTTCTCCATTTCACTTTCTCATCTAAATGATATGAGGACTGTTTGAGCTAAAACCTTTGAACTAATTCCATTGATAAGTTCCATCGATCTGTATGATATACATCTATGATCTACATCTAAATTATAGGAGTACTATTATAGTTAAATGCATACCTCTTGTTACTGCATTCCTTTTCTGCTGCTGGCATTTGTATTTTGTCCATGAAAGTTAAATCAATTTTGATATGTGGTTATGATTGCAAGTGAGCTGGGAGATTGTTTAAAAACAGATTTCTGTAAAAATCAGAATGTGATTTCTGTAAAAACAGATTGCCTTGTTACAGCTATCTATTGCATACTTGTATAATCATGTTACAAAAATCTGTTTTTACATATTTCTGTAAAAATATGTTTTTACAGATTTCTGTAAAAATCTGTTTTTACAGATTTCTGTAAAAATATGTTTTCACAGATTTCTGTGAGTAGCAGCAACAACATGATGTTGTATAACATCTTTAAATCAGTCCTAAACCTAGGTTTCTTATCGCCTTCATCCCAAGGCTGGTCATACTTCCTGTTTTTTTCCCAGATTACTTATTACAGATTAGTTCTTTTTTCATTCATGTTTTCATTCAATCTTCCCTACTAAATGCTGCCATTTCTGGATGAATGCTATTACAGATTAGTTTTTTCTTTTTGCTTTGTAATTTTTTAATTGTTCGGTATGTCAATGCTAGCAACATAAAAGTAGATGGATGCAAGTTCCAAAGGGTCCAATTTTATTTGGACTAAAGCAACTATGAAGATCTTAATTGATGTTTGCCTCAAATATCGACAAAAATATGGGCGTAACCAAATGTTTCAATGGCCGCATATTCTAAAAGATTTTGAGAAAGTTTCTGGGAAAAAAGCCAATCAAAATTCCATGAAGAACAAGTATGACAACATGAAGAAAGAGTATTCTGCATGGATGTCGTTACATTCTGAAACTGGCCTAGGTTGGAATGCGAGCACAAGAACTATTATTGCTGATGATGCTTGGTGGGATAAAAAAATTAAGGTAAGTGTTTAGTATCTATTATCTATCAATACGTGTTTTGTGATTACATCAGTATGTGTTAAATTATTAGTTGCATATATCTTTCTACTTATTTCTTAGTATAATGATGTGAATTAAGTTTAGATACAAACTGAATCCTTGTTACTGGATACAAACTACTAGCTAGGTGTAGTCTACAAAGCCATCAAGTCCATTTTCTCTTCTTGTTACTGGATAAACTGAATCCTTGGAACCGATCTCAGTTGGTATCTATTTTTGCATCCTTTTAGATACAAACTACAATTCCTTTAATCTTCCGTCAGGCCACATATAGCAATGAATCCTTCAGGCTCTATGTGCAACTCAGCTGCTCATAAGTCCTTTCTCATTATACTATTATTTTAGTTTTTATTTCTGTTTTCTTTTATTGTTAAAACAACTAGGTGTAGTCTCTCTATGTTAACACTAATTCTCATTGTTATTTTTACTCTATGATGACTTTTACAGGAAAACCAAAACTGCAAAAAATATCGTACTAACCCTTTACCAGCTGATATTGAGGATTGGTGGGCCCAACTTTTTGGGGATAATGTGGCTACTGGTGAATATTGTGTTGCACCTTCAATGGATCCTATTGAAGGAATCGATGCTGAAGAAGGGGGAGTGGTTCAAGAGGAAACGGCAGACTCCCTTGAAGATTACAGTTTTACAGATTTATATCATATCATGAATGAAGGAATTGAGCAAGCTCACACCCAGCGCACACAACCTGCTCCCTCTCTGCACACACAAGCCTCTGCTCCCAGCCAGCATACACAAGCCCCTGCTCCCAGCCAGAACACACAAGGCCCTGCTTCCACCCAAGCCACTACTTCAAATTCTAAGAAGGGTCAGAAGCTCATGAAGCGGAAAAGAAGACAATCAGAGGGATCCCTCAAGTTAGCGCAACACCGTGAGAGGGTTGAAGTTGTTAGCTCTGAGACTTTGGCCATGATTGGCTCCATAACAACTTCAAGTGTTAACCAGCGCCATGCATCTGAAAACCAACTTGTGGAAGCATTGCGTCTGCTAGATAAAATGGCGGATGAAGGGTATTTGACTCCTGCATCACCTATGTGGTGCTTTGCTGCAGAGAAGATTACAGATGACAAATCAAGGGTGTTGTTTCTTAACATGCGTGATGATGCAACTAGGCTTGCTTGGATTCAATGGGCATATGCAAAGCAAGGCTGATGGGGATGGCAAATTGAGTGTTATAATGACTTTTTTTTAGCATTTTTAATTTCATGTTTCTTTTGTTTGGATTTCGGATTTATGTGGTTTTTGTTTCAATGGTACATTTATGAATCAAGGGTGTTGTGCTTAAGAATGTTTCTTGTTTTGATCCTATGTTTAAATAAAGTTGAAGTTACTATGCTCTAAATTTCTTATTGCTTTCATACTTATTCATATATCTTTAAATAAAGTTGAAGTTACGATCATGTGTTTGTTTATTATATCTTTAAATACGGTTCAAGTTATTTATTACTTTCATATATCTTGTTGTTTAGGTGAACCAACAACTATGGATGTTAAAGAAGTGTTGAAGATACTTTTGCTCGTGCTTAAACATTTGAAGACAAGTTCAAGTTGTGTTGCTAGCCATTACTATACCCATATCTACAAGGTTCCATGCATGACATCAAAGCAAATCGGTGCTCAATGGATGAAGGAGGTGCTATTTGGAAATCAGTCACGCCCCGTTGATGCTTTTCGTATGGATACCCAATTGTTTATGAGACTACATCAAGATTTAGTAGAAAATTATGGATTGACATCGGGTAATATATCAACTTTTGAAAAGCTTGGTATTTTTTTATATACCCTTGCCTTGGGATTGTCAAATCGAGCTATGGCAGAGCGCTTCCAACATTCGGGTGAGACAATTAGTAGAGCCTTCCATGATGTGTTATATGCTATATGTGGACAATCTAGAGGTCAAGCCGGATTTGCACGTGATATGATCAGACCTATGGACCCAACTTTCTCTAGTATTCCATCTAAAATACAACAAAATGCTAGGTACATGCCATTCCAGGTAAGTTTCTTTGATGGCTATTGCTTTGTATGCTACTACTGCTTTGCTTTTATCCTGCTGCTTTGCTTTGTATGACATTGACAAGGTTGAAAGGTTGAATCTGTCTTACTGATTGCATTTGATTCCACTTTATGAAAAGGATGGAAAAAATATGTCTTGCTTTCACTTTATATGCATATAAATTCATAACCCTTGAAATCTGCTAGTTGAAAGCTAGGGAGATTTGGTTCTTTTGAGTCTGTTTGGATGACCATGCCTTTCAAACTTTATTATCTTAACCTGAAAACTGTTGAGAAGTTTTCAACCTCATTTTTACAGCTAATGTGAACTACAATTCACTATCAGATGCTGCAAGAAAATAGAAAACAGATTTTACAGAAAACTGATTTTACAGAAAACAGATTTTGAGAAAATCTGTTTTTACATAAAACAGATTTTGAGAAAATCTGTTTTTACATAAAACTGATTTTACAGCTTGTGCTCAAAATTTCTTGCATTTCTTTTACAGAATGCTATTGGATGCATAGATGGTACCCACATCGATGCCTGCATTCCATAGAAGGGAACAACGACTTTTAGAAACAGAAAATGTGTGAATACCTTCAATGTAATGGCAACTTGTGACTTTGATATGCGCTTTACATTTGTATGCGCCGGATGGGAAGGTAGCGCACATGATTCTAAAGTCTTCAACCATGCGTTGGTGACACCATCTCTCAACTTTCCTCACCCACCTCAAGGTACTCCAAACTATAAAGCTAGTACTTTTATTTGCTTTTTAAATTCAATTTGTTTAACTATCTAATTGGTATTAGGGAAGTACTATTTGGTAGATAAAGGTTATCCCGAGAAGGATGGTTATCTTGTACCATATTCCAATACTAGATACCATGAAGCGCAGTTTGAGAATGAAGAACCAGAAAATTATCAAGAGGCTTTCAATCGATGTCATTCTTCCTTGAGAAGTTGCATTGAAAGATGTTTTGGAGTTCTAAAAGCAATGTGGAAGATATTGAAGAGAATGCCAAAATTTGACATCCCAACACAGGTACAAATTATTATTGCAACACAAGTTCAATAATTTTTCTTATTATAATGAATCTAATTTAAAGATTATGCATTACTATATTAGAACTTTTTCTGACAGTTCAGGGCACTCTTATAGCTAGCTCTAATTTGACATCCCAACACAGTTTAGCCTCTTTATATCAACATTTCTGAATGCTTTGTATGCTGCTGCTTTGTCTAGAGTATGTTGCTTTGTCTAGAACCAGATTCATTGATCTTCACAGCTCCCCCTTCAGAACTAGAACCATCATTTTGCATATCTTCCATTCCCTTCAAAATCATGTAAATGAGAAGTGGAATGCCTCAAGAAATCATATCAAATGTTCTTTCCTTCATGTAGCAGTATAGATAATGGAAAATGCTAGTGATAACAGGGCTCTGGTTATATAAAGAACACTAGGTATGAGCAAGAAAAAATGCTTGAAATGCAAAAATATCATTTAGTAAATGGAACTCCTAGGATTATGACAGCAACTACCCTCCCTTATCTATATGCTTGATTTCCTGCTGTGTGTGGTTGTCTAGAATATAAACACACAGTTTCCCTGGTGTGTGTGGTTGTCCAGAATGCACCAGCTGGTGCCATTTCGCAGAACCCATATCTGCTTTCTTTCGGATTTCTGAACCTCAATAGCAGCAGCTGGTGCCTTCTGTTTACCTTTACTTTCCTAGTTTTGCCTTAGTTTTGGTCTTTCGGTTATATGTTCATTGAGAAATCTGTTTATGATGTCATATGCATGGAACCTTTCGGTTATATGTTCATTGAGAAATCTGTTTTTACATTCAAAGGTACAAATTATTATTGCAACATTTGCCTTGCACAATTACATTCGAATGTACTCTAATGGAGTTTCTGAGGAAGAGAAAGACGGTGGCTCCGACAATGAAGGCGCTGAACATGAGCCACTCCCAAATTCATCTTCAAACTTGGGAGAAGAAGAGTCTCATTCCATTCGGGCGGTTCGAGATGAGATTGCTAATATGATATGGAGTACATATTGATTGAGGACTTGGGCCATAGTGCAATGCTCTTACTAAGATAGCATACACTTCAATTAGGTGTAGGCCAAACAAAGGTATCAAGATACATTTGAAAGTAATGTTTCTGCTATACAAGTACATGTCTTGCCTTCAATGTTTACTGATCCCACAATTGAGTTCACACAGATTTTTGGTTGATTCTTTTGGTTGGTTGATAGTTGAATTACATCTTTAAGATCGAGCATGAGATTCACTTGGAGATATATAGCTAGCTTAAGATTCACTTGTTAGATATATATATATATATATATATATATATATATATATATATATATATATATATATATATATATATATATATATATATATTTAGAATGTATGATTTTGGCTCGCAATTGACAAAATGAACATAACAAGAAAAAACGAGCATAACAAGCAAAACGAGCAAACGAGCTCAAATTCGAGCTCAAGCTCGAGCTTGTCTAATTACTCGCAAGTCGAATATGATCACAAAACCAAGCTTGTTAGAAAAAATCACCCCTATTGACAATGTATAATTTTGACTTTATAGCCCGGACTTGTTGCTAGGCTATAAAGTCGTGTAATTTTTCTCTTTTATAAAGGAACTTTATAGCCCGGGCCAAATATGACCGGACTCCGGACTCTAAAGTCATACATCAAATAAAATAGATCCATTTTGGTAATTTGACAATTTAATCTCCAAAAAGCTTGGATAATCAAAGGCATGCCAAACAAGATGTTCAATTTTAAGCTAGATTATAATTTTGAGCTAGATTACAATTTTTATCTAGATTACAATATTAAGCTAGATTATAATCTTAAGCTAAGGGCATGCCAAACATGCCCTTATTTATTCAATCAAATTTTCTTTTCATAACAATTGAAGCACCTTAAACTTTTGATTTTCCAAAAATAAAAATAATTCCTTATCCCACCATTATAATTAATACACCAATAAAACCTTGGATTCGGTAATTTTTAGTAAATATGCATCTAGTATGTATAAATGTGAAAGTTCAATCCCTCAAAAAAAAAGTGTATAGGCCATTTACAATATATTTTATAAAAACATTTTGACATATTTTTATCATGGGTGGTAATTTGTTAACAAAGTCTATTTAATGAATGATTTTATGTAATTTTTAATTTAGCAAATGGTTAAGTGAAAAACTTAGGCGGATGTCAATATCTTGATATCTAAATATCAAGATATTGATCGATACTGATATCGATATCGGTATCAAGATATCGATATGGGTTGATATCTCCATAAAAAACCAGTATATCAAATAGGCACAAACACTAAATATCGATATCACTTAATATGATGTTTGATATCTAGTGTTTGGTATAGATGTGTATCGATATTCCTTGATATCTGGGCCTGTTTAATATACTTATTTTGAGTGAGATATTACTTGATATCAATATGTGAATACCATACAACACGTTAATGTTTAGTGGGTGGTTTATGTAATTTACCCATATATACACACACAAACACACACACACACAGAGAGAGAGAGAGAGAGAGAGAGAGAGAGAGAGAGAGAGAGAGAGAGAGAGAGAGAGAGAGAGAGAGAGAGAGAGAGAGACGGTGTACTCAACCCTTAACGTGTATCATGTGAGCAAATCAGGATCATTGATTGAATGGAATGAAAGGCTGGGATTAATAGACAATTTTAGCTTTTTTTAAATCTAAAAATCAGTAGGATCCACATATTTTATTTCCCAATTGCTTAATTGGGGGTGTGTGTGGTGCACTCTCTTTAAATTATTCGATGGTATATCTTGATTGTTCGATCGTATCAACAGATAATGCAATGGTATCGACTGATTATGCGACGGTATCTGAATGTTTATTCGGTGGCATATGTATGATTATTCGCTTGTATATGAGTCATTATCGCTGGATGATATCATTGGATTATTCGTTGGTATCGCTGGATTATTCAATTCTATTGATTGATTATTCGATGGTGCTACAATAATATTCGGTTACTTATATCATTTTACCAAATAACTAAAATTTATTCGATGCTATTAATGGATTATTCGATGATATCACTTGATTATTCGATAGTATCGAATAATTCATATTTCTCCCCTAATATCTCTTTCAATCAAGCAAACAAAAAAGATTTCAACTAATCACAAACCCTATACTACAAATCCACATCCAGTGAACCTCCCGACAACAAATCCACCAATCACCACCACCGGAAAAACTCCCCACTGCAGATCCACCACTAGGGAAAACCTCCCGCCTTCAAATCTGCCACCAAGGATTCGCCCATGGCTTCCTCGTCGGTGCCCAGATCTGTGAATAGGGTAAGAAGAACGGGACTAAACCTGCAACATGAAACGCCGCCACTGGCCAGGATTGCAAATCCACCAGTCACCACCACTGGAAAAACTCCCAACTGCACATCCATCGCCGACCGCCTTCGCTTCCCTCATCGCCGACCGCCTTCGCTTCCGCCATCTATCTCCTCTGACTTCTGCCATATCCTTTGCCGCCCAATCGAAAGGGCTCACCTTTGATCACTCACTACTAGAATTATGTTAATAGACATCACATTATTTACATCGTTCAGATATACACATGATGTTAAATAGATTTATCACATCGGTTTAAAAATTTTCGATGTCATTGATATAATATATATCAGTTTAACTTGTTAGACAACGTTAAAAATCATTTTTAAAAATACCCACAAGGCGCGGAATACACTTAGTGAAATTCTACCGAAATAAAAGCGGTAAAGATACCGCCATATCCCAAAACACTTTGCCAAATTTTTTGAAAGTTCGATTTTCAACTTAAAAAAAAATCCCAGCCCTTGAAAAAATAAGTTTCCGATTAACCTCATTTGCTCATACTCAACCTCCCTGGCTCGTACTTTCACTCTCACCATCGATGGAAGCCAGATCCCTACTCAGGCGTCCTTCTTCCATGCCATCTCCGGCTTCCTCTATCTTCTTCTCCGGTATCTCCCATTCTCGCTCCTCGATCCGTTCTCCGATTGTGCTGTCATCCTGGCTCTCTTTCTCTCTCGCTCCCGCTCTCTCTCTCTCTCTCTCTCTCTCTCTCTCTCTCTCTCTCTCTCTCTCTCTCTCTCTCTCTCTCTCTCTCTCTCTCTCTTGAGATCTGAGATACGAGCATAGATCTGTCGCTGTTGCTAGCTATTTCGAAGGTTTCTCTATGGCTCCCTCTCGATCTCTTTCCCTTCTAGTTCCAGATCCCTTTCCCTTCCAATTTCAGATCTAGGAGCTTTCTCTATGGCTCCCTCTCGATCTCCCTATCTGTTGCTCGCTCTTTCGAAGGTTAGGGTTTATAAACTCGTCGTCGACCAGGTGACGGAAGCCGGTGCCACTGTGTGATGAACTTGTGAAGTCTGAACTCTCGAAGGTTAGGTTTCTGGACTTTTGAAGGTTAGGCTCGCTTTCTCTACGGTTCCCTCTAGGTTTCTGAACTCTCGAAGGTTAGGGTTTCTAAAAATCTCGAAGGTTAGGCTCGCTTTCTATAAGGCTCCATCTAGGAGCTTTGTAGTCCCTTTTTTGGGGTATCTTCGAACATTGCAGCTCCAATCCGTTATCATTTTCTATATTGCCAGTGTGTGATGAGCTTGTGAAGTCTCAATGCCATTCTTCTACTGGTACAACCTTTCCAAACAAAGGAAAAGACAAGAATACATTAGAAAGGTACGCATTTTCCGTTTTTATTCAATACTGATGTTTGGTGATGCTTTATCTTTTTATGATGCAGAAATAAGCGGAATATGTTGTTCTCATTATTGAAAGGATACAAGTTTGATCGAAATTAACAAATCATTTTGAGTCGAACATTTGATTTTATTGTAGGATAGGTACTTTAGCTCTATCATAGTTATCTGGATACATTAGTAGAGGTTTCGAAGGTAACAATTTAATTTTTTTTTCTTTGAATTTTAGTTCCTTATCTCATTATTGCTTTCTGCCTCTAGATGAAGGTTTATGCAACTTAACTTGGTTTGCGATGAAGGTTTATCTCATTATTACTTCTTAGAATTTTAGTTTCTTATCTCATTAGTAGAGGTTTATCTCATTATTGCTTTCTATCTCTTTAGTGCATTGTAAGCATGTCTCGATTAGACCATTGCAGTTTCTAAATGTTAGAATTTGAAACACCATATTGAATGGAGTACAATATCAAGTAAGAGATCAAACAAATAAGTGAAATAATTCTTTAAATAAGTGTGCACTGGATGGTCTATGACTCTTATGTTGTTATATTGTGTGTTGTATTTTTCCTATTATCCCTTCCTTAGTTTGGTTCCCCATCATACTTCTGTCTTCTTTGCTTATATGAGATATGGTGCTTAGTCATTATGTTCCCGATGATGGAATTCCGGTAGCTAGTCATTCACTTGCTTAACACCATATTGAATGGAGTACAATATCAAGTAAGAGATCGAACAAATAAGTGAAATAATTCTTTAAATAAGTGTGCACTGGATGGTCTATGACTCTTATGTTGTTATATTGTATGGACAGTTGATGTATCAAGCATGACTTCTCTGGTTAACTTGAATCGACATATGGTTCTTGCATTTGCTTTATTTCACTGTGGATAAGATGACTTCTCTTATGAGTCAGGATATTCATAATATGATTGTTTTATCAATAATCAGTGAAGCACAAAGTGATTGCTCTGTTGATTGTGGCATAATTTGTCTCTTCCTTGCGGATCTTCTCGGGCAACCTTGATGATTCAGCATATTGTTTTTGGTTTCTCTTTTCTCTAGTCCTAAAAAAATGTTGTGTTGTCTTAGCAGAATCCAGTGTTGAGGCATCTGA
Organism: Persicaria tinctoria; assembly: GCA_037127255.1. NCBI lineage: Eukaryota > Viridiplantae > Streptophyta > Magnoliopsida > Caryophyllales > Polygonaceae > Persicaria > Persicaria tinctoria. The sequence goes on along the minus strand of JBANSL010000004.1, from coordinate 69,045,949 downwards.
AGGGAGAAAGGGACGTTGTTGTTCAACAAACACAGCAACTCCGACAGGAACTTGTGAGTATCTGTAGCCTATACCCTTTTCGTATTTGAATTATATGCACTTTATCAAGCCTTGAATGTAAAACATCATCCAGATTTCGAATAAAAGCTTTTTGAGGAGCAATAACCATGGATAGTAAACCTTGTTAGAGTTAGGTGAAGGATTTTCAGTGAGAAAGAATGAGAGGAAGGTAGGCAGATAGAGACCACTTTTAGATTCTTTTGGTAGCTTAAGGTGACCATACTTTCCTAGGATGACAGAACCTATTCTACTGAAATTACTTGAGATTAAGGATCTAGCCTTGTCCTCTGGCTATACTGCTATACGACTCTTCCAGTGCTGAAATATATTTCACTGCATTCTTCAGGTGTCATATTAAAGTTGAAAAAGTATTTTTTAAGTTCCTAGCATGCACCCATATATTTATAAAAAAAATCCTAGCATGCGACCATTCGAAAAAATGTTCCTAGCGTGACAAAAGTTGAAGTAGAGCAGCAGTAACTGAAACCACACTAACACTGACACAGGTGCAGGATCACTTCTTTCTTCTTATTCTTATGCATAGCTACCCGTCTCATGCCCTCCTTTGAGCTTTGAACAAATATTGTTCACCTCCAGCCACCTCATAATCCTTTCCAGAACAGTATCGATTTTCATGGTTACATAATAACGTTAGAAAACATTTAAGCTTTTGAACTCCAACATATTGAGTATTCAAACTGACTAAAAGCTTTTCTGCAACTGATTTGACTTATTTATGCTATAAATTAAGACATGGCCATCAGCCCATTACTAGAGCCTCGAGGGATCTGAATTGTGCAACTTAAGTTAATGCATTGTTTTCTTAGCATTGCTTACAGAAATGTTTGTTGTTGCAGGTACCCATTTTGATCAGTGACAATGTATAGAACGAGTCTAGCTGGTTGGTTTAAGAGGGGACATTAAAATACTAAGATAAAGCTCATTTATTTATAACATTTGCTTTTTTTTATATTTTCATTTGGGAGCTTTTCTTATGGTAGTAGTTTTATTTAGTTGTTTATTTACATGTTTTTTTTTCTGCAGCCATCTTTCTTGGACACCAAAGACCTTGCTTCCATTAATTTGTGGATGAACAATACTCACTCTAGCTCGAGCACTCACTATGATCCACATCACAACCTACTGAAATGAAGGAGCTTTAGACCGCATTCAGGGTAAATCTATTTTTTAGAGAAATTTGGCACTTTGTTTTTCAGTTTAAGTTCGCTTGATTTTTCTGTATGAACCTTTGTTTTGATGCTAAACAGGGTAGTTCAATAGAAGTTTTAGTCCTGGTTTAACAACTAAATTCATGAAAAAAGACTGCTTGATATGAGATTTCGGATGTATATCTAGGGAAATTTCTTTGTCACAAGGATGGTCATTCACTGTGCCCCTTGTTGCTATAAAGCTTGCTTTTTAGGATATTATATTCGACTAGCTCTATTATCCCGAAGTAACAAGCCTCAAAATCATCATGCCATCCTCATTCTTGAGCAAGGTGTGTGATGACTAGAGATGGCATACATAAATGTTCATGGGCCACTTATTTTCAATATGTAGCTTATTGACGATCGAATAAAAAACGTCCTTGTGGAGATGAGTTCCTGTTTTCCTTGAAGCTGTTGGGGTTGAGTGGACAAATATGAGATTTGTTTGTGAAAAATGCTATTGCCACCAGAATATAATCGGTATTGGCCAGTTCTCTAAAACAATCCTAGTGTTTTTACTTTGAGAACATCATTTGTAGGTATTTTGGCTTCATTTTGGGAGATATTTTGCCAGCGGGCCAATGGTAAGTTCTTAGCCTAGACAATATATTCATATGATGATTTGATTTAGTATAGAAAAACATACAAAAGCTATAATGGCTTTGCAGGAAAGGGATGATTATGCATTAGAGTTAGCTATGGGCGATGAATACGGTGCTCTCAAGCCATAATCTTGGATGGCGGCTTCTGTAAGTTGGAACATTAGCCATGATTTGCAGCTGCACCTTTGTGATTTTCTTGGAGAAGACTTTGCTGAATTGTTGTGTACATGGGACAATTTCCTTCCACCTTGGACTTATTTGTATTGGGGCATAATGAAAACATCTTTATATGTTTTGTAGCATCATGTAAAAAGACTAGCAACTTAATAATGCATCATGGAAATTGTAATAAGCATTGGATTTGAATCTATTTGATAATGCATCAGGGATTTGATACTATTTTGATTATTTGAGTATATTAATGGATACAAACAGGAAATGGGACGTCATATAATAGAATAAAAAGTGATTTAAAAATGTATTAAAGCACAACAGAACAACTAATAAAATCGATGTCTTTTGGGAAATTATACATTGTTATACATAAAAAAAACGATGTTCTAATTTTTTTAGACATCGTTTGTTTAAAATATACCGATTTAAATATATACATATAACATTGTCTTTATAAATATTGAATGTTTTATATTGTTTTTTAAAAGAAATAACAAGACAAAATACAAAGGGAAAATTAATAAACACAAAATGAATTAGATATAACTGATGTAAATAAATTAATACAACATTGCTTTCAGAAAAAATATCGATGTTAATCTGAACTTTTGTATTGCTCTACACACCTTCAGATAACTAGAAATGCAAAATAATAATGGTTTAATATTAGGTGAATCAATCCAAATGTAAGTATATTCATGCATTTAAGTCGATATTTTAAAGAAAAAAGACGTTATAAATTATTATAGACATCGGCTATAAACCGATGTGGAAAAGTTGGGATTTTTAACACCACCCACTAACACGTCGACTTTTTTTTTTTTATTAACATCGGTTTATACCCGATGTCTATGAACAGAATTCTAGTAGTGACTCTCACCGCCATCCTCGACTGCCTTCACTCCCACCATCAATCTCCTTTGACTTGCATCGTCGACCGCCTTCGCTTCCACCATCGCCGACCGCCTTCGCTTCCGCCATCGCCGACCGCTTTCACTTCCGCCGCCACCAAATCCATTTTCTCTCTTGAAACTGGTTCTCTCTTTCAATGTAGTACCACCAACACAGTTCCGCTGATGGCTTGTTGAAGTAATGCTCCCAAGGATCTACATATTCACCAAAATCCACAAAAGTGTAAGAAATATCATTACCTTGCTCGGGAGCCATAGAAATCGGCTCGGGACTTGATTCCCTAATTGATGACTTGGGGATGATTTCTATGGGTGGAGTAGGTGCCAAAATACATGGTTCCTCAAGTGTGCACTCATGAGACTCCATGTCAAGGGGCATCGGGCTCTCTTCTCCATCTTCGAATGAACCATGGGTACTTGCGTCTTGGCTTTCCTCATGTATCACGCCCGCCATTGGTTTGAAAGGTAAGGGTGTGGATGCCAACATGTATTCTTCTTCCACCTTTGCCATGTCACCCACACAAAGGAAAATATCCCACAATTCCGGCCAATCCAAACCATAAAAGCCTTCGTTTTTCAAATATTGGGCGAATTTTCGTATCTCGGGAAGCATGCCATCTTGAACGCAAAGTACTTGTTCTTTCACATCATCTTGGATACTCCGTGAAGCACGGTCATCCACTAAATCTTTCACTCTTGCGAGGTAATGGTGAAAGTATTCTCCTTGGTATTGCCATAACTCCAACATCTTGAAATATTAGTAATTAGGGTGTCGTGAACCGTAAGATAGGTCCACGACGGGATTAGATATATATACAAATATTAATAAATACACAAAACAAAGAAATAAACTTGATTCCCCGGCAACGGCGCCAATTTGACGGAGGGAAAGTCGTTGATTCACCTCGCCAAAAATAAATCCCAAACGAACAAACTAGTATAGTATGCAAGTAAGGGGTCGAACCCTACTGAATCAAGTATTTCTAAATATTGTGTATTTATCAATATAAAAGAAAAGATTTTTATGAATGAAAATAAAAGAAAATAATATTGACAAAAGAAAATAAAGGATAGAAGAAAAGCGTTTCCACCTACAAGTTCTCGACATTGGTTGGTTTTATTGATCATCGAATCCTTTTCAAGTTATTATCTTTTTCCTACGAATTCCTCTCGTCTTGGTTTATATAGATTAAAAGTCCTACGAGTCCAATTAATCCCTTACATCTCAATGCAACCTTAACACGGTCAAGATTTAACAAAGAGATAGCAAATAGTCCCAAGAACTTGAGCATATAAATAACACCAATTAAACACGGTAAATCAATGTTTAAGATATATGTCAACTCCCTACACAATCATGCTTCAAACACGGAATCCACAATCTTATGCGTGCTACTACGGAAATAACACAAATACGAAAGTATTAAATCCTAGCATGAAATCAATATTATCAAGGTCGCGAGTCAAGATAACATCAATAACATAATCAATATCGCACAAAGAAGTTGAAAGAATTAAAGAGGAAAAATAACTTGAATTAGAAACTCACAAACCACCAACCAAGTCTCGAAAGTGTAGGCGGAAACTACAAAATTAGCCAAACATGGCTTACCTAAACTTTATTCTCTTTAATGGTGATTTCTCTACTTGGAATTAATTTTTAAAAACTTAAGCCTAAAACATCCTATTTATAAGTCTAATGTCTTCCATAAATAAGGTAAAAGATAGATAAACTAGATAGAAACTTCCTAAACAAACTAGATAGAAGATAGACTTTCCAAATTTAATTCAGCGTCAAATTCCGCTGGCAGCGAAAATTTCCGCTGGCAGCGAATGGCGTCAATCAAGCTCCTGTTGGATTTTCGCTACCACACTCGCTGGCAGCGAATGTCCATGCCTTAGAAAATTTTCAGCTTCTTCGGTTCCGCTTCCGCGAGTCCACCCTTCCGCTGCCGCGAGAGTCTCCATTCGCTGCCGCGAAAGCTTACATCCACTGCAGCGAATCCGGTCGTCCGCTGGCAGAGACTCCATTCGCTGGCAGCGAGTTTCCTTTCGCTGGCAGCGAGTCATGCTGCTCCTGGACATGCTTCCGCTGACTCCAGTCGCTGGCAGCGAGATGCCATTCCCTGGCAGCGACTCATGCTCAGGCCGGCCACCTTCTCGCACATGTTGTTGCTGACTTGATTCGCTGCAGTGGAAAGGCATTCGCTGGCAGCGAAAATCGAACAGTACACCATCACGTAGATCTTCGAAAGAGCTTTCCAACGGATGCTCATATGCGTCGATCGGACATCCGAGGCCTCCGGAAAGTGCGTTACAAGTTCAGCTCGCCGGGCGGACAGCTTTCGCGACTCGCCCTCGTTTTCGCTCTTAGACCTCGATTTCGTTCTCCGTTGCTCCTTGGGTTGTTCCATGCTCTTCGGGACTTCTTCCTTAAGCTCTCCCAAGTCTCGCCTTAGCCTTACTTAGCTCCGTTCCTCGTGTTCTTTGCCTCGGATCTACGAATCTACATAAAACCATCGAAATAACGTAGATTCCGAACTTTCCCACAAAATAAATGCTAATCTAATTAACACTAAAACATAATTATATAACAATGAAATGCAACTAAACTAACCTATAATGCCTATTGGAAACATGCCTTATCAAACTCCCCCACACTTAACCTTTTGCTTGTCCTCAAGCAATGCAAAAACAAGAGCAAAACCATCATACCACAAATATGATCTTCAAGCACTAACCTTGTCAAAAGCAACATCAAAGTGGAGGAGTCATGAGCATGAATGTTAACATCCTAGCAAGTATATAAGTGATTCAAAGTAAAAGGCACATCTAGTCCAACCTCACCGGGATAATGTGTTTGCTCTCACTCTCATGTGTTTAGGCTTAAAAATGCAATCTCTCAACTCAATCCAAAATGCAAAAAGCTACATAGAAATTGACACATATATCACATATTCTCCACCGTGGATGCCATCACTTATAAGAAACATCAAGAGGTCTTTTATCAAGGTTGTAATGAGGCTTGGTAAGAAATTAAGGTAGGAAAATATTTAGGTTTGTGGTGCTAAAAATCCGGGAAAAAGGGATCCCTAAGAATAACCGGAAGAACACTAAAACCAAATACTTCCAAAACCAACATAACTCAAACTTTCACTCTCAAAACACTCAACAAAAGAACTTTCTCTTAAACATACATTTTTTCCAACTCTCACATACATGATAAAAGGCTCTTATTCATTTTTTCTTTTTTCTTTTCTTTTTCTTATTTTTTTCTTCTTCTTTTTTTTCAATTTTGTTTTTCTTTAGAGCCAAAACAATAATGCACAATGTGAGGAATAAAACTAAAATTACATCCTCATCCAAACTTGTAACTTTCTCACCAATTCTAATCCTAATTCCCGGATAGGGTAAGGCTCATCATCGGCTAGGATAAATTTTGTGGAGCTTCAAAGAAAAGGCTAAGGCTCAAGTTGGCTACAAGCAAAGGACACATATGTAGGGTGGATATGGATAATAATATGGCTAAGAAAATCATGCCTCTATCATTTGAAACTCATAAGCAATAGACATATAAAATCGGCCTCAAATATAGATAACAATGTCAATTTAAAGAGATAATTGCATAAGGAGGGTATAATGTCACACAAGAAAGCAAAAGGGAATAAACATGATGAAAATCCCTATAAGGCCAAAATTCTCACTAGGACAAGTTTTGTTGGATTTCAATAATGCCCAAGACTAAGAATCATACTTGCTCAATTAAACTAACAAGTCATGCTCCAATAAAAATCATTTCAAGTATGTGACAAGGCTAGCCAATTCAATCATATTATGGAACATATATGGTAAAACTCATAAAAATAAAATAGAGGACAAACTAAGGCAAGATGGGTATTTGAATAACACATATATGCAATGCATGATCTTTTTGGATTTTTTTTCATTTTTCTCATTCTTAATGCAATAAAATAGCCGAAAAATAAACATGAATGCATAACGGAAAAAAATAAATATGAATGCATGAATCTATGAATGCAACCCTCCCCCACACTTAAACTCTTCATTGTCCTCAATGAAAATCAAAGACAACAAATCATAAAAATATGAGAGAAAGAGGGTAAAGAATAACTCACATCATGGGAAAAGTTTCGATGGCGAAGATGAAGAAGCTCGGAAGAAGAACGGTGAAGAACGACAACAACGAAGACGGACGAACCACGAGCACGGATGAATGAAGATGGGGAAGAATGAATAAGATTGGATGCGACGAAAACGGACGAAGACTAGGCATCACTGCTGGATTCGCTGGCAGCGAGTTTTGGTTCGCTGGCAGCGGATGAAATCACCTCCTGTGACATCTGGGCGGCTGGACTCGCTGGTAGCGAATCATTATTCGCTGGCAGCGAATTGAGCCTAGATTCTCTATTCTTCGATCTTGTTCACTTTTCCCTGCATTGTTAGCTCAAAATATCCAAAAGCATCTATCTACCATATAAAATAATTAGGAAATTTCTAATTTATTAAACAACTAAACTAATTAAATAACTAGGAATTGAAATAACTAATTTAGGAAAACTTACCTCGGGTTGCCTCCCAAGAAGCGTCCTTGTTTATCGTCATAGACTCGACGGTTTATGTGTTCGTGCATTCAAGACTCACTCGGACATTTCTAACGCCCTCTTTAACAAATCAAACTCCGGTGCACACCATCTAGGTAGGCGAGCACCACATATAAAGAAGCCAAAGTCAAATGATGTGATGTTGAAGAAGGTCTCTAACATTTCATATGCCCGAGCGTGACTTCTCGCCGAGGGTATGTAGTACCACCAACACAGTTCCGTTGGTGGCTTGTTGAAGTAATGCTCCCAAGGATCTACATATTCACCAAAATCCACAAAAGTGTAAGAAATATCATTACCTTGCTCGGGAGCCATAGAAATCGGCTCGGGACTTGATTCCCTAATTGATGACTTGGGGATGATTTCTATGGGTGGAGTAGGTGCCAAAATACATGGTTCCTCAAGTGTGCACTCATGAGACTCCATGTCAAGGGGCATCGGGCTCTCTTCTCCATCTTCGAATGAACCATGGGTACTTGCGTCTTGGCTTTCCTCATGTATCACGCCCGCCATTGGTTTGAAAGGTAATGGTGTGGATGCAAACATGTATTCTTCTTCCACCTTTGCCATGTCACCCACACAAAGGAAAATATCCCACAATTCCGGCCAATCCAAACCATAAAAGCCTTCGTTTTTCAAAGATTGGGCGAATTTTCGTATCTCGGGAAGCATGCCATCTTGAACGCAAAGTACTTGTTCTTTCACATCATCTTGGATACCCCGTGAAGCACGGTCATCCACTAAATCTTTCACTCTTGCGAGGTAATGGTGAAAGTATTCTCCTTGGTATTGCCATAACTCCAACATCTTGAAATATTAGTAATTAGGGTGTCGTGAACCGTAAGATAGGTCCACGACGGGATTAGATATATATACAAATATTAATAAATACACAAAACAAAGAAATAAACTTGATTCCCCAGCAACGGCGCCAATTTGACGGAGGGAAAGTCGTTGATTCACCTCCCCAAAAATAAATCCCAAACGAACAAACTAGTATAGTATGCAAGTAAGGGGTCGAACCCTACTGAATCAAGTATTTCTAAATATTGTGTATTTATCAATATAAAAGAAAAGATTTTTATGAATGAAAATAAAAGAAAATAATATTGACAAAAGAAAATAAAGGATAGAAGAAAAGCGTTTCCACCTACAAGTTCTCGACATTGGTTGGTTTTATTGATCATCGAATCCTTTTCAAGTTATTATCTTTTTCCTACGAATTCCTCTCGTCTTGGTTTATATAGATTAAAAGTCCTACGAGTCCAATTAATCCCTTACATCTCAATGCAACCTTAACACGGTCAAGATTTAACAAAGAGATAGCAAATAGTCCCAAGAACTTGAGCATATAAATAACACCAATTAAACACGGTAAATCAATGTTTAAGATATATGTCAACTCCCTACACAATCATGCTTCAAACACGGAATCCACAATCTTATGCGTGCTACTACGGAAATAACACAAATACGAAAGTATTAAATCCTAGCATGAAATCAATATTATCAAGGTCGCGAGTCAAGATAACATCAATAACATAATCAATATCGCACAAAGAAGTTGAAAGAATTAAAGAGGAAAAATAACTTGAATTAGAAACTCACAAACCACCAACCAAGTCTCGAAAGTGTAGGCGGAAACTACAAAATTAGCCAAACATGGCTTACCTAAACTTTATTCTCTTTAATGGTGATTTCTCTACTTGGAATTAATTTTTAAAAACTTAAGCCTAAAACATCCTATTTATAAGTCTAATGTCTTCCATAAATAAGGTAAAAGATAGATAAACTAGATAGAAACTTCCTAAATGATGAAACCGGATTTGAAAAAGACACACGTGTCCCCCCACGTGACCGTGGAGGGGTAAGCATGCAGAATCCTTCCCACTAAGGATGGGTGTCGCGGGCTTACCTGACGCCCTCGCAACCCCGGCCTGACACCCGATATGGATGACAGAGCCGGGGCTACGAGAACCCCAACCTGTGCCGCGCACTCCAAAGGATCATGCATACGGACTTACCCTCCCCCGCGATCCTCATCAGTTGTGGGGATTTCGAGGTTGGTGCCGCGGAGCCCTACGAGGAGGCTCGCGTCGTTAACTGAACGGGTTCATCGAGTGACCCAATGGCGAAGAGGACATGACCGCCGACTCAGTGAGAGTTGACGAAGGACCGGTTTACGTTTTCCCCTAGCTCTCCTATCGCACGCCCTACTACCTGCGCAGCTTTGGTCGCCGTTATCTAGGTGCTACAGGCGTCCGCGGATGTGGCGGTTTTGAACCGAATGGAGATGGTCCTGGTGTGAAGATTTCCCTGACGTAATTCCTTCCTTCCTTCTCTCTCTACTCAGGACGTCAGTCCTCTCCTTTCTCTCTCTTCCAAAAAAGTCCCTTTCCTCTCCTTTTTCTCCCCCTTTTATATTGTGTTCCGTCTCGTTTGAACAGGGGGATGTTCCCCTCTTTTGGCCATTTGTCGGCGTTATGAGGCCAAGTGTTGGGGGTCGTGAGGACACTTGGTCAGGCGGCATGTTTGACAGGCCTAAAGTCGTTATGCCAAATCAAAGTAAATTCCTAAGATGCAAACTATAACAAGTATAGTAGGTAAGTTAGGGTCGAACCCACAGGGAAACAGAATCAATTGTAAAAGCAAGTATTATTACCCAAACGTAACCGATTCAAGGGGGAGTTTTGTGTGTTATCAATGGTGACAGAACAAGTTGCAAGTAGAGGTTGTGAATATATGATGGAAAGGTATCACACCAGGTAATTATCCGCACAACAATTGAGATGGTTCATCATCGCATTCTATGAGTCTCAAGTTCTAATGTCCAGTAATTGTTCTCAATTCAGATCGTGTAATAGCTTTTAGTCCTACCAGTCCTAAAAGCACTTATCACTAAATTACAAGGGAAAACCTTCACCAAATAATAAAGCAATAGCATTCAAACATGAATTATAATGAGATACAAGCGATTCTAACAACCCGTTAAAATAGCTTGCAATCGAATCTCCCTCACAATCTACCACGAGCAACCCGCGTATGGAGATTGTGTTTGCTACAATGAATCTACAACCCCAAACCTGGAATTGGAAACCCTAGCAATATGACTAGTATCGATAAACCTAGGTGATCAATCCAGATAAATCAATAATAAGCAATCAAGCAATAAGCTCAGGAGATCGAAACAATTAACAAAGGACGAACAAGAGTAGAATACTCACAACCAAATCAATTGAAGGCTTCAAAGAACCAAGTGCAACAAAGGAGAGTTAGTTCTCCATAGGGTTTGTGAGATAATGCAAAAGGAAAATATGTCTCTGGAAAATAACCTAATGAAATCCTTACTGCCTTTTCGGCCTATTTAACCTAATAAAGTCGGGTTTTACATCCCGTGCAATTATAATAATAAAATATAAAAACTAAATAGATAAACAGAACCGGATAAGAATCCGTCTTCAGGACCGACGCGGGCGCGCCAAGTGCAGCGCGGGCGCGCCAGCCTCGTCTTCAACTCTTCCATTTGGTGTATCAGCGCGGCCACTTCCTCCTAGCAGTGTGGTCGCGTCGGGTAGCAGCGCGGGCGCGCCAAGTGCAGCGCGGCCGCGCCAAGGTCTTCAGTCCTCCAGCTGCTTCCGATCTTCTTAGCTTCTGTAACTTGCATGATTTCTTCAACTTCTTCAATATGCTCCGAATCACCAAGTTCACACTAATATCTCTCATAATGTCAGGTAAATGATGACAAAAACTACTAAATGCGCTATGGAATATATCGCATATCAAATTCCCCCATACTTAAACCTTTACTCGTCCCGAGTAAGCATAGAAGCTAGCCTACTCTCACTATAAATCTCAAAGGTTCACAGACAGTACAAGGAATATGAACACTAAGTACTAGTAGTTTTCACCATCTCACCAATCAGCTCAAAAGACAATCAAAATAGGAAATAAGAATTACAATTGTATCTCAACCATCTACACCTTATAGCTCCGAGTGGCCTACCCGAAAACCTCCTTATAACTCCTCTTCTTATATCGCCTTCGCCAAGAGATCAATCCTAATCACTCAAAGTAAACGCTCATCTTGCCAAGGCGCCCTTTCGGGTTTTCACCAAGCCACTCATTTTTTTCAGGGATGGTACTCACATAAAAATCTCACTTCCCTCAAGCCTCATATTGCCAAGCCTAAGGCTCGCCAGACTACCTGCTTTTTGCCTGAGTCGCCCTTCCAGGTTTTCAACTCATCCCAGGATTTTGATTGCTTTCTTTTTTTTTTCATTTTTTTTTTCATTTTTTTTTTCTAAATAACAAATGCAGAATCTGTACACAAATAATGCTGAAATAAAATATGTACATGATGTGTGAATCCTTTCCCTCCCCCATACTTGAATGAAGCATTGTCCTCAATGTGAAAGAAGACAGAATTAAGTAGGGAGAAAGGAAACAGAAGGACTCACTGAGGTGGTGGATAGTGGCGAGAGTAGTCCTCTCGCATGCGGCGCAGCTCCTCCCTCATCTCTTTGAACTCGCCGAAGCCCTGTAAGATGTCGGCCTGCTGGTGGAGAATCTGGTTTGTCACTGTCGTCAGACTCCCCACGTCTTGGCGCAAAAGGCCAATCTGATCAACCAGGTGGCCCCACTGCTGGGGCTGCTGATAAGTATCCTGAGAAGCTTGTGCAGGCCAAGGGGTCCACTGGTGCGCGTCCTGCTGGCTCTGATATGCTGGTTGAGAATCCCAACCGTGCTGATAAGCAGGCGTCTCCTGATATGGGCTCTGTGTGAAGCCCTGTGTATCTGCCTGAACAAACGCCTGCTGAGCCATAGGCGCATCCTCCATCGTGGCAGCTCCAGCTGTGCCACTGCTTCTGCCTACCTCCATGCGACGCCTTCTCCCCAGAAGTGACGTCGGAAAGTAATCCGCCTCAATGTACCAGTCAGACCAAGATTCTGACCAAGGCAGGGGCTTAGGGAGCCTGAACTGATGCTCCTTCTTCTTGCCCGTGCACCAAATGGCTCCCCCATCCGGTGCAGTATCCAGCATCAGACATCTCCGTAGATAATCCTCAGTATAGGTCCTCGCGATGACCTCTGTCTCCTCCAGCTCAACCAAACCATTCTGCCCAACGCATGCAGCAATGGCGACTCGAGTAATAAGGCCGCCCTGAACCATTTCTGGTCCAGCGGCACTGCGATCCCTTCTGATCCTGTCGAGGCCATCGAAAAAGAGCATAACCCAGTCAGGCGTATAATCTGCAGTAGGCACTGCGCTGTAGGCAAATCTCAGATGTGTCATGGAAAGCTTTGTGTCTGTAATCAGCCCATAGTACGTCCCAGCAACGATCTTGCACAACATCCGGAAGATAGGATGAGTGATCCTGCTGTTGTATTCGTTGCTCGTCAGAAAATCCTCTCCAGACACCGCTTTGAAGAAAGCAACAAGGTCGGGGTCGGACACAGCTGTGGCCCATCCATCCGTTGGGGCTTTAGTAACCCCCAAAGCTTTTCGTAGCCTTGATATAGAAACCCTGTAGGTGGTGCCATTATATCTGAACGAAACCCCTCTAATGTTGTGATCTCTCAGGTGAACCTGATAAGTGGCGAGGAATTGCTTGCTCAGTTCCGGATACCCTACAGCTCCCAAATCCAGAAAACCACTAATACCGGCATGCTCTAGACATTGCTCCATACATTCTAGCATCTGAAGCTTCTGAAGGGTAGGTCTATGCAAGTATTTGGTAGAACTGACACAGCTGACCTTATTGTAAATCGCCAATTCCTCATTAGACAAATCTAGCCCATGATCAGAACTACTCGTCTCCTCCTCCGATGAACTCATACTTGATATATAATACGAAGAAATCGGAATCGAAAGAAGAACAGCGGAAAGAACTCACGAAGAACAGCTCGGCGCAGGGGGCAGACGCGGGCACGCTGAAGGCGGCGTGGGCGCGTCGAAATCAGCGTGGGCGCGGTGGGAGCAGCGTGGCCGCGTCGAGACTGTATGCTTCCTGGTGGGTCTTCTCTAACAGCGCGGGTACGCTAGGGATGGCGTGGGCGCGTCGGGAGTAGCAGCGCGGCCGCGTTAGGGTTGGCGTGGCCGCGTCGGAGCTCTCTTCAGATCTGAACGTCGGCGACGACGGCTTCGTCGATGTGAGGCTCGCCGAGATTTCTCCGGTGCCGGCTTGTACTTGGCCTGGTGGGGGCTGCCGCCGACGGCTGTGTGCTTCAGGGAGGACCGAGATGTGGTGGTCCAAGGTGGGGGCGGCGGTTGTGGTGAGGAGAGAGAAGGGAGTGTTTGGTGAGGAAAGTTTGAGAGGGATGTGTGGTGAGGGTGATGTGGGGGCTGATGTGTGGGGTGTAGGGTTTTGGTGGGGTTGATGTTTGATACTGGTTTTTTTTTTTTTTTTTTTTTTTTTTAACAAAAATTAACACTGCGGGTGCAGTGGGTCCGAAATGCGGGTGCAATTCGTCACCAGAACTCCGTCTTTAGTACCTACAAAATAAAATAAAAATAGAGTTAAAGAAAATAATGCAGTTCCTTGGGTTGCCTCCCAAGCAGCGCCTTTGTTTCATGTCGCTGGCTCGACCAAGCCGTTTTGGCTATTCTAACTCCGCATGTGGCTCCTCCAAAGCTAACTCATCCATAACCTCCTTTGTGAACCCTTCATAGTATGTCTTAAGCCTATGACCATTTACTTTGAACTTCTTTTGGCTATCCGGGTCATATAGCTCTACCGCTCCATGTGGGAAAACTTCAGCAACAATGTATGGTCCCCCCCACTTTGACCTGAGCTTCCCAGCGAAGAGTTTCAGGCGAGACTGAAAAAGTAGGACTTTGTCACCAGCTTTAAAGTCCTTCCTATTGATGTGCTTGTCATGCCATGCCTTGGTCTTTGCCTTGTAGATAGCCGCATTATCATAGGCGTCCAACCGTAGCTCCTCGAGCTCACCCAACTGTAGCTTCCTGTGGTCTCCAACTTCGTCACTCTGCATATTGCATTGTTTCACAGCCCACCAAGCCTTGTGCTCCAGCTCAACAGGAAGATGACATGCCTTCCCATAGACAAGTCTGAAAGGAGACATCCCAATTGGAGTTTTGTAAGCAGTGCGATAAGCCCATAAAGCATCATCAAGTCTCAAACTCCAATCCTTCCTGTTAGGATTCACGGTCTTCTCAAGAATGGCTTTGACCTCTCTATTGGACACCTCAGCTTGGCCATTCGTCTGTGGATGATATGCGGTGGAAACTCTGTGTGTGACATGATATTTCTTAAGCAAGGCAGTCACAGTTTTGTTGCAGAAATGGGTACCCCTGTCACTAATCAGCGCTCTAGGAATACCATGCCTGGCAAAAATATTGCTTTTCAAGAACCCTGCCACAACTTTAGAATCATCAGTCCTGGTGGCCTTCGCTTCCACCCACTTGGAAACGTAGTCCACCGCAAGTAAAATATATAAATTCCCACAAGAACTAGGAAAAGGTCCCATAAAGTCGATACCCCAAACATCAAAGATTTCGCAAAAAATCATTGGTGATTGTTGCATTTCATTCCTTTGGGAGATATTCCCCATTCTTTGACACCTATCACATGCCTTGCAGAAAGAATAAGCATCTTTAAAGATATGTGGCCAATAAAATCCAGATTCAAGTACCTTTCTAGCAGTTTTATTAGCACCAAAATGTCCCCCACATGCTTCAGAATGACAAAATTCAAGAACAGATCGTACCTCATTATCTGGAAGACAACGACGAATGACCTGATCTGCGCAATGTTTCCAAAGGTATGGGTCATCCCAAATGTAGTGGTTGGCTTCTCTTCGAACCTTCTCTGTCTGGGCCTTGGTATGACCCGGAGGAAATTCTCCACATACTAAGTAGTTCACAATGTCCCGGTACCAAGGACTGACGGAGTGAAGTCCTAGAACGAACTGAGGAGATCGGAGAAACAATGACGTGGGCGCGTCAGAGGGAGACGTGGCCGCGTCGGAGGTCAGCGCGGGCGCGCCTTGAAGCAGCGCGGGCGCGTCAGATTGCAGCGCGGGCGCGTCAAGCCTCCAGTGTGTTTCTGTGCTCTCGAGTCTGCATAAGGTGTCGTCCGGAAACGTTCCTAAGATGGGTTTTTGTGACTCCGGCTTATCCTCCTCATTTACCAATCTGCTCAAGTGGCCAGCCACCAGATTCTCCGCTCCTTTCTTGTCCTTAATCTCCACGTCAAATTCGCTGAGCAACAGGACCCATCGAATCAATCGTGGCTTTGTCTCCTTCTTTGTCATCAAGTAGCGGAGGGCTGCGTGATCTGTGTAGATAATCACTTTAACCCCAAGCAGATATTGTCGAAACTTCTCTAGTGCAAACACCACAGCTAGCATTTCCTTCTCAGTGGTGGAGTAGTTGCGCTGTGCTCCATTCAGAGTCATGGAAGCGTAATGGATCACATGAGAGGCTCTTCCCTCTTTTTGGCCTAGCACTGCTCCCACTGCATAGTCGCTCGCATCACACATGATCTCAAATGGGCGAGACCAGTCTGGTGCCTGGATGATTGGTGCACTAGTGAGGCGTCCTTTCAACTGGTCGAACGCCTCTTTGCACTCTTGTGTGAGTGCAAAGGTCACATCTTTCTTCAGAAGCTCGCATAAGGGTAAGGATATCTTTGAAAAGTCTTTGATAAACCTGCGATAAAAACCTGCATGGCCTAGAAAAGAACGAACTTCGCGCACATTAGTAGGATAAGGCAGAGATTGAATTACATCAATCTTTGCCTTATCGACCTCAATACCCTTTGCAGAGACTATATGACCTAAAACAATTCCTTGTTCTACCATAAAATGACACTTTTCAGAGTTCAAAACCAAATTAGTTTCAACACATCTTTTTAATACTAGTGTCAAATGGCTCAAACAAGTATCAAAGTTATCCCCATGTACTGTGAAATCATCCATGAATACTTCAATGAAATTTTCAATGTACTCAGAGAAGATACTAACCATACATCGTTGAAATGTCCCGGGTGCGTTACATAGTCCAAATGGCATCCTGCGATATGCAAAAGTACCGAAAGGACATGTAAAAGTAGTCTTCTCCTGGTCCTCTGGCGCTATAGCCACCTGAAAATAACCAGAATATCCATCAAGAAAGCAATAATAGGGGCGCCCAGCAAGGCGTTCTAGCATCTGATCAATAAAGGGGAGAGGTAAGTGATCCTTCCTGGTTACTGTGTTCAATTTGCGATAGTCGATGCACACCCTCCAACCTGTTTGTGTCCTGGTAGGGACCAACTCGCCTTGTTGATTCTCCACAACAGTAATCCCTCCTTTCTTAGGGACAACTTGGGTAGGACTCACCCACTGACTGTCAGAAATTGGGAAAATCATGTTAGCTGATAACAATTTCAGCACTTCCTTCTTCACCACATCCATCATGGGAGGATTGAGCCTTCTCTGTGGTTGGCGTGATGGCTTAGCTCCTTCCTCCAGCAGGATCCTGTGCATGCATGTAGATGGACTGATTCCCTTGATGTCAGCGATGGTCCACCCCAATGCAGTTTTGTACTCCTTTAGAACCTCTACTAACTTTTCCTCCTGCTCCTCTGAGAGCTTACTTGACACAATAACTGGTAAAGTGTCATCAACTCCTAGGAAAGCATACTTGAGATGACTAGGGAGTTGCTTGAGTTCAATTTTAGGTGCCTGCACAACAGATGGAACAAGCACTTCGCTTGGAGTCAGTAGATTGGGGCCAACGCCCAAAAGAGTAGGGGACTCACCTTCCATATTCATATGGGCTACTAATTCCTGCATGTTAGATGAGATTGAAAAATCTGTATAGGACTCATCAATATCATTCTCAATAATTGACTGCAACTCATCTTCCCTAGAAATATCAAATAGATCTTGAGCTAATGGTTCAATCACATCAATAGAGCACAGAGACTGGTCATCAACAGGATGTTTCATAGCCTTATAGAGATCGAATTCAACCTTTTCTCCATCAAATTCCATTGTTAGTGTCTCAGAGACACAATCGATTTTTGTCCTAGCAGTTTTAATAAAAGGTCTACCTAACAGAATAGGTGCATCATGCTTATCGTGTTCCATATCCAGGACAAAGAAATCTGCAGGAAAAATCAGTTTATCGACCATAACCAAAACGTCTTCAACTACTCCTTTAGGGTACTTATTAGACCTATCAGCTAGTTGCACAACTACTCCAGTTTCATGCAAAGGTCCTAAATCTAGTGATTTGTAAAGTGAGTAGGGAAGCACATTTATGGAAGCACCCAAATCAAGCATAGCTCTATCAAATTTTACATCTCCAATGACACAAGGGATAGTAACCATACCTGGATCAGCGCACTTTTTTGGCATTCTCCTCTGAAACATAGCGGAGACCTGCTCACTTACTTTCACCTTCTTTTTCCCTTTCAGCTTCTGATTCCTCTTTACTGTGCAAAGCTCCTTCAAGAACTTGGCGTACTTGGGCACAGTTTTTATCATTCTCAGCAGAGGAATGTTCACCTGACACTTGCTAAATGTCTCAAACAGCTCTGAATCATCGATTATCCTCCTCTCCTTAAGTGCCTCAGGGAACGGAGGTTTTGGTTTCTCAGACCCGAGAGGGGGAAAATTCGGTCGAACATAAGTATCGACATAAGGTTCAGATTCAGGCGGGATTGGACCAGGTGCGGGCGCGTCAGAGGTAGGCGTGGGCGCGTTAGCATCAGGCGCGGGCGCGTCACTTTCCGGCGCGGGCGCGCTAGTGGTGGGCGTGGCCGCGTTGGCCTCCGTCGTGTTTTCCTCCTCGGATTCCTGACTTCTCAGCTCCTTTCCATTCCGAAGAGTTATAGCACTGACGTTTTCCTTTGGATTGACCACTGTTTGAGATGGTAGACCCCCTGACGTCTTCGCCTCTATTCTAGTGATTGCTTCAGCCATTTGCCCCATTTGCTTCTGTATATCCTTTATGCTCGATTCAGTTGTCTGAACATGCGCAGTAAAGTGTTGTGTCAGGGTATTGAGCATGGATTCAGTGGATGGAGCGTTACCCTGCTGCCTCTGATTGTAGGGAGGTGGCTGCTGCTGATGTGGTTGGTTTGGTGGATCCCTCCATCTGAAATTCGGGTGATCTTTCCAACCTGGGTTGTAGGAGTTTGAGTAGGGGTCATGTCTGGGTCTCTGAGGTCCATTTCCACCTATAGCACTCACTTCAGCGGTGTCTCTCTAGAGTGTAGGACACGCATCATTTGGGTGGAAGTCATCCCCACAGAATTCACAAGCCTTGAGTTGTTGAGGAGTCCCTTTCAGAGTGAGTCTCCTAACCATATCCTTCAATTCAGCAATATCATTGGCTTGGTTAGAGTCTACCGAGTTGACTCCTTTCTTTTTGGTGGACTTCCCAAAATTCCTAGTCCCCTCAGCCATTTCCTGAATCTTTTCCATAGCTCCCTCTGGCGTGGCATTCAGAATATTTCCTCCGCAGGCGGCATCGATCATCCTTCTATCAGATTCCAGCAATCCCCCATAGATGTATAAGACTAGGTCCTTCGTGCTGTAGCCATGGAAAGGGCAATTAAAACACAGCTTCTTGAACCTTTCATTGTAATCATAGAGGGTCTCATCCTCCTCCTGCTCTATATTGCTGATTGCCTTCTTCAAGGTGTTCTCCTTCTTAGCAGGGAAGAATTTCTCCAGGAAGGCCTTGTGGAGCTTAGGCCAAGTATCGATGCTCCCAGTAGGAAGGCTGTAGTACCAGTCATCCGCAGCATCGACCAGCGTGAACCCAAAAGCTCTCATCTTTATCTGTGCTTCAGTTATATTGGCTGGTTTCATGCTCATGCACACATTATGAAACTTCCCCATGTGCTTGATGGGGTCCTCTCCAGCCGATCCATGGAATTTTGGCAGTTGGTGAATCAGCCCAGACTTAAGCTCAAAATGGTTGTCATCCCCTATAGCAGGGATTGTCACAGCAGGTGCCTGCTGTGTGATGTTTGATGCTGTCAGCTCTCGCAGCGTCTGGTTAGCAGCCATTGGATCGGTTTGGTGGTGTTGTTCTCTAAGACGGCGGTGGTATGTCCTGTCAATTTCCCAATCAAAAGCAAAAAGATGGGGATCAGTAGCACGAGTGCGAACCATGCAAGAGGTTCACACCCAAACAGGTAATAAAACAAACAAGAACAAAGATTAACCGTTTCCCCGGCAACGGCGCCAAATTTGACAGGCCTAAAGTCATTATGCCAAATCAAAGTAAATTCCTAAGATGCAAACTATAACAAGTATAGTAGGTAAGTTAGGGTCGAACCCACAGGGAAACAGAATCAATTGTAAAAGCAAGTATTATTACCCAAACGTAACCGATTCAAGGGGGAGTTTTGTGTGTTATCAATGGTGACAGAACAAGTTGCAAGTAGAGGTTGTGAATATATGATGGAAAGGTATCACACCAGGTAATTATCCGCACAACAATTGAGATGGTTCATCATCGCATTCTATGAGTCTCAAGTTCTAATGTCCAGTAATTGTTCTCAATTCAGATCGTGTAATAGCTTTTAGTCCTACCAGTCCTAAAAGCACTTATCACTAAATTACAAGGGAAAACCTTCACCAAATAATAAAGCAATAGCATTCAAACATGAATTATAATGAGATACAAGCGATTCTAACAACCCGTTAAAATAGCTTGCAATCGAATCTCCCTCACAATCTACCACGAGCAACCCGCGTATGGAGATTGTGTTTGCTACAATGAATCTACAACCCCAAACCTGGAATTGGAAACCCTAGCAATTTGACTAGTATCGATAAACCTAGGTGATCAATCCAGATAAATCAATAATAAGCAATCAAGCAATAAGCTCAGGAGATCGAAACAATTAACAAAGGACGAACAAGAGTAGAATACTCACAACCAAATCAATTGAAGGCTTCAAAGAACCAAGTGCAACAAAGGAGAGTTAGTTCTCCATAGGGTTTGTGAGATAATGCAAAAGGAAAATATGTCTCTGGAAAATAACCTAATGAAATCCTTACTGCCTTTTTGGCCTATTTAACCTAATAAAGTCGGGTTTTACATCCCGTGCAATTATAATAATAAAATATAAAAACTAAATAGATAAACAGAACCGGATAAGAATCCGTCTTCAGGACCGACGCGGGCGCGCCAAGTGCAGCGCGGGCGCGCCAGCCTCGTCTTCAACTCTTCCATTTGGTGTATCAGCGCGGCCACTTCCTCCTAGCAGTGTGGTCGCGTCGGGTAGCAGCGCGGGCGCGCCAAGTGCAGCGCGGCCGCGCCAAGGTCTTCAGTCCTCCAGCTGCTTCCGATCTTCTTAGCTTCTGTAACTTGCATGATTTCTTCAACTTCTTCAATATGCTCCGAATCACCAAGTTCACACTAATATCTCTCATAATGTCAGGTAAATGATGACAAAAACTACTAAATGCGCTATGGAATATATCGCATATCAATGTTCGACACCTGTCCCTTTTCTTGCCACCTGTCGCTCTGAACGTGGACACTCTTTGTCCGCGGACGAGAGACCTTTATGGTTTTTGACCTTGGGGTTTATTACCTTTTTGCCCCCCTCGGCGCTCTTACGCGGCTTTCCGGGCCCCTTTTATCTCTTGGGCGTCATCACAGCTCCTCGGACCGCGGGGGATCCGGTTAGGATCCTTCGAGGTTCGAAGAACACCTACCGCTGGGGGTAGTTGTTCCCAAGGCGACGAGATAAACACGGGTAAAACCCTTGGGCTTTCGAGTGGAGGGGCCCATTTTGAGTTTTGCTGGGCCGATGTGGGTTGCGACCCATTACTTCTGATTGATGGGGGTCCGTTTTTCTGACACGTGTCCTGAGGTGAGGAGGCGAGACGTCGTGGATTGCAGTGCCTATAAATAGGAGCTCTGACCCCCTCTCATTTTTACCGTCCCCGTTTTTTACCGTTCTCTCGACCAAGACGTCTTTGAGGTAAACCTTGACCCTTTACTTCTTTCTTTCCGCGACTTTAGCTTTGGTTTCCTTGATCTTAGTTCCCTTGTATCTTCTTGGGCTCCGGTCGTTGTGCAGGCCTTCCCTTGTGTTTGCGTTGGCCGCGGTTGATCCTTAGGTATCTTTCTAGACCCTTCTCCCCGTCGTTCCTTTCCTTGTTGGTCCTGCTGCCTCTACTATGTCGTCCCCTTCGAGTAGTTCGGGGAGCGTGCAAACTTTGACAGATCCCCCACCCCCCAGCCGCCCTGGAGGAAAGCTGCGGATGGGTGACATCGAGGTGCCTGAGGACGTTACCTTTAGGCAGCCTAAAGATCTTGAGGATCCCTCTTTCTATGCTTCCCCGGGTCGCGAAGTGGAGGGGGATTCTTCCCCAATCGAATCCTCTTCTTCGCGGTCGACCGGCGGAGGTTCACCATCAGACTCGGACTCGATGCTGGAATCGCCAGAATCCCAGCACTCTTATAAGGAGTGGGACTCTCACACTGGCTTGCCTTCTGGCCCTGTCTTCATGCCAAAGGAGCGGCGTTTGTCATCCGTATTAGGAGACTTCCGGCCGGTGTTGTACAACGAAAAGGTGTTAGAGACCTGTCTTTTTAGAGGGGATTTTAAACCTTCTGTCGCGGGCCCGATACCGGTGGTCTCCTCTCAGCGTGTGATCCCCATCGCTCCCCCGAATGCTCAGAGCCGCAGAGGGGGAACCTTCACCACGGTGGAAGACCTGGACGTGATTGCCCGCGTTTTCCCTTGGCCTGAGGGGGTTGTGTTGTGCTTGTCGGCCGAGGGGGGAGGAAGTTTATACGCTTACCCGGGCTGCTTAGTGGTATACATCGAGAGTTTGGTGCAAGGATTCCGTCTTCCTTTGCCTAGCTTGTTTAAATGCTATCTAAAAGCCTGTGGTTTGAGCCCTGCTCAGCTGGTGCCAAACAGTTGGCTTTTCCTGACTTCATTCGTGATGCGCTGTCTGGAAATCGGGGTTCAACCCTCTTTCGGGCTATTGAACCAAATGCTCACTCTGGGTCATGGGGTAATGTTCAAAAGCCTTTATCAGGCCAAGCTTAGCGTTCCCATTGTGGATCGGAATACTAGCAAACCGGAATGGCGACACAAGTGGTTCTTGGTTAGGGATCCTTCGCGCAAGATTTTGAATTTCCACACCGAGCCCCGTCTGTATGTGAGGCCAGAGAGGAAGACGTACCCGGGCATCAAGGAGATAGAGCCAAGATTCGCCGTGGAGACGAAACCGTCCTGGAAAGATATGGTTTCTCCCCTTCGGCTAGAAATGGCGGGATTGAGTCTTCCTCACCCTCGCATAGGTTGTAGCTTCAATTCAGAGATTGCCTTAGCCTCTCGTTTGTGTGGTGACAGTTTGTCATGTCGTTTCTCTGATCCTTTTTTCTTCGATTTTGCGTGGTGTTGTGTAGGTGCTGTGGAGTTGAAAGCTATGGTGGACGCGGCTAAAATGTCCTCGGCCCCTCCGTCAAAAAGGAAGATCCCGTCCGATGTTCTGAGTGCTTTGAAACGCCCCAAGACTTCTGCCTCCAAGGCCAAAGGGAAAGCGGCTGTGAAGGAGACGACTATCGTCGCGGCTTCCCCCCCTCGGGATGTCCCCGCGGAAACAAATCCCTCGATCATACTAATCGACTCCCCTCCTGCTGTTGATGTTCAGCCTCTTCCTCTGACCCTTCCGGCGAAGCGTCAGGTCACGTCCCCTGGTGATGCAGGTCCTTCAAAATCTAGGTCGAAGAAAAGGAAGACGCGATCGTATCCGCCTTGGGAAGGCGTGAATTGGGATGTGCCGGTTTTCCATGTAGATGCCAACGGCCGACCCGCGTACCGGATGCCCGGCTTCCATTCCGACACTCTTGAGAGACTGGCCTTTCCTCCGGAGCTGGGGAAAGCGGAACTACGTTACTTAGATCATTTGACTGACGAGCAATTCACGCTTGAGCAGGAACGATGGTGCAACTGGGTAAGTGAGTGGTGCTTTGTTTCTGTTTGTTCCATCTTTATGCGTGCCTCGTATTCTCAGCGAGTTATGCGTTTTATTTTTCACGGATAGGGTCACGTCTTCACCCACAGCGGCTGGGGCCGATATCTTCGCTTGGGTCAACATGCCGAGGAACGGGAAAAGAAACTGGAGCAGGTGGAGGAGAAACTCTCAGAGGCCGAGACGCCAAAGAAGGTGGTGGAATCCCTTCGGTCGAGGGTGAAAGAGTCGGACGATATCATAGCCGCTGAGAAGGCCAAGAGTAGCAAGTTGTCTGAAGACGTGGAGACATTGCAGGCTCAAATCGAGTCATCCCAACAGGCGACGGACGCGCTGCGTGCTGATTTTGAGAATCAAAAGCAAGTTCTTGAGAGTCTGCGGCAGGGATTTGAAGTTCAGAAAAAAGAGTTTGAGAGCCAACTACTCGCGGCTAACGAGGCGAGAAGTAACGCCATCGTGGAAGCTAATCGTCGTACCATTGAGCTGGAACGATATCAAGCCCGCACGGACGGTGACATTGTCCGGTCTTGGTTGGAAGTTCCGCACAACCGCACCAAGTTGGTAGACGACTGGCTGAGAACCCCGCCTGGTCTGGACTTCATGAAGTGCGCGGTCCCTGTTTGGTTGAATGAAGAAGCTGGGCAGGATTTTATCCAGGACCGGTACAGAGACTGCTTTTTTATTGGGATGAAGGTCGGAATACACCAGAGTGTGAAGAAATCCGCGGAGAACCCGGGAATGCCTCTTCAGCCGTAATGAACCTCTTGGTCAGTGCCCTGATATCTTGCGTTTGGTTTACCTCTCTCATGGTTGTAATGAACCTCATCTTGTCGGGACGCGGGCGTTCCGCTCGCGGAGTAGTTTCTCTTTGGTTTCATAGCTCCTTTGTCTTTCCAGAACCTTTCCGCGATCTTCCCAAGAAGGCCGCGCGAGCCCTCATTGGCCCTAGAACTAGAGGATGCAGCTTCTTCTGCCTCAATCTGGGCGGACACCAGGTTTCATAGCGTATCATAGTCCTTGGGCTTCTTTCTGAAAAGCCGGGTCTTGAAACTTCTGTCCGCGATGTTCCCCATCAAGATTATGACCGCGGATTCGTGGTTAAAGTTGGGGATCTGGACTACCACAAACGTGAAGCGGGCGAAGAATTGTCCCAGGGTCTCATTGTGCCCCTGCCTGATCGGGTTGAGGTCTAACATGGTCTTCTTTCTAGACCGCGAGCTTCCAAAATGAGACTTGAAAATCTGGGAGAGCTGGAAAAAACTCGAGACCGAGTTCTGCGGCAAATTGGTGAACCACGTTAGTGCGATGCCGGTCAGTGTGGACGGGAAAGTCCGGCACAGCATTGCGTCATTGTACTCATTGACCCCCATGGCTGTTGTAAAATGGCACATGTGGTCATCGGGATCCGTGGTGCCATCATACTTCATTAGATTTGCATCCCTCCACCGCTTGGGTACTGGCGCCAAACAAACCTCGTTTGTGAACACTGAGGGGATGAGGTCTACCCTTCTCCCGCTCTCTCAGGGCGAACCAGTTCGGGTGGATGTAGATATATCAGATGAATGTTCTCCCCTGTGCTGCTTGAAAGGGTGTCTGCCCTCGCCACGATACTGCGAACCGAAGTCATCGGTAGTTCTGGGCTGAAACTGATCCTGGTACATGCCCCCGTGCGCCTCGTGGTGGAAGAATGGGAACGGATTCACCGGCGGAGGCGGGGCATATCCATCATATCCGTAAAAGATACCCGGCCTCATGCCCTGGTGAGGGACATAGTGATTCTCGGGCATGAAGTAGCCTTGGGCCATCTGTGGTGGGACATACGGCAATACAACCGGATCCTCCGGGGCGCTGAGCTGTCCTGGGGAGTTTACGGGTCCCCCGGTCCCCTGCGGCCCTCCCTGATCCTGGCTCATCATTTCGGGAGAAGCTTCCCCCTGATTTTCGCTCATTTTCCGACCTGCGCAAGCAAGGGAGTGTTAGCTTAAAGTAATGTTGGGAATAGCACGTCAATGCTTCTTTTTTCTTTCTTTTATAAAAAAATCGGGAACCTCTCAGGGTGAGAGTGTTCCCACAGACGGCGCCAGTGATGAAACCGGATTTGAAAAAGACACACGTGTCCCCCCACGTGACCGTGGAGGGGTAAGCATGCAGAATCCTTCCCACTAGGGATGGGTGTCGCGGGCTTACCTGACGCCTCGCAACCCCGGCCTGACACCCGATATGGATGACAGAGCCGGGGCTACGAGAACCCCAACCTGTGCCGCGCACTCCAAAGGATCATGCATACGGACTTACCCTCCCTCGCGATCCTCATCAGTTGTGGGGATTTCGAGGTTGGTGCCGCGGAGCCCTACGAGGAGGCTCGCGTCGTTAACTGAACGGGTTCATCGAGTGACCCAATGGCGAAGAGGACATGACCGCCGACTCAATGAGAGTTGACGAAGGACCGGTTTACGTTTTTCCCCCTAGCTCTCCTATCGCACGCCCTACTACCTGCGCAGCTTTGGTCGCCGTTATCTAGGTGCTACAGGCGTCCGCGGATGTGGCGGTTTTGAACCGAATGGAGATGGTCCTGGTGTGAAGATTTCCCTGACGTAATTCCTTCCTTCCTTCTCTCTCTACTCAGGACGTCAGTCCTCTCCTTTCTCTCTCTTCCAAAAAAGTCCCTTTCCTCTCCTTTTTCTCCCCCTTTTATACTGTGTTCCGTCTCGTTTGAACAGGGGGACGTTCCCCTCTTTTGACCATTTGTCGGCGTTATGAGGCCAAGTGTTGGGGGTCGTGAGGACACTTGGTCAGGCGGCATGTTCGACACCTGTCCCTTTTCTTGCCACCTGTCGCTCTGAACGTGGGCACTCTTTGTCCGCGGACGGGGGACCTTTATGGTTTTTGACCTTGGGGTTTATTACCTTTTTGCCCCCCTCGGCGCTCTTACGCGGCTTTCCGGGCCCCTTTTATCTCTTGGGCGTCATCACTAAACAAACTAGATAGAAGATAGACTTTCCAAATTTAATTCAGCGTCAAATTCCGCTGGCAGCGAAAATTTCCGCTGGCAGCGAATGGCGTCAATCAAGCTCCTGTTGGATTTTTGCTACCACACTCGCTACCACACTCGCTGGCAGCGAATGTCCATGCCTTAGAAAATTTTCAGCTTCTTCGGTTCTGCTTCCGCGAGTCCACCCTTCCGCTGCCGCGAGAGTCTCCATTCGCTGCCGCGAAAGCTTACATCCGCTGCAGCGAATCCGGTCGTCCGCTGGCAGAGACTCCATTCGCTGGCAGCGAGTTTCCTTTCGCTGGCAGCGAGTCATGCTGCTCCTGGACATGCTTCCGCTGACTCCAGTCGCTGGCAGCGAGATGCCATTCGCTGGCAACGACTCATGCTCAGGACGGCCACCTTCTCGCACATGTTGTTGCTGACTTGATTCGCTGCAGCGGAAAGGCATTCGCTGGCAGCGAAAATCCAACAGTACACCATCACGTAGATCTTCGAAAGAGCTTTCCAACGCATGCTCATATGCGTCGATCGGACATCCGAGGCCTCCGGAAAGTGCGTTACAAGTTCAGCTCGCCGGGCGGACAGCTTTCGCGACTCGCCCTCGTTTTCGCTCTTAGACCTCGATTTCGTTCTCCGTTGCTCCTTGGGTTGTTCCATGCTCTTCGGGACTTCTTCCTTAAGCTCTCCCAAGTCTCGCCTTAGCCTTACTTAGCTCCGTTCCTCGTGTTCTTTGCCTCGGATCTACGAATCTACATAAAACCATCGAAATAGCGTAGATTCTGAACTTTCCCACAAAATAAATGCTAATCTAATTAACACTAAAACATAATTATATAACAATGAAATGCAACTAAACTAACCTATAATGCCTATTGGAAACATGCCTTATCAGGGCCCCTCTTCGGGATTTACAATACCGCATCTGCATAAGCTATGATCGAATAAATGATTTTTGAAATAGTTTTCTCGTGCCAAAAACCATTTTAACAAAGATTTCAATTGAATTTATATGCACAAAGAAAAATTAGCAAAATTATCCTAATTACTACATTAAAATCCTAATTATTACTATAAATTAGGAAGAAATTATAAGGAGCTAGAAGCGTTGGGAGTTGTTGCACCTAAATTAAACATATGTAACAATTTGTTAATATGTGTTCAATTCATATATCATATATATAGGTGACAACATACTGTCTTCCTTAATCTTTATATTTGGATAGACATCATCATAAATGCTAGGCCAATGCAAGTACTTAGACTTTTCTTTTGTTACTGCGCAGAATGTGGAGGGAGATAAAGCTTCTTGCAGCTGAAAAACTTGTGGTTGCTTCAATGTCCGATGTGGCTGCTAGTGGTGGTTACTATACGGCGATGGCAACAGGGAATTTGTTGTTGAAAGTCTTACATTAACAGGCTCAATCGGTTGTGACGGGTTAACTTAAATTTCTAACATAACCCATAATTTTGATGTTAATAAAAAAAAATATACAAAAAATGAAGCAGAGCGATTTCGAACCTAAGTTCACTTAGATTTCTTTTAAATAGCTTCTGCCTCCTAACCAATGAGCCAAGTTAACTAAGTTAACTAATTGTTTCAATACCCACTTTACATCTACTTATTATAAAAATATATACTATGGGCCCCTTAGATTAATTGAGCCCGAAGTGACGGCCTCTTGGGCCTCGCCTCAGGTCCGGCTCTGGATCCAGGAGTTTTTGTAAGGGGAGCTGAATTATTTTTTTTCGGAAAATGACGGTTTGAAATGTTCGAGTCTAAGATTGTACCTATATACACCCATGACACATTCCGTCCTACTTATTTGTTGAATGGCACTAAAAACATTACTATACTGTTTTGCAGATTCAAGAACCTACATTATCAACCGTATGTAACACTAAACTTCAAAATTTTACAACTAAACTACAATATCATTTAATTAATTTTTTGAAATATGCACAACCAGTGCTCCCACAAGCACAAGTTTCTGACTGACCAACTCTGAAATTATGTGCAAAATTCTAATGGTGGGTTATTCATAGTAAAGTAAAAAATTCACAAATTCATTCTCACAAACCACAGTTCCGAATCACAAACAACAAATTCACAAGTCTATTTCTCACCACGATTTCAAATCACACAGACATAAATTTATTTCTCACAAATCACAAACCCTAATCGAAAATACCCAAATTGATTCTCATTCATCAAATCTCAACTCTACAAATTCTAATCAAAATTGATTCACACTCAATCAATTCAACTTAAAAACAATCAAATCAAATGAAGAGGAAGAAAAATAACTTACCTTTTGAAGTTTAGATTGAAGGATTGTTCCGATTCCATTTTCGAAACCGGAGTGCCTAATGCGTATCATCACCCAAGGGAAGGCTTACCCTTCATCGGTTCGCCCGGAGCCGGAGGTGGAGATGGCAACGGCGCCGACCCGTCGGCCAGAGGGGGAGGTGGCACACTCACTTGCTCTGTTTCTCAGTCGGGGCTCGGTCGCTCGCTTTTTTGCTCACTGCTATCGACTGTTAAGGGAAAAAAAGGGTTGGTTTTTAAAAAAAAAAACAAACAAATGCAACAAAGGGAAAAATGGGAGAGGTGCGATTCGAATCGGAGATGCCCCAAATCCCAATTAAAATCATCACGTGTCCTATCTACTGAGCTAACTCATCTTTGTGATTATATTCTACTTCACTTCTATATATTATTAAATTAACAGATATGTAAAAATATACGTATACTCTTATTTTGACAAGCGGGGGGGCTTCAGCCACCTTGAGCCCTCACAAATCTGCCACTGGCGGCAACCAATTTGACATAATTTTTTTTTATGACGAGGAACCCACCTTTGGTGGCGAACCCCGGGCTAGGGCTGATATTCAAGTAGAGTAGCTCGGGCTCGGCTTGGGAAAAGCTCGGCTCGAGCTCGTTCGAATTCGAAAACGACACGAGTTCGAGCTCACATTCGAGCTTGAGCCGAGCTCGAGTATACTCGGTTGCTCATTTTTTAGGTGAATTTACATTTTTACCCCTAGGGTTAATGTAACCTGTTCCGCTCCATTCCTCCCCCTGCCGCCATTCCCATTTTCATTTTTTCAATTGCGTCACTCTCAGTCCCAGATCCAGTGAATCCCTCATCTCTCATTCTCATATCCGACCTATCTCGCTCATTCTCAGGTCGCCGCCTCCGTCGCTTCAGTCGTCCCTCAATCTCAGGTCACGCCTCCCTCCTTTCTCATTCTCATGCCGCCGCCTCCACTCTAATGGTTCATGGTTGTCGTCTCCTTCCTCCTCGGGTAAGTGGTTCTCGATCTCGAGCACTGATCTCTCCGAGTCTCTCCTCCGACCACCGACCACCGCTCTAATCTCTCATATCTCCATTGCAGGTGCTCTAATTTCTCATGGTTGTTGCTCCATCAGTTCATCTGTTGCTCGCTCTACCCCGTTGTTCATAAATTAAAAAAAATCATGATTTGATAATTTTGGATAATTTTAAAATTCTACAATTAAAGACGTTGTTCATAAATCATAGTGCTTGTAATTATATACTATATCTGATCTAAAATATTTTATTTTTATTATTTCTCATAATTTTTAATAAAATGTAATAATATATAAATATTAAAATTTTAAACAATTTTTTTAGAAATTTGATATTTTATATCTTATTACATCTTATTAAAAACATTTGATTTTTATTTTTCACGTAATTTTTAATAAAATGTAATAATATATAAAATATCAAATTTTTTATTTTTAATAAAATGTAATAATATATGATTAATTTTGGGTCGGAAATTTTTTTATTTAAAAAATTTTGATCTTTCATTTTTTAATTTATTAAAAATGTTTTCCGAGTAAACGGGTAAATCAAATGTCCTGAAACCCAGATTAAAAATTTATTAAAAATTTATTTAAAAATTGACAAACCCAAAATCGACCCAAAATGACCCGAAACTCGGGACCCGAAGTGACCTAACCCGAATGACCCAAAATCGAAGTGACCTAACCCAAAATCGAGACAACCTAGATGTACCCGGAACCCGTTTTACTCAGGACACGAAGTGACCTAACCCGAATGACCCATTTGACAGGTCTAATTGTAATACCTGAAAAATCAAGCAACAAGGAGAAATATAATTGTCTTTTTACTAAAAATGAAACATTAAAGAATAGGGGTATAATTGTCTTTTCATATTAAATTAAGTGAGGTTTAACAAGAAAAGGGACAAACTATATTTAATGGGTGGTTATTTGACAATTTTTTAATAAGGGGTGGTTATTTGCAAACAACAATGAATAGTGGGTGGTTATTTGACAATTTTTTAATAAGGGGTGATTATTTGCAAACAACAATTTTTTAATAAGGGGTGGTTAATAAGGGGTGGTTATATGCATTTTTGCCATATATATATATATATAGGGGCGCACTCCGGTGAAAATCAATATTGTAGTAAAAACCGTGAGGAGCGTTTTGATTGGTTGACACTATGGGGCTCACATGTGGGGTTATTTTGATAGCAAATTGCAACTTTACCCAATCTTTATAGAAAATACCAATTTTGTTCAAAGCTTATATAATTTTGTCAAAGTGAAATTACGAAGATTTATAAATGACTTTTAGTGGTACTAACTACCATAATCTACTAACTATATTAAGAATAATAAGTTTTCTGTGGTTTTAAGCCCACCACGCTCTGCAACTAAACTTCAAGCTAATTGGAGGTTTGACCCATACCTGAACGTAGTTACTCTGGACTGTCGGCATTCCTGTAGCTTCCGGCTTTCTAGAGGTGGCTAACCTTCAACCAGGCCTCCTTTAGTCCAGACTGAGCACATATCTGTTTAGTTTCTTACCTCATATTGTAGTCTTTAACTTTTGGTTTTAATTTTGAGAGAGTGAAGAGATTTGAATCAAGAAAACAGAGTATTATGAACATAGTGTTCAATTAAGTAGCTTTTCCTTTCTTAAAATCAAATTTTAATGAATTTGGGAAATATTACAACACACAAGCACTCCTAATTTAGAACTTAAACACACTTAACACTCATATCATAAGATTCATGGAAGGGTTTTGAACCTTAGAGTGATGGAAACACCAATCTACTCAAATTCAAAACGCTTCTACTTCTCTTTCTGATTTACAAGACTCTTTTTCTCTTAGCATATGGTTTTTCTCTCTCTGGGATTCGATTCCCTCTTACTCCAAATAGATGCCCTATTTATAGAACAAGTCTAAGGGCATTGGATGCCTCTCCAATGGCTAAAACAAGTGGTCTACAGGCTGGCCTGATAAAGCAAACAGTAAAAGCACACAGTGCACCCATTATTTTACAGGTTCACGTGGTAAAAGCAAAAACAAATCAGGAAGTACAATAATTGTGCTGGTGGATGATGATGGCTTTCAATCGTCCAGGTTATGGACTCCTTCTTCTCCCATATTGGCTTCCAGGTCATCATCATTGTAATCTTGTAATAAGTCTAGAGTATTATCAAATTATAGATCTTGATCATTATCTAAATCGAGATCAAGCATTAATCTTTCAGTGTATTCTTGATCCCATGCAATCAGCAAATCAATCATTCTCTCGTGGCCTCTTTTATCTAAAAAGTGTCCAACTTCTATTTGTGCTAAATAGAGCTCGATGGATTCAGACCTATCTATGGATTGCTGCATTAATGGCTTGAGTTTTGGGGTTACGATGAAGGTTGTATTTCCAACTTTGGATATCCCACAGTTAGTGTGTCGGTACTTGGTGATGTGGTAGTAGATGTAAAAGAATCCTTTTGCTCTTGCCTCCCATGAATGCCTTACTACGTCGATCATTCTTTCTACTATTGGATCTATAACGTACCAGTATTCTTCACTAAATACCAGGAAGATTAAGTAATGTGGTAACCGGATTTTTCCCTAGTTAATATCCATGCAGGCACTGATAACACGACAACTATTTATTTCCTCTATCTTCTCAAACTTTGTGGCTCTGAGGAAGACATCCTTCTAGAATTTAGTAAAGTACTTGTACAAGACGTTATGCCCTTCATCTTTTGGCCATGGTTGCTTATATTTCCATGAATTTAAGTAATCCGCATCTTCAGCCGGCACGATGGGTAATGATAATCCTCTCAATCCGGCTCCATTGTTTACACAAAAATGGTTACACCATTCTCTCATCCATGTTGGAGTCTTGTGATCCCTCAAGATTACCATCCAGTAGAAGTTTTCGAAATCTCTCATCCTCCATCTTCTGCAGATGTCTTCCTGGAGTTCAATTGGTAGCGGGATAACTTTTATTATTATCTCCAGGGTTAACATTCGTATAACCGCTCTGTGTCTCGTTTGTAAGAGTCCACTGTTGTGAGCCTAATTTGCCATGTTTTACACTTAATTTTATATCGATTTCTGCATACATTGCATACATTTGGGTTAGAACAATACAGAATCTGTGTAGTTTACACTTATTTGCAATATATGGAGGTCTACACAAGTTTTGGTTATATTTCGCAGAAATCGGACGCACTTTGAAGCTTAAAGGAAACTCATGGAGAAGCTAAGGATGTTGCAGCTGAGGAAAACACCATTTTTCACCATTCTTCATTTTGAATCAAGATTTGATGTCTTCATGAGAGTTGTAGCCCTCGGAAAGAGCTTTCCAACTCATGGTCATATGCATCAATCCGACGAACGAGGACTCGGGAAGGTGCGTTTCAAGAACAGAGCAGAAAGCTGAGAAAACTCTACTCGAGATCGACTAGACTCTACTCGATCTCGACGAGCCCTGGTCAAGCAGACCTGGTCGAGCAGAGCTGATCGAGGACACAGAGTCAGAGACAACCCGACTTCCGGAACCCTACTCGATCTCGAGTACCCCTGGTCGAGATCGACGAGCCATGTCCGGAGTCGACGAGTTGTGCCGAGCCGAGAAGCTAAGGACGAAGACGCAGACCACCTCTACTCGATCTCGAGGAGCCCTAGTCGAGATCGACGAGCCCCGAGTCCAGATCCGAGCCTGTCGAGTAGAGCCACCCGAGAAGACCCAGTCGACATAGCCAGTCTACTCGACCTCGACGAGCCTTGTCGACATCGACGATCACCGTGAATCAAGTCCGAGTCTGTCGAGCTCCAGCTAGCCGAGACGACGAAGCCGATCCAGTCAACCCTACTCGAGATCGACAAGACCCTTGTCGAGATCGAGTAGACCTCCAGAGCCGCGTTACTCGACTTGACGAATCCTACTCGACTTGGGATTCCTTGGGCCTGAAGATTGCCGATTCTATCCTAATCTATCAAGATACATCATGAAGAGAAGAAGATCTATCCATGGAAGACTTTAGATATATATTCCTATTTTGGATTTAATTATGTTATAGTTTTTATTTATCTTTAAAGGCATAGATAAAGTTTTAGATATAGATATAGATATTCTATCCTTGATTAGCAAGAAATAGAAGGCTATAAATAAAGCCAATGGGGCTCAGTTTTATGGATTCAATTTCATTGGAGAGGCAAGTAGTTCCACAGAGACAGTTTAGGGAGTTCGAAGGTTTTAGGGTTTTGGCATTCGACGAGAGTTGGATTGCCGGGATTGTAAAGTCTTTGAATTTAGTTTAATGCAAGTTGTTTTCTTTCAATCAATGATGTCTGAGTTTGCGATGAAGCGCGAGTAGTCCACCCACTTCTAGGGTTGGGGCGAGCCCGACAATAGCCATGCATAATTGAGGTAAAGATCCGACCTTTATCATGTTTTGAGCATTTTCCTACTTGTTGATGTGTTTATTGCCCGCCTAATGGAGATCCATGCTAACAACTTGGATTATAAACATAAAATCGGTAGAGACAATTAGGGTTTCTTGAGAGAGTTGTCTAATTGTTGGAAAAGGCGAAAGCTTAATCCTTTAATGCGATTCACATGATTATCTGTTTGGTTCTACCTTATGCATGCTTGGTTATTGTCGTTGCAAACCCCAATCTTGGAAGTTCTTTTACATAAAGTTTAGTCGAAACCCCAAAGCATTTGTTTTTACTTTCTTTTATTTCGTTTTTACTCCCTGCCCTCGTCGATCTCGACCAAGCTTGGTCGACCTCGACCACTGATTCTCGACCCAGAGTCGTCGTAGCTTACCTGTGCAGGAACTCGACCAGACCTACTCGACCAAGACGAAGGCTACTCGATCTCGAGTAGAGCCTTGTCGAGATCGACCACCGTTGCCGAAGCTGCTGTTTTCGACTGTCCGATCTTCTGTCGACTAACCCTTGGTCGAGCTCGAGGACCCTGTTGTCGACTTCTGTCCGTGAGATTACACCGCTGCCTAGGATCCGCTGACACGCTTCCTCGTGGATCGATCCTGACTTCCCGCTGCTACATAAGGAGGAGGTCTTGTAATTATTTGCAAGGGACGGAATCTGGTTTGCTGTGATTTATTTATATTTTATTTGCATACTCGATTTCCTCTTACAACATCCACGACGGAATATATTTTTAGTAAAGCTTCCAAAATCAACATAAATATAAAAACTTGGAGGGCAAACTCATCCTTGGTATCCTCGTATTTCTCCTAAGAGAATCGTATGGGTGGAACACTCACTGTGGATTTTCCCACCGAATTTGATTTCTCTGATCCATCCCTGGTATCCTCGTATTTCTCCATCAGCTAACTCTCTCGTTAAGCTGTCAGCTAGAGAATTTTTCGATCCCTGCAAATGTTCAATGGTAAAAGTGAATTAATTAAGAGCTAATTGCCAACGTAGGAGTCTCCCATGCACTTTCATATTATTAAGATTATTATTTATGAAACCCAATATTCCTTTACAATCTGTTATGACTGTAAAAGGTTTAGGAGCTAAGAATATTATAAACTTCTGGATTGCACGATAAATTGCAACAATCTCCTTCTCCATGACAGTGTAATTATATTCAGATTTGTTGAAGCTGCCACTGCTATACCTGCAAAGCTTATTATTTTTCTTTAGTTTTAAAACAGCTCCCCAATGATAATCACTAGCGTCTGTTTCGAGAACTAACTCATCATCTTCATTAGGTAAGGTCAATATTGGAAGTTTTTCACATCTTCTTTTCAGCTCTTGGACTATTTTAGTATCTAAGTGAGTCCAACTCCAAACATGATCTTTCTTGAATTTAACCTGGAGAGGTTTTTTTAACCTGACTAGATCTTTAATAAAATCAGAAGCATAAGTAAGGCAGCCTAGAAATCTTTCTAGTGGTTTCCTATCATTGATTTCATCAGGAAATTTTTCTACCTTTTCCAGAATATGTTCTTGCAAGAGAATTTGACGTGCTTTAATCTTTAACCATAGGAACTCAATTTCAGGTTCAGCATAGATGCATTTATTTTGTCCTAGAATTATTCCATGGTCAATGCATTTTTGGGTTATAGCTTTCAAGTCATGCTTATGTTGCTCTATGGTTTTAGAGAAGATTAGGATATCATCAATGTAAACAAGACAACAATGTTTAAATTCTTTGAAAACATTATCCATTCCTCTCTAAAATATCTGTGGTGCATTTGTCAAACCAAAGTGCATGACTAGAATGAGGACTTTTACTTTCTTGAATTAATCCTTTCTTTAAAAGCTCATCAATTTGATCTTTAAATTCTTGTTGATCCTTATAAGTGTAAAACATTTGTTTTACTCTAATGGCCGCTTTTGGATCTATTAATTCTGGTAGAAAATGATTTATCTTTTTCCCAAAATTTTGAAGGATTTTCATAATATAACTTCTTACACATTTTTCTTACTGTTTAATAATTTTTTCTTTTAATGTTACCTCACATATAGAGAGTGCAAATTCTCTTTGTGTAGGAAGAATATATTCCTCACCAGGCTTAGTGCGCGTAAACTCTATTGCTTGATGTGTATAGGCTTGTTTAATCTTTTTTACTCAAGTGTCTTCTCCATTGATGTTGAAGACCATCATGTCTAGGTGCGGAGTTACTGGAACATGGAGTCTTTGGAAGTTATTTCCAATTAACATATCATGAGATGGATGATTAGTAGCCCATAGTGTAGGAATTACACATTGGACTCCTCTTATCATGATATGTACATCAGAAGCCAATTCTGAATGAGCCATGATACTATCATCAGCTATTCTGACTTGAATTGGTCTACGAGATTTCTGCCAAATAAACTCGGGAAATAATGCCTTTTTTACCAAAGCATACTGAACATCCGCTGTCTACAAAGGCACATAACTCATATTTATTAAACCGTTCTAAGCAAATACATATAGGGATATAAATGCTATTTGAGTTGGTAATCCTATAGTTTTTCTTTAGCGACTCTTTGTCGAGATGTTCAACGCTTTCTTCTACTCTCATATTACCTTCATAGAGATGTATGAGGTCTATTACTTCCATCCTCATACCTATTTCATCTTCAAATAATGGATTCGTGAGAGATTCTTTGAGTCTGAAATCATTAGCTCTTGGATCATTTTCATAGATAGGTTCACTATAGGTTTTAGTGGAATATCCTATTATCTTCCCTTTTGGCTCGGAACTAGATGATCCATCTTGATCTTCTCTAACCTTTAGGACTGTTGGAGGTATTGAACCCGATCCCCTAAAAGGACAAGAGCCTAGATCTACACTATGTCTAGCTGGTTCTCTTATAATTTTATTTTCTAGCTTTTTGTTTAACGCTGCTATCATGCTCGCTATGTCTTCATCTACCACAAATGATCTATCTCTTCTACTCGTAGTAGTACCCTAATTCCTCGGGGAAATACTAAGATTAGGATTGAACCTAAAACTAGTGTTTCTGGATAAACTTGGACATCTACAGAGACTGACTGGTGGTTTAGCATTCGTATGTATTCTACCTTCCTCATCTATGGTTAAAACCTTATCACTGTTGGTGCCCGTAGAATTTTCGAATGCGTTTATCCAAATGGTTTTTAGTCTTATCTGATCAGGTCTTAACTTAACAGGTACAACCTCTTTACTTGGACCTACAACCCCGTGTTTCTCAGCTTCTACTATATGGCATTTTCGTGGAGGATTTGTAGTATTCTCAAGTTTATAAACTACCTTCCACTTTATAAACTACTAATACCTTCTGTTAACAATTTTATTTCTAAGAATTCAGATGCATAATGATCCTCTAGACTAACACACTAGTTAGGTCTACAGATCCAAGAAACTTCTCCTTGACTCAAATTACAGACTATGCCACTGATGCATTGATCACTAAACTTTTTATGCCCAATGTCATAGACAAAATTAATGCATTGCACATCTTTTCCATAGTCTTGTAATGGAGTTATAATTACTTGGATGCCACATATGTAAACCGAGTGAGAAGAGTTACTTGCAAGCCAAGATTCAAGATATTCTATCAAGTCAAGTCAAGTTCTATCAAGAGAAGGAAGATCTATCCACATTAGACCTATTTCCTTTTAGATATATTTGTTTTATTTCCAAATTAATTTAATCTTTATGTTATTAGATAAATAAATTTAGATATGGATAGATATTTATTTCCTAGATTAGCTAGGGAATGAGGCCTATAAATAAAGCCCTAGGGGCTGAGTATTAATCATTCAATTCTAGTTACAATTAGTTACATAGAGAGAGAGAGAGAGAGAGAGAGAGAGAGAGAGAGAGAGAGAGAGAGAGAGAGAGAGAGAGAGAGAGCATTGTGGCTGAGAGAGGTTGGAGAAGGCGAGAGTTGGATTTGGCTTCGATTGGTTGTAAGCTTTCTTTGATTTATTTAATGCAATTTAGTTTCTTTTTATTATTGATGAGTTTCTTGATGATGAAGAACGAGTAGTCACCCAACTTCTAGGGTCGGGGTGAGCCTGACGGTACCCATGTAAGGTGATGCGGTAAAGGTACAATCTTTTGATGCAACTTCGTCTTCTATCCCTATTAGCATGATTCTTTTGCGAAAGTCGAAGGTGATCCTTGTTTGTGTTATTGAAGCGAAAGTGATCTTAATGCAACTTGGATTAATTATGTGAAAAAGGGTTAGTAACAATTAGGGTTTATGCGAAAGCCTCTAT
Source organism: Persicaria tinctoria (assembly GCA_037127255.1). NCBI lineage: Eukaryota > Viridiplantae > Streptophyta > Magnoliopsida > Caryophyllales > Polygonaceae > Persicaria > Persicaria tinctoria. The sequence continues at coordinate 69,007,374 of JBANSL010000004.1, read as the reverse complement.
TTTCCTATTTGCTAATAACGAAAGTTATTTGATGAAAAGCATGATCTTTTATGCCTTTATGTGTTATTTTACATGGTTATCGTTGTGGTGTTGATACCATGATCTTGGAAGTCTTTAGTTTATTGATTTATTTCATAAATTTTGTGTTCTGGCTTGTGAAGAGTTGCGATTTTAGCTTCTGTGTTACTCGATATCGACTACTGTTGGTCGACGTCGAGGAAGGTTTGTCGAGATCGAGTCCTTTTGTTCGGTTTTGCTTCATTTTCTGTTCTTTTGCTTTCTGTTTTGGTCGACAGAGTGGTCGAAGTCGAGCACCTTACTCGAAGTCGAGGACTCTTTTGGTCGAATATGCATTGTTTTTGGAACTGAAAAGGCAGGCGCTGAGACATTTCCTCGTGGATCGATCCTGACTGCCTTCTACTACAACGGGAGGAAGTCTTGTATTTATTTGCTGAGACAGAGAGTCAGTTTGCTTTATATTTTATTTATATTTCATACTTGACCATCCTCTTACAACAACACCTCCGCTCTAATGGTTCATGGTTGTCATCTCCTTCCTCCTCGGGTAAGCGGTTCTCGATCTCGAGCACTGATTTCTCCGAGTCTCTCCTCCCACCACCGACCACCGCTCTAATCTCTCATCTCTCCATTGTAGGTGCTCTAATTTCTCATGGATGTTGCTCCATCAGTCCATCTGTTGCTCGCTCTACCCCGTCCCCTTTTTCTCACGATCTAATATGTCTCCGTCGTCACTCGCCAACAGATCTAGTCGTGCTCTCCGCTCTCGTCAGTCGTCGTACACTCTGCTCTAGCGCTCTCGTTTCTCTCTGTGTCTCGCTTGTCGCTTCTCATTATTGGATTACATTGATTTACAGTGACTTTTTTGGGTCAAATTGGATTACAACAATTAATTTGTGAATCGTGAAGTAGATTACGTTGGATATGTGATTAATCTTGCCTTCTCATTTATGTTTGATTACAGCGAAATGGATATGTGATTTAACTTGCAAACAGGGATAAAGTTGTTTGATTACAGTGGTTAACGCGATTTATGTAATCGAGCAAATGAGCTCACGAGCTCGAGATCGGTTCGAGTATAAATGAGCTCACGAGCTCGAGCTCAATCACCCTTCCCAGCTTGCGAGCCGAGTTCCAGTACCTGTTTGAACTTGTTTTCATATACAAACGAGCCGAGTTTGAGCATTAGGTAATCGAGCTCGTGAGCTCGTATATCACCCAGCCGACAAGAGCCACGCACCAGGTAAACTGGCTTGCGCCGACCGGTTCGACCCACAAGAAAGAAGCAAGGTAAACCTTAGATTTTAATCCAAAGAAAGGGGTAGGGGTATGAATCGAACCCGAGACCTCCTGATCTCCCCCTTACTCCCCACCGGTGAGCCACCCCGAGTGGGGCAATTTAACATAATTTCCCACACACACGGCCAGCGTATAACTCAATTTCCGTATTATTTCAGGTTCCACCTATCAAGATTACGTACGTACTCAATCTTCCGATTATTATTTCATGTTGCAGAACTCGAATCAAGCTAATTAATTTTGATGACACGAATTAAACTACCACGTCGATCAAAAGTTGAATGTCAATTAAATATATGATGCTTAATATTGATAGATCATTAAAAGTAGATGAGATTTATGATTAAATATGATCACATGATATGATAGATAGCATCAAGTGCAAGCTATAGTGGTTTATTGCTAGTATAGATGGTCAGGTGCTTGTTATTTTCATGTAGAATATATGCTCCATATATATATCCTTGCGTGAAATAATTAATCGACTGGTTGCGTAGAGATCGAGTATGGACATACAAGATAATATACTAATAGCAAATTGGATCTTTCACTCATTCTCAAAGAAGAAAGGGAAAACCGGCTGGATGACAGTTAAACTAGACATAGAAAAAGCTTTTGACCTTGTGGATTGGAACTTCTTGCTTTCAGTTTTAACTAATTTTGGATTCTCGAAATGCTTCACAGGATGGGTACGGGAATGCATAACGACAGTTACCTACTATGTCCTAGTAAACAACGAACCCACTGATCTATTTGCTCCTCAACAAGGGCTTCGACAAGGCGACCCTCTATCCCCATATCTATTCCTCATACTATCTGAAGTCTTAGCACGTGGGCTACACAAGGAATCTATAGCTCCCCGTAGTCACCTGGACATCACGATCACGCGAAATGGAACAAGAATCCCATTCTTGGCTTTCGCGGATGACATAGTCATTTTTGCGTCGGCAACAAAAACTGCTCGTGACCAAATAAACAAAGTCCTTCGGGAATTCTCTTCCCTTTCTGGGCAAAGGGTAAACAGACACAAATCACATTTTCAAACGACTCCTAACATGACGACAAGTCAAAAGAATGCAATACACAATGAATTAGAGATCCCCTACACAACAACCTGAGACCTTATCTAGGTTGCCCTATCATTTGTGGGAGAGCTAACAAGGAAACTTTTAATGATCTACTAATCACAACTAGATCACAAATGCACAAATAGAAAGCCAACTGCTTTTCTCAGGCAGGATGATGTACGTTAATTAAAACCACTCTAGCTATTAGCAAAACCCCTACATCTTATGCAGTGCTTCTTATTACCAAAATCTATACACACTGAACTGGACATAATCAATCGGAATTTCCTTTGGAATAAAAGGCCAAAACATAAGCCACTTATTAGTTGGTATGAAGTCTGCAAGGAAAAATCCAACGGAGGACTTGGACTACGTTACTCCGAAGATATGAATAAGGCACTGCAACTAAAACTATTATGGAAAATACTGGCTGAACCAAGAAATCCATGGGTAACACTAATCACAGAAAAATACCTATGACAACAACACATACTAAATTACCGCAAAAAGGGAGGCTCCTCCTGGCAATGGACACAACTCACTAAACTTATACCCCTCTTTAAGGATGGCCTTAATTCGTTGGTCGATTGGTATTGGCAGAAGCATAAACTTTTGGCTTGATCATTGGTTCGGAAACTCACCACTAATAACATTAATACTGGATGACAGGCAAGTTGACACACAACTCACTATTCAACACTTCTTGACAGACGATAACAAGTGGAACTTGGATATACTTAAATCTACCCTTCAACATATCTTACAAGCAAAATCAATAGACCTAATATCCACATACCCGATAGCCGATACCCAAAAATATACACACCGATAGGTTATACTAGAAATATAATGGAGCAAGAATGGATGGTTTAACACAAGCTCAGTGATTCAAATGATTAACCACTACAAATAACACCAAAAATCGGACTTAAGATGGATTTGGAGTTTAAACTTACCATCAAAAGTGAAAACACTACTTTGGAAAATTACGAAGAATGGAGTGCCCAATTCGGTAAAACTTGCCTCTCGTGAGGTTGGGGTGCCTACATCCTGCCCTCACTGTCATTCTAACTATGAGGATCTAGCCCACCTTCTTTGGTACTGCCCAATAACAAGAGCAACAATAGCAAAAACGGATCCTACCTTAATGAATATTCTACATACCTGCTTCACGCAAGGAATAGACATAAATAGTTGCCTTTGTTACATTAAAGAGAAAGGTGGAATTCATAAATTCAATGTTCTCGCTTTCTGCTGGTGGAGCATTTGGTATTTTAGGAACATGACGCTCTTTGGCTGCAGCACAAAACCAGATACTAGGAGCATACTCTCTTTTGCAAGAGACCAAAAACTAAGCTGGAACACCTCAAATCAATCAGAGACAGCATAGACGCCCAATGCATGCAACAGAAAAATAACATGACACGAACCCGGTCTCCAATACCAAGGACAAATTGTAAATGGAAGGCACCAAGAATCGGTTACCACAAACTAAACTTTGATGGAGCTCTATCTACTTCCTCTTTGGGCTCCTATGGATTCTTCATTAGAAACCATACTGGCACGCTCGTTTTCTGCGACGCTGGCCCTTCGTGCATTTCCTCTGTATCAAGTGCGGATGGCTTGGGGCTCTGGAATGGCCTTAATGCTGCTAGAGAACTCAACATAACCAACTTGATAATAGAAGGGGACAACCTGACTATTATTAACAGCCTTAATGGTTGCAGGGAAACTCTCTAGGGACTCTGAAATGATTGTCTCAGACAGTCTAGTCTTCCTAGGTTTCTTTCACTCGGTCAGTTGAGATTTGTTATGTATTTAGAGAGGAAAACGAGTTGTTGACCGTCTTTCGCACCTCAATTTCGCTTTCTCTGGCAATTCCTTACCTGACGACTCGACGTTTCGTAATTTCGTCCATCTGGACGCACTTGGTATTTAAGGCCCCTTAATGCCAAATTATTTCCGGTTCAAAAAAAAAAGTAGTAAGAGTTTCGAGCTCAGATCTACATCAAACAAAAGTTTAAATTTGTGTATATATATAAGACTTCATCCAATCCTTATAAATGATACTCTCTCTAATTTAAATTAAAATATTAGTCGTTTCACTTTTTAATATGTTTTTTCTCTATCAAATATTAACTTTTTTTAATAAATTCACATTTTTAATAGTGAGTATGGTGTTATTTTTAAAAATTGATTAAAAATTTGATATTTGATATAATTTTTAGCTTCATAAAACACTTGTTGAAAAGTCGAACGATCTATATTAACTTGAGACGAATGGAGTATATTTTCGTAATGAGTGGTAAGTTGTGCATCCAAAACATATCCAGGATGTGTGCCTATATGGCACATCCTAGCCGCACGCATCACGGATGAGTATGTATTGAAATTTTAAACAATTGGATTGTTTAATGCACCCTAAATTATGGTTGAATCGTTCAAATTTTATATTGGAATTGCTTTGTATTTGTTGAAAATCGTATTAGAATTGTTCATAAATATTAGGATTAATTATAGTTTTATTATATATTAGAATTTATAGCAATTTTTTTCATTAGGATTTATTGGAAATAGATAATTGTTGTTGATATTGAACACTTAGGTTCTATCACTTATTTGGATTTCATTTATACCTAGGATACGTGTACACTCGTAGTCTACTCATCCAGGATGTGTGTGCATCAGGATTTCAGGGTTTGGGTTTAGGGTTGATACTAGCATAGTACCCGTGCGTGAGACACGTGATTTGTAAAATATATTATGTTGTTTTAAAAGATATTATTATTATTATTATTATTATTATTATTATTATTATTATTATTATTATTATTATTATTATTATTATTATTATTATTATTATTATTATTATTATTATTATGATAATATGAAAACGATATAAAAAATTAATATTAAATCCAAACATCAAAATGATCAATATACTAAACTGGTATTGCTCACTCGATTCACATCTTCGATCAATAATTAAAAGTGTGTTATATAGATCACGATAACTTCATTAATCCACAATGTTCGAGAATTCATAGCGTCGTTGCACAGTTTTGGTTTTGGAGGTATTGTCGGGTTTAAGAAACCTGTAAAATATAGTTCATATTAAGATGATATATTAAGTAATAATAAATACACCAAATAAGTAAAATAAGGCACGGAATACCTTCTTTGATATGCATTAGTGTCGGAAAAAAATCGGATTTATATACAACTTTGTCACATCGGCTAAATTAAAGTTGACAATATTCTCTCATCTACACGCAACAAAAGTTAAACATGTAAAAGTAAAGAATGGATGTTCACGAGGTAAAATAAAAGAAATTATAATTATTGGTAATATTGAGAAATAAGGTCATTAGAAATTATAATTATTGGTAATATTGAGAAATAAGGTCAATAAATATAGTTAAATAAGAAATATGATTTGAAACTTATGTCCAACATCTTTTACAATAAGAAATTGAAATATATCAATGATGTATCTATTCAACTCTGTATTGATGGATATATATATATATATATATAGTTGTTTAAATAATTTCGAACCAACGTACAGGTCACTTCAACATACGATTCTTGTGAAAGAATTCAATATTAAAGGTGGTAAAACAAATAACTAATATCAAAATATACAAATCAATGCATATAAAAATGAACGTGCCTATCATTCTTCACTAGACCTGTCAAAACACAACCCGACCCGACCTTCCGGAAAATTTTCGACCCGAACCCGGAAATTTTGACCCGGAAATTTTTTTCGACCCGAACCTGAAGAACCGAAAATTTTCCGGGTCATCTGGGTTTTGACCCGGTAATTTTGATCCGATTTTACCCGATTGACCCGGTGACCCTGTTGAACCAGTTGATTTTTAATTAAATATAATTAATTTTTTATATATATAATTAAAATTTATTGCAAAATTATCAAATCATGATTTTTTTTATTTAAAAAGGAAAAAATTGACAAATCCAAAATCGACCCGAAATGACCCGAAACCCAGTCAAACTCGGTCAAACCCGGGTTCTAGTCAACCCGAAAATACCCGGAACCCGCTTTACCTGGGACTCGTTTTACCCGAGACCCGAAGTGACCCGACCCGAATGACCCGTTTGACAGGTCTATTCTTCACGATAAGATCACCCAGCAACAAATCTAACTAATTAGCGTCTGAAAAGTGGTCGATTACAATGTTGGATCCCCGTTTCTTGAGCATGCGCTTTGTTTTCGAAGCGTGCCTTCGTCTCGAACACGTCAGGCTTCCTCCAATTCAACTTGGGCAATTATCTTCTAAATAACAAAGATATTAAGTTTTAACACAAAATAAATGAGAAAAAATAAATAAAATTTACAATACAAAGTAATTAATTGGTTAATTTAATTTAAAAAAATTAAATATCTTTAATTCAAACGAGTAAAAAAAAAATGGGAGAAATTAATATTCTAGTAAATTTGTTGAATTATCATTAAATTTATTTTAATTAATAATTGATAAAATTTTGTTAGTTATATAGGTGGGGCCACACTTAATAAAAAACTGTCACGTAAGCCTTGGTTTAAGGTGAGGTTGGCACGTGTATCTTTCACATCATGTTTAGTATTATACTAGTGTAAGTCCCGTCCGTGTACGGAGAATACATTAATACAATATTATAAATAATTTAGATCGTTTACAATAAATAAATAAATAATAATCTAAATGTAAATCATTTTTCCACCAAAAAAATAATATAGATATAAATAAAATTAGTTCGACGGATTATAAAAAATTTAAATATCTTTTATTTAAATTCTCTCAAAATATAAATAAAATTCACATTTATAAGGTAAATTTTTTTTTTCTATCCTATCATTACTTGAATCTCATGTAATTTAATAGATAACTGTTTTTTAAAAAGATTTTAATATAGATTTATTACGTTAGTTTACTAAATTATCTATCCATGGATTAGTTTTTTCCACCAAAAAATAATCTATATATAAATAAAATAGCACTTATCAAATACTACATATTTATCTATTAATATTTTGGTAAGTATGACTATGAAGTTTTTTTATTTATATTTATGTCAATTAACTAAAATATAGTTATATATAGATAGATTGTGGCTTATATAACTTTCTATAAACTATGATAACATATTATTTTATTAACATTTTTCAACAGAATCAACTACAACACGCCACATAGGATTTTTGTCATCAGAATCAACCACAACGCGCCACATAGGACGTTATGCATCGATTTTAGTATATGTATATAGATAGATTAGAATTAGATATAGGGTTAAGTTTAGGGTTTGGGCAAAAGAACACATATCCAGGATGTGTGTGCACGCATCCTGGATATGTGTAATTTATATGCTCTAGGATGGGTGCAATTTTTTTTAAATCTTTCTTTAGGGAGCCAATTATTGTAATTTATAATTATAAATCGCGGATAATAACAATTTTATGTCAGCAATTTCATATAAATGAATCAACAACTTCATGTGTCTTCTTGCTGGTAAAGAAAGTGATCATCAACTAATTTATTAAACCATTAACAAATAATATTATTAAACCCTTAACAATTAATTTTATTAAAGGCAAATTTGCATAACTATACCAAAATTATTAAGAGTTTGCAAAACTAAAATTGCTAGTGGAAAAATTGTAAGAGGGGGGAGAAATGCTAGTTTTGCAAATATTTGGGTCACCCTTTCAACAGGTTATAGGTTTGTGCCACCCTTAAATTTTAATTGTTTTAAACTAATTTTCAGTCATTTTCATTAGTTAAAATTAAAAAATAAATTTATTTTTGAACTTAATTTAATTTTATCTACCTATAGACACCCACTTTATATATGTTTATGGAAAAAAATACGGGGCTTACATGCCAGTCAATACATTCTTTGTGCCACTAACGTCTGTTTATTTGCCAGTATAGGTATATCTCGTGCCAACTCTTTTGACTCTAACAAATAAACCCAAGTCTGAATATTACAATGATCTTAACGTTTATCATGACAGTCAACTACATGAAACTCAATACAGCCGTTGTGCCACTAACGTTTATTTACGTGCCAATATATGAATTTCATGTGCCAACTCTCGTGAATCCGACCGAGACACATATTCATTATATATTATATATGGTACGATGGTGGCAACACGATTCCCTTCACTTTTTCTTCTCTCTCATCTGCAAATCTATGCAATCTCTCTCTCTCTCTCTCTCTCTCTCTCAATTGGGCATTTTTTCTTCTCTCTCCTTTGCAAATCTCTACACACTCTCTCAATTTGGCAGCTCTCTCTCTCTCTATCTCTCTCTCTCTCTCTCTCTCTCTCCAAATAATACTCCCTATCTCTACTTCCAAAAATAAATTAGAGGACCTGTTATTTTTGCAAAACTTTGACCCTAATTGTTAGTTTTGCAAATTTTTCAAGGGAGTGCTAGTTTTGCAAAACCCAAATTTTTTTGGTATATGCAATACCAATTACTCTTTATTAAAAAAGCATCAATTAATTTAATTGAAAAAGTCAACAAATAATTTGCCAAACAACCATTTGTTGGGCCCAAATTGAGGGAGTGTCCACCAAACTTATTAAATTAGGGTTTTGTCCACCTACCCATAACAGTACCCACGTGTGCCCCTCCAAATCTCAGATCTCTCTTGCTCTCTTCCTCGCTGCTCGCCTCCAAATTTCAGGCGCTCCGATTCCGCCTTCTCCATTTCAATGCGGAGTGCGCTCAATGCCACACCGTCGAGAAGGGATCTGGCCGCAACAAGGTTTTCTTTCTTCCTCTCTCTTTGTCTAGTTGTCGATGCGGAGATCGCCGTTGCGTAATCGGATTCACCATCATCGGAGGCGACCACAACCTCAGGAACTACCGCCCTGTCACGATGCTCCACAAGATTCCAGGATCTGGCGGCGAGGAGCCCAGAGGCGACGGGATCTGTACGTCGTCGATTGCAGGAGGGGAACACGAAGGAGGACACGCGCCTGTGTTGCCGACACTGTGGCTTCATCATCTTTAAGGAAGACAAGGGATCTACATATTCAAACTTGCACCAAGGGTCGAGTTTGAGGTCTCGATCTGTTGAAAATCCACTCTCCCCCTTTACTCTACTCATTTCTTGTCTTTGCTCAGCAAAGACAAGGCATACAAGTAGAGTGCAGGGGGAGAGCGCGCCTTACTTAAAAAACAAGTATAGTAAAGGGGGAGAGTGGATTTTCAGCAGATCGAGACCTCAAACTCGACCCTTGGTGCAAGTCTGAATCTGTAGATCCCTTGTCTTCCTTGAAGATGATGAAGCCCCAGTGTCGGCAACTAAGTACATGAATTTGGCTACTAAGTACATGAATTGCCGGATTCACTGTTGCACCGGGGCTTGCCAGATCACCTTCCAATTGTAGTCCAAGAGACGGGCAACCGAGAGAGCTAGCTGGTAGGCCGAACTCGTAAAGCTAGCATGTAATCCTTATTTAGCTAGCTGGTAGGCCGATCCAAATCAATCAGATTGATAGAAGGGCAAACCCGGTGGCAGATGCGCTCGCAAAGCTAGCATATGCTACCCCGGATGACAACAATGCAGTTTGCATGTTCTCTGTACCCCCTTCAGCTATTGTTCCACTTATGGCTAAAGACAATTCTTTGTATCTGAACTCCATGTAATCCTTATTTAGTTTTCAATAAAAACAGGGCTTTAGCCCTCTTTAGCGACCAAAAAAAATTCATATTAACAAAATCCGTTATGCTGAAATGTTGAAATTAATTCTTATAAAATTATATGAGCTACTATATCTTACACACAAGTATATATGACAGCATTTCAACATTTTTTGCTGACGTGGAAAAAACAACTCCGGTGTCGAAGTGCCGATGCGGAAAAAAAAACAAAAAAAAAACTTCAATTTTAGCAACCCCGGTTTCAGCAAAGCGCAAAAAAAAAACTGCTGAAACTGGAGGGGAGCACACATGGGGGAGCACATGGGCAAAGGGGGCAAGGGAAGGGAGGTAGACGTACATTTTGCCAATTTGGAAACATTGATGGACAATTTACTAATAAAGACCTTAAATATAATCATTTTAGAAATCACCCCTTAATTTAATAATTAAAATGTCAACAAATAATTTTATTGAACCATCTGTAAATCATTTTCCTTGATAATATTTTGGATATTTTATTGTCAATAGTAATGATGCCCAATATCGCTGATGTTAAATATGTCAGCAATATTGGTATTTTTTTTTTTTGGTCTGAAGCAATATTGGTATTTGGTATTAAAATTTTACTGTAAGAAATCATATGTTCAAATTAAAAAAAATAAAGGGCAATATTTAAAAAATATATATTATTATTAAGAATTTTAAAATATGATTTTTTAAAATAAAATTTTAAGCAGATGTTAGGAAATTAAATAATTTTTTTTTAAAAATATTAAATAATGTTAAAACAAAAAGGTGAAGGATGTAGGAAAGATTGCATAGAAGATCCATATTAGCGCATTCGTTCGAAACGTGTACCCGTGTTATATTGGGGTGATAATATTTTCGCCGCTAATTTTTACTATTTTCACCGCTAATCACTATATAGGTTGACGGTGGGTTTAATGACAGTCAACGACCCCACCGCATAGATTGACGGTACCCACCGCAATACTTTGCGGTGGGTGAAGGAGTATACAGGTCCACCACCATACTCTGCGATATCGTACCCCGTTCCGTTTCAAACCCACCTCATAGGTTAGCGGTTGGTCTTGGATGAGAGATATTTGGGGGTGGTGTCTGGATCGGACCAGAACGTCGTCATAATGGTCCAAAACCGTCGTCATAACCCACCGCATGTGTATACGGTGGGGTTGAACCGTCGTCATAATGGACCAAAATCGTCGTCATAATCCACCGCATATGTATACGGTAGGCCTGATACATGAGCCGAGTAGCTCGGGATTGACTCGGGCTCGGCTCGGTAAAAGCTCGACTCGGGATCGCTCGAATGTATATACGAGCCGAGTTCGAGCCTATACCTGAGCTCGAGTAGCTCGCCAGCTCGTATATATAAGTGAGCCTAGGGTTTGTGTAACCCTTTCCGTCCCTTCCCAGTTCCCCCATTCCCCAGTTGGCCAGTTGCCTCCAACCTCCTCCTATCCTTCACGCACGCTTCACCTTCAATTCCATTCCAATTTCAGATCCGAGAGCTCGATGTCAGATCTGAGGCCGCTCCGCCGCGGCGCCGCCCGGGTAGATCTCGACCTTTAGTTCCGCTCCGCACGCCTTCAATTCTCCGCTCTCAAATCTGGTCAACCTCCTCCTGTCCTCAAGCGCTCCTTCTCTTCTAGCCACCGCCGGAAACAAGCGCAGTTGCAGGCGCCATCTCCTCCCTCCTCTTGTCTGTCAGGTACGAGCCATCTCCTCCCTCCTCTTGTCTCGTTCTCGGCCTAGGTAGATCTCGTTCTCTGGGTAGATCTCGATCTCAACCTTCTCCTCTTGTCTCGTCTGATCGATCTCGTTCTTGGCCTTCTCCTCTTGTCTCGTCTGGTTTCAGGCTCCATTGTTGGTCTTCCCCATTGCTGAGTTGCAGGCACTCCATTGCCGCTGATTTCACACAGGTAATGAATGAAGGCTTTTACATGTTTTCACACAGGTAATGAATGAAGGCATTCCATTGCCGCTGGCTTCAGGCACTCCATTGCCGCTGTTTTTAATCGTATGGTTTCAGGCTTCATTGTGTTCATGTGTTGTTCTATTTCGAGTTTATGATGTATTTGAACCTTGTAATGTCGGGTTGTACTTTGAATACCGGTGTAATGTTTTAGATTACTTTGCAATTCAATTATTTAGGTCATTAGATATTTTGCATAAGGTTGATTTTGAATACAAATCAAGCTACAGGTTATTAGGTGCAACAATTCGAAATTTCGACTGTTGTAAAACGAGCTCACGAGCTCAATTCGAGTAACCGAGCTCACGAGCTCGAGCTCGAGTATCTCCTCCAGCTCGCGAGCCGAGCTGGAGTACAAGCTTGAGCTCGTTTTCAAATGAAGCTCGAGCTCAGCTCGTTTAAAAACGAGCCGAGCTTGAACACCAAGTACTCGAGCTCGTGAGCTCGTATATCACCCCTAGTATACGGTGAGTTTGAACCGTCGTCATATTGGATATGGTTCAGGAAAATCGGATTAATGCCACCGTCAACCTATGCAGTGATTAGCAGTGAAAATAGTAAAAATTAGCGGTGAAAATATCCATCCCGGTTATATTGGTACATCTAAATTCATCAAATATGCAAGTTCTAGAGCACTCCATCAAAACTCTACCTTTTGGGCTCATTAAGTCTCTTTCGATAAAGTATAATTAACATCGAAAGTTACCGTGGCGCACTATATATGGTTCCTCTAAGTACCCGTCCTTTTGATCAGTACGTACGTCTCCATCCATTCCATCAAAAATCATTATTACATTGAGATGCAAACTGATCAGCAGTGGAGAATCCACTTTCAATGGAAGCTACATATAATCGAGTTGTTTTCGAGTTTTAATTATAAATTTATTTTATTATTGAAATTGATTATTGATTTACTCAATTCATATATTATAGCTGACACTACGCCAGATGGCCTTTCGGGCGACGGACCGAAGTCGTCGCCTGAAAGGGGTTTTTCGCCCTCTGACGACTCAGGCGACGAACTTCCGTCGCCTGAGTTGTGGTCGGGTGACTTTCATCCTTCCACCATTCAGTCGGCGACCATCTGTATGTTCGTCGGCGGAGTTAACTCAGGCAACGGAAAAAGTGTTCGTCGACTGATGATGTTGTCAGAGGCCAAGGGCCATCCAGGCCCGCCCATTAAGACTCAGGCGACGAGTTTAGTGTCATAAGTTCGTCGCCTGAGTCGGTCCATAGGGCTATGAAAGCATTCAGGCGACAGACTTTTTTCTTTATGTGTCGTCGCCTATATAGTTTCAGGAGACGGAAATAGAATTATTTTGTCTCCTGAGCGGTCCATAGGGCTATGAAAGCATTCAGGCGACGGACTTTTTTCTCTATGTGTCGTCGCCTAGATAGTTTCAGGAGACGGACATAGAATTATTTTATCTCCTGAGCGGTCCATAGGGCTATGAAAGCATTCAGGCGACGGACTTTTTTCTTTATGTGTCGTCGCCTAGATAGTTTCAGGAGACGGAAATAGAATTATTTTGTCTCCTGAGTGTAGTCTAAGGATGCATTCTCAGTTGTATGTCCGTAGCTGGAGTGTTCAGGAGACGAAATTTCATATAATTCCGTCGCCTGAATAGGTTTAATTTTTTTTTTTAGTATAAGTTCGTCGCCTGAATTGTTTTGATTTTAAAAAAATAAAATTTAATAGGGCAGGTGCCCCCTGTTCGAATGTACCCTTATTGCACATGTTGTGCTCCCGTCCTAAACTTTATAAACAACAACACACACAACACAAACAACATACTCAACACCATACAAGCACAAAAAACTTCACAATTCACAACATACAATTCATTCCATCACATTAAAAACCTTGTAATCCACCCTAAACCTTGTCCAACATACCAAAAGTATGTGACAAATATCCATCTTGAGCAACTTCACAAAAAACTTCACAAAAAGTATACACAAATACTACAAATTTCATCCAACACAAGTTCTTTAAATGTTTATCCAGAAAACCAAAGCCAAGTTTTAGTTAGAGGGATATGAAGAGGGCGTCCTTACCTAGCTATTTCGGCGGGGGGGGGGGGGGGGCTGACTGTCTATTGGATGACCAGCTGAGTTGGTGGAGGGCTGAGTAGAAGTTGTGGCTGAAGGGACAGCCTGAGGACACACTACGGAGGTGACGAATGGTTGTGAGTTGGCCTGACCACTTAGCATGCCCATCATGAGCCTCTCGATGCTGGCCATACGCTCCTCCAGCTGCTCATTCTTGGTCTCGGTTAGGGTGGTTTTCTCACGCAGCCTTTCAATCTCAGCCTTCGCCTCCTCCAGCTCCTTGTCCCTCTCTGCAGCCCTTGCTGCCCATGGACCCCCTCTTTTCTTTGCAGGCCGCTCTCCCGCTGCACCCATTCCTTTTAAAAAAAGATTGAAAACATAATAAGTAAAATCAGTGGGATTGAACACATAATAAGAGCTGTAAGTAGAAAAAGATTGAAAACATAAGTAAAATATTGTTATGAACTATAAGTAAAATCAGTAATTTCTGATTGTAAGTAAGAATGAGCAGCTGGAGAATAAGAAAGTCATAAATAAAATCTTGTTATGAAAACAAGATTGAAATCTTGATATGAATTATAACAAGATTGAAATTGTAAGTAAAATCAGTAATGGAAATTGTAAGTAAGGATTGAACACATAAATAAAATCTTGTTATGAAAACAAGATTGAAAACGTAAGTAAAATCTTGTAATGGAAATTGTAAAATCAGAAATTCAAACATAAGTAAAATCTTGATATGAATTATAACAAGTAAAATATTTTTATGAACTTCTGAAAATTGTAAAACAATAATAAAATAAGTGGGATTGAACTATACCTCGAACTTCTGTTCCTTTTCTTTCCCCAAAGCAATCCAAGATGATCTGTGTTTGTTCTTCGACAGAGAGGGGTGGTATTTGGCTTGGATCTTCTCCTCCTTCTCCAACAGTGCAGACTTCATCAAGACGACGTTTCAATTTGGCCTACAAACACAGAAATTTTTAAGTAAAATGAATATATATATATATATATATATAAGTAAAACACAGAAAGGAATGCATATATTAATTTGAAACCAGTAAAAGGAATATATAAGTAAAAGGAATATATATAAGTAAAACAAGTAAAACGCAGAAAGAAATGCATTTTTGAACAGGATTTATAAGAAATGCAATAATATATAAGTAAAACCTAAGTACTTAGGAAACAGCCAAGCAAGCAAACTAAAAAAATCTAATAGTAGATAAGCAAGCAAAAATAAGCATCAGTCAAGCAAGCAAACAAATCTCATAGTAGATAACCAAGAAAAAAAATTCATAGCAAATAGATGAAAAGCAACAATAGATAAGTATTTTTTAAGCAACATAATAGATGTGAAGATAGGCAACAGCCAAGCAAGCAAAAAAAAAAAAAAAAAGATAGGCAACACCCACACATGACAGAAGATAGGCAACAACCAAGCAAGCAAACAAAAAAAAAGGTCATACCGGTCCTAAGTAAAACCTAAGTAAAACCTAAGAAACTCATACAGAAAAACCTAAGAAACTCATACAGAAAACCTAAGTAAAACCTAAGAAACCTAAGAAACTCATACAGAAAACCTAAGTAAAACCAGTCCTAAGTAAAAAACAAGGTCATACCAGTCCTAAGTAAAACCTAAGAAACTCATACAGAAAACTTAAGTAAAACCTAAGTAAAACCTAAGTACTTAGGAAAAATGACAGAAAAAAAAGGTCATACCAGTCCATCTTGCGCACTCGGACACCCCTCGTAGGCTTCTATGGTTGTCTTAAGCCATGCCGCCGGATGTTTTTCCTTAACGATGAGCTCTTATGCTCGGAAGCTCAGGGGCATGGACCCATTGTGATGATTAAGGGGGTTCGGGTTCTTGGTCCTGTTTTTCTTGTTTCGCTCACACAGGGCCTGTAAAAAGATAGTCAATCAGAAGTCACAAGTGATAAACAATAAGATAAATGGCGAATAAAAAAACAAGTTAGGGAATTAATGAGAAATTACCATTCTCGCTTCGTCTGTGAAGTCACTCACCAAGAACCGCCACTGCTCAGGGCGAGCGACAAACTCAAGTGGTATGTCCTCGCCCTCCCACTCCAGGAAGTGTTGATGACAGTCATACTTCCAGGCCCCATATGCTTTTCCGCTCTTCTTCTCCACGTATGAGTCAACTACAGGGTCAATCTCATAGTACATCTACACATCCATATCAGGAAAAAAAACCTTGTAAATAGAAGATAAGCAAAAGTAGATAAGCACAACCAAGCAAGGAAACAAAAAAAAAAAAGCAACAGTCAAGCAACAGTTAAGCAAGAAAAAAAAAAGATGTGAAGCACAAATCAAGAAAGCATAAGTAATAAGAAACTATAAAGAAACATAAGTAATAAGCAACATAATAGATGTGAAGAAACTATAAAGAAACTATAAGTAATAAGCAACATAATAGATGTGAAGCACAAAACCAAAGAAACATAAGAAACTATAAAGAAACATAAGTAATAAATGTGAAGCATAATTATAAAGAAACATAGGTAAACACAGATCACACTATACAGAGATCACATTATACACAGATCACACTATACACAGATCACACTATACACAGATCACACTATAGTTGCTTTAGGATACACAGAAACTATACACAGAAACTATAAAGATGTGAAGCATAATTATAAAGCAACTATAAAAAAATTCATAGATGTGATAAGCATTTTGTGAAGGAAAAAGCAACTATAAAGAAACATAAGTAATAAGAAACTATAAAGACATAGATGTTCTTATGATTTTTAGGCAAAAATAAGCATCAGAAACTATAAAGAAACTATACACAAAAACTATAAAGAAATACACAGAAAGCATGTGATAAGCATCAGAAACTATAAAGAAACTATACACAGAAACTATAAAGAAACTATAAAGAAATACATGTGAAGCAAAAATAAGCATCAGATAAGCATTTTGTGAAGGAAAAAGCAACTATAAAGAAACATAAGTAATAAGAAACTATAAAGACATAGATGTTCTTATGATTTTTAGGCAAAAATAAGCATCAGAAACTATAAAGAAACTATACACAGAAACTATAGAGAAATACACAGAAAGCATGTGATAAGCATCAGAAACTATAAAGAAATACATGTGAAGAAAAAATAAGCATCAGATAAGCATTTTGTGAAGGAAAAAGCAACTATAAAGAAACATAACTGAGAAAATCATAAAGACATAGATGTGAAGCAAAAATAAGCACAACAATCAAGAAAGCAAACACAGATCACACTATAAAGATATAAGTAATAAGTACTTAAATAAAAGATAATAAAAAAAAATAAACTACCTCCAAGTAATCTCTTACGGGGGACTGTTGCTCATCTGTTAGTTTGCTCCATGTTGATGCAAGCATCGACACTTTGTCTCTGATAGCACACCCAATGTCTCGGACAAAGGTGTCATGCAGTTGCTTGAGGCCAGGCCCCTTGTGGAAGCAGGACCACTCAATCTTCAGCTTCTTCCCTGCTGCGGCCTTGAGGAGTGCTGTTTTGTGACTCTTGATGGTTCGATATTTACCTAAAAATCATAAGAACGTATCAGATAACAGTTGCGATAAGTAACATTAATAAGCAACAAAAAAAACACAATCATCATCAACATAAGTAACATTAATAAGCAACAAAAAAAAAAAAAGCAACATGTAGTGATATGGCTATGGTGAAGGTTAGATAATGTAACAGATTGTTGGGGAAGGAGTAACAGAATGCTTGTGTGTATATTCAACATAAGTAACATTTACAAAGCAAGCAACATTTAGGAAGTAACATTTAGAAAGCAAAAAGACATTGAACATATAGACATTGAACATACTTCCTGTTCAATGTCACACAAATATCAAGAAAAAAGACATTGAACATATAGACATTGAACATACTTCCACAAATATCAAGCCAAAGGAAGAAAAAAATGAATCACTGCAGATTAAAACAAAAATACATTGAACATACTTCCTGTTCAATTTCACACAAAGTCAAATTGAAACCCTAAATCCTAAATCAGATTGAAACCCTAAATCCTAAATCAGATTAAAACCCTAAATCCTTATACAAATTGAAACCCTAAATCCTAAATCCTATGAGATTGAAACCCTAAATCCTAAATCAGATTAAAACCCTAAATCCTTATACAAATTGAAACCCTAAATCCTAAATCCTATGAGATTGAAACCCTAAATCCTAAATCAGTATACAAATTGAAACCCTAAATCCTTATACAATGTTAAAGAATCTGACAGAGGGAGAGAGAGAGATAGAGAGATGCTAACCACGACATCGGAGGGAGCGAGGGGCCTCGCCTGATGACGTAGCTACTGGGTTGGCGCCGACAATGGCTGTGGATGGCCCAAGGTTGCCATTGGTGAGAGATAGGAGAGAAGGTGGCACCGGGGTTGTTGCAGAGGGAGTGGGAGAGGGAGTAGGAGTCCCTGAGGCAGGAGGAGGAGTAGGGGCCGGGTTTGGAGAGGGAGTGGGAGTGGGAGTGGGAGTCGGGGCCGGGTTTGGAGAGGAAGTGGGAGTGGGAGTCGGGGCCGGATTTGGAGAGGGAGTGGGAGTGGGAGACGGGGCCGGGTTTGGAGAGGGAGCCGGAGGCGCTGAAGCGGCTGAGTTCGATGGCGAGGTGGTTTGCAAGATCAATGGCGGAGGAATCGGGGCCGGAGTGGAGGAGGTTTGCTTCTTTTTCCCCTTCACAGGGCGGCTTTTAGGAGGCATGTCGGAGGAGAGGTGGAGGAGGGACGAGATGAGCGGCGGAGGAGAGGCGGAGGAGAGGTGGAGGAGGGACGAGAGGAGCGGCGGAGGAGAGGCGGGGGAGGGACAGAGGCAAGTTGGAGAGGGAGGAGGCAGAGGAGAGACAGAGAGAGAGAGAGAGAGATTGAGTGAAACTGATTTGGGGCTAGGGTTAGGGGAGAGGTCCGAGTTTGTAAAATCTTACATGTTCAGGCGACGGACATATAAAAAATATTGTCGCCTGAAAATTTGGCGGAAATTCAAATTTTCGTGAAAATATAGGGGGGAAATTCACTTTTGCATTGGGGAGACATACTAATACTAAGTTCGTCTCCTGAATCATTTCAGGCGACAAAAAATAAAAGAGTCCGTCGACTGACCATTTGGCGGAAATTCAAAATTTGGTGAAAATAATGGTGGGAAATGAAATTTTATTCGAGCAAATTGGGGCAAAAATTCACTTTTCCATTGGGGGGACGTACTAGTAATAAGTTCGTCTCCTGAATCAATCCAGGCGACGAAAAATAAACAATTCCATCGACTAACCATTTGGCGGAAATTCAAATTTTGGTGAAAATAAAGGTGGGAAATGAAATTTTATTCGAGCCAAAATGGTGTGAAATTCACTTTTCCATTGGGGAGACGTACTTTCAATAACTTCGTCTGCTGAATATTCTCAGGCGACGGGAATTTAATTGTTCCGTCGCCTGAAAAAATACAGATTTTTTTTAAAAAGAGCACTTGGCATGTGTTATTGCCCTGTTTACCATAACTTAATGACAAATTGCACCAAAAAAAATAGTCTTAGAAGCCATGATACCAACCATGTCATACACATACGAAAATAACTGCCATGTCTCACAAAAACAACGATTACAATATATGATTTATGGAATCTGAAGACATTATCAACCTTCGTCATCGTCATTTTCCTCTTTGTCATCCTCTTGTTCATCTTCATCTTCATCGTCGTCTTCATCTTCATCTTCATCTTCATCATGTTCATCTTCATCTTCATCATCATCGTCTTCTTCTTCTTCTTCCTCCATTTCAAGATCAATGGCGAGGTTCAAATTTTCGAAATAGATCACCGGGCCAATCTCCTGATAAGCTTCTTCTACCTCATTGGTAAGATCATCTCCGCGAGTTGCTAGAGTTTGAGGATCATACACGTTCCTATGGGACATCACATTAACTACTTTCCAAGCATCACCCGCCTTTGGATCATCCACGTAAAACACTTGCCTCGCCGAGCGTGCAAGACAAAACGGGGAATCCTCATACCAACTGTTGTTTGTGTCCACAGAGAGCAAAGCCATATATACCTTGGTGCTTCCACTTGTTCAAGTACCCCATAGTACTTAGCATCCGAAGTTTCCACCATCACCCCTGAATTTTGTGTTCTCAAATCTTTGTCTTTGTCCCATGCCACAAACTTCACCCCATTGACAGAGCAGGCCCAATACAGTTTGCATTGTAGTGGCCCCTTTGCCAAGTTCAGAACCTCCGGTTTTAGGTAGTTGTCTCCATCTCTGTGCAACTTAGAAACCTATACAATATAACATGTTAGAGTTCTGTTTTGGGAAAACAAACATGCAATTTGTTCAATGAAACATCACGTTCGTTCTTACCCATGGGTAGAAATAACTGAGAAAATCTTTTCTACGGTCCCATTCTTCATACTCCGGGTAAGCCTCATTATACAGGTTCTCATGCGATGTCAAGTAGAACTCAACTTCCTTGCAGTTGGTTAAAACCTGCCAGTGAGCCTCTGCAATCATAGGTTCTCCTAACCTTTCTCTCATGATTTCACCGTGAGGACGCACGAGGCTTGAAACGACAGAAATATCATAGCTCAACTCCTCCATAGCATTCGTACCTACACGGCTCTCATCTCGACCCCCGAGATACAAGTTGCAGTATGTTGTTGCCTCGTTTAAAACGTAACGCTCTGAAATACTTCCCTGTGGGTAACAGTAGTTCTTCACTTGAGCCTTATATTTGCCAAGTTGCCTATAAAACAAAGGAAGAAGTTTTGGAGGGGTAAGATGGACGTGAATTTGTGAGATGAATTTAATCTATAAGTAGCATACCTTTCTATTGGGTACATCCAGGTGTAATGTACTGGTCCGGTTTCTAACACTTGTTGCGGTAGGTGAACTAGAAGGTGTACCATGATTGTGAAAAAGTGTGGGGGATAAATCATCTCCAGTCTGCAAAGAATCTGAACTATCTCATCGTCGCAGCTCCAGCCAACATCCCCAAGCCAGGAAAGTCGCTTATAGTCCACAACACTGTTGCTTTCATCGTGAAAGTGGACCTTGAGTATCGATCAACAGTATATACTCCAGTCCCCCATAAGTGGCGAAGCTCATCGATCAACGGCTGCATGAACACACTAAGACACTTTCCTGGAGACTTTGGTCCCGGAATCAACAACGCAAACATGTTGAAATCCTTCTTCATGCACAATGACGGAGGCAAGTTGTATGGCATCACTATGACAGGCCATGTGCTATGGAGGGTTGACTGATTCCCAAATGGATTGAATCCATCGGTTGCAAGTGCAAGTCTCACATTCCTCACGTCTTCAGAGAAATGCGGGTAGGTTTTGTTGAATTCTTTCCATGCCTCACCATCTGATGGGTGTTTCAACCATTCTGCATCTCTCACCCGCTCACCATGCCATCGCATAGCCTTTGCAATGTTCGGCTCCATGAACAATCTCTTCAGTCTAGGGGTTAAGGGAAAGTACCGGAGAACCTTCCTGGGAACCTTGCCTCTCGTACCCTCCCTAGTACACCACCTAGGTGTGTTGCACTTGGGGCACGCTTCGAGATTTGCATATTGTTTGCGAAATAGCACACAGTTATACTCACAAGCGTCGATCAGCTCGTACCTAAATGCAATGTCCCTAATCACACTCTTCATCTTCGCTCCATCCGTAGGATGTTTATGTCCTTTCGGCAACATGCGAGCAATGTGTGCGCACATGCCGTCCATGCTCCTATCTGTCCAACCAAACTCTGACTTCATCTGCATTGCATCCAGACAGGCATCCAGAACAGTCATATCGTTGTTCTCACACAATGGCATGTTTGCTGCCTCTACAAGCCTATTATATTTCTCGTAATCATCATCAACAACATATTGGAACGGAGGATCGTCGGGGACAGAGTGCGCCTCATATCCAGCATGAAACGGAAAAGCATCGTGCAGAATGTTCATAGCCGGACCATCAACGGAGGAAGATGCCCCTTCCTCCAGGATCTGCGTTCGTCGTTGCTCATTTGTCCTATCAACTGGGGCTTCACCATGCTTGTCCCAAACAGTATAACTAGGCCACATTCCCATGTGGGCCAAATGACTGTGTATTTCATCTATTGGGTGCCATTCATTGTTGCGGCATCTCCGACACGGACATAGGAAATGAGTCATTCCATTCGCATTATCTCTAAGATTCTGCATAAAGAGAAATATTCCATTTTAATACTCCCCGTGAGGGTGAGGGAGTAGCATCCAACTTTTGTCGCCCATTATCGTCCTATCATTATCAATCCATTCATATGAATTCATCACATTCTAAAATGAAATTGCACATAAACAATCCATTCTCATCATCTATGTCATTCTACACCACATTCTAAAATAAAATTGAACATAAACAATCCATTCACGTACACAATCCATTCATACCTCAAACTCAATTTAAAATCAATTTCCAATCATAACGTTCTAAATTCCATTTTCATCAACCCAAATAAAAATTCCATTCTCATCATCTATGTCATTCTACACCACATTCTAAAATAAAATTGAACATAAACAATCTATTCACATAAATTATCAATTCATAACACAAACTCAATTTAACCTCCATTTAACCTCAATTTCAACTCCATATATACATACACAACTCTTTCCCCTCATAAACTCCATTCAAACAACTTTTTTACCATCCAAACTCCATAAACAATCTATTCACATATATTATCAATTCATAAACCAAACTCAATTTAACCTCCATTTAACCTCAATTTCAACTCCATATATACATACACAACTCTTCCCCCTCATAAACTCCATTCAAACAACTTTTTTTACCATCCAAACTCCATTAAAAAAGACAATCTCATCATCAAATATCCAAACAAACAATGTATATGCATATATTCAACAACAAAAAACAAAAAAAATTAAAATTTATACATACCTTCAATGGAGGTGTGAAATGGGGGAAGAGTTTTCGAGCCCTCTAGGGTTATTTTGGGAGAAAGGATGAAGATGAGAATGATTTAATGTACAGTACAACCGATTTTAATTGTTTGTTACGGAAAACACATTCAGGCGACGGACTTATATATAACTCCGTCTCCTGAGTGAACAGTATTTATTATCCCCAACCAACCAGACTTTATTACTCTACTTTTGAAAAAGTCCAACGTTCAGGCGACGAACCACAAGAACTTCCGTCGCTACAAAGGCCCGAACAACGCTCAGGCGACGAACCACTAGTATTTCGGTCGCTACAAAGGCCCATTCTGACAGCCGTCATTCGGATACCTATTTGGGCGACCGATCTTGAGCAAAGTTCGTCGCCTGAATTTGTTCCGTCGCCTGAGTACAGTTCAGCCGACGAACATTGATGTTTTCTGGTCGGCTGAATATGGGTTGGAGGCGGTTTGGGCATCCCAACGTTCAGGCGACGGGCCTTAGTTATAAGTTCGTCGCCCGAACCTGATTCAGGCGACGAACCTTTTGAGTTCCGTCGAACGAGACGCAATCTGGCGTAGTGTGAAACTCAAAAACTAAAAGTCCATTCACTCATCACCCCACCATGCACCATCTTGAGGCCATTTTCTATCTGTCAAATGTTGTATTTAATTTATACACATACCGGCTATATATATATATATATATATATATATATATATATATATATATATATATATATATATATATATATATATATATATATATATATATGTGTGTGTGTGTGTGTGTGTGTACGTATATCATTTAAATTGGGAAAAACCACCTACGGGATACTACAAATTGAATTTCGATGGCTCGTACTGTCAGTCGGGGAAAGGAACCTTCAGCTTCGTGATTCGGGATCATATGGGGAATATAAGGTCCCTAGGGGGGGTTCCTGTAATAATGGCTCCGCTATTTTCGCGGAGGCCATGGGCCTTCGGATGGGGGTCGCCAAGGCGAAATCCATGGGCTTAAATAACCTTCTGATCGAAGGAGACTGCTTGGTCGTCATAAAGGCTCTGCTGGGGGACTGGTCTTGCCCCTGGATTATCGAGCTGCTGATGGCTGATGCGACTGTCGACTTATATACTATATCTAATGTTGCTATTCGTCATATTTTCAGGGATTCAAATGCCGTGGCTGACAGGATTGCACGTCTGGCCTACACTGTCCCTGCCGATAATAGCTTCACCGATGATTCAGAACTCTGTGTTCTCGTCCGTTCGGACACGCTAGGAAAGAAGCCGGGTCACCGACGCTTTTCCTAATTTATACCTGCTTCCAAAAAAAAAAAATCATTTAATTTAGGTACAAGTTATATATACGAATTGCTGCAAAAAATTGTAGGCTTTTGTTGACCATCGGTGTAATAAATTAAACAATACTCCGTATTAATGGTATAAAGTAAAGAGTGTATGTGGAGTACTGGATATGGAATCCCAAAGCAGGCATGCAGCATTCATAGAATGTGACAAGTTGCCGACCCCATACTCCATCTGAAACTGCATTTCTGTATGGTATGCCACTGGTGACACCATATTACTACCTCCGTTCGGAAAAACTTGACACTTTATTATTCATGTACGCTTTTTTAGAAGCTAAAAACTATATAAAATATCTAGTTTTTTAAATAATTTTTTTAACAACTTCGTAGTTATTATTAATAAGTACAAACTTGTTAAAAAAAATTTATAAAAAAATGAATATTTTATATAGTTTTTATCGTTCTAAAAAAGTGTGCATGAATAGTAAACGACCAAGTTTTGCCGAACGGAGGGAGTACATATATATATATATACTGTAACTTACTATAAATGGATGCTTAGACAGTCAGCCACTTTAATTATTTAATTAGTATGTTTTCCTTTTTTAGATCAACGGAAATACATTTATTAATAGATTTATATAGCCAGGCTTGACTGCTTGAGATCTAATATAATCAGTTCGATTTTGCATAGATGAAACCCAGGCCCGGCCTTGGGGGAGGGCAAGGTGGGCTACCGCCCTGGGCCTCCGATATTTTACGGGGCCTCATTTTTTTACTAATTTTAGTATATATAATAAAACATTGTTAAAATTAACACAAGTGTTTATTGGCGTGATGGTTGTTGAATTACTATGGGGCATGTATGTTTTCTTACAGTCATGGGTTCGAATCCCAAATTTAGCACAACCCTCAACATTCTAACTTTTTTTTCTATTGGTTAGGTCACCCCCACCTATTTCTCTCACTACAAAAAATAATGAAATTTGCCACGTTACCTAGCTTCGATCTTCATTTATATATGTAACTAATTCCGAGGCCTCGATAAATTTCACCTATCTCTCTTCATTTATTATACTAATTCTGATGCCTCATGTTTCTCTTCATTTATATATGTAACTAATTCCGATGCCTCAATAAATTTCACCTATCTCTCTTCATCCTAAACAATACTAAAGTAGAAGCTGCTAAGGACACGTGTCGCATCGTCGTTGAAAATTTTCCCACCTTTTTTTTAACAACTAATATTGTGCCACGTGTAAAATTTTGGCCACCTATTTTTAATTTATATTATTTATTTTAATAATTATTTTATTATCTATGGTAATGATATTATTTGTGTACTGTTATATACACATGTATATAACTGATTTGTGATTTCCTGCCTTACAAAATTGTGTTTCTATTACCAAATCAAATCACAACCGTGATTTTTGTGTCATTTTCATTTGCCTAACAAATCATATACTCCTATTATTTGTGATTTCTTTCCTTGAAAAATTGGCTTTCTTTTGCCAAATCAAAAGCACAACCGTCATTTCTATCTCATTTTAATTTGCCTAACAAATCATTCATATTATTTATGTTTTTTTATTTTATTTTTTCGCCTTGCACTTTATCGTTGTTTTTCCAAATGATATCAATTACTACCTCCGATCCAAAATGTAAGTCGTTTGACTTTTTAACACGTATTTTAAGGAGCTAAAAACTATATAATATATTAACTTTTTTATTATTATTTTTTTACAATTCAATACTTATTACCAACAAATATTAAGTTATAAAAAAATAATTTTAAAAAAGTTGATATTTTATATAGTCTTGGGCTTCTTGAAATACGTGTTGAAAAGTCAAACGACTTATATTTTGGATCGGAGAGAGTATCATACAATCACATTTATAACTTATATTCCATTGTTTTTTTCTAGAATAATTAATTATATTGTTCATTTTTTTAAAGATCATTTGCCATGTATTTATCTATTAATTTATATTCATCATTTTGAAATCATTTCTATCTGTACATATTCTTTTTTTTATCCGTCATTTGTATATATTATGAAGTGGGTAACGTTTCCGGTTTGAATCCCGGAAATGACCGCTCTTTATTTACCAATTTCAAGAAGTAGGTAACTTTTAAAATTAATTATCCATAATTAGCTCATCCTAGGTAAAAGACTTTTTTATGTATAAAAATCCAATATTTAATTTTGTTTATCATTTTTTATTTAGCGCACACAATTAAGTTACTAAGTTTCTTAATTTTTTTATGCATTCAATATTAAAAAAAATGGTACTGTTTATAGTTTTATTATATAAAAAAAAGTTCTATACATATAAATTACATATAAAGAAAATGATCATACATGCTATATTAATATACTTATTTATGTTACAATTTTATTTGATATGCGCATACAAAAGATGGGATTCACATCATGTGCCCCCCTCACAAAAACCTATTTAAAACTAAAATTAAAATAAATTAAAATTAAAATTAAAGAATCATGTACTTTTACATTTTAATCTTGAGATTATTAAATTAAAATAGAGCTTTCGTCGAAGGATTTATTTAATAAGGTGATTTGAGATCCTGAGTTTGGTACGATAGATAATTGGTTACGTTATATGTTGTTACTAAGTACTCCCTCCGTCCAAAAATACATGGACTTTTACTATTCATGCACGTTTTTTTAGGAGTTAAAAACTATATAAAATATTAACTTTTTTATTAATTTTTTTTAATAATTACAAACTTATTATTAATAAGTTTGTAATTATTAAAAAAAAGTTAATATTTTATATAGTTTTTACCTTCTTAAAAAAGCGTGCGTGAATAGTAAAGGCAATGTATTTTTGGACGGAGGTAGTATACAATAAGTTTGGACAACTTTTTTGTGTAGTATTTGGTCGATTCACAATTATTTTCTCTTCAAAAGGGCGAACCACGTACAAGTCATAATGGGTGATCCATGATGTTTATGAGTTAAGTCAAAAATTCAATCAACTAAATAAAGTTCCGCATCATACATCATTGTTGAGTATCGAGAGAAAATGTTGTCATATGATGCACACCATATTATTGTTGAATATCCAGGGGGTACAGGGGTAGTCATAGCGCAAACTCATGAAAAGATGTGATGTACGTCTCAATTAATTGACATAAAGAATGTTCAACTGAGGTCTTCCTCAATTGTTGTTTACCAAAAAAAAAACATAAAAGATGATGACAATTGTGAGCATGTGAGCAATGATAGAGTTATGAATTGTTTTATAAGGAAGGCTCAAAAAAAAATTTAAATAATTTTTCTTTATCCCCATATATGAGAAGGAATCTTAGAAAAAATATTTTTTAAAAATCCTTAAATTTATCATTTTAACCGTCACTTTTAATTGAAAAACTAAAAGAAGCAAAAATTTAGCCAAAGGAATTGGAACTCACGACTTCATGATTTAATACTCCCTTTGTACCAACTAAGATAAACAAACTTTATAATTTTTTTTTTTTGTATTATTACTTTAGTTCTAAAATTAATCAAAAAAATATTTCGAAAACACATGCAATTTTTTTCCTTCGCAACTAGAGGGGGCTTAAGCCACCCCGTATCCCTGTGACTCTTGCTTGTTTATAAGAGCTATTCTAATTAATGGTATCAACCTCGGAGATGGTAGAAGCGGGGGCATATCATTTGTGTTTTCCAATTAGCTTGAGGGGAGGGGATGGTTTGACAAATATCATGATATCATTGTGGAGAGTGATTATCGAATTGTTAAATTCACTGGGGGTCATTTTTTAATATTAAATTAAATAAAAATTATTATAATATCTCGATTTTGTTTGTTTGTTTGATGATGAATCATAAATATACATTATTTATTTTTGAAGGTTAATATTTTTTATAATTAAATTTGAAAATAATTATTATAATTTTATCATATTTTTACATTAAATCCGTGCAGAGCACGGGGAATAGACTAGTTTATTATACTAATTCCGATGCCTCATTAAATTTCATCAAGTCATAGAGTATTAAATTATTAATCCAAATTTAAATCCAGCTAATATTTTAGTGTCATAGCTATATTTAATTATTTATATTAATTGAACTGAATGAAATAACATGTTTCAAGGAGTTTTAGAATATTATAATATATATAGAGAGAGACACTAGGGTTTTGTGTTTAAAAACAAATGACACAAATTTAAACGTGCAGTATATAAATTATTTTTAATATTGTATAACTATAAATTATTTAGATCAAAAGATTGATAAATATAGCTTGTGTATGTAATCTGTACTATGGATCAAAACATTTTGTATAAAATTTTTAATATAAATTTTACCGGTGATTTTCTTAAAAATTCTTATTTTAAAGAGTTTTCTATAATTTTCCTTAAATATAAAAAAAATCTAATTTTTTAAACATACTCACCCTTAAGATATAAAAAAATTTAAAAATTACATATAAAATTTATAATTTATAAAATTATGACCCGGGCCTCCAAAATTGATTGGACGGCCCTGATGAAACCTTTACTTATTAATCACACACACATCTTAATATCTTATCCCCATCCATATATCTCAGGTTTAGCTAATTATTGTTTAGTTGTTGACAGAAAATTAATTCAACTTTTGTAGAAATTTATTTTAGGGTTTTCCTAAATTATATCATGTGTGTTAAACTTAATAAAGTCAAAAGACCTAACTAGTTGGCGCATTTTGAGCTGAGTTTGACCATAGCCGATCGATCGAGAAGCGTTGTTCAGTTGAAATCAATGACATCATCTCAAAACATGTTCTTGGACAGTTCACCTTATATTTATTTTTAAAAAAAAATAAAGTGGGCGTGAACAAAGCAAAGTTAGACTAGCTCTAGCTACTTGGAATTTTTTTTCAAAATAGTAAAAAACAAAAAACTTTTTTGAAAACTAGCCAAAATCCGAAACTATTTTGGGATTTAGTCAAAGTAGGGTAAAGTCGTTGTTTGAAACATCGACTTTACTTCAACTTTAAAAAAAAACAATAAAATACTAAAGTCGCTGTTTCAAACAGCGACTTTATTTTTTTTTTTTAATTTTTGGGTAAAATTCGTAATTAAGGAGAGAATGTGGGGAAAAAATATAAATGGGAGAGTCGGTGTTTGAAACGGCGACTCTCCCTTAATTAAAAAAAAAAAACTCATCGTATCCCTTCTAGGCTTCTAGCCTCTCTCATCTCCTCTCTCCTATTTCTCTCTCCTCCCATCATTCTCCCCTCCCTGCTCCCTCCCGTAGGCCGTAGCCTTAGCCCCCCTTCAGCCCGTAGGGGTGTGCATCGGCCCAAAACCTAACCGAATCGGGCCGAACCGAACCGAACCGAAACCGAAAATCTTAAAATTTCAAAACCGAAAGCCGAACCGAAAGCATTAGGTTCGGTTCGGTTATTTGCCGGTTTGGTTTGTGTTCGGTTCGATTTTAACACAGTTGAACCGAATTTTCATAAAAAAAAATTCTCTTAAAAAAATTCGATTCAACACAAACCGAGCATACAAAAAATATATGTATTAGCGTATATGTGTGTATATATACACACTACACACTACACACACAAAAAAAATGTGTATATACACTGTATAGTGTATATATGTATATACACTTTATATAAAGTATATGTATAGCGTATATATGTATATATAAAGTATACCAATATATGTATATTGTATTTATGTAGTGTATAAAAAGTATTGTATAAATATATATAGTGGAATATTAAAAAAAATCGGTTTAACACAAACCGAACCGAAACCGAACACAAACCGAACCGAAACCGAAAAATGAAAATTCTCGGACCGAAAGCGGAACCGAAAAACTTCGGTTCGGCCCAAAAATTCGGTTTGGACCGAATCATGCACACCCCTATCAGCCCGTCTCTCTCCTATTTCTCTCTCCCCCTACTTTCCCACACCATTTCTGTTTTTTTTTTTTATCTATATAATTCGGTAGAACTCTACCCAAATATATATTTTTCCCCATTTTTTCTTTTAATTACAAATTTTACTCGAAAATTTTAAAAAATAATACAAAGTCGCTGTTTCAAACAGCGATTTTAGTATTTTATTATTTTTTTTAAAGTTGAGGTAAAGTCGCTGTTTCAAACATCGACTTTACCCTACTTTGGCTAAATCCCAAAATAGTTTTAAATTTTGGCTAGTTTGCAATTTTTTTTTTTTTTTTTGGCTATTTTGAAAAAAAATTCAGGTACTTGTTTCTCTCAGTTGGGGGTCTCCCTGGTGGCTGGAGCCTACGTACTTGCTAAGTTGGATTAGATGAAGTCCAACAGCGCATTCAAACCCATGATATGTCAAATCTCTTCCATGATGATAACCGTTTATATAAAGGCATTGAACCCTCCCTATATGTTTATCTGATATAGTTAGGCTAAACATAATTATATTGTGCACAAGTGGAACTTTTGGAAATTGGATTAATATGGGTACCTTCTAAAATTTTATGGCTAGGGAAGCTTTAAAATGTAAAAACTCTTTAACGTGTAAAATATGCTTAACGTGTAAAATTTTGGTTTATAGTGAAAATCGGCACGCGTGTCACAATTAAATAAAACTGAACCTGACCGTTTTTTTTAAAAAAAAAACAAACTCTGAACCGGCTGTGAAGCACAAAGCCTACACGCTCCCATGGCAGGTTCCTCTCTTTCTTTTCGCTCGGCAGCTCTCGACGGTTTCCGTAGAAGAACTCAACGCTGAATGCGACGTCGATGAAGGTCACTATCATGAATACGGTGGT
This sequence comes from Persicaria tinctoria, assembly GCA_037127255.1. Classification (NCBI taxonomy): domain Eukaryota; kingdom Viridiplantae; phylum Streptophyta; class Magnoliopsida; order Caryophyllales; family Polygonaceae; genus Persicaria; species Persicaria tinctoria. Next base: position 68,976,204 of record JBANSL010000004.1, on the reverse strand, counting down.
GTAGTTGTCACATGGTGATAGTTCCGGGTGAGTTCAATCTTTTTTCATGTTTACTTTCGAAAATTTAGGGTTTCAGATTTGTATTTAGGGGTTTCAGATTTGGATTTGGGGATTCAGATTTGGATTTCGAATTTAGAATTTGGATTTAGAGTTTCAGATTTAGGATTTAGCTTTTTTAAGACATATTTCGTATTTGTTGCTCCGGTGCTTAATTTCTTGTGATTGGATTTGTGAAGATATGTGAAGCTGGCAGATAGAAATAGGGCAATTTTGTTGTGAGTAGGTTGCTTCAGTATGCACTCGTGAATGAATTTACAAAGTTAAACGCGGATTGAAAGAGGGCAATTTCAAATGCAGTAGAACTTATCAAATTGGGATCAAGTGAAATGTCCTTACATGGAATGTAGTAGAACAGATCAAATTGGGATCAAAACATTATTTTGATAGTTGGACAAGTTCATTGTTTTTCCCATTTGTTGCTCATGTACTGGTTCTTGATGATCTTTGTTCAGTTCAAGTGGACTACTTGTATATACACATGTTTTCTTAACCTGCCTACGCAGCCATCTCAAGAGTGACATTAAGCAACTAAATTTTAAGTTAACGCAGCTCCATATTATTTTGGAGGATAAGGATGCTCAATTACGACATCTCTTGAGGTACTTTATACCATTCTTTCCCTGCTATTAAGGAAAATTGGTTAATTGAATATTTTCCTTGAAAGTTGCTATCTAGTTTTGGTTCTTTTAAAATGTAGATAGTTTGTGCTGTGACTTTCTGTTTTCTAATCTCAAATTCTCAACCCTTCCCCCAAAATTGCTTGCTCCCTTGTTGATAAGAGAAACAGAAGGAAACTAAGAACATTCTCAATGATATTTTCTTGTTTATAAATGCAGTGATGCACCCTTGATTAAGGAGCCAGATATATCAAGAAGTAATACATCAGAAATAGCAAAGACTAATGTTTCTGAAATTAGTCCAATCTTGCGCGAAGGCCCTTATGAAGATCTTACCTTGAAAAGTGCAATTTTAGTTTGAAAATGTGCAGATATAAAACATAAAAGTGCAATTTAATTAGAACTTAAATGTTCTTATTTTAGGTTAGCTTGTTACTTGTGTTAAGATCCATAAACTCAATTAGGAATGAGCGCCTGAACAAGAATTGTTCAGGAGGTTGGTGGTTCGACTCCACCTGGATCTGTCTATTGTTTCAATTGTGGCAAGCACAATTGTTTAAGATTGATGCCGTTTTTTTAATTTTATTTTTGTCTATGCTCAGTGGCATGATGATTTACAATAACACTGGCGTGTGGAGATGTATTTCAAAACCCTTAATGTTTCCTTAGTTTATCAAAAACATATTTTTGCTGACCTTTTTGTTCTACTGCAGGTGACTGGTCTCTTGGTTACACATCTATTTCAGGAGATGATGAAATTTGTGTTGGTGGTGAAGGACTTAGGGTCATTTTTGCTCCGGTATAATCATGTGTTATTCTCAGACTTTGCCTAGGGTGGTTTTCTCATCATCTTTTCTGAATGATAAGCTTCACATGTTGATAGTAATGGACCTTATTCTCAGACTTTGTCTAGGGTTGACTGGACTCCTGGCTGTCTAATTTTTGTTTAAATTTATGGTAGTTCCCCACTTCCTCTTTTATTTTAGTAATTCGCCTTGTGGTTTCAATTCTTTGTCCTGTATGTATTTTGAAGTCCATCTTTTTGCAGGGAAGGTAGTGCAATCTTGGATGCCAGTTCTGGTGGAAATATGTCCGTAAGTCAATAATTTGAAAGTATTTTCCTGCTTTTATCCAAATGAAGCATCTTCAATTATTTGCTGGTGATTTACTCTGCATACTATCCTCTTACTTGAACAATTGCCTATTGGACGGTTCTTTTAGGTCTCATACTCGTCTGATTTTACCGTACTTGTCTGGCCATGTAGGAATACTTTCAGACCACATACAATTTCATGGGTTTATCCCCTCATGTTTTAATTCCTATTTATGGGAGGGTGAATATGTGGCCAAAGCACATGCTTTGTGGTTATCTCAAGTATGATTTATGTGTTTCTCCTCTCTGTATTTTTTTTTTCAAGTTCTTAAAGTGTGGACTAAAATAACTGGTGTTATTAGGATTAATATACTTCTAATTCAGAGAACGGAACTCTTACAATGAATCAGCTACCTATCAAATAAGAGAAAGTTCTTGTAAAAGGGGCATGACACTGTTCCTCCAGTTCTTAACCATGCATATATATCCTAAATATTTTTCCTACCTTATGCTAGAAATACTTGGATAATTGTTGGACAATGAAATAGGATTTGAGTTGAGAACTCATCGTCCTTTCTTGCACAAAGCATGTACTCTCTAGTCTCTGCAGACCATCTAGCTGCAGATTTTTAACAATAAAATAGTCTAGCAAGAGAGAACTGATAATCAGAATTTGATTACTGCTTCTGAGGAAAGCTTGAGGACCCTTTTACAATCCCAATTAATCAATTATCTTGAAAAATATATCTCACATTGATCTCATAAATATGCAAGGATCACCCTTTGCATCTTTCTTTTTCATTAATTTCTTCCCAGAGTATTGTTTTCTATGTTTATCTTAAAGATATGTAAGCTACATATTGTGATCATGATTTTGATTAAAAAAAACTCCTCTAAAGTGAGGATAAGAAGCCCCTTTTCCAGCCATTTGACTTAAGAAAACGTTCACTGGTGTCTCCATAATGAAAATCTTTCATTTTAAGATCCTTACATTCTAGTCCATCTGAACCCTGCTATGATTAACATAGTTAGAGTGCAGTTTCTCCTTCATCTTCTCGGCTACTTAGGGTGATTTTGGTATCAAAAGTTGATAAGCTAGCTTGTTAAAATAGAGATAAATAAAAAAGAAGCTTGAAAGATATTATTAATAGCTTATGAAAATGAACTATCTGTTAGTTCAGTATGGACAAGAAGTCGAAATAGGAGATAAAATTTACATATTTAGTGCATTTCTTTCTCGGGAAGGCAAAATAATTTCTTACAAAAAGCTCAATCTCCTAAATTTGTTACTGAACATTGAACATATCCTAAGACACTAGAGCAATGAGTAGCTGGAGTTTATGAGCTAAAATCTGCATGCATGGCATGACAAACATGGCCTTAAGCCTTTTTCTTGGCTCATACTTAACTATTAGGTAGGATTTGCTGGTCTCAGAAGGAAAGTGCTTCCTCAATGGCCTTAAACCCTCAATTTACCCTTAAATTTTTTTGACCTATTAGCTCAATTGGTAGAGCGATGTGCGTATGCACAAAGATGTGGGTTCGAATCCCACATAGTTTACATTATAAACAACAACACATTAATCCCAAATTGGTAAGCTTGCACATTATAATCTTAGTTATGCACTTTTAAACCTTAATTATGCACTTTTTAACCTTAAGTATGCACTTTAATTTGAAATTGTTATACGTAAAAAAATCGATTTCAAAATCACATCTATCAACCTAAATTATGCGAGAGATGAACCCAAACTCTCAAGAGTAAAAAAAAAAACAAAATTAAAACATCGATTTCAAAAGCATATCTTTTGTCTTATTCATGCACATTATGATCTTACTTTTGCACAATTGTATTCTAAATCTGCACAATTGTATCTTAGTTTTGCACAATTGTAGTTTAAATTTGCACAATTGTATCATACTTTTGCACACTTGTATTCTAAATGTGCACATTACAATTTTATTTTTGCACTGTGCTATTATATTTGCACTTTAAAGTTGCACAAATGTACTTCACAGTTGCACAAATGCACCTCACAGTTGCACAAATGCACCTCACAGTTGCACAAATGCACATTATAGTTTTATTTTTGCATCTTATACTATTCACAAAGAGAAACATAATAAGAGATACCACATAGATAGCCTATACGGGGTTTGAACCCGCATCTTTGTGCGTAGGCACATTGCTCTCCCATTTTGAGCTAATAGGCTTTAAATCACATCACTTTTTTTTGGGCAAGAAAAAAAAAGACATCTAACATAGCTTTACATTTGATTAAAGCAAAAGGACATACATCATTTTGTCGTTAATGAAACAAAGCCAATTGAACCAAAGACAAACACAACTAGCAAAAAAGTTGAATACTATAACAGATCTCTCTTTCCCGCTGCGCCAATTCAAATTCTTTAGTCAACTTAACCATGTGATCATCATCGAATATGAAAGAACAGCCAACTGCTGAGATCATAATATGGAATCTACTTCATTTGCTTCACATAAACTGATTAGAAGCAGATAATCAACCCTGATAACAGTGTGCAAGATAGAATAATAGGTTTAAGTAATCCTAAACTTGACAGCTCAAATTCGTTCATCTTTTAGCCATTAAAACATCAAAGACAATCAGACAAAGACAAGATAATACACAAGGGCAATCAATAGGAGGTTTAAATTCGTCCACCTTGCATTTCTCAGAAATATGAATTAAAACCAGTAGGTGCTTCTCTCCCTAAATCGCAACTTAATCAAACAAAAAATGTTAAAATGTGCATCTATTTTGATTCCTTTTATTTTGCTTGGGCAATTTTTTTTTTCAAGTAAAGAGAAAGCTGAAGAAGAGAAGCAATCCTTCCATTTTTGGACAACCAAGAATAGAAGGCATGGCTTTCCAGTCTTAGAGGGATATAAATTACTGAGTTGCAAGAGCTACAACTTTCTACAAATCTCTCTTTTCCATTTCCTAAATGAGCCAAATAACATGAGTGAATTCCATTTTCTGTATACCTCATACGTTTTTCTATACACACATTTTGTTAGCCTTAATATGAGAAAACAAAACCAATATTGAAGCAGTTGTCATAATCAGTTTCCAGAAATGAACAGGATTAACCTTTTCTCATCGGATCTATGTTACCCATCATGTTGGTTGGGTTGGAGAAAAGACCAGGCTCTAGTCCAGGATAGAAACTGCTTGCAGGCTGGATCGATGAACGCTTAACCGACTCATACTCACTTCTCAATTGATCATACATTTCATCAAGCTTCTTCTTCTGTCTGGCATCATTAACCAATAACTTCAAGTAATATGCCAAAAAAAAACATCTTAAAAAGAACAAGAAAAGCTGTCACAAACCTAGATTTTTCAGCAAATTTTTCTTGTAACTCTTGCTTATCCTTTACCAAGTTCTCATTCTCTTGTTCCAGCATCTGGCACCTCTTGGCCATTTTCTGGTAAGTAGTGTGCACCTACTCCAGTTTTTCAGTGAATTTCTCTTGCACTATCTCACATTTCGGTCGACACTGAGATACAACTCGGTTCATCTTGTATTGCATCTCCAATTCCATTTGCACAATGTAGAACATCACACTTTTATATGTACTCTTCATTACTGGACATGTTTTAAGGAAGGAGAAGATATATATATTTCCAAGATTAGTCTATAGTAACAACATGCATTAGGCACTTGTAAGCATTACTATATGCAATTATAGGGCATTTCAAATAGTAGAAAACTCACTAAACAATGTGAGTCAAGGATACAGATTTGTGGACCCACCCCAACCATTGCCATCTGCAGCATATGACAAAGCTCAGAATGAGAAATTGATAGGACGCAGAGGCATTGGTTCAAGTATGAAACTGATATCAGCAAACAATATTAAGATACTTACGTAGAAGAAAACCAAGGAATGTTGCTTACATTTGTCCACTCTTCATTTGGATTGACATCCACTGGTTTCATATGACTGGCAAGTAGACCATAAAATCAGTTCAGATGCAAAGCTCTCAGTTAGCTATTATACTAAATTAATGATGGAAATATTGCAATACAATTGCCAAAATACATATGACTGGCAAGTAGACCATAAAATCAGTTCAGATGCAGGTGCTCCATAGCATTCTAGTAAATTTGTTCAATTCTTAGAACTTGAAGATACATCTAAGAATTGAATAAATACTCTCTCAGTCCCTCAATTGATCAAAGCATTTCTAAGACAAACACTTGAGAGAACAATGCACATATCTTTAGTTCAACTCACCTAGTTTCCAAGCTCTAGACAAATTTACTTAACCTAACAACATTTGCTGATGAATTGATAAATGCTAATTTCAGACATAACAAGGAGAGGATTATTCATAAAGAAATCTAGTGTAGGACATGCCAAATTTCAGAAACAAAAGCTCCAAAATTGAAGCTAAAATTTCAGCCAAGAATATTATTTATGTCCTAGACATTTTATCAAACACTTAGTAGGCATGGAATTAACCAAAACTCAATCTCGATTTCTCTACTAAGCATTTTATCAAACACCTAGAAGGCATGAATTTACCTCATCTCAATCTCAATTTCAAATCCATAAAGCTCAATCTCAATATCCAGCATATATATAATGAAACTCAAGCCATAATCGAAACGAAACAAAAGCCTCGAAGGTTGTTGGTAGAAGGTTTGCGAGATTTTACCTGAGGGTGGTTTACGAGAAGGTTGTTGGGATCAACCTCGACACCACTAACTCAATTGTAGCGGTGATGGAGGATGGGGCGCAGGTGATCATTACCGCCGATGAAGATTGTTGTAATCCCCTCTGTTCTTCATCGACAACTCATCTCAGGCGCGCGGGAGATCCATCGGCAGTCCCGTCAAGGGAGGAGAGAGGCGCCTGATATGACCTTGAAGGCGTCGGAGCTTCGCCGTGGCGCCTCCAGATCTGAGTGGGTGAGTGGCGGTGCATCAAGGGAAGGACGATGAAAGTGAGAGCAGAGGAGAAAGAATGGGAACCAGTACGGGCCCTGGCAAGTGGAGACAGAGACAAAGAGGGACGAACAAGAAATACTAAAATTAGCTCGTAAATTACTAATCCCCTCAAAAAACACTAGTTAAGGGAATTTTACACGATAAGCACTTTTTACACGTTAAGGAGTTTTTTCATTTGAAGTAAACCCTATATATATATATATATATATATATATATATATATATATATATATATATATATATATATATATATATATATATATAGTGTGGATCGGATGAGAACACCCCTTAAGGTGAGAACGTATGAATATTTCTGGATCATCGAATAATCTCTCAAAATTAATCGAATAAACTCTTTAATGTAACCGAATAATCTCTCAAAATTAACCAATTAATGATTATTAAATTATCTACAAATAATAATTACCAAATAATGTATAATTTTTATACATTATTGTTTCAAACTTCCTCGTACCTATAAATACTCTTTTTGATTTTACCAAATAATGCACAAGTTTATTGATTACTATTTTAACATTCCAAAATAAATAAATATGTAAATAATCAACCTCTTAAATACGAATAATCTCTATAATATAACCGAATAATAAATCAAGTTTAACCGAATAATATTACTAATATAATTTTCATTTTACATACGAATAATATTTATAATCAACCCGAATAATCTCTCAAATTTAACCGAATAATATATCATATTTAATGGAATAATCATTTTAATTTAACCGAATAATATAATTTTAACATCAATTCGGACGAATAATTTATGATTTCCTACGAATAGTCTTACTTTGGTCGATGAATCGTATTTCGAATTTCACACCATTTGAACAAACACTAATTATTTCAGAATAATGTATTCATTTTCACACTTTCTCTTAATACATAATAAAACCAAACTATCCTATTCGGACGAATAATGTTTTCATTTCCCACGAATAATCTTTTGTTCCTAGGTTCCCATCTTAAGGGTTGTTCCCACAGGAGCCACCCCTATATATATATATATATATATAGAAGCTTTAAAATGTAAAAACTCCTTAACGTGTAAAATATGTTTAACGTGTAAAATTTGGGTTTAGGGGCGCGTGCTTCTAATTTGACAAAAAAAAAAACCGAGTTGAACCGGAAAAATTTTTTAAAAAAAAACAGAAGAAAACAGGTCCCTTCCAAAAAACGCCAGTGCGTTCGCGAGAAAACGGATTTCGATGGGAATCAACAAAGATCAGTCGAATATCCTGAACGAAGCAACAACAACAACATCAGAAGAAGAATGTTTCTGAAAAAGGTCCACAATATCCCCGTTCTTATTATAGATTCAAATTCGCATTCGTTACGGTATTAATCTGTCCAAACTTCATATAATCTGTCCTAAATTCGGATTCCTTCTGAAAAAGGTGCACAATATCAGTGTAATTTGTGTAAACGAATTTCAGATTTTTAGTAAAAATAAAATTATAGGCTAAAATGAACCTAGGGTTTGAAGTTTGAAAAACAGAAAATGGCCGTCAATTAAAATACATTTGCACTTCGAAAATGCAAAAATTGAATAGAAAACACTGTTATTATACAATACGATCCTCATTTGCATGAAATTTATATGAATATAACCTCAAAGAACTGATATATGAGAGTTTGTTGTCTGATCTTAATATTCAGTATAAAATGTTGGTTTAGCACTTATGTAATTATAAATTGCACTGGTGATAGATTGATGACATTGGTTACAAAAATTCAATTTATCTGATAAGTTTTACAATGTTGGTTTAATAGAAGATATGGAGTGTGTAACAGAGTCACATAATGAAAACGTAGAATACTCAGCTGCTTCGACTACTGCAATCGTTTGTGCAACACCAAGCAGTGTTGATGCAGGCCCTGAAGTGAATATCAATAATCTGATAGTGAAACATCAGCTACCATACAGAGTGCTTGTGACACCAAACAACACGAGGTATTGGATACAGATTTGCAGTGAAGAGTTAGAGCCAAAAGAAGGGAAAGTGTTCCGGACATTGAATGAAGCTGTGAAGGCATATAAAGATTATGGATATAAAGCGGGATTTGATGTAAGACATGGGACCAGAGTTAATGCTAATGGGGTACATCAAATGAAGTACTTATACAGTAATAGAGAAGGATACTCGAATAGTAAACAGTCAAAGAAGTTAAGAAAAAGATTATCTACACGAGTTGGTTGTACTGCTAAGATAATATACAAATATATACCTGAACAAGGATATGTGGTGAAAAAAATTGAGGAGAAGCACACACATCCTTTTGTTGATGAGATCTGCAGGGTATACATGAAGAGTAATAGGAGGATGCAAAGTTACCATCAAAAATTTGTACTTGACTGTGCAAAGCAAAGAGTTGGACCAGCAAAAGCATACAGATTATATAAAAAAATGGTGGGAGGATATAGCAATGTGGGTCCATCAGTGATTGATTTCACAAATCACAGAAGAGATCTTTTAGCTTATTTCAAAGGATCTGATGCACAAGTTGTTATTGACAGATTCTTCCATAAGCAAGAAATATGCAGTGCATACTACTTTACTTTTGATGTAGATGAAGACAATCAGTTGAACAGATTGTTCTGGTGTGATGCAGTAAGCAGAAAAAACTTCTCATTATTTGGGGATGTTATTTCATTTGATTCAACGTACAACACAAACATGTATTAGAAATTATTCATATTGAACATTTACATACATCATATGTGTAAGCATTGTCATAGATTTTAGTTATAAAACAGACAAAATACAGATTGCCTGATTTATTCACAAATATAGTAACCAGACTGCACAGATAGAATGTATAGATGCACAAAATCATGTATATTATGCACTGCAAGATCCAATAAGTGGACAACTACACAGGCTAGTGATCTTTTATTTATATGCATCTGTAATAACAACTTTGCACATGTTTCTTTTGAAATTAATCTAATGTTCACAAATGGCTTATATTAAAGGTACAAAATGGTGTTCGTTCCCTTCACAACATATGACCACCATAATTTATGGTGGTCCATAAATCATTGGTGCTGCTAGCATCAGGGCTTTTGATTAATGAGAATGTAGAGTCATATGTGTAGTTTTTTTAGCACTTCAAAAAAGCTATGGGTGGGAGTCCTAGAATTTTCACAACAGACCAGAATCCTTCAATGAAGATTGTTGTTCAAACTGTATTTTCTAGGGGTGGGCACAAATCCCGCAAATCCCGGACCCGTCCCGGTCCCGGTGGGATTTGGAAAAAAAATAGTGAATCCCGTCCCGGTCCCGTCCCGCAAAAATTATGCGGGACGGAACGCGGGACGAGATTTTCTTATCCCGCAAATCCCGTCCCGTCCCGCATATATAAATAAATAATATATATATATATATATATATATATATATATATATATATATATATATATATATATTATAATATATACACTTTTGACACTTTGTATATACGTACTGTATATATACATTTGTATGTGCAGTGTGTGTATTGTGTAGTATATACAGTATTACAGTGTATATGTATACACTTTGTATATATTGTATATATACTACACTTTCACAGTGGGTATATATATAACTATATAAGTGTACGTATCAGTATATATGTTTTATATTTATATAAGAAACATTATAAAATTGTATAAAAAGTATTATATATATATGTTATATTTTTGAAACCGTAAAATATATAAGAATATTAGAATTTTTTATAATGTTTTTTATTCGAGGGACAAGGCCCGTCCCGTCCCGTGAGGGATAAGGCCCGCGCGGGATTGAAAAAAAAGTAATGAATCCCGTCCCGCAAAAATTACGCGGGACGGGACGCGGGACGACCCTCGTCCCGTCCCGTCCCGTCCCGCGCCCACCCCTAGTATTTTCAGAGGCTAGACACATATTATGCATGTGGCATATCATGGATAAGCTATCTCAGAAAATAGACAACTCAATGAATGGATACTTCAAATTCAGTGACAAGTTGAGGAGTATTGTATGGAACAGGGAGAGTATGCCAGAAGAATTTGAAAAGGAGTGGAATGCCTTAATGGAAGAGTATGGAATGACAAGTCACTCGTGGTTAAGTGAACTGTTTAGAATCAGAGTCAAGTGGATCCCTGCATATTTTCAGAATGTGAAGCTTAGTGGATTGATTAAAACAACATCCATTTCAGAGAGCATGAACAGCTTCTTCCGTAATTTCTCCAACTGCACTGCAAATTTAATTGAGTTTATGTTGTATTATGAAAGTGGAATTGAAAATCAAAGGCATTTTCAAGGGAAGAAGAACTATGACTCTGAAATCCTGGAACCAATTCTGATTTTGCCACTTCCTCTAGAAAAGCGTGCATCCGCATTATACAAGATAAAAATGTGGGGGAAATTTCAGGAGGAATTGCAAGGAGCATTGTACAACTGCAAAGTGACAAATGTGACAGAGATCACTACAAAAAAAATGAAATTGGCTTCGGCAAAAAGCCGTGGCAAAAGGCATTCAAGGGGTGGCAAAAGGCATCTAGCTTCGGCTAAGCTACGGCAAATAGGGGGGTGGCGAATTCTGGGGTGGCAAAATTTGGTAGCTTCGGCAAATAGCCGTAGCTAGAAAATTTGCGACGGCTGAGGGACGGCAAGTTGTCGTAGCTAAATATGGGTGGAAAATTAAAAAAAACCTGCTTTTTAGCATGGATTCTTTAGACCCGGGCTATAACGTCCAATATTTAAAAAAAAAGACAATTTACATCTATAACAAAATTTTACTAATTGTACAAAATTTACAAAAATAATAAAACATACATGAGCCTGGATTAAACTCAATACCACACATGTTACCCTCAATGAAATCTGAAAAATATAAATACATGAAACTTAATGAACTATGAGCTTTTCTATGATTAATCAAAATCAATATATAGATAAGAACCTACTGATGAATGGGTCCCAAGGAAGTAACAGCTGAAAGCCTGAAACCAAGGCACGCTCGCAAAGCTTAATAGCTATATGAAGCTCCATCAGATGACTGTATTTTGGTTGCCTAAGCATACCTATAAATCCACAATCAGAAGCATAGATAAGTTCACTCGTAGGAGAAAAAGAGATCGAAATTCCACTCGGCACAAACATACAGACCAACATTAGATGAGTATATAACCCAACTTTCTGGATATGAGTTAAAAAGTAACTAAGCAATTCGAACTAAAAAGTGACAGGAGTTCAAAACTAAGCAATTAATTTTCTACTTGGCATAGAAAAAAATACCAAATCAAGGCATCAAATTACACAAGAATATAGCTAAAACTATTAAATTACTCAGGAATACAAATATATGAGGTTAAAAGACAAACAGCTTAAGGATGATGCCAAGTGAGCATAACACTACCATACTGTAGATATTTGGTTTGACAAATTAAATTACAACATCAAGACATCAAATTACTCAAGAATATAGCTAGAAGTATTAAAAATAAGAAAGGCAGAAGTTATAATTTAACTCTTCAACGCAGAAGTTATACTTGCACTCTTCAACAATGCAAGATTATAAGCAACACAAAACATTTTACCTCATTTTCAAAAATCAAAGCATCACCTTGTTCAGTTAACCATTGTCTTTCAAATAGGTTGTCAAGATAGTCTAGAGTCTCCAGGCCCTCTACGCTCACTTCACTGCAAAATAAATATTAACTTTTGGTAAAAATTCAGTAAAAAGGAATAAACCTGTATTTCAAGATTTGAGGAATCTCAAGTTCCAACCCAATATCATGAAAGAAACATCTTTCTCCACATACTTACAATGTGATGACATTTTTTTTCTTCTGTTATGGATCTACTGGATGAGATGAGAAATCATTGAAGAAGACTTAAGATTAAGAACATCCCATCCCTGTCATTCCATTGTCCTCCTTATTGCTTTTAGAAGCAGGATACAAAGTTTTGAGACCCGAAAGACTACACTGCACACAAACAAATGTTGCAGAATCCAATAAGCATATTTTTCAAATAAATTTAATAGCCCATAGAAAACATAATTTCTTCGTAAATTATACCTGCTAACTCACCTAACACGAATCTCAGCTTCAGCATAGGTCATTACACTATTCTCTGGAAGAAGCAACGATTTCCTAAGAATCTGCAAACAACATTCAGAGTAAAGCAAACGATTCTAATGGTAACAAAGACCATAAAATGTAACGGAATTGTTTTAAGGGAAAAGAATAGGCAAACACTTACAAACAGAAAAAAAAATAGAGAGAAAGGTGATAGAAGTGTACCATATGTGCAAGTCCTTAACACAAGTTAAAATATCGAGCTTTGGAGCTCGGGGGATGGCACCAAGATGCCACAAGAAGGGGTAGTAGCAGAATACCCAACTGATTAGTAAGCTAATGCAAGTACAAAACATACAACAAGAAAAACAAATATTCTTTTTTGAATGTTCATGAAGAATATTAAAGAGCAAGCCACTGTCTACATAGGTAATTTTGAAAGAAAGATTCTTGTCTCAGGGAATGAAAAAAAAATACAAACATAAGAGAAGAATATTTGAGGTTTCAAAAATTGAAATAAAGCAGATTTATATAAGTTATTATGGAAGAAAAAGTCAGTTTTTTTTATTTGCTCATGAATTATAAGTTTACAACTGCTAAATGAACCTAGCATAATAAAAACAGCAAAAAAAAACACTAAATTATAATGGGGAACTAGGAATAGGAACATAGCTTTGAGGAATGATATGACCAGCAACAGAAATTGGAGAGCAATCTAATATGGCATTGCTTTCTGGCATAAGCCTGTGATTTTCTGCAAGGGTTGGTTACTTGGGTCAAACATCATCAACCAACTAATGTTCATCAGGACACAACAAAATCAAAAGGGGACTAGCAAAGGGGAAAGTCCAGTAATTTCTATTTTCAGCTATTCTTAAAGGTAATTACTTAGGAGAGAATCTAGCTTAAGATCAATTGTGAAAGTGCGAGCACTAGCTGATTTGATTATTCTAGGAGAGCCAACTCCTAGAATAAAGAATACGGCTAGCTTGTAAAAGCATCAATTTATTATTGCTCGGAAATCAGAACTAATCTTATGGATTTATGGTAATTACAATCTAAAGATAGACAAGAACTCCTTTTATTACCTTAATAATCCCAATTGTCTTGTCATGTTCATACTTAAACTTGCTCATTTTAGCTATTTCAATCACCTGCAGGAATGAACCAAGAGTTAAATAGAACAATACTAACCTTCCTCAATGTATACCCTAAATCTTCACTTGCTCAACTAGTGTATTTTGAATTCTAAGAATAAATAGAATATCTTAGAAAATGGAAACAAAAAGCATCCATTCAAAAATTAAATTAAAAACTGATAGTAGATGAAATATGTACAATGTTCAACTCAACAAGCACTCTTTAATCTTTCATATCAACTTATTCAGATGTAAAATCTAAAATGGATCAGCAAACTATAATTAGAAGCACACAAGTCAAAATTTAAGATCTGAATCCTTACACAGTTGAAAATCTTCAGAGCTCCAGGTCCTGCATTACAACAAACCAAAAAGAAATACATAAAGGTCAATTTCTAACACAACTACCACTCAAAGACAGATAAGAATCTTAGGAAGCCAAAACCTATACCTATCTCAAGATCATGCAAAAGGTGTGCATCAACTGATCACTGAGTCCATTTAGAGTAAACCATAGTATTACTTACATCCATCATTAGTTTTCCAAGTCACTGTAAATCAAATAACTTCTTATTATCACTTGCATCCATCATTGGTTTTCCTTAGTATCATTTCCTTAATATCATACCCATTCCACTATAAACCTCACTAATTGATGCAGGTGAACCATACTAAACCAATTACAGAACTGTAAAGTGCTTCATTACACTCTAAACCAGTCTCTTGCAAGCACCTAAGTACCCAACCCAAATTTCAGCACTTCATGCCAATTCCACTGTAAAGTGTAAACCAATTTGAGAAGTTGGAAGAATACCTGACGAGGAGAACCGGGAGGACAATGACGAGGGACAGAGAGAGAGAGAAAGAGAGAGAGAGAGAGATCAACAGCGGAGGCAACGAGCACGGGATACCAGATCTGAGATCGACAATTGAGGCAGGGAGGGGAGACTGGACTCTGGAGAGACTGAGATCGACAATAAGAGAGACCGGTGAGGGCACTGAGGGTGCTGGAGTCGCAGGGCGAGGGCGTCGAAGTCGGTGGGAGAGGGCATCAGCAACAATGGAGGCAGCGAGGGGAGACTGGAGAAACTAAGATCAACAATGGAGGCTGGTGAGAGAGGAGATCACAGGCGATATGACCGGAGAGGGCAGCGAGGGTGCCGGAGTCGCTGGGCAAGGCCGTCGAAGTCGCCGGGAGAGGGCATCAGACTCAACTCTTTCAGATCTGGAGAGAGGATCTCGGCGGCGTCTAGGAGTAGCGGGGTAGGGGAATGAAACGATACAACTGGTTAGGGTTAGGGGATTCCGGAAGGTGAAATCATATTACATATTAAAAGGAAAATTTAAGTCAATAGCCACGGCAACCCCAGCCGAAGCTACTATCCGTGGCTATTTTCTCTTTTCACGGAAGTGTAGCTATGGCAACTTCGCCCCGAAGCTATTGTCCTAGTTTTTATTTTGATTGTAACGCCTACCGTAGCTATTTCCGTGACAAAAGGGTACCAATTGCCACGACACAAGCTTGCCGAAGCTAGCAAGGGTGGCGAATTTCATTATTTTTTGTAGTGGATTGATGAGTTGGAGATATATACTCTAAAGGAAAACAACAAGATATACATTGTTGAGCACAAACTTGAAGATCATGATTGATGCTACTCTTGTAACTTGTTCAATAGGTTAGGATATCCATGCCGACATATATTAACTGTTTTGAAAGATATACAACTTGAGAGGTTGCCAGAAAAACTATTGCTTACTCGTTGGACCAAGGCAACAAATTTGAGTAATGTTTTCACTTTGGATGATGTTGTGGTGAGACAGTCAACTGCAAAGCAAGAACAAAAAATCCTCTTGACAAATATGTTAGCTGAAGTTCATGCTTGTGTAGATTTAGTTAAGGACAATAGTGATCAGATTAAGCACTTAACATCTGCATTGACAAATGCAAAAAAAAAGAGCTCCAACAAAGTGCACAAACATCAGCATCCTCAACGGCTTCAAAGTCTGGTATGTATGATGGGTTTGATGGAGAAACCCAAGATTACTAATTGCATATTTACACCGTTTTATATAATAAAAAAAAATAGTCCATAAATATATATTCAAAGTATACTAATTTTAATAAGTTTGTTAACTTGAAGCTATGTTTGAAGAGTTTGCTGGAGTAAGCCTCCAGAAGAATGTGGTAATAAGAGACCCAAAACAAGCAAAGACAAAAAGCAGTGGGAAGAGGCTTAAAGGCGGGAGGGAATCATCAATTCAAACACAGAAAAAGGGGAAAAGAATATGCTCAATCTGCCTTGAATATGCACCTCACAACAGCAGCACACGTCCATTAAGGGAAACATAATATGAATAATAAGCACAATTTGTGATTGAATTTTATAAATGCACTTTATTATTAGAAAAATATTATACTTTGAGTTTTTTTATTCACATATGTTATGTAACAACTTTTATATTCTGTTTATTACTCTCTCGGTTTTGTATTCAGATAATATTTGATTGTGCATTCCAAACACTTTTTATATTTTCCTTAGTACTATAAACAATAATTATTATAAAGAAAAAAAGAAAAAAATCCCGAATTACAAATTGATAGTACAGAGTAGAACCCCTTAATTATGACTTGCTTAGCAATATTGTGAAAATCTTGGACAAAGTGCAATTCAGATAATGATGGAAGTTCCATTTCCATAGACTCGACTACACCCATCTAATCACAAATAAGTACTTCTTAATTAATGTGCAATCTGTAAACATCAATAAAAGAAGAAAACCAACAGTATGAAAGGGGATTGTTTGAAAACAAGCGTATACAAAACACAGTTACTATAGTAATAAATATTTTATAAAAGTTTCAAAAAAAAATTAAATATAACAAGAAAAAATTAAATAAATGGTTTTTTTTTTTAAATGTGAAGATTCAAGGAAAAATATAAAATAGAATAATGAAGTCTCCAACTAAAAAGAAGCATACAAACGGATACTTGTGCATGAAAATAAAAAATACTGTGTGAAATAATTATTGCAGTTATGGGAAGTTGGGAAGTATTAAACATTTAAAAGGGTAATGATTACAGTTATAGGAAGTTGGGGACGGGTAATTGGCTTTGGAAAACCGCCAATTGGATAAGGCCAATCAGATGATGGGAGTTGAACAGCAAAAACCGGATATATATACAGGGATCCTCCATCATAAACAAATCACACAAAACACCTGAAAAGAAGTCTTCTTCTCTTACACATCAAAAAACAGAGAAACCCCAACTTCAAAAGGAAAAGATGGAAGGATGCAACCCTTTTGTTTTTTGTGAAGTGTTCTACAAGATCAACGATGAGATAGACAAGTACCTTGTAAAGGCTCGGATTTTTAAATAATAAATTTTAATAAATAATAAAATAAAAGGGATTTGGGTCAAAAAAAAAAAATAAAAAAAAATAAAAATCGGATATTTGAAAATCCTCATCTTCGCCTTAAAAATCGTATTTTAAAATCCTTCCGGCATCGTTTTAGAATTCTGATTTTTACGGAATTTGATTCCGCTTTCGAGTTGCGAGTCTGGATAGATTAATTTAATTCCGATAATGATTTACAAATCAAATTTGATCGAGTCGGGATAAGGTCGAAGAGAGAGCGCAGATTTCAAGGTTTATTTCCGGGTATTATTTTTGGCTTGGGACCACACAGCCTTTGTTTCCCCCTCCTTTGTGTGTTGACTACAACTTGTGGCACCAATGGCACCAGCTGCCCCTTTCCAATCTTGGGTAGGCTTCCTCATCTCCTATTCTCTTCCCCTTACACCTTACTCCTTCCAAAACTAGCAAATGCCAATTCAACCTTGCAGGTTGACCACGCCAAGAAACAACTGCAATACACCACTTTCCTATTCCCCTTTTAATTAATCCAAACTCACACACTACCCCTACATTTTCCAGTTTCCCATCTCCCTCTCTCGCCTCTGTCTAAACACCTACACACACCAGGTAGCCTTGGTTGTCCCTCGGAGCTCCATCCAGCTACACCACTCACTTCCTCTCCGGCAGCAGTAGCCCTTCCGAGCACTGCCCGAACCGCCGCGAGCTCCTCCGTTTTTCCCTGTTTTTCCGCGAGCTGGAGCCGGGCCGCAGTTCCTTCTTCCTCCTCCTTCAATCAGTAGTAGATTCCTCCTCTCTGTCGAGCCCAGTGGCGTATTCGACACTTCCACTACATCCGAAGATGCTCGGAAACCGCCCAGGAGCGCCCCGACGCCGCATCGCCACTCCGCTTCCTCTTCCTTTCCCCTGGTTTCTCCATCCCGATTTGGTAAGCCTCCCTCCCTTCTCTCGCACTCAAATCCCCATAAAAGTCCCACCTTTTGACTTTGAAATCCCTCCTAGGCCCAGCACGAACAGCTCGAGCCTCCGGCGAGCCCGATTCAACCCCGACGAACCTATTTCCGGCAAACCTTCGAGCCCTTCGGTAAGCACTCTCTCCTCTTCTTCTTCTTGCTTGTTCTTGGCCCTAGGACGTCGGGATGGGGTGTCGGAGATCCTGTGAGGTCGGAGTGAGAGCGCACCGCCGGCCGGCCCTGGATTTCCTCTCTCCCTTCTCTCGTTTCTTTTCATTCCGTCTCACAGGAGCTTTGATTTGGTGATTTGGGGAAGAGACGGGTTCAGCTGTGGGTTCGGTTTTATCCCTCAAATTGGCCGGTTCAATGTTTAAAATGGGAAAACCGGTTCACCTATTGAGAGTGTTGGGCTGTGGTTTTGATTGGACCCGGTTTTCATTCGGTTTTGGGCTGTCCAGTATTGGGTTATTGTTATTGGATTTGTTGCACTTAAATGTATATTTTGTTATGGTTATAAAATGTGTTTTACAATATAGAGTCGGATGAGTATTTAAATGATGTTAGCCGTATTATTATGATTATCATCGTATTATTCGGTTTTATGAGGTATTATATATTTTGTGAAATTATTTGGAAAGTAATATTTAAATATATGACTTTAGAAATTTTGAAATAAAATGCCGGAATTATTTCTATAATATGATTTTGAGAGATTGGTTAAGGATTTAAAGGATTAATGTCGGAATTTGGTCAAGTATGATTTGAGAAATTATTTTAAATATGAGTTGACTTAATTTGGGATTTATGAGTTGGAAAATATTGTTGGTAAGAATTATCGATGGGTTTGATTGGAAATTAGAAGAATGATTTTGGTTGATGTTGATCACACCAGAAAGGTTTTGGAAAATGATTTTAAAATCGGTTGGTTTTGAGCATGTTGAGAACTTGAGGTTCGTGTGTATGAATGATGGACCGGTAGCTTATGGAAATGACTTGATGATAGGTGTGTATTGCTTTTGGATTTCGTTGGACTTGCATTTGGGCCCTTGCTTGTGTTATCTTGCTGTTCTGCATCTTCAGGTAAGTTCCCTAGGGGGCTTACTCAGCTTGGACATTCATGCCTGTTGTTGCATTTTATGTTAGGTGTTGCATATGCATAAAAGCATGCCATGTAGTATCATGTTTAGGTTGCACTAATTGATTGAGCATCCGCTTACTTTATGCGTTTGAAAAGAGAACGGCCGTTATCTGAGTCTTTAGAGTCGTTGCTAGGGTCATTGGGGCATTCGTGTTTCATATCGTTTTGGTCCTAGTCGAGTCGTATATATGATCTGGCTGCGGCGGTGACCGAGCGTCCTACCTGGGCTGCTTCGGAGCGGGGTACGGACATATATGCCCAGAGTGGGCACGGATCAGGGGATATGCCTTTTGGCATTGTCTTGGGCCCTTTACAGTATTTTTGCTTATTATTACAACTAGGAGCATGCTAGTGTGTTTAACTTTCGTACTGCATTAGAGCATCTTTATTAGGTATAGCACATACTATGTAGCCTCAGCGAGGACTGCCGGTCCCGGATGAGTGGCTCGACCTGACTCCTTTCCCCGTTCTTCTTTTAAAGGTATTTTCTGCAGATTTTGAGTGCTCGGTGTGTATATGATGGGGTCCCCTTTTTGCGAATCGAAGAACCTAGCAAATTCTCTAACTCGTTACAAATGGTAATCACCCACTCATGATTTGGTTTGATCCGGCTCTGCCGTGGCACTTGTATCTTTACTTTGCTTCCGCTTTACTTCCGTTTGAAATGGATTCCGCGACATAGTCTTAGGACAGATTGAGGGTACCCAACGGCCCTTCGAGGTTTTTAGGGTTTGAAATCCCTCTTTATACTAATCATAAAAGTGTTTGAAACCTCGACCCGTACCTGGATTGCAAGATCCGAACAAGGGGTTTTATCCCTTGAAACGTAACCCGGAAATCATAATTCTGGGCCGTTACAAAGATGGTATCAGAGCTGAGGTTGTGCAATTCGGGTACAAAAGGGTCGAGTGTATGTTTTGGAAAACCGCCCATGAATTTCAAATGATTTGAAAGTGTTTTAAAGGGGCAAAATGAATTTAAGATGTCTAACCTAAATTGGACTAAGTAATGAACTTGACTTGTAATAAAAGAGGAAGACCGACCAAATGGGGACGCGAGTGGGTAGTGAAAGACGTTAGACCATCCCTATTGGATGTAGTTGGAAATGGGTAGGCGAAATATTAGCTTGTTCTTTACAGATGGGTCTGGAAGTTCCAATGAGATGATTATGAGTGTCACTAACTGATTCTATGTTGAGTGTTTGCTATGCTAGATATCTGATTGGTATGCCTGACTATTAAATGTGTATTGACTAATCTGTGCAAACGGGATAGCGGGAGTACCCTTGTTTCTGTATGGTCAACCCAGCTTTGTGTAATAGCCCATTCCACTATGTTAAACCCTTGAGGATCTTATTGAGTCTTTCTCTCCGATGTAAGTATCTTTCACGGGAATCGGGTTGGTTATAAATACATTGTGTTGGAATCATGTGTGGATATGGGGGTTGTTTGAATGATTATTGGAATATGGTCCTTGGTGTAATTCCGAGTTAAAGAGTAAGATGTTTATGGGGTTGTCCTTCTCTATTCTTATAACGATCAACCAGTGCCTTCTTGCCACCAAGAGTCATACCAGAGTCCCACGGGAAAGAGGGGTGATAAGTCAGTCGGGAAAAGTCAATGGCCGCCCTTAGGGATATCTGTCCGGTTGTAATGGTGACTCTCTCTGAATTGCATGACATGATTTTATAATCCTCCGCATGTACCTTGCCAATGATCATTAGTAAGAAGTTTCTCATGTTATGCCTTGCCTTCTGTCATGACTTTATTGCTTAAGTTCATGTTGTGGGTAGTTACATTGCTCAGGTCTTGTGTTGTGTCTTGCCTTCTATCATGATTATATGTTGTCATAGCATGTCCACTTGGCCTATTGTATTGCATGTATGATTGATTTGAAGCATGGACCATATGATATGAACCTACATGATAGTTGTTTTCTCCTTGGTTAGGTCCATGATAGTGTGATTAACTCTTCTTCGTATGAATGCCTGTAAATTATCTCTTCAGCATGCTAGCTGATGACGCCTTGATGCTTATTATCTTTTTGTGACACGAATCTATAGTATGCCCATATGTTCTGTATTCGTCAAATTAATTAACGTTGGTTGCTTTGCAATTTGAATTGTTGTGTGATTACTTGCGTTGGATAGAGAATATGTGGTATAATTGAGTCTTGATGAATGCATGGTTTATCATGTTATGTGTTGATTTGAACTCCTGTTCTCGCATTCTGGTCATATTGCTCAATACTTGGACTTGTGTTATTCATCGTAAAAAAAAAAAACTTCCTCATGCTTCTGTATTGTTGGAATGTGATTGAATTGAATTCTTGCATGTCGTCATGATTAGTGTATGCATGCATCGTATGTTATGTTGAGTCTTTAGTATCATGTAGGATCCCTGGTTGTGACTCGTGTGAATTATATCTTGCCTGCATTATTGCTGATTCTCTCTCGAGCTAGGTTCTTGATAGTGTGGTTCTTCCCTCTTTCCATTACCATAACCTGTCTTACTCATGCAAATTAGATTGATGTTGAACCTGATGATTGACTTGATTTTCGTGATGATTAGTTCTAGCATGCTTACATGTTATCACTCGGTAGTGTTTCCTCTATTGCTCTATGACATCTTCTCGTATTTGCATGAGCGTATGACTTGACACCTCGCATGGTCACACACCATGTTAGATTATGATTTTGCACACACATGACACCTGAATGTTAGGATGAATCTAATTGCATTATCTTGATTGCATTCATGTCCGATATGTGCCAGTAGTGTCCTGTAGGGATTATGATTCCCAATATGACTCGCTAGATGATCACGTGTTGTACTTGTTCTATGATGTGATGACTATTGTACCATATACGTGTTCTATGATGGTTCGTTCTTGGCACGATTATAACCTAGTGCCGTGATGTTATCTTGTTTACTCTGTGGTGATCCTTTTGCTTTCACGTACATCATATTGAACTCATTTAATCACTCTTGTCTATGCTCATGCCTTGTCATGTATCGCTAGCATCGTATAGGATCTATGCTTCCTAAGTGTATCTCATTGTATGATTACATGCCATTCTGCACCTACAATATGATTCTTGTTACTAGTTGTGATGATTACTATGCCGCCTTATGTATTTTCGTATGGTGCTTAGTTTGATCGTTATGATGTACATCGCCATGCTATATTTGACCTCATCTTGTTCTGCATGTACCATTCTTGTACGTTGTTCATACTCATGATGCGTGTTACCTTCATTAAATCCCGCATGACTTCGAATCTTGTATGATAATTACTGGTTCCACATATCCTGCTTGAAGTTGCTAGACATATCTGGTTCCATGAAATAATAGACTACTAGCTGGTCTCACATGCATCAGTGTAGGACTTGACTGTGCCTTTTGGGATGAATATGCATGTCGTTCCCTTTGATATAGGTACATGTTAGAATGGATTAATATGATTGATATGCTCTATGATGAATTTATGTTATTTGTCGCGATTATAACCTAATAGACTTTTATAAGGGCATCGTTGCTATTCTCGGGTTAGAGTCTTGTCTCCAGTCTTGTCATCCTTTTAGCCTTGGTCTGTATTTCCGGAGTAAACATTGGGTTTCCCGTCCCTGTCACTCCCCTATCTCTGCTAACTTGGACTCTTGCGCGATACATGTCGGTGAGCGACCGCATGGAAGATGGAACGAAAAGTTGCATAGCGATAGAGCAGTGCCGCAGAAGTGTGGGCCCATAACCCACGGGCCCCAGGATCTATGATGTCGGCGGAACGGGCACGCATCGAGGATTACGGTTCTTGTGTACGATATGATTTGCAAGCGGGATTGATCTCCGTTCGAATTGCTAACCCTTTTGAGTTTGTTGACGACGATATTGCACTGACATAGTGATGAGATTTATGCGTTGATGTGCTGAATTGAAAATGATCGTTGCCTGATTATCTGTTGTGTATGATGATATGATTTGATGACTTATAGATCTCATGTACCATGATGTCTTGACGTGTTGCTACTCTAAGTTGCTAAGCATGATTTGAATTCCTTGCCTGTAAAATGTGAACTATATATGTTAAGAAGCATGAATTGTATCGGATAAGGTTATAATGCAACATGTTAGCTTGATTTCATTATGTTCGTATATGATGTTTGCGTTTTATTTTGACTGGTATGATGTGAGGATTTCCTTGATTATGTGATTTATTTATATCTGCTAGCATGATGCTAGATAACGACCATGATGAATCTGATATGGAATTACATGTTGATATGCAATATTAAAATCTAGCTGGTAGTGACAAGTGTTACCATGATATATTACTGCTTTGCTATCCTGTTAAGTTGTTTTAGAAGCATGTTAGGACGTGTTGTGATATAATGTATGAAATAATGATGAGTATGAACTGTGAGATAATGTTGTGTTACTATATGGAAACATGATGTCTATTATGTGGTAGTAAGCATGATGTTGTAACATACGGTTGACTAGCATGATTATTGATTATGTGAAGGATGAATATGACTCAGAGCATGAATATGACTCGTATATATATATGAGGTAATAGTGTATGTCTGCCTAATGACTAAATGATCGTTATATGGTGTTGTGATGAGTTGAGATGATATCTGGAGAGCATGTTGACATATTGATGTTGATATACTACTTGATCTTCCCTTTTGTTGAATCTTACTAGCATGAACCTGTTTGTGTTCGATGTGATAAATCTGTTATGATAATGCTGGATAGAAACTGGATAGGATGACTCTGTGATTTAATGCGTTAAATGAGATCCCTTGTTGTGACTAACCCTACTATGATTGCGGTGTTGATATGCGATAGTGCGATACCTTTTATGATTTATGGTGTGATGTCGAGGCGTTGTTATGATTTTGATATGTTGATTGAGATGCACATTGTAACCTTTAGTGTGATTTGGAGATGCTTGATGTGACCTTGTGGCACTGTGTGGGTACATAGTTGAGACTTGTCGTATGATGTGTTGGTTGGAGATTGGTTGGTTTAAGCTGTTATGCATTTGTTCTGACGTATGAATCTTGCTTGAATGGAGATTGATGGATTGCTTTGATTCTGGAAACTAGGAAGAGAATATGAGATTAGCCCTTAGAGGTGGATGATTCCACCTCCTACCTTCTGAATTTGATTGATTGGTATGCGAGAAAATGATTTGGCTTTTGGAAGATTCTCAGGAATCTTGATCGAAAAGATTTTACTTGTTTTGGTGTAAAGTTGCTTGGTTAAACGTCTTATTTGAAGATTTTGAACGATTTTGATAAAAGGACCGACTTTGATTGTAAAGAATGAACGATATCGAGAATTTTGAGGCTAATCATTATTTTCAATTACGGAATCCCTTTAAAAACTTTTCAAACCCGGGCAACTCTATGATACTTCACGAAGTGGATACATGCACTTTATGGGGGCGCCTATAGGGTGTTTGCTAAGACCTAGTGATGCTATCGTAGAACTTTAAAGTTGTGGTACTTCCAAAAAGTCGAAGCGAGGATGTGATAGGGGCGCTTATTGCATACTTGTCAAGGCCAATTGGAGATGTCACGACCGTGACTAGGATGTTGTGAGAATCCCGGGAGACGCAACCGAGATGAACACAAGATCCTTGGACATGGTCCTTGGACTCATCAATTTCAAACCTCATCCCCTACTTTGTGGTTTTAGTCTCGAGGACGAGACTTGTTTTTAGAGCTGGATGATGTAAAGGCTCGGATTTTTAAATAATAAATTTTAATAAATAATAAAATAAAAGGGATTTGGGTCAAAAAAAAAAAAAAATAAAAAATAAAAATCGGATATTTGAAAATCCTCATCTTCGCCTTAAAAATCGTATTTTAAAATCCTTCCGGCATCGTTTTAGAATTCTGATTTTTACGGAATTTGATTCCGCTTTCGAGTTGCGAGTCTGGATAGATTAATTTAATTCCGATAATGATTTACAAATCAAATTTGATCGAGTCGGGATAAGGTCGAAGAGAGAGCGCAGATTTCAAGGTTTATTTCCGGGTATTATTTTGGGCTTGGGACCACACAGCCTTTGTTTCCCCCTCCTTTGTGTGTTGACTACAACTTGTGGCACCAATGGCACCAGCTGCCCCTTTCCAATCTTGGGTAGGCTTCCTCATCTCCTATTCTCTTCCCCTTACACCTTACTCCTTCCAAAACTAGCAAATGCCAATTCAACCTTGCAGGTTGACCACGCCAAGAAACAACTGCAATACACCACTTTCCTATTCCCCTTTTAATTAATCCAAACTCACACACTACCCCTACATTTTCCAGTTTCCCATCTCCCTCTCTCGCCTCTGTCTAAACACCTACACACACCAGGTAGCCTTGGTTGTCCCTCGGAGCTCCATCCAGCTACACCACTCACTTCCTCTCCGGCAGCAGTAGCCCTTCCGAGCACTGCCCGAACCGCCGCGAGCTCCTCCATTTTTCCCTGTTTTTCCGCGAGCTGGAGCCGGGCCGCAGTTCCTTCTTCCTCCTCCTTCAATCAGTAGTAGATTCCTCCTCTCTGTCGAGCCCAGTGGCGTATTCGACAGTTCCACTACATCCGAAGATGCCCGGAAACCGCCCAGGAGCGCCCCGACGCCGCATCGCCACTCCGCTTCCTCTTCCTTTCCCCTGGTTTCTCCATCCCGATTTGGTAAGCCTCCCTCCCTTCTCTCGCACTCAAATCCCCATAAAAGTCCCACCTTTTGACTTTGAAATCCCTCCTAGGCCCAGCACGAACAGCTCGAGCCTCCGGCGAGCCCGATTCAACCCCGACGAACCTATTTCCGGCAAACCTTCGAGCCCTTCG
Organism: Persicaria tinctoria; assembly: GCA_037127255.1. Lineage (NCBI taxonomy): Eukaryota > Viridiplantae > Streptophyta > Magnoliopsida > Caryophyllales > Polygonaceae > Persicaria > Persicaria tinctoria. Next base: position 68,949,931 of record JBANSL010000004.1, on the reverse strand, counting down.
GTAAGCACTCTCTCCTCTTCTTCTTCTTGCTTGTTCTTGGCCCTAGGACGTCGGGATGGGGTGTCGGAGATCCTGTGAGGTCGGAGTGAGAGCGCACCGCCGGCCGGCCCTGGATTTCCTCTCTCCCTTCTCTCGTTTCTTTTCATTCCGTCTCACAGGAGCTTTGATTTGGTGATTTGGGGAAGAGACGGGTTCAGCTGTGGGTTCGGTTTTATCCCTCAAATTGGCCGGTTCAATGTTTAAAATGGGAAAACCGGTTCACCTATTGAGAGTGTTGGGCTGTGGTTTTGATTGGACCCGGTTTTCATTCGGTTTTGGGCTGTCCAGTATTGGGTTATTGTTATTGGATTTGTTGCACTTAAATGTATATTTTGTTATGGTTATAAAATGTGTTTTACAATATAGAGTCGGATGAGTATTTAAATGATGTTAGCCGTATTATTATGATTATCATCGTATTATTCGGTTTTATGAGGTATTATATATTTTGTGAAATTATTTGGAAAGTAATATTTAAATATATGACTTTAGAAATTTTGAAATAAAATGCCGGAATTATTTCTATAATATGATTTTGAGAGATTGGTTAAGGATTTAAAGGATTAATGTCGGAATTTGGTCAAGTATGATTTGAGAAATTATTTTAAATATGAGTTGACTTAATTTGGGATTTATGAGTTGGAAAATATTGTTGGTAAGAATTATCGATGGGTTTGATTGGAAATTAGAAGAATGATTTTGGTTGATGTTGATCACACCAGAAAGGTTTTGGAAAATGATTTTAAAATCGGTTGGTTTTGAGCATGTTGAGAACTTGAGGTTCGTGTGTATGAATGATGGACCGGTAGCTTATGGAAATGACTTGATGATAGGTGTGTATTGCTTTTGGATTTCGTTGGACTTGCATTTGGGCCCTTGCTTGTGTTATCTTGCTGTTCTGCATCTTCAGGTAAGTTCCCTAGGGGGCTTACTCAGCTTGGACATTCATGCCTGTTGTTGCATTTTATGTTAGGTGTTGCATATGCATAAAAGCATGCCATGTAGTATCATGTTTAGGTTGCACTAATTGATTGAGCATCCGCTTACTTTATGCGTTTGAAAAGAGAACGGTCGTTATCTGAGTCTTTAGAGTCGTTGCTAGGGTCATTGGGGCATTCGTGTTTCATATCGTTTTGGTCCCAGTCGAGTCGTATATATGATCTGGCTGCGGCGGTGACCGAGCGTCCTACCTGGGCTGCTTCGGAGCGGGGTGCGGACATATATGCCCAGAGTGGGCACGGATCAGGGGATATGCCTTTTGGCATTGTCTTGGGCCCTTTACAGTATTTCTGCTTATTATTACAACTAGGAGCATGCTAGTGTGTTTAACTTTCGTACTGCATTAGAGCATCTTTATTAGGTATAGCACATACTATGTAGCCTCAGCGAGGACTGCCGGTCCCGGATGAGTGGCTCGACCTGACTCCTTTCCCCGTTCTTCTTTTAAAGGTATTTTCTGCAGATTTTGAGTGCTCGGTGTGTATATGATGGGGTCCCCTTTTTGCGAATCGAAGAACCTAGCAAATTCTCTAACTCGTTACAAATGGTAATCACCCACTCATGATTTGGTTTGATCCGGCTCTGCCGTGGCACTTGTATCTTTACTTTGCTTCCGCTTTACTTCCGTTTGAAATGGATTCCGCGACATAGTCTTAGGACAGATTGAGGGTACCCAACGGCCCTTCGAGGTTTTTAGGGTTTGAAATCCCTCTTTATACTAATCATAAAAGTGTTTGAAACCTCGACCCGTACCTGGATTGCAAGATCCGAACAAGGGGTTTTATCCCTTGAAACGTAACCCGGAAATCATAATTCTGGGCCGTTACATACCTGTAATGAGGGTACCATATGTCTCTCTTGGAAGAAGCTGCAGAGACAAACACAAAGGCCATAAGGAAGAACCTTCTGGAAGCCGCCGAGAAGCATCAGCTTTTCCTGTCTGCCCTCAACCAGGAGAAAAATGCAAACGCCTACAAGAACTTGGAGGCGAGTAAATAAGTAAATATAACATTATATTTAAAATATGCACAATGAGATGTTATATTTGCACAAAACGATATTGTGATTGCACATTATCTTACGTGCATTTAATAAATGCACATAATAAATTTGTAATTGCACAAAACGGGGATACTTGTGCACTACAACAGAAGTAAAAAAGAAATTATACTAATGTGAGTTTTAAAGTATATAAATTGCATACAAAGTAAAAGAAAATCACTACAACTAGAAAAAATTAAAAAAATAATAGATTTAAAGAAAATTAGGTAATTAAAAACACGATGTTACATAAATCAAAAACACTTTTTAACTTTGCACAATAAGGGTGTATAATTCCACAAAACGACAATATGATTGCACATATTATATTGGGTCCCTTTATAACTGCACATAATACAGTTATAATTGCACAAAATTGGGATGCTTTTGCACTATTGCAGACGAAAAAGTAATTTAGGTTGAAATGTCAGTTTTAAACTAATATAAAACGCACACAAAGTCAAAGAAATTCACAAAAATCAAAAATCAAAAATAAATTAAAATAAAAAAGAAAATAGGAATCCAGACCGATATAAGAAAGCAAACAGAGAAAGAGACGCCAACATAAAAGCATGAATAGATAGGCATCTCAATTATAAAAAAAAATAAAGAGCATTTTATTGCATATGCACAATAGGGTGTTAAGGTTGCACAAAATCATAGTATAATTGCACATATTGATATTAGGCCAGCATATGACTATATTAATGTCACAACATAAAGACATAGGTACACATTTAAATGTGAATTTTAAAATAAAATAAAAAAAACGCACAAAGATTCGAATTCGCAAATAAAAAAAACACAACGATATATATAATGCCAACAGCCCCAAGCGTACAAACATAGAGTAAAATAGACAAAGACAACCCAAAAAGGGAATCATAAAGGGCTATACATTACAAGACATGTAGGACACAAAATTTGTATACCCTCAAAAGTACTAAATGTCCATGAAATACTAATGTTTGTTAACTACTGGTTCCAATCCCATCAATCCAGCCGCAATTTCAGAGCATGAACACCTTTTAAGGTCAATGATGCATGTGCCTTAGCTTGAGCTGAAATTTCAGATCGATTTTCATTGACATCAGAACAGATTATGTCAGTCATGTACTTCACACGTAGCTTTGAGATGTTCTTGTCACTCCCGGCGTCAAAACCACACTTGAATCCCTTCTCCAATCCAACAAATGCCTCCATATGGCGCATCATGTAAATACCAGAATGGGGACACTTTTCTTCACCAGCCCAAGGGAGATAAATGTGTGATTGAGCACAAAGAGAAACTAAATCTGCTGCTTTCGAACATCCTTTAGACCTCAAATAATTGATCAAGAAATCATGCTGCAAAACAATATAAAAAAAAGAGGAAATTACTATAAGTGACAAACTGAAATGAGAAATAACAAATAATAATAATAATAATAATAATAATAATAATAATAATAATAATAATAATAATAATAATAATAATAATAATAATAATAATAATAATAATAAAGGAAAGAAAGCAAAAAAGGGACAGATAAGTATGAAAACTAACCAAAGTACCGATTGTATATTGGAACATGGAACTACAATTTGGGGTATCCCTTGTCACATCCAATAATTGAACAGCTTTCATCTTCAGATTAAAAACTACCATGCAATAATTTGTCTCTTGATAAAGACCAATCACAAACTATACACAAATATAAACAAAAAAAAAGTCACCAGAATAAAATAAAGTAAGAAAAAAAGTAAGGTATATAAAAAATGAAAAATATTAAAAAGCATAAAATAAAATTTAAACTCAAATACCATATCAACATCTTTCAACCGAATGTGAGAAGCAATAGACAGTTCAGAATCGAGGCGGATACTAAATTTTGCAAAACGGTCATTAAAGTCATCTCTAGGGGGGCTTGGGGCAAATTGCTGGAAAAAATTAAAAAGATAAAGAACAAGGAAATAAACACAGGTAGAATGGTTAAATAATAGAAACAAATGATAGGGAAAATGAAAAAGAAAAATATAACTTACGGAAGCCTGAAGTGATAAAAAAAAGCCTTGATGGAGAAACAACACTTCTGTATTGTTCTTTATAATTAAGGACAGAAGCCCATGCAGTCACAACAGATAGAGCCACTTCAAAATCTTCTTCAAGGGATTTAAAATCAGCTCTAATAACTACAACAGATGAATTCTTAAAAAGAACTTTACTGCAATAGGCAAAAAACAAATTATAATAAATAAGTATAACTCACATAAACTTAAATATAATAAAATAACTAAAGTAAAAAAAAGGAAAAAAAGAGACTTACACATTAGAAGCTGATTTCTTAGACAAATATGCACAAATGCAACGCTCAATGTCAGACACACGCTTATTCACATCAACAACCCTAGAATAGTAAGGACTCTTCAAGGAATCAGCAGGTTTTGAAACCCTCTTACCCCCAACATCTTTCTCAATTTGATTAGTAGGGCAACCCCTAGTAGACCTACGTAAAGACATGGCAACAGGAGACTTGTGCTTCCTCTTAAACACTTTAGGAGTTGCACACTGAATGTCACTTGCTGTTGATATACCTAAAGAGGAAGCAACATCTCCGCCAGAATATTCTTTGGCAATATCGACAACAGATGAAGGAACACCAGTTACACCATCGACAACATTCGGTGCATCTCTAATATCTTTTTGTGCATCAGCATTGGAGTTGGGTGCAGGTACAAACCCCTTTTGTGCAGACTGATCAGACTTGGTAAAATGTTTGGCAATTTCTTCGTCAGTAGATTTTTTTTTAGATTGGAAAGCAGGATCAGAACCAAAAAGATCAAACGATGGCTCAGCAGGAAGATTCATCGGCATAGTCCTCTTACCCTTAGATACTGCAGAATCACCCTTCTTTCCATCATCACATTCATTCTCAAAATAAACACCACCAAGCCCACCCTCAAATACATTCCCAACTGAACAAAAAGGATGATCAGTCCGACCAGACGATTTCATCTTACATTTATTCATGTAAGCTAACTCAATTTGTGTAAGAGCATCCAAAAACACAGGATCTGACCATAAAGGATCCTGGGAGGAAATCCAAACAGAAGCAGGGGAGTCACCCATATCAAAATGGTCTGCAGGAGCAGAAACACCCTTATCACCCTCAAACTCCAAACCCATCAGCTTCTTTGCAGCATTACTAAGGATTTTAACCATTTCATTCTCTTTAAATTCAGGTGGAATTTTATCAGCCAAATCAACAAACTCAGATAAGTAGCAAGAGCAACAGTTTTTTTGAGCAAATGATTGAATAAAATTCTACAAGGGGGGAAAAACACACAAATACACACACAAACAAAGAGAACCAAAATAAAATAAAACACCAAACAATATTATAAAAAAAATAAACTATATATAAAGAATAGCATAAACCTCAATAGGAGATGATTTTTTGCAGAAACATGTGGATTGTCAGTAGAAGCAGCTGAAGGGGCAGCACATGGAGAAATAGGTTGATATACAGGAACAGATTGACGTTCCGCAGTTTTGCCACGTCCAAAGCCTCCACTGGAAAGATCATCGTCCTCACGCTGACGAAGCATAGGTGATGTCAAATCTATAAAAACAGGGAAAGACCGAGTTGCTCTCCTCGACGAAGTACTTGAGAATAACTTCACCCTATCAATATAAAACAGCTAACAAACAAAACCGAACAAACAAAAAAAAACTAGAAAACAGATAAGAAACAAATTGTTATAAATACAAGAGATGATGATATAATAACACAACAGAAAAGTATAAAATGCAAAAGAGAAAGTGATCGAAAAAAAGAAAAATACTCACAATGAGGAAGAGAATAGGACCTCTAAACTGACTAATCTTGTTCTTGTCCCAAATTTTCTTGGAATCCACTAAGCTTTCAAGAACAAAAGCACACCAATTCAATTCTTTGAAGTCCTCATTCCCAGAAAAAACTTTAACCAAATTGTGATTAACATTTCCATTTTGGATACTGTCCACAAGCAATGAATCAAATAACACAGCAAAGTTGATGACAAATTTATCACCAGCATCGGCATCAGCAACCATATGATCAATAAGAACAGAAGGATTAATGGAATCTCCACCAGAAAACAAACTCTTCCACTTCGTAAGAACATCTGACTTCTCTTTAGAAGTTTTCCTACATATTAAATTCTTTCCCATGGGCAAGCCTAATGTAATATGGACATCAAGTTCAGTAATATCTAACCTACTTCCATCAGCCAATACCAAGCAACATCGGTTGGCATCAAACTGCTCAACCAACCAATGACAAAGGCACAGAGGAAGATAATGAATTTCCAAATTCAATAAAGAACCAAAACCTATCCTCTTGATACACTCCTTTTGTTTATCATTAAATCTACCCAATGCAAACACAAACGCACGAGGATTTGACCTTGTTTTCAAAGATGGGTATTGCTTAGCCCTTCTAACCCTCGGCTTCTTAACAAAAACAGCACCAGACCCAACATCTTGGGGGGAGGTTGTGGATTGGAGTGGCACATCAGAGGCGATAGACTGCACATTAGTCCCTTCGGATTGCAAATTCTCTCCAACAGTTGGTTGCCCTTCCTTCTCAACAGGAACATCACCTGCCGAAGGGAGATCATCAGTCACATTATGTTGGGAATTTGGAGACAAAAATTCAGTACTGGGACCTGAGGAAATACCATGGGAAACATCTTTGGATAAACCACCTATACTATTATCACCTTCCCTTGATTTACGTAGTAGAGGCACATTATCTTCTGAATCAACATCAGGTGACACCCCTTCCCCATCGGATACAGAAAACCCAGGGGAATCACGTTCGAAATCAATAGCTTTAGGAACAAAGCGAGGGGGGCGAGATTTCTTAATACGTTTTGAACGATAAGCAACAACGGCTAGAGCTTCACCATCAACCTTGGACCTTGTTCTTTTCCCTATAAGGAATAAAAGAACAAAAATATAAACAGACATAAAATCCTAACCACAAGTAAATTGAACATAATTAGCAATAAATATATAAAATCTACAAAGGAGAATAAATGAACACCAAAAACTAACATAAACCGAACAACAAACAAAGTAAAAACACAAATACACAATGAATATTAATAATAGCAAACACTTAAGATCATAAACGACTATAAAAGAAAAAATATAAAAACAAAAAACGCATAAATCACCGAAAAAATAAAACGAAACAGCTTGAATAAGAAAGGGAACACAACAATTCCACAAATACAAGCAATGAGGCATAAAATCGCTGAAGAAAAGGGGAAAACATAAAAACGCACAAAATCGAAGTAAAAATAAACCCTAACAAAGAGGACAACTTAAATAGGAGGGAGTAACAAGGAATGATTGGCGTACCAACTGAAGAACTTGACATAATGAAACGACGACAACAAAGACACCGAAAAAAGATCGCCGGAGATCAAGGACACAGAAGAACGAGAGAGAGAGAGAGAAACGAAGAACAGAGTTGAAGATGATCTAAACGAAAGGGAAAGAGATGAAACGGAATTAAAAAAACACACAGCCCAACGCAAAACAGGCCCAGCAATTCAGGGAAAGAGTAATCCGAACCCAATTGTGTTAATTAAGGGAATTTTACACGATAAGCACTTTTTACACGTTAAGAACATTTTACATTTGAAGCAAACCCTATATATATATATAGGGCCGGCCCTGAGCAAGTGCAAAGTGTGCACTTGCACAGGGCCTCACATTCTGTTGGGCCTCAAGTTTGTCAGCCCAAGGGTATACATTTATTAAAAAAATAATTGTGGCACGCCTCTGGTTAATTGAAAGCAAAGCGGGGAAGAGAAACGCACGCCTCCTCGCCTTTTCATCTTCCCCAAATCTCCAATTAATTTCTCAGATCTTCAATCTTCTTCTTTTCTTCAATTAATTTCTCGAAATCCAAGCCAAATTAATGGTTGTTCAACGGTTTGCTGAAGTGCTATACAAATTGATGTTTCTGCTATTGGGAGGTTCAGTCCGACCCGTTGGAGTTTCAGGCCGTTCATAGTCACCGGCGGCGTCGGCTTGTTCCGGCTGTTGGAGGCGTTCACGGTTCGCTGTTGGCGGCGTCGACTTCGGTTGTTGGAGGCACCGGTTGAGGTTCACGGTCACTGGCATCATTTCAGGTTCAGTCTGTCCGTCTGTTGCCCGTTGGGAGGTTCACGATCATTAGCGGCGTCGGCTTGCTCCTTGCAGTTATTGTGCTAATCTGTTCCCTCTTTTAGAATTGAGATGGTTTAGAGATTGTTCAATTTTGTTCTGGATTATTACTAATTCAGAGATTATGCTAATACCTTAGGTTCCTAGATCTGATAGCAATGTTTCCAATCAATACTTCAATAGTTCAATTTGCTAATTTCAGTATTTTCTTCAAAAAAAAAATGAATCACGAGACTTGCCGACATAGATCTAGATCAAGTCATTGTGAAATTAATCGATTAAAAAGTCTTGTAGTTTTACAAATTTAGAGATTAGCAAAATTTAGGGATAGTGCTAATCCGTTATTGTTCAATTATTTAGTGCAGGTTCAATTGTGTCCTTCTATTGTTCAATCGATCTATTCATATTATTCATAATATTAGGTTGTTTAGCTTGATAATTTTTGTATTTTGGGGTCAATTATTTAGTAGCAAAAGTTCTTCAAACGAATTTATTTGGTTGATGGATATATTTGTTTGATAAGTTTAGTATTTTGTTGTTATTTTCAATAGAACTTTTTTTTAGGTCAGTCTTATGTAAATTTTATCTAAAATTTTCGTCAAATACAATCTCATTCAAGTTTCTGCACAGGGCCTCTAAAATCCATTGGCCGGCCCTGATATATATATATATATATAATCTCATTCAAGTTTCTGCACAGGGCCTCTAAAATCCATTGGCCGGCCCTGATATATATATATATATATATAGAGAGAGAGAGAGAGAGAGAGAGTGTGTGGTTCGGGTGTACACACCTCTTAGGGTGTACCTTGTTCACAAAATATTATTCAGTGAAATGTGAAACATTATTCGGTGAAATTTGAAGCATTATTCGGTGAAATGTGAAACATTCTACCGGATGAAAATGTTCCAATTCCACTGAATAATTTGTTACATTCTACCGAATAATGTTTAGTTTTTTTATTCATCTATTTCAAATAAAAGAAACCTCAATTTCCTAAATAATACTTATAATTTATACGAATAATCCTTCAAATTTCACCAAATAATGTTTCAAATTCCCTTAAACAATATTCACATTTCACCGAATAATGCTTCAAATTTCACCGAATAATGTTTCATATTTCACCGAATAATATTTGTGAACAAGGTACACCGTAAGACTTGTGAACAAATGATCCATACACTATATATATATATATATATATATATATATATAAGCTTACAATTTCAACATGTAGGGACGTCTTTGATTACATTATTAATTTTAGGACGTACACTTTAGTGTTTTTGGATGACAGAATGAGGTTTACAACTTACACTACCAATTCCGTCTATCCTGCTTAATATGAGGGTTTGAGAGATCGAGTTTTATAAACGCAACTATCATTTTCAAAAGTATGTCAAGAGGATATTTTTAGTGATCCAATATTGTCATAATAAATAGACAAAATAAGCATAACGTACACTCAAATCTAGACAATGTTAACACTTTTTAAAATATTGTTTGATTTTTCATACGCTTTTTAAAAAAATTAAAAATTCTATAAATTATTAGAAAAAAAAATTAAAAAAAATTAAATTTATTAGTAATAGTATTAAATTATTTTTAAAAACTAAATAAAATTTTAATATCGTATAAAGTTTTTAATTTTTAAAAGAACATGTTAAAAAATAAAATGATCTAAATTATACAGTAAAAGATACAAAGTTCCTTTAAATGGTGAAAATTTTTGAAAAACAAAAGGTTATAGGTTCAACTTTCAAGCCTTAATGTTCGATTTTTGCAGTGATTTTATTCCTATCATTTTTTTAAAATAAAAAATAAATATATTTATATTTGAACTATAATTTATAATTTTATGGTTTTCTTGTAATATTTTAAAACAAATTTCTATTCTAAATATAATAAACAAATCTTAAAATTCTAATTTTTTTTTATTAAAAATCCTCAAAATAATGAATTCCACATTTGCACTCTTAATCTCGAAAAGATTGAGGTTATAGTCAAAACGATAAAATGACTATTGACGAAATAAATTTCACTAAATTGTCCAATAAGTGCTTTTTCAATTCGAAACCTACTGATTGGAATGAAGACGACACAAGCCTGGTTCACCAACAACGACGATTCTTCGGCCTCCCAGCCGGCTTCGTCTTCGTCGTTGCTGGCCGACTAGAACTCCTATGCCGCCTACAGACCTTCTAAAGACTTCGTCGTCGTCTTCTGGTAGTAGAGGTCGAGTTACGCGGGGGAGAAACGACAACCTAATTCACCATCAATCCACCAACAATATAGACGTCATCGTAATCAATGCAACCTCCCCATCGAGCCGCTGCCTTGATGTGCGACAACAGCAACTCGACCGATTTGAGTTGCTAATTAACTAGAGGCAATAAACTGTGTTGGATTAAGGCAAGCAACAAGAAGGTCATCAGCGAGCGATGAAGTAGAACGATGAATGGTGGGACGAATTCATCAAGCAGATGCAAGAAAGCATATCACGAACTGATCTGATGTCAACCTCGCAAGGTGCGCCACAGCCACCGACAAGCAAGAATGGACGACGGTCGCAGACGCCGAGTGTCGCAGATCTTAACGAAGTGTAAAGCTGTCATGAAGAGGACGAAACTGTGTTTGTAGCCACATAACAAATTGAAGCCTCAATTTCAGCCGAAAATGAAGAAATCGACATAGATCTAGTAGATTATATTTTGAAATGTTGTATCGCTATAATAAATCACCGATTGCATATATATATATAGGGAAGCTTTAAAATGTAAAAACTCATTAACGTGTAAAATCCGCTTAACGTGTAAAATTTTGTAAAACCGGACGCGGGTCTAATTTTAAACCCAAAAAAAAAAGTGAACCGGCCCAAGTGAACAGCCCTAACCGGCTAACCCTCCCCTCTCTTGTTCCCATCAGATCTGTCTCTCTCCGCTTCAGATCTGTTTCACAATTGCTCTGAATCTCTAGGAAATTTCCGCTCCTCCTTGATTGCTCGCTTCCTTTCCTCTGGGAGATTGCTCGCTTCCTTTTCGGAGCTTCAGATCCATGTCGTTGAAGATGTCGGCAAGGTTTGTGAGGAGTTCGTGTGCGACAACGACCCTAGCAAGAGCGTCCTTTCGAAGATCAAACTCAGGTCTTCGATTCCTCTTCTGCTGCCCTCGTTGGTGTCTATGATGGCCATGGCGACCCCAAAGCTTCTCGCTTTGCCAATTCCAATCTTCGAGGTAATCGTCCTCTCCTTTTTCCCTTTTAATTTCAGATCCAAAATTTCAGATCTCTCATCTCTCTCTTGTCGCTTTTGTTGTTTGTATCCTTCATAGGTAATCGTCCTCTCCTTCACAGGTTTCGATTTGATGTCTTCTTCTTTCTGGAGAGCTGTGTTTGGTATATTTGGTGTTTTACAGTTTCACACTTCCGATCACTCTTCATCTCGAATTCCTGTCGGAGTTGCAGCGCCATTCCATCTGAATTTCTGAAGATATATTGTCAATTTCAACTACTTTGTTAGCTCAGCTGATCCGTCTACCTGACTCTGTGTACGTACCTCTTAATTTCTCTCTTCTACCTTTAGGGTTTTGATTTAACAGTTACGCTAATGGAATTATGGAAATGCTTCGCGCCTTATTCGGCAATTGTGAAAGGGATGTACAATATTGGTTTCCAATTAATGGATTATAGAATTTATTGATGAAGATAGGCTCATTGTTAGATATTTTCGTTTGTCTGACTGTGTGATTGAGATTGGATCTTTCCTGTTTGGTTTAGTTAAGTTGCTTGCATCTGGATTCTGGTTTGTTGTTTAGTTACATGCCTTCTTAGCTTGTAGCAATATAGAGTTTATAGGCAGTTGAGAGCTAGAAAGAACTTTGTCAATTTCTCAGCTTATCCGTCATGTATTCTCCTACTCATCGCTTCTTTGCGCTTGTACATACTTTGGAGTTGAGAATAGGGGTGATCATGTTCTGGTTTGAACCAGTTTATCTGCAAGAACCAGGATTGGTTAAACTGGAATCAGGCTTGATGCATCCGGTCTTGGTTTAAACTAGAATAAACTGAATTTTTTCCCTTTTTTAAAAAATTAGTGAGTAAACAATTGGTTTTTTTTGTTAGGTTCAGTTTGATTTAATACTGCGATGGTGATTTCCCCCTTTTTTACCCGAAAAGGAAAGTAAATTAACTGGTGGTTTTTTTTTATTGTTTGAAGAATGTATCTGTGCCTCTAGATTTAGATGAGCAGGCGTCTAGCAATTCAAGAAAATATTTCTCATAATCTATTGGAGCAGAACTAGTGATTTTATTTGTTTCCCTTCAATTGGCACAAATGCAGTAGGTTTAGATCAGGAGGTGTCCTTGTTGAAGAATGTATATGTGCCTGTAGATCTAGATCAGGAGGTGTCCTTGTTGCTGGCCTCTTTTACTCTCTTATTTGGCCTTCATTGCTGGATGTGAATGACTGAACAGTGTAGTAGATGATGTCCTATTAGCATCAATTGGTTGTTCTGCCTCAATCATTTTGATTTATGCAGTGTGTGTTGGTGTTTCGCTTTCAGTGGTAGATGATTGAGAGGCCTTTGTGCTAATTTTATAACTTAAATGTGCAATTTTAGCTTGAAAAAGTGCAAGTATAAAACTGAAAAGTGCATTTTCAGAACTCAAATGTTCTTAGCTTGTTCATATTCGGGTTAGCTTGTTACTTGTGTTAAGATCCATAAGCTCAATTAGGAATGAGCGCCTGATGTTCAGGATGTTGGTGGTTCGACTCCACCTGGATCTATAAACTCTATTTCAATGTTCAATTCGGAGTCCAGTGTATGTATGCACTTTATAATCTTTTTTTTAAGGTGACCTCACTTTATAATCTTATTCATGAATTTCATAATTTTATTTATGCACTTTATATATTATATTGAGGATGAAGTGCTGCACATTTATTAATTCCATTTATGCACTATATAGTCATATTCATGCACTTTATAACCTTATTTGGGCTCTTAAAATTTTAGGTTCCAGCTTTAACTCAATGGCATCAAGATTAACCTTATTCTAAGCTGCATTTTTTATTCTTAGCTATTTCTGTCATATTTGTCAAACTTGAGCAGCTCAATTCTATCAAAACTGTTAAATGAGATTCAAAAAACACTTAAAAGTGGCAAATTTTTTTCTCTGTATCTCAATAGGTGGGAACTTCTCTGAGCATGATTTTTTCTTACTGATTTTCATGTTCTTTAAGGCTACTTATAATCTTAGCTTTAGCTCCAATCATTCTTAGTCCAATTTGAGCTTTCAAGATCTGTTACATGATCAAGTACATTGTGATTCAGTTTCAAGAATGCTACAATGAAATTTCACTACAAAGACATTAACATTATCAAGAATGCAGATTCAAGGTATTGCAACTTGCAAGCCTTCTTTTCTCTTTTCATAAACCTTACATGTTGTGCCCATGTGGGTTCGAATCCCACATAGGTTACATAATAGCTAAGAACACATCAATCCCCAATTGTTGAGCATGCACATTATAATCTTAGGTATGCACTTTTTAACCTTAATTATGCACTTTTTAACCTTAAGTATGCACTTTAATTTGAAATTGTTATACATAAAAAAATCGATTTCAAACTCACATGTATCAACCTAAATTATGCGAGAGGTGAACCCAAACTCTCAAAAGTAAAAAAAAAAAACAAAATTAAAACATCGATTTCAAAAGCATATCTTTTGTCTTATTCATGCACATTATGATCTTACTTTTGCACAATTGTATTCTAAATCTGCACAATTATATCTTACTTTTGCACAATTGTAATTTAAATTTGCACAATTGTATCCTACTTTTGCACCCTTGTATTCTAAATGTGAACATTACAATTTTATTTTTGCACTTTATATTCTTATATTTGCACTTTAAAGTTGCACAAATGCACTTCATAGTTGCACAAATGCACTTCACAGTTGCACAAATGTACTCACAGTTGCACAAATGTACTCACAGTTGCACAAATGCACTTCACAGTTGCACAAATGCACTTCACAGTTGCACAAATGCACTTCACAGTTGCACAAATGCACTTCACAGTTGCACAAATGCACTTCACATCTGCACAAATGCACTTCACATCTGCACAAATGCACTTCACATCTGCACAAATGCACTTCACAGTTGCACAAATGCACATTATAATTTTATTTTTTCACCTTATACTATTCACGAAGAGAAACATAATAAGAGATACCACATAGATAGCCTATACGGGGTTTGAACCCGCATCTTTGTGCGTAGGCACATTGCTCTCCCATTTTGAGCTAATAGGCTTTAGTGCAAAACTTCAAAAGGCTTAAGTAGGACAATGTGGAAAAGATAAACAAAGACTATTATATAGTTAGATCAAGTATCCCTGAAGAGAAACAAAAGGACCCTGTAGAGCATCTGAAGCCTGAAGCAGAGCTGCTATGGAAGAACCATTGCAGAATGTGGACAATGACAACAACGAAAATGGTACCGGTTGCAACATTGAGCAAAAGCAAGAGGGAAAAAGTTCACTGGATGCCAGCGGCTGGAAGGATGTTGTGGCTACTGAAGCTAAAGAGAGCAGCAACCAGGTTCATGTAGAGTCGAAGGCTTGAATCGTTGTTATATTTACCCTCCTGCCCATGATGTTCTAATATGTCCTGTAAAACACCAGTTACATGTGCTCTTTTGGGTAACCGGTGTTAGTGTTACTGTTAATTGTGAGACTTTGTACACACATGTAGAGTAGTTGCAGTAGCTTGTTCTGTTTGAGACTAGCTGTATTTTACCCTGCATTGTAACACCATTTCACCTTGTGAATGATTATGTAAATGTAACATGTAACTTGTGTGCTACTATGTATACTATTCGATTCAGTCCCTGTTTGTTTGGATGTTGAGGAATTTTATTGCGGTAATGTCTGAAATAAGCATAAACTTTATTCACATTGGCCAAAATCACACATGTATCTTGAAATGTTCAAGTGAAGCTCATGATTTACAGCTTATGTTGGATACATAAGCATCAATTTTCGGCAAAATTTAAAACAACAAAAACTCTTACTGGTTTGCTATAAATCACGCACTAAACAATTTCCATGTTTAATTCTCGTCTCATTAAATCAATGAGCAACAGTTAATTGAAGCAGAAACAGCCCTCAAAGCCCTTTCAGCTGTTCATCTAGACCTGTAAGTTCTGTCCACTTCTCAAGCGCGACTGCTGATGACACAAATACGATCTTTGATGACTCGACATCTTTTTGATCGACTGCAGCATTTAGAAACAGCAACAAATCATACTTCCAACCGTTAGGTTCTGCTTGTATAATAAATCACTTTTGACCTCTTACGAAGGATTAAAGACAAACATCAGTAAAAGATGCTACGTACAAACAACCCTTTGTCTATCTAATGGCGCCTCATTGCTGATGGCATAGCCTTGGCCTATAGTTCCTTTCCCATTCAAACTTCCAAGTACAATAGTTCAATAGAATGATGCAAAGGTGGCATAGAAATTTTGTTTCTTTCATCAAACACCATTAACATATTCAAATAACTCAGGATTTCTTTCATCAAACACCATTAACAGATTCAAATAACATAGATGTAATAATGTCTAGATGCACCTTTTAATTTATTATCTTAATTTTACACTTTTGACAAAGGATAAATCAAATTTTTCTGTCAGTCTCATGTGCCGGTTGAAATTTTGTTCTCATACTATCCAACTCAATTAATTTCTGTTTTCATTTTACTCTCATGGGTATCTCCCCGCTCTCTTTGTGTTTTCTTCCACTTGAACCACCTGTTTAGCATTTATTTTTTAAGTCACCTCGATCCAATGCAACAACCACACACCTTGATTTAGGAATTCATAAACAACTACACAACTTGAATTTTGAAATCCTAAATCTCTACCCCTAAATCCCTAAATTTAGAAATCGCTAAATCACCATCAAAATATAAAGATGAAGGAACATATACCAATTTCAGAACACTAATTAGAAGACAAAATCGACGATTGATTGATTGAAGAGGGCCAACAGAGAAGCAACGAACGAACCTGAGACCCTAATTGGTCGAAGAGGGCGAAGAGAGACAGTGAACAAAAGCGAAGAGAAGAGGGCGATCTGCTGTGATCTAAGAGGGTAAAGAGGGTCGCCGGGATCGAAGATGCTGATCTCGGCTAGCTGTGGCTCTACATAGCTGCCTCTGCTTCTCCGACTCCATTGATAACAAGAGAGGCGAGCGTATTGGCGGTATTGCCTCTACTTCTCCACTGTTAAGAGAAGAGACGGATGTGACGGAGAGACCTAATAAACAGGCCCAACCCGCGCTACACTAATCCGCCCAAAAAACATTATTTAAAGAAATTTTACACGTTAAGCATATTTTACACAATAAGGATTTTTTACATTTGAAGGAATCCCTATATATATATACATATATATATATAGAGAGAGAGAGAGAGGTTAGGTCTAATGTTAACAACCCTTAATGTGTTTTGTGTTAACAAATATAGGCCATTGATTTGGTGCAAATAAATGGATGAGATTATTTGGCTATTTTGGTTTTTTTCTTTAATTAAAAATCAATGAGACCCTTCTTTCCTTGCCACTTGCTAAATAACGTGCGTGTGTTGTACGTTTTTTTGGCGTTACATTTTTTTAACGTTGTTTTTTGTGTGGTGCACTATTCGAACTATTCGATAAGGTGATACAAACATTCATTAACTTATACTTATTATTCGTTAGATAACAGAAAAAGAGTTAGTCAATTTTGCAACTATTCGCTGGGTTAATAGTAATTATTCGCTAAATTAATCGTTATTATTCATCCGTAAAGAGGAGTTATCATTTAGATAATAGCAAAAGGGTTGGTCAATTTTGCAACTATTCACTAGATTGATAGTAATTATCCGCTAAGTTGATAGTAATTATTCGCTGGTTTGAAAGAGTATGTAAATGTAACTCTTGATTTCCCATATCTAATTAACCAAATACATATGAATAATTATGAATTATCAACGAATAGAAACTATGAACTTACCGAATATTGACTCTGACCATAAAACAATAACTAAATAGTAACGAATAACCTATATCATTCCATCAAATATTTGCATACCAATGAATAATTCCTTATTTTTGATCAAATAACAAGGAGAATTAGGGGTGGGCACTAATCCCGCAAATCCCGTCCCGTCCCGCATCCCGTCCCGATCCCGTCCCGATCCCGGTGGGATTTGTAAAAAAAAAAAAATTCAATCCCGTCCCGATCCCGTCCCGCAAAATATACGAGGGACGGGACGCGGGACGGAGAGTTCTCATCCCGCAAATCCCGTCTCGTCCCGCATATATATATAATTATATATATAATTAAAATTAATAAAAAAACATCTAAAATATATTTATATTATACTGAGTATATATTATACTATTAGATAATAGTATATCTTAAAATTAATTATGTAGGAAATTATGTAATACATACCAGAATACCACCACTTCATGCCCAGTGCCCACAAAAAACAGTGTGGTTTCTTTCAAATTCTTCGGTTGTTTTCCCTTTGGCTTTGCATGTAGGTTATTATGATTTAATCTAATATAAGCAGTAGTTTTCCTAAAAAAAACAGTAGCACTTATTCCCTATTTAGGATTATATAGGAAATTATTAATTATGTAATTTTTTTGGTATAGTTAATAATTTATTTTTGGAATTTATTAGATTATTTTGGAATAGTTTTTTACGAGGGACAAGTCCCGTCCCATTCCGATCCCGTCCCGTGAGGGATAAGACCCGGTGGGATTTAAAAAAAAATTATTCAATCCCGTCCCGATCCCGTCCCGCAAAAAATACGAAGGACGGGACGCGGGATTACCTTAATCCCGTCCCGTCCCGTCCCATGCCCACCCCTAAGGAGAATCATGAACAACCACCAATCTATATACAATAATTCTTTATTCTTGATCAAATACATATGAATAATTTTGTATTATCAACGAATAGAAACTATGAACTTGCCGAATAGTGACTCTACTGGAAATAATAACTAAATAGTAACGAATAATCTATCACATTCCATCGAATATTTATTCCATACCAATGAATAATTTCTTATTTGAAAAACTTGAAGCAATTGAAGAGGAAGAAGAAGACGGAGTAAAACACGAGATTGACGGGCGAATAGTGACTCTACTTGAAGTAAAACTATGAACTTGCCGAATAGTGACTCTACTTGAAGCAATACGAAGGACGGGCGAGGTACGGGATCGCCGACCCCCACCGCACCTTTGATCACTACACCTTCGTCGCTCCTCCGGTCGTTGGATCGCCGCTTGTGAACTCCCTATTGACCCCCTATTGGCATATGTGTTCATCTTTCTCCTCTCCCGACCTCCATAGATTCAACCTTATGAACTCCATCCCTATTAATTTAATCAATTTCATTCACTAAATTCAGATCTGGCCGGTGGAGTGAAGATTCGAATAATACATGAATCCCTTACCTTCCGAGTCCAATTCCAGTTCCATTTTGATTGAAGATTCGAATCTTCGATCCAGCAAGTTACCAGAACCTTCCATAGGAGGCAGAGATGGACGAAAAGGGTTAGGGTAGATGAACAGTGCTTCGTTAATTCAGATCTGGCAGGTGGAGTGGTGGGTCTATCTTCAAACCTCTTGGATCTGAGAGAGCCGGTAGCAGGGAAGCCAATAGCTATGGCGGTTTGGCCGGATATGAGCCCGGAGACTCAAGATGAAGCCTTGTAAATCGACGATGCAGGCGGCGGCGCTTGGCGGCACGTTTTGGCGGAGGGAGAGAGATGTGGTGGACGCCTTTGCCGACCGTCGTGGTGTTGCCTTCGTTGCCGGTTACTCAACCATCTCCTCTGCCTTTGCCTTCGCCGGTTACGGGAGCCACATCTCAACCGATCTTTCATTAGAGAGGATTGTGGATTAAATATCTTTAGGTTTGTGAGGTTGTAGTACACGCGCATCTTTAGCCGTCTTCTATTTTTTTGGAATTTTTCTTTTATTTAATTATAATTAAACACAACTAATCTCAGCCCTTCATTTCACATGATTGAATGACCCAGATTTGTTAACACAAAACATGTTAGGACTTGTAAACATTTAATCCTCTCTCTCTCTCTCTCTCTCTCTCCCTCCCTCTCTCTCCCTCTCCCTATATATATATATATATATATATATATATATATATATATATATATATATATATATATATATATATATATATATATATATATATATATATATATATATAGGGAAGCTTTAAAATGTAAAATATCCTTAACGTGTAAAATTTGCTTAACGTGTAAAATTTTCAAATCAACACAAACATACGCGCGCAACCCTCGAGCCCTCGGACTCCCGCACCCGCACCCACCTCGAGCCACATCTGGCCACCAGCAACCAGCCGCCCTCGAGCCCACCCCGGTGCGCAACCCCCGAGCCCTGGACTGGCCTGGTTTGAGCCCATACGCGCCCACCCGGACCATTCGAAGCCTCATGTCGCAACTTCGCTCGTCGGCCTCCCACGCCACCCACGAGCCACCTCCGGCCACCAGCCCCCACCTGCTCGAACCCCCTCCCTCAGGCGCATCCCCCGAGACAGGAACCATCATGGTTCGAGCCCAGCCGAGCTCACACCGAGCCCATCTCTCCCGACAGACCTGTTCGACGTTTTTGGCTCGATATACCTTTGAAATCCCCATTTTTCTCCTTGTTTCAACTCGAATTTGGTATGATTTATAGCCCTAAACTTGTTTATTACAATTATTTAGATTGTTTGAATGATTTAGGTTGAGATTGAAAACCTAGGGTTTGATTTAGGAGCGGAATTTGGGGCTTTTTGCCAAAAGCCAAATTGATTGAAATTGATGATATGGTTGTGTTGTTGGGTTGATTTTGAGCTAATTTCATGTTCATATCATTGTCAAATTGTTTATGGATCATGAGCTAATTGAATTTTAGAATTTTTGATTGCGATATGTTTTAGAATTTGGGGCTTTTTGCCAAAAGCCAAATTGATTGAAATTGATGATATGGTTGTGTTGTTGGGTTGATTTTGAGCTAATTTCATGTTCATATCATTGTCAAATTTTTTATGGATCATGAGCTAATTGAATTTTAGAATTTTATATTGCGATATGTTTTAGAATTTGGGGATTTTTGCCAAAAGCAAAATTGACTGAAATTGAAGATATGGTTGTGTTGTTGGGTTGATTTGGAGCTAATTTCATGTTCATAGCATTGTCAAATTGTTTATGGATCATGATCTAATTGAAGTTTGGAATTTTATATTGAGATATGCTTTAGAATTTGGGGTTTTTTGCCAACAACCAAATTGACTAAAATTGATGATATGGTTGTGTTGTTGGGTTGATTTGGAGCTAATTTCATGTTTATAGCATTGTCAAATTGTTTGTGAATCATGAGCTAATTGAAATTTAGAATTTTATTGCAATATATTTTAGGTCGATTAGGTTCTTATATTTTAGCATAAAAATCATAATTTAGCCTATTAGCTCAATTGGTAGAGCAATGTGCGTTTGCACAAAAGATGTGGGTTCAAATCCCACATAGGTTACATAATAGACAAGAGCGCAACAATCGCAAATTGTTAATCATGCACATTATAATCTAAGTTATGCACTTTTTAACCTTAATTATGCACATTTTAATCTTATTTATGCACTTTAATTTTAAAAGCTTATGCGTAAAAAAATCGATTTCAAACTTACATCTATCAACCTAAATTATCCGAGAGGTGAACCCAAACTCTCAAAAGTAGGGGTGGGCACAAATCCCGCAAATCCCGGGCCCGTCCCGGTCCAGTCCCGGTCCCGTCCCGATCCCGGTGGGATAAAAAAAAAAAATAGTGAATCTCGTCCCGGTCCCGTCCCGCAAAAATTGTGCGGGACGGGACGCGGGACGAAGATTTTTCATCCCGCAAATCCCGTCCCGTCCCGCATATATATTATATATTTTTTTATATTAATATATTATACAGTATATACATAAATAAGTGTATATCAATATATGCAGTGTATATCTATGCACAATGTCAATGTATATCTATGAACAGTGTTAATATATAGTGTTTGTATAATTGTATGTATATACACACTGTCAATGTACCGTGTATATATAATACTGAGTGTATAAACAAAATAAATATAGGGTATATATATAGATATATGATAAACTATAAAATATAAAAATATTATAAATTTATAGGTATTATGTCTTTTAAAAATTGGAAAATGTTAAAGAATTTAAAATATTTTTTTATTTGAGGGAGAAGGCCCATCCCGTCCCGGTCCCGTCCCGTCCCGGTCCCGTCCCGTCCCGTGAGGGATAGGGCCCGCGCGGGATTGAAAAAAAAATAGAGAATCCCGTCCCGGTCCCGTCCCGCAAAAATTACGCGGGACGGGACGCGGGACGACCCCCATCCCGTCCCGTCCCGTCCCGCGCCCACCCCTACTCAAAAGTAAAAAAAATAAAAATTAAAAAATTAAAACATCGATTTCAAAAGCACATCTTTTGTCTTATTAATGCACATTATGATCTTACATTTGTACATTTGTATTCTAAATCTGCACAATTGTATCTTACTTTTGCACAATTGTAGTTTAAATTTGCACAATTGTATCCTACTTTTGCACACTTGTATTCTAAATTTGCACAATTGTATCCTACTTTTGCACACTTGTATTCTAAATTTGCACATTACAATTTTATTTTCATACTTTATGTTCTTATATTTACACTTTAAAGTTGCACAAATGCACTTTACAGTTGCACAAATGCACTTCACAGTTGCACAAATGCACTTCACAGTTCTACAAATGCACTTCACAGTTGCACAAAAGGTATCTAAAACGGAAAAATGTGCATTTACCCATAAAATTAGACATATTTACCAATTTACCCATAAATTAAACATATTTCAATTATAAATTTTTATAATTGAAATAGGCACATTTACCTATTTACCCCATAATGAATTATTTGTCTGCACAAAATAAACTTATATTTGCACAATAAGATGTTATATGTGCACAAAAGCAAGTTATACTTGCACAGCAGAAAGTGTTAACACGAAAAAAAATTCTGGGACAAAAAAAAAAATTTAAAAAAAAAAAAAAAAAATTGGTCCGAGAAGCGGGGGGGCAGGGGGGGCACACGCATGGGCAAGGGGGGGGCAGACATTCTACTAATGAAATTAGGCCCATTAGTAATTAAATTAGGCCCATTAGCTAATTTTACGCGATAAGCAAATTTTACACGTTAAGGAGTTTTTACATTTGAAGTAAACCATATATATATATATATATATAGAGGTTGGGTCCTGTGTTAACATCCCTTATTGTGTTTTGTTTTAACAAATCTGGGTCTTTGATTGATTAGAAATGGATGGGTGAGATTAATTGAGATTTTTTCTTTTTATTTAAATAAAAAAAGAGTAGGTCCCACCACTTTAATAGCCAACTTGCTGTAGAGGAAGCGCGTGCGTTGATTTTTTAAGGTAACGTTTTTTTTGTGGGGATGAGGAGATTTTGCTTCCACTATGCGTTCGATGAAAATATTCGCTAGGATAATAGTAAATATTCGCTAGGATAATAGTAATTATTCGTTAAATTTATTGTTATTATTCGTCTATAAATATGAATTATCAATAATAGCAAAATGGTTGGTTAATTTTTCAACTATTCGCTACGCTGATAGTAATTATTCGCCAAGTTGACAGTTTTGCCTTTTTTCTTTAATTAAAAATTAATGGGACCCACCTCTTTCCTTCCCCAGTTGTTGAAGCGGTGCACTGTTTGAACTATTCGATAAGGTGATATTAAATATTCGCTATCCTATAGTTATTATTCGTGTGTAAAGAGGAGTTATCGTTTAGATATTGGCAAAAGAGTTGCTCAATTTTGCAACTATTCGCTGGATTGATAGTAATTATTCGTTAGATTGATTGTAATTATTCACTAGATTGATACTAATTATTCAATTTAGCGAATAATTACTATAAATTTAGCGAATAATTACTATTTATCTAGCAAATAATTACATCAACCTAGCGAATAGTTGCAAATAATAGCAAAAGGGTTGATCGATTTTGTAACTATTCACTAGGATTATAGTAATTATTCGCTAAATTAATCTTATTATTAATTCGCTAGTAATTATTAGTTAAGCACAAAATTGACAAACACACAAAATTGATTAATCGCACTACATATACATATTAAAAACAAAATGCAATATGGAGTTAATCCATATATTAATCCACAAATTGCAATCCACTAATTAGTAAGTCACTACATGATTAAAAACAAAGGCTTACTCAGATTCATTCAAGGCCATCATTGCCAACATCAATCATCGCAATTGAAGGTCATCGTCATCAGCCAAAAAAAAAGAGAAAGATTACTGCGCCCACCAGC
This sequence comes from Persicaria tinctoria, assembly GCA_037127255.1. Classification (NCBI taxonomy): domain Eukaryota; kingdom Viridiplantae; phylum Streptophyta; class Magnoliopsida; order Caryophyllales; family Polygonaceae; genus Persicaria; species Persicaria tinctoria. The sequence goes on along the minus strand of JBANSL010000004.1, from coordinate 68,926,158 downwards.
AAATCGCCACCGAATTGAAGGCCATCGCCAACATCAGTCATCGCCACCGAAGGTCATCGCCATCACCGACGGGTACTGTGCCATCCCCTCTGCCTTCGCCGACCGCATCGTTTCATCGTCATCGTCACTGTCACAGGTCGTCACCTAGGGCTCCGGTGTTTCTTCGAGGAAGATGGTTGCAGCAGTGGCGGTTTCGGGCGATGTGCGATTGTTCCGCAGCGGCTCCGGCTCCGGCGTTTCATCGAGGAAGATGGTTGCAGCGGCGGCGGTTTCCGACAACGTGCGATTGTTCCGCAACGGCGTTTCTCTCGATCTCTGCTTTCTCTGTTCCGCGGATGTCGCTACCTAGGGTTCCGGCTACGACGATGCTTGCCATCGGCTTCCTCAAATTGAGAGTCGAGGAGGGAGGCCGGTGCTGGCCACCATCTCGAATCCGAGCGAGGGAGGCCGTCGGGGTTGCGGCGAGGCGAGGAGGGAGATAGAAGAGACGGTGTTCCCATCGCCATCGCTTCCGCCTTTTGAAGATGATGGATTGTGGTTAGGGTTGAGATTGTGATACACGCGACTTTGTAGAGTTATGGGGTTTATTTTTTCATTTTTATTTTTAATTAATAAAAATTACAGAAAAATCTCGGCCTTTTATTTTCACTCAATCAACGCCTCAGATTTGTTAACACAAAACATGTTAAGACTTGTAAACATTTGATCCTCTCTCTCTCTCTCTCTCTCTCTATATATATATATATAGGGTGGGTCATGTGTTAACAACCCTTATTATGTTTAGTGTTAACAAATACAAGTCATTGATTGATTAGAAATGGATGGATGAGATTATTCTCCAAAATTAATTAATTGTAATATTAAAAGAGAAAAAACACTCTTTTCCCTCAATACGCGCGCGTGGGATCAAAACCCAAATCCCTTTTTCCTAATCTTCATTCCCCTCCCAGAACCCTTTTTGCCGTTTGAAGAAGACGATTCGTCGACCACCACTGCAACTTCTAGCGACGCACCCAAACACACCGATCAGTGACGGTAGCACTTGAAGAGAGGCACGTCGGCGGAGAGGCAATCGACGGCGGCGAGTGGAGGATTGGGTGAAGCACGGTTGTGTTGTGTCTAAATAGCATTCCTCCATCATCCCACAAATTTAATTGTGTTACTGTGATGAATATTTCTTAAATTTTGCCGAATATTGATGAATAACTGGGAAATTGTGATGAATATTGCCAAGGTTGATGATAATGAATCATAAACTTTGATGAATCGATCTTTGCTAAATACTCTTTGCAACTTTGGTGAATAATTGATTGAAAGTGATGGATATACGTTAAATTTTGCCGAATATTGATGACAACTTGGAAAATGGTGAAGATCAAAAGCTTTGATGAATCTTTGATGAATAATTGTGAGATTGTGATGAATATTCCTTGAATTTTGCCGAATACTGGTGAATACTTTGAATACTGCACTCTGTGATGAATATTATTGCTAAGGTTGATGAATAATTGAGTGAATGTGGTACATATTTCATAAATTTTGCCGATGATGAATAATTGTTGATGCCAATTAATCCAAAATTTCACAATTAACTCAGTGATTGTGGTGTATATTTCATAATTATTGATGAATAATTGAGTGATTGTGATGCATATTTCACAATTATTGTTGATGCCAATTAATCCAAAAAATAGTTACGTCCATGTTTTTTTTTGCATCCGACAACCGCCCTCAGCAGCAAAAAATTCATAGTTCAATTGCTAATTACGTTTTCTAACCCATTATCGGCATCCATCACTGAGTTTCCATCCTATTTTCTTCTTCCTCTTCTTCACTGTCCTTTGATGAAACGTCGATAATATTTTCAAAGATTTCAAATAGCAGATTAACTGATAATGATCTTGATTTGTATGACCAGAAATATTTTTAAAAAGGAAATTGGTGAAAATTGGTATAAAAAAAATCAACGCTTTCCTTGATTTTCTCACACCCATTTTTAAGCAGATAATTGTCTGCTTGCATCACTCGCTCTACAATTGTGAGAGTGGAGCAGTTATATGGTTGGGTCCCACTTTTTTTTAATAAAAACAAAATAATATAATCATTGATTAATCACAGCCTTTCATCTTCATTCAATCAACGGTCATTATTTGTTAACACAAAACACATTAAGAGTTGTAAACATTTGATCTATCCTCTCTCTCTCTCTCTCTCTCTCTATATATATATATATATATATATATATATATATATACAGTGGCGGACCCAAAACCCGAAAAGGGTGGGGGCACACCCGTGATAAATAACAATGAATAAAATGAACTCGTACAACACATAACGTCTACATCACTACAAAATAGCGATAAAAATAAAAGAGTTCACTAGTTCAAAAAATTCTTCATTACTAATTAGAGTTTTATAATGAAATAGTTCAACTCGACACGGGGTAAATTCATTTTATGGGTTTTCATACCCTAAAAATGTTGAATGATAACCTTATTATCAATGCGCTTGAAAATATTTTTTCCAATCTAGCAGACAAAACTCTTAGAGAGGAAATCTTCTCTTATCTTGTTGCGCAAATATGGCTTGATAATATTCACATAGAAAACCTTTTCCACTATAGCTTTTGCAACTTATAACACTAAAATCAACTCGATGAGGTGATATACAAAATTAAAAGCTTTGTGAAATCCTACCTCAATCATCTTTTTAGAAACAACACTAATATCTTGCAAAGTAGAAAATATGACATTTTTCTTCATTTAAATTTTTGTAATTTCTTACTTGATTGTTGAAATGAGTAATATAACATCTCATTTCAAAGATCTCAAAGATAAATTATAGTATAGGATTGTCAATCTAAATAAAATATAAAGCATTGTGGGTTATTCAAACAAGATTTAAAGTAATTAATATACCTTCAATTTTCAAACATTCATAACTTTTTACTCGGATATCGGATTAATGCGTACTATATATCAAAACGAAGCTATCGCCAAGGAGAATACATATATGGGGTTCGCCAGATGAGGGTGGGGGCACGTGCCCCCACATGCCCCCATTTGAATCCGCCCCTATATATATATATATATTCACTCAAACAATCCCACCTAATTCCAATATATTTCAACAAGATTGGAAAAATTCCAATATAATTAAACCAGATAAGGTATAAATCAACTAAACTTAAATCTAAGAGCATGCGGGCCGGGACTTAAATCGGGTTAGGATTTTGAGTTAAGAGATAATTTTATGAAAGATTCCTGTCAAAGTAATTTAGTTAAAAATATCTTATCAATAACCTTTTTTCGTCTTACTAGTAGTTGATGTGTTTCGAAAATCTCGTGACAACCTCTCTATACTTATTAATACATGCATCTAATAATTGGCAGAATGGATGCATATTAATTAGGACAGCCTAGTTAACATATATCTAAAATATTTTTAAATTAGGAGATGAAGGATTTTACCCTCATCCGCGCAATGCGACACAATGTGACATGCGAGACTCTATGCGACTACGATTATTTTTCGCATACAACTTTATTTTATAATATTTTATTTTTGATATATTTTTTAAAAATAATAAAATCATATAAAATGTCAATAATTTTATTAATTTTAAAAATAATTTCATATTTAACACAATTGTATAAAAAATTATTTCAAATTATTTAAAAAATTAATAATCTATATAAAAAAATGCTAAAAAAAATTATTAGACGGAAGGAGTATAGTGACATACGAAAGAATTAGCAAAATAAAGCAGGATACATAAAAGTCATTGAATTTTCTCAAACCCAACAATCGACGGACGAGATGAAAAGATAGAGCGGGACCTACTCTTATTTAACGGCGTAGATGGGTTTGGAGATTTCCGTGGGCCCTGAAAACTGAAAGTTCCGATATCGACGGTCAAATGTCTACGTTTTTTCTTTTTTATTTGGAAAGTCAAACTAAACAGCTAGCCAGCGTTTACGTCAATGTGGTTGGGTCCACTGTGTGACCGTGAGTTTTGACTTTGACTTTTCCTTTCCTTTTCTTATTTTATCCATATTTTATTATTTTTTGCCCAATTGTTTTTCTCTTAATTATTTGCAGACAAATTAAATTAAGAGATTCGTAATATAATATCGGATCTTCTAATTATGTTCCAAAGTTATAGGATAAAACTCTTATTTTGAAAATTATACTACCTCCGAATCAAAAAGATTGTCGTTTGACTTTTTAACACGTATTTTAATGAGCTAAAAACTATATAATATATTAACTTTTTTATTATTATTTTTTTATAATCTAATATTAATTACCAACAAATATTAAGTTGTAAAAAGATAATTTTTAAAAAGTTGATATTTTATATAATTTTTAACTTCTTAAAATACGTGACAAAAAGTTAAACGACATCCTTTTTAAATCGGATGGAGTATTAGTTAAATTTTAAATTAAATTCTTATCTAAATCTACCCAACACATCCATGACAGAAACATTTTTATTTTTAATGTCAGAGAAATCCTTGGCTTTAGTGTTTTTTTTCAAGAACCTAAAGCATTTATTATTGTTTTATACTCCGTATTGTCTGTGATAGGGGTGGGCATGGGACGGGACGGGACGGGATTGGGGTAATCCCGCGTCCCGTCCCGCCTATATTTTGCGGGACGGGATCGGGACGGGATTGATATTTTTTTTTTCAAATCTCACCGGGTCTTGTCCCTCACGGGACGGGACGGGATTTGTCCCTCATAAACAAATATTTAAAAAATAGTCCAATTAAATCCAAAAATACCAAGCAACAAAGATGCAAATTAAATTTAAATCATGAAATCTTACCAAAGCCCATTACAAAAGAGCAAGTCTGTAATGAATTGGATATTTGCCAAGTAACACAGTATAAATCTGCAATGATATGTACTGTTTTTTTTTAGCGTTAAATTTTTTATTTGTTATATGTTTTTAATATTTTATTATTATTTTAAATTTTGGTTTTAAATAAATGCTAATATATAATATAAATATATTCTTATATTTTTTTAATTATAATTATATATATGCGGGACAGGACGGGATTTGCGGGATGCAAACTCTCCGTCACGCGTCCCGTCCCGCGTAATTTTTGCGGGACGGGATCGGGACGGGATTGAAATATTTTTTTCTAAATCCCACCGGGATCAGGACGGGATCGGGACGGGATGCGGGACGGGACGAGATTTGCGGGATTTGTGCCCACCCCTAGTCTGTGAGGTTAATCGGTGACGAAAATGGAACACCCACAATTTGCAAATTTCAATTGTCTGCGTATGCGGCGAAAATAATGGATTATAAAATACTGTTGGATGTGCGTTGAGACTTGTAATAGCTTCTAATAGTCTCATTCTTCAAATTTGAATAAGATAAAAATAAACTCTAAAATAAAACAAGATTATTGCTTTAAAAGAAGAGTAAATGAAATCATATCATTTAAAAAAGGAAAATTGACCGAAAATAATACAAACTATCAATCGTGAACCGAAAATAATACGAACTTTAAAAATGACTAATTCATATACAAACTATAGCTTAATAAACCAATTTTGATATAACTACAAAAATTCCATTTAAAGTGCTGATTTAGCAAACAAAAATGAATTTTGGCCTTGAAATGTAATTAACATAAAATTTAGGGAGAAGACTGAAGAGTAGATCTGTCTAACGGGTCATTCGGGTCGGGTTCGGGTCGGGTCACTTCGGGTTTCGGGTAAAACGGGTCTCGGGTAAAACGGGTTTCGGGTTGACTCGAAAACGGGTTTGACCGGGTTTCGGGTCGATTTCGGGTTTGTCAATTTTTTCTTTTTTAAATTAAAAAAATCATGATTTGATAATTTTGTGATAAATTTTAATTATATATATAAAAAAATTAATTATATATAATAATAAATCAACCGGGTCAATCGGGTCACCGGGTCAATTGAGTAAATCGGATCAAAATTACCGGGTCAATCGGGTCACCGGGTCGAAACCCAGATTACCCGGAAAAATTCGGGTTTTTCGGGTTCGGGTCGAAAAAAAAATTCGGGTCAAAATTTCCGGGTTCGGGTCGGAAATTTTTCGGGTCGGTCGGGTCGGGTTGTGTTTTGACAGGTATACCGAAGAGCAAAATTTGACCTTCCTCCTCCTCCCTTGTTCTTGACCTCTCTCAGCTCATTGCCATGGAAGAGTGTTCTTTGATAGATTACATAGGTCTCCTATTGTATAGTGGGCTGAAAGCCCGTTAAGGCCCAATACCTTGTAACCTATATATATGTTATATCAATGAATGGAAACCCTCAAGGAGGACATTACAATCAATCTCATGATCTCACATGGTATCAGAGCCAGTCGCCCTCTCGGCATCATCATCCAGTCTTTGGCATGCTCGTCTTGGTCATCCCATTCCTGCAGTTTTAGATTTACTTCGTTCTAAGAGTCTTGTCATTTGTAATAAAGAGCACCGCTCTGGTTTATGTTCGTCTTGTCAGTTAGGCAAGCATGCCAGACTTCCGTTTCAGCGTTCTTTAAACACTACTTTCGCACCTTTTGATATTATTCATAGTGATATTTGGACATCTTCTGTGCCTAGCATGGAGGGTCATAAGTATTACCTTTTGTTTCTGGATGATTTTACACACTTCTTATGGGTTTTCCCTTTGCACTTTAAATCTCAAGTGTTCCCTATCTTTGCCAAATTCCATGCTTACATTAAAACACAGTTTCACACCTCTGTCAAGTGTTTCCAATGCGACAATGGCCGTGAATTTGACAATAAAGATTTCCACACTTTCTTTAATACCAATGGGATCTCCTATCGCTTATCCTGCCCCTACACCTCGCAACAAAATGGCAAAGCCGAACGAATCATCCGCACCATCACCAATATGATGCGCACTCTTCTCTTCCACGCATCCATTCCACTCCCTTATTGGCCTTACTCCTTGGCCACCACATGCTACCTCCTCAACATTCTCCCTTCCACCACCCTCCACCATCGCTCACCGTTTCAGGCACTGTATTCTGCTTTGCCCATATATGATCACCTTCGTACATTTGGTTGCTTATGCTTTCCCAATCAAGCATCCACCGCCCCCCATAAGCTTCACCCTCGCTCTACCCCTTGTGTCTTTCTTGGCTACCCGTCTGATCATCGCGGTTATATTTGCCTTGATATCAAGACTAACAGGATCATTCTCTCTCGCCATGTCACCTTTGATGAGTCGCGATTTCCCTTCGCATCTCCCACACCCCCTGTGTCGTCGTCAGAGTCTGAGTCACCATTTCCTCACTTCATTCTTCCCCAGAGCTCTCCCGGTGCTCCTGCGTCTCCCCCTCCCCCACCTCCCTCGTCACCCCCCACAACCAGACCTCACACCCGCAGCGTCTCCGGTGTCTTCAGACCCCGACAGATCGTCTCCATGACCACCGACCATCACCCCGCCATACACCCCACATCCCCTACGCCAACATCCCTGCCCCAAGATGGCGCGCCCGCGCCCCACCCTGGCGCGCCCGCGCCCCGACCTGGCGCGCCCGCGTCCCCAGCTGGCGTGCCCGCGTCCTTCGCCTCTCCTGCCCCTATCCTTCCCGACTCCCTTTCCCCCTCTGCCTCCACCCAGACCTCCCTCTCCCCCGTTCCCACCTCCCACAAAACAGCCCTCCTAGACCCGAATTGGCAGGCGGCTATGCTCGACGAATACAGGGCCCTTACGAAGAATGGTACTTGGGTTCTTGTTCCTCGCCCTCCTGAGGCGAACGTCATTCGCTGTATGTGGCTCTTCCGTCACAAGTTCCGCTCTGATGGGACATTGGAGCGCTACAAGGCCCGTCTGGTGGTGAACGGTAGATCTCAGCAGGCAGGTATTGATTGTGATGAGACCTTCAGCCCTGTGGTCAAGCCTGCCACTATCCGAGTGGTCCTGAGTCTGGCTCTGTCGCGCAACTGGGGCATCCATCAGCTGGATGTCAAGAACGCCTTTCTGCATGGTCATCTGAATGAGACGGTTTACATGTTTCAGCCTCCGGGGTTTGCTGATGCTGAGCGCCCAAAGCATGTCTGTCTCCTCAAGCGCTCTCTGTATGGTCTGAAACAGGCTCCACGGGCATGGTTCCAGCGGTTTGCCTCTCATCTGCTCCGCTTAGGTTTCACTGGCAGCCGATCGGATACGTCTCTGTTTATCTATCGCAGAGGCTCGAACTTGGCTTTCCTGCTGCTCTATGTCGACGACATCATTCTCACCGCCTCTTCTGATGCTCTTCGAACGTCCATCATCTCGAGATTGAGTGCCGAATTCGCCATGTCTGATCTGGGTCCGCTATCTTACTTCTTGGGAGTTGCCGTTCAGCGGCATGCGTCTGGTCTGTTTCTCTCACAGAGTAAGTATGCTGCTGAGATTGTTGCTCGTGCTAAGATGGTCAACTGCAATCCCGTCGCAACCCCAGTCGATACATCCAACAAGCTCAGTGCTCATTCGGGTCCTTTGGTTGATGATCCAACATTGTACAGGAGCCTCGCTGGTGCTCTTCAGTATCTCACTTTCACCAGGCCTGATATCAGTTACGCCGTCCAGCAGATCTGCTTGTTCATGCATGCCCCTAGGGAACCCCATTTTCAGGCTTTGAAGCGGATCATTCAGTACATCAGCGGCACCCTCGAGCTCGGCACCACCATCACTCCTTCCTCTAAGCTTGATCTTGTGGCATACACTGATGCGGATTGGGGTGGTTGTCCAGACACACGTCGCTCCACGTCTGGTTACTGTGTCTTCCTCAATGACACTCTTGTGTCTTGGTCAGCCAAACGTCAGTCCGTCGTGTCTCGCTCGAGTGCTGAAGCCGAATACAGGGGTGTTGCCAACGTTGTCTCTGAGTGCTCTTGGCTCCGCAATCTCCTGCTTGAGCTACGATGCCCCTTACAGAAGGCCACCCTGGTCTACACTGACAACGTCTCCGCCGTCTACCTGGCTAGCAACCTAGTCCAACATCAACGCACGAAGCACATTGAGCTTGATCTCCACTTCGTCAGGGACAAGGTTGCCATTGGACATGTCCGCGTTCTACATGTCCCGTCCTCTTATCAGTACGCTGATATATTCACCAAGGGTTTACCTAGACAGTTATTCATTGATTTTCGTTCCAGTCTCACTGTACGAACCCCTCCCGTTTCGACTGCGGGGGTTTGATAGATTACATAGGTCTCCTATTGTATAGTGGGCTGAAAGCCCGTTAAGGCCCAATACCTTGTAACCTATATATATGTTATATCAATGAATGGAAACCCTCAAGGAGGACATTACAATCAATCTCATGATCTCACATTCTTCGTCCTCAAATTGAATCGACTCCGGTTTGTCCCAAAACTGAAAACCGTGTGTTCTTCGTCCCAGAGCCATCGATGGAAGCAACTCCGGTCGACCTGTCTCCTCTCTCACTCCGCCTCCTCTTGTGTTTTTCTCTACTATTGTACACTTCTTTCGGTGTTCAAATGCAATTTAGACTCTGGAGCAAGGGGGATTTGCTTAAAATGTTATTTTTGATGTTTAATTGATGTTTTTTCTGGACAATTTAGAGGAAATCAGTTTCAATTTCGAGTTTACAAAAACTTGGGTTCTTGTACCCAAAAATTCAGATCCAAAAAATTAAATAAATTTATTTGAAATAGCGACAGTTAATGTTGGATTGGAGAACTATGGGTGTCAAAGTTGGACATATATAGTTGCATATTAGTTTCCAATCTTCCATGGACATCACTGCATCAGGGCATGAGAGATTGAGGGAGGTGAAGAACGAGCTGGGTAGGAAGCTGTTGAAATTTTATTTTAAACCTTTTCTCCTTAAATTTTATGTTAATTATATTTTAAGCCCAAATTGTATATCCAATTGTCAAAACAACACTTTGATTAGAATTTTTTATGGTCATATCAAAATTGGTCTATCACACCATAGTTTGTATACGAATTAGTTATTTTTAAAGTTCGTATTATTTTCGGTTCACGGGTGATAGTTTGTATTATTTTTGGTCATTTCTCCTTTAAAAAATAAGCTAAGCTTATACATATCATTTGACAAATTATCCGAACATGAATAATTTTATTATAATTTATCATTTTTTAAAAAGGGTAAAAGTAAAACTAGATTATTTAACAAATGAGAGGTCTTATTAAATACAAATAAGCTTGAATTAAGGATATTTTAATCTTTTCAAACAAAACAAATAGAGGTTTAATGGGTGGGTGATCTTATGAAAAGATAGCTAATTTATGGGTGGTTTACTGTAATTTCATTTTTTATGGGTGGTTATGTGAAAAGTAACATAATTTGTGGGTAGTTATGTGTAATTTACTCTTTTTTATTTATCATTTTTTTTATTAGGTAAAAATTCGAAGTTCAGATAGGGCCTGACTCATTGAGAGGCCGACAAAGTCGGCGGGCGAACCATCAAACGTATAACCAAAATACATGAATACAGAAACAAGCGAAATGAAACAAGCAGAAATAAACTCTACAACAAAACGCCCTAAGAAGACCACCAACAAAAAGCTGACGAAGCCGCCGAAGAATGAAGTCAAGCACCACCGAGCAGTAGCACTGCGGGCCAGCAGTACATCAGGAGTACTTTAACTCTTGTGGGTTGTTGTTGCAAGAGGATGGTCAAGTACGAAATAAATATGAAATAAAGTTCAGACTGACTTCCCTGTCTCAGCAAATAAATACAAGACTTCCTCCCGTTGTAGTAAGAGAAAATCAGGATCGAATCCACGAGGAAGCACGTCAGCAGTTCTCAGGTAGCTGTAAATTCTCACAGACAAGGCATCAGAAAGACAGAAACACAGAAGCAAGGAAAGAAACAGAAATAAAAGCAGAAAATAACAAACAAAAGCAAAACAGAAATAAAGACAAAAGACAGTAAACGAAAAGAAAGAACAAAGCAAATCAGCAAGCTACTCGATCTCGACCAGTAGTACTCGAGATCGACAAAGGCAGGTCGACAACAATCAGTCGACAACAAAAAACAGAAACGAAAGCAATCAACTAGAAGCAGACAAATCAACTCGATCTCGACCACACCTACTCGAGATCGACAAGGAACATCAAAGGCAGAAACTGAAAATCGACGACAACAAAAGAAAACTCAACTCGACATAGACCAAAACCGTACTCGATATCGACTAAGGTCCTACTCGATATCGACGAGACTCTCCTCTGTATCGACAACAAAGACAGAAATTTAAATTGCAAATTCTCGAACCCAAAGCTCAGATTTTCGACAGAAATAAATCAATATATAAAAGACTTCCAAAGCCAGGGTATCAACACCACAACGATAACCATGCAAAGTGATAACTCCCTCCCTTGATGAAAATCGGAATAAATGTTTTAAAGGCTTTGACAGGATATTTGTGTCAAAGGCCTTGGAGCATTAACAGTTGATGAAATACAAAACCTATCTTAATTATTCGTATATTATATTATCTTTTATATACTTCCATTATATTATATATATATATATATATATATATGTATGACTAACCATTTCAGGAAGTGTATTCGATATTACATCCTTCCTTATACATGTTGAAAAGATCAGTTCAAAATAGATCATGGCGTTCAAAGTGTCCATATATAGAAGATTGAAGATCAAACTGATTCGAAGGAGCCGTTGGAGATCTGGTGGTGAAGATCCTCACGCTCCATGCTCTTTTATAAAGGAAAGGAAGGAGAAGACAGAAGATACAAGTGCTACACACGAGCTTTCATTCATTCAAGCGATCTGTCTTCCAAGTGTCTCTCTCCTAAGCGCTCAAGAGTTTGTTGTTTATTTCAAAGCCTTTGAGAGTCACTGTGAGCTTATAGGATATATTTATTTCAAGTGTTACTCGAGAGTTTACAACTCGGGAAGTTGCACTAGGCTATTGATTTGCGAGAGTTAGAGGATTGTACTAGATAGCTGAGAGAGGTGGGGCTCTTCTAGATTGGTCTAGGACTCCAAGGGAACGTGAGTTGACTAGATTGCAATTGTATAGGAGAGAGGCTTCTCGGTGAGCTATTAGGATCCTAAGCTAAGCATTCAATAAAGCCTATGAATCCTAGGGTTGTGGAAGAACCCTAGGCGGGGACGTAGGCCAAGTTGCGCTGAACCTCGTAAACAATTACTCGTGTTCTTTACTTATTGCTTACCTTATTTCCGCACTTGGTTCGAATTGTTTAACTTTGTGATTCAGGTTTATCTCAAAGGTTTTGGTACAAGCTCCAAAAGTCTTGAGACTTTCTGCGAAAAACGGGCATACTCTATTCAACCCCCCTTCTAGAGTATTTCTTATTACATTGTTTTTATATTGTCGAACCTTCAATTGGTATCAGAACTTTACTCACTGTTTTTGATCTAACAATCTTGTGAGTTTTCGATCATGTCTGGTGAAGCAAGCGGAGGATTTGCACAGGGAAGGTCCACAAGCAGACCACCACTCTTTGTAGGAAACAACTTTGTCCACTGGAGATCTTTGATGAAGATGTTCATTATAGACCAAGATCTAGAGCTTTGGAACATTATAGAGAATGGTCCGAAGATTCCAGAGAAAGAAGGACCAAATGACACCAAAATTGCAAAGAAGAAGTCTGAATACAACCAAGCAGATCTTGAAACCATCTCCAAGAACTACAGGGCTATTAACTTACTTTATTGTGGTCTTAGCACTGATGAGTTTAACCGTATCTCTTCTTGTAGGTCAGCTAAAGAGATTTGGGATAAGTTGGTCGTCACCTATGAAGGAACGAGCCAAGTAAAAGACACCAAGATCAGCATCTTCCTTCGAAAGTACGAGCTCTTTAAGATGAAGTCTGATGAGTCGATCAAGGCCATGTTCACACGATTCACAGAAATCACCAACAAACTTGACTCTCTCGGCAAGAGCTTTACCAACGTTGAGAAAGTAAGGAAGATAATGAGGTGCCTTCCAAATGAGAAATGGGGTCCAAAAGTAAAAGCTATAGAGGAAGCCCAGGACCTCACCACTCTACCCCTTGATGACCTTCTTGGAAAGCTGATCACGCATGAGATGATCCTTAATGAAGACGATGGAGAACATCCAACCAGCACTAAGAACTTGGCACTCAAGTCTAAGAAGGATGAGCCCAAGGATGGATCTGATTCCGAAGATGAGGATGACGATGACGATGATCCTTTTGCTCTTATCACAAGAGGCCTTGCTAGAATTCTCAAAATGAAGAAACAATTCAACAACAAGGATGGATCAGAGTCTTCAAAGTTTCGAGGTAAGCCTCAATACAACAAGTATGAAAAGAAGACTAAACCGTTGTCTTGTTTTGAATGTGGTGAAACAGATCATCTTGTGAAGGACTGCCCTCAAAAGACAAAGAGCCAGCCCAAGAAAGGTGACAAATGGAAGAAGAAAGCCATGGTGGCTACTTGGAGTGATTCCGACTCTGACTCCGATGATGAGAAGGCCAACATCTGTCTTATGGCCTCAGAAGATGGATCCCACGATGAAAATCTTGAAGCTACTGTAAGAGAACTTATGGAAAGTCCAAAAGAGGTATTATCGGAATTCCTTTCAAATATGATTGCCAATGAAGAGAAGCTTATTGCCCAAACTAACATTCTTATTAAGAGAACTGTGGACCAGGAAAGAACTATTGAGGATCTGTCTATGAGGGTCAAAGGTCTTGAAGCTTCTTATTCAGGTCTTGACATTAAAGTCAAGACGCTTGACTCGGAGAAATCTGAACTAAAGCAAGATCTCTCCTCTCTAAGAAATGAGCATCATGACTTAGAGAACGAGAAGATCTCCCTGAATAATAAGATTCTAGAGCAACAGACAGCCCTCATAAGTTTTACCAAATCCAAAGGCACTCTCGATAAGATGTTGGGTGAGCAACAAAGCTCTCTAAACAAAATTGGTATTGGTTACAATCCAAAGTTTTTAAAGAAGCAACACATTACCACTTTTGTAAAGGCTAAAGGAAGCATAACCTCTCCTATATGTCACCATTGTGTTAGAAAGGGACATGTAAAAGAGACTTGTTCTTATAGAAGAAAGGATCCATATATTATTCGTAATACATTTCCTGTTCATTTGAGAAAAGAACGGATAACACAAGTTTGGGTTCCAAAAGGCACTATTTTACCAAATATGGTTTACCCCAACAATGGATCCAAATTTGCTTATTGGTCTAGCCACAAAGGTTGATGTTTGTCTTGCAGGAGATCACCAAGGTGAAAGAACACAAATGGATTATTGATAGTGGATGTTCGAGGCATATGAGTGGGAAGAGTTCTCTCTTTCATGATCTAAAGGAGCAATCCATGGGAACAATCACTCTTGGTGACAAAGGGAAATGCGACATTGTTGGTATTGGTAGTGTTGGAAGTGATTCCAGCCATAGTATTAAAAATGTCTATCTTGTTAATGGTTTAAAGTATAATCTACTTAGCGTTTCTCAATTATGTGATAGTGGTAACAATGTCAGATTTAACAAGAAAAGATGTATAGTGTGCAGAGATGATACAGGTGAAGTTATTCTAACTGCATATCGTTACAACAATATATACGCCGTAAATGCTGATCAAGTGGCACAAGGAAGCTTAACCTGTCTAAAGGCTTTGACGGACGATCCAAAGCTCTGGCACAGGAAACTCGGTCATGTGAGTCCACATACGCTACAGAAGCTTGTGTCCAAAGGGCTTGTAAGAGGACTACCTGAGATGGACTTCAAAGGTATTGACATGTGCAATGCATGCACACGAGGTAAACAAACACGTAGCTCCTTCAAACCCAAAAAGGTTGTAAGTTCTTCTAGACCTCTTGAACTTTTACATATGGATTTATGTGGTCCTATGCGAGTCAAATCTCCCAATGGTAAAAAGTACATGCTAGTTATCGTTGATGATTTTTCTAGATATACTTGGGTTGCATTTTTGAAAGAAAAATCAGAGGCCTTATTTGAGTTTTCAAAACTTTGTAAGGAGTTGCAAACTTTAAGAAATGAGCCCATAGTGTCTATTCGGAGTGATCATGGTAGGGAGTTTGATCAACTTCAATTTGATTTGTTTTGTGCTAAATATGGCATCTTCCATAACTTTTCTGCTCCTAGGACACCTCAACAAAACGGGGTTGTGGAACGCAAGAACCGCACCTTAGAGGATATGGCCAGGACTATGCTTTTAGAAAATGCATTACCTAAAACCTATTGGGCTGAAGCTGTTAACACAGCTGACTACATTTTAAATCGTTGTCTTATTCGTTCCATCTTAAAGAAAACTCCTTATGAACTTTTCAAAGGCCGCAAAACACTTATATCTTATTTTAAACCCTTTGGATGTACTTGTTTTGTTCATAACAATGGAAAAGATAACCTTGGGAAATTTGATGCGCGTAGTGATGAAGGTATATTTCTTGGCTATTCCACGAGTAGCAAAGCTTATAGAATCTTCAATAAAAGGACCCAGGTTGTTGAAGAAAGTATACATGTTATTTTTGATGAATACAATGACGGTGCTTTGAGTGAAAGTGTTGCAGATATAGATCTTAATATCCATGAAGAGAACGAGGAAGGTGATGATGCTGCTACCATGAACACAGAGAAAAGGAACATGCAGGAACCGATTCTTAACACTGAAGAATTGGCCCAAGGTGTTGAAGATTCATCCAAAGCCCTTGGTGTCCAATCCAACAGTGTTGAGATGTCAGAAACTGCTGTAACTGAACCTAACAGGAACACGGAGTCAGATGTACCACAAATCAATCCTGATGGTGTGACGAATCAAGGAGCTGAGACTAGTAAAAGGAAATTCAAATACTCCTCATCACACTCATTAAAGGATATTATTTCTGACCCTACTTCTAGTGTTCAAACTCGTTCTAAACTTAAAGATCTTTGTGCTTTTAACGCGTTTGTTTCTCTTATTGAGCCAAAGAAGGTAAATGAGGCACTTCACAAGCCAGACTGGATTATAGCTATGCAAAGTGAACTTAATGAATTTGAGAGGAACAAAGTCTGGACTTTGAAGCCTAGACCAAAGCATCAATCAGTCATTGGCACTCGATGGGTATTTCGAAACAAGCTGGATGAGAATGGTAAGATTGTGAGGAACAAGGCAAGGCTTGTTGCCCAAGGCTACAATCAAGAGGAAGGTATTGACTACAAGGAGACCTTTGCTCCCGTAGCCAGGCTTGAAGCCATTCGCATTTTATTAGCATTTGCATCTTTCATTAGCATAAAGTTATATCAAATGGATGTCAAGTGTGCTTTTCTTAATGGTTTCTTAGAGGAAGAAGTTTATGTTGCTCAACCCCCAGGTTTTGAAAGCTCAGAATTCCCCAATCATGTTTACAAACTTGACAAGGCGCTTTATGGTTTGAAACAAGCCCCAAGAGCTTGGTACAAGCGCTTGTCTAAATATCTTTTAGAAAATGATTTTAAAAGGGGGTTGATCGACAAAACTCTTTTTATCAAGACCAAAGAAAAAGGACATCTTGGTTATCCAAATTTATGTTGATGATATATTATTTGGTGCTACTAACACATCTTTGTGCAAGGAATTTTCTGACATCATGTGCAGTGAATTTGAGATGAGCTTGATGAGTGAACTCAACTTCTTTTTGGGGTTACAAGTTCATCAATCCAAGAAAGGGATCTTCGTCAACCAAAGCAAGTACACTAAGGATCTATTGAAGAAGTTCAAGATGGATCAATCCAAGGCAGCCAAGACTCCCATGAGCTCGACATTGTCTCTAGATCAAGACAAAACTAGAATAAGTGTTAATCAAAAGGAGTATCGAGGAATGATTGGATCTTTATTATATCTCACGGCTAGTAGACCTGACATCATGTTTAGTGTTTGCATGTGTGCTAGGTTTCAAGCTGATCCTAAAGAATCTCACCTCGTGGCTGTGAAGAGGATCTTTCGATATCTCAATGGCACTAAGGAACTTGGACAATGGTACCCAAAGCAAAAGGATTTCACTTTAATTGGATATTCTGATGCAGATTTTGCAGACTACAAGGTGGATAGGAAGAGCACATCAGGATGTTGCCCATTCTTAGGAGCATCCTTGATCAGTTGGCACTCAAAGAAGCAAAATTCAGTTGCTCTATCCACTGCAGAAGCCGAATACATTGCAGCTGGAGCCTGTTGCTCCCAAATCCTTTGGATAGCTCAACAAATGCGAGATCTTGGCATCAACCTCAAAGGTATCCCAATTAAGTGTGACAATACTAGTGCCATATCCATCACTAAGAATCCTGTTCAGCATTCAAGGACCAAACATATTGATGTAAGGCATCATTTCATTAGAGATCATGTTGAAAAAGGTGATGTGTCCATATCTTTTATTTCTACTGATTATCAATGGGCTGACATCTTTACTAAGCCTTTGGCAGAGGACAGGTTCACCTTCATTAGACGAGAGATTGGGATGCTTAACAAGGATACACTTTCGTAGGGGGAGCTTTCCCTTTACGAAAGATAAAACTCCACTCAGTATCAAGACCTTTGAGAGTTATGTCAAGGTCTGCAAACTGAACAGTGGAGTACATATATCGGATCACACATTCTTCCTAGATATTTAATCAATTATTTTTATTATTTCAAAAATCCAATTTTATCCTTGAACCGTTGGAGATATTTTTTTTGGAACAAAATCTTTTCAGTTATCTCCCTCCTAATTATTTGGATTATTTGAAATTTGAATTTGGAAGGTTTTAAATTGGCAAGTATCATTACCTCCCCCCATTGGAACTCTCAACCGTCCCATCAATCCGTCACCCTCTCTCTCTACTTAAACCAAATCCTGTACCCGATTACTCAACACCTCAGAAATTATCCAAACCCTTTCCACTTCTTCATCTTTAACCTCTCAATCGCCTCTCAAGAAACCCTAACCGACTACTTCCATGGCACCCAAAACCAAGAAAGCTGTCACTCCCAAAAGACTTGGCGCCACCCCCAAGGGACGCCAGGCCACTGCCACCTCTCCCACACCCGAACCTGCTACTCAAGCCATCATCCCAGCCGTTGTCCAGAGCACCATTACGGTGAGCACGGCCACGGCTCCCAAAGGCTCTCAGAAGCGCGTTGCTAAGAAACCCCTGAGTGCTAAACAAAAGGGGAAGAGAAAGATCTTGGTTGAGGAAGAGGACGAGGAAGAGGAGGAAGACGACCTTGATGCCGCCCTGGAAAGAGATGCTACTAGGGAAGCCGAGGAGGAGGCCTTGAGGCAGAAAAAGGCTGATGAGGAGGCCGAACTTGCTAAGAAATAGGCCGAGGAAGAAGCTGAACGGATTCGGAAGGAAGCCGAAGCCGAAGAGGTTCCATCCGAGGTGGATCCTGAGGAAGAAGAAGAAGAAGAAGAGGAGCAAGAGGGATCTGGAGAGGACGAGGAACCAGAAGGAGATGACGCGGGGTCCGCTGAGGAATCGGGGTCTGAGGAAGAGGAGGAAGAATCTCCCTCTCCTTCTCCTCCTCCCCCGTCTCCGAAGAAGCGGAAAGCCCCTACTCCTGTCAAGCCTCCATCCCCCAAGCGCACCAGGAAGGGCACTATCAAGAGTCTTGCAGCGCCTGTCAAGAGAGCTGCTCCAACCGTTGCGCGCAGAAAGAATGCAGACCCCCCGGCCTATATCCAAGTAAATCAATCCTTGCCCTCCTCTTGGTTTCAAGATGCTGAGACTGCTGGTAAGTGGTTAGACGAGTTTCGAACTCGTAAGATTAGTTGTTCTGATTTTTTAGATGTTGAGTTCTTTGAAGCTTTGAAGTTACCTTGCATTGAGCTCCTAAAAAAATCCCCAGCCTGGAACCTTCTTAACCTTAAGACTGTTTACTACCCCGAGCTTACCCGACTTTTCTACATTGACCTAAAAGCCAAAACCGACACTGATGGTTGGTCTTTGGAGTCTGTCGTCAAAGGGGTTAGAATCTCTCTCAACTCCAATGATTTTGCAGATTCCCTAGGCTTACCTACACCAGTTCCACCCGCTGAAATAAACCCCTCAAAAGAAAATTGCATCATCCTAGCCCGAGCCAAATATCTCCTACCTGAAGCATCCAACAGCACCTCAAAGCAACTCACCCACTCATCCCTAACCCTTGAGGCAAAAATTACCTTTAACATCATTGTTAGATGCCTTCTACCCCGTCTTAACTCTGGCTCACTCCTTACTGACAATGCCATGGTACTGCTCTACCGCATTCTCAATGGCCTTGATCCTGATCTGGCCAACACTATCCTTGGAACCATGGCTCATGCCAGAAAAGCCAGAAAAGGCTCTCCCCTCCCCTTTGCTACCCTTTTGACCCCTATCTTCAAAGCTTCTGGAATTGATGTAAAAAATGAAGAACAGCTGCGTCATACGGGTAAGTTCGACTCTAAAGGCCTTGAAAAGATTGGCATCACTCGGTCTCCCCAAGGGACCTTGAGTCTTGCCACTCCTTCAAAAGCCTTTCCCACTGCTCCAGCTTTCGATGAACGCATGGACAACCTAGAGTTGGGCTTGGAGGAAGTTCGCCTGGATATTAAGGAGCTGCAGAAGGAGGTGATGACGGCGATGAGCGGGATTTCAAAGATGCTGGAAGGACTGTGGACGAGGCTCACTGATGATGCTCCGGATGACTAAGCCTAAACCTTAACCCACCCCTATCCCACCCCTGAAAACTTGATACTTTGCTAGTTTGTTGGAAACTTTTTCAAAACTTTTGGTGGATTTCTGGTGACTGTTTTTACCTCCGCCCTTTGTTGAAAGACAAAAAGGGGGAGATGATCGTTAGACTTTGAAAACCTCTGCTTAAAGGTCTTGGAAGACCTTGGTTTTTTATTTATGGTTTTCGGTTGGATGTTCTCTTTCTTTAAAATTATTTGATCCAACCTTTGTCTAACCCTTACAGGTACCTAGTCCGATTTTACTTATGATATATCTGTTTGACTAAGCTGCAGGGATGCACAGGTTTTGTCTTTCATCAAGGGGGAGATTGATAACTCCCTCCCTTGAAGAAAATCGGAATAGATGTTTTAAAGGCTTTGACAAGATATTTGTGTCAAAGGCCTTGGAGCATTAACAGTTGATGAAATACAAAACCTATATTAATTATTCGTATATTATTTTATCTTTTATATACTTCCATTATATTATATATATATATATGTATGACTAACCATTTCAGGAAGTATATTCGAGATTACATCCTTCCTTATACATGTTGAAAAGATCAGTTCAAAATAGATCATGGCGTTCAAAGTGTCCATATATAGAAGATTGAAGATCAAACTGATTCGAAGGAGCCGTTGGAGATCTGGTGGTGAAGATCCTCACGCTCCATGCTCTTTTATAAAGGAAAGGAAGGAGAAGACAGAAGATACAAGTGCTACACACGAGCTTTCATTCATTCAAGCGATCTGTCTTCCAAGTGTCTCTCTCCTAAGCGCTCAAGAGTTTGTTGTTTATTTCAAAGCCTTTGAGAGTCACTGTGAGCTTATAGGATATATTTATTTCAAGTGTTACTCGAGAGTTTACAACTCGGGAAGTTGCACTAGGCTATTGATTTGCGAGAGTTAGAAGATTGTACTAGATAGCTGAGAGAGGTGGGGCTCTTCTAGATTGGTCTAGGACTCCAAGGGATTGTGAGTTGACTAGATTGCAATTGTATAGGAGAGAGGCTTCTCGGTGAGCTATTAGGATCCTAAGCTAAGCATTCAACAAAGCCTTTGAATCCTAGGGTTGTGGAAGAACCCTAGGCGGGGACGTAGGCCAAGTTGCGCTGAACCTCGTAAACAATTACTCGTGTTCTTTACTTATTGCTTTACCTTATTTCCGCACTTGGTTCGAATTGTTTAACTTTGTGATTCAGGTTTATCTCAAAGGTTTTGGTACAAGCTCCAAAAGTCTTGAGACTTTCTGCGAAAAACGGGCATACTCTATTCAACCCCCCTTCTAGAGTATTTCTTATTACATTGTTTTTATATTATCGAACCTTCACAAAGTAACACGTAAAGGCATAAAAGATCATGCTTTCCATCAAATAACTTTCGTTATTAACAAATAGGCAAATAGAGGCTTTCGCATAAACCCTAATTGTTACTAACCCTTTTTCACATAATTAACCCAAGTTGCATTAAGATCACTTTCGCTTCAATAACACAAACAAGGATCACCTTCAACTCTCGCAAAAGAATCATGCTTATAGGGATAGAAGATGAATTGCATAAAAAGATCTGACCTTTACCCCATCGCCTCACATGGCCACCGTCGGGCTCACCCCAGCCCCAGAAGTGGGTGGACTACTCACGCCTCATCCCAATCGCAGACATTGATTGAAAAGAAATAACTTGCATAAAACTATATATTCAAAAGCCTTTACAATCCCGACAATCCAACTTTCGCTGAAAGCCAAAACCCTAAAAAACTTAGAACTCCTAAACTGTATCTGTGGAACTACTTGTTTCTCTCTGAAATTGAATGAATAAAACTGAGCCCCTAGGGCCTTATTTATAGTGATCAAACCTTGCTAATCAAGTAAATAATCATCTATCTCTATCTAAATCTATATCTACTTTGCTAAAAGATAAATAAAATGCTTAATGGAAATAAATCAATAAGGGAAAAGATAAATCTAAATAGGTAAGTCTTCATGTCTTGATAGATCTTGCTTCCTTGGATAGAATTGATCAACTTTGGATAGATCCCGGCCAAATCGACTTCCTTCACGCCCAAGGAATCTCAAGTCGAGTAGGACTCGTCACGTCGACGCGTTTCTGGAAACTGGGCTACTCGACATCGACAAGGGTCTGGTCGACCTCGAGTAGGATTCATCGTCGACTGGACTTCTCGGCTAGATCTGCTTGACAGGCTCGGACATGGTTCACGGTGCTCGTTGATGTCGACAACGGCTCGTCGAGGTCGAGTAGACTGGCTATGTCGACTGGGTCTTCTCGAGTGGCTCTACTCAACAGGCTCGGATCTGGACTCGGAGCTCGTCGATCTCGACAAGGGCTCGTCGAGGTCGACTAGGGTTGTGCTCGGCTTCTCGTCCTTGTTGTGAGCTGAATCTGCCATGTTTTACAGTAACTTTTATATCGATTTCTGTATACATTGCATTCATTTGGGTTTAGATAGTACATAATCTATGTAGTTTATGTTTATTTGCCAAATTATGGAATCTACACCAGTTTCTGTTTAATTCGCAGAAATCGAGGCATTTTACAGCAATTCTACATAAAGTCGGAAAAGCTCGGAAAACCACTACAGAAGTCCAAGGTCAAAGCAGCGGAACCAAGCTGAAGGTCAAGGCTACTCGATCTCGAGTGGGCCCTACTCGACATAGAAGAGCATGTCCGAGCAGCTTGGTCGAGCAGAGCCTGATCGAGCAAGCCAGACCAACCCGGCTCCGGACCCTACTCGATCTCGAGGACCACTGGTCGAGATCGACGAAGCCCAGACACCCCACCCGGAGTCGACAAGGAGACAAGCCGAGGACGACCAAGCGGGACTCGCTGCCAGCGACTCGACTCGCTGCAGCGGACCGTTCGTTGTCGCGGAAAAACTCGCTGCCAGCGGAAGAGGCAACTCGCGGAAGCGAAGAACCCAACTCGATCTCGAGGACCCTTTGTCGAGATCGAAGAGACCCTGAGCCTTGTCCGGAGCCCATCGAGCAAAGACACTCGAGAAGACCTAGTCGGCAAGCCATCCTACTCGAGGTCGACTAGGGCTACTCGAGGTCGACAAGCGCCTGAGTCCAGATCCGAGCCAGTCGAGCACACCAACCCGAGGAGACCTAGTCGATGATCAGTCCTACTCGACATCGACGAGAGCTTGTCGAGGTCGACGAGCGCCAGGAGCCAAGACCGAGCCATATCGAGCAGAGCTAGCCAGGAAGTCCAGTCGACAAACCACGCTACTCGAGGTCGACGAGCCGTGGTCGAGGTCGAGTAGAGCCGTTTCCAGAAACTTCTCGACGAGACCTGTCCGAGTAGAATTGAGATTCCTTGGGCGCGAAGGAGTCGATTTGGCCGAGATTCTATCCGATTCCATCAAGTTCTATCCAAGGAGACAAGATCTATCAACATCATGAAGACTTACCCTATTTAGTTTTATCTTTTCCTTTTAGATTTATTTCCTTAAAACAATTTATTTATCCTTTCAAGTTTTAGATATAATTTTAGATAGAGATAGATATCTTCTTTCCTAGAATAGCTAGGGAATGAAGCCTATAAATAAGACCCTAGGGGGCTCAGTTTTATTGAATTCAATTCCAGATCACAATTCCAATTCAGAGACAATTAGTTAGTTCCACAGAGAAGTTTAGGAGTTCTAAGGTTTTTAGGGTTTTGGCTTTCTACGAAAGTTGATTGCCAGGATTGTAAAAGGCTTTGAATATAGTTAATGCAAGTTTCTTTTCATCAATCAATGTCTGTTATTGCAATGAAGAGCGAGTAGTCCACCCACTTCTGGGGCTGGGGTGAGCCCGACGGTGGCCATGTGAGGCAATGCGATAAAGGTCAGATCTTTTTGTGCGATTCATCTTCTATCCCTATAAGCATGATTCTTTTGCGAAAGTTGAAGGTGATCCTTGTTTTTGTTATTGAAGCGAAAGTGATCTTAATGCAACTTGGATTAATTATGTGAAAAAGGGTTAGTAACAATTAGGGTTTATGCGAAAGCCTCTATATGCCTATTTGTTAATGACGAAAGTTATTTGATGGAAAGCATGATCTTTTGTGCCTTTATGTGTTACTTTGCATGGTTATCGTTGTGGTGTTGATACCCTGGCCTTGGAAGTCTTTTAATATATTGAAGTTTATTTCTGTCGAATTTATGAGTTCTGTCGAAAATCTGCAATTTTATATTTTTTGTTTTTTATCGACCTAGAGTAGTGCTTTGTAGATCTCGAGGAAGCTGTGGTCGAGATTGAGTAGGACTTGGTCTAGGTCGAGTTGGCTTTCTTCTGTTTTAATCGATCTTCAGTTTCTGTCTTGTCGATCTCGAGGAGCTGTTGTCGAGTTCGACCAGTGTTTTGCTTTGCTTTGCTTTTCGTTTTTGCTTTGTCTTTGCTTTATTTCTTGCTTGTTCTTTGCTTTTATTTTGTTTGCCATTGCCGGGTTTATTTGTTTCTTTCCTTTCTGTGTTTTTGTATTTTCTGCTGCCTTGTCTGTGAGAATTTACAGCTACCTGAGAACTGCTGACGTGCTTCCTCGTGGATTCGATCCTAACTATTCTCTTACCACAACGGGAGGAAGTCTTGTATTTATTTGCTGAGACAGGGAAGTCAATCTGAACTATATTTCATATTTATTTCATACTTGACACGTCCTCCTGCAACAACAAATTGGCGCCGTTGCCGGGGAAGCAATCATTCGCGCCTTAGGTAGTCAGTTCTCACTTTTCTCTTGAGTGAATTCGCAGGTGTATGCGTCGTTCTGGTCAAACACCTGAGTTTGACAGCTTAGACGAACCGGAGCGCTACCTACACATCCACTCCAAACTCAAAAGGATCATGGCGGCCGCTGAAACACAGGAACAGCTGGTCGCTAGGCTTACCAGGGAATTGGCCGCAAAGGATGCTGCTATCGCCGCCGAGAGAGCAGCAAGGGAACAAGCACAGGCTGAGCTTGCCCAGTATCCAACCACGGCAGAGGACTACATGCACCCAACTCTCGTCGTGCCTGAATCGGCGATTCTAATCCCTGAAAACTCTTTTGAAATTCGCACTCAGTTTCTTATAGAGCTTAAAAATAATGCCTTTTACGGCAGATTTAATGAGTGTCCTCTTGAACATATTACTAATTTTCATGATATGTGCCGTACTCTTGCAGAAGGTACAACTCTGGAATATGTCAAGATGAAAGCTTTCCGTTGGTCGCTCGCTGGACCTGCACTGAAGTGGCTAGAAGGGCTGAAACCAAGATCACTAACCACATGGGCCCAAGTAGAGCAAGAGTTTCTCAACAAATTCTGCCCACCTGCCAAGACAGCACTTCTCCGCCAGAAAATCACCGCCTTTAAACAACAGAAAGGGGAACTGCTGGCAAGGGCATGGGAACGCTACAAGGAACTGCTACGATCCTGCCCTACTCATGGACAGCCACCCTACATCATTCAGGAGATCTTCTTCAACTCTCTTGATCAAGTCACTAAGGACAGAATCAACAATTATACTCGCTACGAGTATCTGACAATGCCGCCAAGTGACGCATGGGGTGTGCTAGAGAAGCTCACTACCTACGACAACAAGTATGGGTCTACTGCAACTTATGAAGAGAACCCATACGCCAGGCCAGCACCATCTATGCCTCTCTATGAACCAGCAAAGGAGATTGACCCAGATGTTAGGGAGCAATACTACAGGGACCAGAATAAGAAGCTCATCAAGCAAGTAAAGTATCTCTATGTCAACCAGCCTTACATAGAATGCGGATCGCAAAGGCACACCACTCCTGAGTGGCCACACACAGAGCAAGTCAGGCTGGCAGAGCACCATGAGGATGCAGCTTACGCAAGGGGTCCAAATTGCTACATTGGGGACCAAAGATTTCAGCAACCACAATGGAACCAAGGTGTCCCTAGGAATCCCCCGCCCTACAGAGCTCCAGGACATCCGGAAAGGGAGCAGAAAAAGGATGATATATAGACAGTCCTGGAGGAAATACGGAGGAACCACTCAGAAACTAGGCAATCTTTCAACTTCGTCTATACTCAGATGCAAGGTGTCAATTCTAGGCTTGGGGAAATTGATATCTGGCGGAAAACAGTTGATACACAGATTGGTCAGCTAGCAACGGGAATCCCCAGACAGTCAGGGTCACTTCCAGGATCTTCAGAACCAAATCCTAAGGGAAAGACTGGACACATCGCTGCTATAAAACTCAGAAGCGGCCATCAACTGCAAGAGCCAGAGGTTGGAAAGCAGCAAAACGACGAGGAACAGCAAGTCGATCTCGACAAAGCCGTGGTCGATCTCGACAAGACCTTCGTCGACCTCGAGGAGAAAATTCCAGAATCTTCGTCTGCACCACACAGCAAATCGACTGGGCCCAATCTGGTCGATGTCGACAAAGACCTTGTCGATGTCGAGGAGCCCCTGGTCGACATAGAGAAGTCTGCAGCACCTCCGACGTCTGTTCTGGCTCCAAATCCGAAAAAGAAGCTGCCTTTCCCCACAAAATCTCTAAAGGACCCGGCGGAGAAAAAGTTTCAGCGCTTCATGAAGGTGCTTCAGAAGCTCAACATCACCATCCCCTTCACAGAAGCTCTCAATGAAATGCCATCTTATGTCAAATTCCTGAAGGAGATTCTGAGTAAAAAGCGATCGATGGCTGAAATCACAGAGGAGTGCAGCCATCTGGACATATTGGAGAAGAGGCCGGATCCAGGTAAGTTTGCTATAACTATTGGATTTGGTCCATACAAAATTAATGCCCTATGTGATCTTGGAGCTAGTGTGAGTATAATGCCTTTAACAATTTGGTCCAAGATTAAGATAGGTGCCTTGGAGCCTGTGGATGGTAGACTTTACATGGCCAACAACACGGTGGTCATCCCCACAGGCATGGTGGAAAATGTCCCAGTACAAGTAGGTAAATTCTTTGACCCTGCTGATTTCTTAATAGTTGATATGCAAGAAGATCCTGCTTGTCCAATTATCTTAGGAAGACCATTCTTGGCGACGGTGGATGCCAACATAAGCGTAAGAAAAGGAGTGCTCACCTTCAACATCAGCGATGAGGTAATTGAGTATTCCTTTAATAAAACTGAAAGGCATACAGGTCCAATGGAAGAGGTCAAATCTATCTCAGCTGGCTATATCACCTGTGGGGAACCCAAGGTCAGAAATATGACCCCTGAGGAACTGGAAAAGAGGGACATGGAGGCCCAGGTAGAGGAGATCATGGCAATCCTCAAGGAAAACACAGAGAATCCAATCGACACGGACCAAGGTAAGTCGTTGTGGATTCATTATTTTTCGGATGCCTTGATAGGGACTAAGTATGGGGTCAAGATCGACCAAGGCTCCTCGACATCGAGTAGAGCCCTAGTCGATCTCGACCAGACCAAGGAGCCTCCACCGACACTAGCGTCGTCGAGCAGCAAACCAGAGGAGCCACCCTACTCGACCTCGAGTAGACTTGTCGAGGTCGACCACCACCAGGCGCCACCAGAGCCTGCTTCATCGGCGCTGCAGCAACCAGGAGGAGAGCCCTCGTCGATCTCGACTGAGCTTGTCGAGATCGACCACCAATCGGGGAGCCCAGATTCTTCTTCCTCGATGAGCAAACCACTAGGAGCGGAGTCCTCGTCGAGGTCGACCAGACTTGTCGAGGTCGACAAGCCCCTGTCTTCGTCGACTTCTGCCTCTTCGACCAGACCACCACCAGGACTAGCAGTCTTGTCGAGGTCGACTAGCCCTAGTCGAGATCGACCAAACACAGTGGTTCCCGATTCCGTCTCTACAAAGGTAAGCCAAGGTATGGATCTTTCTTCGCCTATTTCCATTAAAGATTTATCTATACATGGGAGAGGTCTGCCTTGGTATGTGCGATTGTGCATGATATCCAATGATGAGCCTAAGGAATATGAAGTTGGAGACAAGCTCTATGTCTCTAAATCAAAGGATCATTGGTTTCCCAACAAATTCAACAAGAAGCGGATGGGACCGTTCGTGGTGAACAAGATCCATTCTGGAGGATTACAGCTGATAGACAAGAATGGAGTCTTATTTGAGGCCCAAGCTACATGGGCCCTGCAGATGCCACCTTGAGCATTAATGGAAAGTCGGCCTAGCGACTATAAAATCTAGAGCATGTACATAAATTTTTTAGGACATTTGAGACATTGTTTTTTGTTTTTTGTTTTTGAACACTTTTAGTTTTGCTATTATGGGCATATGTCTTCTACTTTTCAGGTCCATGGATGGAACCAAGCTACATTAATACTCGGCCAGGAGGTGCTTCCATTCGAAATTTAGAGGCTCTGCACACATGTCTTGTGAGTTTCTTTCTTTACCCTTACCTTGTTTTTTTATACAGTGAGGACACCGTAAATTTTAAGTATGGGGTGGGGGAAGAGCTTACTTTATGCATATTTGACATATTTGACATTACTTGTGCATTATTTCTTTGAATTGCTACATGGCTATTTTGGAATGCATTATTGATTTATGTGCTCATATGAATGTTTTCCAAAATTTGAGAAAAATGACCCCCATTTGAAAATTTTGATTAATGTCATGGAAGCTTATATTGAACTCGACGATGCAAAATTGGATTCACTAGAGATATAGCATGAAATTGCCTAGTAGAGGGAAGTCACAATGAAGTGCATTATTTCTTGAAAACCATGAAATGAGGTAAAATTTTGAAGTTGCTTTTGACATGTTGCATGATAAGATGATGGAGGACTTTATATTTCCATATAATGCTCATTGTTTATAATCCTAGCCTTACCTATGCTTATGCATTACACAAAGCCATAATATGTCTTATTTCAAATATTCCTCCACATGATCTAAATATTTGCCCTTCTTTACCTTATCCGGGGATTATGTTGAGAATGATGTTACATTATGGAGATGTTATATGGTGTTTATGTTGTGATTATTATCATTATTGGAGTTTGGCGGGAAAGTGTTTGAAATATATGGAAAATTTAATGAGTGAAAGAAAATCCAATCACCTCAGGGGATAAAGGTAGATTGACCCTGCTCTCTGAGATAATAGTTTGGAGAGATGGGACACATTGTGAGGAGTCCAAAGCACTAAGTATCCGGGGCCATTCATGACACCCATGTTTGAGACTCGCGAGAAGGCAGTGCTGAGGTTAGAGAGGTAAAAGCATTATTATTGAGAAAAGCAATATGAAAGGTGATGAATCAAATGGAGAAGGAATGTGGAAATTCAGTTTGGAAAGTACTCCATTTCCCCGGATCATTAGCACCACATGGCCAAAAATTGCCCACCTTTAACCTTTTACCAATCTACTCCTTGTTGAGCTTAAATTAAAGTCCTCTTGATTATTAATGCTTTGTCACTTATGAATGTTTTTGCATAACCCTCCTTTTGTGAGTAGATGTTGCTTTACATATTTTCACATGCATGAATCTGTGACACTAGTACCTTTTCGAGGATGGTAATTGATTGCAGGGACATATAAGAATGAATCTAATATGTTGAGAGTTTTGATTTCTTCCCCTGAATGACAATTAAAAGTATTGCTTGAGGACAAGCAAGCTTAAGTATGGGGTGTTTGTTGTGAGCTGAATCTGCCATGTTTTACAGTAACTTTTATATCGATTTCTGTATACATTGCATTCATTTGGGTTTAGATAGTACAGAATCTATGTAGTTTATGTTTATTTGCCAAATTATGGAATCTACACCAGTTTCTGTTTAATTCGCAGAAATCGAGGCATTTTACAGAAATTCTACAGAAAGTCGGAAAAGCTCGGAAAACCACTACAGAAGTCCAAGGTCAAAGAAACGGAACCAAGCTGAAGGTCAAGGCTACTCGATCTCGAGTGGGCCCTACTCGACATAGATGAGCATGTCCGAGCAGCTTGGTCGAGCAGAGCCTGATCGAGCAAACCAGACCAACCCGGCTCCGGACCCTACTCGATCTCGAGGACCACTGGTCGAGATCGACGAAGCCCAGACACCCCACCCGGAGTCGACAAGGAGACAAGCCGAGGACGACCAAGCGGGACTCGCTGCCAGCGACTCGACTCGCTGCAGTGGACCGTTCGCTGCCGCGGAAAAACTCGCTGTCAGCGGAAGAGGCAACTCGCGGAAGCGAAGAACCCAACTCGATCTCGAGGACCCTTTGTCGAGGTTGATGAGACCCTGAGCCTTGTCCGGAGCCCATCGAGCAAAGACACTCGAGAAGACCTAGTCGGCAAGCCATCCTACTCGAGGTCGACTAGGGCTACTCGAGGTCGACAAGCGCCTGAGTCCAAATCCGAGCCAGTCGAGCACACCAACCCGAGGAGACCTAGTCGATGATCAGTCCTACTCGACATCGACGAGAGCTTGTCGAGGTCGACGAGCGCCAGGAGCCAAGACCGAGCCACATCGAGCAGAGCTAGCCAGGAAGTCCAGTCGACGAACCACGCTACTCGAGGTCGACGAGCCGTGGTCGAGGTCGAGTAGAGCCGTTTCCAGAAACTTCTCGACGAGACCTGTCCGAGTAGAATTGAGATTCCTTGGGCGCGAAGGAGTCGATTTGGCCGAGATTCTATCCGATTCCATCAAGTTCTATCCAAGGAGACAAGATCTATCAACATCATGAAGACTTACCCTATTTAGTTTTATCTTTTCCTTTTAGATTTATTTCCTTAAAACAATTTATTTATCCTTTCAAGTTTTAGATATAATTTTAGATAGAGATAGATATCTTCTTTCCTAGAATAGCTAGGGAATGAAGCCTATAAATAAGGCCCTAGGGGGCTCAGTTTTATTGAATTCAATTCCAGATCACAATTCCAATTCAGAGACAATTAGTTAGTTCCACAGAGAAGTTTAGGAGTTCTAAGGTTTTTAGGGTTTTGGCTTTCTGCGAAAGTTGATTGCCAGGATTGTAAAAGGCTTTGAATATAGTTAATGCAAGTTTCTTTTCATCAATGAATGTCTGTTATTGCAATGAAGAGCGAGTAGTCCACCCACTTCTGGGGCTGGGGTGAGCGCGACGGTGGCCATGTGAGGCAATGCGATAAAGGTCAGATCTTTTTGTGCGATTTATCTTCTATCCCTATAAGCATGATTCTTTTGCGAAAGTTGAAGGTGATCCTTGTTTTTGTTATTGAAGCGAAAGTGATCTTAATGCAACTTGGATTAATTATGTGAAAAAGGGTTAGTAACAATTAGGGTTTATGCGAAAGCCTCTATATGCCTATTTGTTAATGACGAAAGTTATTTGATGGAAAGCATGATCTTTTGTGCCTTTATGTGTTACTTTGCATGGTTATCGTTGTGGTGTTGATACCCTGGCCTTGGAAGTCTTTTAATATATTGAAGTTTATTTCTGTCGAATTTCTGAGTTCTGTCGAAAATCTGCAATTTTATATTTTCTGTTTTTTGTCGACCTAGAGTAGTGCTTTGTCGATCTCGAGGAAGCTGTGGTCGAGATCGAGTAGGACTTGGTCTAGGTCGAGTTGGCTTTCTTCTGTTTTCATCGCTCTTCAGTTTCTGTCTTGTCGATCTCGAGGAGCTGTTGTCGAGATCGACCAGTGTTTTGCTTTGCTTTGCTTTTCGTTTTTGCTTTGTCTTTGCTTTATTTCTTGCTTGTTCTTTGCTTTTATTTTGTTTGCCCTTGCCGGGTTTATTTGTTTCTTTTCTTTCTGTGTTTCTGTCTTTTCTGCTGCCTTGTCTGTGAGAATTTACAGCTACCTGAGAACTGCTGACGTGCTTCCTCGTGGATTAGATCCTGACTATTCTCTTACTACAACGGGAGGAAGTCTTTTATTTATTTGCTGAGACAGGGAAGTCAATCTGAACTATATTTCATATTTATTTCATACTTGACACGTCCTCCTGCAACAACAGTCCTCGACTTCTCGATCAGCTCTTCTCCTCGTCGACTCCGGGTGTGGCACTGGGCTTCGTCGATCTCGACCAGGTCTTTGTCGAAATCGAGTAGACTTCCGGAGCTGGGTTGGTCTGGCTCTCGACACTGCTCCTAGTCGACAAGGCGGTGCTCGGACATGCTCGTCGAGATTGAGTAAGGTCTACTCGAGATCGAGTAGGCTGGGTTCTCGGCTCGATTCGACTGGTTCCGTTGCTGCTTTGACCTTGGACTTCTGTAGTGGGTTTCCGAGCTTTTCCGACCTTCCTTAGGATTGCTGTAAAATGCCTCGAATTCTGCGATTTATATAGAAACTGGTGTAGATTCCATAATTTGGCAGATAACCATAAACCACATAGATTCTGTACTATCTTAGCCCAAATGCATGAAATGTATGCAGAAATCGATATAAAAGTTACTGTAAAACATGGCAGATTAGACTCATAACAAACACCCCATACTTAGGCTTGGTTGTCCTCAAGCAATACTTTTATTTGTCATTCAGGGGAAGAAATAAAACTCTCAACATCTTAGATTCATTCTTATATAACCCTGCAATCAATTACCATCATCGAAAAGGTACTAGTGTCTCAAATCCATGCATGTGCAAATAAAAAGCAACATCTACTCACAAAAGGAGGGTTATGCAAAAACAATTCATGTGACAAAGCATCAATAATCAAGAGGAATTTAATTTAAGCTCAAATAAGGAGTAGATTGGTAAAAGGCTAAAAGTGGGCAATTTTTGGCAATGTTGTGCTTTTGATCCGGGGAAATGGAGTATTTCTAAACTGAATTTCCACATTCCTTCTCCATAAGATTCATCACCTTTCATATTGCTTTTATTCATAATAATGCTTTTACCTTTCTGACCTTAGCATTGCCTTCTCGCGAGTCGCAAACATGGGTGTCATGAATGGCCCCGGATACTTAGTGTTTTGGACTCCTCACAATGTGTCCCATCTCTCCAAACTATTATCTTAGAGAGCAGGGTCAATCTACCTTTATCTCCTGAGGTGATTGATTTTCTTTCACTCATTAAATTTTCCATATATTTCAAACGATTTCCCTCCAAACTCCAATAATGATAATAATCACAAAACACCATGTGACTTCCCTTTACTAGGCAATTTCATGCTATATCTCTAATGAACCTAATTTTGCATCGTCGAGTTCAATATAAGCTTCCATGACATTAATCAAAATTTTCAATGGGGGTCATTTTTCTAAACTTTGGAAATCATGCATGTAAGCACATAAATCAATAATGAATTCCAAAATAGCCATGTAGCAATTCTAAGAAATAATGCACCAATACTGTCAAATGTGATCAAATATGCACAAAGTAAGCCCTTCCCCCACCCCATACTTAAACATTACAGCGTCCTCACTGTATAAAAACAAGGTAAGGGTAAAGAAAGAAACTCACAAGACAGGCGTGCAGGGCCTCTAAATTTCGAATGGAAGCACCTCCTGGCCGAGTTTGATTGTTACTTGCCTCTATCCATGGACATGAAAAAGACATATACCCACAATAGCAAACTAAAAGTGTTTAAAAACAACAAAGTCTCAAAAAGTCCTAAAAAGTCTATATACATGCTCTAGATTTTATAGTCGCTAGGCCGACTTTCCATTTATGCTCAAGGTGGCATTTGCAGGGCCCATGTAGCTTGAGCCTCAAATAAGACTTCATTCTTGTCCATCAGCTGTAATCCTCCAGAATGGATCTTGTTCACCACGAACGGTCCCATCCGATTCTTGTTGAATTTGTTGGGAAACCAATGATCCTTTGATTTAGAGACATGGAGCTTGTCTCCAACTTCATACTCCTTGGGCTCATCATCGGATATCCTACATAATCGCACATACCAAGGCAAACCTCTCCCATGTATAGATAAATCTTTAATGGAAATAGGAGAAGAAAGATCCATACCTTGGCTTACCTTCGCAGAGACGGAATCGGGGACCACTGTGTTTGGTCGATCTCGACTAGGGCTAGTCGATCTCGACGAGGATGATGGTTCTGGTGGTGGTCTGCTCGAGGATGCGGAAGTCGACGAAGGACAGGGCTTGTCGATCTCGACAAGGCTGGTCGACCTCGAGTAGGCTTCTGCTCCTGGTGGCTGCAGCGTCGAGGAGGAAGGATCTGGTGGAGTCGAGTGGTAGTCGATCTCGACAAGGCTAGTCGAGATCGAGGAGGATGGTCCGTCTGGTGGAGTCTGTGTCGAGGAAGACGGTGCCCGAGGATGCTGAAGTTGGTCGACATCGAGTAGCGTACTCGAGATCGACAAGGGCTCTGGTTCTGGAGTCGTCTTCTTCGAGGAAGGTGAAGTCGAGTTGGCCGAGTGGTGGTCGATCTCGACAAGGCTGGTCGAGATCGAGTAGAGTCCCGCTTCTGTCCGGCTGGTCGACGAGGCTGGTGCAGGTGGAGGCTCCTTGGTTTGGTTGAGATCGACTAGGGTCCTCGATGTCGAGGAGTCTTGGTCGATTTTGACCCCATACTTAGTTCCTGTCAAGGCATCCGAAAAATAATTAATCCACAACGACTTACCTTAATCTGTGTCGATTGGATTCTCTGTGTTCTCCTTGAGGATTGCCATGATCTCCTCCACCTGGGCCTCCTTGTCCCTCTTTTCCAGCTCCTCAGGGGTCATATTTTTGACCTTGGGTTCCCCGCAGGTGATGTAGCCAGCTGAGATAGATTTGACCTCTTCCATTGGACCTGTATGCCTTTCAGTTTTATTAAAGGAATACTCAATTACCCCGTCGCTGATGTTGAAGGTGAGCACTCCTTTCCTTACGCTTATGTTGGCATCCATCGTCGCCAAGAATGGTCTTCCTAGAATAATTGGACAAGCAGGATCCTCTTGCATATCAACAACTAGGAAATCAGTAGGGACAAAGAATTTACCTACTTGTACTGGCACATTGTCCACCAAGCCTGTTGGAATGACCACCGTGTTGTTGGCCATGTAAAGTCTAGCATCCACAGGCTCTAGGGCACCTATCTTAATCTTGGACCAAATCGTTAAAGGCATTATACTCACACTAGCTCCAAGATCACATAGGGCATTAATTTTGTATGGACCAAATCCAATAGTTATAGCAAACTTACCTGGATCCGGCCTCTTCTCCAATATGTCCAGATGGCTGCACTCCTCTGTAATTTCAGCCATCGACCGCTTTTTGCTCAGAATCTCCTTCAGGAACTTGACATAAGATGGCATTTCATTGAGAGCTTCTGTGAAGGGGATGGTGACGTTGAGTTTCTGAAGCATCTTGATGAAGCGCTGAAATTTCTTTTCTGTCGGGTCCTTTAGAGATTTTGTGGGGAAAGGCAGCTTCTTTTTCTGATTCGGAGCCAGAACAGATGTCGGAGATGCTGCAGGCTGCTCTATGTCGACTAAGGGCTCCTCGACATCGACTAGGCCCTTGTCGATCTCGACCAGGTTGGGTGCAGTCGAGTTGCTGTTCGGTGTAGACGAAGGTTTCTGAAGCTTCTCCTCGACATCGAGTAGACCTTCCTCGACATCGAGTAGGCTCTGGTCGACCAACTGTTCTCCGTTGTTCTGCTGCTTTCCGACCTCTGGCTCTTGCAATTGATGGCCGCTTCTGAGTTTTACAGCAGCGATATGTCCAGTCTTTCCCTTATGATTTGGTTCTGAAGATCTAGGGAGCGAACCTGACTGTTTGGGGATTCCTGCTGCTAGCTGACCAATCTGTGTATCAACTGATTTTCGCCATATATCAATTTCCCCAAGCCTAGAGTTGACACCGTGCATCTGAGTATAGACGGAGTTGAAAGATTGCCTAGTTTCTGAGTGGTTCCTCCGTATTTCCTCCAGGACTGTCTGTATATCATCCTTTTTCTGGTCCCTTTCCGGATGTCCTGGAGCTCTGTAGGGCGGGGGGTTCCTAGGGACACCTTGGTTCCATTGTGGCTGCTGAAACCTTTGGTCCCCCATTAGCGATTGAGACCCCTTGCGTAAGCTACCTCCTCATGATGCTCTGCCATCCTGACTTGTTCTGCGTGTGGGCACTCAGGAGTGGTGTGCCTTTGCGATCCGCATTCAATACAGGGATGGTTGACAGAGAGATACTTCACTTGTTTGATGAGCTTCTTATTCTGGTCTCTGTAGTACTGCTCCCTAACATCAGGATCAATCTCCTTAGGGGGATCATAGAGGGGCATGGATGGTGCTGGCCTGGCGTATGGGTTCTCTTCATAAGTTGCAGTAGACCCATACTTGTTGTCGTAGTTGGTGAGTTTCTCCAGCACAACCCATGCGTCACTTGGCGGCATTGTCAGATACTCATAGCGAGTATAATGGTTGATTCTGTCCTTAGTGACCTGATCAAGAGAGTTGAAGAAGATCTCCTGAATGACGTAGGGTGGCTGTCCATGAGTAGGGCAAGATCGCAGAAGTTCCTTGTAGCGCTCCCATGCCTTTGCCAGCGGTTCCCCTTGCTTCTGTTTGAAGGCGGTGATTTTCTGGCGGAGATGTGCTGTTTTGGCGGGTGGGAAGAATTTGTTCAGAAACTCTTGCTCTACTTGGGCCCAGGTTGTGAGTTATCTTGCTTTCAGCCCTTCCAGCCATTTCAGTGCAAGCCCAGCGAGAGACCAGCGAAAAGATTTCATCTTGAGATATTCCAGAGTTGTACCTTCAGCAAGAGTACGGCACATGTCAGAAAAGTTTGTAATATGTTCAAGAGGACACTCATTAAATCTGCCATAAAAGGCATTATTTTTAAGCTCTATAAGAAATTGAGTGCGAATTTCAAAAGAGTTATCAGGGATTAGAATCGCCGATTCAGGCACGATGAGAGTGGGATGCATATAATCCTCTACAGTGGTTGGATATTGGGCAAGCTCGGCTTCTGCTTGCCTTGTGCGCTCATTTGCTTGTTCCCTTGTTGTCCTCTCATTGGCGATAGTAGTATCCTTTGCGGCTAGTTACCTGGTAAGCCTCTGTATCAGCTGCTCCTGTGTTTCAGCGGCTGCCATGGCTCTTTGCAGTCTAGCTCTGATGTGTAGGAGGCATTCCGGTTCGTCAAAGGCGTCAAACTCAGGTGGGATACCAGAACGGTGAATACACCTGCGAATTCACTCAAGAGAAAAGTGAGAACTGACTACCTAAGGCGCGAATGATTGCCTCCCTGGCAACGGTGCCAATTTGTTGTTGCAAGAGGATGGTCAAGTATGAAATAAATATGAAATAAAGTTCAGACTGACTTCCCTGTCTCAGCAAATAAATACAAGACTTCCTCCCGTTGTAGTAAGAGAAAATCAGGATCGAATCCACGAGGAAGCACGTCAGCAGTTCTCAGGTAGCTGTAAATTCTCACAAACAAGGCAGCAGAAAGACAGAAACACAGAAGCAAGGAAAGAAACAGAAATAAAAGCAGAAAATAACAAACAAAAGCAAAACAGAAATAAAGACAAAAGACAGTAAACGAAAAGAAAGAACAAAGCAAATCAGCAATCTACTCGATCTCGACCAGTAGTACTCGAGATCGACAAAGGCAGGTCGACAACAGTTAGTCGACAACAAAAAACAGAAACGAAAGCAATCAACTCGAAGCAGACAAATCAACTCGATCTCGACCACACCTACTCGAGATCGACAAGGAACAACAAAGGCAGAAACTGAAAATAGACGACAACAGAAGAAAACTCAACTCGAGATAGACCAAAACCGTACTCGATATCGACTAAGTTCCTACTCGATATCGACGAGACTCTCCTCTGTATCGACAAGAAAGACGGAAATTTAAATTGCAAATTCTCGAACCCAAAACTCAGATTTTCGACAGAAATAAATCAATATATAAAAGACTTCCAAAGACAGGGTATCAACACCACAACGATAACCATGCAAAGTAACACGTAAAGGCATAAAAGATCATGCTTTCCATCAAATAACTTTCGTTATTAACAAATAGGCAAATAGAGGCTTTCGCATAAACCCTAATTGTTACTAACCCTTTTTCACATAATTAACCCAAGTTGCATTAAGATCACTTTCGCTTCAATAACACAAACAAGGATCACCTTCAACTCTCGCAAAAGAATCATGCTTATAGGGATAGAAGATGAATTGCATAAAAAGATCTGACCTTTACCGCATCGCCTCACATGGCCACCGTCGGGCTCACCCCAACCCCAGAAGTGGGTGGACTACTCACCCCTCATCGCAATCGCAGACATTGATTGAAAAGAAATAACTTGCATAAAACTATATATTCAAAAGCCTTTACAATCCCGGCAATCCAACTTTCGCTGAAAGCCAAAACCCTAAAAACCTTAGAACTCCTAAACTGTATCTGTGGAACTACTTGTTTCTCTATGAAATTGAATGAATAAAACTGAGCCCCTAGGGACTTATTTATAGTGATCAAACCTTGCTAATCAAGTAAATAATCATCTATCTCTATCTAAATCTATATCTACTTTGCTAAAAGATAAATAAAATGCTTAATGGAAATAAATCAATAAGGGAAAAGATAAATCTAAATAGGTAAGTCTTCATGTCTTGATAGATCTTGCTTCCTTGGATAGAATTGATCAACTTTGGATAGATCCCGGCCAAATCGACTTCCTTCACGCCCAAGGAATCTCAAGTCGAGTAGGACTCGTCACGTCGACGCGTTTCTGGAAACTGGGCTACTCGACATCGACAAGGGTCTGGTCAACCTCGAGTAGGATTCATCGTCGACTGGACTTCTCGGCTAGATCTGCTCGACGGGCTCGGACTTGGTTCACGGTGCTCGTCGATGTCGACAAGGGCTCGTCGAGGTCAAGTAGACTGGCTATGTCGACTGGGTCTTCTCGGGTGGGTCTACTCGACAGGCTCGGATCTGGACTCGGAGCTCGTCGATCTCGACAAGGGCTCGTCGAGGTCGACTAGGGTTGTGCTCGGCTTCTCGTCCTCGACTTCTCGATCAGCTCTTCTCCTCGTCGACTCCGGGTGTGGCACTGGGCTTCGTCGATCTCGACCAGGTCTTTGTCGAGATCGAGTAGACTTCCGGAGCTGGGTTGGTCCGACTCTCGACACTGCTCCTAGTCGACAAGGCAGTGCTCGGACATGCTCGTCGAGATCGAGTAAGGTCTACTCGAGATCGAGTAGGCTGGGTTCTCGGCTCGATTCGACTGGTTCCGTTGCTGCTTTGACCTTGGACTTCTGTAGTGGGTTTCCGAGCTTTTCCGACCTTCCTTAGGATTGCTGTAAAATGCCTCGAATTCTGCGATTTAAACAGAAACTGGTGTAGATTCCATAATTTGGCAGATAACCATAAACCACATAGATTATGTACTATCTTAGCCCAAATGCATGAAATGTATGCAGAAATCGATATAAAAGTTACTGTAAAACATGGCAGATTAGACTCATAACATGGGTAGTGCAGAAGATCTCAAAGGAAACTCAATCCCGGATACGGAGTCACCCTGAGCACACCACGTCAACCCCAGCCAGACCCGACTCTAGACTCCACACTCCCTCAACCAAGCAAAAGATCTCCTAAAAACATCGGAAGCAGAGTCACAAACTGCTCGAACAAATCGCCAACAAGCTTTCCCTTACAAGAATATCGACAAGCCCTAACGGGATTTTGGACAAACCCTTTCGGGATTTTAAATTTTTGTAATTATTGAATTAATAATAATTATAAATAACTTTTTTCTCTTTTTCATTATTTTTTATTATCTTTTTTTATTAAAAATTTCCGAACAGCCATGGGCCCAAGGAAACACATTGGAGGCTAGTGGGTCACCCCGAGCCCAAGGAAAGGCCTTGGGGCCGAAGGCAACAACAAACGTCACCAGGCAAACAAGCTGAGTAAAAACTCCGACCAACCACCGGCCAAGCGAAGACCAGACGGCAGTGGAAGGAGGGGTTTCGTTGTGGTTTATGGAGGAGAGAGATCCATCAATCAAGGCAATGGAAGGAGGGGTATCGGTTGGGATTTGGGAGTAGTTTGGACGAAATCCCAAGTAATTAGTGATTTGGCCAC
This sequence comes from Persicaria tinctoria, assembly GCA_037127255.1. Taxonomy (NCBI): domain Eukaryota; kingdom Viridiplantae; phylum Streptophyta; class Magnoliopsida; order Caryophyllales; family Polygonaceae; genus Persicaria; species Persicaria tinctoria. The sequence goes on along the minus strand of JBANSL010000004.1, from coordinate 68,886,581 downwards.
AAAAGTTAGGCTCGAAAGAGGCTAAAAGGGGAACCCATGGCCGGCGCAGGATAGCAACACATGATGGAGAGGTGGTTCGATGCAGTGGAGGAATCCAACGGAAACGTTGTTGGGGGGGGGGGGGGGGGTTCCAACATGCAAGATGGAGAGAGGTGGAAACCGCAGATCCACAAAAGCCCGGCCCAACCAATGTCACAATAGGAAGGTCGACAGAGCGGAAATTTCACAAATTAGAAAGAGGGATATATGAACACCTCAGCAGGATTAAAGCCCTCCGGCTGGTTTGTTCCCTTTCGAGGTTTAGTCATTTGAGGAGCAGGATCATCTGCTCCCAAAAGCTAGTTTCAATAGACAAATTGAAGACATATAAGGGATACAAGCGCCGACACGACGGCAACCCAACCGCGAGAGCCCCAAATTAGAGATCGAAGGAGGGGCGTCGAGCCGTCGACAGTGAACCCGCCAACACAATCAACACCGGGGAGGAGGATTGAAGGAGATAAGTTTGATATTTTATGATTGAAAGAGAAATATGGGCATAGCATGATTGATTATCGAAGGTTGGAATGAGAGGGGGTGGGTAAAAATTAGGGATTGCCTTTGGGAATTTGGGGCAAATGGCTTGCCAAGTCTAGAGGTTATTTATCGTTATTTTGTTTTCTAGTTACATTTACGACTTTGCATCCAAAATAATTCTAGGCACAAATTTTCACCCTAATTTGAGGTTTGTCCTAGCTTTTTGTAAAAATTAGTGGAGTGTCCATTTCTATTAACCTAATAAAAAAAATAAAAAATAAAATTACAACGGCCAAATCCCTAATACCGTCGATGTCTTCGTCCTCCATGAGTCCTCCATCAACATCCCTAATCTCCGAGCTCTCTCCCATGGTTGCTTCTCCTCTCTCCGACCTCCCCCTCTCTCCGACCTCCATCGTTGAAGTTGTTCGTTCAGGAACTGGAGATTCGAGGATGAGAGTACGGAAATCAGGGGGGAATTTAGTGTCGGCTCTAGCGATTTTGAGGCGATTTCCAGGCTTCAACGTGTCTTTCAGTACGCGGTGTTGCTCTCGATTTCATGTATGGCCTTGTTCTATGCAATTTTCAATCGGTGAACAAGAATAAGAGTTTTAGTTGAAGATTGACAATGCGTTATTTAAGTATACCAAGTGTTCGACATAATGCCGGTATGAAATTGTCCACTAAATTCGAATGTGTAATTAACTTGATTTGACATTTGTATAAAAATAACGTGATTGTTGTCCTGATTTAACCTTCTTCTATGCTTCAACTGCTTTCCATTGGCTTCTCATAATGGTGCTGACATCTACTATTTAGCCTTGTGAAATCTAGTTCTCAACTAAACTAGAAATGTGCAACTGAAGAAGTTGAAAACCAGTAAACAACTAAACTAGAAAGCAAATTAAATCAGTAAATTAAATCACGTGTCTACTAGAAAACTAGTAAACCAGTAAACCACCATGAGAGGTATGGGGTAGGTATGTGGTAAGGAGTACATATTACTCTTTCTTAATAATTTTTCTACTGTTTGTTTCTTTCTGTAGTTTTCAATTAGGCAATGTAAACAAATGCCATTGTCACTTCAATATATTGGACAATGTTAGCAAATCAAATTCACATATATGAATCCAAATATGTGAGAGGTATGGAGTTAGGTTGATTTTCCTATTTATGGGAAGTATGGGGTAGGTATGAGGTAGGTTGAAGTGTACTTTGCTGATGGACTCATTTCTTCTTCAATGGTTAATTTATATGAATGTTTGCTGTCTATACTCTGTGGATAAATATTTTACTGCTTATTAATTATTATGCATAATTTATTGTTGAGAAATGCGAATTGGAGGAGTTGAAATCTTGTGTTCTGTAGCATAACTATGGAATATAAGTATATTCTAGTTTTTGGACTGCAAACGTCAAAGAAAAATACTGTGGCTTTAATGTTGATTCTTTCTGTTTGAGTTTGAGTGAGCAATTGGAGTAGTTTGACTACTTGGAGAAAACTTGATAACAAATAGGGAAATGTTTTACGGCTACTTTTAGTCTCATTATTTTAGTTGCTGCTGTTATTGGGATCTTTGAACAACAAGCTTATTAGCCGAATGCTTGTAAATTTATTTGTTTGCATTTTGAAAACTTGCTTGCTGTTATTGGTTCTGTCGCCTCTAACCATATAATCACTTGTGTAAATTCATTTATTGAGGACTAACTTTATCAGAGGATTTGCAGATTACGCTGGAAGGCTCCTAAGGGTAAAGGATAAACATAGGCAGTTTGCATATAGCATTGTGAACCGGTATCAGTCACACTTCGCTAAAGATGATGATGCGAAAGTGTATCTATCAAACGAGGACAAAGATTCTTCTGATGTTCGAGTAAGAGCTCGACCAGACAAGATAACTGTAGATGAGTCTGTGCAAAGTAAATGCAGCTCAGATTATGACGATTTAAGTGATAATAGATGGAAATTGGAGATCGCGTCTCTATCAAAGGCTCTTGAGCAAGCTTTTGAGTTTTGCAGGACGGCTCTTCCAGGTTTGTCCCATTGTTGCTTCAAATGTTTTTTTAGTAGAATTTTCTCTTCTTTTTTTTTTTTTCTGATTTTACTGGTGTTGCAAACATCTAGCTGACATCTTCTTGAAATGCTTGAATTAACTTGTTGCTTTAGATAGTTTGAATTTAGCTGACATATTCTTGATTGATAAGTCATCTTTTTGAGATTTACACTAGCATAGCTCTTTACTAGACTTATTGCTGAGAGGAATATGGTTTTTCACATTATTTGCTTAAAATTAAGATGAAATAACAATCTTGCTGACATCCGGTGTCAACAGTTTCAATTTGCATAACAGATTGTTATATTTGCATAACAGATTGTTATATGTGCATATCATAAAGTTATATTTGCATAAAAGTAACTTATATTTGCACAACATAAACTTCTTATTTTTCAACTTTTTTTTTAATTCAGATTGCTTGTTTTTTAATTGGATTTGCGACTCTAGGTTGATTTGCGACACTCACCATGTTCTCATCCATTGTCTCTCCTTTATTTATCTATTTATTTGGTCGAAGACTCGAAATTGATTTACTAAATGTTGATTTGAAAATAGATAAACAGAAAGAAAAGATACATGTGCTGACATGATCTCTTTTTGTGCAATTCAAGTTGATGTGTATGTTTTGTTTACATTTCTATTTGTGTGCTGACATGGTCTCTTTTTGTGCAATTCAAGTTGATGTATAAGTTCTTTTTTATTTCTAATTGTGTGCTAAAATGACCTCTTTTTGTGCAAATGTGTACTGTTTATTAGGAGTTCCTACTTTTTTTTTTCTCCTTTTTTGGTTGTGGCGTGAACATAACTCTTACTTGTTTGTTTGAGTGTTATGTTATAATATAATTAAAAGCCTTTTAGCTCAATGGTAGAGTGATGTGCTTGCGCAAATACGTGGGTTCGAATCCCGCATTGGCTAAAATTTATAATAATTCTAGTAATTTACAAAATTTTCTAATAATTGTTCAATAATAAGATATATTAGTGCAACTTTCTAGTTGCATATTATACTTTTACATTTTCATATTATACTTTTACACTTGCCTATCATCAATTTATATTTGCATATTTTAATCATATATTTGCATATCATCAATTTATAATTGCATATCATACTTTTACATTTGCATACTTTCACATTTGCTTTTATATGATTAGTTCATTCTTTTATATGATTTGTCACATTATTTGCTTCAAATTAAGAGGTACAAACAATGTTGCTGACATCTGGTGTCAGCAGTACCAATTTGCACAACATATTGTTATTTGTGCATATCATAAAGTTATGTTTGCATAACAGTAACTTATATGTTGACATTTAAGCTTAAATGTTGACATTTAGGTTAAATGTTGACATTTTAGCTTAAATATTGACATATAGCCGTTGATGTGCAAAAACTTTATCTTTTACCATTTCTTTTATTAGATGATTATAGAAGCTTGATATTCTCATCTCATTTAATATGATATCAATTTTGGAAATTATCTTATTTGTAAACTTTATCTTTTACTACCTCCGTCCAAAAATACATGGACTTTACTATTCATGCACGCTTTTTTAAGAAGGTAAAAACTATATAAAATATTAACTTTTTTATTATTTTTTTAATAATTACAAACTTATTGATAATAAGTTTGTAATTATTAAAAAAAATTAATAAAAAAGTTAATATTTTATATAGTTTTTAGCTCCTAAAAAAGCGTGCCTGAATAGTAAAAGTCCATGTATTTTTTGACGGAGGGAGTATTAAATGTTGACATTTAGCCGTTGATATGCAAAAGTTTTATCTTTTACCATTTCTTTTATTAGATGATTATAGAAGTTTAATATTCTCATCTCATGTAATATGATATCAATTTTGGGAATAATCTTTTTTGTAAACTTTATTTTTTATTATATGTTGACATTTAGCTTAAATGTTGACATTTAGTCATTGATGTGCAAACGTTTTATCTTTTACCATTTCTTTTATTAGATGATTATAGAAGTTTGATATTCTCATCTCATCTAATATGATATCAATTTTGAGAATAATCTTATTTGTAAACTTTATCTTTTATTATACGTTGACATTTAGCTTAAATGTTGACATTTAGCCATTGATGTGCAAAAGCTTTATCTTTTACCATTTCTTTTATTAGATGATAAAAAAATTTGATATTCTCATCTCATCTAATCTGATATCAGTTTTGAGAATAATCTTATTTGTAAACTTTATCTTTTATTATATGTTGACATTTAGTCATTGATGTGCAAAAGCTTTATCTTTTTCCATTTCTTTTATTAGAGGATTGTAGAAGTTTGAGCTTATCATCTTATGTAATATGATATCAATTTTGGGAATTATCTTATTTGTAAACTTTATCTTTTATTATATGTTGACATTTAGCTTAAATGTTGACATTTAGCCGTTGATATGCAAAAGCTTTATCTTTTACCATTTCTTTTATTAGAGGACTATAGAAGTTTGAGCTTATCATCTCATGTAATATGATATCAATTTTGAGAATGATCTTATTTGTAAACTTTATCTTTTATTATATGTTGACATTTAGCTTAAATGTTGACATTTAGCCGTCGATGTGCAAAATCTTTATCTTTTACCATTTCTTTGATTAGATGATTATAGAAGTTTGATATTCTCATCTCATGTAATATGATATCAATTTTGGGAATGATCTTTTTTGTAAACTTTATCTTTTATTATATGTTGACATTTAGCTTAAATGTTGACATTTAGACGTTGATGTGCAAAATCTTTATCTTTTACCATTTCTTCGACGCCGACATCTCTGATGCCAGCGTCAGCATCTCCAATGTCAGCGTCAGCCGACATCTCTGATGTCAGCGTCAGCATCATCATCATGTCGAATGTCGGCGTTGACAATGTCAACGTTAGTGATAAAACGAAAAAAAAAACATCTTTAACGTTGGCGTCAGCAGCTTCAGCGTCAGCATCTCCTATGTTGACGTCCGCAACGTAAGTGTCAGCATCTCTGATGTCGGTATCAACAATGTCAACGTCAGTGATTCTAACACGGAAAAAAGCATCTTCGACGTCGTCGTCGGCTGACATCAGCGTCAGCGTCCCCGATGTCGGCGTTAGCCAACATGAGGGTCAGCATCTCCGATGTCGGCGTCAGCCAACATCAACGTCAACACTGATACGAAAAATGTTAGTGGTGTTCGCAATGTTGGTGGTGACAGTGTCAGTAGTGCCAATAATGTCAACAATGTCAGCATCAACGGTGTTAGGAATGTCGGTGTCAGCAACATCGAAGTTGACATTAATGCAAAAAGCATCTTAGGTCAATCAATGGTAGAGTGATGTGCTTATGTGCAAATAAGATATATTAATGCAATTTCAAAATACAAATGTGTGTGCATATTCTTTCCATAAGGTTGTTTAAGCTTGCATAACATAATATTATATTTGCATATCATAATATTATATTTGCATAACAACGGGTTATAGTTGCATATCTGATAGTGCTGACATGTAAGGGGGATGGACATTTTTGCAAAATTTTCAAATATATGGATACTCCTCTAATTTAGTCCATTTTAATGGATATTTCACTAAATGCCCCTTAATTATATGAACAAATTTAATTGGTGTTTTGTTTTTGCGTTGAATCACAAGTCAAGTATATAAAAATGAAAAAAATTCACCTATATAAAATGATCAGTTACGCTGATAAAATTTTTCTTATTTGGTATCCTTCCATCATTTTTAGTTTATTTTCTAGTTCTAAAGTAAGATGCATTTGGATTTCAATTATATAATACAATTATAAATATAAACACTTAAATATTATTGAATTATTATTTTTTAGAATGATTTAAAATAACATAAGTTTTAAATAAATATATATAGATTATAAATTATACCATCAATCAAACTTTATAATGTATTATAAACTTTATTTAATGATTTATAGCGTATTGTTTATTTAAATTATATGTTTTTTTAAATATATTCTAAAGGGAAAATTACAGAAAACCACCCTTTAAATAGGGATGTTTTCACTTAACCACCCATTAAATTCAAAATTACATAAAACCACCCTTTAAATGGTATTTGTTTACAACTCACCACCCATTCAACTATTTTCGTTACTTTATCATTAAATATATTATATTTTAATATTTTTAAACTCAAATTTGATTGTAAATATATTCAAATTTTGAATTTAAGGGCCCAATTATATTTTAGGGATCATTGTATTTATTTTTAAAAATAATAATCAATAAAGCCTAGAATTATTATCTTAATTTATGTTTTAAAATGTTTAAAACATTATGTAAATTACTCTTATTTAAAATATAAATAAATAAGAGTAATTTCCATAATATTTTAAAATTCTTAAAACATTTTCAACCATAAATTAAGATAATAATTCTAGGCTATATTTATTTTAATTTTTTTTAAAAAATAAAATAATCCCAAAAATATGATCAACCTCTTAAATTCAAAATTTGAATATATTTAGAACCAAATTTGAGTTTAAAAATATTAAAATATAATATATTTAATGATAAAGTTATGAAAATAGTTAAATGGGTGGTGAGTTGTAAACAAATACCATTTAAAGGGTGGTTTTATGTAATTTTGAATTTAAGGGGTGGTTAAGTGAAAACACCCATATTTAAAGGGTGGTTTTATGTAATTTTGTCTATTCTAAAATATGCGAACAAAATACGACTCAATTATTCATTATTATAAGGGTTTTATAATTAAAATATATTAGATTTCAAACACAGTGTAAAGGTTGTAGTTTAAACTTTGAGCCGTTGAAGTTGTTGTCACAAATAATTTAAATTCGGAGCTATTTTATATTTTTTTATGACGAGGAAATCGATCTTTGGTGGCAAATTCGGGTATGTATGTGATCAAGTCGGTAAAAATCACGCACCAGGTAAACCGATGTGCGCCAATCGGGTCGACCCACTAGTGGAGAATAAGACAAACTTTGGCCGATTTGTACTGCCAACCGGCTCGACCCACTAATGGAGACCGAGACAAACCTTGGATTAATTTTCACCCAAGGAAAGGAGCAGAGGCAGGAATCGAATCCGATACCTCCTTACTACCCCTTGCTCCATACCATTGGGCCACCCCGACTGGAGCAAGCTATTTTATATATTTTTTTATTAAGTAAGGATTCGATATCAAATATATCTAAATCTCTATGTCTGACAAGTCGACAGACAGTAAAACGTCAAAACATACAATAAAACACGAAAAATGTGCAATACAAACAAGTAGAAACGCACCCTACAGATGACAAATCTAGGCAGAAACTAAATCAAACACGTCGGGGACCTAGACTACGGATGAATTCAATCACCAGTCAAAAAATAACACCACTAACCAAGAGATACATCATAAATCCATGTGGATCCAGAAAGCTCCTTCCCGATCACAGAATCGTCTCGTACACACCACTCCAATCTATTTTATACTGTTTTTATACCAATCAAGCAAGCTCAAAACTGGTACATTAAAATAATACCGAGTATTTGTTAATTCCATGTAAGACAAATGACCTGACCAAATTAATCATTCCTAATTAAAGATGTACTCCGTTCCGTATTATAATATCTCCCTAATGAAGATATTCAAAACAATAATTATAGATCCGACTTAATTAACCAATATAGAATATGAACATAAAAGTAGGCTAGCCTACCACGTCGCCTGATGTCCTTCAAATTTTGGTCCAAATGACATATTATGTGTACATGCACTGACGTTATGTAACACACATGCTTACGTATGTTCTTATGAAAGCTTTGACTTTTCAAAAAAAATTTAAAAATTCGATAAGGCAAAAGAGGCTAAGAACAAGAGATCATTGGTGAACCTAAATGCGATAAAAAAAAAATTAAAGACTCGCCAATAATCTACATAGACAAAAAAAAAGTTAAATTACACATAACCATCCATAAAAACTTAAATGACGTACAGTAAACCACTCATAAATTAGTTATCTTTTCATTAGACTATCCCCCCATTAAACCTCTATTTATTTTGTTTAAAAATATTAAAATACCCTTAATTCAAGCTTAATTATTTGTATTTAATGCAATGATTTATTTTCATAAACTTCTCATTTGTTAAATTATCTGGTTTTACTTTTACCCTATTAGAAAAGGATAATTTATAATAAAATTATTCATATTCGGCTAATTTGTCAAATGATATGTATAAGCTTAACTTATTTTTTAAATGATATGATTTGTAATTTAAGATATGAGCTTATTTACCCTTCTTTTAAAACTTATACCTATTTTATTCAACATTTGAAGGAAAGAAGACTTTTTTTTAGAAGTTGGAAATACAATTTTCTTATAGAAAAACAAGAAATGTCATTTACAACTTAATCCAATACAGAAGAACACAACACCCCTTTTATACTAGATGAGAGGCGCGTCTAACTTACCAAAACAGAATTACAAATGTGCGAAATGACCAAACCGCCCCTCTGCTATCTAACCTTCTCTACATACCCCCCTCAAGGTTGGCTTGGGGATGAACAAGTCCAAGCTTGGTGCAGAGAATGTGATGTTGATGAGCTCCAAGAGGTTTGGTCATGATATCAGATGTCTGCAACTGAGAAGAAACATGAGAAGTAGCTAGAAATCCTTGTTGAATGAGTTCTCTGATGAAATGGCAATCGATTCGAACATGCTTAGTTCGCTCATGATCAACAGGATTGGAGGCTAAGCTTTGTGCAGCTTTGTTGTCACAAAATAAAGTCACAGGTAAGGACAAGGTGATGTGAAGATCAGACAACAGACCTTGGACCCAAATGAGTTCACTGGCAGTGTATGACAGCTTATGTATTCACTCTCTGTTGAGGATTAGCAGACTACCTTTTGTTTCTTAGACTTCCATGAGATGAGAGCACCACTAAGGAAGACACAATAACATGATAAGGACCTACCAGTATCAAGGCAATTGCCCCAATCTGCATCACTAAATGTTGTAAGTTGAAGATCTGAAACAGCAGGTTATGACAAAGCAAAGTTGAAACTGTCTTTCAAGTATCTCAGGAGATAAAGTGCATCATTCCAATGAGGGATTCGAGGGCACTGCATGAACTGACTTAATTGTTGAACTGTAAAGGAAATATCAGGTCGAGTGAAGGTCAAATAAAGGAGTATGCCAACCAACCTCCTATACAATTCAGGTTGTTCAATTGGACCACCCTCTAAAACAGACAATCTTGTGCCTTTCTACATTGGAAAAGATGTTGGTTTACACTCTAACATGTTGACATCCTGTAAGATATCCAGAACATACTTTCTTTGGTTTAATAACAGCCCTTGAGAAGACCTTGATATTTCCATGCCTAAGAAATACCGAGCAGTGCCAAGGTCTTTGATGGTGAAAGTAGAGTGTAAGGCTGCCTTTGTTGAAGTGATTTTTGTGCTATCATTACCCATTAAAAGCATATCATCCACATACACCAAAGCCACAGTGAATGAAGCACCAACTGATTTGATAAATAGAGAATAATCATGTAAGGACTGAGCAAAGCCAAGTTGTTCCAAGAACTTTGTGAGTTCTAAATTCCATTGTCTGCTTGCTTGTTTAAGGCCATATAGAGACCTGTGTAGTTTACAGACCTGACCTGGAGCAACCAATTTATAACCAAGAGGTGGTAACATATACACTTCTTCATCAAGAAATCCATGAAGAAATGCATTGTTAACATCCAATTGATGTAGATTCCAACCCTTAGCTGCAGCAAGAGCCAAAACAATTCTGATTGTTGATAACTTTGCGACTGGTGAGAAAGTTTGCTTGTAGTCTTTATCTTTAACTTGATTATAACTTTTAGCAACAAGTCTAGCCTTGAACCTGTCAACCTCTCCAGTTGGTTTGTACTTAATCTTGTAGATCCATCTAGCCCCTATTGCCTTTTTCCCTGGAGGCAAATTAGTGACAGACCATGTGTGATTTCTTTCCAAAGCATCAATTTCAGCTTGCATAGCTAGCTGCAATTTCTCATCATCCTTAGCTTGATTATAAGTTCTAGGCTCAAATATTACACAAACATTGATCAATGATTGCACATAAGAAGGTGATAGATGGGCTAGATGTTGAACTGAAAACACAGAGAATGACTAAGATTGGGAATCAGACCTAGTTGGCAGGTGTGAGCAAATATAATCTTGGAACTTTGCGGCCTGTGAATGGGTCTCTTGGGAGGCAATATATCTTGAGCAACAGGACTGGGAATAACTGGACTGGACTGAGGAGACTGAGTAGCATTGATGGGAGTGGTACTGTCTGTACTTGAAATTTCTCTTAGAGGAGATTGTGAGTCATCCACATCAGCAAAAGATTCAGAGAAATGCTCATTAGTAGCAACTGCTGGCATTGCTGGCAAATGCACATCATCATCAAAGAAAGCAGGAGTGACTAAAGGAACACTACTAGAAATTTGTGATTTAACATCGGTTAATAGCCGATGTCTTTAAAAAAAAACCGATGTCTATGTGGGTGATGTAAAAAGTCAAAAGTTTTTCACATCGGCTAATGACCGATGTCTATAAAACTTATAACATCTTTTTTAAATATAAAACCGATATTTGTAATACTTTATAACATCAGTTATATTATTTTTAACATTTTTTTGATAGACTTGGCTCTTGATAACCCTTGTTATTTTGTATTTTTAGGCCGATGAAGATGTGAATCATAACACAATTAAGCCAATGGACATCGATATTTTGAAATTAAACGATGTTTTAATATGAAATAGACATCACTTGTATAGAAATCCTACATAGGTATATTCATTTTCTCTCTATAATTTATAATATTATTTTTTCACTCAAAATTTGGCTATATGGAATATATACAAAACCGATGTTATTTGGATATATTGAAATCAGTTTTGGTTTTAAAACCGTTGTTTATATGTAGTAAAGACATCGTAAATTATTAATGAATCAGATGTGTTTTAGGTCGTAAAAATGACGTTTTTAGTTCATAAAAGTGATGTATTTGGCTTGTAAAACTGATGTTTTTTGTACGTAAAGCTGATGTGTATAGTTCGTAAAACTGATGTTTTTAGTACGTAAGACGATGTGTTTAGTTCGTACAAGCGACGTCTTTTGTTACAATAAATCGATGTCTTTTGCCCGTAAACCCGATGTGCTAGCTTATGAACCAAAGCAATTTGGTTCATAAACCCAATATCCTGTCTATATATATATACACATAGACGAAACCACAGCAGACCAACCAAAGAGAACCTGACCAACCGAAACATACACCATACCAACCGAAATATATTTACACATACACCAAACCGAAACATGTTTTCAGAACCTGTATATATACACATACACCAGACCAACCAAAGAGAACATGTTTTCATAAACAAAGGATCAAATGCCACACAATGCACTACATTTGGCTACTTAGTATTATCAACAAAATTGGCATGTTTGGGACACCAAGGTTAGAGGCTGCACATCCTAAAATAATTACAAAATCAACAAAATAGGATATTCAATCTTAGTGGCACCAATGTTAAAGGCTAGCTGGCCTGATCTAGTTAATATTTTTGTACGTGCTTCTAGCTAGGCAATTAGAAACCCAAAAAAAATAATGAATTCATGCAAAAAATAGGCAAACCTTCCAGAAGCTTGGTAGTTCCTTAACATAGGCGCATTAGATCAACCTACAACAAGCTCTCGATAAATTCAGCAAGTTCAACCCGAACTTCATCAATCTCCTGTTGGCTATAGGATTTACGACTCCTTGCAACAGCCCACTGTTATCACAAATAAAGCATGTTGTTACGTGTCTATAGAGTAGTGCATGCACCAAAATTGTAAGCAACAAAGATCCAATGTGCACTTATTCTATCAATAATTGGTACATCACGTAATATCCAATATTTATACCTTGGTGGAGAATGAAATATTGTCATCCTCTACGATCTCCTTCATAAAGCGCATCACGTAGTACCCACACTCATGTCCACCCGGCTGCATAGGTGCACCATTGAGGTGTGTGACCTTTGGCATTTTCCCATCACCATTACTAGTCTCTTCATTGAATTGTTTAACAACACTACATATATATATATATATATATATATATATGTATATATCACATGCTGAAATTAAGTTTCATATGGATATAAACGCTATCACTAATTTGTTAAACCATGAAAATCATATAAGCATGAATTCATTACCTCTGCACTGCCTTCTCCCAGCCCTTGTACACAGATGGTCTTGGCATGGAGTCAATTATGAAGATTTCTGACTCCCATATAACAATTAAGATCCAATGTTTCCTAAATATTTCAAAGAAAATGCATGCATACAATCAATAGAAAGCCAAATGGACTTTTGACAATTTTCCAACAGAAAGTTTGTGGGGGATCATGTATATGTTGTCATGAGGGATCAAAAGTGTATATAGTTATAAAAAAGGATCACAACGCACCCGGGGTTATGAGGGATCATGAATATGCGATCGTTCTTTCCTTGTTTTAGTCGTGTCACCAAGTAAGGAACAAAACTCGCTCTTGTGTATCTGGCTGTAGCCCCGGAGTCAACAAAAGCATACAAGTCAGTCTCATTTTTTTGCAGCAACACATTCATAGAGATACCTGTTCATTTAAGGCAAACTTTCTTCAATTAGAGTGATCAAGTATGGAACTAAAATAGTAAATATATTAGAATAGAAAAACTTTACTTACGCCATGTAAGCATCCAACACTCCAGCTCCAATCCAACTCAGATGTAACAGATCAAGCACATTCTCTCGTAACACAATAAGTCGTTTAGGTACACCAAAAACATCCTCTTCCAGCTCAGTAGTTATAGACATACCAGTTTTAGCCATGGTGTCCTTAGCATGTTTGTATAAGAGCTGGCATGACTTGGGGACATGTAGAGGTAACTCACTCTTACCAAATAATTTTTGCGCTTGCTTTGGCTTTTTCTTTGGTTTAGCTGAATTTTTTCTAATGACCCATTTTTCAGGCCAAGGCACATGACTACCAATGGCATCGTTAACCAACAAAATCTTGGCATTCGGTATAGGGAAAGGAAGTGATTGGTCACCTTGAACATCTCCATCAATTGAGACTCGTACACACCCTTCTGGCCATGGGAGTCCATGGATACTATCTGTAATCCCTTCACCTTCTATGACAGTGCCAAAGGCAACAATGTTGGTGATGGTTTCCAATGCGAACTCACAAATGCCATTACCCTAAAATGAAACGAATTCATCATTCAAAATGGGTGGAGAACCAAATGTATATACAGATACCAAGTGAACCGATCTATATCTCTAATTACCTAACCAGTGGGTGGAGAACCAAACAAAAGATCATCCTCTGCATCAGCATTCACATCAAGACCAGATTCGGCATGGTGTAGGGCATCATAGGTGCTGAAATTGTCGGATATATGGGTAATGGGCTCTCTTGCATCTGCTAGTGGAGTTCCACCTTGGCTAGATGTCAAACGAGAAGAAAAGTCAGCAATCGCTTTATTGATTAACTCCTGCGTCTTTCCTTGGCTTTCAGCAAGCAATTTCTTTGTCTCGATCAACTCCCGATCCCGCTCTTTGTCACGAGCCAATAGTTTAGCCTTAGTGATTGAAACTCTTCTTTGTTTTGGTAGGCCAAAGAAATTCTTTGGAGTTATGACGCCTGCCACACCCCTCACCCTACCCGAGTGCTCTTGAGTTCCCAATGCTTGGGTCAATATATCATTACCAGTTGCGAGGTCAATCTCCAGTTCACCGCGCTCTTGCTTCTCCAACAATTCATCCTAGTATAAGTTTCAAATTTCAGTCATATGTGTAAAAGTAACGTTTTCTTGGAAGATCTGACTTCTACGATGCCATATTACTCAAGAACAAAGCACAAAATAGAGCTGAAACTTATGCACAACACAACTTCTACGATGTCATATTTCAGTCATATGAATGAAGTATAAGCTTTCGTATAATTGTTTCAAAGTATGCAAGTGATAACTTACAATCTTTTCGATTACTGGTTTCAGGATCTCATCCACGACCCCATCTTTGGGTGTATGGGCTTTCTTCCAGACAAGAACACGGTCAATCTCATCGTCAGGGCCTAAGTGCTCCTCCTCTCTCTAACCATAAAAAAAACTATATAAGATATGTAACACCAATAATGTAGAGGAATTAAGGGATAAGAGCAACTTCATTACCATTTTCTCTTCGACACCTATGTAACCAAATCTTGCAGTTCTGTGATGATACTTTCTCTTCGTAACTCTTTCCTTACTAAGCTTATGTGTCTCCTACAGTGAAAATGTCATGGAAGTGAGATTATATTCAATATGTCAAGTAGTATATATATTCCCCTATAGGGGTAACCTGTTGAATTAAAAACAAGAAACATACCAGCCACTCTTCAGTACACCTTGATTTGACAAATTCCCTCCAATTCTGTTTACCTACGAATGCGTACTTCTTTGGTGGATTTCTCAGCTTCTTCTTCTGTCCACAGTATGGAAGCACCTCGTTTATCGTCAAATTTGTTTTAAATTGCCGTCATTTAGCCCCAGCAGAAGACAAGACCAATCTGCGGCTTTCAGGGGCCACTTTGAATGTATCCTAATTAAATGAGAGGCACACAAATAATGTTCATGGATATTTTATAATGGGAATGGGTGATGGGAAGTGGTAATGAGGGAAAACGGGCATAAACAATACATGAAAGTACGTCTTTTATTATCTTTTATGTATATGTTTAAGGAACACATGGTTTTTGGTATACAATTTGTTCAACTTTTATTCAAATAATTCAAAGTCAAGATGTTGTTTTTGCAAACACACACACACATACAAAAAGGTCAAAATGTTTATAAAGCCTAGAATTTTAAGTGCAAGTAATGTAATAACCAGAGAAAATATCATTCGACACAACATATAACCCACATTTTATGGAGATTAAACACTACTAATAATTAAATGAGGCACACAAATTACCTGAATGTCTTTCCAAAGCTTCTCTTTTAGCTCCTTGTCAACCTTGGGACAGCTGGCAATTGTGATTGGCACCATTTGCCGAGCAAGCATTCCAATGTATGATTGAAGGGTTGCCCGAGTTTTTCCACATGGGTTGCCTGATCGGTCGTACTCAACTTTGATTTTCTTATTTTTTGCCTTCCTCACAAGTACCTTGTACATCTGTGCAGAACCTCGTACCCCCCTTGGCTTACCCTTTTCAGTAGTTGCACTAGCTGAGGCAGGGTGATTGTCTCCATCAGTAGCAGCAACCGCCTCCTCAGCAGGTGAAACCACCTCCTCAACAACTTCAACAGAATCCTCAGTAGGTTTTTTTGACGCTTTCTTACTCTTGGCCTTCTCATTTGGTTCACTTGCAACCTTACCCTTACCCTTAGACTTCTTGGAGACCATTGTTTAGTCAACTGCAAAGAAATAAAAACAGTAGAAGATAGCATAATGAGAACAGATAACAACATGCATATAGGAACAGATAAGCAAACATGTAAAAAGGCCTATAGGAACTGATAGCATGTAATTAAACATCAAATAAGCAAGCATCAATCAAGGAAAAAGGCATATCATCGTTACTTGTTTCTAATCTTCCGTTGGACCAACATTTTGCTCGATCCAAGTTCCCTCGATATTATCTCTTCTATACGTCACATCCCCCTCGTTATCTTCTTCATCACAAGGCAAAGGTATCTCCATAGAAAATGGTTGATGATCCATAAAACTATCTCTTATCTCATCTTCATATAAGGAATCACGATAGTCTTTGTTGGGGGTCCTAAGCACAACCGACCAATCTGGATCCAGGGGATCTTCCACATATCCAACTGTATTTTTTCTCAGCTATTCACATAAGGGCTGTTATGAGTCAATGAAAAAAGATACTAGATTACTTATTCTAATAGCAGTAAAGCATTATTTAGAAACAAACCTAAACTCTTTATCACTTACTAAGTTATTGATAATTTGATGGGATACAAACACCCTTATAATATCCATTGCATGCACAAATAACCCACATAATACCATATATAGGGAGCACACATAGCAATGAAGAGCTTAGTGAGGAAATGGTTTTCCAACAGAAAGTTTGGTAACATTATAAAGGTGCATTCCCCTACCAACAAACATACAAAAGAAATGGGTAAGCCTCGATACAAACCTGAAGATATCAAATTATATCAAAATTTGTCACTCTTGAACCCTCCTCTTCTTGTTTCAGTATTAATTGGTAAATCTTTTCCTGCAAAGGAGAGAGAAGGAGAGGAAAAGGTAAGCATACCATTTTTAACGACAACTCAAATAACTCCTATGCTTGACCCACATCAAGAAGGAATTATACCTCTTCCGTAAGATGATCCGGATGAGGATATATGGTCACCAATATAGAACGAGAAATGTCCTACCAAAAATCCTTGTTTATATGGAAAGACGGCAAGACACCTTGTTTGATATTTCAAAGGTGAAACGATTCTCTTGAACTCAGCCTGCAAATAAATAATATAGGATTAGAAGTAGAAAATGAGGTAAACAAAAGCAAAGTAGATACACTTCAACATCGTTACAGCAACTGAAACCGGCAAGAGAGCCGGTACATGGCTGTATTAAATGGTTTGTGACTTCATTTAGGAACAACGCGGATCGTCTCCTTCAATTTATATATCACTCCCTGCTTCAAAATTTTGATTGGACCACGTGTATTCATTTTTCATTCCTTTTTTTAAACAAAAAAATCATTGATATTTTATTACTCCGTAATTGTTTTCAAATTTCAATATTGCAATCCCATTCCCCCACACGGCACACCTACTTCAGAACCCCTTCCACAAATCACAATTCTCTTCTCTTTCACCTTAACCTTTGACTCAGAATCGTCCTCGCCCAACTTCAACAAAAAAAAATCAGCATCTTCCTTGCTGCAGTAAGGGTATAATCGCCTCCATCATTAAGCTCTCACATAAATAGCAATTGGTCGAACTGTGGACAATATGTGCTTGATTTCATTTTTTTTTTTCAGATTAAATAAGCTACAAATTATGCGATCGTTGAAGATCTCCAACTAAAGGTTTCAAAGAGCTAAGTTAGATTTTACGTTATTGGAGATCATTCAAGCTTGCTGAATTGGGTAGTTGACTTGAATTTGTAAACCAACAGGTACTCTTTATTTGGTTCTATGTTGATGGTCAGTATGCCATCTTAAGAATTGAGGAGTGCAAGTGGAAATAAGATCAGTTCACAAGGGGGAGGGTGGGAGGAAGAAAGTTATAGGGTCATTGTGAGTGCACTCTCTCTCAATATTCCAGTGAATGAATTATATAATTGGATGGATTTGGTTTGGTATGAACCCCTTTCATATTTATTAATTCTCTCTTAGGTTTTAATTTGTTAAATTAAAAATAGGATAATAATGAGAAGCTAGCGCATCTACCATTCAACACTACACTCAAATCAGTGATATCAGTGGTCATATAAGCTTTTTACCATGATTGGTGGTGGTGGTGGTCACCATCTTTACTTTAGTCCTGATTTAGATTAGATTCAATAATAGTACATTAGTACATTATATGAGTTGTACTGCGATATGAAGAGACCAAAAGAGCCACGTAGAATATAAAGATAGTATTTATTAAATTGGGTTTAAGATGGATCCTCACTAAGATTGTTTGTCAGGTTAATTATTAGCTAACACCATATGCACCCGTACACACGACCCTTGATTACGAGTACTAACTGACTTCAAGAAGTTGGTATCGATGATGATCAACATCTGTCTAAATCCCAGCCTAAGTGAGGGGATGATCAATCATATTGATGGGTAAGGAAGAGGACCAAATCGGGGATTGAAATCAAACAGCTTAATTTGGTACATGAGCATGTGATTAGGCCTCCAAAATCATTATCATGTAGACCCAGATACATGATGAGATTAGGTGCAACCACAAGGGTCATTGTCATTGAGCTGTACGTTCACCCACCAATTCAATTCCTCCTGATTTCATTATTTATCCAGACACATGCTTTTTTTTTAGGATTCTTGCTGGAGAACATAAACATAAGATTTATGAGAGTTACAAGATTTCTTCTGTTGAATGAAAGCCAGGGAACATCAATGGATCTTGTTGTTTCCTGTTTATTTGGAATTTTATTTTATGAGACAACTTTCACCTTATGGCAGAATTGCATGGAATTGATGGGGTTCCACATCTAATCTTTGTTCACTCAAGCTACAACATTGAGGTGATTTCCCCACCAAAAAAAAAAAAAGAACAGCCCCAAATTAGTTTCATAACCTAAATTAGAGAGTACTTCAAACCCTAAAGAAACGCTAAATCAAAACTAGATATCAATTTTAGCTATCTATACTTAATCAAACCAGTTCATATAAACCCTAAATCAAAAATATTGAAAATTGAAGGCGGAAAGTTAGGGTTTCGACTGTTGAAGTTGGGATTTCAAAAGCATACCTGAATGTTGACAGCCCGGCTTGATTTCGACGGTGAGAGAGACGACCACTAATAGAGGCAAATCTCGGTTCGACAGAAACCACAGGCCATGCCCTGGAGACACGACAAAGAAAGTGAAAGATGATTTTCGTGGTTACGGAAAGAGTTGAGAGATGGGAACTTACGAGAACGAAGAAGGGATTTCGCCGGAGAGTCTACAACCCCACCGAAGCCACCTTCGAGCTCCAAGGCCGGCGAGATTGGCGGATTGGAGGAGGAAGGCGTTGGGGGTGAACAGGAAGGAGCATGTGCGATTTGGAGGAGGGAGCTGGGAGTCGGGGGGGGCTAAGTCCAAATGTGGAATTGGGTTTTAATTTTTCCAAGTATAAGCCTTCTATCTATTCTTTTGTTTTGTAAATAATTCCTTTTTTTTTTCCAAGTGTTAGAAATATTGGGTTGTGTTTTAATATTTGTAAGAAACAAACTCAAACTTCAAAAAAATTATAAGTGTTAAATTCGCCCGCGTGTATTTGAGATGAGCGGGATTTTACGTACTCCGGATTTCAATCCCGCGCATTTAACTTTTTCCTAAAAATTTTTTTTAACATCGGTCAATAAAATCAGTGTGATGTCTATTATGTTTTCAACATCGTTATTTTTTTAGCCGATGTTAAAAATTTATTTAACATCACCTGCTTTTCTGGACGATGTTAATTGTCCGATGTTAAATAACAGAATTCTAGTAGTGGAAGGTTATGAATAGTGGGAGGAGTTGTTTCTGTCTGTGGTGAACTCTTGTAAGGGAACTGCAACTCATGAAACTTCACATGTCTGCTGGTGATGAAAACTTTCTTATCCGTGTCAAACACCTCAAAGACTTTCTGATCAGCAGGGTACCCTAGAAAGATACACCTCCTTGCCTTAACCCCCAGTTTATCCTTAGCATCATTCGGTTGATATGCATAGGATAAACAACCTATGACATGCAAATTCTTAAATGAAGGAGGTTTACCATTCAAAACCTCAAAGGGAGACTTCCAATTTAGGAATGCATAAGGCATTTTGTTTATCAAATATGTTTCACTTAAAACACATTCACCCCAAAACTTAGTGGGAAGGCCTGCATAATGCCTTATAGCCCGTGTTGTTTCAATCAAATGACGATGTTTTCTTTCCACCCTACCATTATGCTCGGGAACACCTGGGGCAGACCTTTGATGAACAATTCCATGTTGTTCAAACAAATTAGTGAAAGATTTTTGAGTAAATTATGTCCTTATGCATTTGACAGTAGTGTGAAACTGAATTTTCACCAAGGCAATGAAAGCTGCAATCATTCTAAACACTTGTGTCTTATCCTGAATCAAATACACCCAAGTAGCCCTGGAATGATCATCAAGAATGGTGAGAAAATACTTATCTCCACACAAAGAAGGCTCTCTATAGGGGCCTCATACATCCATATGCGCCAATTTGAAAGGAAACTCAGCAATTGAATTACTCGGAGAAAATGACAACTTGTGATGTTTAGTCATATCACATGAGTCACAAGAGAAGCTACTAAGGTCACAACCTTTACACAAATCCAACTGTCTCATTTTAGACACTGACAGATGGCCAAGTCTGGCATGTATCAACTCCAAACTGGCCACTTTATTACACATACTCCTAGAAGAGTTATTTAAAGACAAATCAAAGCAACTATCAAACTGAAATCCTCTTGACTGAACTCCAACATCATTGTCTGCAACTTTCAGGTAGTAAAGACATCCATCTTCTGTTCCTTTAGCAATGAAGCATCTAGTGGTAAGGTCCTGCAATGTGCATGCAACTGCATTAAAACTAAATTTCAATCTATGTGCCTTCAACATCTTTGACATACAGATTGTGTTGAAACTGAGGGACATATAGCACATGTGTCAACCTCAAATCTGTAGACACAACCACAATACCAGCTTCCTTTACCAAGAAAGAAGTACCATAAGGTAAGCCAAGAGATATCATCTTATCCAAAGGATGAACCTCACAAAAAATGATTTTATCAAAAGCAATATGGTCTGTAGCCCCAGAGTCTACAATCCATGACAAAACATTTGATTTGTTATTACCAACCAAAAAAGAAAAACACATTATACCTGCAATGTTGACAAAGGCATGATTGACTGAGGAATCTCCCTCATCCGTAGGAGCTTTGCCTTTCATCATTCTTACAATCTCATGAAAAATAGCATTCACCATGCTAGGATCTGGCTTAACAGCATCTAACTCCAGAGGATTGCCAAACCTTGCCTCCAATTGCTGCCCTTCAGCATTAGCAGCAAACTTACCAGAACCACTAGAGCTTCCCTTCTGAAACTCACTGTCTCTCGGACCTTTGAACCACTTAGGGTATCCCACCAGCTTAAAGCAAAAGTCCTTAGTGCGCCCTTTCTCTTTGCAATAGTCACACTGACGATCATACTTTGCCTTCTTGAAATCACGTTTCACCTGCTCAGTGAATTTCCCTTGATTAGATCTGTTTCCTACAGCAAACACATTACCCTCAGACTGCTCATTCATGTTTACAGACATCACATTCATTTCAGATTGCAATCTTGTAATACCTTTTTTCCTTTCAATCTGAACAGCCATTTGGAACACTTTGTTAAGTCCAGGCATAGGATCCATGGACAAAACATTGTTCCTAAGGTGCTCATAAGCATCATTAAGTCCCATTAGGAACTACATCACCTTAGCTTTAGTTTCCCTCTCTAAGATCCTTTTCAGAATCACACAACTGCAGTGACTGATTCCTTCACAACTGCATTCAGGAAGTGGATCCAAAAGCTGCAATTCATCCCATATCCTTTTAAGTTTTCCATAGTACACAGACACCGACATGTTTTCTTGCCTCAAATTACCGATAGCTCTCCTTAATTGGTAAATGAGAGGATCATTGGATTCGTAAAACCTCTCACGAATCTCATCCCACAACTCTTTTGACGACTGTACATACATGAAATGCTCCCCAATTTCACTCGTCATTGAGTTTATCAGCCAGCACATAACCATATAGTCGGCTCTATTCCATCTTTCAAATTCATCACTATCCTCATTATGTTTCACACAAGCGCTTATAATGAATCTTAATTTCGCCTTTGCACCGAGTGCCATTCTCATTCCCCTACTCCAACTAGTAAAATTAGTTCCATTGAACAAATTAGACACCAGTTGCATACCTGGATGGTCTAAGTTGGAGAGGTAATACATATTGATGTGCGCATTGTTCATTCCTTGAGCGAATTCCCCAAACTGAATTGGATTTGGCACAAATCCAACTCTAGGATTAACTCCTCTTCCAGCTCCAGGTGTTGGCGGCGTGATGAAGATTCCTCTTCCCGCTCCCATTCCAGCTCTTGCGCTTCCATGTCCAGATCCAGAACCTTGATTCTGCGGAACTCCATTGCCTCTTCCAGCCATTTCGGACAATCAATTTCAGAGAATCACAAACCAAAACAAAAAAACGAAACACTGAGATGCCAGATCTCAGAAAATAAATGATCTACAGATCTAGATCTCAAAGAGATCTCCAAGTTCTGATACCATTTTAGAAGTTGGAAATGCAATTTTCTTATAGAAAAACAAGAAATGTCAGTTACAGCTTAATCCAATAAAGAAGAAAACAGCACCCCTTTTATACTAGATGAGAGGCGCGTCTAACTAACCAAAACAGAATTACAAATGTGCAAAATGACCAAACTGCCCCTCTGCTATCAAACCTTCTCTACACTTTTAGAAGCTATTGCAAGTCTCGACTCTTCACATTACAAATCCAATATATATATATATATATATATATATATATATATATATTGGTTGGAGTAGTTATGGTGGGTTTGAATTCCATTCCATTTTAATTATAATTCAATTATTTACCTCGTTTTATGTGAGCAGTTGGTTGTATAACTAAAAATCTCATAATAACTGAGGTAAAATAGTAATTTAATCAAATAATCACATAAATCGGGATAAAATTATTACATTATACATAACTAATAAATAATGGAATCCAAACACACCCTTAATTTACCTTAAATTTTTTGTTTACCAAAGACGACCTTGTCTATTTTGCATTATAAACATAATACAATTGAAATCCAAATAGTTATATGCATGCAACATCTTTCCTTTACAAAGTACAAACAAATAAGCTTGAATTAGGAGTATTTTAGTCGTTTTAAACAAAACAAATAGAAGTTTAGTGTGTGGGTGGTCTTATGACAATAATCTCAAATGACATCCGAGTTCTGTAGTTGTACAAAGCAACCAATTGTAAGCATCATAACCCAATAACTGCCCATTTATGGTATGCTAGTGACATATTTATAAACAAAACTTTCTATCGAGTTTTCAGACCATGATGAGTGTCTAAGTACATCCTCAAACAACTCAGACCCCACAAACTTTGAGTTTCAACCTCATTTCAACCCTATTTTCCCCCAAGTTCCAAAATTCCAAACCCTGATTACTCTCTCGTCCTACCTAAATGTTTTACCATGTCAGTCGTATGCACATGCCTGTCATCCACCAGTTCCCCAATTCCAAATTCGAAATAATACCCCTAATTTACTTTTCCATTCTAACATATTCCGACCTTCAATTTCATCCTCAAGTTTTCATCAATGATGATTGCCCAAATACATCCCTAAACCGCTCAAACCCCACAAACTTAGGGTTTCTACTTCTTTTCAATCTGTTTCTCCCCAAGGTCCCCAATTCCAAATCCCAAAAATTCCACACTCCAAACAACGTTTTCGGGTTCAAGAGAGGGTAAGAGCTTACTTGATTTCGCTAAGGGTGGGGGGGTTCTTCTTCTTCTTCTTCGAAACTTGCTCCTGCCCTTTTCGAATCGGTTTCAATGGATTCTTTCTCAATATCCTTTTTGAATCGTCTTCTCTCTATCAACGGTTGTACGCCTTCGCACTCCCTTCTTCAATGGGTTCTTCTTTCAACTGAAAGACTCTTTCTCCTCCTTTGAACTTTCAACTGAAATGAAAAAAGGTGGATTTGGATTTTGCATTTGATTTGATGGCCCCATTAATAACTCTAATGATGACGGTTAACCCTCTTTAAGCAGTCCATGAAACCAGTTTTTTTTTCTTTTTGCAATTTTTTTGGGCCCATTACATCCTCAAGTTTCCATCAATAGTGATTGCCCAAGTACGTCCCCATTTCATCCCTAAACCGCTCAAACCCAACAAACTTAGGGTTTCTACATCTTTTCAACTCATTTCTCCCCTGCCAATTCCAAATTCCAAAAATTCTACACTCCAAACAACGTTTTCGGGTTCAAGAAAAAGTGAGAGCTTACTTGATTTCGCCAAGGGTGGGCAGTGTTCTAAAATTCGGTCTTGGCGGCCGCCAAGATGGTTAGCAGTGACCTCTCACTACGCAATAGGCCTTGGCGGGGTGTTCTTGGCGAAAGCAGGCCTTGGCGGTCATGGCAGGGGAGCTTGGCGGGTGCGAAACGGGCCTTGACGGGACGTAATGGTCAGGACGGCCAGGACGGATTAAAAAAAAAATCAGGCCTTTTCTTTGGCGAATCCGTTCTTGCAATTTGGGAATCCTTCAATTTGTTTGTTGATTGCCCCTTCGGCTTCTTCAGTCTCTGCCCTAATGAGTGGCGTCTCTGCTCGACTGCTTTGGTGGTGGTGCTCGACTGGGGTGCTAAACTGCTCTCACTGAGTCGCTTTCTCGCATCACGGTCTCTCTCTCTCTCTCTCTCTCTCTCTCTCTCTCTCTCTCTCTCTCTCTCTCTCTCTCTCTCTCTCTCTCTCTCTCTCTCTCTCTCTCTCTCTCTCTCTCTCTCTCTCTCTCTCTCTCCAGCTGTGCATAAGCATCGTTGCTTGCAAAACTGTAGAATCAATGGTAGATGAACAATTGCGAATTTGTGAATTATGATCGGTGATTAGTTGATTACGAACTGCAGGGGTGCTGCTATGTTTGTGAGTTTTGAACGAAGAAGTTGTTCGATAACTTACTTAGTTGATTGGAGTATATACTTTATAGTTGACTATTGATTGGATAACTCGGTAACTAAGATGCTTTGTTTAATTGTTTGATACTTTCTTATTGATTGAAGTATATTTGACTATTTATATAGTACTATAATGTATAAACAATCACGTTTCACGTTTATAGACAAGTAAAGTGATTAATGGTGTTGTTAAATAATGTTAAAATGGTCATGACTTAATCACTTAACCTTTATTTGTATTATATTTTGTTAATGTAGTGATGGTGAACACTTTAGAAATGATTAAGTATTACATCATATGTATTATAGTCTTAGTACATGGGGTAAATATAAGGAAATATTAAGAAAACGTTTTGTCCGCCAAGAATCCACCAATAAGGCCGCCGATCTGTCTTGGCGCTTGGAGGTACCTCACTGTCGAGCATCCACCGAGTGTCTTTTAGAACATTGAGGGTGGGGGTTTCTTCTTCTTTGAAATTAGCCGAGGGTGGGGGTTTTTCTTCTTCTTTTAAACTCGCTCATGCCCTTTTCGAATCGGCTTCAATGGCTTCTCTCTCCTTTTTGAATTGTCTTCTCTCTCTCAATGGGTGTACGCCTTCCCTCTCTCTTCTCCAATGGGTTCTCCTTTGAACTGAAAGGCTCTCTTTCCTCCTTTGAACTTCTAACTGAAATGAAAGAAAGGTGGGTCTGGCTTTTGCATTTGATTTTATGGTTCCATTTAGAGCTGGCAATTCGGGTCATCTGGTCGGGTTCGGGTCGGTCACATTCGGGTCAATTCACTAATGAGTCGGGTCAACTCGGTCAAAATTTCTTTGTCGGGTTTGGTCGGATTTGGTCAAAATGAAATTCAGATTGGTCGGATCTCAGTCAGAATCGGGTTGGACCCATTCGGTTTTTCGGTCAGAGTCGGGTCGGTCTCATTCGGGTTTCGGGTCGGTATTCGAGTACGTCTCATTCATGTTTCAAGTAGAAGCGGGTCTACGTTTGTTTCAAGCTGTTAATTGTTTGGATTGAATTTGTTGAATCATGTTTATTCGGGACTTTCGGGTAATCAATTTTATTAAATTGAACATATAATTCATGTTATTTGTGTATTTCAAAAAGTATTTTTTGTAAAATTAAATATGATTTAATATAAAATTTACTCATTGGCTATATAGCTCCAATGTTGTTAAAATCTTGATTTGATCCTATGATTCCAACGATCCTACAATCTAAAAATGAAAAAATAATCCCGATCCTTTTTTGCGATTCTAACGATCCTAAAAAATGTCTATTATAAGAAATTTCTAATATTTAAACTTTAAATCTAAGAAATTTATAATATATTTAGTTAATCGATCTATATTATATTTAGTTTATTTTTAAAATAGATATATATTCGGGTCGGGTTGGGAGTCGGGTCGGGTTTGATTTGAGTCGCGCGGATCTTGGTTGAGTCGGGTTTGTATGTATTCAGGTCACTTCGGGTTTTAGGTCAACATCGGTCGGGCTCGGTTTCAGGTTCGGGTTATGCATAACGCTAAATTTTCGGGTTCGATCGGGTTTCGGTTAGTTGACTCGGTCGGATTTCTCGGGTCGGGTCAGATCTTGCCAGCTCTACCCAGCCGTAATGATGACGGTTAACCCTCTTTAAGTAGTTAGAGGAACCGGGCTTTTTTTTTTTGCAAGTTTTTTGACCCATTTGCTATATCTTTAAATTTTTAAGCAAAATTGCAGAAAACCACCCCTTAAATAGGTGACTTTGAAAAAAAATCACCCTTTAAAATTGAAATTGCATAAAATCATCCATGAAACTTATTTTGTTAGCAAAGCACCACCCATCCTCCTATTCCGTTATGTTTTCTGTTAAATGTATGAAATTACAATTTTATCCATTGCTTTTTGATAGAACAATATAATTAGTAAGGACATTTTTGGAATTTTGGTGCACCTCCATGGCTCCATGTGTCTTTTCTTCTACCTCTGTCAACACTAATGTAGGACTGCAAAGTAAAACCCACCAACCAGCGTCAATTGAATCCGACCTCACCATCATCAAAACTTCTTCATCATCGCCAAAGGGAGAATCCCCACTCTAACCTCTTGATCGAGTTATTTGACATTGGGCTTGGCCAAAACCCACTTGAATCCATTGAACCACGAGTGCATTGCCACGATATATACATCAATGAACATAATAGGGACACCGTTCAACACCCCACCTCCAAGCTTTCCATCTACAAATCAAGAAACGATGCTTTGATGAAGAATCCGTTAGATCTCAAGCTCTCACACAGTCACACGGTGTTGTTAGAAAAATGTTGGGCACTCAAAATTAGGGCTTTAAGGAGAGTGACGCATGGCTAATTCAAGGGATTTCATCCTCGATTAAGTGTGATTTGGGGACTGTATGTTCAATCTAGGGTTTGATTTTACAGATTCCATGTTCGATTTTGGGTACCATTGATGAGCATCAACAACCAGTGACAGACAAGTATTTCCATCGGCGACAAGGAGCATGGAGACCGCAAAATAAATCGGGGTAGAAGACGCCGATCTTTTGGGTTGACTGGCTTCCAGAGAGATTGACAATTTGACCCCATTAAAATACTACTGTACATGATAGATCTTAGAGGGAAGAAACTAAACTAATTGAGATGGCCTTCAGATAGAATTTTTTTTTTTTTTGAAACGGAAAGAATTTGGCCATAGAGCTAAGTTCTATCAGCCAAGGGCATCCTTGCGGATGAGACTACGCAACAGAGAATCATCAGGAGTGATAGATCCGTTTGAAGCAAAGACAATACGTGACAAGCGGTCAGCCACCAGATTTGTCTCACGGAAGACATGACGAATCTCAACAGAACCAAAGAAGCCCAGCGAGACTAGACTGTCCGAGACAATCATTTCAAAGTCTCCAGTAGGCTTCCCCATGCCTTTTAGACTTTTGATAATCATTAAGTTATCTCCTTCAATGATTAGGTTCATGATTTTCAGTTCTTTTGCGGCTTGCAGGCCCTTCCAAAGGCCCATGCTTTCACATCCACAAACCGAGGTGATTGATGAGGTTCCTAAGCCACTGAAAATAAGAGAACCAACGGAATCCCGAAGGATGAAGCCATACGTTCCCCTACCATCAAGGGAGAGAGAACCATCAAAATTCAGTTTATAAGTTCCATTTGGAGGGGGTTCCCATTTGGTTCTTTTTCTTTTCGATTTCAATCTGGGTTGGTCGACTTTTTTGGACAAGTTTTTATCATTTGTGCAGTAATCCGGTGGACCCGAATACACTGTTTTCCAGATAAATATTTGTTCTTTTACAAATGATAAGATACACCTTATGTCTGGGTTTATATTTTCAAAGATCGTTTTGTTTCTGAAATACCAAATTCCCCACCAAACAAAGGCTAGATCCTCAAAACATTTTTCCCCAATTGTATTTTTGATATCCCAGATTGTGTCGTTGAGGTGTTCCGCTTTGTTGAAACAACCCAGGATTTTCCTAAAGGCACCTGGGTTATTTGCAATAAGGGTTTCCTTAGAAACAGGACAGTCCCATAGTAGATGGTTAAGGTCTTCATAGCAGGAGTCATAGTGTGGGAAATTCGTTGGTATACCAAGACGGCGAGATGCCAGTTTAACCGTAGTGGGTATTTCGTTCTTAAGGATTTTCCAAAGGAAGGATTTTATTTTAGGAGGAATCTTTAGCCCCCAACCCCAGTTTATATCCGAAATTTCATGGTTTTTGTGTCTATGTATCATGTCAATTGCAGACTTAGTGCTTAACCAGCCATTTTTGCTCCATTTCCAATATAGTCTATCAACATGGATGTGTTGTGGTATTGGGGTTTCTTTGATTGCTTCTATTATGTCATTTGGAATGACGTTCTGTAGATTTTCATGTAATTTATCTTGGTCCCATGTTTTATTCTGTTTTAGGAAGTAATTTATGTTGATTGTTTTGTCAATTTGTTGTGTTCCCGAGATTAGTGAATTTAGCGGCGAAGAGCCTAGCCTCATGTCCCGCCAGAGATTAATGGATGAGCCATCCCCAATAGACCATTTTAGACCTTGCTTGAATAAAGGTAATAATTTTATTAAATGCATCCATTGCCAGGAAGAGGACCCATGCTTATGATAATTCATAATGTTTTGATCTTTGAGATATTTTTCTTTGATTAATGTAACCCAGGGGCTAGATGGTTCTGCTAATAGTTTCCATAGTCATTTCATCTGAAGGGCTTTATTCATGTCCTCAGAGCTGCGAAGGCCAAGTCCTCCATTTTCCTTGGTTTTACAAACCTCGAACCAGCTGATGAGGGGTTTGTGATTAGGGCCCTTGTTCTAAAGGAAGTTTCAGTTGATTTTATCAAGTTCTGTGTGAACAGATTTGGGTAGCATAAAGCATTGCATTATATGTAAAGGTTCAGCTGCTAGAGTCGTTTTGATCAAGGTGCAACGACCCGCTTGTGAGAGGCAATTCGCCTTCCATCTGTGTAGTTGTGACTTAGTGCTTGTTAATAAGTCTTTAAATTCATCCTTCGTCACTCGTCCTTCAATGATCGGATATCCCAAATAGGTCCCCAATTTGGGGGGGTGTGTTATTTCAAGCTCATTTCGAATAAGATTTTTTTGTGTGGTTGAAACATTTCCGGATGTTTGGAATTGAGATTTGTGCCTGTTCACTTGTTGTCCTGACAAAGATGAGTATTCTTGAAGTACTTTGTTAATTTGGTCACAACCGGTTTTGGTTGCTAATGCAAAGATGACAATATCGTCGGCAAAGGCTAAGAAGAGGGTTTTCGTACCACCCTGTGTTAGTTTGATTCCTAGATGGCTTTGCGGCCTTTCTGATTCATGTTGTAGCCCTCGAGCTAGAATTTCTGATATTATTAAAAATAGATATGGAGAGGGCGGGCATCCCTGGCGTAATCCCCGCTTGGGGAAAAACATATCCGTGGGTTCATTATTTACTAGTACTGAGTATGTTACAGTTGTAATACATTCTTTGATCCATTCCGTGAATTTGGGTGAGAAACCAAGTTTAAGCATGGTGGAGAGTAAGAAGTTCCAGTCGACCATATCAAAAGCTTTTTCCATGTCAAGCTTGACTGCCATCCAACCTGAATTTCCTTTTTTCTTTGAGAAAGAGTGGAATATTTAATTTGCAATTAAGATGTTATCCTGTATTGATCTGCCAGAAGAGAAGGCACTTTGAAGTGGGTTTGTTACTTTGGGGATAATCCTTTTTAGTCTTGATGCTAATATTTTGGATATAATTTTGTATGTTGTTGAGCAAAGGCTGATAGGCCTATAGTGAGATGTTGTAGTCGGGTTATCTATCTTCGGTATTAATGATATGAACGTGTGGTTTGTCTGTTTTAGAATTCTTCCACTCAGAAAGAAGCACTTGACCGCCTTTATGACGGATGGTTCAACTATGTGCCAGTATTTTTTGAAGAATCCGGCAGGAAACCCATCAGGTCCTGGGGATTTGTCATTGGCAAGACTGAAAACCGCATTCTTTATTTCAGAATTTGTTATTTGGCGAGTCAGACAGTCATTATCTTCGTTCGAGATTTCATTTCCTACTTGATGGAGTAAATTGCTTGGTATTTGTTGCTTGGGTTGTTGTGAAAATCTCTGGCTGAAGTCCTGCTTGATTAGCTCTCTGATGTCTTTTTCGCTGCTGAGTGTTATACCAGCGGTGGTGTGACGTTGCTTTATTATGTTTCTGTTTTGTCTTCTAGTTGCAATTTTATGAAAGTATTTTGTGTTAGCGTCAATTGATTTGACGTGTATTCTTTTGGCCCTTTGCCCCCAATATTTTTGTTGGAAGGAAAGTAGAGATATATGCTTTGTTGTGAGCCTTTTGATTTTGTTAACCATGTTTTGGTTATAAGCATTGCAAAGATTTTTCTGTGATTCCAGTAATTCTGTTTCTACTTCTTTACTTTGGCAAAAGACGTTTCCAAACGTTACTTTGCTCCATAGTTTGCTTTTTCTTTTGACCTCTTGCAGTTTCTTTGTTAATTTGAACATTTGAGAGCCGGAAGAGTCAAGCCCCCAAGCAGAGCATACAATTGCTTCATATTCTGGTTTCGTTGTCCATGCCGTTTCAAACTTGAAAGGCTGTAATTTTGGTTTAAGGTTATCCATGAGGTCCAGTGTTATCTGCGCATGGTCTGATTTTAAAAAGGCGTGGTTTTTGGTGCAAAGGTTGGGGAATTGCGGTCTAGTTTTTCAAATATATTGTCATTACCATGTTCGTGTTTTCTCCAAGTGTAATTGTTTTCACATGTAGGGGAGTCTACCAAGTTGTAAGTACTAATAATATCATGTAGTCTTGTAAATCTATTTGTAGATGGAAACTTTCCACCGTTTTTGTCGTTCGGCTCTAATATTTCATTGAGGTCTCCCAATATAATAAGATCGCCCTTTTGACGGACAGAAGAACATTTTATCAAAACCCGGTTTCCTCCAGCACTTTTCCGGAGGAGGATTTGTTAATTTTGTTTCGGCTAGCATTAAGATTTTTATGTGTTATGCTTTAGTGGTAGATTCAATGTGAGTCCAAACGTTCTTTCTACTTAGGCCCCTTACATTCCAGAAGCTAAACTTCATTATAACCAATTGTGGGAGAAATGGTACTTAGGAAGGTTAGAATTTGGATATCAAAATATCCCCTTTTAATTTCTCTTCATTCACTTTACCATTAAAAAAATTCTCTTTATTCAATTTATTATATACAGTAGTGATTTTCATTACTCAAAATTTTAAGTCGGTCTTGAAGAAAAGTTTTAATGGTACTGCTTTATTTAAGGTGAGGGGTAAAAACATAATTCCATAAATTTTAACAGAAAACTTAAATGGAATACATGGACATGACAAGTGGTGATTTGCTAACGGAATAGGTTTAAGGGGTGGTTTTCTGCAATTTAAATTTTAAGGGTGGTTTTATGCAAAATGACTTATTTAAGGGGTGGTTTTATGCAATTGCGCCTCTTTTTTTTTGGATAACCTGCAGAAAACCACCCCTAAAATATGGTGTATTGCTCAAAACCACCCCTAAAATAGCTAATTACCGAGAACCACCCATAAAAACACATCCGTTACCAATTAACCACCCTTATTAGATTTCCGTCATGATTATGTTAACACTGAATAGGGGACGTTTTTTCTAATCCCGTGTGAGAAGTGCCTCGGTATCTGTGCATCCTCTTTGGGGGCGATTTGTGCGAAATTTTGGTGTTCTTCCCGACGGCGGCCACGGCTTGGATGTTTCCGACCACCTCCTGCTAAGCAATGGCGAAGAAAAAGGGTAAAAAGGGTGGGCTTCGTTCTGGGTTGGATGATGAGGCCAAGAAGAAGGGTAAAAAGGGAGTCGTATTCGATCTTCCGGTCGGGCGAGAAGAAGGATTCACCGTCAGATCTGGGCGATTTCGATGATGGTGAGGTGGCTCCGGCTGGGCACTTTGACCAGTGTGGGTTGGGTCATATCCTTTAATTGTTTTTAATATAATTAAAATAATTTAATAAAGGAGGATGTTAATTGAACAAACATGGTGAGATTTGGAGGAGATTGAAAGCGGCAAGCCAAGGAGGAAGAAGGCAACTTGGAGATTTGGGGATTTGAACATATATTTGATATCTTTTCAAAAGGTTTGGCAATGGCATCCAAGTTAAAATTTGATAATTAGAAAGGGGTATTTTAGTCTTTTTAAGCAAAATTTTAACCAAACCCTAACGGATTTCAGAGATGGGTGGTGTTTTGCTAACCTTTATCATATAACGGGTGGTTTCTTGTAATTTCGCATCTAATGGGTGGTTTTGAGCAAATTGCCCTATTTAAGGGGTGGTGTAATTTTTTTTTTTTTTTTTTAAAGGGGGTCAGTTTTGTAGTCGGCGCAATTTGTTGGGTATAATGACTAGCATTTCTTGTTCTATTTTATTGTATTTTATGTGTTTCGGGAAAACCTTGAAAGAACCATTCCGGAATGGCTCACCGGAAAGGACTTGTGGGTAGTACCCATAGGTCCCCGATTCGAACCTCGGAATGGCCGCTCTTTATTTACCAATTCAAGGAAAACCTTGAAATCAATTCATTATTGTTTTTCAGGAAAACCTTGAAAACAATTGGGCCTCGTCGGGCCTCACAATCAAAAGATCCATCAACAAAAATTGTTTTCACTAGTACTTGATATTAGGCCTAATTGTGAAGATCAATCTTGCCCACTAAGTAACTGTTTGATGATATTCCCTTCAGAATATCACCTAATTGTGAATACCTCTTTGTTTATTCTATTATTTTCTTATTTTGAATAATAAAAAAGATAATATGTTAAATAAAAAACTTAATTTTTTAAAATAAATATATCTAAAATGGAGAGTTGGACAGCTATTGCTCTTGGCCTTCGTAATGGGGGTTTTGCGCGCAAAGGAATTGGGTATTGAAAACCTATTAATCGAGGGAGATAACCTGGTGGTTATTAATACTCTACTCGAGGGCGATAACCTGGTGGTTATTAATACTCTGCTCGAGGACCGATTGTGTCCTTGGAGTATCGAGCTTTTACAATCAGATACCAAAACTCTCCTAACGTTTTTTTTAATTCGGTTTCTATTTGACACATTTTCAGATAAACTAATACTGTTATAGATAGGATTGTTCGTCTTGACTACATTATCTCTATCGAAGATGGTATGAAGGAAGATCCAGAACTACGTGTTTTCGTTCGAAATGTCGCTCTAGGATGGTGCTTTGATAGCTAGCCATTGCCCTGCCCTAGATTTTCATCGCTTCCAACAAAATATGTCCATATTCTGCAACTCTATTTATAAATGGGAGTTACAGAGGGAGCTTTTCTTCGATATATAGAGCTGAGGAAAACTCTCAGTAGAATTACTTTTCCTTTCAAGTTTCAACTCAATCAGTATAGTTTTTCTTCAAACTCTATTGCAAACATAATCTCTATGGACTATGGAGGGTTTATACGGTGGATTACTTTGGTTAAAGGCTACATGCCACAACCGTCAACGTCTTCAACAATTAAGACCTGAACATGCACGGCCCAATCATCAATTTATATATTACAAGGCCCATGAACCACGTAGAGACCACGGCCCAATCATCAATTAACCACCCCGAAATTATTCCATTCAAATCTAGGTAAAATTTAATAAATTATAATTTTACCCTTTCTTTTATATTAATCCTAATATAATTTTAACAAATAAAAAAAAAAGTAAATAAGTAAGAATGAAATTAGGAAGATACAACTGATGTCATTTTTGCACCCAAATTAAATGTTTTTAGAAATTAAACAAGAATGAGAAAGTGATTTGGAAGGAGAAAGCAAACAATTCGGAGAGCAATTTTGTAAAAAGCCAATACCATTTTATGGGTTATTTAGAAATAAAAAATGAATATTATATTTATAAAATACCTTTATAAATAGATTAATTAAACAAGTGAATTGTATTATGAAACTAGGGCAAAGAAAGAGGGGAGAATATGAGATTGTATTCAATTGATAATTACTTGTGTGGTATCCACCAATACAATATATATAGGAGTTATATCCTTAACCTCCAAGTATAAGATAAATCTATCTAAGTAAAGAGTATATCTTGTACATCCACATAATAATAATATTATAACACTCCCCCTTGGATGTACATTCCTTGTTTCTCCAGCTGCCTCGTTAAAAACCTAGCTAGGAAAACCCAATGGGACAAAACCATAGCTTAGGGAAAAAGAGTGCAGCCTTCCACGTACGCTCTTGTTGTACTGCCTCATTAAAAACCTTGTCAGGAAAACCCAGTGGGATAAAACCTGATCGAAGGGAAAAAGAGTGCAGTGCGTATATGCTCCCCATGAATTCAACATCCTTCTCGAAGTCTTCTCATTCTTCTTAATGTCGCCGTCTTCATGAGCTTATGGTCGAATCTCAACATTGTCTTTGATGTGTATAAGCCGGAATGCCTTCGTGATTGACTTTGACGTGGTTGACTTCCATGTATTGGTGTTGAGCTGCTTTTGGGTGCACAAGCATAAGGTACTTCAGGACCTAGTGTGCTTTTCATGGTTGTTATGGGGGATCTGATGTATTAAATGGTGCTTAAGTTGCCTCGTTAAAAACCTTACCTTGGAAAAACCCAGTGGGATAAAAACCAAGATTAAGGAAAAGAGTACAACTTTGTATGGTACTTCGGGACCTAATAAAATGTCACCGCTTTCACAAATATAGGTAATTCAGGTACTCTAATAAGAATCTTTAACCAACTGCATTTGACAGTACTTTGATAATAATGCTTCAGGCATTTTCAATCGATCCTTTCCATTTATATGGGTATGCACTTATAACGTTCGTCATTTATATTTGGAGTCAAAATTATATTCACTCCTGGTGAATACATTCTAATGTAACCTTTAATAGGCTTTTGTCCAATCAATTTGGCTTTATATTTTCCTTTGTACGAACACCCACTTAAAACCAATTGATACTACACTTTTCAATGTTGGAGCTACAGGTCCAAAAACTTCATGCTTAAATAATCAATCTTTGCATGAATTATTTCTTTCTAAAATTTGGGATATACCATGTATTCTTGTGAGGGGAGTTGCCTCGTTAAAAACCTTGCCTTGGAAAAACCCAAATGGGACAAAAACCAAAGTTAGGGAAAAGAGTACAACTTTTCTCCTCCTCAATTTATCATATAAATCACCAATTTTATAAAGACATGGTACTTCTGGACTTAATATCATTTCTCAATCTAATCAAAGATGAAAAGATCATTTGTCTTCATATTATAATGTCTCTCTTTGTACACTCGAACTACATGTCGAGATATTTTTTAGAAGCTCTAATTATTCTTATCAAGCACTTCAAGTGCAAACTTAGATATGTGTCATCAATGATAATCAAGGATCTTGTCAATTCAAGACAACTCATAATCAATTCTAACATTGTCAACGTTCATGAAATCTCTTCAGGAGTTTTATACTTGTGGACATATCACCATTGTTTGAAGTTACTACTAGATCCTTGATCTATAAATCATGCTAGTGCATTGGTTCAATTCTCTTCCATTCCATATATTGCTTCTTGATCTCCCTTTCTTCTCCCCCTAAATACCGAGTATTTTATCATCCGTGATAAACTCTAGGTATTTGATCATTTATGAGGACTCAAATCCTCCATATATCTCAACTTCCTTGATTTACAACAACTTAGTGTAATTTGGGGAGATTTCGGTGTCTATACCGAACATGTAAATACCAAGATCTCTACCGGAGATAAATTACAAGAAGGACAAGTATTCTATTGTTGACCGAAATCGAATCAATCTCTTGATATTCATGCCTACTTGTTCGCTATTATTGATGACTCTACTGGGTCATTTCATGCGTTAGCATTATACTAAATGATAATCTCATAAGTAACGACTTCACTTGATCGATTTAATCGTCAGCTTCTCAATGCTCAACATATCAATTTCATTGATAACATTTTCATATCACATCCATATTGCCAACATGGGTAATCTATTTATTATGTTGGATCCCGCTTTTGACATCCTCAACTAGGGGAAAATCACTGCTTCTGGCAATTATTAGTCCTCCGTTGGCTTTTATGATCCCAATTTATCTATCATCACTCCTTCACTTAGAGTGTTTTGATGCTCTTCTAGAGCCATTTTCTCGTATGAGTTTATTGCTTGATTATATCGATCAATAGGCCTTCGAGGACTAATTTTGA
Organism: Persicaria tinctoria; assembly: GCA_037127255.1. Lineage (NCBI taxonomy): Eukaryota > Viridiplantae > Streptophyta > Magnoliopsida > Caryophyllales > Polygonaceae > Persicaria > Persicaria tinctoria. The sequence goes on along the minus strand of JBANSL010000004.1, from coordinate 68,849,765 downwards.
TGCTTTTCTGGAGATGTGTATAAGGTTTAATCATGCCAAGAATAGACTTTATACAACCACTCATTAGATATTTCATCATGAAAACTTCAGGTTTTCTATATCAACAGATACCGAGCTCTAAATCATTCTAACATTTTCATGCGATGATTCATTCACAGTTTGGGAGATTACAAATCCAAATTAGGCAAACCATCAACTTTGACTTGTTCTTCCACATTCTCCTTGATGTGGGAGTCGACTCAAACATGATTATCTATAATCATTTTCAAAATTATGACCAGTATCTTAACAACGGTCGCGCGCACCGTATCCTCTTTATGTCCTCTGCTAGAGGTAGCAATATATATTGCATCTGGCAATAAAATAGGTTGTTATGAGCCATAGGTCATTTAGCTAGCTATTTATTTGAGTTCTACCATATCCAAGTAGATTAAGAACAAGATCCCAAAATAAAGAGTCTTCGGGCTCTTAGGAATAAACTTATCGATTTCACACAATTTAATAAGGATTTGCTTCAAACTCTTCTCCCAAATCAGCATTGGTTGAATAAAATTGGCATCATCTACCGATAATGGCTTCTTCAAGAAACATTTCCAATGCATATACATATACATAAAATGCAAATCAAATCAAATAGATAAATAAAGCATAGATTCCATGTAGCTTCAAATAGCCAAATTATACTAATAGCAAACCAAATACGACCAAGTTTGCACAATCAAATGTGTTGGATCATCTAGACTCTTTCGTTGATAATCTTTCATATGTAGAGATAAGTTTATCTACTTCAAAAGATAACTTTTTATTAACACAAACAATATATAATATAAAGCCACATATGTTTATCACATACCAACTCTTAACAAGTTGTTTCTTCTGGAAACACTTTGAGTTTTGCGCAAAAGTAAATTCAAACATATACACATCAAAAGTAAATAACAAAAATATTCTCAATAAACAATACCAATCACAAATTTATTTGGCCACTTCAGGTGGATATCGATCAAAATATTTATCATTTGTTTCAATAAACAATTTCATCCACAAATAGTGTAGGTTCAATAACTATCTCAAATTTCAATTTCATGCAATTTAAGTTGTATACAAATCAACTTCATGACATAAAAATAATGTCAACTTCTGGTGACCAGGAATCAAACAAGTTTCAATACTTCAGGAGTTTATATTTCACCTTCTATGAAATAAATCATATATGGAACAAATAGTTACAATTACAGGATGAAATCAACAATATCATCTTGGCTCATTACTACAAAGATGAGGCTAATATTTTAATCGATGCATGATGACGTTATTTATTTATCAACTTATGAATGTATCAATTCATTTAGATATCATTTATCATGTATCCGTCAAATATATGGTCAATTTTCCCAATAACCATATTTATATCATATATGCATCGTCAACCCCAAATCGCACATAATTTATCAATGCTCTAAATTCTTATATATCAAAGTATACTAACAGTATGACATGATTTATGATATAAAATCTATATGTGCAATCAATAACATTATATTGCAGTTAGTAACTAAATGGTAATCCATTTTTAATTTAAGAGATCAACTCATAACACATATATAATCACTTATGATCAAGAGACACAAAAATCATAACTCAAATATATGATGTTAATTTAGGCGTACCTGTTCGCAAGCTCGATTGCATATACCAATATTGAGAAATCGACCAAACTCCATCACGAGGCTTAAAGTTGAGCATAAATAGGCTCACTACCAAGTAGTGTTCAATCTTCTAAGGTTCGCCTCCTTTTACCATGATATCCTAGTGTGGATCCGTGGACAAACCACTCACATGACACCATCCATCACCAAATCCAAAAAAAAAAAAAAAAAAAATTATAATCATGGTTTATTTAAAAACACATATCATATAACATAATCTTATCCATCCTTATGTACAAGGCCTTAAACCTTTTGAAATTTTAATTAATCAAGCAAGGAAAGTAAATGTACCTCTTATGTGAGCAACACGTACTTAATCAGACTCCGAAACAGATTTACAATCCTATCAAAATGCCTTATTTTGATTAATTTTCCAATTTGTGATAATCTGTCTTTATTCAATATCTACTTCGAGAGATATGACTTTTCATCTACTTCAGGAGATGATGAATATAATATACAAATAAAATAATAATCATTGATCATGCTAAATGGATATTTGTTGTTTCATCACTACGGGGATAAATTTTATCGATCACATGAAGTGATTTATAATATCAATTTCTTTACTTTCATCCACTTCGAGGAATTTAATATTTTCTACTTTGGGAGACCAATTAAAGTATTTATAAAAAAAAAACATAAGTTAGAAAAATCAAATTGCACTTACCTTCACTTACCTACACGACGGCGCATAGACTCTAGGGCTCGAGGAATTTGTTCGATTAATTCAACCACTTCAGGGGTTAATATAATTTATGTTTACACATCATCTTCGGGGATGTGTTTGTACTTTACAGGGGCAAAATTTGCCGCCCTGAAAGTTTTAGGCGCTTTCTGTAATTGTATAAAACAATATGAGCCAGTCTGCGAAGTGACAAAAATTCCGGGCTGGTTTAGTAATTAATCCATATTTGCAACCCATCGTCTTCTTCGTTGATGGCCGCGGCGGCGCAAAGGCAAGAGCGTAAAATCAGGCCGCTGAGAACTTCTCGCTCCCGGCGGAAGATCTCTTCGACGGTGGTAAAATCAGCCTTCGACAATCGTCGTCCTTGTTCCGCAAGGCCGTGGTTCAACGGGGCACCATGAAAGCACCATGAAGGCGGTCCTGGGGTTCGCCTTTGTGTTCCAGAGCCTTCTGCGCTGCCTACCGTGTAGATCCGGGGTCGATTGCAATGAAGCCATGGAAAGAGGGAATAGATCCGGGGTCGCTTCGGCTTCATATCCGGCGACCATGGTTGGGGAGGCGACGGCTCCAGCGACAACTCGGTGGATGCGACGGCTCTGTTCGATTGGCTTTCCATCATCGCATCTTGACAGATCGAGCCTGCTGTGAACGAAGAAGACGCTCATCCACATCCGGTAGTTGCGGGATCCGCCATAAACGAAAAATTGGGAGCGCAGGGGTGAATTAGAGGAGGCGTCGTTGGAAGGGGCGGCGGCGGTGGGAGAATCGAATAGGCAGCGACTTCCATGGCCTTCTGCTTTGCGGGCTCGAAGTCATCGGCAATCTTTCTCTTAGTGCTCTCGGAAAATAGGGTTTGTTCTTGCGCAGCACCTTCCATGGTTGTGCTCAATCCGTCCTTTGGAGGCCAAAAAGCTTTTCTCTTCCAGTAGAAAAAAAAACCCTAGATGATAAACAATCAATACATGAGCAATCGATACATGATGCAATCGATGAGCAATTACGAAATAAAATAAATTATAATCCATCGAAACTTATCTTTCAAATTGACAAAAAGCTTGAGAATAGGCTACGATCTTGAAACCCTAATATGAGCAAACTCGTGCTGATAACGTATTATGAAACTAGGGCAAAGAAAGAGGGGAGAATATGAGATTGTATTCAATTGATAATTACTTGTGTGGTATCCACCAATACAATATATATAGGAGTTATATCCTTAACCTCCAAGTATAAGATAAATCTATCTAAGTAAAGAGTATATCTTGTACATCCACATAATAATCATATTATAACAAATTGTTGTTTATTGTAACAAACTCTATATTATTTTACCAAACTATTTTATTAAAAGTCATTTTCTACAAAATGTCGGAAGGACTATTGACAAGATAATTTCTACAAAATTGCACAATAAGTCATTTTCTGTTTTACAAAATTTAAGAATCGGATTGAAAGCAAAAAGGAAAACATACTTGTGTTCAACCAAATACTCAATTTGTCCGACCTTAATCTAGAAAACACGCAGTTAGATCGATCAATCCAAAGAATTAATTTATCTTCAGAAGATGAAATATATATGGAGCTAACGATGGGGGCAGAGTCAGACGCAACAACCGCAAAGGGCGTGTCCTCGCTGCCACTTTAATAGCGAAGCCGTTCATAGACGACGGAGGCAATCATGTCAAGGGACACTGTTGCGAAGTAGCAATAATTAGCGCTAATTCTAAATGTGAGATCATGAGATTGATTGTAATGTCCTCCTTGAGGATTTCCATTCATTGATATAACATATATATAGGTTACAAGATATTGGGCCTTAACGGGCTTTCAGCCCACTATACAATAGGAGACCTATGTAATCTATCAAACCCCCGCAGTCGAAACGGGAGGAGTCCGTACAGTGAGACTGGAACGAAAATCAATGAATAACTGTCTAGGTAAACCCTCGGTGAATATATCAGCGTACTGATAAGAGGACGGGACATGTAGAACGCGGACATGTCCAATGGCAACCTTGTCCCTGACGAAGTGGAGATCAAGCTCAATGTGCTTCGTGCGTTGATGTTGGACTGGGTTGCTAGCCAGGTAGACGGCGGAGACGTTGTCAGTGTAGACCAGAGTGGCCTTCTGTAAGGGGCATCGTAGCTCAAGCAGGAGATTGCGGAGCCAAGAGCACTCAGAGACAACGTTGGCAACACCCCTGTATTCGGCTTCAGCGCTGGAGCGAGACACGACGGACTGACGTTTGGCTGACCAAGACACAAGAGTGTCATTGAGGAAGACACAGTAACCAGACGTGGAGCGACGTGTGTCTGGACAACCACCCCAATCCGCATCAGTGTATGCCACAAGATCAAGCTTAGAGGAAGGAGTGATGGTGGTGCCGAGCTCGAGGGTGCCGCTGATGTACCGAATGATCCGCTTCAAAGCCTGAAAATGGGGTTCCCTAGGGGCATGCATGAACAAGCAGATCTGCTGGACGGCGTAACTGATATCAGGCCTGGTGAAAGTGAGATACTGAAGAGCACCAGCGAGGCTCCTGTACAGTGTTGGATCATCAACCAAAGGACCCGAATGAGCACTGAGCTTGTTGGATGTATCGACTGGGGTTGCGACGGGATTGCAGTTGACCATCTTAGCACGAGCAACAATCTCAGCAGCATACTTACTCTGTGAGAGAAACAGACCAGACGCATGCCGCTGAACGGCAACTCCCAAGAAGTAAGACAGCGGACCCAGATCAGACATGGCGAATTCGGCACTCAATCTCGAGATGATGGACTTTCGAAGAGCATCAGAAGAGGCGGTGAGAATGATGTCGTCGACATAGAGCAGCAGGAAAGCCAAGTCCGAGCCTCTGCGATAGATAAACAGAGACGTATCCGATCGGCTGCCAGTGAAACCCAAGCGGAGCAGATGAGAGGCAAACCGCTGGAACCATGCCCGTGGAGCCTGTTTCAGACCATTCAGAGAGCGCTTGAGGAGACAGACATGCTTTGGACGCTCAGCATCAGCAAACCCCGGAGGCTGAAACATGTAAACCGTCTCATTCAGATGACCATGCAGAAAGGCGTTCTTGACATCCAGCTGATGGATGCCCCAGTTGCGCGACAGAGCCAGACTCAGGACCACTCGGATAGTGGCAGGCTTGACCACAGGGCTGAAGGTCTCATCACAATCAATACCTGCCTGCTGAGATCTACCGTTCACCACCAGACGGGCCTTGTAGCGCTCCAATGTCCCATCAGAGCGGAACTTGTGACGGAAGAGCCACATACAACGAATGACGTTCGCCTTAGGAGGGCGAGGAACAAGAACCCAAGTACCATTCTTCGTAAGGGCCCTGTATTCGTCGAGCATAGCCGCCTGCCAATTCGGGTCTAGGAGGGCTGTTTTGTGGGAGGTGGGAACGAGGGAGAGGGAGGTCTGGGTGGAGGCAGAGGGGGAAAGGGAGTCGGGAAGGATGGGGGCAGGAGAGGCGAAGGACGCGGGCACGCCAGCCGGGGACGCGGGCGCGCCAGGTCGGGGCGCGGGCGCGCCAGGGCGGGGCGCGGGCGCGTCAGGTTAGGGCGCGGGCGCGCCTGCTTGGGGCGTGGGCGCGCCATCTTGGGGCAGGGATGTTGGCGTAGGGGATGTGGGGTGTATGGCGGGGTGATGGTCGGTGGTCATGGAGACGATCTGTCGGGGTCTGAAGACACCGGAGACGCTGCGGGTGTGAGGTCTGGTTGTGGGGGGTGGCGAGGGAGGTGGGGGAGGGGGAGACGCAGGAGCACCGGGAGAGCTCTGGGGAAGAATGAAGTGAGGAAATGGTGACTCAGACTCTGACGACGACACAGGGGGTGTGGGAGATGCGAAGGGAAATCGCGACTCATCAAAGGTGACATGACGAGAGAGAATGATCCTGTGAGTCTTGATATCAAGGCAAATATAACCGCGATGATCAGACGGGTAGCCAAGAAAGACACAAGGGGTAGAGCGAGGGTGAAGCTTATGGGGGGCGGTGGATGCTTGATTGGGAAAGCATAAGCAACCAAATGTACGAAGGTGATCATATATGGGCAAAGCAGAATACAGTGCTTGAAACGGTGAGCGATGGTTGAGGGTGGTAGAAGGGAGAATGTTGAGGAGGTAGCATGTGGTGGCCAAGGCGTAAGGCCAATAAGGGAGGGGAATGGATGCGTGGAAGAGAAGAGTGCGCATCATATTGGTGATGGTGCGGATGATTCGTTCGGCTTTGCCATTTTGTTGCGAGGTGTAGGGGCAGGATAAGCGATAGGAGATCCCATTGGTATTAAAGAAAGTGTGGAAATCTTTATTGTCAAATTCACGGCCATTGTCGCATTGGAAACACTTGACAGAGGTGTGAAACTGTGTTTTAATGTAAGCATGGAATTTGGCAAAGATAGGGAACACTTGAGATTTAAAGTGCAAAGGGAAAACCCATAAGAAGTGTGTAAAATCATCCAGAAACAAAAGGTAATACTTATGACCCTCCTTGCTAGGCACAGGAGATGTCCAAATATCACTATGAATAATATCAAAAGGTGCGAAAGTAGTGTTTAAAGAACGCTGAAACGGAAGTCTGGCATGCTTGCCTAACTGACAAGACGAACATAAACCAGAGCGGTGCTCTTTATTACAAATGACAAGACTCTTAGAACGAAGTAAATCTAAAACTGCAGGACTGGGATGACCAAGACGAGCATGCCAAAGACTGGATGATGATGCCGAGAGGGCGACTGGACTTGACGGGCTGGATGGTGAGGGCGACGACACAGGATAGAGCTCCCCAGTGCTATTACATCTCAGGCGAGTAACCCCCGTAGTAAGATCCTTCACAGAGAAACCAAACGGATCAAACTCAAGAGAAACATCATTGTCAGTGGTAAACCGACGGACAGAGATAAGGTTTTTGACAAGTTTGGGGGCAATAAGGACATTGTTTAGGTGCAAAGGGTTGGTAGGGGTTGGTAGTGTGGTGTGGCCAATGCCCGAAGTAGCAAGGCGACCACCGTTGCCAACGATAATAGAATGAGCAGGACCCTTAAAAGAATGAGATGAGAGAGTACCTGAGGAGTTCGTCATATGAGAGGTAGCGCCAGTGTCCATGTACCAAGAGCCGTCAGGAGGTGTCAGCTGCATGGAAGAGAAGGCGTTGTGCACATCAGTCGGGTATGCCTGATCGGATGATGGACGGGGAGCAGGACCCAACAAGCCCTGCTGGCGGTTGAGATATGGGGCAGGTCCACGAAACGACGCACCGGGGTAGCCATTGGGCATCCAAGGAGGGTAGCCAGGGTTGGGGTACCAAGAGGGGTGGCGGTTATCATGTTGCTGCGGGCGCCAGGTGCTGCGGCCGCCGCGGCCTCTGCCGCGGCCGCGCCCGCCGCTGCGGCCACCGCCTCTAGGTCCTTGCTGATCGTTGGTGCGGCCTGGCTGGAGGGCGAGTTGCTCGATGATGTCGCTGGATGAGACCAACGCCGTCTTGTCTTTGGCGGCGTCGGTTGTCTGACGTTGAAGGCGAGTCTCCTCCAGGATCAGTTGAGACCGGGTCTTCTCGAATGTAGGGAGAGGCTCTGTCTGCTGAATATGAGTAGCAGCAGCGTTGTATTCGGAAGGGAGACCAGAGAGAACCTGAAGAACCAGACGGGTGGCACTGGGTTTGGAGTCGACAGCGTCGAGCTGATCAGCCAGGGTCTTGATGTGCTGACAGTAGGCAGATATCGACGGAAAAGAGGAAAGCTTGCAACCTGAGAATTCGTGCTCGAGATAGACAGCACGGGTGGACTTGTTGTCTTGAAAGAGATCCTGAAGTTTCTTCCAAGCTTGCAAGGCGTTGTCTTTGGGGTCAAGGATAGTGGTCAATAGATCTTTTGAGATGGTGTTAAAGATCCATTGAAGAACAATGGTGTCAAGTTGAGCGAAGAGATCGTCGTCTTCGCTTGCAGGACGGTTAGCGGAGGAGTCGATGTGGTGGAGGACTTTATGAGCCTTAACATGGGTCGTGAAAAGGTGCGACCACATGGTGTAGGTACTGGACTCATGATCAAGAATGATTGGGATGCAATTTTTGATGTTGGAGATGGTTAGGGCGGAATGGTAGGGTGGCTTAATAGGGTCGGTAGGTTGTGGGTTAGCCATTGGGACGAGAAGGGAAGGCTAAGGGCGGTGTGCGGAAGTGCTAGCGAGCGAGAGAGAGAAGGAGGGGGTCGACGGTGGGAGTGACGCGGCCGCGGGGGGAATGGCGTGGGCGCGCTAGGGGGTGGCGCGGGCGCGCTAGGGGTTGGCGGACGGTGGGAGAGAAGGAGGGGGGGGGGGGGGCGACGGTGGGAGGGCGGCGCCGAGGAGAGAGAGAGAAGGAGGTGGCGGCTAGGGTTAGAGAAAAAGAATTTAGGGTCTTTGGATCTTAGGCTGTGATACCATGTGAGATCATGAGATTGATTGTAATGTCCTCCTTGAGGGTTTCCATTCATTGATATAACATATATATAGGTTACAAGGTATTGGGCCTTAACGGGCTTTCAGCCCACTATACAATAGGAGACCTATGTAATCTATCACTAAACTTTCGTCAATGGAGTTATGGAGGCGTTGATTAATCCAAATTAGCATCATCCAACACTAATTAACGCTAATTGAATCAAATAACTAGTGCTAATTCTAAACTTTCATCTAAAATCCTCCATTTGCAGTACTAGGATTCATTTATCCAAATTCGCACTGTTTGGATTAGCACTAATTATTATTACTTGAAGACCTGTCTGAAAGCATCCTGTCGGATGAGGTCTATAAGACCGGTATGAAGTTATAAATCTAGCCAGAGTGGCAAAGGTGTGCAACCTTATCCGCTACCCGGTTACCAATACGGGGAATATGAGATATAACAATATTATTTACTCCATGAGAAGAGCTTGGATATCCGACCTAATCATCTCTATTTCTCAAAGGCATCCTACTGTCTGTGACAATTTTTGAATCCCCTTCTATTATTAGATCTGTTATCTTTAATTTCTTACCATTTTTTACCCCTTCTATTATTAGGTCTATAAGAAAATAGTTGAACTATAGCTGTTTCAATGTCTTGTCAATAGCTTTATGAACTAAAAATTCACTAAATTATATACCAAATTATCCTTAATTTGTTAAATGATATGGAAAAATTCACCCATTTTTTCAAATAACACAACAAAACAAAAGAACCTATATTTTAAAAATACTACAGAGCATTACCCGTTCTTTGTCCGACGTACTTTATATGAAATCACCACATAATTATTTTTTACATTATACAAAAACTAGTACAATTCTCGCGCCATGGCACGATTTTTTTTCTAAATCTTAATAAAATAATAAAAATTATTTTATAATGTATAAATAAAAGTTAAGATAGAAATCATAAAAATCTTTACCACATATGTATCTTATAAGTATTCTAGATTTTTTTTAAATCTCATTTAAAATAGCATACACAAATATAGATATTTAAAATCACACAATAAAAATCATAATAATATCATTGTGACTTTGTTTAAATGCGATGTGACATAATCATAATCTAAAATGATACGGAGTATTGATTAATCATAAGCATTAAATTATACGTATATATTCAATCTTTTGCATTAAGCACAATAGTTATATTATATTGAATTGAATATTTTAAATTAAGCACAATAGTTAGTAAATATATTTTAAATTACAGTAATATAATAAACAATAATTTTGGAAATTGTTTAAGAAAATCACTATAGATAAAATAATAGAATGACTTAACCAAGATTATCAGAGTCCACATTCGAAAACGAGTTTACAATAAATCATCACATTATATTACCCACTAACAGTAATCTCATTGTAAGATATGTGATTACAATAATTAACATTCCCCAAATCGATTTTTTATTGCATTACATTACATAATTAGTTATAATTATTTTTTTTAAAATTATATGTACAATATCTTATTTATTGGATGATATTAAGAATTACAATAGATTAGTTATTGTACCCCATTATGGAATTACAATATTGTACTCTATTTTAGATTTACAATATTTTATTTATTAATGTACATTGTATTCCCCAACTTGATTATATAGTTTACTAAAAGAGGTCCTAATCATTTAATTCACTTTAACCTTTATAATTATTTTACACGATTAAGTTAGTGTAACACGATTCATATTGTAATAAATATTACAATAAATATAAGTATTTTAATGTTCAATGTAATCTTATTGCATGTATATATTGTAATGTAATGATTGTTGTATTCCACTATTCATGTATTGTAATGATTATATTATTTTATTGTAAAGGAAGAGTTTGTACGTGATGTCCTATAATATATATACTAGATCTTTTAAAAAAATATTTAAAAAAAAAGGAAAGAATGAAGGTAAAAAGTGAAAGGATAGTTTTTCTATCAAAAAAGAAAGAAATGATAATTTAAGAATATTTGGTAATTTATTATTATTAATTTTTACAAATAAAAAATATGAAAGAAAAAGAATTAAAGGATAAAGCTTAAAAGGGAAATTTAGCCATTAAAACATTACAAGGTCTATTAAATAAAAAATTTATTGATGCATGAGGTCTATTTACTTAACCATATATTGAAAAGAGTCTATGTACCCAATTAGCTCTTGATTTAAAGAGATAAATAGTTAGTAAATATATTAAAAAATAAAAGACAAAATGTAATTGATTTAAAGAGATAAATGCAGAAATAAAAAATTAGAGGAAATAAATAATTAAAGAAGGGTAAAAAAACTTGATTGGTGGAAGAGAGAGATTTAAGGAGAGACGGACACGTATGCAGAAAGTCTTCTAAATTAAGAGTTTATATAAATATAGATATAGATAGTTAGTAAATATATTAAAAAAGAAAAGAAAAAATTTAATTGATTTAAAGAGATAAATAGTTAGTAAATATATTCAAAAAGAAAAGAAAAAATGTAATTGATTTAAAGGGATAAATGTAGAAATAAAAAAATTAGAGGAAATAAATAATTAAAGAAGGGTAAAAAAACTTGATTGGTGGAAGAGAGAGAATTAAAGAGAGACGGACACGTATGCATAAAGTCTTCTAAATTAATAGTTTATAGTTATATTAGATTGAATTGAATATTTTAAATTAAGCCCAATAGTTAGTAAATATATTAAAAAAGAAAAGAAAAAATTTAATTGATTTAAAGAGATAAATAGTTAGTAAATATATTAAAAAAGAAAAGAAAAAATGTAATTGATTTAAAGAGATGAATGTAGAAATAAAAAATTAGAGGAAATAAATAATTAAAGAAGGGTAAAAAAAAAATTGATTGGTGGAAGAGAGAGAATTAAGGAGAGATGAACATGTATGCAGAAAGTCTTCTAAATTAAGAGTTTATTTATATAGATAGGGTTGTGCATATTTCGATTTAGACCGAAAAATCGTCCGGAACCGAACCGGTAGAACCAGTTATATAACCGAATCGGATATTCCGGGCCGGTTTTCGGTTGATGGTTTTTGTGAATTACGGTTCCGGTTCGGTTCCGGTAATAACCGGCGGTTTACCAGTTTAAACCGGATAAAACCAAAAGTTGAAGGAAAAATTTGGTGGAATATCCATTTAGAAAAGCAAATTAAGTAAATGTCCATATTTAAAGGGATATTAAGAAAGTGTCCATAATTTTATTGTAATTCCAAGTTTACCCCTACCATTGTAATACCTCCTAATTCCTTCCGTTGGGCCTCTTTTTTCTTTGGAAAATTTGGTCTGTTGCCCTAAAATCGCCTTGAGTGGTGTTGCTCTTCCGTCCGACTCGTCGCCGCCATCTCCAGTCCCACTCGTCACCGCTCCATCGCCGCCCTTTCTTCCGGCCTCACAGTCCCACTCGTCGCCGCCATCTCCAGTCCCACTCGTCGCCGCTCCATCTCCATTGTCCTGCTCCATTTTCGCAGTCACTGGAGTTCGCTTGGATCTGCGCCGCCGGACTATCCTTTTACTTCTATCAACTTTGAGAGCATGTGAAATCTTGTCAGTGGAACTGGGAACCCAGGGTGTTCGTGTATACTTTTTGTTCTTCGACACTTCCAATCGTCTTCATCTCGAGTCCCACTCAGGGTACAAAGGTATCTCTCAGTTCACTATATTAAAGTGACACGCCAATTTTATTTTATTTTTATTGAAGTTGGGAGAGTTGATTTGTTTATAATATAATTTTTATGTTTCTTTTTAATCATCCTTGATAAATGTTTGCATTTTTTTGTCCATGAATTCGGATCTGAAAATAGAGTTGATCAATCCCTGTTTTGATTATGTTCCCTCACCGATGTGTTTCTACTGCTAAGATTTTAGATAGTTGATATGATCACTTTTGTACTTAGTGACAGTGGAAGTGCACTGAGTAGCCATTTTAAGGTGTTTCCTTGGTGGAATCTGGAACCGAGCCGCCATAGGTGTCGGCTGGGGGCTAATTTCTCAGCCTCAAACCTCTTTGTTCTCCGATTGCATATTTGAAAATTTGTGTCCAACAAACAAGTTTGGATTCGGATTTGGGAAAACAAACCTAGCATGTTTGGTGACAATTTGTTAAACTTGCAAAATATGTCAATTTGTTTAATCTCTGGTGACAATTTGGTAAATGTGATCATTTTGAGATGTTAATTTTATGATTTGGGACACCAGTTGCAAATTTTTGTGTGAATATATTGATCTGATGACAATTTATTTATGTTTTTTTTAGGGTTTGTGTGTTTCTATCTACTTCAAATAGATAATCCAGGTTAGTATTCTTATTGATAAATCTAATTCGTTCTTACTTTATAAGTTGTTCAATTTCAAGTGTTTATCATTGTTTGTTTGTTTTGGTGACAATTGTTTGTTTGGTGACAATTCTTACTTTATAGGTTGTTCAATTTCAAGTGTTTATCATTACTTGTTTGTTTTGGTGACAATTGTTTGTTTGATGACAATTCTTACTTTATAGGTTGTTCAATTTCAAGTGTTTATCATTGCTTGTTTGTTTTGGTGACAATTCTTACTTTATAGGTTGTTCAATTTCAATTGTTTATCATTGCTTGTTTGTTTTTGTGACAATTCTTACTTTATAGGTTGTTCAATTTCAAATGTTTATCATTGCTTGTTTGTTTTGGTGACAATTGCTTGTTTGGTGACAATTAGTATTTAGTTTGATTCTATATCATCAATTTAAATGAGACTATCAGGGGTTTGCTTCATTGTTTGGTGACAAATGGAATTTGTGTTGTTATTTTTAGATTGGTGACACTTGGTAGAGTTATATATTCTGTTTTGATGACAAATGGAATTTATGTTGTTATTTTTATATTGGTAACAATGGGTAGAGTTATATATTCTGTTTTGGCGACAAATGAAATTTATGTTGTTATTTTTAGATTGGTGACAATTGGTAGAGTTATATATTCTGTTTTGGTGACAAATGGAATTTATGTTGTTATTTTTAGATTTGTGACAATTGGTAGAGTTATATATTCTGTTTTGGTGACAAATGGAATTTATGTTGTTATTTTTAGATTGGTGACAATTGATAGAGTTATATATTCTGTTTTGGTGACAAATAGAATTTATGTTGTTATTATGTTTTTGTTTTTAGATTGATGACAATTGGTAGAGTTATATATTCTGTTTTGGTGACAAATGGAATTTATATCTCATTTAGCTATAATGTAATTTTCATTATCCTTCTGTTCAATTGTAGTGGAAGTTGTGGTATCTATACCATCAAATATATCGAGGGTCTTGCATTTCATGGTGGTATTGAAGCTATTTCAGACAAGTATATGGATGCGTATAGAGAGAGAGGATGGCTATAGAGGGTCTTGCTATTTTGGATGTTAAGTATGAATGTCTCAATTGTTCCCCTTTATTTTGATATTTTTGCAAGTTGATGTAGTGTGACAATTAAGTATTACAAAGTTAAACTTTAATTTACATCAAATTTCATCTATTAGGGTTATTATTGTAACAAAAATGTGTTAATATTAGATGACAAATATGATACCATTATAGTATTGTACATCGAATTATTCGTTCGCTCAAGTTTAGCCCCTCTAGGGTCTATGCTCCCCTAGTTCTAGGGTTTCAGTTTCGTAACAAAAATGCATTCATATTAGATGACAAATCTGATAACATTGGTATTGTACACACATTTTAGGGTTTAGGATTTAGTCTATGATCCTCTTGTCCTAGGGTTTCAGTTTTGTAACAAAAATGTGTTAATATTAGATGACAAATGTGATAACATTAGCATTGTAAACATTTTAGTTTGATGAAAGTGCTTTGTAGTTGGTGACAATTGGTTGGTGACACTGTTTTGTCGTTGGTGACGATTAATTTCTAAAAATAGGTGGTTGACACTAGATTGGTGACAAAGTTTTGTGCTTGGTGACAGTAGATTATTGACCAAAGCTTGATGAAAATAGGTTGGTTACACTATTTTATTGTTGGTGTCAATAGATTACTGAAAAGAGGTTGGTGACAATGTTTTTTATAAGTTGATGACAATACGGTTGATTAAACAATATGAAAACAGTGTTCTGTAGTTGGTGACAATGTCTTGGTGATGTATAATGTTACGGTGACAATTTTTTTAAGGTTATAATATCATGGTGACATTATATTATCATCAACCTCGTCACTAATAGTTGTCACCAACAATTATCATTAGGAAAATCATCTATTAGCAGAAAAACTCCATTTATCACCGATGAAAAGTGTTACTCGCAACTGTCACTGGAAGAAAATCAATTGTCATTCAAATTTTTTTGTCACCAACAATTATCACAAGAAAAAAAGAAAATCAATTGTCACTAGAAAAGATTTTCCCCTAACTGTCACCAGAAAAAATAATATGTCACAAAAAATCAATTTTCACCAAAATAATTGTCACAATTAACTGTCACCGGAAAAATATACTCAACTGTCACCAAAAAATTGTCACCAAATGCAGGCGTTGACCGGAATGGTCAATGTTGACTAATCAATGTTAAAATTAAAAATAGTCAAAGGGGGAAGGAGGAAGGGTTAGGAATGGGGAAGGAGGGATATTTTTGGAAAAAATGGACATTTACTTAATTATGTAAAAAAATGGACATTTACTTAATTTTGATATGAAAAATGGATATTCATCAAATTTAACCAAAATTGAATGGTACGTAATTATATTTTATAAAAGTGAAATATTAAGTTTATACTACCTCCGTTCCACAATACATGTCCTTTTACTTTTCAGCACGTTTTTTAAGGAGCGAAAAACTCTATAAAATATTATTTTTTTAATTAATTTTTTAATATAATTTGATACTTGTTACTAATAAGTATCAAATTATATAAAAAAATTAATTAAAAAAATAATATTTTATAGAGTTTTTCGCTCCTTAAAAAACGTGCTAAAAACCAAAAGACCATTTATTATGGAACGGAGGGAGTATTACACTGTTATTTGTTACGATATACTTCTAATATGCTACGATATTTATATTACACTGTTATTTGTTAGGTTAAATTGCTAAACTCCTTTGATACTTTTTTTTTTATTAACTATGATGTTATTAATAATACAGATTTACATACAAAAAGTTCCAATGATGATGAAATAATCTATGTTGCTTGAGTTAAAGAGTAATGGTACATAATTATATTTGATAAATTTATAAAAGTGAAATATTAAGTTTATCTTTTTATTATCTCATTAGTGAAATATAAAGAGTAATGGTACGTAATTATATTCAAGTTTGGTTATTCCGGTTCTTCCGGTTCCGGATCCGGATTGACTTTCTATATTCCGGATCGGTTTTAAACCGAACCGGAATGTTACCGGTTCGGTTATCGGTTTGAATATTTAGAATATTCCGGTTCCGGTTTTACCGGTTTTGTGCCGGTTCCGATTCGGTTCCAACCGGTGCTCAGCCCATTATATATAGTCCATTAATTAGTAATTTATTATCCATTGCTCTAAACAGGATATATTACCCCAAAACAATTATATACATATAATAAAAAATATATAATATGCAATGACCGATCAAGTTCATCATTTTATTTTGCCTTCATATAATGGTCATATGGGCTTATTCGACTTGATTTCTTGTAGCTTTCATAATTAAAAGACTACTAGCCTTTTTCTTCTTATAATTATTATAATTATAAGAAGAAATATTGTATAAGATATTGACCAAAATCAGTTCACTGGTTAAAAACGCAAAACCTGTGGCCTATTATAAGTTTAATTAGTTCACAGGATTTGTGTGCAACTAAATATTTAGTTGCACTATGACCTTAATTGCAGACTCTTTTGACCAACTTTTCCAGTGACAGCACTCAATTCATGCTACTTCAATTAAACTACACGACTGGACTGCATTGTTTATACTCCATTGACTTATATTGTGTACGTAGACTAGATGTGTAATCATTAAACTAATTAATTAAGGGGATCGGATGAACATGTGGATTGTAGAGTCCTGCTTGATTTCAATAGTCGACAGGAGGAGGTTAACTATATAAACTTCAGCCCGTAGCAACAATTAGATATTGATCCTACATAGCAGAAAAAAGAAAGAAAGAAAGAAATCCTATATATAATAGGATCGAATTTTTGCTATAAATATAACAGTTAAAGCATTACCAAAATTAGTAATGCATACTATAGATATATAGAGTCGAATCTGAAGATCCAAACACACGTATCTGTTGTTAGGTGTTATACGATCGATGCTAACATAGATTCACGGGACACACATGACTTCAATTTTTTAGGCACACGATTAATTATTGAAATCATGAAATATGCATTTATAACTTTTTACTCATGTGTCAGATTTGACTTTTGAGCTTATAACACTACGCCAGATTACCATTCGCGCGACGGACCAAGTTCGTCGTCTGAATTCGGTTTTTCGTCGCCTGAGTAATCAGGCGACGAACATCCGTCTCCTGAACTGTGGTCCGGTGACTTTCATCCTTTCACTATTCAGTCGACGAGTTTTTGTTTGTTCGTCGCCTGAGACATTTTAGGCGACGGAAAAATTATTCGTCGCCTGAATTCACTGTCAGACCTAAAAGAGCTTTCCAAGCCGAGCCGAGCCGACTTCAAGCGACGGATTTATCCTCAAATGTTCGTCGCCCCAATTTGGTTGAGGAATTCTATAAAATATAAAATGTAACTCAGACGACCATCCCATTAGCTAAGTTCGTCGCCTAAAGAAGCTATGTTCGTCGCCTGAATATGAGTGGTTTTTTTTAAAACATTTAGGCAACAGAGTTATATCAATGTTCGTCGCCTGAATGTGATTTGTTTTTAAAAAAAAATAATCGAAAAATGGCGGATGCCCCCTGTTTGCAATTGCACCAAAATTGTGCACATTTTTAGCACAAAAATTGCACAAACCTGTTTCATCTTACACAACAAACATGGCCAAGTTCACAACCCCATACAAATCCACGTACAAATCCATATACAAATTCACAAATACAAACCTATTCACAAATCCAAGTTCATTACTTAAGAGGGAGTAGGAGATGAGTGCGAGAGATACCTACTACTGCTGCGCGGACAAGGGCTGAAGAGTCGAAGCATCCTGCGTATCCAAAGGCTCCTGAGAAGGCTGCGTATCCGAGGCCGATTGAAGCCGGTTGCAGATCCGACAAGTGCTGAGAAGGCTGCTGCGTATTCAAAGTCAAAGGCGCCAATATTTACAAAGTCACTATCTAAAGCCATTGATGATCTAGAAGCTTGAATGTTGTGGAAAAAAAGAAGATGAAATGCTGAATCATTTTCTGCAAACAAAGAAAAAGATGTGTAAGTAAAACCAATTACATAAATTGTAACTTGAACTTTTTATTATGAACTAAGTGCTTAACCGCGCGCATATGCGCGTAGTGTTGTCCTATCGTATAATACATGTTCACATCTTCAAACATATATGTTTTCTTTGTAGAGGCTTTCTTGATTAAAAAAAATACACAAGCAATCAAGCAGCTTTAGTGAAGAATTTGACAAGGAAATATGACAAAACTAAAAGGTTGTTCATGTTCTTCTTGGTTTGGTGAATTCAAAGTGACAAACACTGCCATGGTTTGGTGAAGATGGGACTTGGGCAAATAAGCACAATAAGCATTGAGGGGAAAAAACCTTCATAAAGTAGAGGCTTTTCCGTCTCAATCTCCAAATTTATTTATAATCCAATGCTACTTATTTGCAAACAAAGTGAACATGCAACAAAACATACCATGGTTCTAATTTGTCTTGAGATGGTTCTGCCCTTTCTATCTTCAGTCCTGTGAAATCAGATGAAATACAATGTTCTATCATATGGAGAAGTAGGAAGAAAGAACAATATAGGAACAGAAAAAGAGAAAGAAAGAATCATAAAGGAACAATGGAAAATAACAAAAGAAAGAACCATATAGGAAGAAACAACAATATAGGAACATCAGAAAATACCAAGAGAAAGAAAAAACAATATAGGAAGAAAAAGAGATGTAAACTAAGTAGCAGTAGGACAAAGACGCCATAAATAAATAATACAAAAACCTTATGATAGGCTACTCTCAGGTTGTACTCGACAAAAATCAGTCAAAAGAGCTCTGCTATCGAATGTCAAGCAAGGAAGATTAATTTAATAGTTTTTTCTAATAAAGGATCCACTTATTACAAGTGCAAGTGTACAACTATATAATTATTAATCAAGTTCCAACTATACATGAAAGAATGAAGAAGATCTTTGTCATTACACTAAAATATGAGAAAACAAAACTGTGCAGTCAATAGACTTTAAGCAAACATTTCAACTTATCCTATCTTTCCTAATTTAAGGGAAGTCACAAACATGAGCAGTTTCATGGCAACAAAGGTATACAAAATTAATCTTGATGTGTAAACATAGGTATACAACCTAGAAGCAAGCAGGTCACAATTAATCTTGATGTGTAAACATAGGTATACATGTAACTTATAAAAGTTTTGTAAACAAAATTTTGTTAATTTAAATGTATATCTATGTGTAAGTAACTTATACCTCCAGGTAATCCTTCACTATGGCTTGTTGCTATTTCGTGAGTGCCACAAATGTCGAGGCCAACATGGGGACTTTATCCCTGACAGCACAACCGAGGTCCCTAATGACTGTGCCATACATCTCCCGGGTGTCCGGCCCCTTGTGGAACAGAGAGTACTCAATCTTGAGCCTCTTCCCCCCTGTGGCCTGCATCATTTGTGTAGTCTTGTTGCTCTTAATTTTGCGCACCTTACCTGCAAACCATATGAATCAGAAGCAAGCCATATGAATCATATGAATCAGAAGCAAATTAAGAGCCAAATAAACGATGTGTGAGAGAAGCAAAGTAGATAGAAACACAAACCAATCCACCAAAAACACAACCATTTAACCCATTGCAAACTTTTAGAAATCAGTACTCTTAAAAAGTTTTAGAAATCATGAGTACTTTAGTAGACCACATAAAGTTTTGATCAAGTGAAGTAATTTTATTCCAAATTTAGTTTGATATTCCAATGGTTAATTAAACCTTCTCTATTGCCATCATCCGAGTGCAAGGCCGAAACCAGACCACTCAAACACTCCATTGAGATTTTTTTTTGACCAATTTAGAGTTCCTCTTAATGATAGATATATTGATGGCCGAAGAAGAAAATTACATACACTAATTGAAGACATACAGTGGAACACACTAATTTTTTTGCCAATTTAATGAAAGATATACAGCGGAACACGCCTAAATTGATTTGAATGTGACCCAAAGTGCATAGGCATGATTGAAGACAAGGAAATTACACACTAACTTTGCCCAAATAGCCACCAACAAGAGTATACCCATTATCATTATTCACTAAACATAAGTTGATACGACGAAGATAAAAACCAACAGTTTCCTTCATAGATGCATAGATTTTATAATACAAAGGTGGGATTCTTAGATAATTTCTCTTAATAGACAAACCCAAAACAAAAAAAAACATACATAGACAAACCCAAACCAAAATCATTCCACACTCTCACCATTCTTGCTCCTACTTCTGATGGAGTGAGGTCCCTCCGGCCTGTTCACTGGTGCGAGTGTAGCGGAGACGACGGCCTGGTCGTCGAGAGGAGGCGGCACCAGGGTTGTCGACAGAGTGTGAGCATCCTCCAAGGAGAGGAGAGGAGGAGCCGAGGGAGAGGGAGTCGGAGTGGGGTTAGGGTTTGGGGTTGTCGTAGAACCAGTGGCTGAAGAAGAGGGTCATGGAACCTCGTCATGCAGTGGTGGAGGCGTCGGCGTCGGTGCAGACGAGGACGAGGGAGAGGGAGATTTCCTCTTTAAGGTACTCTGAACGACTCGGGCTTTTGGAGGCATTGCAGAGGTCAAGCCGGGTGAGAGATGAGAGGAAGGGCGAGGAGGTCGGCGACCGGAGATGGGAGAGAGGAGAGGCGGTGGGTGACGGGAGATGGGAGAGAGTAGAGGGAGGCCGAGTGAGAGATGAGAGGAACGGCGGAATTTGGGGCTTTAGGGTTTCAGAAGGAGAGAGAAGAGGATGAATAAGAGATTTGGGGGCTAAGAATGGGCCGGCCCTCTCATTCTCCACTTATATACTACGCCCCATTCAGGCGACGGATTTTGAGCAAGTTCCTCGCCTGAGTTATCCCGGCGACCACAATCGCTAAGTCCGTCGCCTGAATGGAAATTACGAGGGAAATTTCGAAATTTAAGTGAAATTGAGAGGGAATTCTTATTTTCGGCCGGGGCGACCACCTACACACAAACTCCGTCACCTGAAATAGTTTGTACTAAAAAATACTCCGTAAAAATGATCGTACTCCCTGTCTAGATCTTGATCTCGATCTCATTCTTCATCTTGATCTCAAACGAAAATTGGATGGTCATATAAAATATATAAATATAACATATGGTTTTATACAAATGCATCAATAGTATGGTTTTATAAATAAAAAATCACAAGTATAACTATATAACATTATAATTATGATTTGGCAACATTATAATTTATAAATACAACATATACGCTTCTTTTTTTTTACAAATATAGCACTAGTCAGTACGTTTTATAAAAAAAGCATTAACTAATTAATGTTATACTATGTTTTTAACTTTATAAAAATATTACATAATTAATTTACTAGTTACTTATATGAGTTTTCCTCAAAACATAACCTTTTATAGTATTATACTAAGAATTTATTACTTAGTATAAGGTTTTATTAGTTACTTATATGACTTTTCCTCAAAACATAACCTTATAGTATTATAATAAGAATTTATTACTTAGTATAAGGTTTTATTAGCAACTTATATGAGTTTTCCTCAAAACATAACCTTATAGTATTATAATAAGAATTTATTACTTAGTATAAGGTTTTATTAGTTACTTATATGAGTTTTCTTCAAAACATAACCTTATAGTATTATAATAAGAATTTATTACTTAGTATAAGGTTTTATTAGCAACTTATATGAGTTTTCCTCAAAAAATAAACTTATAGTATTATAATAAGAATTTATTACTTAGTATAAGGTTTTATTAGTTAATTATATGAGTTTTCCTCAAAACATAACCTTATAGTATTATAATAAGAATTTATTACTTAGTATAAGGTTTTATTATTTACTTATATGAGTTTTCCTCAAAACATAACCTTATAGTATTATAATAAGAATTTATTACTTAGTATAAGGTTTTATTAGTTACTTATATGAGTTTTCCTCAAAACATAACCTTATACTATTATAATAAGAATTTATTACTTAGTATAAGGTTTTATTAGAAACTTATATGAGTTTTCCTCAAAACATAACCTTATAGTATTATAATAAGAATTTATTACTTAGTATAAGGTTTTATTAGCAACTTATATTAGTTTTCCTCAAAACATAACCTTATAGTATTATAATAAGAATTTATTACTTAGTATAAGGTTTTATTAGCAACTTATATTAGTTTTCCTCAAAACATAACCTTATAGTATTATAATAAGAATTTATTACTTAGTATAAGGTTTTATTAGTTAATTATATGAGTTTTCCTCAAAACATAACCTTATAGTATTATAATAAGAATTTATTACTTAGTATAAGGTTTTTCTATTTACTTATATGAGTTTTCCTCAAAACATAACCTTATAGTATTATAATAAGAATTTATTACTTAGTATAAGGTTTTATTAGCAACTTATATGAGTTTTCCTCAAAACATAACCTTATAGTATTATAATGAGAATTTATTACTTACTATATGGTTTTATTAGTTACTTATATGAGTTTTCCTCAAAACATAACCTTATAGTATTATAATAAGAATTTATTACTTAGTATAAGCTTTTATTAGCAACTTATATTAGTTTTCCTCAAAACATAACCTTATAGTATTATAATCAGAATTTATTACTTAGTATAAGGTTTTATTAGTTAATTATATGAGTTTTCCTCAAAACATAACCTTATAGTATTATAATAAGAATTTATTACTTAGTATAAGGTTTTATTATTTACTTATATGAGTTTTCCTCAAAACATAACCTTATAGTATTATAATAAGAATTTATTACTTAGTATAAGGTTTTATTAGTTACTTATATGAGTTTTCCTCAAAACATAACCTTATACTATTATAATAAGAATTTATTACTTAGTATAAGGTTTTATTAGCAACTTATATGAGTTTTCCTCAAAACATAACCTTATAGTATTATAATAAGAATTTATTACTTAGTATAAGGTTTTATTAGCAACTTATATTAGTTTACCTCAAAACATAACCTTATAGTATTATAATAAGAATTTATTACTTAGTATAAGGTTTTATTAGCAACTTATATTAGTTTTCCTCAAAACATAACCTTATAGTATTATAATAAGAATTTATTACTTAGTATAAGGTTTTATTAGTTAATTATATGAGTTTTCCTCAAAACATAACCTTATAGTATTATAATAAGAATTTATTACTTAGTATAAGGTTTTATTATTTACTTATATGAGTTTTCCTCAAAACATAACCTTATAGTATTATAATAAGAATTTATTACTTAGTATAAGGTTTTATTAGCAACTTATATGAGTTTTCCTCAAAACATAACCTTATAGTATTATAATGAGAATTTATTACTTACTATATGGTTTTATTAGTTACTTATATGAGTTTTCCTCAAAACATAACCTTATAGTATTATAATGAGAATTTATTACTTAGTATAAGGTTTTATTAGCAACTTATATTAGTTTTCCTCAAAACATAACCTTATAGTATTATAATAAGAATTTATTACTTAGTATAAGGTTTTATTAGTTAATTATATGAGTTTTCCTCAAAACATAACCTTATAGTATTATAATAAGAATTTATTACTTAGTATAAGGTTTTATTATTTACTTATATGAGTTTTCCTCAAAACATAACCTTATAGTATTATAATAAGAATTTATTACTTAGTATAAGGTTTTATTAGTTAATTATATGAGTTTTCCTCAAAACATAACCTTATTGTATTATAATAAGAATTTATTATTTAGTATAAGGTTTTATAGTTAATTATATGAGTTTTCCTCAAAACATAACCTTATAGTATTATAATAAGAATTTATTACTTAGTATAAGATTTTATTAGTTACTTATATGAGTTTTCCTCAAAACATAACCTTATAGTATTATAATAAGAATTTATTACTCAGTATAAGGTTTTATTAGCAACTTATATGAGTTTTCCTCAAAACATAACCTTATAGTATTATAATAAGAATTTATTACTTAGTATAAGGTTTTATTAGTTACTTATATGAGTTTTCCTCAAAACATAACCTTATAGTATTATAATAAGAATTTATTACTTACTATAAGATTTTATTAGTTAATTATATGAGTTTTGCTCAAAACATAACCTTATAGTATTATAATAAGAATTTATTACTTAGTATAAGGTTTATGGTTGTATAAAATATTACCCAATTAATGTAAATTTATGGTTTTAACGTTATAAAAACATTACACAATTAATTTAAAAATTTTAACATTGTAAAGTATTTTATTAAAATTTATAACATTGTAAAGTATGGTTTTAAAACACTATACATATAGCTTAAAAGATTTATTACACAATTAAATAATTTTAAAATTATGGTTTTCAATTTTTAAATATAACATTGTAAATTATGGTTTTAAAATTTATAAATATAACTTATAAGATTAATATTACATAATTAATTTTAAAAATATACGTAAAATATATTTTTAATTTATAAGATTTATAAAAAAGCATTTTTTTTTGTAAAAAAATGTCTAATGGGGTCACTCATTTAAGCGACCAACATTAAAAAATATGTCGTCGCCTAAATAATTGCTATTATTTTGTCACTCATTCAGGCGACCAACATAGAGTACACATGTTATCTCCGTCCCCTGAATTTAACTCAAGCGACGAACATTCAAAATATGTCGTCACCTGAATGAGCAACCAACTTTTATCACTCATTCAGGCGACCAACATGGACCACACATGTAAATTCCGTCGCCTGAAGTCAACTCAAGCGACGAACATTGACCTATGTTCGTCGCCTGAATGGTAGTTCTGACAAAAGTGGATGGGTTCTTTATTCGAGCAACCATAAATTCTTCCTTTGTTCGTCGCCTAAATATGTCCGTCGCCTAAAGTTGATTCAAGCGACGAACTTTGTATAAAATTGGTCGCTCAAATGTGATTTGGGTTGGGGGTCAAGCCCTAGACATTCAGGCGACGAACTCTTCTAAGTTCGTCGCCGGAAGTTAACTCAGGCGACGGAATCTCATCGGTCCGTCGCCCGAAGTGCAATCTGGCGTAGTGTAATATATCAAATCGAAGCTATCGACGAGAAGAACAAGTATATATTAAGTTTTATTTTTTTTTATTGGGGCGACTACTACCCCTGGCCCTAACGAGGATCCGCCTCTTAATAAAGTGGTGGCGAAAAAAAATTATTTCCCTTAAAATTTAAAGAGGTCTACTTACCGGCCATCAAACTATAGTACTCTCCGTTAATTCAAATTTGTCGTTTTAGAAAGTAAATCTTATTAAGAAAAACTTGTCATTTTAGGTATTTTGTCATCCACTTTACGAAATTGCTCTTGTAATATGATTAGATAGTTGTTAGTTGTAGTTTTTGAGAAAAGTAAAAAAGTAAAGTAATAATTAAGGGTAACTGTATTTTTACTTGTTTTCTTAAGAAGTATGTAGATTTCTAAAATGATAAAATTTAATTAACAGATGGAGTAATGAGCATGAGAATAATTGTATAAAGTAAATAATACAATACTAAAAATGATATCAGTAGTGTTGACCAAGAGTTAAACCCTAATTGACATATTTTTATGGGACAGTTTGCAAACTACACAAATAAGGTGGCCAAATTAGCAAACTATACAAAGTTTGAGAAAAATTAGCAAACTATACACCCTTGTGCCCCCACTTCCCTATGTGCCCCCCTTCCCCGTGTGCTCCCCATCTGTGCCCCCGTGCCCCCCTCCGCGTCATCTGTTTTTTTTTGTGTTTTATTTTTCGCGCCAATGCTGACGCGCATCGGGAATGTTGACGTCAGCATTGCTGACGCCGTTTAACGGATGCTGACGCCAACTCTTTTTTTTTTTCGGGAATCCTGACGCCGTTTACAGAATGCTAACACCAACCTCTTTTTTTTCGCGCAGCAGTGCTGACGTTGTTTTTCGAGGATGTTGACGCCAACGTCGGAAATGCTGACATCAGCATTGTTGACGTTGTCTGCGAGGATGTTGACGCCGACGGTGATGACATCGGAGATCAATATATTTGATGTATTAAGTCACTACCAATTATTTGAATTTCACAAATCAAATAACATTAGAAATTTTATATAAAATATAAAAGGGGGAGAGCAAAGAAACAAAGAAATGTTCTACCAAAATAAAGAAACGAATATTGTATTTTATTTTTGATAGTGAGAAACAAAGAATAACAGTGAGCAATTAAAACAAAGAATTTTTCGACGCTGATGATGCTGATTTCCTTCCTCCTCCATCTCTTATATTGCAAAAACGATGTCAGCAAATATATACCTACATAAAAATATGTATAAAAACGAAGTCAGCGCTAAAAATACACATAAAAACGGTGTCAGCGCTAAAAAATACGCATAAAAATGATGTCAGCATTAAGAAACAAACTACAGTAGTTTTTAAGAACTCAAGTATATAAATATACCTACAATAGGCTGGGTAAAAATTACCATGAAAACTGAACCAACATGTACCAACCGAACCAACATAATTGGTAACCAATTATATTGGTTACCAATATAATTGGTTCGGTATACCGAACCAAGTTCCAAAACTTGCTACGGTAATGGTAATGAGAATGTAAAGGTTGGTATTACCATTACCAACCAATTTCAAATTGGTTGGTACGATAATACCAACCAATTCCTACCAAACCAATTATATCTAGTTTTATTTTTATTTTTTTCATTTATTTTGTAATTTTTTTATGTTTTTAATTTTTTAACTTTTTTTTCTTCAGGAAATGTTTTTAATCAACGGAGAAATACTAACTTGACCTCGATTAAGACGAAAATCGATACCGTTAGTTAGAATAATACCTTCATACTACTATGTTGCTTTTGCTTCAGTGTTTAAACACTTTGTAATAACTTTAAAGTTTTATGTTGCTTTCATCCTCAAATATAATCGATTCGGACAAAAACCTAAGCATTGGAATAATTCATACGTTTTAATTAAGTTGGATTATATTTGCATTTTTTTTTCTCAACGCTCGAAAGTTGGTAAATTACTATTACCAACACGTACCAAGTAACTTAATTGGTAACCAATTAAGTTGGTACAACCCCTTCGGTGGTTGGTAATGGTAGGGATTTTACGATTACCAATTCAAATTGGTTGGTACATGGTAAACGGAAAAATGAATTGGTAATGTACCAATTCCACCCTACCTACATATTGAAATATCCAACTAAAAATGATGTCAACACTAAAAAATACGCATAAAAAAGGTGTCAGCACTAAAAAAACAAACCATTTTTAATGACTCAAGCATACATATATACCTAAAGAGCGACCTAAACATAAAAATACGCATAAAAACGATGTCCGCGATAAAAAATACGCATAAAAACAATGTCAGCACTAAAAAATAAACCAATTTTTAAGGACTCAAGCATACATATACACTTACATATATAATATCAAATTAAAAACGATGTCAGCACTAAAAAATACGCATAAAAACGACGTCGGCATTAAAAAATACGCAAAAAAACAATGTCGGCACAAAAAAACCATTTTTTAATGACTCAAGCATACATATATACCTAAAGAGCAACCTAAACAAGGTAATAAAGACCATGTCAGCACGATGACATACCTTCAATCTGATGATGTACTCCTCTTTCTTCTCGACAAAGACCATGTCACCGAATGGCTCAAAATCATTGTACAATCCTTCCTTCTCCATCTCTTATATTGCAAAAGCGATGTCAGCACATATATACCTACATAAAAATACGCATAAAAACGATGTCAGCAGTAAATAATAAGCATAAAAACGATGTCAGCACTAAAAAATACGCATAAACACGATGTCAACGCTAAAAAATACGCATAAAAATGATGTCATCACTAAAAAAATATATGCATAAAAACGATGCCATCACTAAAAAAATACGCATAAAAACAACGTCAGCCTATAAAAACACGCATAAAAACGATGTCAGCGCTAAAAAATACGCAGATTTATATACTTGTAAACAGGGGCGGAGCCAGGACTGAACTTAGGGGGGCTCAATTTTGTTTTAATGAGTTCATATGGTTAGAAGGGGGTTAAAAAAAATTTGATTAAAAAGGGGTAAAGGGGAATTGAACCCAGGACCTCTAGTGTCCCGCACAGGGCTCATACCAACTGAGCTACAATGTACTTTTATTTACTTTTCACCTCTTTTAATATATATATATACATACACATATATATATAATTTTTTTTTTCTAGGGGTGCTCGAGCCAGCGCATGCCCCCCTGCCTCCGCCCCTGCTTGTAAATACATTAAAAATATAGGTCATCACCACGAATTCCACTCATATATTGTAAGCACAAATTTGTAATCAAAGCGAATATATAGTAACCATCGTAATGTAATCAAAGCAAATTTGTAATCAAAGCGAATTCCACTCATATAATGTAAACACAAATTTATATACTAAAAATACATAATAAATCCTTTTCACATAAACCATAGTAACCATCTACCGGTCCTATACATAATAAACAAAGACTGAGTATTACTCTGAGTGCTGTATTGCTGGCCTCTACCAATGCTATACATAATTTGAAATACCCCAAAGTATTTTTGGGTATTTTTGTAAATATAAAAATAATAATAAATGTCAAAATTTTCGAAGTAAAAGAATTTGTAAAATTCTTTATTTAATATATACCTTATTATTTGGTTCTTAGTAATTAGAACATAAAATTTGGTTGACATTATTATTTTAACTAAAATAAATATTATTATTTTCATTGTTATTAGTGGTATAATTACTTTTATGAATAGTGATGGGAGTTCATTATTTTTAAAAGGTGTTTTACTTAAATTATTTCAATACCCAATGTGACATCATTTTTAAATAAATAAGTATGAATTATGATACGACTTATTATCTTCAACATATTTTATAAATAAAAGGTTATGATGAATTTATGATTTTAATAATATTGATTATAAATTTAGAAAGTTATCTCTAGTAAAATAATTATGTTATGTAATTTTAATTTGAAATAATTATTTAAATAAAAGTACTTATCATAAGTTATTTATTTATTTAAAAGGATATATATATGTGTGTGTGTGTGTGTGTGTGTGTGTGTGTGTGTGCGGGATTTTATCTTGTATTTTATTTATCTATTTTTTTCAAATTAAATAAATAGCCTTTTATTACATACAAAAGAAAAAACCCAACTATTATAGTGAACCGGTTCGGCCAAACCGAAAAAAAAGGGAAGCCGGTTCAACTGAACCGCTTCTTCATCCTTGAATTGGTAAATAAAGAGCAATCATTCCGGGGTTCGAACCGGGGACCTATGAGTACTACCCACAAGTCCTTTCCAGTGAGCCATTCCGGAATGGTTAACCGCTTCTTCATCCTCTTTCACTGTAAACGCATGAGATGGGAGCTCCAATGGTGATTTTTAGTTTTTGGATGTTTCATCTTCAAAACGTCTCTATTAAGTGCTAATAAATATCATCTTATCAAAAACGTGGACTAATCTTGAATTAAGGGTTGAATCCATCCCCAATTTCATCCAAATTCATAAACCCTAAATCTTCAATTCAACCCAATCCGATGACTATGTGACGGTTTCATCCAAATTGATTAAGGAAAATGAATGGAAACATCAATGGGATGTTAATTGCACAATCAATTTGATCTAATCCGGTGTTTTAGAGCTTCCCCTATAAATAGGAACGTTTCCCTTTTGGCGAAATTGCACCAATACATTCAAATTCCGAGCTCCTCTTCTATACCATTGAATTCCTTTCGTCCCTAGGAGTAATCCTACACAAGAAATTGGCTTAATAACATACAAACAAGAAAACCCCCAAAATCCACCTTCAACCTCCCCGTCGCCGGAGCCGCCTGGAGAACCCGTCGCCGCTGCCGGAACCTCCACCCTTCACTGCCGGAGCCACCTCCACCATCTCTCGTAGCCACCGTGCCGTCGCCGAGCTGCACCGCCGCGCCACCAGTAGCCATAGGTGAGGAGCTTGTACAGTCGACTGTGCAAGTGACGGGAGGAAGAAGACGATGTGGGAATTACATAAAACCTCCCTATATTTTCTATCCCTACAAATTATGTCCTATTTCAGTTTCGGAAATTATAAAAATTATTCCGTAGTCTTAGAACATATTTTAACTTGTGTCAATTCTTAAAAATGCGCAGCGGTAATCTCAAGTTCCGACACACCTATTGCGTGAAGGTCTCGAAGAAGATCAAATTGGTATAATCCCCAACTTGATAATTAATTCGATTTTTATTTCGAATTAATAAGTCAAAATATACCAATTAGTAAATTCTTTTTCGTCCTCGTAATTTATGCGTGTAGGTCCGCTGCTAATTTATTCAATTTCGTCATCAAGTCTTTGAAGTCCATAGTTGGTATCGAAATCCAACAAGGCGAAAAAGGCAAGTGACATTCCGAGTCTTTTATGCTCATCTGCGTGCTTTCGTGTCTTGTTGTTTTCTTTCCTTGACATGCATGCCAAATCGATTAAAATAAATTACAAATCACTCGCTTTGTGTAATTTATTCACCCGTTATTTTGGACTTGGCATGTAATTGGATAATGTTATTATTTGACCTTGTTGTAAAATAATAATGTAGATATCCACTTTATAAAATGTGTGAATTATCATTCATCCTTTCATGCAAAATAAGTAGGTATGGAGCATATTATCCTTTTGATGCATCCATGCATATTATATGGTATTGACATCCATTTTACTTCTATTAAGATGAATTATTTTATTTTATGTGATCACTTAGTTTGATATTAATCCCTAGTTAATATGTGATGATTATGTGTGAGATGTGAAACTCAATTGAATTAAGATAAAATAAAATATAGTGTGCGTATCAATGAAGATACGGGGTCCAACCCAATGGGAATTGGGCGGTGTCTCAACTTTGGGTTAACTACTGAGTTGAGTTTGGATTGAATGGGTTAAGACCATGTTGCGTCTTAAACCGAAACAGTTTCATGAAACTAACATTCCCGAGATACAATATTCGAGATGAAATCTGACTACAAAATCGTAGGTAGGTCGGACGTTGACGGAGGGGAAACCTGTCGTTGATTCCGCCAAAGAAACTCAAACCTAAAACTAGTACAGTAATAAGTAAGAGGTCGATCCCACAGGGAAATTTATAAACTCAAGCGTGATTTCTATGCTGATTAAAGTAGCCAAAGAGGGGGGTTTTTAATGTGAAAGGTCCGCCTTTTATCAAAGCGGATTAAACAAAGCAAAGTAAAGGAATTGGTTTTAGACAATTTAGGGAAAGCAATTCCACCTACAATTTTCCACTTTATTGGATTGAAGCGATCCTTGTAACTTCTTCTCGTCCTATTATGTTTCCTATGAATGCCCTTGTCCCGACCTAATATAGTTACTAGTCCAACCAGTCCTAGCAACCCTTATCAATCGAACAGTCCCTAAAGAAGGATTTAACCCAATTGATAGCTTTAAGTTCAGAGATTAGCCAAGGTATTTGCAGTCCCTAAAAAAGGATTTAACAACACATTCAACTTCCTACTTATTCAATTAGTTCAACCAGCCCTAAAGGAATAAGTTTGCCACTTAGGTTAAGGTTCACAACCAGGAATCTACAAAACCTTAGCGATTGAATTGATTCTACCAAGTTGATCAGTCAAGATAGAACAAAACAATAATCAATCAAGCACAAAGAAGTTGAAGCATTCACAAATAGGAAACTAGGAGCGAGAATTAGAAACTCACAATCAATCCGAATAAAGCTTCAAATTGCAGGCAGAATAGATGAGTTTAGTTCCTCATGGAAGACATTGCTCAAATTCTCTAAAGAGTCTAATGAATGGAAGAATAGAATGAATCCTAAGAATGATAATATAAAAGGCCTAATTAAAACATCCAATTCGGCCACCAAACAAACTAGATAAAAAACTAGGGTTTCAAAACACGCGCTGGGCGCTGTCCGTACGTGCGGCGGCCGCCGCAAGGGCTGCGGCGCCCGCCGCAACTGCCTTGTCAGCTACCCGCTGCGGCGGGCACTGCGGCGGCCGCGGCACTAGCTGCGGCGCCCGCCGCAGGTAGCTTTGCCGTGGTCTTGGCTCCTTTCTGCGGGCTTTTCTTCTCGTCTTGCCTTGCTTCTTTCTTCCTTGTTCCTTTCCATTCATCTTGTGTTCCTCTTCGAGACATTGCATCTCCCCAAGTGTGTTCTGATTCGATCTGCGAGATAAACACAAAATTGCGCAGAATCCGAACTTTTCTAAAATAAACACAAGATGCAAATTAACAATAAAGCAAGCAAGAAATGCAACCTAAACTAAACTAAAACTATCTATAATGCCTATCTAAAATATGCATTATCAGACGTCCTATCCAGACTCGACCGATATAATATAGTTAATGTTAAAATAAAAGTGAGCAAGTCATATTTGATATTCATGTAATATGTCAACATATATCTATATATAAGTTATGCAATGTGAGATAGTGAGTGAATAATATTAATTTGGTCAAAGTTTTGTTTAGATCGACTGGATATCAGGGGACACGAAGTCAACCCTCTTCCCACTCCTAATAGTAGGCTCTCCCTAACGTCTGGGTAACTACTAGCGGGACGGATTTGGGCCACACGGAATACCTCATAATCCGATATCGAGTCCAAACTTAATAAGAAAAATATTTTCATGGTGATCACAAACGCATTTCTAAAGCTATATCATATCCTATCCGTAATCGGGGTATGGTTCCTAAGGTGCTTGTCACCTACATCACTTCCTTATTCAACCCTTTGGGGTTATCCGTGTCACATAAGTCGAGTCATCCAAAATGAAGCTTACATAAAATATTCTCACTAGTAATAATCTCATTTGGGTTCAATTCATACCTTATCATGGTCACTGAGTTTGAGTCCAAAGTAGTCCCAGTTTATGAGCCGTCATTTGCTAGTTCTCGCGAACTAACCGTCCTTTGTTTGGACGGCCAGGGGTTCATTGTCTCTGGACAATACCTTAGCCTCCAGTTCGCAGGTTTAGATCGAGTCTTTGAAGAGAAGTTGAAGAAGTTCAAGACGACATTTTAAGTTTTCAAGATTTGAAGAAAATATTGTATAACTGGTAAATGTTTATTGTTACAAAGTCTTCTGCTGTAATGTTTTGATGTATCAAATATTGTAATTTGAATCATGAGTTTAATAAAAGCATGATTTATTATATTTAAGTCTTCCGCTATTTATATTTTCTTTAGTATCATCTTGTTTATGGGAGCATGGTAGCATGTCCCTATAAGCCTAAGGTGGTTACAAAGACCTTAAAGTCCGAGTAACTACTGGCGCTGGAACATTCCCTCGTTTACAGAAGGGGGTGTTACATAATTAAGCACAAGCAGACCTCTCAACTAGCTATAATTTTACAACACCGCCCTGTAAAATCAAGTCCAATTGAAGAAGAAACCCAATGCATTGCTCCCATTGCTCCCAGTACTTACAATCAAATGCAAATAGAGCATGAACAGAGCCAAAACAAACACATACACATTACTGAATTAACCCTATCCCAATCAGAAAAGCAGAACTCGGTTGAAAAAGTAGATCAATCGACGAAGCGCCGAAGAATAGAAACAAACCTGATTGGCGAGCTGATGAGGTTGAAGAAGAGGATCAGCGACAGAACGATCTCCATTGCTGGAGGATGAAGGCAACAGCGGCGGCCAGAAGTACGGTAGAGAGGCAATGGAATCGGGCTCGAAGGCATCGGCGGTGTCGGCAGGTGTCAACCATTCCGGAATGGCTCACCGAAAAGGATTTGTGGGTAGTACCCATAGGTCCCCGGTTCGAACCCCGGAATGGCCGCTCTTTATTTACCAATGGTCCAATACAAGGTGTCGGCAGGTGTCCGTCGCCTAGAAGCTATTTGGGAAGCACCTCCGGCGGCCATGGTGAGCAGCGCCGATCTAGAGATAACGCCGAATCTGGAGCAAAAGCAAGAGGAAACCAGCGGCAATCGTAAGAGGCGGCGAGAGCGACAGGAGAGAACGCCGGATCTGGAGTCGGCGATGGTGGATCTGGAAAAAATTGTTAGCATTATATTATTTATACATTTACAGTTACCATTGTACCCTCAGGGTTTTCACCCATTGATATATATACAGGAGTAGGCCTCTGAGATCCACCAAGGACTCAGTTCTCCAAACACTTACATGGTATCAGCCTTCTTTGTGAAACCCTAGTTTTTCGTTTCACAAAATCGATCTGTCGCCGCCGCAACCCTTGCTGCCGCCGCCCGACCTGTCGCCGCCCACACGCTTTCCGCCGCACCTCTAGTCAGCCGCCGCTACTAACCCTAGCCGCCGCACCCCTGTTCAGCCGCCGCCGCTACCCCTAGCCGTCGCCGCTGCCTCCTGCGCCCTTGCCGCCGCTGCTCTTAGCCGCCGCCGCCTCTCTCTTGCCCCAACCCCTCGCAATGACCGACACAGTCAATTCCCCACTGTCGCCTTTCCTGGTCGCTCACCACATGCTATCCAGGGAGGCTATCCGGCCTAGCCCTTCGGCGTACTGGCCTCAGCCCTGGGCCGGCTACCCGCTACCCTACCTGCAGCAACCCTACTGCTACCCGGTTCCCCACCCTCCACCGCAAGCGTTGTCTACAACACAACCAGCGGCGTCGTTGTCGCAACCCACGACCCCTTTGGGTCTTCAGCAGCCGGACGGAAATTGGTATATGGATACCGGGGCCTCTTCTCACATGACGAACAATCCAGGTAACCTACAAACTGTTTTTAATTCTAGCACTTTGCCTTCGGTTTATGTCGGGAACGGAAATCGTATTCCAATTGTTGGTTCAGGCCCTGCTACCCTACCCACTGACTGCCCTTTGAAACTCAATAATGTGCTATTTGCCCCTGCCATTGTCAAAAACCTCATCTTCGTTCACCAATTCACCATCGATAATCACGTGTCGATTCAATTTGACCCGTTTGGTTTTCTTGTGACGGATTTACACACGGATACCCCAGTAATGCGGTGTAAAAGCTCAGGAGACCTATACCCAGTAACCACCGCAGCCAGTCAGACACCTCTCGATGCCCCCTCTGCCAACATCACCCTCCGTTCGGATTTCTGGCATGCTCGTCTAGGACACCCTGACGATCATGTCTTGGACACTCTCCGTTCAAACCCTTTTATTTCTTGTCATAAGGCCTCCGTCGTTTGTTCTTCATGTCAAATTACCAAGAGCAAAAGACTACCCTTTAGTCTCTCCCACTCCCATACTTTTGCACCATTTGATATTATACATTGTGACTTGTGGACATCTCCTATTTCGAGTGTTAGTGCTTTTCGATACTATTTGGTTGTCCTTGATGATTTCACCAATTTTGTTTGGGTTTTTCCCCTACGCTACAAATCAGAAACACAAAGTCATATTTTAAACTTTCACACCTTTGTCCACACTCAATTCAATTTGCCTGTCAAGGCTATTCAGGGCGACATGGGAGGCGAGTTTGACAACATTATCGTCCGCTCCTTTTGTCAACAACAGGGGATAGCCCTCCGCTTCTCTTGTCCTCAAACCTCTCCACAAAATGGCAAAGCGGAACACATCATCTGCACCCTCAATGACAAAACTCGAACACTCCTACATCACGCCTCTCTCCCCCTCTCCTTTTGGGTTGAAGCACTTCACATGGCTAACTATCTCCACAATATACTTCCCTCCAAGGCAATTGGCAACTCCATCCCAACCTTGGCACTCTACAAGCGCTACCCTTCCTACGATCACATTAGAGTGTTTGGATGTCTCTGTTTCCCCAACATGAGTGCCACCACCCCTCACAAGCTATCCCCACGTTCCACTAAATGTGTCTTCTTGGGCATCTCCCCACACCATCGAGGCTACCATTGTCTTCGCTTGGATACCAATCGGGTTGTCACTTCGCGCCATGTGATTTTCGACGAACAGACCTTCCCTTTCACCACACCACCCACCCCTGCAGTCCCCAACCTATCCACACCACCCAATTCTGACGAATTGCCACCCCTCCTACGCCACTTGTTTCAAGAAGCATCATCCGGAACCAACCCCCCGCCCAAACCCCCCACCCAAATTGATTGGCGGCGGGCGCCGCAACCCCCCCGGCAGCGGCCGCCGCACATCCCGCCGCACCCCCCGCCCCCCCTCTTCCCCCCCCCCCCCCCGATGTCCGCATTTTTGGTCTTATTTTACATCATGTTTTCATTCCATTTGAGTCATTTTATTAGCTTTTGTGTTGGGAAAGTAAGGAAAATGTGTAGTTATGCTTAATATTGCAAGATATGGAGTCTACACAAGCTTTGTTGTGATTTTTGTAGGTTTTGGAGCTGATTTGGAAGAGTTTTGACGCACTTTAGAGCTTAATGAAAAATCATGAAGGCAATGGAGACGCAAAGCAAAAGCAAAAAGTGGTGTAGCTGGAGAAAAGCCTTATTTTCGCCATCCATCACTTTAATTCAAGATCTGGAGCCTTCATGAGATTTGTATTCTTTGAAAAGAGCTTTCCAACGCATATTCATATGCGTCAATCGGATGAACGAGGACTCGGGAAAGTGCGATTGAAGATAGACTCGAAAAGCTGGAAAAAATCAGAAGTTACTGCATTCACACAGGTACCTCGGCGCCGACACCTCAGACCTCGGCGCCAATACACTGTGCACTAGCAAAAGATTCTGCGGGCTGAATTTATTACCTATTGGGCTTTTTAATTAGGGTTTTCTTCTAAATTTCTTTTAGGATCTTTTAGTTAGATAGACTTGGGATATTTTATCCTTCCTTAGTTAGATTTTTTTCCTTGGAGATTAAGTCTAGAATTTCTATCTTTAAAATAAAGCCAATTAGAGGCTAATTAGATCTCTCTCTCTCCACACAGCACACGGCTGAATTCCAGCAGCAACAGAAGCACGTTTCTGGGTTTTTTTGGCTGAAAGTTGAACGTGAATTTTAAGGTTTGATTTATGCAATTTAAGATTATGAATTCCTCCATTGTTTTTGTGTTTTTCTTTGCAATGAGTGAGTAGTCCTCCCATCTTCTAGGGTTGGGGTGAACCCAACAATGAGCATGTGTGTGAATGAATGAATCTATGTTTATTTGATGTTTTTATCTTATTCTACCCATGTGCTTAACTCTTTGATGAAAGTTTAAGGGAATTCATTGTTGCAATTGAATTGAAAGAGGAGATTGTTAACATTGATAGTAATTAGGGATCTTTGACGAAAGTAAAAGAGATCTAATTAATGAAAGGTAGAAACAAATAGGTTTTATGTGATCACCTCTATTATCTATTTGTTGAGTATGCGAAAGCTATCTCTTTATGATAAAAGCATGATTTCTCATATGATTCATTGATTTATACATGTGTTTGTTGTTGTGGTAAGCCCTAATCTTGGAAGTTTCTTCTCATATATTGCATTCGGGTTATTTACTTGCTACTTGAGCCATTTTAAGTGAATTTGTCATAAAATACAGCAGCCACTTTTGCCATTTATTCCCATATTTTCGTCCATAAAACAACTAGGATAGAACCGCTGACATACTCCCTTGGATCGACCTTGATTTCCACTATACTATAGAGGGATTCGAGCATAAATTTATTTGATTGGAGTGAGCATAGGCATCGATCTCCCCTCACGCTACGTCAAATTGGCGCCGTTGCCTGGGAGTAATCAATCGCGCCTAGTCTAGTTGTTTTAGGGTTGGGAATAGCCCATCCCCACCTTTATTTTTAATTTTGTTTTCTTTGTTTTGTTTTGAAGGTTTATGCGAAGAAGTGACCGTCCTCTATACGATCCATTCACCGAGCCTGAACGTGTTCTACACCAACGTCTAAAGGAAAAGGTTAGGCAAAAGATGGAGGATTTGGAGACACTTCGTGCGGAGCTAGAAAGGCTTCGCAAAGAGAATCAAGAGGTGGCGCAGCGGGAAGCCGCTGCCAATCAAGCTCGTCAAAGAGAGATTGACGCCGCTAGAGTAGCAAGGGAGGAGGCTGAAAATCTTAGGGAAGAGTTGGAGAGAATTCCAACCAATGCTCGCCAATACATGCACCCTACGCTGCGGGTGCCGGAGTCGGCCATCGTTCTCCCCAATATCAACTTTGAGATCAAGACAAGCTTCCTTACCATGGTGAAGCGGACTCCTTTCGAAGGGAAACCCAACGAGTGCCCTATGGAGCACATGAAGGAGTTCAAGGAGATGTGTGATACCATAGCCGATGGAGCCAACTTGGAGTATGTTCGCTTGAAGGCTTTCCGCTGGTCTTTAGTGGGAAAAGCCCTTCATTGGCTCGAAAGCTTGCCGCCGCGATCCATCAACACATGGGAGGATCTTCATGATCTATTCATGAGCAAGTTCTTTCCACCTATGAAGACGACGGAGCTGCGCAAAAAGATCACATCCTTCAAGCAATTAAGGAATGAAACTCTTGCCGAAACTTGGGAGAGGTTCAAGGAGTTGATTCGCCAATGCCCTACTCATGGGCAACCACCTTATGTTTTGCAAGAAATCTTCTTCAACGGCATCAACTCGACTACTAAGGATCGGATCAACATCCACACATCCTATAGATACATTGAGATGCTTCCTCAAGAAGCGTGGGATGCACTTGACAAGCTCACGGAGTTTGACACTACTTATGGGACCCCCGTGAGCATT
Organism: Persicaria tinctoria; assembly: GCA_037127255.1. Classification (NCBI taxonomy): domain Eukaryota; kingdom Viridiplantae; phylum Streptophyta; class Magnoliopsida; order Caryophyllales; family Polygonaceae; genus Persicaria; species Persicaria tinctoria. The sequence goes on along the minus strand of JBANSL010000004.1, from coordinate 68,810,886 downwards.
GATGCGAGGCCCTCTCCATCGATGCCACTTTATCAACCTTACGATGAGATTGACCCTGATGTGCGGCATCAATTTATGGAGGATGAGAATAGAAAATTGAAGAAGCAAGTAAGGTTTCTCTCCAACAACAAACCGTGCATAGAGTGTGGGTCCACTTCCCACATCACAACCGCTTGCCCACATGTCGAACAAGTGCAATCCGCTGAATCATATGGAGGAGAAAACTACATGAGAGGTCCTTATAGGGGCCAAGGCAATTACTACCAAAGGAGCGATGGGCACTCCAATTGGGGTAACCATCCTCCTCAACATGATCAACGGCCCCCGTATAGACCTCCAGGCCATGTGGATCGTGAGCAACCTAGGGATGATATGAGATCTATTTTGGAGGAGCTAAGGAAAGGCCAAGCTGAGGCCAAGGCGGATGCTAGACAGTTCAGTTTGGAGATCAATACACAGTTGCGAGGCATGAATGCAAGGTTTGGGGACATTGATATTTGGAGGAAGAACGTTGAGACCCAATTGGGTCAATTGGCGGCTCAAATTCCAAAACCAAGTGGCCAACTACCCGGCCAGAATGAAGCCAACCCCAAATCCCAACATATTGCAGCCATTCAAACAAGGAGTGGGAAGGTTCTACCGGAACGGGAAGCCAAGGAGAAAGGAGAAAAAATCGGCCAACCCAACACAGGCCTCGGCGCCGACACCTCTACCCTCGGCGCCGACACCCTGACAGTGAATAAACCTACTGCATTCAAACAGGCCCTCGACGCCGACACCCCTGACCTCGGCGCCGACACCCTGATGACAAACAAAGCTACTGCAGAAGCTGTTGTAAGCACACAGACCCTCAGCGCCGATACCCCTGACCTCGGCGTCGACACCTCTGAGGAAGCTCCTGCACAATCCCTCGACGCCAACCACTCTACCATCGGCGCCGATACCTCTGCAGGCCAACCCACACCTACACACGATGTATTGACCACTCCAAAAGCCAAACCCAAGCTCCCTTATCCATCAAAGGCTCTCAAGGATCCCACTGAAGGAATGTTTAGGAGATTTGTGAAGATTCTCCAAGGCTTAAATGTGACTATCCCCTTTACCGAGGCCCTTCAAGAGATGTCGGCGTACATCAAATTCTTGAAAGAGATCTTGAGCAATAAGAGGTCTATGTCGGAGATTTCGGAGGATTGCAACGCCGTCAACTTCCCCGAAAAGAGAGCTGACCCGGGTAAGTTCACCGTCACCATTGGCCTAGGCGAACATCGATATCGAGCTTTATGTGATCTTGGTGCAAGCGCAAGTCTTATGCCACTCTCCATATGGTCTAAGATTAACATGGGACCACTAGTACCCGTCAACATGCGGCTCTATATGGCGGACAACTCCTCGGTGACACCTACCGGTGTGATGGATGATGTACCGATAAAGGTAGGTAAGTTCTATGTTCCCACCGATTTCATAGTACTTGATATGCCTATAGATCCTGTTGTGCCTATTATCCTAGGGCGCCCTTTCTTAGCCACGGTGGATGCGATTATCAATGTGAGGAAAGGTCTCCTAACTTTCAAAATTGGGGATGAGCTTGTTGAATTTCAATTTGACCCCAATCTAAGGGAGGTAAGAAAAACGGAGGTCAAGATGGTTTACACGAACATGGAGTGGACCTTTACTTATGAGGAGTCCATTTGTATACCACCCACCGAAGAAGAGCAGAGCATTATTGAGGAGCTCTTGGCCACCCTTGAAGAAGATGAGAGCGAAGAAATTACAAAAGCCACTGCTGACCCCTCGGCACCGACACTCTCAGCCTCGGCGTCGACCCACCTAGAGGATATAATGCTTCTGCAGAATGATGAAAAAGCTACAGATGCCTCGGCGTCGACACCCTCAGCCTCGTCGTCGACACCTCCAGCAGCAAGACAACGTGAAGAAGATGGTTGTGCTACCATGGAAGGAAGATTTGACGAGAAAGGAAAGAGTTAGGCCGAAGACCACCATCCCGGTCCCAACAAGGTAAGTCAAGATATGAAATTCTCTTCCCCTATTTCCATTAAAAACTTATCTATTACAAATGGAAGAAGTATGCCTTGGTATGTGAGATTATGTAGGGGATGCAATGAAGATCCAAAAGCTTATGAGATAGGAGATACGGTGTACATCTCCAAGGTCAAGAGCCATTGGTTCCCTAGCAAATTCAAAGAGAGGAAGGTTGGGCCATTCGAAATTCACAAGATTCGACCCGGCGCAATGGAGTTAAAGGACAAGGAAGGAGTCCTATGCAAGGTTGAACTAGAGAGTCCGGAGGAGGAGGCCCGTGCCACATGGGCCTTGCGAATGCCCACATGAGCTTAAAAGAAGAAGTCGGCCTAGCGACTTAAAAATCTAGAGCTTGTACATAAACTATGGTTATTTAGGATTTTTTTTTTTTTTTGTTGGTTTTGGATTTTGCTTTGGTTTTGCTTTAAACTTTGTTTTTGGAGGTTTTGGTTGTTAATGAGGTGGTAGGTGCTAAGAATGACGAAAGGACAACCTTGGAGAAGAGAAGCTTATCGACCACTCCATGTCGACGTCGACTCCTAGGCTCGATAGTAGCACCTATTTCCGGTCGGAATGAGCTCCAATTCTATCTTGTAAGTTTCTGTTTATACCAATCTCTTATTTTTGAGCTTATACTTTGAGGACAAAGTAATTTTTTAAGTATGAGGTGGGGGTAACAACTTACTATATGCTTATGGTTTGAGGTTTGTTTTTGGTGGTGTTGTTTTGCATTATTTTGTATTTTTGCATATTTTGCATTTTTATTGAGTCCATAAAAAAAATACAAAAAACTTGAAAAATGTCGAAAATAAAACAAAGAAAAAATGCATGTTTATTTATTGTCTTAGCCTTTGTTTTAGTTTTTAGTTTAGTTCAAAACACCTAACTTAGATGTCCTATGATGATGCTTAATAATCCACTTGATCATGTAAAACCTATGATATGTTTGGATGGTTTAGCCTAAGTCTCCTGGAAAGTTTGATTTTTATGTGGTAATTAGACTTGCGATTATAATTGAGCACATATGATTCTAAGTAGAGGTGATTGAAATCCAAATCTATGTCCTAGTGAGATATTTTTGGCCTTATAGGGAATATTCTTCATATTTGTATATTTCCCTCTATTTTTGATGTGTGATTTACTCTCCTTATGTGATTACCTCTTGGCATTGATGTTGTTATCTATTTCTTGAGACCGATTATGAAATACTAGTTCATTGCTTATTAAAATTAGATGATGGAGGACTTATATTTTCTTAGCCATATTTTATCCATTCATTTACCTACCTTACATATTGTCTTTGCTTGAAGCCCTTTGAGCCTTGGCCTATTCTTTGTTAGCTCTACAAAATTGATTCCTAGCCAATTAAAAGCTTGACCCTTTATCCGGGAATTAGGATTTAGAGTTGGTGAGAATTTGATTGAGTTGAGTTTGATGGAGAAGAAGCTAAGTTGTTGAGCTTTGTTGAGATGCTTTGAGCGAAAGTATGTAAGGTTGTGCATTATTCATCATATTGTTCTTATACTTTAGAGGCTCCGAAAATTTATATATATGTATTATTGCCGAAGGAGAAGAAAAAAAAATGAAAATGTCGGTGAAAAAAAAATGCAGAAAAAAAAGTGTTTATTAAGAGCCTAGTTCATTATGTGTGAGAGTTGGATTAAATTTTTGGTTGAGAAGTAGTTTCATGGGTTGATGATCTTGATTGTTGATGAGTTTGGTAGATGTGCTGATTTTGAGATGAGTTGTTTGGTTGAGTTGAGTTGGAAGTTTAGGAGTCTTGATTCCCGGATTTTTAGCACCACTTTGCCTAAATGATTCCACACCTTTTATTTCCTACCAAGCCACATTACAACCCGGCCGAATGAAGTCTTCTTTGAAGTCTTTCATTGAGCCATAAGTCCTCTTGATGATTTTAATTGCTTTGACCTCTCCGGTGGAGAGATTGGTGATATAAATAACAATGTCTATGTAGCTTTTTGCATTAAGGATTGAGTTGAGAGATGTTCTTCAAAGCCTAAACACATTGAGTGTTGAGTGAAACACATATATCCTTTGTGAGGTTGGATTTCGATTGCTCTTGCTTAGAGTTACTTATATATGTGTGATGACGTTTGATTGCTTGATTCTTTTAGACCACTTGCGCTTATGATGTTGCTTTTTGGCGAAGGCGAAGACTTAAAGATATGTTAAAGGTCTTGATCAAAGTTTGGTTATTGCTTGAGGACAAGCAAGTCTAAGTATGGGGTGTTTTGATGTCCGCATTTTTGGTCTTATTTTACATCATGTTTTCATTCCATTTGAGTCATTTTATTAGCTTTTGTGTTGGGAAAGTAAGGAAAATGTGTAGTTATGCTTAATATTGCAAGATATGGAGTCTACACAAGCTTTGGTGTGATTTTTGTAGGTTTTGGAGCTGATTTGGAAGAGTTTTGACGCACTTTAGAGCTTAATGAAAAATCATGAAAGCAATGGAGACGCAAAGCAAAAGCAAAAAGTGGTGTAGCTGGAGAAAAGCCTTATTTTCGCCATCCATCACTTTGATTCAAGATCTGGAGCTTCATGCGATTTGTAGTCCTTGAAAAGAGCTTTCCAACGCATATTCATATGCATCAATCGGATGAACGAGGACTCGGGAAAGTGCGATTGAAGATAGACTCGAAAAGCTGGAAAAAATCAGAAGTTACTGCATTCACACAGGTACCTCGGCGCCGACACCTCAGACCTCGGCGCCGATACACTGCGCACCAGCAAAAGATTCTGCGGGCTGAATGTATTACCTATTGGGCTTTTTAATTAGGGTTTTCTTCTAAATTTCTTTTAGGATCTTTTAGTTAAATAGACTTGGGATATTTTATCCTTCCTTAGTTAGATTTTTTTCCTTGGAGATTAAGTCTAGAATTTCTATCTTTAAAATAAAGCCAATTAGAGGCTAATTAGATCTCTCTCTCTCCACACAGCACACGGCTGAATTCCAGCAGCAACAGAAGCACGTTTCTGGGTTTTTTTGGCTGAAAGTTGAACGTGAATTTTAAGGTTTGATTTATGCAATTTAAGATTATGAATTCCTCCATTGTTTTTGTGTTTTTCTTTGCAATGAGTGAGTAGTCCTCCCATCTTCTAGGGTTGGGGTGAACCCAACAATGAGCATGTGTGTGAATGAATTAATCTATGTTTATTTGATGTTTTTATCTTATTCTACCCATGTGCTTAACTCTTTGATGAAAGTTTAAGGGAATTCATTGTTGCAATTGAATTGAAAGAGGAGATTGTTAACATTGATAGTAATTAGGGATCTTTGACGAAAGTAAAAGAGATCTAATTAATGAAAGGTAGAAACAAATAGGTTTTATGCAATCACCTCTATTATCTATTTGTTGAGTATGCGAAAGCTATCTCTTTATGATAAAAGCATGATTTCTCATATGATTCATTGATTTATACATGTGTTTGTTGTTGTGGTAAGCCCTAATCTTGGAAGTTTCTTCTCATATATTGCATTCGGGTTATTTACTTGCTACTTGAGCCATTTTAAGTGAACTTGTCATAAAATACAGCAGCCACTTTTGCCATTTATTCCCATATTTTCGTCCATAAAACAACTAGGATAGAACCGCTGACATACTCCCTTGGATCGACCTTGATTTCCACTATACTATAGAGGGATTCGAGCATAAATTTATTTGATTGGAGTGAGCATAGGCATCGATCTCCCCTCACGCTACGTCAAATTGCCCCCCCCCCCCCCCCCCCCCCGCAGGCAGCTTCACTTAACCCCCAACCTCTGCTTGCACCCCCCGCCCATTCCATGAAGACCCGGTCGCAGTCTGGGAACTTCAAAGCTAACCCAAAATACAACTTTCTCACTCCGTCCCCCGACATATGACCTCTGCCCAAATCACCCCACAAGGCCTTACAAGACCCGAACTGACACGCCGCCATGATGAATGAGTTTAGTGCTCTTATTAAAAACGGCACGTGGGACCTCGTTCCAAGGCCTCGGGACACTAATATCATTAACTGCATGTGGTTGTTCAAGCATAAGTATAGGTTAGACGGTACTCTAGAGCGACACAAGGCTCGCCTAGTGGTCAACGGCAAGTCACAGGAGGTTGGGGTTGACTGTGATGAGACTTTCAGTCCGGTCGTCAAACCAGCTACCATCCGCACAGTTCTAAGCATCGCCCGTACTAACGATTGGCCTATCTATCAGCTTGACGTCAAGAATGCCTTCCTTCACGGCAACCTTCAGGAGACTGTGTATATCCATCAGCCGCCAGGCTTCTATGATCGCACCCGCCCATCTCACGTCTGCCTTCTCCGGAAGTCTCTCTATGGGTTGAAACAGGCGCCTCGCGCGTGGTATCAGCGGTTCGCCACGTACCTCACTAGTAATGGATTTCAGGGCAGTCAGTCTGATCACTCCCTCTTTGTGTTCCACTCGGGGTATGACACCGCCTATCTTCTCCTGTACGTGGATGACATAGTACTCACCGCTTCCTCTACATCGCTCTTGTCTAGGCTGATGGCCCTGCTACGATCAGATTTTGCCATGACTGATCTCGATTCCCTGAGCTACTTCCTTGGCGTCTCTGTGTCACGCACTCCTACTGCCCTGTTCCTTCATCAACAGAAGTACGCTCTTGAGATCGTCGACAAAGTCGGCGTGACGTCTTGCAAACTCGCCACCACCCCTATCGACTGCAAGTCCAAGCTCGACGCTGCCTCCAGTCCTAAGGTTGAGGATCCTACAGCCTACCGCAGCCTGGCCGGTGCTCTCCAGTATCTGACATTCACCAGACCGGACATTGCCTTCGCCGTACAACAAATCTGCTTATACATGCATGATCCCCGCGAGCACCATCTTCAGGCGCTCAAGAGGATAATCTGGTACATCAAGGGCACCTCTGACATGGGTTTACATCTCGTTCGCAGCAGGTTTGACTCCCTCACCGTCTATTCTGACGCTGATTGGGCGGGTTGTCCTGAAACTCGCCGCTCCACATCTGGTTTTGCAGTGTACCTGGGCGACAATCTGGTATCGTGGTCCTCCAAGCGTCAGGCCACCATCTCCCGCTCGAGTGCCGAGGCTGAGTATCGTGGTGTTGCCAACGTCGTGGCTGAGACCTGCTGGCTTCGCAACCTTCTCTGCGAACTCCGGGTCCCCCTTCGATCGGCTACACTGGTCTACTACGACAATGTCTCCGATGTTTACCTGTCGTCGAACCCGGATCAGCACCAGAGGACGAAGCATATCGAAATTGACATCCATTTCGTCAGAGAGAAGGTCGCCCTAGGCCAGGTCCGAGTTCTTCATGTCCCTTCCGCACATCAGTATGCGGACATTTTCACAAAAGGATTACCTACTCCTCTTTTTTCTTCTTTTCGTTCCAGTCTTGCTATTCGCTCGCCTCTAGTTGCGACTGAGGGGGGATGTTACCATTATATTATTTATACATGTACAGTTACCATTGTACCCTCAGGGTTTTCACCCATTGATATATATACAGGAGTAGGCCTCTGAGATCCGCCAAGGACTCAGTTCTCCAAACACTTACAAAAACAACCGATATCCACCAGATTTGGTGGTTCTCCGGTGGATTTTTAAGTAACCGCCAGCGAGGACAGCGACGGAGGCGAGGGCCTGGAAGCCGCCCTGGGAGATGCGGAAGTGGTATGCTCCTTGGTGTCCTTGGCCTGGACGAGCTCCAGCGCCTCCTCCATTGTTGATGGAGCTCGGAGGAGAGGGGAGGGTGAGGATTTCGACGGATTGAGTAGATCTGTAAAAGGGAGAAAGAGAGAGAGAGGGGGGAGCGTGGGAGTGAAATGTGAGGATGAGGGGAGCGTGTGATATATAGTTTTGCGATTTTTACCAAAACGTGTATACTTGGCTAATTTGGCGAAGGCGCAAATTTTCTCTATTTTTATTTAAACTCTAACTCTGGTAATGTGAAATTCTAAGAAAATCTGAACGGATTGTATGAAAATGGGAGTCGTCTTAAAATTATTTTGTTTTTAGTTAATTATAAGGTTGATATCACTCTTTTAACACAAAAACTTAATTAGACCTTAGCAAGGAGGCGATGGATCGTCACTATCTCTGCACGTGGCTCAACTTGGGCTTTCGTTTGCAGTTGGGCTCGGAAATTGCAAGGTGACAAGATAAGGAGGACGATCGATGAGATAGAGGGATCGATCGAGATCGACAGGTGTCCGAGGGAGGCAGCCATGGGAGTTGTTCTTGAGATCAGAGAGAGGACGAGGAAGTCGAGAGGGTGGGAGAGGGGTGTATATATACATATGGGTGCAAGATCTAGCGCCATAGATTGTACAAAGCGAGAGATCGAGGGAGGACATCCATTACATTTCAGCCCGTTGTTGGAAGGAAGAGGATGAAAATTGATTTCCTCCATTTTTTTTTTTTTTTTTTTTGGTGAAAAGATTTCCTCCATTAAATTTACCCACCTGATGAGTAAAATATTAAATGGATAGGTGATGAATCGGACGATTTTTTTTTTTTCTTTTTTTATGATCGACCGGTTGAAAGGAAAAAATAAATGGATCCACTCATCAATGAATAATCTGCACTGTGTATCATCAAATGCAAAGCCGCACTAAACCGGACCCATGCGGGGCCACGTTGTGACATGGCATACCGGGCTTGTCCGGATTATTCGAGCATGTGCATTTGTCCAAGCTCACCTTATTTGACGGACCGGTCCAGCAAACAGACAATCGGGCTTTTCATTTTCATTTACTTTTTTTTTAAAAAGTAAATTGCATAAACCCCCTCTTAAATACGTCGTTTTGCTCAAAACCACCTTTTAAAATCGAAATTATAGAAAACCACCCAGTAAAAGCATTCCATTAGCAAAGTCACACCCAACTCCACCTTCCGCTAAATAAACTGTTAACTTTTTTTAATACAGTAGAGTTTACCCTTATATTTATTGTATTTTATATTGCCCATTAAATTAAAACAAAGATCCATATTTGGGAAAAAAAAGGAAGATACAAAATCATAAACCATCCTCCATTCCCCTTTCCCTTCCTCTTCCCCTCTCTGTCAACCAAACCTACCTCTGTAATGGCAATTCCAGATTTCCACTCCGCATACGATCTCTATTAAAGTCGGTTGGGTCCGGTGGGGTCAAGACAAGCTGGAGGGAGGTCGTGTGTGCGGGCCCACATACGGGAGACTCGAACAACACATAAACCCGAACGGGGTTCCATCTCAAAACTAATTGACAATGAGAGGAGTAGCCCTTCAACCTTATATGATGTTCAAGTATTCTCTATATAACCGATGTGGACAACCACATTCCAACACGCCCCCTCAAGTGCAACGACATTTTTAGCCAACAAAGTTGCACTTGCCACATGCGCTTAAATGGGAACCGATGCCCGCAACATGTCAACAAGGCCAGCAACGCCACTAATCTAAAGCCCAGACTCAAACTAGTCGAACCCGGCTCTGATACCATGTTAAAGTCGGTTGGGCCCGGTGGGGTTAAGACAAGCTGGAGGGAGGTCGTGTGTGCAGGAGGGAGGTCGTGTGTGCAGGCCCAAATACGGGAGACTCGAACAAAACATAAACCCGAACGGGGTTCCATCTCAAAATCAATTGGCAATGAGAGAAGTAACCCTTCAACCTTACATGTTGTTCAAGTATTCTCTATATAACCGATGTGGGACAACCACATTCCAACAATCTCCACTGACATCAATACTAGTGCCTCGTACAACGAATTCCTCAATTAAAATTCCAGAAGAAAAATAAAAAATAAAAGCGCCAAATTTTAGGGTTCTTCACAATAAATAACGATTAAAAAGTTTGGTGCAATTTATGTCAATTCAGACCACCAATCATCAACTTTTGCCATCTTCGAGTCCAACTCATGTGAAGTTACAACTTTTGAACAATAGAAATGATGAACACACCACTTACCGAGATCTAGAGTAGGCGTTATCAAGGGATACTAGGGATACTATGAATACTAATATTTTATTCTTCTATCTCCGCCACATCATCCTAGCATCACATTCTCATTTTTTCCACTTTATCAATAACATCCCTAGTACGTATCCCAAAACTCCTCTTTACATACTCACTCAATTGACAAGTATACCCCTCCCCAACAATTATTTCCATTATCAAGTTTATTATAATATTCATTTTTTATTATTGAAATATTAATATTAAATTAATATTATTTATAAACGAAATAGTGCGAACTATATATAACCAAAAAATATTGAATCTAGTATTATATCTTGCATTATTTATGATTTCAAATTATTCCATAATTATAATTCAATTTTTCAGATTATATTTTGCATATTTATAATTAAAGAGAATATTTTTTTTTTTTAAATATAGTCAAATATATGCAAAATTGATGTCTACATGTAGATAAAAATGAATATAGTATTGTGATAAATTTTTTTTATTTTTTATTTTACATTTTTATTACCGAAATATTGATTTTAATGTATAAAATATTTTCTTCCCAAAAAAAATCTCAGCCATTTAACCAAGGACATGTGTCCACCATGGAGCTCCCCTCCTACAGCCCAATAGCAGCCCCACACGTGTACCCTTTTATCTAGGGGTGAGCACAAATCCCGCAAATCCCGATCCCGTCCCGATCCCGTCCCGATCCCGGTGGGATTTAGGACAAAATAGTGAATCCCGTCCCGATCCCGTCCCGCAAAAATTATGCAGGACGAAACGCGGGACGATCCCGGTGGGATCCCGCAAATCCCGTCCCGTCCCGCATATAATAATAATAATAATAATAATAATAATAATAATTTTTATAATAATAATATTATAATATTATAGAATAATAATAATATATTATTAGTATTATTATTTTGAGCAAATATTATTTATAACTATAATAATAATTTTCAATTTATAATAAGAATAATAATAATATTATAATATAATTTAATAATAATATTAATTTATAATAAAATTATTATTATTATTATTATTATATTATTATTATTATTATTATTATATCATATTATATTTTTTTCTTGTAAAGTATAATTATTTTATAATAATAACAATAAAAATAAGTAATATTATTTTATTTTATTTTTAATTATAACGTGGGATTATGATTATTATTATTGTTGTTGTTGTTGTTGTTGTTGTTGTTGTTGTTGTTGTTGTTGTTATTATTATTATTATTATTATTATTATTATACCCATTTAGAGTTACAAGAGGCAAATAGCTAATTAAATACGGTATTCTTCCTAACTATCAATCGATAATTAGACAATATTGGTAAATCTCGTCTCAATTCCTTTCCGTCCTGATCTAGTAAGATAATGTAGCCAAATATGTTGAACATTATAATGAATTATACAATCATTGTATGAATTAATAATAGTATAATAATAATAATAATAATAATAATAATAATAATAATAATAATAATAATAATAATATTATTATTATTATTATTATTATTATTATTATTATTGAATAATATAGTTGAGAATAATACCGTATTCAACATATTATACTAAATAATGAATTATGAATGCATTTTTCACTTTGCAAATTTATATAATATTTTATTATTTTTATATGCGGGACAAGGCCCGTCCCGTCCCGATCCCGTCCCGTCCAGACACCATCCCGTCCCGATCCCGTCCCGAAAAAAAATGTCAATCCCGTCTCGAAAAAATTTCGCGGGACGAGTCCCGTCCCGGCCCAATCCCGTCCCGTCCCGTCCCGCGCCCACCCCTACTTTTATCCTCCAAAGCCAAACAAAATTGAAATGGGATGCCGCTAGTATCGATACTTTAAAAGTATCCCGGTAGTATCCCATTTGGTACAGTGGCGGATCTAGTGTATTAAAGCTAGGTGAGCGGAAAAGTTTAAGTCATGACAAAGAGAAAAAAAAATTAACAAGCCAAAATACGATTATTATATAGTACTTCATAAAAAATACAAAAGAAATTCTTCAAGATTTATCATGTTCTGATGGAGTTTCAACTTCATTAAGTGGCAAGGAAGAACTAGATATGGGAGACTGCGGACTGGGAGTATCTGATGCAGGCAATGTTGATGTTTGAGTCTCTGATGCAACTAGTTTTGAAGTTTGATTATATATCAGCATCTTTCTTATAGAAGGACAAAATATTCTTTAATCATTTGGGTTTCGGAAGATCAGACATCTTGTTGAATCAAAATTTACAAAAAAATAAATATAAAAACAATAAAGTATATAAATTCATTTGAGTGATGTTGTATTACAATTGACCACTCGGTAAAATAATATATAAGCATAAAAGATAGACGATATAAAATACTAATCTCATCTCAATGTCTACAATCAAATTACCAAACAATTCAAAACCCTAATTTCGCAAATTATAAATTAGACAAACAATAATTAGAAGAAAGTAAAAAGATATACCTCACGAATTAGATTAAATAAGTGAAACGCCGAAATAGTGGTAAAGGAGTCAAACTACCAAAGACGAAGACAAAAGCTGCGTGAAATACCGAAGCGGTGTGCTTGATGTATGCCTCAGTGGAATGAATGAGGTTGAGGGGTGAGTCATCAAACAAACTCCTATCAAAATATTGAAGCTTTAAAGCATTTGGACCAAAATTAATTAAGGGATTAAGCCCACGTACAAAAAATTGCCCAGCAAAAATTTTTATTTTACACTAACTACAAAAATTTTCACCCAGCAATGGCTGGGCTTGCTTCCAAAGCAGTCCGCCCCTGATTTGGTATTGTTTTATTTTTTTTTTAATAATAAATGCTCTAGAATCTGTGAATAGGAAAGAGCCGATAAACCTACTCTTAGCACTCGAACAAAAGAAACAACGATCTTCACTTTCAAAATCCACAATAATCGCACAATAGATAGAATGGGATATGAAGGAGGAAAAAGAGAGGGGAGATCAAAGGCAACAATAACTCCAATGTGAAGATGAAGAGCCCGAAGAATAAAAGCTACAATGGTATTATATGGTGGGTTGCATATGAGGAAGATGATGAATAGTGTTATGGTGGGTTCTTAAATGAAAAAATATAATAAAAGCTTAGAGATAAAATGGTAATTTTGAATAATTTTAGCAGCAAGCAAACGGAATAAAGGGAGTGGGTGACGTTTTGCTAACATACTACATATAAGGGGTGGTTTGTCGTAATTTTGCATTTAAGGGGTAGTTATGAGTAATGTGCTATATTTAAATGACAATTTGTTGCAGTTTGCCATATATATATATATATATATATATATATATATATATATATATATATATATATATATATATATATATATATATATATATATATATATATATATATATATATATATATATATATATATATATATATATAGTTATAGCTCATTTATATTTATTTATATATTACATTAAAGTCCATCAATACGTCATCATATTTATTAACATTTTAATCTTATTTGCAATAAATTTTCTTATAAAATATAATAATGAGATTAATTTAAAATATAGTATTCCATCTAGTTTAAAATGTTACCTAAGCATGGGAAAAAAGAAAATGTGATTTAATTAGTCAAATCTAGACCTAAACCAATATGAGCACATGCACTAAAAACTTGTCGGATACTCCGTATTATAGATGGGGCCTGGGGGTGGGCCAAATCCGTTCAATAGACTGCACCTCCCACACCAAACACCTTTCATCTTTTTTACAACCTTATTTTAAAAAAAAAAACCTCCACCTCCCACACCTCCATAATACCCAAAAATACTCCACCTCCTAAAAAATCACAACTCCTAAAAAACCCCCAATTTACCAAACACGCGTTTATTCAGTGTTGCACCTGCAGGTGCGGTGCGGCCTACGTACGAGTACCCGTAAATTTTATTTAACTATTATACGAAGAGTGTAAAAACGCTTTAACAATAGAATAACAATTTTAATAATTCAACACAAATATAATTAATTATTTAAATACGTATTATTTATTCATTTCAACTTTAGGCAATTATATATAATTAATTAATTATTTAATTATTCCAATAGTGGCATTTATCTATATTAATGAAAGGTTTAGTTTTTTCTTTATTCTGTTTAGTTTTAGGTAATTATATAATCATTTATTATATATTTGTTTTAGTTAAAATAACAACAACTCGTTACATTACAGCTTAGTAGCTCGTAAATGACACATTTAAATTCCCAATTCTATATGTACAACGGGTGTGAGTCGGGCTTAGCAACCCGTCTAGACATCATCCATTATCCATACCCACCGTTCTAAAAAATATCTCATTTGTCATTCACTTACATTTTATTAGGGTGATAAAAAACTAGTGTTAAATATCAATTTCTTTTTATTAACTTTTTTTTTTATAATTTCATCCTTATTAGTAATAAGGACAAAATTGTATTAAAAATCAATACAAATTTTTTTAACTATTTATAAAAGAGAAAATTTGCCCAACGGGCCTATTTTTTGGGCCTAAATGAGGGAGTGTCTCCCAAGTCCGGCAAATAAGGTTTTTGTCCACCTCTAATTTTTTGGACAAAATTGCCCCTAAGATTTTAACCTAATCTAATAGATTTGGAGCGTTTCAGCATCTGGCATTTTGGCGGCTCCTCCTTCTCTCGCTCTCTTCCTTGCCCTTCATTCTCTCTCGCTCAACACGACAATCAATCCGACAGAGACGAGCGACCATGGCGGCTCCTTTCTAGGTCTGCTGCAAGCCTGCAACAGATCCGACACAGACGAGTGAACATGGCGGCAGCAACAGACGAGCGACCATGACGGCTCCTCAGATCTCCTCTTCAGATCTGTATTGAAGCGCCTCCTCTCCACGCTCCAATTGAAGCGCCTCCTCAGATCTCCTCTTCTTCATGCCTCCTCTCCAATTGAAGCGCCTCCTCTCCACGCTCCGAGTCCATCCGGTCGTCATCGAGCTCGACGAGGACGAGATCGCCGCCCTATCTCCTTTGCTCGACGAAATCAGGAAGCGGCGACGAAAGCTGCTGGAGATCGGCGGAGCAGGAGGCCGAAGATTGGAATCTACAAGCCGAGATCAAGCGCGCGGAACTGGGAGTTCGCAGGGGATCTCGCTGTCGACGGCAAGACGAAGAGGAAGAGCCTCTAACTCTACTCGATTTCAGCAAGGAATGGTGGATCTCGCTGGCTCTGCTCGATTTCAGCATGTATGGTTGTCGTTGCTGATGCCTCCGTGAGTGATTGCTCAGGTAATCGTTTAATTGAACGCGTTGATTGATGATTTGTCTCTCTCTGTCTCTCGCTGAAATGTATTTTCAAGAACTGGTAATCGTTTAATTGATTCTGATATGAGAACAATATCGTAGTTGCTTTTGATCTAGCTGAAATTGATTCGGAGTGAATTTGATTGATTTCAATTAGCTGTTGAAAGCTTCGATGTGAGTAGGTGTTAAGAAACTTGGCGCTTGTTTGGATCATTAGGGGGAAAACACTTCTTTCAATTAAATGGGGCTTTTGTGAATTTGATCAATTGGGAGGAAGTTTGACTAATTGGAAATTGGATTTTGTGGCTGAATTCACTGTTTGAAAGATCTTCCTCATCACTCATGAGCATGTGTGTTTTTTGTCCTTGATTTGAAGATCTTCGATGAGTTTCAGCAAGTTCCCATTTACTTAGCAGACTACCAATCTTTCTGCTGCTATGTGAGTGTCTCATTGTTCCCTTTACTTTCCTTTACTTTGATCCATCAGGCTAAGTAATTAGATTAAACATAAAAATTGCAGCTTAAATTTGAGGTTTAGGTTGTAGAAATTGTTGAGAATTTTTCAAGCATGAAGTTGCCTCTTGTCTGCTACTTATTCTTTAGTTTTATAAAGCTCCACTCTCATAGCCTTTGACTTCCTCATTTTGGATTATATTATTTAGTTAATTAACAATTAGTTTTTATGTTGAGAATTTTCTCCCTAATCTTGTTGAAACCATAAACAACGTTGCTGAAACCCCGGTTTCAGCAGCAACAACAATGCTGAAATCGGGTTTTCAACAACAACGTTGTGGAAGGAAATTTAGAGTTAGACTCGTGAGAGAAATATTTTTACTCTTTTGGTTAGGACTCTTAGTTTGGTCCTTCTTTTTTGCTGAAATTATTGGTGTTGAACTTGCTTTAAATCTCCTTTAAAAGCCTCTTAGCTCAATGGTAGAGCAATGTGCTTATGCACAAATACGTGGGTTCGAATCCCGCATAGGCTAAATTTTATATCTCGTAACACGGTTTTAGCAACAATTTCAGCATCAACAACGTTGCTGAAATCGGGGTTTCAGCATCAACAACAGTGCTGAAATCGGGGTTTCAGCAACTCTGGAAACGCGGAAAAAAAAGCGGAAAAAAACGAAAAAATAAAGCGAAAAAAAAAACTGCTGAAAACGGATGGTGGCACAGGGGTTTCAGCAATTCTGTTTCAGCAACTCTGGAAACGCGGAAAAAAAAAAAAACTAAATTTCGTGGAATTTTTTTTTTTTGCTAAAAACAAAAATTTCAGCATGATGAAAAATTCGGTGGACAAATCCCAAATATGGAGAGGGTGGGAGACGGATTCCTAATATAGCCTAATTTCGTGGCCTATATGGAAATTGCCCCTTTATAAAAACATGCATAAATATTAGGGTAAATTCCTTTGGTGGTCCCTAACCTTTAAGGGTTAGCCACTATTGGTCCCTAACCTTTTTAAGTGTTACTTTTAGTCCCCAACCTTTTACATATTGCTACTATTTGGTCCCTAACCTTTTTAAGTGTTATTTTTAGTCCCTAAACTTTTACATATTGCTACTATTTGGTCCTCCTATCTATTTTCTAGTTAAATGAAACGATAAAATTATTTAATTTTCTAAATAAATCCGAGAGAGATTAGAGAATGGTTAGAGTTACAAGCAAGACCGTCCAATGAATTTTAGGGGCCCCGTTCAATATTACCCTAATCTTAAAATATTTGTTTTTTTTTCCGACTTGCTAATTATTAAAAAAATATTTTATGTGTAATTTTTATCCTATTAAAAAATGTGTCAACGAGTTAAGCATCTACTATTTTGATATGAATCTATATATCTATATCTATATCTATATCTATATTATACTTTAAATGATAAGCAATTTTGCCACATGTCCTATACATGGTCAAAGTTATTTTTTGAAATATTATTTACATAATATCATTTATTAAATGTATATTTTCTAAATGAAAAACTATTTTAGTTATTGGGAATTTGGGCTTCCTTATTAACTATTTTTATTTGTTATTTTAATACAAACTCTAATCGTATTAGAGTATAATTTATTATATTTTAAGATTTTCCACATATATATATTCAAAATTTTATTTGTAAATTATAACTTCACACGATGAATGAGTTTTTAATGTGAAAATACTATAACACACATCTATATGTATTGATACACAATCAAAAAGTTAAAATATATGACTTAAAATGTAATAGGAAGAAGTCCTATATTTTAAGATTCCCAATAAATGATATTATGTAAATAATATTTCCAAAAATAACTTTGAACATGGATAGGACATGTGGCAAAATTGCTTATCATTTAAAGTATAATATATATATATATATATAGATATAGATATAGATATAGATATAGATTCGTATCAAAATAGTAGATGCTTAACTTGTTGACACATTTTTAATGGGTTAATAAAAACTACATAAAATATTTTTTTAATAATTAGCAAGTTGGAAAAAAAAAACAAATATTTTAAGATTAGGGTAATATTGAACGGGGCCCCTAAAATTCATTGGACGGTCTTGCTTGTAACCCTAACCCTTCTCTAATCTCTCTCGGATTTATTTAGAAAATTAAATAATTTTATCGTTTAATTTAACTAGAAAATAGACGGGAGGACTACATAGTAGCAATATGTAAAAGTTTAAGGACTAAAAGTAACACTTAAAAAGGTTAGGGACTAAATAGTAGTAATAGGTAAAAGGTTGGGGACTAAAAGTAACACTTAAAAAGGTTAGAGACCGATAATGACTAACGCTTAATGGTTAGGGACCACCAAAGTAATTTACCCTAAATATTAAACAAAGCTTTTGACATTATTTTAACTATAAACAAAATTTTATATATATATATATATAAATTCACTAAATAATCTACATTTAACTAGCAGATAAAAGATGTCCACATCATCTAGAAAAACGAAAAACACAATCGATCTACCAAACCAAGCAGCTGCTGAAATTAAGAAGCTAAATGAATCCCCCTAACAACCCGGTGATCCAACCAGATTGATTCATCAATGGCTCGAATTACTCTCACTCTCACTCGATATCAACAGCTTCTCCAAGTAATCCGACCCCAAATCCTCAAATACCAACACCTCCTCTGTTTCCCCTCCCCTGTTTCCGGCCCCAATCGAGGTCTTTCCCCACTTTCGATTCCGACTCGAGTGCTTGCTCTTCAGCGCCAGCACCGGCGACCTCTCCCCGCCGTCGGACCCCTCGAACCCGATCTCGCTCAGAGACCTCTCGACGACCTCCGCCGGGAAATTGAGGGTCGCCATTCGGCCTCTCATCGCGAAGGCAGCCTGATCGTAGGCCAGCGCCGCCTCCTCCGCCGTGTCAAAGGTCCCCAGCCACACCCTGGCCCCGTTGCGGGTCGAGTCTCTGATCTCCGCCGCGAATTTCCCCCACGGCCGCCGCCTCACCCCCCTGTACGACTTCACGGCGGAATCGGAAGGCGCCACTGACGCCGGGGAGGCGGAATTCGATAGCATGTCGTAGAGGATCATCTCGTCGGAGTCGTTCTCGTTGAACGGAAGCTGGTGCGTGGATGATTCACCCGTATGGAAAGCTGAGGAATACATCTTCTTCTTCTGATTTCTGGTTACTGTTTCTTGGTGAGGGGAGTTGGGAGATGATGATTCAGAGGAAGTGATCATCTTGAGTGGGTTTATTAATGTATATATATACACAGGGAGAAGGTGAGGGGTTTTGGGTGAGAGTGGAGAAAACAGGGGAAATTAGTAAGAAACGGTGAGGCTCGAAATTTGAATGTGAGCTTACTGGATATTTCCTTTATTATTATTCTTTAAATAAATTACTCTTTTTTTAAAAATAAAAAATTTGACTTTCTTTTTATGAAAAGGTTGGATTCTATGTAATTGAGATTTTGTTTTTGAAAATTAAATAAATTAGGAAAGATCAATGCTGGTCACTTAGTCAATTTTATAAGTATTATTATTCTTTTTTGGAGCGAAATTCTGTGATAGGGCAGAGTGATTCAAACAATCAGCCATGTAACCAATCTTTATGTCTACTTTTTTTTTTTTTAAAAAAGAATTTTTATGCTCATTACAAAATTGAAGTAAGTTTTTACAGGATTTCAAAAAGACATTCTGAAATTCCTCCTAGCTTCTATTTCATTTCAATCGGTATACATTTACTAGTTTAGAGCATGTGCATTGGGGTGTTTAAACTCAAAATATAAGGAATCAATTAATATAATAAGGAAGAGAGAAGAAAAAATTAAAGAATGATGTGATGTGTTCTTTAGCAAGGAACCTTTAAAAATGGAGAGAGAAGGTGAAAATGGGGGACCCATGTCAATGAAATTGGGTTTTATAGTGTGTAATAGGTTTTTAAAATAATTATAAATGAAAAATTAAGAAACTCTTATGGGTTCGAGAGATGTAGGTTAAAAATTATGATGAGTTTCCTAAGGAAAGAGAAAAATAAAAATGAGAGTTAAGGAACCGAATTGGGTTCTACGGATGCGGATGCTCTTACTAGATAAAAAAAATAGTTTAAAAAAAGGCAAAAAAAGGGTCTTGAAATAAATAAATTTTTAAAAAAACGTTAACTAAACTTGAAATAGCAAGTAAGATAAATTGTACTTCATTTATTAATTAAAATATGTCATTTTCACTTAATGTATATTGTTACGGAGATCTCAAAAATATTAATGCACAATTGTTTATACTCTAAAATGATACTCAATCCATTCAGCTATATATATTATTTTTGTATTATCCTTTCTCTGATTTTAAAAAAACTATATAACATATTAAATTTTTTGAAAATAATTTTTTAGCTAATAATAATAAGTATAATTTTTTTATAAATAAAAATTAGACTCCAATTTTTATTATTTAAAAAATGTACGGAACATATATTGGGGGAGGGAGGAAATGATCCGTATCTTTTACAGTAATGAAAAGAGGGGTGATAATAGAGGATTTAGTACATACAGTAACAGTATAGAGGGGGGACCCCATCTTTGTATATTAATCTGCACACGTGGGTCAAAAAGACCGGTGGCGGCCAAGGTTAGTAATAAGAATGGCATACGTCTGTGAATGTTATACTCCGTAAGTTTTTAATATTATATATATATATATATATATATATATGAACGTCTATGGAAAGTTGAATCCAAATTCATTGATTTGGTGCCAGTAGTTAATTCCATCTTTGTGTACATGTGTGTGTTGGGCCCCCTCCAAATCCAGTTTATCCCACTCCTGTAAAACGGTAAAATTCAACTCCCTTGTAGCATCCACGATTTTGTGCAAAATATACACATTTGCACGTAATATGTAAAAATACACATTATTTTTTTTACCAATTTGTTCCATTGGTGAAATGTGCATTTTTTACAAATCATTGAAATACAATTCCTTTAAAACAAAAAGGGAAAATAAAATCATAAAAAAATAAACTAATGAAATTGTCTTGCTTTTTGTAAAAGTTTTTGCACATTAAGGAGATGATGTGCTCAAATTTGCACATCACATGCTCAAATTTGCACATTTGCACACACCAAAAACAACTAATAGATCGGAGCTAAAAAAAGTCTAAAAAATACACATTTGTACAATTGCACACCACCATTGTGGATAGTCTTACCGGTAAAGTTCAACTCTATAGAGTTAACTCCGTTAAGTTAATAATATTATTTAATAGAAATTATTAGGGGTGATCATGGGACGGGATGAGATAGAACGGGATCGGGACGGGCCCCGTCCCGCTTAATCTTTTTCGGGACGGGATTCACTTTTTTTTTGGAATTCCACACGGACCTTGTCCCGCACGGGACGGAACGGGCCTTATCCCTAAAATAAACATAATAAAATATTATACTAAGAACTTGAAGAAAAATAAACAATATTTTGATAATGTAAAAATCTTACACTTGAAAAATAAACAATATTATAAGAACTTGAAAAATCTATACACTTAATTGTTCAACTTCAAACTTTAAATGTAAATAGTAAATACAATAACTAAATACGGCGTATGTAAATATATATAATATTATAATAATATATATATATATATATTTTATAAAAAATATATAATACAATATGTAATTTTTCCCTAAAAAACACATATATATAATATAAAGAATTACTAATAATATTATTAAAATTAAACTTATTTTACATATGTATATATATTATATAATATATGCGGGACGGGAGGGAAGTCACCGTGGCAAATTGATACCATAATTTCCACTACTAAATAGTCTGATATAGGGACGACATTAGGAATAGATTCAGGGACAAATGGTCGTCCCTAATCACGTCAGGGACGAATTTAGAGATGAATCGACTATTTGTCCCTAAACATGGCGATGGTAAATAGCAACGACACGTAGCAACAAATTTAGGGATGTGTTTTAAATTAATCCCCAATTCCGTCTCTATTACCAACGACTTTCGATACGACTTAGAATGCCCCCAATAGTAACCATAATTGTGACGCCCTATATCCGTCCTTATTTTTGTCCCTATATCCGCCCCTGTAACCATCCCAAAACATATACCTATTTTGGTCTTTAAGTTCGTCGCAACATTCATCTCTACTTCTGCCCTGAAATCCCTCTAAGTAGCACCTCTAAATTTATCCCCAAATATGTTCCTATATTTGTCTCTATACTTGTATCCAAATTAGTTCCTATATCCGTTTCTATACTTGTCCCCTAATACATCCCTATATCTGCTTCTATATTTGTCTTTAACTTCATTCCTATATTTCTCTCTATACTTGTCCACAAATTCGTTCTTATATTCGCCTCTATATGTGTGCCAAAATTCATCCATATATTTGTCGCTAAACGTATCCCTAAAGTCGTCTCTATATTCATCTCTATTTGATCCCAAATTCATCCATTTATTCATCTCCATATTTGTCCCACAAATTCGTCCCTATATAGTTGTCCCTCTAATTGTCCCAAAATTCATTCTTATATTCGTCCCTATATTTGTCCCTAAATTTGTCTCTATATTTGTCTATCTTAATCCTTAATGCAGTCCACTTTCTATACCTAAATCCGTTCCAAATCTTTGTCATTCATAAATAAATATTCAATTGTCAATGAAAATTGAATTTATAAACCAATCAAATAATTCTTGGTCAACCAACATAATGTACTGAACTAGTAGAAACATCACAAAAATCCTAATAAAATTGTTTAGCCAATAATTAATCTCTAATGCATATAACAAATGTTTCCAAAGAAAAGCTAAGAAGATTGTTTAGCAAAGAATTCCTTAACCGAGTTGATAATGGTCTCTTGAAGACTTTGATCTCTTAAATCATTGTTGAGACTTGTCTCACTCCGGATTGCACCAACAGAGTTATCTACATAAGTCTCGATGTTGGTTATATCTTCTCTTACTTGATCTTGGTTTCGTTGCATAGTATCCGCCAAGTTGGTCACATCTTTCCTTGTTTCTTCTTGGTTTTCCTGCACAATTGTCATTTTCTCATTCAAGCTTGCCATTTCTTGTGTAATTTGTGTCTGCAATGATGATAGTTGAGCCATCATGTCCTCTCTCATAGACTCGGATACTTCAGACGATCCACATGCACCAACGCACGTAGCACCATGCACATTGCGAGTCCTTTTCAACATGGATTCAGACTCAGATCCCATGCCTATAACTCTTCCTTTTCTTGAACCACCAGTTGCTTTCAACCATATTTCATTCTTATCAATCAAGGGAGGTACCTCACTTTCCGGAGCCTCTTGTGTTGCTTCTTCAAGCAATGTGTCATAATTTTCCTATAAATTGCAATAAAGAAACAATAAGATTTACCATATAAAAAAGGAAAAATAACTCAAAATAATACAAAGTATCAACTATTTCAATGCTGTAAAAATCAGCTTACAATGCTGAACATCTATGCTGTCAAAATCAGCTATTTTTGCACTTCTAAGATACATTACATTGCTGTAAAAATCAGCCATTTAAATGCTGAACAACAATGCTGTAAAAATCAGCTAATTTTGCACTTCTAAGATACATTACAATGCTGTAAAAATCAGCTATTTCAATGCTGTAAAAATCAGCTATTTTTGCACTTCTTGAGATACCTAGTTAGTTGCAATGCTGTAAAAATTAGCTATATGGTTTGTTGCTGTCATAACCATGAAATTTAGCTATTTTTGCACTTTTGACACTATCTTGATGTTGAAAATCAATGCTACAAAAATCAGCTATTACTTGCTGTCATAAAAATCATCTATTTTT
Source organism: Persicaria tinctoria (assembly GCA_037127255.1). Classification (NCBI taxonomy): domain Eukaryota; kingdom Viridiplantae; phylum Streptophyta; class Magnoliopsida; order Caryophyllales; family Polygonaceae; genus Persicaria; species Persicaria tinctoria. The sequence continues at coordinate 68,787,305 of JBANSL010000004.1, read as the reverse complement.
GCACTTCTGGAGATATCGAGTTCGTTGCAATGCTGTAAAAATCAGTTATATGGTCTGTTGCTGTCATAACCATGAAATTTAGCTATTTTTGCACTTTTTTATGTATGCTTATTGTTGCAATTCAAAGACAATACTAAACAAATAGGAACAACAAGACTGATAGTTGCAATTCAAAGAAATTACATTTTAGTTTAATTTCAGTGAATTTAAAAATATGTTTGTTCAATTAAATATGTGTGGTTTATCATCTAGATCAATTTCATAAGAAAACAAAATGCAATAATCACACATGGAAAACAACGTTGAGCAATCTAAAGAAAAAGACTGATTTGTAAATAATTCCCACCAAGATATGTACTCTATCTACGGTTACTTCATAAGTATATATTGCTATCAAATCAAGTTTACTCTACCTACTATCATTACCTAAATATATGGAAATCATGTTTAATTTGAGCACGCTTGCACTTCAATTTGCATTGGAAAAAAATCCATATTATTGCATTCGAAACTAACTCATAAAAGAAAAGACAACTTTTACCATAATTTGTTGGCACTTCTCGCTCAAAGCACCATCTTTTTTTCTCTTATAGCATCTCTCAAATAACTTCTTTGGTGATGATTCTTGTCCATCTTTATCCTTCTGCAAGAAGAATCACGAAATTTGCACTTGTAAAAAAAATACTACATATATAATTATAATATTACAAATTAAATGAAATACTAAACAACTACAAAACTAGGCATGATATAATGTACAAATGTAACAAACAAAGCGGATTTATGTTCCCATGCTATTAGGAGGAAAAAATAAAACTACATGGACAATGCTTAAGATAATTAGTTTTCGCATATGCTAGTAAAATTGTAAATAATGGTTATAAATAGATGCATGTATACAACCAACAAGGTATAACGATTTGGTGCTAGATACTAGGCTCATGAACGATCAAGTACTTGAATGACTCAAATGCACATTTGTCGAAAATATAAAATGAAATGATATTTACCATTTTGTTCTTATGGGCGGTAGTAGTTATCGATCCACCTCTGTAAGGGGGGATACCCTTTTCCTTCGCGATGGCTCGATTACGCTTGTTCACCTCAGACTTATGTTGAAATTCACGTGATTTCCATTTGACCCACATCTCATCCCAGATCTTTTCTTTAATCCATACCGGTCTACGTTTCTTATCGCGAGCCGTCTGTAATATACGACCAAGATGCCTACTACCTTCATGATTGAATGCTTTATAAACCTGTTCTTCTGAGAATCGACCCTTGTCCCATCGACATTGTTTCTGTAAAAGTGAATGAGACAATAAATATAGTGTTGTGTGGACCTATATGGCAATTAGATTTGTAATTCACTTATTTAACCAGTGTTGTGTCATTCCTAAATAAATATAGTGTTATGTGTGGACCCGTTCTTCTGAAAATATTCTAAATGTAAGATTAGCTAACCATTACAATTTAACCGGTGAATGTTTGTTTGGTAAATGATGAGAATAGTGAGTAGATTTGATATATACCTTGAACATTGTCCACCACTGTTTATGTGTTCCATCTGAAACTTCACCCCAAAAGGTATATGGGCCGTCAAAATGAGAATGAATGATATGAACTAATGCAGCCCTCCCATGCCCATCCAATCTAATCATTTTAATTATAAAAAATACAGAATTAGTAGTGTGTATAGCATAATAATTATAATTACATATTTGGTAGTGTAGGATTGAACTCACTTTTTTATTACCACTTCAATTAGCTCCCTTGTGTCCGATTGGTTGGTTTGGAGTGGAGCCCTTTCTTCATTGTTCTCAGGCACCATAGGTGTTGAAGGTTGTGATCGAGTTCCCGAATCTGTAGTAGGAGCCAAAGGAGCTGTAGTAGGAGCCAAATGAGTTGGTTGCGGATTATGTACCGATGAAAGATCTGGTTGTGATGCTACGACAGTAGGTTGGTCGTCTGGTGCATTCTCAGTAGACAGATTTAGATGCACATTAGGCGCAGAAGAAGGTTCTTCCTGGGAGACTGCGTTATTAGGCGGAGAGGCCTCAACGTTCGATGAGGATTGCCTAGGTTGTAAGGCCGCAGATTTTATTCCTCTCCCTCTGAGTAACAATTAATAACAATAATAGCTTAGAAACATAACCAATTTCAAATGTCTCGTAAACATACCAAATTACAAATAAAAGACAAGGTGGTAGCAAAAAAATTCATAGTTAGTTGAATCATGGATAATGCTTGTTAAGCAAAATCTTAGCTAAAGAAGTAAAAAATTCATAGTTAGTTGAATCATGGATAATGCTTGTTAAGCAAAATCTTAGCTAAAGAAGTTCAATGAAAATACAACTAAAATTCAAATCAGTTTTTCCATTCTTCAAAAGATAAATATCATTTAAAGAAACTCATCAGAGGTTTACTCATCTGTTTAATGCATATCTGCAGCCCCTGGTTAAAAGTTTAAACATAAAGTCATTCCTAAAGTACGTGGCTTCAAGCCTTCAAGGTATCCATTTCCATTCATCTCTTGGTGGAACTCGAGGTACAATCAAATCTTACAAACTCAACCAATCAACTACTACTATTCTAGATTCTCCTTGTCAACTGGTCAAACAACTTCGTACCAATTTCATCACACAAAAAAGGCCACGTGCATTAATAGATGAAGATAAGCAATCTCATCTACCCTCATTAAGTACAAATTGACAGCAATACAAGCCATTAAAAAGTGAGGTAAACTACACTATACACCCTCAGCTTAATGTACTTTACACAAAACCAACATTTATGAGAAAAGTTGCATTATTTATCCACCTGTAAATCATACTTTCCTAACAATTCAACACCCAAACTTATTTCATGATGAGTAAAACGTCAAGGAAAAGTCTGAAATGCCATTTGAAGAGAGGCGCACCATCCTAGCAGAATCAAGATAGTTGAATCCAAACCCCGTAGGATTATATACAAACACTTTACTAAATACAAGATAGTTGCATCCAAAACACCTTTTTGTTCATATTTTTTAAGGAGATTGAGCATTTAAATTTTTATTTCCAAATCACAAACTCCTTGAACAATTTAATTTCCAAGTCCTACTCGATTGACAAAACACAAAACCTACTGGATTGGCATTACTAAATACAAGATAGTTGCATCCAAAACACCTTTTTGTTCATATTTTTTAAGGAGATTGAGCATTTAAATTTTTATTTCCAAATCACAAACTCCTTGAACAATTTAATTTCCAAGTCCTATGTTAGGACATGTATATAGGGATCCTTTTTACTGAGATATGGATTCATTCATAATCAAATACAATTGAGATTCAATCTCTCTCTCTCTTGTTAGTTACAGCAATCAGCAATCACCAAGGTTCCTAACAAATGGTATCAGAGACAGAGGTCCTTGCGACCTAATTCCGCGATGGCATAGGACGACATGTCAATGACGATGAAAGAGAACGCGCGCCAGATCATCTCTGGGCACGAAGCTATGATCGAGCGCCTAGACGAGCTTAATTGGGTTGGTGCACATGGGATCTTAGTTTGCATTATGATTTTTTATCCGGGTGGGTGCAACAACGAGCAGGTTCAGGCTACCCTCTTCATTTGTTTGAATATTATGTATGCAGGCGGCAAGCTGGTAAAAAGAAGCAAATTTTGTGATGAGGAGCTAACTGCATTATAGGTGGAGTAATTTTTGTTGCTTCTTACTGTCCAGCTGGTGGAAAGGGGGTTTCCGACATTTAAGAATGTGGAGATTTGAGGCTACAAAACACTGTGTTCAACGGGTTGGAAGGTTGAAGGAAGCACTGTAACTTGTAGGTCTTGTTGCTGAATTTTTTATGTGCTTCCATATATTCAGCCTACATTTTGCTGTCATAGAAAAGGGGTGTTGGTACTGTCATGTTTGTGATGGTGTTGCTGTCACAAGAATATAGAAAGCTATCTCAAGTGGTTGGCTAGTCAATTGGCATATAGGAGTGCAGTGGCATGTATTTTGTTTTCACCTTGAGCCCTACTAGTAATACCTTTATATTGTATTGCATTTACCTTGTATAAGCATTGAGGACAATGCTTATTAAGGAGGGAGTTATGTTAGGACATGTATATAGGGATCCTTTTTTACTGAGATATGGATTCATTCATAATCAAATACAATTGAGATTCAATCTCTCTCTCTCTCTTGTTAGTTACAGCAATCAGCAATCACCAAGGTTCCTAACATCCTACTCGATTGACAAAACACAAAACCTACTGGATTGGCAAAAGCTCAACATGAATTTCTGAAATTGAACCCTAAAATCAATTGATGCGATCAATTTTTAGAAATTGCCAAAATTTCCAAACATTGTTGAATAACAAAGCATAAAACACAAACATACTTGGCTGAATAAGCAATATGACGAGCCATGACAAGATAGAAGCCAAAGATGAATCGAAATCAAGATGAGTAGGAACAGAGAGAACGAGGCAGCGGAGAGGCGATTTCGGATAGAACGAGGCAGCGGAGAGAGCTCGGGATGTCTTCCGACTAACCGAGAGCCTGTTCTAGGGAAGGCGGCATCGCCAGAGGCTCCAGAGCGTGAAGATGGGAACTAGGGCCGAAGAGATAAGTGCCGTACTGGTGGTGGGTTGATGCCAAAAATATAGGGATTTTGAGATTTATTATGATTAATTTGAAGATAAAATTGGTTTAAATGATTTCAGTTCCCTCCTTTATCTTTTAATTCCCTCTTTTTTTTTAAGTTATTGTAATCTTATATGTGTATATATATCACGTAGAACTACTATAGTGTAGCCATCTTTGCGGTATTTATAATATTATAAAATTCATAATTTAGGATACATTTAAATAATATTTTTGACAAAAAAAAAAATTACACAATCTGTTTTTAAAGGGTAAATTCCTTTGGTGGTCCCTATTTTATCCGTTTTGGGTAAATTCCTTTGGTGATCCCTAACCTTTAAGGGTTAGCCACTATTGGTCCCTAACCTTTTTAAGTGTTACTTTTAGTCCCCAACCTTTTACATATTGCTACTATTTGGTCCCTAACCTTTTTAAGTGTTATTTTTAGTCCCTAAACTTTTACATATTGCTACTATTTGGTCCTCCTATCTATTTTCTAGTTAAATGAAACGATAAAATTATTTAATTTTCTAAATAAATCCGAGAGAGATTAGAGAAGGGTTAGAGTTACAAGCAAGACCGTCCAATGAATTTTAGGGGCCCCGTTCAATATTACCCTAATCTTAAAATATTTGTTTTTTTTTCCGACTTGCTAATTATTAAAAAAATATTTTATGTGTAATTTTTATCCTATTAAAAAATGTGTCAACGAGTTAAGCATCTACTATTTTGATATGAATCTATATATCTATATCTATATCTATATCTATATTATACTTTAAATGATAAGCAATTTTGCCACATGTCCTATCCATGGTCAAAGTTATTTTTTGAAATATTATTTACATAATATCATTTATTAAATGTATATTTTCTAAATGAAAAACTATTTTAGTTATTGGGAATTTGGGCTTCCTTATTAACTATTTTTATTTGTTATTTTAATACAAACTCTAATCGTATTAGAGTATAATTTATTATATTTTAAGATTTTCCACATATATATATTCAAAATTTTATTTGTAAATTATAACTTCACACAATGAATGAGTTTTTAATGTGAAAAATACTATAACACACATCTATATGTATTGATACACAATCAAAAAGTTAAAATATATGACTTAAAATGTAATAGGAAGAAGTCCTATATTTTAAGATTCCCAATAAATGATATTATGTAAATAATATTTCCAAAAATAACGTTGAATATGGATAGGACATGTGGCAAAATTGCTTATCATTTAAAGTATAATATATATATATATAGATATAGATATAGATATAGATTCGTATCAAAATAGTAGATGCTTAACTTGTTGACACATTTTTAATGGGTTAATAAAAACTACATAAAATATTTTTTTAATAATTAGCAAGTTGGAAAAAAAAAAAACAAATATTTTAAGATTAGGGTAATATTGAACGGGGCCCCTAAAATTCATTGGACGGTCTTGCTTGTAACCCTAACCCTTCTCTAATCTCTCTCGGATTTATTTAGAAAATTCAATAATTTTATCGTTTAATTTAACTAGAAAATAGACGGGAGGACTACAAAGTAGCAATATGTAAAAGTTTAAGGACTAAAAGTAACACTTAAAAAGGTTAGGGACTAAATAGTAGTAATAGGTAAAAGGTTGGGGACTAAAAGTAACACTTAAAAAGGTTAGGGACCGATAGTGACTAACGCTTAAAGGTTAGGGACCACCAAAGGAATTTACCCGTTTTTAAATAAGTGACTTTTTACTATTTATATATGGTTCAATTTTATCAAATGTCTGATATTATTTTTTTATATTTTATTTTGATACACTCATACATACTTATTAATAATAAATATAATATTATTGATATTATTTTTTATTTTGATAGACTTCATCTATTTTTTTTTTTAATATTTTATTTTCATAAACTCATGCATACTTATTAATAATAAGTATAATATTATTGAAAAATTAATCAAATTTTTAATATTTTATATAGTTTTTACCATTCTAAAAATACGTGTATGACTTGAAAAAGTCAATTATTTGAAAATGGAGGGAGTATTATTTATTGTAAAGTAAATACAAAAGGTGAAAATACTTTTTAATCATAGTGCAACATATGAGAATTACGTACAATTATTATTTTAGTTTATAAGATAAGAATAACGGTTAAATGAAGGATTAATTGGAAAACAAATGCATAGAAAAAATATATCAAAAAATAGATAATAAAAAATTAAGATGCGTGTTATAAGCTGATTGTCATTAGTTTATTGGAATTTAGAGTTATTGTTTTTATAGATTTTTTTTATATAAATAATATATATAATTTTACAATAGCGTGTTAATATATTCTCGTGCATGTGATGGAACACGTACGCACTAGTAAGTATAATATGAAAAATTGACTACAAATATATTTTCATATACATATTAAGGTTATATGATCATGTATATATATATATATATATATATATATATATAGGGTAGGGTTCAAGTGAGAATAGTATATACCGGTGAGAAGGAAAGAAGCAATTTAATTGGTGGAGACAGATGTAATTTTTAATTAAAAATAATATGGCTCACGCGCTCTCATATCTGCTTCTTTCTCCAATTCCACCGAATTTTTTTTAGAAATAGCCAAATTTCGAAAAAATATTATCGAAATAGCCAAAATTTGAAACATATTAGGGAATTAGCCAAAATAGGGTAAAGTCGCTGTTTCAAACAGCGACTTTGCCCAAAAAATTTTAAAAAAATAATAAAATAGGTAAGTCGCTGTTACGAACAGCGACCTACCTATAATCTCTATTTTTTTTAAAACAAAATTCAATTTAATAGAAAAAAGCCTGAAATTAAAAAACAAAAAAATGTATAGGGAGAGTCGCTGTTTCAAACAGCGACTCTCCTTTTTTTTAATTTTTTTTTTAATGAAAAAGGGAGGATGTCATCCCTACCATTCCATGGCAACGTCTTCCGGTGACCGGAAAGGCCTTCTCCATCTTTCGAAATCGAAGATTCAATCAACCACCAATCTAAGGAATGTGAAATCGAAGATCTAAATTCATCTTTCGAAGAGTGAAATTGATGTCAAAAAACATTGGATCTAAACTATCGCTCGCAATGTGAAATCGAAGGGTTGTGAAATTGAGCGGCCGGCCGGACTCCTCGCACCTATTGCTCGGCGAGGCGGTGCCGCTGGTGGTGGTCCAAGAGAGCGGGGCCGTCGGGCTACCTCGTGACCTCCAATTCCTTCTCAGCAGGCGCAGCGACGGCCATCGATCGAGGAAGCCGCATCCCCCAATCGAGAGGTGTGACGGCGATAGCTTTGAGCAGCGAGGGGGGCGTGCATCTGGTAGATTCAGACGGAGCCACGGAGGAGGTGTGGAGCAGTTTGGAGCGGGCATCTGCTTCAATTTTTTTTTTGGGAGATCCACCGATTTGAGAGATTTGGGAGGAGGGGAGGGGCAGGGCAGCGGAAGCGGTGGTGGGGGGAGTAGGGGGCGGAGCGGCGGTAGCGGTGGTGGGAGGAGCCCGTCGAGACCTGGAAGCGGTGGTGTGTGCAGGCCCGTCGTCCGTCGAGAGCACTTTGTTTCCATTGAATTGATTAGCTAGGTTTTGGAAAAACAAAATAAAAACTCCACATATATATATTTTTTTTTTATTTCAGGCCTTTTTCTATTAAATTGATTTTTTTTAAAAAAAAATAGAGAATATAGGTAAAGTCGCTGTTCGTAACAGCGACTTACCTATTTTTTATTTTATTTTTAAATCTTTGGGGAAAGTCGATGTTTGAAACAGCGACTTTACCCTATTTTGGCTAATTCCATAATATGTTTCAAATTTTGGCTATTTCGATAATATTTTTTCGAAATTTGGCTATTTCAAAAAAAAATTCCAATTCCACCTATGTTTCACCTTTCTACGAAGAACCGACGGTGCAAGGAATCCCAAATTCTCAGCTTTTGTACTCCGCGCCACTCTGCCTCCCTTTCTTCCTCCTCCGCCCGCGAGGCTAGGCTCGACTCCGTCTCTCCTGGATCTCCGCCCTCTCCTTTCCTCCCATGGACCGCCGCTGCCATCGCCATCGTGGTTGAACTAGTAATCGCCGCCGTCGTCGTGGTTGAACTCGAATCCATGAAGGTCTCAACAGGTGCGCTCTTGCCGACGCCCTCTCGAGCTTTTGTTCACCTCTCCTTTAAACTAACGCCGAAGAGAGCGCCACCCAGAGCCACGCCCTTGCCGACGGGAGACGGAGGAGATGCCGAGGACCAAACGATGCCCTTCTGCAAATGCGCCCTTCCCCTAATTCGCATCAGACGTCCTCGATTAAAATTCTCCCTTTCAATTTCATATCTCCCTCCAATTTCTTCCAAAATTCCTAGCTTCTTCCTCCCAAATTCCGTTCTGCATCAGCCAAATTCTGCGATTGCAGGGCTCTCGGTGCCCGAATCTGGGTATTCTAGGGCTAATTTTCCAGGCGCGCACCGACGGTAAGTTTGACATCGACATCGGCGGCCCTGTTTGTAACTCTCCTGTCAGCACCCCCAACAGCAGCTTCGATCCGGGTTCGGAATGCGGATCCGGATTCGGGTGGTGTTTGGCCCGCAGTGGATGTACAGAGGGTTCGTGATGTAGTCTACTGTGGGAGGAGAGCGGGTGCAGGTGCAGGTCGGCGCGCAGCACGTGACGTGCTCGGAGGACGCCGCGGTTTTCGTGGCGCTGGCGGCTGCGGCGGACCTGAGCGTCGACGCTTGCTTGCCCTTCTCCCAGAAGCTGAGAAATGAGCTTAGACATCCCGGTGGGGAGGTCGTCGTTTGACGTTGATTGGCATTGTCGTTTTGTTCAACTACGATGTACACAACTACATATTCATTTTTGTTGGTATTCTATTCTTTGAGGATTGGAGATGTAAAGTTGTGATTTTTTTTTCAGCTCGTGAATGAATATTCCTCCTTTTTTGTCTCTATCTCTATAATCAAATAGAGGTTGGTTCAGTGATTAATTAAAGGTTGGTTCAGTGTCTAAATAGAGGTTGGTTCAGTGACTAAATGAGGTTGGTTCAGTGTCTAAATAGAGTTTGGTTCAGTGGCTAAATAGAGAGAGGTTCAATGACTAAATAGAGATTGGTTTAGAGACCCAATTTATTTTAAAAGAAAATTAATTAAAAATAAACATTAAAAGAAAGTAAAAGAAGAATGAAAATTTTATAATTATTAAATAGTAGTGGTTCATGAAATAAATTCTAATGGTTCATCAAATAAAGAGTAGTGGTTCATGAAACATTTTATTTTAATATATTTAATCTCATTTTAAAAATAAATAAATTATAAAAATGTGAAACTTTTTAGGTTCATGAACTACTTCTTTATAGCTTCACGAACCACTTCTTGATGACTTGATGAACCACTTCTTCTAGACTCATGAACCACTTCTTCTAGGCCTATGAACTTCTTTATAGCTTGATGAACCACTTCTTGATAACTTAATGAACCAATTCTTGATAACTTGATGAACCACTTCTTTATAGCTTGATGAACCACTTCTTGATGACTTGATGAACTACTTCTTGATGAATTGATGAACCACTTCTTCTAGGCCCATGAACCACTTCTTTATAGCTTGATGAACCACTTCTTGATAACTTGATGAACCAATTCTTGATAACTTGATAAACCACTTCTTTATAGCTTCATCAACCACTTTTTGATAACTTGATGAACCACTTCTTTATAGCTTCATCAACCACTTCTTTATATCTTGATGAACCACTTCTTGATAACTTGATGAACCAATTCTTGATAACTTGATGAACCACTTCTTTATAGCTTCATGAACCACTTCTTAATAACTTGATGAACCACTTCTTTATAGCTTCATGAATCACTTCTTTATAGTTTTGATGAACCACTTCTTGATAACTTGATGAACCATTTTTTTATAACTTCGTGAACCACTTCTTTATAGTTTGATGAATCACTTCTTCATAGCTTGATGAACCACTTCTTGATAACTTCTTTATAGCTTGATGAACCACTTCTTGATAACTTGATGAACCATTTCTTATAGGCTCATGAACCACTTCTTTATAGCTTGATGAACCACTTATTTATAGTTTGATGAACCACTTCTTTATAACTTCATGAACCACTTATTTGTAGCTTGATGAACCACTTCTTGATAACTTGATGAACCACTTCTTATAGACCCATTAACCACTTCTTTATAGCTTCATGAACCCCTTATTTGTAGCTTGATGAACCACTTCTTCAATGACTAAATAGAGGTTGATTCAGTGACTAAATAGAGATTGGTTCAGTGTTTAAATAGAGGGTGGGTCAGTGACTAAATAGTTGGTTCAGTGACTAAATAGAGGTTGATTTAGTTAGTTCAGTGACTAAATAGTTGGCTGAACCACTGTGAATAAAATTGTCGAACCACTGTGAATAAAATTGCTGAACCACTTCTTGTCAATTTTTTTTTTCAACAAAACATATTCAAAGTGGGTGTCTATGTGTAGATAAAATTAAATTACACCCAAATATATATTTTTATAGTTTTTTAACAAGTGAAAATGCCAAAAATGATTTATTAAAGTGTTTGGAGGGTTTAATTCCCTTTAATAACTAGAGTAAAGTAAAATAAAAATGCTATAAAATCAAAAAGTTAATTTGTTAAAGTGTTTGGAGTGTTTCATGGGAAGTTGGAGGTCTGGGGTTTAATTCCAAAACCCGCCCCCATATTTTTGCTGTTGTTAAATGAGGCGCGTGCCATTTTGGTGTACATTTAACAATGAGGCGCGTGTATGCATGCGACTGGGGGAGACTGGGGAGCGTGTGAGATGGGCTTCGGGGCTGCTTTCGGGGAATGGGCTTCGCGCGCTTGGACTAATTTTTTGGAATTAATTTATTATAAATGGACCAATGAGATTGCTTCTTTCCTTCTCACTTTTGGTGACATTTGCACCGGAACCCAACCCTATATATATATATATATATATATATTTTTTTTTTGAAAATTTGAAAAAAAAATACCTAACATATCTAAGCATAAACGATGTCATAGTTTAGTTAGTGAATTGAGTTTAAGTATTTTATATACATGTAATGAAATATTTGATTGACATAGTTCTTGTAGAGTCCATCGTATACACTCCCGAGAAAAAAAAATAAACATTAGATATAATAGACGATCGATTTTGGTTCATATGTATGAATCATTACGATTTTTTGATTTCATTCAGAAATCCATCATTGCGAAATAATATGAAATATTGACTATAATGAAAGTTACTTAGCTAATTTACTCTCTTTTTTAAGGACATTGTTTCGATCTCTTTTGTTCGTTCATCTTTTTATGTTAGCTAGAGTTGAGAACCAGCCGAGAAGAAAAGATAAAGTGGATATATATATATATATATATATATATATATATAATACTTACTAAGATAGATATATTATACAGTATATAATATGTGGAACTAATTTATTATATAAAGAGAGATAAAATACTAACCATGAGTGCTACTCCGCATATTATAAACTAGTATAAATACTTAATGTAAGATTATAAATAATATATGCATATACTAGTTTATTAAGTATTTATACTAGTTTATTATATGCATATATATGATTTATAATCTTATATTAAGTATTTATACTAGTTTATTATATGCGGAGTAGCACTCATGGTTAGTATTTTATTTATCTTTATATAAATTATCTATACTAGTCTAAAATTCTAATTCTATATCTATACTATATAAAAAACCTGAGTTCCCTTAGGAACACTAAACAAACTCCGTTAATTAAATCTGTTTAACTCCGTTTTATTTTTTGCAGGTGTATTCCACCGGCATTCACCGCCTGTCTATTGCTACTCATCACGTCTCTGCTCCGAGGCATCTGTCTCTCCTCCGCCACCAGTCCCCGGCGCCCCCTTGAATCACACATCGCTCTCTCTACGTACTCCCTCTTCCGATCTCCAGGTCTCAACTTTCTTCGCCCTTTCTTCTTCATTTCTCTCCTCCCCGCCGCTCTCTAATCATCTGACGTCTCTGCTCCATGTCCCCCTCCGCTCGCTCTCCCTCCGCCACCAGTCCCTGGCGCCCCTTAAATCGGCCGTTTGATACGCTGGCTTAGAGGATCGGGAAAGCCATCTCTTCCAACAGACAACATCAGCATCGGACGTTTTTCACCTTCAACTACTGGTAAGCACCAACTGCTCTTCCATATTTTCGCATTGGGTTGTGTATGGATTATAAAATTTTGCAATTTGAGTTTGAATTGGGTTGCCTGCATCCTTTCTTCACTTTCAATCTTGCATATTTCCGAGTTTGGGTTGTTCCTAGACTATAAAAGTTTGCAATTTGAGTTTGAATTGGGTTGGTTGTAGCTTATTAACTCTGCACTTTGAGGCTAGGTATGTGAATTTATTCTGCATTCAAGGTGTTTGACGAAATGCCAACTTAATAAAAAAAAAACAGAAATGACATAATGATGTACTCATGGAGTCCTAGAGGCTTCAAACCACAAACAAGTGTTTTAGATAATGAAGAAATCACGATGAAATTGTGTGCCTTGAAATAAATTTTGGATAGTAGGGTGGGTTGGGGTCATAGGGTGAAGAGATTTATATGTTCTACTTCTAAGTTGTAGCACCCTTTTTTTAATCCACTGATCTGTTTGTTTTAATGTTCTTTTGCACTTCTGATTTCGATCTGTTTGTTTTAATCCGCTGATCTGTGGGGAAGGGTATGAACTTGACTTCTCTCAATCTGTTGTCTTTATCACAGATCATGGATTGTGTAGTAGAGTTGTTTTTTTCATTCCTTCTGCTTTTTGAAATGATTGAAGAGGTGATAAAGCTTAGGTGAAGAATTGGAACAATATTGGTAAAAAAATGATAAGGGTAAGTTTTCATTTGGGGGAGTATAGTTTGGAAATGATGTGCAGAATATCTCCATACAATTGCCAGTGTCATAGGCGATGGTTTTCATCCAACTCTCATGCTACATGGGTTATATAACTCGATGTTATTTATTGACCTATTTTTTGGTCAAGATTATCCATTGATTTGTCACTTAACTACTTAAGGCTACCTATTGATAAGTTTCTTCATAGCTTCATGTATTTGCTCATCATCCCACAAATGAACTGATTTTGTTATAGATATTTCATCAAATATTTTGAGTGCAAATTTAAAACAAGAAGGTAATACTTTATCAATGAACTCTAAAGAGGCATTTCAGTGAGCATATTGAGTGCCTGATCAAATCACGTCTAATTCTAATTTCAAGACATAATAGGGAAATACGAATGTAAAGGAGGGAGTATAAATGTAAAGGGGATCTGTACAGTACAATTCTTTACACTAAAAATGTAAAGGAGGGAGTATAAATGTAAAGGAGGGACATAATAGGGAAATACGAATGTAAAGGAGGGAGTATAAATATAAAGGGGATCAAATCACGTCTAACTCTAAAGAGGCATTCAATTACTCTCTAGATCCTGTTCTAACAGGATCCCAACGGATCTAACAACTTTACACTAAAAATTTCCAAACATCATATAAATCATCACAATGCATCACAATCATCTCAATTTATCAAACTACAATTCGAAAGTAATTGAATTTAAACTCTTAATTAGGGATCGAAATTTTTGGCAAAACCAACTGGAAAACTAAATAAAATAGGCAAGGGAATCAAACTGACCTAGAGAGCCGATGCTAGCTGCCGAAAAAATATTCTAAGACATAAAGCTGTCAAGTTAAATTATAGCATCAAATTATCAAGTTAAATAGAACATAAAAGTATCACGATTTATAGCGATTTTGTACTCTTTCTTTAATGCCCCTGACATCAGGATTGAGGCTGCATTTGGAAAGGGAAGTAGTCATCCCATTTTTCTGTACATCAAGATAGATTCATCCCGTTTTAGGGATACAATGTGTTAGTTGAGTCCTGAATGCTAACTGCTAAATAGGGTCTGATTATTTGGATTTAGAATCTTTCTTTTGGTGTCATACTGATTTTCTATGCACTGAAACGAAGAAGTGTAGGGTATGACAGAAACTGTGGGAAATGCATCTATGACAGCAGTTGGTGCTACTACCTGTCTGACAGCAACTCTACTACCTGTCTGACAGCAACTGTATCAATATTGTATCAGTAGAGACTTGCCATTAGTTTTTCTGGTTCTGCCTAGTATTTATGATTCTAAAAACACTAGATGAATAAATTCTTGCCATTAGTTTGGTGAATTGAAATTAATAGCCTATTAGCTCAAATGGTAGAGCATTTGTGTTATACACATTCATGTGGGTTCGAATCCCACATAGGCTTTAAAGATACTTTAAAATTTGAGAAGTATTAATATAAAATAGCAGATCCAATTAATGCCCAAGTCCTTAAGAGTCAGGAGTTCAAATTGAGTCACAAAGCACACAAATAACTTGCCTTAATTCAGAAATATATTTAAACTTTATAAGATGTAGATAATTAACAAAGCAAATGCAAGCAATTATTTTCAGTCAATTACCAAAAGTAGACAAAACTTAAACTAACAAGAAAATGGGATCCTACATTGATGCTGTAATCTGTTATTGTGATTATTCTTCATCTTGCGAATCATCAGATTCAACATCTTCATCACCAGAGGGCTCTGTTTCATACTCTACTCCATCATTGGCATTGAACAATGCTTCCTCCTCATCATTATCATCAGGCTCCACCAACTCCTCCACAACATCATTGACTGCATTTGATGGATCACGCAAACTTGTTGGCACATTGTCTGCCATTAGTTGGACATAAAGATCAGGAGTGATGATTTCATCAGATTGATAAGCAGTAGTGGGGGTGGTAGATGTCCACCGTTCTGCTATTCTCCCTCGGGGAGTTGTCTTGCATACATACCTCCAATCTGCCCGATTGCTCCTTGCTCCTGGGTATTCCGTGTAAAATACTTGCACCGCTTGTTGTGCTAGTATGAATGGTTCATACTTTTGATACTGTCTCTTGTGATTTACTTCAACAAAACGGTACTCTCGATGAACTCTTGTACCTCTCTCAGATGGATCAAACCATTTACACTTAAATAAGACAATCTTATTTTCATTATTATGTGAACGAGGATATTCAAGCTCGATGATTTCTTCCAGAAGACCATAAAAGTTTGTTTCAACATGTTCCTGATTAGATCCCGTAACACATACTCCATTATTCATTGTTGACTTGCCGACGCTATTCCCCACCGTCTGGAACTTGTATCCATTAACTTTGTAGGTGGTCCAGCTTTTAGCTTTGACACTCGGACCACATGCACAACTCCACAAAAGCTCATTTGTATGGACTCCATTGCTCTCATCTAGTGCCTGTAATGTTTATGCAAATATACCATTAAAATGTAGATAATAATTATTCATTTATATATACATATATGCCATATATAATCCAACTCTTAACATATTTGAAAGCAAAAAAACCAAGGTACACTTACATATTTTTTAAACCATCCCGCAAACTCTTTCTCGACCATATCCTCATCAGCCATGCCTCTTTCTGACTCAAATATACTACATACCAATTATAAATATAATTCTTAATCCAAACAAAACAAAGTATATCATTATTAATATAATACAAAATATACCTAATGTATGATTGCACTTCCGAATAGTTAAGCAATACGTAGGTGTGTGCAGCATTCCACTCTTTGTCCACCGTCATCCACCTTGTTTTCGCTTTGCCGCCACTTTGACCAGGATAATTGAAAATCGAAAGAGCACTTTCATCGCCTTCAAATGCATCATTTCTCGCTGATCTCCTCAATTTAGATGGAACATGAGAAGGAAAGTAATGCACAGAAAATTTAGACGACTCTTGACAAGAGTAAGCCATGCATATCGATCCCTCAACATGATTCTTTTGCAGAATTTTGCGCTTCAACTGATACAAATATCTCTCAACAGGGTACATCCATCGATATTGCACCGGTCCTCCTATTTCCGCTTCATACGGCAAGTGCACAAGTAAATGCTCCATGGAATCAAAGAATGAAGGTGGAAAGATTTGTTCCAACTTACATAATATTACAGGCACCGTAGACCGCAAATGTCTCATGTGATCAGTAGACAGAGTGGATGAACAAATTGACTGAAAAAAGATACTTAGCTCAGTCAAAGGACTCCAAACAGATAGAGGTAACAACTCTTTGAAAGCAATCGGAATGAGTCTTTCATAAACACATGGCAATCATGACTCTTCATCCCTGCGAGACTGCAATTATCCTTCTGAACACATCTCCCCAAATTAGATGCATAACCATCAGGAAACTTCACAGACTTCAACCATTGACAAACATGTTTCTTTTCATCCCTCGTCAATGTGTAAATTGCTTTTGGCTTCGCCCCCTTGTGATCATCATTTACTTGAAGCTCTGGACGGCGACAAAGTAGTCGAATATCTTTCCGTGCTTTCAAGTTATCCTTAGTCTTCCCAGGAACATCCATCACAGTATTAAAAATATTATCGAATACATTTTTCTCTGTGTGCATAACATCAATGTTATGTCGAATTAAAAGATCTTTCCAGTATGGAAGCCTCCAAAAAATACTCTGCTTCGTCCACTTGTGAGAATCTCCATAACCAGGCGGATTATTCAGTGGGTCCTCAATGGTGGTTGGAAAGTGATGTACCCGTTCCCAAATTTCATTCCCACTCAGCATCGGAGGTGGCGGTGATGTTCTCACAACATTTTTGCGAAACTGATTCCTATTTTTTCGCCAAGGATGATTAGCTTCTAAAAATTGTCTGTGACAATCGAACCAACAAGCCTTTCTACCATAATGTAATCGGAAAGCATCTGAATTTTCCATACATATTGGACAAGCTAACTCTCCAGCAGTACTCCATCCTGACAACATAGCATATGCGGGAAAGTCACTAATCGTCCAAAGGAGAGCTGCCCGCATAATAAAATTTTCCTTCCTTGAAACATCATAAGTGGTCACCCCGGACTCCCATAATTGCATTAACTCATGGATCAAAGGTTGCAGACACACATCAATCAACTTCTTAGGATTTCGAGGACCTGGCACGACCAATGTCAAAAACATATATTCTGTTTTCATACACATATTGGGTGGAAGATTGTAAGGAGTAACAATAACTGGCCAACAAGAATAGTTTTGACCCGATTTAGTAAATGGGGCAAAACCATCTGTGGACAGACCAAGACGAATATTTCGAGGCTCATAAGCAAAACTAGGATGCATTGTATTCAGCCTCTTCCATGCATCTCCATCTGAAGGATGACTCATCATCCCCTCCTCCGGTACATGATTCGCATGCCAAGTCATATGGCCAGCCGTAGCCTCAGATGTATATAATCTTTGCAGTCGTGGGGTTAGAGGCAAGTAAAATAGTTCTTTACACGGGGTGCTCTTATTCTCATTACTTGTGAACCTGGAATGCCCGCAAAATTTGCAAGATTCTTTGCTGACATCATCCTTCCAATATAACATACAACCATTGGGACACATGTCTATTCTCTCCATCGGCAAACCTAAATTACTAACCAACTTCTCTGCCTGGTAGTAATTGACTGGAATCTTATGACCTGGAGGTAAAATCTCGTCATACAATTGGACGAAACCATTGAAGACGCTTTGAGGCACATTATATTCACATTTCAAACTCATAAGCCTTGCAGTAAAAGACAATTGTGTATGTGTAGAACATCCAGGCCACACCGGTTCCTCAGCTGCTTTAAGCACATCCCAAAAACGTTGGGACATCCTATCAATGTCGGTTGGTCCTGCGTCTTCTTCCATGTCATTGACATCGCTAATTGTCTCAGAAGGTTCCGTTCCCAGATTTCCTTGGTAGTCATCTCTAGCTCCACCACTATTAGCTTCATTAAACCACGACGGGGGAACAAAATTAGGCCCAGCCAAATCAAATACCATTCTTTGTTCTGGATTCAATTCTCGTGGGTTACTCTCACAAAGTTCTTCCTCATTTGATGCACCAATCGACTCACCCTGTGCAGTCCATCGGTAATAATCACTCATAAACCCATTGTGATATAAGTCGTCCTTAACTTGACTTGCAACCTTAAATTGACAATTTTTACACCTCTTGCATGGACATTTTATCTTGTCTCCATCCATGAAATGTTCTTGAGAAGCAGCAAATTCCACAAACTCATCAACCCCTTGATAATATTCAGGTTTGATGCCATCAAGATTCGGCAAGTACATATCATACATCCAAGCACGATTATTCATTTTTTCTGCACATATATAACAAATTCAGTCTTTTTAATAAGTATGCACTTGAGTAATACTATAAAACCCTAACATGATCCATTAATTTGATCATATAATTTAAAAATTCAGATAATACATATGCATATATCATCCAGAGGAATAAATAGATACAGATCTTACGGTACCTATACTTACTTACATTGAATTATGCAAAGAAGGATGTATGAATGTATGATTGATATAGAATACCGTTGTTTTCTCCAAAAAAACAGAATACCGTCGTGGAATTATGAGGAAGACTGGAATTAAATTCGCCGATTTGTGTTATATAATGACCTAATTAGAGACGGATTCAGGGACGGATTCAGGGATGGCTTCAGGGATGAAATCTGGGACGAATTAAGTGGCGGCTTATCAGGGACGAATTCAGGGACGAATTCAGGAACAGATTCAAGGCCGATTTCGGAGGCGGATGCAGGGACGGATTCGGAGACGCATTCAGATACAGACTCAGGAACGGATTCAGAGATAGATTTAGGAACAGATTCGGGGATGGAATCGGGATTGGCTTTTGTAACCAACTTAAGGTCGTGACTATTCACCAACAAATATTGTAATGCGTGTTTATTTTGTTAATGAGTTTGCGTCGAACGCTCATTCATCCCCATATTCTTCAGTAATTAGAGAGAAATTTAGGCACATATTTCAATTTGTCTCTATATAGAGACGAAATATAAATTGGTTCCTGTATTTGTTGCTATATAGAGTCAAAGATTGACACGACATTTTACCATGTTCCCATTAGGTAAGGATTTAGGAACCTATTATCGGATATTGCAATTAGCAACAAAATTACTGACGCTGCGATAATTTGTTTTAAATTTAGCGTCGATTATGACATTTTGTTCCAAAACTCATCCCTAATAGGGACATAATTAGCTACAAGTGAATTCCGTCTCTAATATCCGCCCCTATATCAAACTATTTTAGTAGTGTTCTGACATACAGACTCTGCTTCGGAACCGGAGGGAAGTCAAAATAAATCACATTAGGTGTTCTCGGAATAAAGTGGCTGACAAGGTTGCACACACTGACCACTTTATTCCTGCCACCTCAATACCACAAAATCAAGATCTCTGTGATCTCATCCGTAAGGATGCGCTCGGTTCGCCAGGATAACCCTGGCCTACTGAATTATTACTTTATCAATATATATATATATATATATATATATATATATATATATATATATATATATATATATATATATATATATATATATATATATATATATATATATATATATGGGAGATATCTAATGAGAAGTGATATTTCGGTGAGAAGATGAGAAGTAAGCCTTATACCATTTAGATTAAAATAATTTTTTTTATATGGATATAGGGGACATATCTAATGATAAATATATCAATGTTTTTTTTAAAATTATTTTTTATGCTATTTTTGTAGATAATGAATGAAAAAACTAATTTAAATTAACATAAAAACCCTAAAATGAACCTTAAATCACCATATAGATAAATAGCGTAAAAAATATTTTTAAAAAAAAAAACATTGATAGATTTCTCATTAGATATGTCCCCTATATCCATATAAAAAAAATCATTTTAATCTAAGGGGTATAAGGATTACTTCTCATTTTCTCACCAAAAATGTCACTTCTCATTAGATATCTCCCCTATATATATATATATATATATATATATATATATATATATATATATATATATATATATATATATATATATATATATATATATATGCGGGATGGGACCGGAATTTACGGGATCCCATAGTCTTGTCCTGCATCCCGTCCCGCATAATTTTTATGGGTTGGGACCGGAACAAGATTTATTTATTTTCCCTCGAATCCCATCGGGTCCGAAATGGGAGCGGGATTTGTAACCACCCCTAAAAATTATTGATTCTAAAACATAAATTAAAAAATAGTTTAATTAATTTAAATCTAAACCACTTGAAGTTATTTTGTCAATCTAAAATGAGGTCTAAAATCTCATATATTCTTTTCCTATTCTCTTCTCCTATCTCCTCTCACGATTTTTATATTCTTTTATTCTCATTTTTAATTTTATTTTATTTTGTCCATTTTTTTTATTGGAAGCTATGAGGATGACGGGGCTAGAAATGGGAGGAGCACACAATCGGAGAAGTAGGATTTGAAGTCCTCGTATAGCTCAACCTCTCCCTTCTAACAAATCTTAAATTAAAAAGGGTGTTGCTAGATACACCACAACTCATAAGGTTAAAATTGCACGACCTTAAGGACGTGCAAACCTTGTGTCTAATTAATATTTTTTAAAAAGAATTAACCCATTTTAATTATGCACGTTCTTAAGGACGTGCATGATTTGCGGTGTATATAGCCGGACCGAATTAAAAATCAAATAAAAAATTAAATAAAAAGAGAATTAAATTTTTTAAGAAATAGAGTTATTGTTTTTTTTGGTTCGAAGAAATAGAGTTATTGTGAGATGAGATAGAATTGAGGACAAAAGTTTTAGATCTGAGTCGGGGTTTAAAGTAGGTTCACTTGTTTTTTTTTTTACTCTACAATTTGGTTGTAAGCAAAGCGAAATAGACAAGAGCATTCTTTCGAAAGATACTACAAAGAACTGTATCTATATGGATAGAAGGGCAAGATAAATCGATCCCGATGTGAGATAGACGACCATAAGCTCGGTTGCCATCCCTAAAGACATGAGAGATCTCAAATTCAGAAAACTGCCTCATGGCACACAAAGAGTCGGATAAGAGCATATCTATTTCACCAAAGCAAGAAGCGTCTGCGTTAAAACTTTTGATAATGTTGAGATTATCGCCTTCAATGTTAAAGTAGGTTCACTTGAAAAAAAAGAAAGATAAAGAGTAATTTCATTAAGAAAGAAAATAAATATGGTGTGTTTGGATTCCAATCATATTAGTACAATTATAGTTATAAACATTTAAATAATATTTGAATACACATTTCACAATGTGTTTAAATAATGTAAATTTTAAATAAAATATCTTATAAAATGTAAATAAATTATATTAAGTTTATAATATATGAATAGATTAAGTTTATGTTAATTATAAACTTTACACAATCATAAGTGTTTAATTAACATAATTTATAAGGTATTTTATTTTAAATTTATATCATTTAAAACACTTTATAAAATGTATAACCAAATACTATTTAAGTATTTATAATTATAATTCATAATAATACACCGACACTTTCTTTGGGGAAAATGAAAATAAAAGAAACAATACGTGCATACTTTCAAATTTAGTGTATTTGAATTTCAATATATATTAATTATGATGTAATTATTTCATCTCAATTCATATGAGTGTTTAATTATATTATTATCTTTATTTGTGAATTTTTTAAATTTATATAACCAAACACTCATATAATTAAATCGAGATAAAATAATTATGATGTTCCTTTTGAAAACTAGCAAAAAATTAGTATTGATGACTGTTGAGACGTGAAAGAAAAAGTATCTCACATTAAAAATATGGAGTAAACATGTCTTGTATATAAGCCGATGGGCTACTCTTTCTATTGTCAATTGGTTTTAGGATTGTGCACACGACCCCTAGTAAGTGGTTTGAGTCGGACTTTGACATGATATATATCAAGACAGTTAGCCTAACGACATGTCTTTCGATCCTAGTCTGGGTTACCAGTTGTGCAAGTGTCAACTAGATATAAGTCATTCTTACTTAGTTGCAAATGTCAACTAGATAATTCGTTCTTAGTTGCACTTGCAATGTCATGTTGAGACATGAAAGAAGTAAACATGCCTCGTATATAAGCCCAAATCATTTTTAATTGCACTTGCAGACGCGTGTTGAGTTGTGACTTGTGAAAGAAGTAAATATGCTTTGTATATAAGCTGGTGAGCTAATTAATCCTTTTATTGCTAAATTAGTTTTAGGATGAAACTTCATTCGACTTGCGTGTTAGCTGACTAGCGCATGTATTTCCGTGCACACGGCCTTGTTATGGCCTAAGCCACACATAATCAATTCGATCAGTGGTAACAAATTAACTCTTCCAATAGAATAGAAGAGATAGAGTAGGTGAGAAGAGAACTCAAAAAAAGGTGAGAGATGAGACAGAGAAATAGATGAGAGATAGAAGTGAAGTTTGGGAGAGAAAATATGAATCTTAACTTCATTGCATACCCATCCTCCAACCTTACAAGGTCTATTTATAGGCCAAGGAATGACTAAGACTACACCTGTCAAACAGGTCGGGCGGGTCGGGTTTGGGTCGGGTCGTCTCGGGTTCGGGTTCATTCCGGGTCGGGTCATTTCGGGTCACGGGTCGTGAAATCCTCAACCCAGACCCATATTTAACGGGTTCGGGTCGACCCAACGGGTCAAGAGCGCTACTCATCCATGATTTTTTAAATGTCATTAACTATTTATACACGTTGTTTTAAAATGATAAAATTATGTAAAATATCAATAAAATTTTATTACTTGTTATAATTTCATTCTTTTTAGTTTTTGAAGTATGAAATTATATATAATATAAAAATGGATATTTTATATAATTATTATCATCCTTAAAACCATACATGAATAGTAAACAACATTTAAAAGTAAACAGATGGAGTATTATTAATGAATATTTACATAGTTCCTAAATCTAAAATTGGTATATTATCCTAATAATAGTTATATTATTGAAAAAAAATAATTAATGTCGCTACAATAGTAATATGTAATTTTATATACATAACAAATTGTAATGTTAAATTATAAAGTAAAGTTAATGATGCAAAATATAATATTCAATCCTAATTATTATTAGTAATAAATTTCAATATTAGGTTAAATTGTAATTTATTTATATTTTTATTATCTTAAAGCTTGACCCAACGGGTGACCCACGGGTCGACCCAACCCGACCCAGAAATTTACGGGTTGAACGGGTTCGGGTTGCTTCGGGTTTCGGGTTGAAATATTTGCGCCAAAACCCACGTTTTACGGGTCGGGTCGGGTCGGGTCCTCGGGTCGGGTCACGTTTTGACAGGTCTAACTAAGACCATTACACTACCCATTCCTTAGAGAGCCTTGTATCAAGGCTTACAATCAAGCTAGACCATTACATTGCCCATTCCTTAGAGAGCCTTGTCTCAAGGCTTACAATCAAGCTAGGGACTCAATTGAAAATGAGGGAATTGGCTAAGAATGTGTGAAGCAGCCTCCCAAGTTGTGTTTGAAGCTAGCAAGTTCTTCCATTTAATCAACCATTCTGTCACTGGATCACCATTAGGAAGTTGATGAGCACGAGTGTCCAAAATTGATTCATGCTCCATAAGAATTTGCCCGTCATCATCTATTTTTTGCAATAGAGGACTCGGATCCAAGTTGGGCCCTTTCCTTAATTGCAGCTGAGAAACATGGAAGACAAGGTGGATTCGTGAAGATTCAGGCAACTGCAATATGTAGGCAACCTTTCCAATTCGAGCTAACACTTTGAAGGGCCCATAGAACTTGGCACTGAGCTTGAGATTCCTTCGCACTTCAGCAGATGACTGTCTGTAAGGTCGCAGTTTGAGAAAAACTCAATCGCCCAACTTTAGTTCTCTTTCAGTCTGATGAACATCTGCAAATTGCTTTATACGTGCCTGGGCTTGTTGTAAGTGATACTTGAGTTGCCTGGCCATGTGTTACCTTGATGCTAACCAGTCCCCAACAACCATAGAGTGCCTCGAAGAGTGTCATCTTAATGGTGGAGTGAAAAGTAGTGTTGTACCACCACTCTGCCAAGAAAAACCACGGTGCCCACTTCTTGGGATTGTCTGATGTCATACATCTCAAATAAGTTTCAAAACACCTATTCACTTTCTCTATCTGCCCATCAGATTGAGGATGATATGCATAACTCATGTCCAAACTTGTGTGCAGTGACTTGAAGAGATTCTGCCAAAACTGACTCACAAAAACTTTGTCACGATCATACATAATACTGATAGGCAAGCCATGAAGTCTGTAAATATGCTCCATGAACAAAGAAGCAACAATAGCAGCTGAGAAAGGGTGAGAGAGAGGTATGAAATGCGGGTACTTTGTAAGTCTATCAACTACCACCAAAATGGTATTCTCGCCATGTGATTTAGGAAGGCCCTCCACAAAATCCAAGCTAATGTGGCTCCATGGTCTCTCAAGTATTAGCAAAGGTTGTAACAAGCCCAGTGTGGCTATATTCTCACTCTTACTCTGAAAAATATGACAAATGTTGACAAACTCTCTTACTTCAGCATTCATCCCTTTTCAATAGAAAAGACTTTTTAACCTTTGATAGGTAGCATGAATGCCCGAATGCCCCCCCATGGATTCCTTATGAAAGGTTCTCAACAACTTAGCTCTCAAGTCAGAGGTGCTTCCAATGATCAACCTCTCTTTATACCGTAGGAGTCCTTTTGTAACTAAAAAAAGACCCGGACTTGCAGACATTGCAGTGAGCATCAATCCCTGTACCACCTTGTCACACTTGTAGCTTTCAAAAATATCAGTAAGCCAAAAGGGTTGAATAATAGACAGTGCAACACAATCACTCTCTTGGATTTCAAATACCCTAGACAAAGCATCAACAACTTTGTTTTCAACCCCTTTCTTATAAGCAATCTCATAGTGCAAACCCAACAGCTTCCTCGCTGCTTTCTTCCGAATACGTGTTGTTAATCTTTGATCTAACAAGTGCTTGATAAGTTGGTGGTATGTCTTAATGAAAAACTTCCTTCCTTCCAGGCCAAGAGCTCTTTCTCGTATACAACCAACAACAAATGTCTCTCATGGAGAGCTTGGCTAAGAAAGGCCAAAGGCCTGCCATTTTGCATCAAAACTGCCCTAATACCCGATTCACAAGCATCTGTCTCAAGAGTAAAAGGAAGAGTAAAGCCAGGCATAGCTAATACAGGAGGTGAAGTCAAAATTTTCTTGAGGTCATTGCAAGCCTTCTCTACAACTAATGACCAGGCAAATCAATCCTTCTTCAACAAATCAGTGAGAGGCTTAGCAATGCATCCATAGGCCTTTATGAATCTCCTATAATATCCGGTGAGACCCAAGAAACCTCTTAAAGCTTTAAGATTTCTAGGAGTATGCCAGCTTAACATAGCAAAAATTTTCTTTGGATCAGTAGACACAACAACACTTGAGATTATGTGTCCCAAGTACTCCACCTCTCCTTAGGCAAATTCACACTTTGATCTCTTAACAAAGAGCTTATGTTGCCTCATAATTGACAGTACCTCTCTTAGATGATCAACATGTTGGTCAATGGCTTTGCTATAAACCAAAATATCATCAAATTAAAAATACCAAAACTGTCTTTCTCAGCAGCTTGCCAAACACATCATTCAATAAACATTGAAAGGTAGACGGGGCATTGGTTAGGCCAAAGGGTATTACCCTAAACTCATAGTGGCCATGATGAGTTCTAAAAGCAGTTTTAGCTACATCCTCCTCAACCATCCTCGCTTGATGGTAACCAACCCTCAAATCCAACTTGGAAAACACACCAACACCATTCAGCTCATCTAGCAAATCTTCAATGTGAGGAATGAGAAATTTGTCCTTGATAGTAATATCATTCAACCATCTATAGTCTATACATAATCTCCATGACCCATCTTTTTTCTTTACTAGCAAAGTTGAAGATGCAAAAGGACTATACTGGGCCTTATGACTCCATTAAGCAATATTTAAAAACCTGCTTCTCCATTTCTGTTTTATGACAGTATGCATACCCGTAAGGTCGAGTGGCCACAGGAGCTGCCCCCAGCTTCAAGCTAATAGAGTGCTCATGATTCCTTATAGGTGTAAGTTCTTTAGGCTCCTGAAAGACGTCCCCAAACTCCTACAACACAGTTTCAATCTCAACTGGAATCACTAAGTCGGTTACCTTCAAACTGCACACTTGTGCTACTTGAGTAAGACTCAATGGATTCTGCAGCTTGCACAACTTCTGCAATTGCTTACATGTCAGCATTTTTACACAAGCCTGTTCAGAGCCTTTATCATCCTTGAACCCTTAGATCACTACTTGCTTGCCCATATTCATGAATGAGATCTGCACTTCCTCGAAATCTAATAGGACAGGAATAAACCCCACCAACCAGCCTGTTCCTAAGATCATGTCACTACCTTCCATCTTCAATAAGCATATGTCATTATCATAATTGCAGCTAGACCTGGGCAAACGCGGGCCGGCCCGTCCCGCCCGCCCGCAAAATTGGACAGGGTTGGGTAGGGGGAAAAGCCCACGCGGGCCACTAAGTCCGGCCCGCACCCGTAGCGAGTATGGGATTAGGTAAGTCAATCTACCCGTTACGGGCCGCTAGGCCCGTAACGGGTACCCGCCTTTTTTTAATTAAAATTAATTAATATATATGTATATATATATAAATGTAATAAATAATATTAATTATTCATTTAAAAACAGTAATTATATATATGTATGTAAGTAATATAATAAACAGTAAACTATATATATATATATATATATATATATATGTATGTAAATAATAAAAAAACAGTAGGTAGTATTTTTTTTCTTTTGGATTAGTGTAGGCTTAGTATAAAAAGAGTAGGTAATGTATTTTTTTTAATAAAAACAGTTGGTTTAGTATATAAATAATACGTAATATAAAACAGTAGGTATATAAATAATATATGCAATATGTATAAAAATAATATGTATAGCTTTAATACGAAAAATTGACTGGGTTTGCGGGCACCCGCGGGCTACCCGCACCCGCATTCGCGGACGGGATTGGACCCGACTTCCAACCCGTTAAGTGGGCTTAGTCCGGCCCGCACTCGCAAAAAAGGGACGAAATCTCGAGTAAAGCCCGTCCCAAGCCCAGCCCACGCCCGCGTTTGCCCGGGTCTAATTGCAGCATTGCATCTCCCACACGAATCCCTTATAGATTTTTCCACTAAACGTTGTCTCATTAATAGTTTTAACCTGCATGATACTGGCTTTACTAATTTCAAACCCAGCTTGTCGAGAGACTCTTGAGTCCAAGAAACTATGGGTTGCACCACTGTCGATCAGAATGGTCATTGGCTTCCCTTTCACTGATCCTTTTACATGAATAGTACTCCCTGATTCACCACACGTTAGCGCGTGAACATAGACCTCCGTGTCCTCTTGCTCCTCCTCAAAAACCCAATCTTGGCAAGAAACATCGACCGATTGCTCCTTCTCTTGGACTTCTTGTGTAATCAAACTAAATAATGACTGAGTTTTTCACTTGTGTCCGTGAAAAACTTTATCTCCAAACTTGTAACACAAGCCTTTCTTGGCATGATTTGACCTGCATGTGCTTGCTTTAGAGCTTGAAGATGAAGTGCCCTTCAATCCTGTACCCAAGCTTCTGGAGTCTCCTTTATCCCCTCTGCTAGCTGTATCTTGACTCCACGATGAATTCTTGAACCCAGAAGAAAAAGAACCACTCGATTGAGGCTTCCGTTGAGACTTAAAAACCCGAATTAAGGCATGCACTGCCTTATAGTGCAATCCTGCCTACTCAAGAACGTTAGCCATGGATGATGGTCGTCCCAACTTAACCAAGGATGGGATCTCCGATTTCAATCCACTGATATAGCTCTAAACGAAATACGATTATGAGAGTTGTGAATTAAAAGAAAGCATACCAGCACGCAGGTCTTCAAAGCGCTCATTGTACTCTTATAAATCATCATGTTGCTCCAGCTTATTGAATTCTCCAATGATTTCAGCTTCTCTGCTATCCCCAAATCTCAAACAATTGTCGTCGCAATAATTCCTCCATGTAACTCTCGGAATTTGCTTCAAATAGCCCTACAACCACGTATCTGCATGGTCCGTCAAGTACATTGTCGCAATCTCCACTTGTAGTGGTTCCGGAATTGTAAAAATTTCAAAATACTTTTCGCACTTACGGATCCAATTCCTCGGTTTCTTCCCATCAAAACTCGGGAAGTCCAGTTTTGGAAGTCGATGGAATCGATTGTCGCTCAATCCTTGGCTCGAACTTGATTGTCCACCATTGAAACTCGGATGCCAACGAGAACCATGTATTTCTTGATCCACCGGCCCCGATCCTCTCATTGATCCCCTATCACCTCTGGATTGCTGCGACTCACCTCTGACACCCACAACCTGTCGTTCTCTTCGACTAGGATCGGATGGATTTCACACAAAATCTGCGAGCTACTCCATCCTTTGATCATTGAGTTTCTTGAATTCCTCAAATTGCTGAATATGTTCTTCTTGAATATTATGCAAATCGGCCATGGATTTAGTTGTAGATTCCATAAACGACTTCGTATAATCTCTTAATTTTTGGAACTGAAGCTCCGTTGTCTTCGATCTTGTGCCTTTTGCCATGGAAATCGAAAATGCGTCGGCCTAGGATAGTGCTCTGATACCAAAATCTGTTATGGCCCAAGCCACACAGAATCAATTCGATCAGTGGTAACTGGTAACAAACTCTTCCAACAGAATAGAAGAGATAGAGTAGGTGAGAAGAGAACTCAGAACAAGGTGAGAGACGAGAGAGAGAAATAGATGAGAGATAGAAGTGAAGTTTGGGAGGGAAAATATGAATCTTTAATTGCATCCATCCTCCAACCTTACAAGGTCTATTTATAAACCAAGGAAGAAATGACTAAGACCATTACAGACCTCTAATCATCTGGCCGAATCGGACTATGATAATTAATGACATTCATGAAGTTTGGATAAAAACGTCCTACTTTATAAATTTAATTAAAAGGGCATATTTTGGAAAACACATGCTTCTCGTAATGGCTGAATTCAATGTGACATTGGTGTTCATGAAGTGATATCCGATTAGGAATAGTTGTGTATCTACAATACAAACAAGTTTGTACTACATAATCGAATTAGTCTCCAATTGTTGCCGCGGTTTTTTATGGAGGTTTCCGGAGGAGTTGATTCACGAGGCATGATCTATCATCGCCCATATATGTTGTTTGGGTTTGGTCTTAATTGGTGCGATGTTTTGAGACAATGATGGGTGGATTTTTGGTTGAAACTAGAACCCTGTGGCTGTGATGGACTGATGGTTGAATTGCTAGTAATTCAGACGAGGGCTTCAAAAAGCTCTACCTCGTGGCTTCTCGAGGATTATTGTTGAGACAAGTTCTACTCGTAATTTGTTTTGTCTCTTACTGTAGATTAAGATGAAATCGACACCATGACAAGGAGAGAGAGAGAGAGAGAGAGAGAGAGAGAGAGAGAGAGAGAGAGAGAGAGAAGTTCTCTGTATTGATCAAGAATGTGAGCTGCACAATGCAGTTGTGTTTGTTACATCGAAGAACAGAACCTTTCCCCTTATTTATACACTACAGGCCTAACAACCTTTTGAGCGGGAAAGAGCTTATTTACATACATTTGCCTAAGATTTGTAATAGCCACTATATACCCTTCTACACTCCCCTTCAAGCTGGAGTGTGAAAAATGTCTTGAACACCCAGTTTGGACAAGAATCTATGAAGGGAATCCACCGTTGTAAGGTTGGTAAACATGTTTGCCAATTGATACTTTGTTGGCACATATGCTGTAGAAATGATACGATCCTGAATCATGTCTCGAATTAAGTGACAATCCACCTCAATATGCTTATTCCGCTCATGAAATACTGGATTTTGAGCAATGTGTAACGCAGCCTGGTTATCATAAAACAATGCAATGGAAGCTGATGGTGCACATCTAAGATCCCCGAGCAACTGAATTAGCCATTTCACCTATGTACAAGCAAGGGCCATGGCCCTATATTCAGCTTCAGCTGAGGATCTGGCCACTACTTGCTGCTTCTTTGCTTTCCAAGAGATAAGAGACCCACCTAGAAGCACAAAAAAACCTGTGGTTGATCGCCTAGTGAAGGGACAACTAGCCCAGTCAGAATTTGTGAATACCCGAAGCTTCAAATCTGAGTTTGAAGATAGGAGAACACCTTGGCCTGGTGAACTTTTGAGATATCTCAACACCTTGATTGCTGCTGTCATATGAGCATCTGTGGGTTTGGACATGAACTGGCTCAACAATTGGACCGTGTAGCTGAGGTCTGGACGTGTGATGGTCAAGTAAATCAACTTATCCACCAACCTTCGATAATCATTTGGATGCTCCATAGCTTTCCAAATATCTGTGGACATCTTTATATTTGGATCTAGAGGCAACCTTAATGGCTTGTAGTCAATCAGATTGGCCTCTTTAAGAAGATCTAGGACATATTTTCTTTGAGACAAAAATATGCCCTTTGATGATCTCAGCACCTCAATCCCCAAAAATTACTTCAATTCACCTAGATCTTTCATGTAAAAATTATTGCTTAGCATCTCCTTAACCTTGAGTAATGCTGAACTATCACTGCTGAACACAATCATGTCGTCCACATAGACTAGAATACCCGTGATCACCCCTCTAGATTTCTTTAGAAACAGAGAATAGTCAGCCTTTGATTGTTTGAACCCATTGCCTAACAATGTGGAAGACAGCTTTGCAAACCACTGCCTGGGCGCCTGCTTGAGCCCATACAAGCTCTTGATTAGCCTGCATACTTTTGAAGAAGCAGATGTGTTACTAACAGACTCCCCTTCACCATTATATCCAAGTGGTAACTTCATGTACACCTCCTCATGAAGGTCACCATGTAAAAAAGCATTGGAGACATCCATTTGTCCAATGTGCCATCCCTTGGCAGCAATCACTGCTAGCAAGGTCCTCACTGTGGTCATCTTTGCAATTGGTGCAAAGGTTTCATCAAAATCAACACCCCTCTTTTGTCTGCAACCTTGAATCACCAACCGAGCCTTATACTTGTCTATAGATCCATCAGCCAGAAGTTTGGTTTTATAGATCCATCTACAACCTATAGCTCTCTTCCCTTTAGGAAGCTCAGTAACCACCCTAGTCTTGTTCTTTTCCAATGCTCTAAGCTCATCATTCATAGCCTCACAACATCTCAGATCCTCAATTGCTTGAACAAAGGTACGGGGATCAGAAACTGAATTTAAGGCTAGAATAAATTGCTGAGTTGTAGGTTTGAAATGGGCATAAGAAACAACATTGGCAATGGGATAGGTGGTTACCTCTTGAGGATCAGTAAGAGCAGAGTAGTCACATAATCTGTTAGCCAAGAAGGAAGTCTTGAATCCCTACTCGACCTTCTCACACTGGCATTGGGAGCATCAATGGAGACAGACACTGTGTTTGGCAAAGTTATTGACACTGTGTTTGGCAATGTGTATGGAAGATTCACCAGATCATCTGTTAAACAAAATGCCTGAGATGGAAAGAATGAGGGAGAGGATGATATATGTTGCTTAAAATCAGATATGCAAGGGAAGATGTGTTCAAAGAATTTCACATCTCTAGACACAAACATAGTCTTAGAGTTGAGATTGTACAACATGTAGCCTTTCTGAGTTGAAGGATATCCCAGAAATAGACAAGGCACCCCTCTTGGTTGGAATTTGTCATGACTCCTGGATGGATTGTAAGCAAAAGCTAAACATCCAAAAACTCTCAGGTGTTTGTAAGAAGGAGGATTATCAAATAGGATATGATAAGGAGTTTTGTTGCCCAACACAGGAGTGGGTGATCTGTTGACCAGATAGACAGATGTAAGAACACAATCCCCCCCCCCCCCCAGAATTTTAGAGGTAAATGAGCTTGAAATCGAAGAGCTCTAGCTATCTCCAATATGTGACGATGTTTTATTTCTACCATACCATTTTATTGAGGTTTGTCAACACAAGATGTTTGGTGAATGATCCCATGATCATGATAAAACTGAACACACTCCTTGCTGGTAAATTCAAGAGCATTGTGAGATCGTATGACTTTGATTTTGCTCTTAAACTGGTTATGAACAAATTGGTGAAATCTTTTTATGATGGTATAGGATTGAGCTTTGGAATGTAACAAGAACACCCATGTAGCCCTACTGAAGCCATCCACAACTGTCATAAAAAATCTATAGTTTTGATGAGTTGGAGATTTATAAGGACCCCATATGTCCAAATGGACAATATCAAACACAACAATAGTGCTGGAATCTTTGATAGGAAAAGGCAATTTTGTATGCTTGGCTAAAGGACACAGGACAAACCAAGGAAGAATCATTCATTGAAGGAACACAAGGTACATGTTTGAGTTTTACACTTGGAGCATGTCCTAATCTCATATGCCAAATATGGAAATCACTAGGCAACACAAATTTACTGGAAGACAAAGAATAGGGAACACATGGTTGTACATATGAAGCAACCACTTTATTCAGAATTTCAGAATTCATGTCACTCAGCTTCTTGTCCAACAGATAATAGAGGCCACCACTCTCTTTACCAATCCCCAAAAGCTTCTTGCTGGCACAGTCCCTTATGAGACAAGCATTTGGATAAAAAGTTACAAAACACTTGTTTTGTTTCACAAGCTTAGAGATGGACATCAGTTTAAACTGAAAAGAAGGGAGAAACGGGACTTTATGCAACTTGAGGTTGTTTTGTAGATTGTGACTGCCATGATGAGTAATGGAGGATGTATGACCATTGGGTAGATGAATTTCTGTTTTAGGTAAATGCAATTTAGGATCCGAGATATCCTTGTACACTGGGGTCATATGATCAGTAGCCCCAGTGTCTAAGATCCACTAATTTTTCACAGTAGTGACATTGGAACAGAAAACATTACCTGCAAAGTCTCCATCCAGATCATCATTCACACCACTTACATTCTCATCTTTAGTGATTTGAGGTAGACTTCTCAACAGCTCTGCAAACTGTTGTTGAGTGAAGTACACATTCCCATTGTCGTCTTCCTTAGTGGACACTTGAGCCACAGTCTTGGTCTTGTTTTCTGCAGGTTTAGATTTCTTTTCATTGCTTGATTTCTTCTCAGCGCTTGACTGTTTCTGTGGGAACTGCTTGGACTTGGTATGCCAGCTGGGATACCCAATGATAGCCCAACACTTCTCCTTTGGGTGCCATTTGTTCCCACACACCTTGCATTTTCCTTCAGACTTGTTGTACATCACAAGCTTCTTCAACACTTGGCAAGGGAGTCATCAGCAACACTTGACTTCTTTGTGCACTGTAGGATTCATCCAATCCATTCAAGAACTAAAACAACCTTTGTTCTTGCTTGATTTGATCGATTTTTCTGAGGTATTCGACCACATCTGCCGATATTCCAACTAGATGAGGCATAACATCCATCGAATCCAGTTCCTCCCAAATCGACTTCATCTGAGTGTAATACTCGTTGATCAAACCACCTGTTTGTTTCATCGAGTAAATTTCTCGATTCAACTTGTATTTTCGAGATCCATTACTCAATGAGAATCTTTTCTCCAATTGCCTCCAGATTTCTCTAGCATATTCAATATACAAAACATATTTCGCAATTGAATCAGAGACTGAATTCATAATCCAGGCAATTACCAAATTGTTGCAAGTATCCCATTGATCGGCTTTCACAACATCATCAGAAGGCCTGATCACCGTTCCTTTGACAAAGCCAATCTTGCGCTTTGTGGAAAGGTTGATCTCCATGCTCCTCCTCCAAGATCTGTAGTTGGCCGCTCCTACAAGCTTCTCCGACACCAAGATCGAATTTGGACCATCCGACGGATGCAGAAACAGTGGACTCTACATCTCCGCCATTGTCAATTTTCGATCTGCAGCCATGGCTTTGCTCGATTTCACAAATTGAGCTCTGATACCATGTAGATTAAGATGAAATCGACACCATGACAAGGAGAGAGAGAGAGAGAGAGAGAAGTTCTCTCTATTGATCAAGAATGTGAGCTGCACAATGCAGTTGTGTTTGTTACATCGAAGAACACAACCTTTTCCCTTATTTATACACTATAGGCCTAACAACCTTTTGAGCGGGAAAGAGCTTATTTACATGGCCGATTTGCTAAACTAGACCAAAAAGGGGCCTAATTGCTAAACTAGACATGTACCTAAAAAATTGGCTAGGGGTAGAAAGTGGTGTATTTTTGCAAATGCAAAAATACCACCGGTACTGAAGGTAGCAGGTGAAGGGGAATTGAGCACTGTAGCTCTATCATTTGAAAAAACAGAAATCAGGAGAGGGAGGTGCTGGACATGGTGTGTGTCTCAAATAAAGTAGGAAAATGGGGGGGGGGGCATTTATGAGGGGAAATTTCAATGATTGAATTAAGGGTGACAATCAACCCTTAGAAAATCTTGATTGATGGGTGTCATTCCTTATTAAATGCTCTGCAAAAAAGGGAGCCAACATAGGAGAAGAGTGGAAAGTTGAGGGCAAAGCATCACCTTCATTTTTGGGAACTGGAAACGGTTGGCTTACCAATAGAGGACAAATATCTTACCAATAGCTGACAAGTGTCTTACTGATAGGACAAACTTATCCTACCATACATTGAAATTTTGGAGATAATATGGAGGGGAATGTCCATAGCGATTTTGGCGGGATGTCCGTGTAATTTTGGCGCCAAAACAGGGTTCTTCATTGGGGGAAGAGGGAGAGCATCTGTCTGACCAATATGGTACAGTTATCTAACCAATAGCATATAGTTATCCTACCAATAGGCTTAAAATGTCTTGCCATACCTGAAAATTTGGAGAAATTTGTAACGGATTGACCGTAGCTGTTTTGGTGGGTTGTTAGTGTAATTTTAGCGCCAAAACGGGGTTCTTCATTGGGGGGAAGGGGGGAGCATTTATGAGGGGAAAATGCAATCATTGCATTGATGGGTGTTCCCCAAGCACATATATAAGCTTGAGAGGAGGATCTCAAACACCCCAACATGCCCTGCAAAAAGTGAGGCAGAGCAGGAGAGAGGCGGAAAGGACGGGTGCAAAGGCACACGTGGATCCGAGGAAACGATACAGTTCCCATCCTACCAATAGTGCAGTTCTGGCCTACCAACAATGTTCAACTGTCTTTCCATTCCAGGAAAAGTGCAACAAACTTGTGAGTGGTAGTGGCAACGATGGGTAAGTCATCTTGTACCTATCCTTTGTAGTTGTTCCTTTTTCTTATAATAGAACCACCCCAAGGTGACGGTTTCATGAGACAGTTGCAGAGAGTTCGTAATTTATACTCTCTCTTTTTGATCAATTGCATAACTTGCAAATTAAGATTGCAAATTCAAGCTCTATTTTTGCTTCCTGCAAAATTATCACTTCTTGATGCATATACGATCATAAGAACTCATTGAAAATAGTCTATTAGCTCAATTGGTAGAGCGTTGTGTTTGCACACAAAGATGTGAGTTCGACTCTCACATAGGCTAATACGGAGTATGTGTTCATGAATCTCTCTAAACTTATACAATTATGACCCTAGCAGAAAATATATATACTAATGGTAGGACAAATTTACGAACATGTTAGGGAAAATTCATAAATCTCTCTAAACTTATACGATTATGAACATGACATGAAATATATACATTGGTGGTAGGACAAATATGTGAACATGGTAAGACAAACTCATAAATCTCTCCAAATTAGGTTTTACTCAATTTTCTTTCTCCACATGATGATCATGAACTTGTCAGCGATGACTGGGTACTTCTGAGTGTCAATATTCACTACTTAGATCTTGTCTTTCAGTGCAGCACTAACTTTATCCAGGATAGGGACCATAGTTTGAGATTCATCATCACACACGATATATCCATGTATAGCTTTTGCATCTGTGGTTCATATAACTTCAGTCTCTGCCTGTGGAGCATGTCTTCTCCTTTTGCTTTTTTGAGATTCATGTGGAAGTAATTTTTTTTCGTAAAGTCAATTATGCATTTACATTTTTCCAACAGTATAAATATATCGTACAATTAGTGTGCATCTATCCTACCATTAGTGTCAAGTTATACAGGAATTACTGGGTTTCCATTATGATCCTACAAATGTCGTTGTTTTCTCCTACCATTAGTTTTCATAAATCATACCATTTTGATCCTACCGATATCGTTATGTTCTCCTACCATTAGTTTTCATAAATCATACCATTTTGATCCTACCGATATCGTTATGTTCTCCTACCATTAGTTTTCATCTATCCTACCATTTTTGTGCATCTATCATACCAATTTAAATATCTTTCAAGGAAAATCAAGCTAGAAACCGTAGCAAATTATGTTCCACATTTTTCAGAAAAACAACCAAGGGTAGAGGGTTTCTAGTCTACAACAGAAGATGAAGGAAACCTAAGTAACATTATATCCAAGGGTAGAGGCTCTAATTCGGTCGTTCTAGCATTGGATTAAATTAGATTCATGAATTTTGATTGATAGAAATTGGATTGAGATAGGGATTTATGGATTGGTAATTGAGATTGAGATTAGGGTCAATTCACGCCTCAATGATTACTAGTCCGGGGTTTGTGGATTGGTCAATATTAATTCTACTTCTTTCCCAATAGTACAAATATATCTTACCATTCGTGTACATATATTTTACCATTATTGTCAAGTTATACACTTAGGAATTTCGGTGATTACATTTTTATCATACCAATATCGTATATTTATCCTACCATATTCACAAATTTGTCCTACCATTAGTGTATATATTTTCTACTAGTTTATAATTTTATAAGTTCAGAGATATTTATAAATTTGTCCTACCAGATTCACAAACTTGTCCTGCCACTAGTGTATATATTTCCTACCATGTTCAATCGTATTAGTCTAGAGAGATATAAATACATACTCCGCATTAGCCTATGTGAGAGGCGAACTCACATCTTTGTGTGCATACACAATGCTCTACCAATTGAGCTAATAGGCTATTTACAAATACATTAGGCTATATATATAGCCGAGGGTTGTTATAACAACATCACACCCCTTATTTCCGTCTATTGAACGACTTATGAAATAATTTTCATCCATGGGGTTAAATTGAATACTAGTCATTGCACCAC
The DNA here is from genome assembly GCA_037127255.1 of Persicaria tinctoria. Lineage (NCBI taxonomy): Eukaryota > Viridiplantae > Streptophyta > Magnoliopsida > Caryophyllales > Polygonaceae > Persicaria > Persicaria tinctoria. The sequence continues at coordinate 68,749,418 of JBANSL010000004.1, read as the reverse complement.
CACAACAAACAAATAGTGTCTAAAGGATGGCAGCATTACAAGAGAGCCTTGAAAAAGCATTTTAAGGATTAGATTCAATCATTCTGATTTACAGTAATAAATGTTTGAAAAAGCATTCAAGCATTACAAGTGACATAGAAGGTATAAATGCTTGAAAAAGCATTCAATCATTCTGATTTACAGTAATAAAATAGAAGGTATAAGCTAGATTGGTATAAGATTAAATATGCAGTGCATTTCAACATGTTTGAGAATGTTCGATTCCAGAAACTAAGTGCTTATCACACTGCAGGAAAAAAAAACCTGAAACTAAAAATTAAAAACAATGTTGATCCAATCAAGTGAAAAAATTAGGAAAAATCACCCCAAACAAATGTTCAAAATTAACAGGAATAGATTTGTAAATATTCACTATAAAAATTAGGATAAAGAATCAAGACAAACTACTGCAAAAAGTTGAACCAGAAGATAGATGAAATTCAGAATCACCAAAGGCACTGTCAAGCAAACTGAATAATCATCAGAAATTCAAAACCCTATACGAAATCGATTGGTTTCCTGATAAGCAAACAAAATTCAGTAATGAACGAACCAGGAGAAGACTAATTAACAAAAAATCAGTTCCAAATCGACAGAGCTATTGACAGTGTATCAGTGTATGCAGAAGACTAATTTGCTCCCAAATCTATCCCAAATTCAACTAATTAACAAAAATCACTTCCAAATTCAACTAATTTGCTCCAAATCGGTCTCAAATTCAACCAATCATTCTCAAATACAATGTATGCAAAATGTATTCAATATAAAAAGAAGTCTGACAAACCTTGTAGGTGCCGAAGTTGAACTCCAGAGGCGGCCAGAGAAGATCAGGGGAGGCCAGAGAAGATCAGGGGAGGCCGGAGAAGAAGCAAGGGCGGCCGAAGAAGACCTAACCTGACCAGAAACTGAGTTCGCCGCGCCGGAGAAGAAGCAAGGCTAGAGAAGAAGCAAGGCCGCGCCAGAGAAGAAATAAGGTGGCCACCGATCGGAGAAGAATCCAGTGAGACCCTGCGCGCGCGAGATGCAGTCCCCCAAAATCTCTCCTACTCCCCCACCGCCACGGATGAACGCTCTTCCAAAGGGGAATGAGATTGAACCTCCCCTCCCTCGACCTGTTAGAGCCGGTCACGAACAGTTCCAAAAAACCTGTTGTTATATTTGCTTGGAGGTAGAGATGTTATTTTGGGCCAATTTTTTAGCTAGTGGTCTATTTGTGCAATTAGGCCCAAAAATTGATCTAGTTACTACCCTTTCCTCTATTTACATACATTTGCCTAAGATTTGTAATAGCCACTATATACCCTTCTACACTTACTTAATTATTTGAGAAAATTTGCCTTTTTGACTATTTGGAATATTCTAATTAGGTTAGTAGGAAAATAAAATGTTTTTTTAGTAATTATAAGCGGGTTTCAAAAGTTAATCCGCTAGCTGCCCTTTCCCCTTCCCTTGGCTTATTCAAGAAGCTTCTCTTCCTCACCTTGGCGATTTCGTCCGGCCGATGTGTGCTCTGTGCTCATTCTCTGCATTCGAGCTTCCTTCTCCTCCGTTTCGTTTCCTTCGTCCTCCTTTCATCCTCTCCGTTTTAATCCGTTTCTCATCTTTCATTCTATTGCTTCATCGTCCGCCGTTGCCAAACTTTCTCTCCTGTTCTTCGTGGTTTCGTACGAATCGGCTCGAATGGCTGCTTCTTTAGGTATTTATTTCATTTTTCTAGTTTATTTTCGTTATAATCCGTTACCTATTTTCCTTGTGAGCTCCCGAATGGGTTGCGTGATTTTGTTGTTTTTGGAACTGTGGTTACTTTGTGAATCTGGCTAGTGGTTTCGAAATTAGGGGTCCTATGTTGCTAAATCGTTTGTCAGAGGTTGGAATCTGTTTACATTTGGTGTTGATGCCATTATCGCTTCAAGTTTTTCTTTGTGGTTACGGTTAGGGTTTCGAAATTAGGGGTTTTTTGGGGCTAAACTGATGGTTAGGGGTTGGTCTGTGTGTTCATTTGCTTTTGATGCCATTTATTTTCTTCTTTTGGTTGGTTATACACTGTGTTGATTCCATTTTGTCTCCATTGATGTCATCCCTCATTGTTTTTTGTAGTTGTCCTCATTTGCTATTGATGAAATCCAGTTTCTTCCACTATATTTGTTCCTATTTAGTTGTTCTCATTCAGTTTCCATTGTTGTCTTTTTTGTTTGTGAAATGTCATACATTCTATTGTCCCCATTTTCTGTGCTTGCTTTAGTGATTCCATTTTGTCTCCATTGATGAACTGGTTTTCTGTTTTTTATGTTAATTATATTGTCCTCATTTTGTATAATATATTCTGTTTACATTGTGTGTCTATATACAGCTTTCCTTCTTTCTGATAGTGATGCCTCTCAAGACTTGTCTTATCCGGTTTGTTCCCTTATCTTCCTTTGCCTATTGGTTTTATTTTATGTTATCTATACTGCTTATTCTTTTCATTATTTATATTTTGTTTGTTTGGTTCTGTCTAGGTGTTTGATTACATTTGTGAAGATCGGAGCAAGTATAATGGGAAGTATAATCTATACTCCCGTATTGATGTGATTCCGGTTATTGAAAAGGGATTGTCTGCTACTGATTGGTCATCTATGTGTTCTTCTTTTGTGGGTCGTGTTTTGTGGTTTGGTGCCAATTTGAAATTGCATCAACAACTTTACAACCATTTCTTGCTTCATGAATTGAAAACATCCAAAACTAGAGAAATGTGGTTTCAGCTAAAATCTTCTCACCCTACTAGGTTTTCTATGGCTGAATTTCCTGCTGTCACTGGGCTAAAATGTGTGTCTGATCACTCTGTTGATGTACCTGAGATTGATGTTAAATCTGTAATTGGGGTAGATAATATCATGTATGATGACTTGGTTGATCTATTTTGTAAGACACCAAAGAATTCGCCCAAGAAACTCATTCTTGCGTATGTTTGGGTAATTGATGGGATTCTGTTACCTCATCGATGTGGATTTGTTAAGAATGAAATTGTGTGTCTAGCTACTGATATTAGTCGTTTATCTGAATATCCATGGGGTAGATTAGTGTATGTAGAAACTATTACCTCGCTCATGATGGTCAATCGTGCATCTGATCGTAAATTGGCCAAGCTTGTGAAGGAAAGTACAAAAAGGAGTTCTGAGAAGTTGTCTAAGAAGTCTTTGCAAAAGGGCTTAGAGGCGAAAGTCCCAAAGGCGAGGAGCGGTTTTAACTTGCTAGGCTTTCCGCTTGCTTTAGAGGTTATCATTCTTTATTATATGCGTTACATGTGTTTGTGTGTTTACTTTGTCTTTTATATTATTATATAAATCTTGTCTTACATATGTGTTTTTTGTTATTTTTGTCTTGTTTGCTTCTGTTTTTTCTGAGATTCCAGATCTGGATGTTGGAGGCTTTTCCTAAGCTTGCACCAATTGTTTATTGCACGTCTATAGTTGATGACAACGACCATCCTTTCACTAAATGGGCGAGTATAAACTCTAAATGTCCTGTGACAGCTCGCCATATTCAGACTGAATTGACTAAGACTCCGATGGTATTGTGTATTTTCATATTTTGTTTCAAATTTTGTTCCGTTTTTTAAATAATACATATATTTGTGTTTATTCTATATCTATCTCTTTATGTTCTTCGTTATGTGATTAGTTTCATTGATGACTGTTTTTTCTTTTTTCTTTTTTTATTATTTTTCGAAGGACACAATGTATCCTACCTATGGGGAATATCCGGATTCCCCTTTGATGGCTTTTCAAAATGAACCGGAGGATTCCAATGTTGCGGGGTATCTTCTATGGCTGAAACAGAAAGCTCCTTCAAGGGAACCCACACCAGTTGACGGACCCACACCTAATTTATCCTCACCGATATTGCCCTCTGTTGGCCTTCTTGATCAAGTTGTGCCGTCTTCAAGCACTAAATTGGTGGTCTTTTCTCCTTCATCCATAGCTGCTAGGACACGGTCTAAGGTTGCATCTCCTGCCCTTCCTATTGCACTTGTGAATTCACCTCCGAAGAGGAAGCGCGGTGTGTCCCCTTCATCTGTGTCGGATAAACTTCGCAAAAAACCTGCTACTGATGCCAGATCTGCAGCACGTGCGACTGATCCTGTGAAGCCTTCCCCACAATTGTGTCCTCCTAAGTTGTCTTGCCTTACTGGGAAATTCAGTCTTGTGCATGCAAGAGATAAGTCTCGCAGTGAAGGTGGTGTTCCGCCTGAACCTGTCCCAGCGGACGATACTCGATGTGGTGTTCATTCTGAAGCGGTGCCAGCGGGAGATACTGGACATTCATCAAAAAAAGCGGCTGGAGGTTTGAAAGGTGATGGGGTTAAAGCAGTGTCTGAGCCGGACCCGTTTGGTGATAATGAACGGCTCACTCCAACTGATACAGCTTGTCTGACACGTATTAGGCAGCATTTGACCCTGATTGCTCAGTCGGTTTTACGGTGCGAAGCAAGAGTTATGAAGATGACTCCAGTTCTCAGATCTCTGTCTTCTATGTCTGTGTCCCTCCAATCAAATTACGAATCAATCACACTGAAGGTTGATTCCCTCCCTCCGAAGGTTGATTCAATCCGTTCAGACTTTGAATCCTTGAAAGATATTGTGACTTCCCTCCTTCTGATGCATGATGCCATGAATTCGAATTACGAAGCTCTCAAATCTAGTGTTGATTCACTCCATATGAAGGTTGATTCCTTACACCCAACGACTGATGCCATTCCTGTTAACCCTGTAAGTCCTTCTTTCCATGTTGATTCTGAGTTGTTCATTCAATTTTATAATATGGCCACTGATGAACGTTATTCTTTAATTCAGGATGCCATAAGAGGTACTTGTGTCCCCACTCCTGCACCTAATTCAGGATTCTTAGGTGTCAGCTCCCTCAGTTGAGGAAGCCTACACCTAAGAATCTCCATTCTCCATCAGTCCAGAAGCCTATAGTTGCTGTACCTAGGAAATCGACTCGTGTTGCTAAAGCTACTTCTGCTTTGGAGACTCCATACACTCAAGGTTTGAAGAAGAAGCCTACACTTCTTAGGAGGCCTAAGTATTCACATTTCCAACTTGATGATCGGAAACAATTTTATGACTGGCTTTATTCTGATGAGTATGTTGTGTCCTTTCCTTTCCTTTTTCATAGTTTTTCTGCTTTATTTTCTTTTATATTCTATTGTTTCATTATTTCCTTCATCGTTTACTGTTTTTTTTTGTTATATAATTGCTTTTATATGTGTTTTGCATTCCCTTATTTATGTTATGCATTTTATTTTTTGTTTGTAGCGAGCATAATTCTCAAATTGTAGGCAATGAGGGCCTGCTTGATAAGAAGTTCTTTTCTGACCTTGTGGGGAAGTGTCACTGGCTTCGTGATGAGGTGAGTCCACTATATTACGTCCTGCATCATCTATTTATGTTCCCACCTTTGGTTTGTCCTCAATTTTATTTCCCTTTTGTTTATTTGTTTTAGCATATTGGAGAGGCCTTGTCCCACTTTAGGAAGTATATTACTGACAACAGTGAGAAATTCAGTGATATTGTGATACTGGATTGGGTTTTCGCTGGGAAATTCACTGAAAGTTACTTGAGGAAGTTTCAGTTTGGGAAGGTTGCTTTTGGAAAGGGATTTATGAATTATTTTGATGGTCTGGTGCCCAAGTTCTATGGGAAATCATGGGTTGGTGCAAAAAAGGTCAACATGCCCTTCAACATCAGAAATATGCATTGGGTTGCACTGGAGGTTGACCTAGTTGAAAGAAGAGTGAATGTATGGGATTCCAATATCAATCTTACCACCAATGAGCAGCTGCAGCTACTTTTGGATCCTTTTTGCATTATGTTACCGGTTCTATTGAAGGAATCATGTCGCTTTTCACACTTGGGGCAACTAACTGATCTGGAGTTTACGGTGGAAAGATCTCGTGACGTTCCTCAAAACAGTGATGGGTACGTGTATTATTTAAGTACATACAAATGTTTTCTGTGTATTCGTAATTTGATAATCTGATTGCATTCCTTCATTCTCTTCTTTTTTTGTGTGTGTTTGCTTATTTGGTTGCAGGGGTAGTTGTGGTGTCTACACCATAAAAGCAATTGAAGAGCTGGCATTTGGCGGTTATATACATGCCTTTGACGATAACCATGTTCAAGCCTACCGCGAGAAGATGGCAATTGAGCTGTTCCGCAAGTGTTTTACTGTCAAGACTGTTGTCTGATGTCTGTTTCCTAGGACTTGTGCTCAGACTTTTCTTATGTTGATTCCAGTATAGAGCTTGCATGCTCTCATTTTGTCACTATGGTTGTTATGTTTAGTTTGCTTGTAAGTACCACTTGTTTACCCCTTAACAATTAGGCCATAGAGCTTGCATGCTCTCCTTTTGGTTGTGATTTTGACGTATCTATAACGTTCAGACAAATATATGCTGGGATCTTCCTATAAGTTGCGAAATGAAATTTGTGTTTTGACTTCAATGTTTATATTTCATGGAAAGAAGAGTATAACTGTGATGACCAATTCGTTGTATTAAATGAGTGGCATCACCCTACGTAAATCATCAAACTTCATACTTTTGTCCATCTAATTGTTATTGAGATTTAGAATACATTCAAAGAGTCCTTCCTTTTTGTCATCACACTCATATACGCAGTACTTTGGTCTATTACATGTCATGCAAACTGACATACAGTAGATGCCACCCTACTCTGATTTTTTATGTCTTGACATAGTATGTGCTGCTACACACTCATCCTTCTGAGTCCTTCGTCTTGGGATCCCACTCAAATAGGGATGCAATGTATATATGGTTTCATTTAGACAATAAAGTTGCTAAACCATGGAAATGCACTGTATTTATGATAAAAAAAACACAGAGATTCTGTCTATTTGCTTAACTTCATTGTCTTGTCCCTACATGCAACAATAAAAGTAAAAATAAAAGATAGACATAAACAGTTTCTGGATATCTTTGCTTTATGCTTCTGAATGTGTGTGTGTACTGCTTGAAGCTTTATTTGGACAGGTAAGCTTGTTGTGTCCTTTCCTCCCGCAAGTGCTACATGTGTATGTGAATGTTCTTTTCTTCGGTTGCCCTTCACCAATAGATGGAATCCTGCACTTCCTTGGTCTTCCACTCTTCTTCCGCACAACAGGAGGCCGACATTTAGTTGTTCTAATATCCTCTGGTACATACCATGTATCTTCACTAGGGACCGGGAATATGGTTTCTTTGTATGCCATGTACCAAGCCTGTACTTTGTAGTAGTCACTCACAAAATCAGTGATATTGAGCTTCATTCTCTGAATGGCAGCAACAGCATGGACACATGGCATATGGTCCAAATCAAACACCCTACAGCTACATGTCCTTTGTGCCAAATCAACTACACCCGTAAACTTCCCACCAACTACGTGAAATTGTGTATTATTTAACACATTTACCTCATATCTTCCTGACCTATCATACCTTGTTTGCAAAATTTCTTTCACCGTAGGCAGTACATCACTGATTTTTGCCGCCTCTTCTCTACGTTCAGTGAACCAACCAGTCAGTTTAGCCCTTATATGCTCAAACAGTGCAATAATTGGGTATCCTCTAGCATCTTTCAAAATTGCATTTATACACTCTGCATTATTTGTTGTCATAATGTTGTACCTGTGACCTTTGAAGTGCGCCCTTGACCATTTTTGAAAGTCTGCATCCTCAAGGTATTTCCCAACATCCTTGTTGATATCACAAATGCCCTTGAAGTAGTCTTCAAATTCTCTTACATTGTAGCATTCGAATGCTTTTTTGACAAAATGTATGACTCCTCTGTTCTTGTATTTTGCCTTTATGTTTTGTTTCAGATGGCGTGTGCAGATGACGTGCTTTGCATCACTGTACACGCCCTCAACAGCCTTGCTGATGCTCCCATGCCGATCAGATGCAAACACCAAGTCACTTGAATCCGGAATCACATCAGCTAATCGTTGGAAGAACCATTTCCCTGCATTATCATTCTCTGAGTCCGCCACTCCGAATGCAATAGGGTATACATGTCTGTCAGCATCTTGTGTGGTTGCTGAAATCAGAATTCCTCTATATTTTCCATGTAGAAAAGCGGCGTCTACCATGATAACCTATATAATGCAATTTATAGTTGTTACACTAGTTTAATCATATATACAGGGTCTATCAATCAAAATTATAGATTTTATACCTTTCTCATCATCCGGAATCCCCTAATTGATGCTCCAAAAGAGAGGAATGCATACTTGAAACGATTATATCCATCAATCTCCATGCATGCATATGATCCTGGGTTTACTTGTTGAATCATGTGGAAGTATGCTGGCAACATTTCATAGTTTCCTTCCAGAGTGCCTCTTATCATGTCTTGTGCAGCCTCTTTTGCTTTCCATGCTTTCCAGTAGCTTACTTCATGCCTAAACTCCTTTTGCATTGCATTTTTGATCTGTATAGGATTTGGGCCTTTTGTCACACCTTCATACCTTCATTCATCATATGCATCATGTAAGCAACAAGCAAGTAATAATCCTTCTGCAGTAACTTTTTGTTTATATATTTAGATATATTGAATATGTAAGCGCACACCCATTGTCATCTTTACTTGTATGTCTGAGATCGTATATATGATGTAATTCTAATTAATCGTACCTTATCTTCATCTTTTCCGCCACAGCTTGATAAGATGGTTTCCGATGTTCTCTGCATCGAACTGAGAATGAACAAGTGTGGTCTGTTTTCACCTTCCTGATCTCAAAGTAACTCGAATTCTTGACACATGTAGCTAGTACTGTCCACTCACAGCTGGAATCAATGCAATTGACCTTGTACCTCTTTGTTGTTGATTTATTCACTCGAAATTGGAAGTTCTCTTTAACTACCATGTTAGCCACTGCAGTCTTTAACTGTTTTTTTGAGCTGAAAATCTGTCCAACATAGATGAAATCAATATCATCTTCATCATTCTCACTAAGGGATTCATTTGGAGCTTCATCATTGTTGTAACCCATATCTTCTGATGCAAGATCAGTAACAGCAAGTACCAATCTGTCATCTACACTTGCTTCCTGAACGTAATCATTAGACACCGTCACCACACTTGCTTGTTGAACATCCTTACTTATCTGATTGCCATTCAACTTTTTTTTTTTGCTAAAACATGCAACGACAAAGACCATGCAACCTGAGACGCATCATTTATATGCATGAATGCCTTGAGATCTTCATTTTTGCTGATTGTAAAGGGAGCTTTCAACTTTTGTAGAGGATGTAGGTGGGTTAACCTCAGCTCATATGCCTCTAGGCATATGTCAAACCTATCACTAATCATATTCTTCAGTGATTCCAACTCAATATCGCCTTGAATCACAAACGCCTTTGATTCAACTTCACCAACATACTCACAATATCCATTTGTCATCTTCAATTCTCCTCCAAAACAGATTGTCATAAGTTTGAAATCCATATCTGTATAGCTTTGGAATCTGTATTTTACACCCATACACAGTTCATCATATCAGTACTGACTATTAGATTCCATTGAACAACTCACAATCGTTCGTGTAAGAAGCACTACCTAGATCTAACCCTAGATATAGAATCGGGAATTTGTAGTTTGCAATTGACATAAGAAAATGAAAATTAGATCGAAATTTCGCGTGTTACCTTGGTTAGATTCCAAATAGTGTCTCTTGTCGTTGTCTAGCACTCTATATTGCATTGATTTTCCGCCATTGGTGACAGCTTTCAATGATTCTGGAAAATTGATTTTCGACCTTTTTCACCAAATTCGCCCGATTCGCTCCTCAGTTGGAATCACTGGATGGAATCCCGATCTCGATCCGGACTAAGAGATTTCGGTGTCTCACGCTTGCTTTCGGATGATCTGAATTTCGGATTCACTCTCGCCGTGGATCTCCATTGATGAATTAACGAAGCTTTGATGAAGGTGTGGTCGGCGTTGAAAGAAAGGTAAGGGGGAGGGGGCGCGTTAAATGAAGCGCGTTAGGCCTGTTTAAGTGGGATGGATTAGTCAATTTAATTTAAAAAGTTTGTTAGTTAATTAGCTTATTAAAGGTTCTAATTAGCTTATATACCTAAATCACCCTAATTATTTTATGTAATTCGTCTTAATTTATTCTTTTTGCGTGTTTTTACTTCCTTCTATGTATGTCATGTTTGGCGTAATGAGAATACAACCGCTTACTTTCTTGCTAGATTGGTCCTACATCTCTCTAATTTGGATATTCGTTAATTAATACTACGAATTTTGTTTTTTTTTTTAAAAACAAATTATAATTAATTGTACGTCTAACTAAAACAACGTACCTAAAGTGGTACTTCCTCCGATTTAAAAAGATTGTCGTTTGATTTTTTAACACGTATTTTAAGGAGATAAAAATTATATAAAATATCAACTTTTTTAAAAATATTTTTTTACATCTTAATATTTGTTGGTAATAAGTATTAGATTATAAAAATAATAATAAAAAGTTAATATATTATATAGTTTTTAGCTCCTTAAAATACGTGTTAAAAAGTTAAACGACATCCTTTTTAAATCGGATGTAGTAAGATCTAAAGAATTTAAAGAATTCATATCAAAAGCATCATTAATTGCACCCTTCCCAATCGGACAATCGCCATATCCATAAAGTGATGACATCTATTTATATCGATCTAAAACAAAGCAAAAGAAATGAAAATTCAACACATTTTTACCAAGTTTGATCAGATCCATATAATTCAGGTTGAAGCGGACACTTTGTACTATCATCCATCAGGATGATCTCGGAGCGCTTATATTCTTTGTAAATAGCTCCGACTGTTTGCCTATTGTAATAAAAAATATCAGGTTGAAGTGGTCACTCTAGTTTATTATGCTTTATATATATTATCCAAAATGAAAATTCAACGCATTTTATGAAGTTTGGTCAGATCGATATAATTCCGATTTAAGTAGTCACTCTAGTTTATTATTGCTTATTAGAAGTTTTGGTAAATGTTTCATCTACAAGATAACAGGTTGGTAAAGCTATGATTTAAGGCCCTTCGAGTGGCCATTTCTCTCTGGTCTCGGTGCCAAAAAGGCGGGTTCGACTTCGTATGGAACTAGAATCCCAGATAGACCGTACCACTCGAATAGCCTAGGAACTCACTGGCTCGAAATTCAATTGGTAAGGCTTAGTGGAGCTTTGGAATCGAGTTTGGCCTAAAGGCCTAAATCGTTGTTACTGATTCAACTCTCTTCTCTGATTGACGGAGCATATCAACCTTATAAAGTCTTTCTCCACCTAACCCTAGCTCTTTAGTTGGGGATTGTAGATCTCGCCTCCAAAGGGAGCCTGGACACTCATCTCCCATATATCACCGATATAATATAGGGGTGGAGTACAACAAGTTGGGAAAATGAGCGCCAAAACACGTTGAACTAGGAGGAAGCGATATTTGTATATGTGATGTTGATTGAGCATTGTACTTTTTGTTGACAAAAATGCTATAGGGAAAATGCATGTGTTTTGTGTTTGTTTCATTTTGTCACAAGGTGTCCCACCACACAACTCCCCCCAAACCAACACATATATCTAGCAAATTTTTGCACCAAACAATACACGCGGTTAGAGCATCTCGAACATATTTCGAATTTTATGATTTTTAAAAAAAAATTACAAAGCTTTTTTTCTGAATTTGTAAATTTTCAAAGCTTTTTTTTGGTTCAACATATTTTACATTTCTTTCTCAAAAATGGAAAAACAACATAAAAAGTAGATTTTTTTTTCAAATTTGCATTATTCTTCACAACTAAATGATTATCTAAATCTTCGAAATGAAAATGTGGTTAGAATTGCAACAAAAATAATTTGAAATATATTTGGAGAAGTTTTAGAGAAGTGGGTGGAGATTATATATTAGATACTTTGGGTTTAGACTTCGTGAATTTCAAATCAACTGTTATTATAAGGCGAATTTACGGATATACCCTACCCAAAAAAAGGGTTACAAATGACTTTTATATCCTTATCATTCGTTGTGCTCCGTACCCGTCAATGACTTTCATCTCCTTCAATCGACAAGCGCTCGAAATTGGACTATTTTAACTCACCATTGACTCTACAAATTTCCTCCTTCTTTGCTCACTTCCTTTGTTTATAGGACTCAAGTCCTTACCACCTCTTGTAATGCACTAAATCCAGAAGTTACAAACCAAAACACATAAAAGATAGACAAATATAAACATGAATTTTTAAACACCTTTTTTGATTACCCTCTGCCATCAAATCCTTCACTTTTCCAGCTCTCTTATATCCTTCGGTTCTTTCAATATTATATAAACTCTTTGAGCCTCAAGCAAGAAGCCAAAACATATATCTAAATACAAGCCACTAGTGATTATTAATTGTTTTCCTCAAGGTATAAATTGTTCCATTATTAATACTAAAAGCATGTCATATACAATTTTTGTCATTTTATACCTTGAATCTTTAATTAGTTATGTATCAATATTACAATACCTAAACACTACACACAATTGGCTTTGCCTTATATCTATATATCTATATAAACTCTTAATTTAGAAGAGTTTAGGATGATGTGTCAATCTTAGAGGCATTTTAGGAGTTTTGACCAATCATATTTTTTTTTGCATTTTTTTTATTTTCTTTAATGCTCTTTTTTTTCTTCTTTTTTCTTTAATTCTCTCTTTTTTCTTTAATTTTACTAACTATCTATATCTATATCTATATCTATATAAACTCTTAATTTAGAAGAGTTTAGAATGATGTGTCAATCTTAGAGGCATTTTAGGAGTCTTCACCAATCATATTTTTTTCCATTTTTTTTATTTTCTTTAATTCTCCTTTTTTTCTTCTTTTTTCTTTAATTCTCTCTTTTTTTCTTTAATTTTACTAACTATTAGAGTTAATTCAAAACATTGAATTCAATCTAATATAACTATTGAGCTTAAATCAAATTTATTTACTAATTATTGGGCTTAATTCAAAATATTGAATATAATTATTGATTATGACACATCACATTTAAACAATGTTAAAGTGATAATGATATTATTATTACTGAGTAATTTAAAATATCTATATTTATGTATTATACTTTACATAAGATTTTTTAAAAATAATTTTATGAGATAATTATAAGATATATTTGTTGTAAAGTTTTTTTCAATAATTTTTATCTTAATATTTTTATATATTTTTATATATAATATTTTTGTTTTAAAAAACGCGCCATTGTGCGGGAATCGTACTAGTTGTAATTAAACTAAAGTCAAAATGCAGAGCACTCGAAAGAAATCAAAGTAGAACAAATTAAAGAACTTTCTTAGAGAAAGGATAAGAAGATAAATCAGAGTCGATCAACATGAAAACACAAGTTATAAAAGAACGAAGAACATCACTAAAATTCAACCCTAAAATCAATTTGTAGAATCAAATTTCAAGAAATTGCCACACAAAATTCTGAAATTCATGCCCTATCAATTCAATAAATTTCCAAAATTCTTTAATAAGAAAACTTAAAAAAACACAATCAAACCCAGATGAAAAAAAAAAATACAACGAGCCTTGGTTGGAGAAGAGCCAACGACGAATCCAAATGAAGGTACGATACAATGACAGACCTAGAAGAATACGGTGAGTTGGGGAGGTAGGTACGTGGACCGTCGGCGGAATGAAGATTAGCGAGCGACATTCCTATCTTTTATTTTCAGTTTTTATTTCTGTTTTTTTTCCGACTTTTATTTTCCACCTTTTCAAAATCTCAAAAACAACTTTTATATATATATATATATATATATATATATATATATATATATATATATATATATATATATATTATTGAGATAGATGAAATGTGTTGTGAGCTGAATCTGCCATGTTTTACACTTACATTTATATCGATTTCTGCATACATTTCATTCATTTGGGCTAAGATAGTACATAACCTATGTAGTTTATGTTTATTTGCCAAATTATGGAATCTAAACCAGTTTCTGTTTAAATTCGCAGAATTCAAGGCATTTTACAGCAATTCTAAGAAAGGTCAGAAAAGCTCGGAAATCCACTACAGAAGTCCAAGGTCAAAGAAGCAGCGGAACCAGTCGAATCAAGCTGAGAGCCAAGGTTACTCGATCTCGAGTGAACCTTACTCGATCTCGACGAACATGTCCGAGCACAGGCCTTGTCGACTAGGAGCAGTGTCGAGAGCCAGACCAACCCAGCTCCGGAAACCAACTCGATCTCGACAAGACCTAGTCGAGATCGACGAAGCCTAGACGCCACACCCAGAGTCGAGAAGAAGAGCTGATCGAGAAGCCGAGGACGAAGACGCCGAGCACAATCCTAGTCGATCTCGATGAGGCCTTGTCGAGATCGACGAGCTACCTAGCGCCAGTCCGAGTCCATGCCGAGGAGGTCTACTCGACATCACCAGCAAGCCATCTTCGACCACCACCCTAGTCGATCTCGGGGACCAGCTAGTCGAGATCGACGATGCCCAGGAGCCCAGATCCGAGCCTGTCGAGCAGAGTCACCCGAGAAGTCCAGTCGACGACGAATCCTAGTCGAGATCGACAAGTCCTTGTCGAGGTCGAGTAGACCAGTTTATGGAAACGCGTCGACGTGAGCAATCCTTGTCGAGCTGGGATTCCTTGGGCACAAAGGAAGTCGAGAAGGCCGAGATTCTATCCAAATCTATCAAGTCTATCCATGAAAGGGAGATCTATCAACATGAAGACATATTACCTAGTTTAGATTTATGTTTTCCTTTAAAGATTTAATTCCCTGGTTGCATTTATTTATCCTTAAGCATTTTAGATATAATTTTAGATATAGATAGGAGATTCTATCCTTGATTAGCAACGATTAGAAGGCTATAAATAAAGCCCTAGGGGCTGGTTTTTCATTCATTCAGAAACACAATCAATTTTCATTCAAGTAAGTAGGAGTTCTAAGGTTTTTAAGGTTTTGGCTTTCTGCGAAAGTTGATTGCCGGGATTGTAAAGGCTTTGAATATAGTTAATTCAAGTTTATTTTTATACATCAATGTCTGCAATTGCGATGAGGCGTGAGTAGTCCACCCACTTCTGGGGCTAGGGTGAGCCCGACGGTGGCCATGTGAGGAGATGCAGTAAAGGTCAGATCTTTTTATGCAATTCGTCTTCTATCCCTATGAGCATGATTCTTTTGCGAGAGTTGAAGGTGATCCTTGTTTGTGTTATTGAAGCGAAAGTGATCTTAATGCAACTCAGATTAATTATGTGAAAAGGGTTAGAAACAATTAGGGTTTATGTGAAAGCCTCTATATGCCTATTTGTTAATAACGGAAGTTATTTTGATGGAAAGCATGATCTTTTATGCCTTTATGTGTTACTTTGCATGGTTATCGTTGTGGTGTTGATACCCTGGCTTTGGAAGTCTTTTATTATATTGAGTTTATTTCGTCAAAATTCTGAGTTTGTGTTCGAAATTTGAAATTTAAAGTTTCTGTCTTCCAGTCGACATAGAATAGAGCTTGTCGAGATTGAGTAGGACTGTAGTCGATCTCGAGTACGGTTTGTCTAGGTCGAGTTGAGCTCTTGCCTACTGTTGTCGATTTTCTATTTACTTTTGTTGATCTCGAGTGCCCTCTTGTCGAGATCGAGTAGCTTTTGTTTTGCTTTGTTCTTTACTTTCGTTGGCTATTTTCTGTCTTTGCTTTTTGTTTCTGTTTTGCTTTTAATTCTGTCTTTCTGTTTCTGTCTTTTCTGTTGCTTCTGTGAGAATTTATAGCTACCTAAGAACTGCTGACGTGCTTCCTCGTGGATTCGATCCTGACAACCTTCTACTACAACGGGAGGAAGTCTTGTATTTATTTGATGAGACAGGGAAGTCAGTCCGATCTTTATTTTATATTTATTTCATACTTGACCATCCTCATGCAACGACAAATTGGCGCCGTTGCCGGGGAAGCTATCAATCGCGCCTTAGGTAGTCAGTTCTCACTTTTTCTTTGAGTTAATTTACAGGTGTATGCGCCGTTCTGGTCAACCACCTGAGTTTGACAGCTTAGACGAACCAGAGCGCCTTCTACACATCAGAACTAAACTGCAAAGAGCCATGGCAGTTGCGGAGACACAGGAACAGCTGATTGCAAGGCTTACAAGGGAGCTAGCCGCAAAGGATACCACTATCGCCAATGAAAGGGCAGCAAGGGAGCAAGGAGAAGCTGAGCTTGCCCAGTTCCCAACCACTGCAGAGGATTATATGCATCCAACACTCGTTGTGCCTGAATCGGCGATTCTAATCCCTGATAACTCTTTTGAAATTCGCACTCAATTTCTTAAAGAGCTTAAAAATAATGCCTTTTATGGTAGATTTAATGAGTGCCCTCTTGAACATATTACAAACTTTTCTGACATGTGTCGTACTCTTGCTGAAGGTACAACCCTGGAATATGTCAAGATGAAATCTTTTCGCTGGTCTCTCGCTGTGCCTGCGCTGAAATGGCTTGAAGGGCTGAAAGCAAGATCACTCACAACCTGGTCCCAAGTAGAGCAAGAGTTTCTGAACAAATTCTTCCCACCCGCCAAAACAGCACATCTCCGCCAGAAAATCACCGCCTTCAAACATAAGCAGGGGGAACCGCTGGCAAAGGCATGGGAGCGCTACAAGGAACTTCTACGATCTTGCCCTACTCATGGACAGCCACCCTACGTCATTCAGAAGATCTTCTTCAACTCTCTTGATCAAGTCACTAAGGAGAGAATCAATCCTTATACTCGCTATGAGTATTTGACAATGCCGCGAAGTGACGCATGGGGTGTGCTAGAGAAGCTCACCAACTACGACAACAAGTATGGGTCTACTGCAACTTATGAAGAGAACCCCTACGCCAGGCCAGCACCATCCATGCCCCTCTATTAGCCCCCTAAGGAGATCGATCCAGATGTTAGGGGGCAATACTACAGAGATCAGAACAAAAAGCTCTTTAAGCAAGTAAAGTATCTCTCTGTTAGCCAGCCTTGCATTGAATGCGGATCGCAACGGCACACCACTCCTGAGTGCCCACACACAGAGCAAGTCAGGATGGCAGAGCACCACGAGAAGATAGCTTACGCAGGGGGTCCCAATCGCTACATGGGGGACCAGAGGTTTCAGCAACCACAATGGAACCAAGGTGTCCCTAGGAACCCCCCGCCCTACAGAGCTCCAGGACATCCGGAAAGGACCAGAAAAAGGATGATATACAGACAGTCCTGGAGGAAATACGGAGGAACCACTCAGAAACTAGGCAATCCTTCAACTCCGTCTATACTCAGATGCAAGGTGTCAACTCTAGGCTTGGGGAAATTGATATATGGAGAAAATGAGTTGATACACAGATTGGTCAGCTAGCAACAGGAATCCCCAGATAGTCAGGTGCGCTCCCTGTATCTTCAGAACCAAATCCTAAGGAAAAGACTGGACACATCGCTGCTATAAAACTCAGAAGCGGCCATCAACTGCAAGAGCCATAGGTCGGAAAGCAGCAGAACAACGAAGAACAGCAAGTCGACATCGACAACACTATAGTCGATCTCGAGGAGGGCCTCGTCGATCTCGAGGAGAAACTTGTTGTGAGCTGAATCTGCCATGTTTTACAGTAACTTTTACATCGATTTCTGTATACATTGCATTCATTTGGGTTTAGATAGTTTAGAATCTATGTAGTTTATGTTTATTTACCAAATTATGGAATCTACACCAGTTTCTGTTTAATTCGCAGAAATCGAGGCATTTTACAGCAATTCTACAGAAGGTCGGAAAAGCTCGGAAAACCACTACAGAAGTCCAAGGTCAAAGCAGCGGAATCAAGCTGAAGGTCAAGGCTACTCGATCTCGAGTGGGCCTACTCGACCTAGACGAGCCTGTCCGAGCACAGCTTGGTCGAGCAGAGCCTGATCGAGAGCCAGACCAACCCGAGCTCCGGGCCCTACTCGATCTCGAGGACCACTAGTCGAGATCGACGAAGCCTCAGCACCATGCCCGGAGTCGACAAGGAGAGGAGCCGAGGACGACCAGGCGAGACTCGCTGCCAACGACTCCACTCCCTGCATCGGACCACTCGCTCCCGCGGAAGAGGCCACTCGCTGCCAGCGGATGAAGCAACTCGCGGGAGCGGAAGCGGAAGGGAAGAGCCCTACTCGATCTCGACGAACCCTTGTCGAGATCGACGAGACCTTGAGTCCAGATCCGAGCCTGCCGAGGAGAGCCACTCGAGGAGGCCTAGTCGACGACCATCTCTACTCGAAGTCGACGAAGGCTACTCGAGATCGACGAGCACCCGTGAGCCAAGTCCGAGCACATCGAGAAGATCTACCCGAGGAGGTCCAGTCGACGAACCACCCTACTCGAGGTCGACGAGCCGTGGTCGAGGTCGAGTAGAGCCGTTTCCAGAAACTTCTCGACGAGACCTGTCCGAGTAGAATTGAGATTCCTTGGGCGCGAATGAGTCGATTTGGCCGAAGATCTATCCGATTCCATCAAGTTCTATCATCAAGGAGACAAGATCTATCAAGACATGAATACTTACCTATTTAGTTTTATCTTTTCCTTTGAGATTTATTTCCATTAGGTAATTTATTTATCCTTTCAAGTTTTAGATATAATTTTAGATAGAGATAGATATCTTCTTTCCTAGAATAGCTAGGGAATGAAACTTATAAATAAGGCCCTAGGGGGCTCAGTTTTATATATTCAACATCGAATTCCATCACAATTCAATTTCAGAGACAATTAGTTAGTTCCACAGAGAAGTTTAGGAGTTCTAAGGTTTTTAGGGTTTTGGCTTTCTGCGAAAGTTGATTGCCGAGATTGTAAAGGCTTTTGAATTTAGTTAATGCAAGTTAGTTCTTTTCATTCAATGTCTGGTATTGCGATGAGGAGTGAGTAGTCCTCCCACTTCTGGGGCTGGGGTGAGCCCGACGGTGGCCATGTGAGGCGATGCGATAAAGGTCAAATCTTTTTGTGCGATTCATCTTCTATCCCTATGAGCATGATTCTTTTGCGAGAGTTGAAGGTGATCCTTGTTTGTGTTATTGAAGCGAAAGTGATCTTAATGCAACTTGGATTAATTATGTGAAAAAGGGTTAGTAACAATTAGGGTTTATGCGAAAGCCTCTATATGCCTATTTGTTAATGACGAAAGTTATTTGATGGAAAGCATGATCTTTTGTTCCTTTATGTGTTACTTTACATGGTTATCGTTGTGGTGTTGAAACCCTGGCTTTGGAAGTCTTTTAATATATTGAAGTTTATTTCTGTCGAATTTCTGAGTTTTTGCATTCGAATTTGCCTTTTAAAGTTTCTGTCTTTTACTGTACTCGACATAGAGAAAGCCTTTGTCGACCTCGAGTAGTGTCTTGTCGAGGTCGAGTAGGGCTCGTCTAGGTCGAGTTGGTTTGCTTCTGTCTCTTGTCGATTTTCAGTTTCAGTTTCTGCTTGTCTTGTCGATCTCGAGTACCTCTTATCGAGGTCGAGTAGCTCTTTGCCTTTGCCTTTCGTTCTTGTTTTGCTTGTTCTTTGCTTTTGTTTTAGTTGCCCTTCCCGGGTTTATTTGTTTCTTTCCTTTCTGTGTTTCTGTCTTTCTGCTGCTTCTGTGAGAATTTACAGCTACCTAAGAACTGCTGACGTGCTTCCTCGTGGATTCGATCCTGACTTTTCTCTTACTACAACGGGAGGAAGTCTTGTATTTATTTGCTGAGACAGGGAAGTCAGTCTGAACTTGATTTTATATTTATTTCATACTTGACCATCCTCCTGCATCAACAAATTGGCGCCGTTGCCGGGGAAGCTATCATTCGCGCCTTAGGTAGTCAGTTCTCACTTTTCTTTTGAGTGAATTCGCAGGTGTATGCGTCGTTCTGGTCAAACACCTGAGTTTGACAGCTTAGACGAACCGGAGCGCTACCTACACATCCACTCCAAACTCAAAAGGTTCATGGCAGCCGCTGAAACACAGGAACAGCTGGTCGCTAGGCTTACCAGGGAATTGGCCGCAAAGGCTGCTGCTATCGCCGCTGAGAGAGTAGCAAGGGAACAAGCACAGGCTGAGCTTGCCCAGTATCCAACCACCGTAGAGGACTACATGCACCCAACTCTCGTCGTGCCTGAATCGGCGATTCTAATCCCTGAAAACTCTTTTGCAATTCGCACTCAATTTCTTATAGAGCTTAAAAATAATGCCTTTTACGGCAGATTTAATGAGTGTCCTCTTGAACATATTACTAATTTTCATGATATGTGTCGTACTCTTGCAGAAGGTACAACCCTGGAATATGTCAAGATGAAATCTTTCCGCTGGTCTCTCGCTGGGCCTGCACTGAAATGGCTGGAAGGGCTGAAAGCGAGATCACTCACAACCTGGGCCCAAGTAGAGCAAGAGTTTCTGAACAAATTCTTCCCACCTGCCAAAACAGCACATCTCCGCCAGAAAATCACCGCCTTTAAACAGCAGAAAGGAGAACCGCTGGCAAGGGCATGGGAACGCTACAAGGAACTACTACGATCCTGCCCTACTCATGGACAACCACCCTATATCATTCAGGAGATCTTCTTCAACTCTCTTGATCAAGTCACTAAGGACATAATCAACAATTATACTCGCTACGAGTATCTGACGATGCTGCCAAGTGACGCATGAGGTGTGCTAGAGAAGCTCACTACCTACGACAACAAGTATGGGTCTACTGTAACCTATGAAGAGAACCCATACGCCAGGCCAGCACCATCCATGCCCCTCTATGAGCCAGCAAAGGAGATTGACCCAGATGTCAAGGAGAAATACTACAGGGACCAGAATAAGAAGCTCATCAAGCAAGTAAAGTATCTCCCTGTCAACAAGCCTTGCAAAGAATGCGGATCGCAAAGGCACACCACTACTGAGTGCCCACACACAGAGCAAGTCAGGCTGGCAGAGCACCATGAGGATGCAGCTTACGCAGGGGGTCCCAATCGCTACATGGGGGACCAAAGGTTTTAGCAACCACAATGGAACCATGGTGTCCCTAGGAATCCCCCGCCCTACAGAGCTCCAGGACATCCGGAAAAGGAGCAGAAAAAGGATGATATACAGACAGTCCTGGAAGAAATACGGAGGAACCACTCAGAAACTAGGCAATCTTTCAACTCCGTCTATACTCAGATGCAAGGTGTCAACTCTAGGCTTGGGGAAATTGATATCTGGCGGAAATCAGTTGATACACAGATTGGTCAGCTAGCAGCAGGAATCCCTAGACAGTCAGGGACACTTCCAGGATCTTCAAAACCAAACCCTAAGGGAAAGACTGGACACATCGCTGCTATCAAACTTAGAAGCGGCCATCAACTGCAAGAGCCAGAGGTCGGAAAGCAGCAGAACGACGAGGAATAGCAAGTCGATCTCGACAAAGCCGTGGTCGATCTCGACAAGACCTTCGTCGACCTCGAGGAGAAAATTCCAGAATCCTCGTCTGCACCACACAGCAACTCGACTGGGCCCAATCTGGTCGATGTCGACAAAGGCCTTATCGATGTCGAGGAGCCCCTGGTCGACATAGAGAAGTCTGCAGCATCTCCGACATCTGTTCTGACTCCGACGCAGAAAAAGAAGCTGCCTTTCCCCACAAAATCTCTAAAGGACCCAGCAGAGAAAAAGTTTCAGCGCTTCATCAAGATGCTTCAGAAACTCAACGTCACCATCCCCTTCACATAAGCTCTCAATGAAATGCCGTCCTATGTCAAGTTCCTGAAGGAGATTTTGAGCAAAAAGCGATCAATGGCTGAAATCACAAAGGAGTGCAGCCATCTGGACATATTGGAGAAGAGGCCAGATCCAGGTAAGTTTGCTATAACTATTGGATTTGGTCCATACAAAATTAATGCCCTATGTGATCTTGGAGCTAGTGTGAGTATAATGCCTTTAACGATTTGGTCCAAGATTAAGATAGGTGCCTTGGAGCCTGTGGATGCTAGACTTTACATGGCCAACAACACGGTGGTCATCCCCACAGGCATGGTGGAAAATGTCCTAGTACAAGTAGGTAAATTCTTCGTCCCTGCTGATTTCTTAATAGTTGATATGCAAGAAGATTATGCTTGTCCAATTATCTTAGGAAGACCATTCTTGGCGACGGTGGATGCCAACATAAGCATAAGGAAAGGAGTGCTCACCTTCAACATCATCGATGAGGTAATTGAGTATTCCTTTAATAAAACTGAAAGGCATACAGGTCCAATGGAAGAGGTCAAATCTATCTCAGCTGGCTACATCACCTGCGGGGAACCCAAGGTCAGAAATATGACCCCTGAGGAGATAGAAAAGAGGGACATGGAGGCCCAGGTGGAGGAGATCATGGCAATCCTCAAGGAGAACACAGAGAATCCAATCGACACGGACCAAGGTAAGTCGTTGTGGATTAATTATTTTTCGAATGCCTTGACAGGAGCTAAGTATGGGGTCAAGATTGACCAAACCCTAGTCAATCTCGACCAAACCAAGGAGCCTCCACCAGCACCAGCATCGTCGAGCAGCAACACTGAAGGGCCAGGCTCGTCGAGATCGACCAGCCTTGTCGAGATCGACAAGACTTGCCCTAGATCGACTTCGCCCTCCTCGACGCTGAGACCACAGGAGCCTCGTCGATCTCGACCACCCTTGTCGAGGTCGACCACCACCCGGTGCCACCAGACCTTTCTTCCTCGACGCCACAACAACCAGGAGGAGAGCCCTCGTCGAGATCGACTACCCTAGTCGAGATCGACCAAGATCCTCGGGCACCGTCTTCCTCGACACAGAGGCCGCCTGACGGACCAGCCTACTCGATCTCGACAAGCCTTGTCGAGGTCGACCACCCCCCGGCGCCACCAGACCCTGCTTCCTCGACGCTGGAGCCATTAGGAGCGAAGCTCTACTCGATGTCGAGTAGGCTACTCGAGGTCGACAAGACCTATTCTTCGTCGACTTCTGCCTCTTCGAGCAGACCACCGCCAGAGCCAGCAGACTTGTCGAGATCGACTAGCCCTAGTCGAGATCGACCAAATACAGTGGTTCCCGATTCCGTCCCTGCAAAGGTAAGTCAAGGTATGGATCTTTCTTCTCCTATTTCCATTAAAGATTTATCTATACATGGGAGAGGTCTCCCTTGGTATGTGCGATTGTGCAGGATATCCAATGATGAGCCTAAGGAATATGAAGTTGGAGACAAGCTCTATGTCTCTAAATCAAAGGATCATTGGTTTCCCAACAAATTCAACAAGAAGCGGATGGGACCGTTCGTGGTGAACAAGATCCATTCTGGAGGATTACAGCTGATAGACAAGAATGGAGTCTTATTTGAAGCCCAAGCTACATGGGCCCTGCAGATGCCACCTTGAGCATTAATGGAAAGTCGGCCTAGCGACTATAAAATCTAGAGCATGTACATAGACTTTTTTAGGACATTTGAGATTTTGTTTTTTGTTTTTGGTTTTGAACACTTTTTTGTTGCTATTATGGGTATATGTCTTCTACTTTTCAGGTCAATGGATAGAACCAAGTCTTAATCAGCCCAGGAGGTGCTCCATTCGAAATTTTGAGGCTCTGCACATCTGTCTTGTGAGTTTCTTTCTTTACCCTTGTTTTTATACAGTGAGGACACTGTCTTGTGAGTTTCTTTCAGCCCAGGAAGGGCTTACTTTGTGCATATTTGATCATATTTGACATTATGTGTGCATTATTTCTTTGAATTGCTACATGGCTATTTTGGAAGGCATTATTGATTTATGTGCTTATATATACATGTTTTCCAAAGTGTTGAAAAATGACCCCCATTGAAAAATTTGGTTAATGTCATGGAAGCTTATATTGAACTCGACGATGCAAGATTGGATTCATTAGATATATAGCATGAAATTGCCTAGTAAAGGGAAGTCACAATGAAATGCATATTTTGATGAAAACCATGAAAGGAGGTAAAATTAAAGTTGCTTTTGACATGTTGCATGATAAGATGATGGAGGAATTTATATTTCCATATAATGCTCATTGTTTATAATCCTAGCCTTACCTATGCTTATGCATCACAAAAGCCATATTATGCCTTATTTCAAATATTGCTCCACATGATCTAAAAATTGTCATTCTTTACCTTATTTCCTATCCGGGGATTATGTTGAGAATGATGTTACATTATGGAGATTATCATATGGTGTTTTGTGTTGTTATTATCATTATTGGAGTTTAGCGGGAAATTGTTTGAAATATATGGAAAATTTAATGAGTGAAAGAAAATCCAATCACCTCAGGAGATAAAGGTAGATTGACCATGCTCTCTGAGATAATAGTTTGGAGAGATGGGACACATTGTGAGGAGTCCAAAGCACTAAGTATCCGGGGCCATTCATGACACCCATGTTTGCGACTCGCGAGAAGGCAGTGCTGAGGTTAGAGAGGTAAAAGCATTATTATGAATAAAAGCATTATGAAAGGTGATGAATCAAATGGGAGAAAGAATGTGGTATGAAACTCAAAATTTGGAAATACTCCATTTCCCCGGATCAAAAGCACCACATTGCCAAAAATTGCCCACCTTTAGCCTTTTACCAATCTACTCCTTATTGAGCTTAAATTAAAGTCTTCTTGATTATCAATGCTTTGTCACTTATGATTGTTTATGCATAACCCTCTTTTGTGAGTAGATGTTGCTTTTACATATTTGCACATGCATGAATCTGTGACACTAGTACCTTTTCAAGGATGGTAATTGATTGCAGGGACATATAAGAATGAATCTAAGATGTTGAGAGTTTGATTTCTTCCCCTGAATGACAATTAAAAGTATTGCTTGAGGACAAGCAAGCTTAAGTATGGGGTGTTTGTTGTGAGCTGAATCTGCCATGTTTTACAGTAACTTTTACATCGATTTCTGTATACGTTGCATTCATTTGGGTTTAGATAGTACAGAATCTACGTAGTTTATGTTTATTTACCAAATTATGGAATCTACACCAGTTTCTGTTTAATTCGCAGAAATCGAGGCATTTTACAGCAATTCTACAGAAGTTCGTAAAAGCTCGGAAAACCACTACAGAAGTCCAAGGTCAAAGCAGCGGAATCCAGCTGAAGGTCAAGGCAACTCGATCTCGAGTGGGCCTACTCGCCCTAGACGAGCCTGTCCGAGCACAGCTTGGTTGAGTAGAGCCTGATCGAGAGCCAGACCAACCCGAGCTCCGAGCCCTACTCGATCTCGAGGACCACTAGTCGAGATCGACGAAGCCTCAGCACCATGCCCGGAGTCGACAAGGAGAGGAGCCGAGGACGACCAGACGAGACTCGCTGCCAGCGACTCCACTCGTTGCAGCGGACCACTCGCTGCCGCGGAAGAGGCCACTCGCTGTCAGCGGATGAAGCAACTCGCGGGAGCGGAAGCGAAAGGGAAGAGCCCTAATCGATCTCGACGAACCCTTGTCGAGATCGACGAGACCTTGAGTCCAGATCCGAGCCTGCCGAGGAGAGCCACTCGAGGAGGCCTAGTCGACGACCAGCTCTACTCGAAGTCGATGAAGGCTACTCGAGATCGACGAGCGCCCGTGAGCCAAGTCCGAGCACATCGAGCAGATCTAGCCGAGGAGGTCCAGTCGACGAACCACCCTACTCGAGGTCGACGAACCACCCTACTCGAGGTCGACGAGCCGTGGTCGACGTCGAGTAGAGCCGTTTCCAGAAACTTCTCGACGAGACCTGTCCGAGTAGAATTGAGATTCCTTGGGCGCGAAGGAGTCGATTTGGCCGAAGATCTATCCGATTCCATCAAGTTCTATCATCGAGGAGACAAGATCTATCAAGACATGAAGACTTACCTATTTAGTTTTATCTTTTCCTTTGAGATTTATTTCCATTAGGTAATTTATTTATCCTTTCAAGTTTTAGATATAATTTTAGATAGAGATAGATATCTTCTTTCCTAGAATAGCTAGGGAATGAAGCCTATAAATAAGGCCCTAGGGGGCTCAGTTTTATATATTCAACATCGAATTCCATCACAATTCAATTTCAGAGACAATTAGTTAGTTCCACAGAGAAGTTTAGGAGTTCTAAGGTTTTTAGGGTTTTGGCTTTCTGCGAAAGTTGATTGCCGAGATTGTAAAGGCTTTTGAATTTAGTTAATGCAAGTTAGTTCTTTTCATTCAATGTCTGGTATTGCGATGAGGCGTGAGTAGTCCACCCACTTCTGGGGCTGGGGTGAGCCCGACGGTGGCCATGTGAGGCGATGCGATAAAGGTCAAATCTTTTTGTGCGATTCATCTTCTATCCCTATGAGCATGATTCTTTTGCGAGAGTTGAAGGTGATCCTTGTTTGTGTTATTGAAGCGAAAGTGATCTTAATGCAACTTGGATTAATTATGTGAAAAAGGGTTAGTAACAATTAGGGTTTAAGCAAAAGCCTCTATATGCCTATTTGTTAATGACGAAAGTTATTTGATGGAAAGCATGATCTTTTGTTCCTTTATGTGTTACTTTGCATGGTTATCGTTGTGGTGTTGAAACCCTGGCTTTGGAAGTCTTTTAATATATTGAAGTTTATTTCTGTCGAATTTATGAGTTTTTGCATTCGAATTTGCCTTTTAAAGTTTCTGTCTTTTACTGTACTCGACATAGAGAAAGCCTTTGTCGACCTCGAGTAGTGTCTTGTCGAGGTCGAGTAGGGCTCGTCTAGGTCGAGTTGGTTTGCTTCTGTCTCTTGTCAATTTTCAATTTCAGTTTCTGCTTGTCTTGTCGATCTCGAGTACCTCTTGTCGAGGTCGAGTAGCTCTTTGCCTTTGCCTTTCGTTCTTGTTTTGCTTGTTCTTTGCTTTTGTTTTAGTTGCCCTTGCCGGGTTTATATGTTTCTTTCCTTTCTGTGTTTCTGTCTTTCTGCTGCTTCTGTGAGAATTTACAGCTACCTAAGAACTGCTGACGTGCTTCCTCGTGGATTCGATCCTGACTTTTCTCTTACTACAACGGGAGGAAGTCTTGTATTTATTTGCTGAGACAGGGAAGTCAGTCTGAACTTGATTTTATATTTATTTCATACTTGACCATCCTCCTGCAACAACAAAACTCTAGAAACCTTCGTCTGCACTGAACAGCAACTCGACAACGCCCAATCTAGTCGAGATCGACAAGGACCTAGTCGATGTCGATGAGCCCCTAGTCGACATAGAGCAGCCTGCAGCACCTCCGACGTCCGTTCTGGCTTCGAAAAAGAAGCTGCCATTCCCGACAAAATCTCCAAAGGACCCAACAGAGAAGAAATTTCAACGCTTCATCAAGATGCTTCAGAAACAAAACGTCACCATCCCCTTCACAGAAGCTCTCAATGAAATGCCAACTTATGTCAAGTTCCTGAAGGAGATACTGAGCAAAAAGCGATCGATGGCTGAAATTACAGAGGAATGCAGCCATCTGGACATATTGGAGAAGAGGCCGGATCCAGGTAAGTTTGCTATAACTATTGGATTTGGTCCATACAAAATTAATGTCTTATGTGATCTTGGAGCTAGTGTGAGTATAATGCCTTTAACAATTTGGTCCAAGATTAAGATAGGTGCCTTAGAGGCTGTGGATGCTAGACTTTACATGGCCAACAACACAGTGGTTATTCCAACAGGCATGGTGGACAATGTGCCAGTACAAGTATGTAAATTCTTTGTCCCTGCTGATTTCCTAGTTGTTGATATGCAAGAAGATCCTGCTTGTCTAATTATTCTAGGGAGACCCTTCTTGGCGACGGTGGATGCCAACATAAGCGTAAGGAAAGGAGTGATCACCTTCAACATCAGCGATGAGGTAATTGAGTATTCCTTTAATAAAACTGAAAGGCATACAGGTCCAATGGAAGAGGTCAAATCTATCTCAGCTGGCTACATCACATGCGGGGTGTTTGTTATGAGCTGAATCTGCCATGTTTTACACTTACATTTATATCGATTTCTGCATACATTTCATTCATTTGGGCTAAGATAGTACAGAACCTATGTAGTGTATGTTTATTTGTGAAATTATGGAATCTACACCAGTTTCTGTTTAAATTCACAGAATTCAAGGCATTTTACAACAATTCTAAGAAAGGTCAGAAAAGCTCGGAAATCCACTACAGAAGTCCAAGGTCAAAGAAGCAGCGGAACCAGTCGAATCAAGCTGAGAGCCAAGGTTACTCGATCTCGAGTGAACCTTACTCAATCTCGACGAACATGTCCGAGCACAGGCCTTGTCGACTGGGAGCAGTGTCGAGAGCCAGACCAACCCAGCTCCGGAAGCCAACTCGATCTCGACAAGACCTAGTCGAGATCGACGAAGCCTAGACGCCACACCCGGAGTCGAAAAGAAGAGCTGATCGAGAAGCCGAGGACGAAGACGCCGAGCACAATCCTAGTCGATCTCGATGAGGCCTTGTCGAGATCGACGAGCTACCTAGCGCCAGTC
Source organism: Persicaria tinctoria (assembly GCA_037127255.1). Lineage (NCBI taxonomy): Eukaryota > Viridiplantae > Streptophyta > Magnoliopsida > Caryophyllales > Polygonaceae > Persicaria > Persicaria tinctoria. Next base: position 68,720,905 of record JBANSL010000004.1, on the reverse strand, counting down.
CGAGTCCATGCCGAGGAGGTCTACTCGACATCACCAGCAAGCCATCTTCGACCACCACCCTAGTCGATCTCGGGGACCAGCTAGTCGAGATCGACGACGCCCAGGAGCCCAGATCCGAGCCTGTCGAGCAGAGTCACCCGAGAAGTCCAGTCGACGACGAATCCTAGTCGAGATCGACAAGTCCTTGTCGAGGTCGAGTAGACCAGTTTATGGAAACGCGTCGACGTGAGCAATCCTTGTCGAGCTGGGATTCCTTGGGCACAAAGGAAGTCGAGAAGGCCGAGATTCTATCCAAATCTATCAAGTCTATCCATGAAAGGGAGATCTATCAACATGAAGACATATTACCTAGTTTAGATTTATGTTTTCCTTTAAAGATTTAATTCCCTGGTTGCATTTATTTATCCTTAAGCATTTTAGATATAATTTTAGATATAGATAGGAGATTCTATCCTTGATTAGCAACGATTAGAAGGCTATAAATAAAGCCCTAGGGGCTGGTTTTTCATTCATTCAGAAACACAATCAATTTTCATTCAAGTAAGTAGGAGTTCTAAGGTTTTTAAGGTTTTGGCTTTCTGCGAAAGTTGATTGCCGGGATTGTAAAGGCTTTGAATATAGTTAATTCAAGTTTATTTTTATACATCAATGTCTGCAATTGCGATGAGGCGTGAGTAGTCCACCCACTTCTGGGGCTAGGGTGAGCCCGACGGTGGCCATGTGAGGAGATGCAGTAAAGGTCAGATCTTTTTATGCAATTCGTCTTCTATCCCTATGAGCATGATTCTTTTGCGAGAGTTGAAGGTGATCCTTGTTTGTGTTATTGAAGCGAAAGTGATCTTAATGCAACTCGGATTAATTATGTGAAAAGGGTTAGTAACAATTAGGGTTTATGCGAAAGCCTCTATATGCCTATTTGTTAATAACGAAAGTTATTTTGATGGAAAGCATGATCTTTTATGCCTTTATGTGTTACTTTGCATGGTTATCGTTGTGGTGTTGATACCCTGGCTTTGGAAGTCTTTTATTATATTGAGTTTATTTCGTCAAAATTCTGAGTTTGTGTTCGAAATTTGCAATTTAAAGTTTCTGTCTTCCAGTCGACATAGAGTAGAGCTTGTCGAGTTCGAGTAGGACTGTAGTCGATCTCGAGTACGGTTTGTCTAGGTCAAGTTGAGCTCTTGCCTACTGTTGTCGATTTTCTGTTTACTGTTGTCGATCTCGAGTGCCCTCTTGTCGAGATCGAGTAGCTTCTATTTTGCTTTGTTCTTTACTTTCGTTGGCTATTTTCTGTCTTTGCTTTTTGTTTTTGTTTTGCTTTTATTTCTGTCTTTCTGTTTCTGTCTTTTCTGTTGCTTCTGTGAGAATTTATAGCTACCTAAGAACTGCTGACGTGCTTCCTCGTGGATTCGATCCTGACAACCTTCTACTACAACGGAAGGAAGTCTTGTATTTATTTGCTGAGACAGGGAAGTCAGTCTGATCTTTATTTTATATTTATTTCATACTTGACCATCCTCCTGCAACAACAAAATGTATAATAGCAAACATTTCTAACTAAAATAAAATATAAGGAGAACTTACCTTAGGTTGACCTCGAAAACATTTGAACCTTCCCGAATGGATGGTCCATGACTCGATCCACCCATCTTGTAAAGTCTTTTCGGGGAGATATAATTGTGATTCATTGAAGCTCAAACTCCCGAAAGATGTGCTCTTCTTCTTAGCATCTTGTCCCTTTGTGTGTTCACCGTTACCACCATCTTTGAACAGAAAGACTTCCTCTTGGGACTTGGTGTATGGCGGTATGTCAATGAGAACTTCCTTTGACAGGTCATCTCTATGCCACTTGGAGAGTAGTCCAGCGAACGCTCCGAATCGTTCCTTAACATTCTCTTGAACCATCACTTCAGAAAGTAGCAACGGTGACATGTATACTCGGGGAACAACCAATCCGGGTTCTTCTCTGGATTCCTCTTCCCTGTGATCATCAATCTCATGCACCTTAGACTCATGTATATGCTCTTCTAGATATTCCTCAATCTCAATAGTTACGACAGTGCAATCGTCATTGTCACTGTCATTGACATCTGTTTGGCTCGAGAGGCTCTCTGGAATAGTTTGAGTATTCATGGTAAGTTGAGCAATTCGGTCTTCAATTGCCGCAATCTTAGCGAGTAGCTCCTCCTTTGATAGGTGTGAATATGGTCCTTGCTCGGGAGGAGGTTGTGGAGGTTGAAACTGAAATCCTATCGGAGCCCTTTCATGAGTGTGATTGTTGTCATAATACTCATCAGAATTGCACCTATGGGATATATCATCAGCATCCTCGTAGGTGGGGGCCCACAACACCGGGCATTCATAGATCATATGCCCAAAACCCCCGCAAAACTCGCAATTGGCAAGGGTCCCATACGTCGAGAATTGATTTTCCAAAGTGGCATGACCAGACGATGAAAAAACATCACAATATGGAACGCAGTTCATCTCTAGAAGAACACACCTGAAATCACAAAAAGAAAGAAAAAAAAATCAAAAGCAAAAGAAAGACTTAGCAAACTAGTTTATAGAAACAACCAATACTATCAATAATCCCCGGCAACGGCGCCAAAACTTGATGTGGTCTAAACCAACACAAGAATAGTGTAGCCTGAACCAACCTCGCAAGAATACGAGATCAATTGCAGTATATGGATATCGATCACGGGGATTATATATGTATCAATTGTTATCTAGAACTAATAAGCTAAGCCAATAAAGAGGGATTTCATTTTTCAACTAAACTAGGAAAACCAAGGAAAAGTTATGAATAAAATATATATGCGAAATGATTCCAGGGTTAAGGATTCCCACGACAATGCCACAAAGAATTCAACCCGATATTCACTCGAACTTCATCTTCTTAATATGTCAAATTGAAGGTAAATTATCTAAAGTCATCACTACTCAGTTGTCGCATGTTGTAGGAATTGTGTCTAAATTAACCAAATTTAGAGCCTTTATGTTCTTTATAGACCTTAGGAGAAAATCAATTAAACTTTCGCTGTCGCGTTCCGCCTAACCGATTCACACCTAATAATCTACGATAATTTATTAATCCTCAAGAGTCCTCAACAATCGTTTAAATGTCACAATAACAATTGTTGAATCCTCAAGTTTAATCCTAGGATTCCGATGAAACCAATCCTCCTTTCGGATTCATGAATTCCATCTATTTATCCAATTTCAATTCGCAGCGGTAGCATCTTGAATCTAATAAGGATTCCAATCGATTGACATCAATTAGGTTAAGCAACTAGGATCAAATCAATTTATAGAATTCAGACTAAGTTCAAGCAAACATCGAAATCAAACAATTCGCGGTATTGTCGGGTTCACCCTAACCCTAGAACGGAAAATCTAGCTAAACATTATATAGAAAACAATAGAATAAATTAAAGACATGCATAAAATAAGATGCAAACCAGAAATCTTCGTCGTCGATCCAAACGGTAAAATGCCAAAAACAAAAAACCTAAACTAAAACCTAAACTACGAAGTGCTGTGCGGCAAAGCTCCGCGGCGTTCCAAGTCCGAACTCTGACCTCCCCCCCCCCCCCCCCCCCCGAAAATGCAAAATAAACTAAATAAAGCATAAAATATGATAAATATGCATGAAAATGATCTAAACTAATATGCAAATGCAACCCTAAAATATGACTAAATTAGATGTCATCAGCAGTCGCACTCATTCTTTTTCTCTCCTTTTTTCTAGTGTTTGTTGTTTTTAGACTTGTATGTATAATGCTGAAATGCTTAAATTTTAGCCTTTTAACATTTAAGTATTTCAGTAGCTTGTATGTATAACACTTTCAGCAGTGTCAGCAATAATCATTTCAGCATCAACAAAGTTGATGAAGAAAATGGTTAGAAATCAACATGAAGTAACTAAGACTAAAATACTAAATGTCAACCAGAAGCAATTACGGCTAAAATACTCTATGCCTACCGGAAGTATTGCAAATGGACCACTTAATTGTACAACACATGGGGCAGCCCGTCCAGTCAAATTTGCGGGTTTAGATAAGACAATTGATCTAAGCGGGCTAGCAGGCCCGACCGAATAGGTCCAAAGGGTCAGGTTTTGGTCAAGGGTTAAGCCCAAGCGGGCGGTTGGCATGATCCAGTTATACATATATTAATTATATTATTTATATAGAATTGTATTAAAATACTAAATATATTGATTATATAATTTATACTTCTACATCTATTAGTCTTATTAATACTAAATGACTGATATCATTCAAATCATATATATACGTAGTATAAACTAAAGAATACAATACTATTAAATAAATTATTTTCAAGATTTTTTTAATTGAAGCGAACCTACGTACACTAAATATTATAGGGTATGATTTCAAATTTGTGTAACTTGTGTACTTTTGTTTTGTATGAAATTTCAATATTTAGGGATATTTAAAACATTGTACAGTTTGGGATAAAATGTAAAAATAAAAAAAAATATTTCACAAACTTTTAATGGTCAGGCGGCCCGCCCATGTAATTGGGTTTAGACAAGGCAGTTGGCCGGTTGGTCTAACCCCGACCTGCTATAATGAGCCAAGATTTTCACATAAACCCGACCTAAGCACGTCTAGCTCAACCCATGCTCAAGTCTGAAATGGTCCCACTGTTGCTATTGGCTCATGAACTTTGCTCCTGAAATTGCAACTAAAGTTGGGGATGAAAATGATACTGCTGGATGCAGTTATTATTTTCAAAATTATTATATGTATGCCTTAATTTATTTTATTTATATTTTTAGCCCAAACTGTTGGAGTCGTCAGTCATGCCATCATTTTGGCCGGATTCTAGGCGGAAATATTAGCAATATCAAAGCTAGTTGATTGGAGTACATTTCATATTATTATTGGGTAAAATCCACTTATGGTCTCTGAACTTTGATAAAAAGTTCAAACGGGTTCCTGAACTTTTATTTTGTTCATTAAAGTCCATAAACTTTAAGATTGTGTACAAATTTAATCCCTATGCTAATTAATATGTCAAAATTGATGTTAAATGATGATGTGTCATCCAGATGGATCGGTTAATTGGGTGATTGGACCATCCAGATGGAGTATTTGACAAAACTAAAAAAAATTAGGGAAATTCCGCATGGTGCCCACGAACTTCTGCAAATTCCGCGTGGTGCAAAAAGTTTTGAAAAATTCCGTGTGGTGCCCACGAACTTTTGCAAAAGTCTACATGGTGCCCACGAGTTTTTTCAAAAGTTTATGTAATAACAATAATGGGTTTTAATATTGAAAAATTGAGATTAAAAATTATATTATTGTACATTATAATTTGAAAAAACACTCTATAAGATTGGGTATTGGTTTGAATATTTTTTGAAAACTAGTTTTTTTTTATATAAATTTTCTTAGAGATAAACTAACCATTTTTTTTCTCAAAAATCTTACGTCTTTAATTTTTATTTGTTCTCAATATTTAGTTTTTATTTATAAGAAAATGAGGGGAAAAAAAAGAACTACGGAGTATTACCCATTGCAAAAAAAATTGATACAAAATTTTAAATATTATAAGAAGATATAAAAACTTTTCCCCATTAAACCAACTTTCATATGAAATAATTTTTCGTTGAATTTTTTGACGTAGTAACCGGGGTTGAAGAATTTAATAACGTGGTGTGACATTATAAATTCCCGAAATTCAATTTTTTGTTAAAAATAAATTTAACCAATTTAATTTTATAAATCGTATTTTAGAGCTAATTATTTCCTTATCAAATTTTATAAAAATAAAAATTGGGTATTTAAGAACGTGGTGTCATACTATTTTCCTATTTTTAATACTCAATTAAAATGTGAAACTTTTAATTGTGTATTACACAAATCATCTCATATGAAAATTGTTTTAATGTGGAAAAGTGTACGTGTATATCTTCTTGTAATTTTCAAATTTTCTATTAATAATGGTTCATTGTCAATGGGTAATATTACTACATAGTTCTTATTATTTTTTCCTCATTTTCTTATAAATAAAATCTAAATATTAAGAACAAATAAAAATTAAATGCGTAAGATTTTTGAGAAAAAAATTTGGTTAGTTTATAGGTAAGAAAATGTATATAAAAAATTAGTTTTTAAAAAGATTCAAACTAATACACAATGTTAAGTGTTTTCCAAATTATAATGTGCAATAATATAATTTTTAATCTCAATTTTTCAATATTAAAACCCATTATTCTTATTACATAAACTTTTGAAAAAACTCGTGGGCACCCTGTAGACTTTTGCAAAAGTTCGTGGGCACCACACGGAATTTTTCAAAACTTTTTACACCACGCGGAATTTGCAAAAGTTCGTGGGCACCGTGCGGCCCGCCCATGTAATTGGGTTTAGACAAGGCAGTTGGCCGGTTGGTCTAACCCCGACCTGCTATAATGAGCCAAGATTTTCACATAAACCCGACCTAAGCACGTCTAGCTCAACCCATGCTCAAGTCTGAAATGGTCCCACTGTTGCTATTGGCTCATGAACTTTGCTCCTGAAATTGCAACTAAAGTTGGGGATGAAAATGATACTGCTGGATGCAGTTATTATTTTCAAAATTATTATATGTATGCCTTAATTTATTTTATTTATATTTTTAGCCCAAACTGTTGGAGTCGTCAGTCATGCCATCATTTTGGCCGGATTCTAGGCGGAAATATTAGCAATATCAAAGCTAGTTGATTGGAGTACATTTCATATTATTATTGGGTAAAATCCACTTATGGTCTCTGAAGTTTGATAAAAAGTTCAAACGGGTTCCTGAACTTTTATTTTGTTCATTAAAGTCCATAAACTTTAAGATTGTGTACAAATTTAATCCCTATGCTAATTAATATGTCAAAATTGATGTTAAATGATGATGTGTCATCCAGATGGATCGGTTAATTGGGTGATTGGACCATCCAGATGGAGTATTTGACAAAACTAAAAAAAATTATATGTAAAAAATTAATTCACCCAATTTCTTCCAAAGTTTCATCTAGAAGGGTCCTCATCTTCTACCATTTATCTTCTTCCCTCACTGTCAATTTGGAAGAACCCCTTCAAAATTCATTCACCCAAACCCTCTCAAACAATGAATGTAGCACTGTTCCCAGCAAACATTGTTCATTGGCTTCAACCTCGTAATTTCGGTGGAACTGAAAGCTCCTAAAAATTGACAAACCCACAAACACAAACCCTAGATCTCAATCAAAATCAAAATCCCGATTACCAACATTCGAAATCAGAATCACACATCCCCAAATCGAACTCCAAAATGAGATTCAAGTATGTGGCGTAGGGTGTAGACGTTGGTGGAGAGGACGGAGATCGGTACTGAAGCAGGGTGGAAGCGCAATCGTGGAAACCGACAGAATCAAACGACGGCGAGCCGAACCAGCTTTTATCTGCTTGAAATGGTTTTGGCGACTTGTGATCGAACACAGGTAGGGGAGAAGAAGAAAGTGGTCGGGCATGAGAGAGGAACACCAAGATCTGATGATTTATAAAGGCCGCGACCTCGTGTGAGCGGAGACGATGATGTCTTGCGGTGGTGGTTCAAGGATGAAACTTTGGAAGAAATTAGGAGTTGTTGATGAATTAATTTTTGACATAAATTTTTTTAGTCACGCAAACACAATAAAAAAATTACTTGTCAAAGTATGTATGGTCGAGTCACCCAATTAACCAATCTATCTGGATGATACATCATCATTTAACATCAATTTTGACTGATTAATTAGCAGAGGGATTAAATTTGTACAAAATCTCAAAGTTCAGGACCTTAATGAACAAAACGAAAGTTCAGGGACCCGTTTGAACTTTTTGTCAAAGTTCAGGGACCATAGATGGATTTTACCCTATTATTATTCTTGGTAGTTCCTAAAGTGAGTATTATTTTTTATTCAGGTATAATAGTTTGGATTATTTTCGATCATTTTTCCATAATTATAATCTCATTTGTATTTTCATTTAAACACTTTCATGAATAAATATGAATCAATTTAGAGTTTTTTATTTAAAAAATCATTTATATTCTTCATCGTGTTCTTTGTTATTCTAGCTCAAAGATCACAAGTACATTTCTCTTGTGACATAGAGAAAGATCAGTTCAACAATCGTCGATATTAGCTAGGCTCAGGATATCAAACTGAGACCTGTGAGGTTTATTTATTTAATTAAAACACAAGCGCTTAGAGCTGGCAAAACCCGACCCGAACCCGAAACCTAACTCGGTCGACTCGAAACCGATTGTTCTGAACCCCGACCCAACCCGATCCATTTTGGACCCCAAATCCGAATAACCGATAACTGAAACTCACCCAAATCCGAATGAACTGAACCTGAACTGAAACCCAAATAACCCGAACGTTAAGATACATTCTAGTAATTTTTTTAAAAATGAATATTGAAATAACTGAAACCCGAATAACCGAAACTCGAACCCGACCCAACCAAATGATACCCGAAAACCGAATGACTCGAACAACACGAAACCTGACTAACCGAACCCGATCCGACCCGCCCAATTGCCACCTCTAAAAGCGCTCATAGTCGTTGGAAGATGAGACCTTCATCCAGGGTATAGCTAGTAATCAATTCAATGGCATGAGGGTTGTCAACGAAGACAGACTTAAACCCAATGTACTATTTCTACAAAGGCAATTGGTCGATCAGGTAATTGCATTTGTAAAGTCTAATATTTGGAAGATGAGGTCATGTGGCAACAGTTTTAGAAACCGTACATGAGAATATTGTTCTAATTAAAATCCAAAAAAATATTACTAAAAGTTATCAAACCCTGGGTCAATCCATTTGTTTTTTGTTTTTGTTTTGCAAACTTTACATCTTATCCGATGGAAGATCGAAGAGTAAAAATAATTTGAGATTTCTCATGGTTTGTGAAACGGTAATCGAATCAATTTTTCACAGTTTTTAAAACCTTAACAATAGATATCCTAACAGTTTTAAAAATTATATAGCAGTCACTATGTATTTGACTATATTTTCAATGTTTGAATAGTGATTCGGATTTCAAAATGGCGGCCGCTGCTGTTGCCGCCTTTGTCGCGTCCTCCGCGCTGTTGGGGTTGTCTGGGTTGGGTGTGGGGAAGGGGGTCCGGGGCTATGAAATCCTTGGAGGAAACAAGGACATGGGAAGGGCCCTGGGGGCGTCCCTGACGGCTCTCCTCCCTGGCCGGAGAGCATGCTGCGAGCCACCATGAAGGTCGGAAGTGGGGATGTGTTGCTGATCATGCCACCGACGACATCAAATTTGATCGAAAGGCCGTTGATAAGTTGAAGAACAAGGCGTTCTTCGTTAACCTTGTGCCCAACATCGCCTAGTTGATCAGCGATGGCTTTGATGGCGAGGCAGTAGTCAGAGACGGTGGAGAAGCTTTCCTGACGGGTGTTGATGAACTTGCCCAACATCGCCTAGTTGATCAGCGATGGCTTTGATGGCGAGGCAGTAGTCAGAGACGGTGGAGAAGCTTTCCTGACGGGTGTTGATGAACTTGCCCTCAAGATCCGCTGCCCCAGCGGATTGATTGTCATGGAAGAGACCCTTTATGCGGAGCCAGACATCACGGGCGGTAGAGTTTGGTTGGAGGACGGTAATCAGGACGTCCTCAGAGATGGTGGCATAGATCCATCCAAGAACGATGGAGTCAAGGCGGTTCCAGAGGGGCTCAGGGACATCAATCGGACGATCAGAGCCGTCGATGTGGGTGATGACGTCGTGAGCCTTACAGGCGGTTCGGAAGAACTTCGCCCATGTGTGGTATTGGACCTTTTTAAGATCTAGGGTTAGGGGAATTTGATTTTTGATGTTGGTCACGGATTGAGCGGAGTGAAAGGGGTTTTGTGGTGGTGGTGGAGGGTTAGGGTTGGGTGGAATGGGCTTGGGGTTGATTGGGTTGATAATCTCGTCGGCAGACATCGAGAAGGGGGGGGGGGGAGATTAGGGCGGAAGGGAGAAAGGAGGAACAAGGGGGCGGCGGCGGCTCTAGGAATCGGCGGCGACGGCAAGTGGGGGAGGCGGCGGCAGCAGGGGCGGCGGCAACGGCTGGGGCGTGGGTAGCGGCGGTGGCTAGGGATTGCGGCGGCGGCGGCTTGGGGCTGCGGCGGCGTAGTGGATCGTTAGGTGTGAAAAAAAAATTAGGGTTTCACACAAAAACCTCGATACCATGTTAGTGTTTGGAGAACTGAGTCCTTGCGGATCTCAGAGGCCTACTCCTGTATATATATCAATGGGTGAAAACCCTGAGGGTAAAACGGTAATTGCACACGTATAAATAATATAATGCTAACAAAAAGGAGATTGCTTTCCCTTTTTTTTTAAGTAAGTCGAAATAAGTAGTTTTGGATAAAATCAAAAGATCCAAACTAGACGATGTTACACAACTCTCTAAAGTTTGGGGAGAGTCGGAGAGATGATAAATATAATTCATAATTTCTAGTGGTAAAATTAAATGCAATGTTTGTCTCTTTATACTAGGATGACAATGGGGTAGAAGCTCCCCAATACCAGCGGTGAATCCCCGTTATGTTACGTAATATCTCCCAATGAATATTTGTTTCCTGGTTGAGCGGATTAAGACTCCTGCTTTTGTCCCCGTCCACGATTTGAAACTTGATGTCCCTCGCAATAGCTTGTTTAATCTCTAAGCAGAAGACTAGGGCTTCTATTTGTAAGACTAGCCTAGTGGTAACCTCTTCATGAAAGATGTCAACCACCTACCCACAGTTATTCCTAATAATTCTGTCAATCTAGCACACACTCAATGAGTTAACCGACAAATCTATGTTGAGTTTATGAACACCTCTATGAGGTCTTCTCCAATAGTTCATATAGAAAACCAGAGTTTTGAGAATTTTCTGTGTGATTAACTTGTACGAAAAGTATGTATAGATGGAGCTATATATATACATGATTAATGTTTCTAACAAACTCCTAACCACTTTCTAACAAAGCTCTAAACTAGTAGACTAACCATTGGGCCTATTTCTAACAACTGTACACTTAGATTGGGCCCTAAGCCCATTACCATTCATGAACCCGCTTCTCAACCGGGTGTCTTCCTCTGGAGGCAACATATAGACATCTTCATCAAGCGTTCCATGAAGGAACGCATTATTGATATCAAAGTGATGGAGATTCCATCCTTTTGCTGCAGCTAAAGCAAGAACCACCCTTAATGTAGGCAGCTTAGCCACAGGAGAAAAAGTGTGTTTGTAGTCCTTGTCTTTCACCTGATTAAACCCATTAGCCACTGACCTAGCTTTGTAACGTTCTACTGAGCCACCAGGCCTAAACTTCACATTGTAGACCCACTTAGAGCCAATGGCTCTCTTTCCTGGTGGAAGGGTAGTAAGAATCCAGGTCTGATTAATATCAAGAGCCAAAAGCTTCTTTTGCATAGCTTCTTCCCACACTGGATTCCCTTTAGCTTGCTTAAAACTATGAGGCTCAGGAACACTCATCATATTTGCCATGGACATGACATATTTGGATGGAAAATGAGACAAATGCTTATGCTACATAGCAAACACAGCAAACAACAACAACAACGTGCCCAATATATCCCTCTTAGAGCAGGGTCTGGGGGGTCGAGTTGTATGCACCCTTACCCCGACTAGGTCGAGAGGGTGTTTCCTAATGACCCAAGTCAAGTCCTCGAAGACAGGACAAGACTACACACTAGAAACAACCATAAGAAAACAAGGGGAAAAAAATACACAAAGAAAAAAACAGACAACACACAAGAGTAGAGAAAAATAGGATGTGCATAAACAAGATGAGACGGCAGGAAAGATGCAGCTACCCCACTCGGATCTCTCCTCTGAACATGTCCATACCATCGCAGTCTCGCTTCCCGCAGCTTAGCTTGAATACTGACCACTCCTACCCTTTCTCTAATAGCCTCATTTCTAATTCTGTTGTGCAAGGTGACCCCACACATCTATCTAAGCATCCTCATCTCCACCACCATGAGTTTCTGTTCTTGTGCCTTAATTGTCGCCCAACACTCTGCCCCATATAATAAAGCAGGTCTCACCACCACTTTGTAGAACTTACCCTTGAGTTTAAGTGGAACTTTTCTGTCACATAGGACTCCAGATGCAACCCTCCATTTCTGCCAACCTACTTGAATCCGGTGCTTGACATCCATGTCTACCCCTCAATCGATCTGCATCACAGATCCCAGATACTTGAAACTGTCTTTCTTCGGAACAAGGTCCCCACCCAACAGGACCCCCTCGTCACCCACTTCCTCTTCGCCAAACCTGAAAACCATATACTCCGTATTTGTCCTACTCAAAAGAAAGCCCTTCTGTTCAAGCTTATCCCTCCATAAATCAAGCTTGTTGCTGACCCCTACCCTAGTCTCATCCACCAAGACAACATCATCTGCAAATAGCATACACCACGGGATCCCACCCTGGACACTTCCTGACACCACATCCATGACTACTGTAAAGAGGAACGGGCTCAAAGTCGAGCATTGGTGCAAGCCCACTTGTACGGAAAAGTACTCGGGGTCCCCACTGTGAGAGTACACACTCATTTGTGAACCCTCATACATATCCTTAACAACCCTCATGTAGGATTCTGGAACCCCTTTAGCTCTCAAACATTCCCAAATAAGATCTCTTAGCACTCTGTCGTATGCCTTCTCCAAATCAATGAAAACCATATGCATATTTTTCTTCCGTTCTTTGTATTTATCCACCAAGTGCCTCATCAGATGAATACCCTCTGTAGTTGACCTTCCTGGCATAGAACCAAACTGGTTCTCGGAAACGATAACCAACCCTCTCAACTGGCGTTCAATAACTCTCTCCCAAATCTTCATTGTGTGGCTGAGGAGTTTAATACCCCTATAGTTGTTGCATTGTTGTACATCGCCCTTGTTCTTATATAATGGGATTAACTTGCTGAGTCTCCATTCCTCTGGCATCCTCGAAGTCCTGCGGATAACGTTGAAAAGTTGGGTAAGCCACTCCACTCTCTTAACGCCTGAACACTTCCACACTTTCACTTGAATCTCATCAGGTCCCACGGCTCTCCTACTCATCAATTTACTTACAACCCCCTTTACTTCCTCATAAGATACGCGTCTGCAGTATGAAAAATCCTCACGACCACTACTGCTCGAAGTGCCATCTGTTTCTCTAAAACCCTCATTAAGCAACTCAGAGAAGTATCTCTTCCATCTCTGCTGAATCAGCGTGTCTTCCACAAGCACTCTACCCGACTCGTCCTTAATACATCTTGGTATGTCCAAATCTTTACTCTGACGTTCCTTGGCTTGTGTCAGGGAGAAAAGCAATCTGTCTCCCCCCTTCTCATCCAAAGCCTTATACATGTGCTTAAATGCCTTTTCTTTAGCTTTTGCCACAACCACTTTAGCTTCTTTCTTGGCCCGTCTGTATTCTGCTAGTCGACCCTCCCTTTCGTCCTCGCTAGTACTACCTACCAATCTTCTGAATGCCATCTGTTTTCCCCTGACCACTTCTCGCACTTCTTCATTCCACCAAGTCTTGTTGCCTTTGTGTCTGCTACTCCCCCGAGAAATGCCCAGGAATTCTGAAGTTGTTCGCCGGATGCAACTTGCCATCGATTCCCACATTAAGTCTGTATTGTCCCTAGTTGTCCACGATCCTCCCCTCTCTACCTCTACTAAAATCTTCTCCCTCAAGAGTTCCCCATTCTCCTCATTGAGTCGCCACCATCTGATTTTAGGATTGTGCCTGATGACCATCCTTCTTCTGCAACCCTTGAACTCGAGCTCTAACACTAGAAGACGGTGCAGGGTAGTCAAACTCTACATCTGCTCCTATCTCCCTTCCTTCCTGACAAGGAACTCGCCGGAATGCACTTGCAATCTCTACATCTGCTCCTATCTCCCTTCCTAACAAGGAAGTAGTCGATTTGTGAGCACCCATTACCACTCTCAAAAGTCACTAGGTGGTTGTCCCTCTTAGCAAAGAGAGAGTTCACAATGACGCAATCAAAAGCCACTGCAAACTCCAAAAGAGTGATCCCGTTGTTGTTCCGCACTCTGTACCCAAAACCTCCGTGCACCGTACTGTACCCATCACTGCCCTGCCCTATGTGGCCATTGAAGTCACCACCCAAAACTAAACGCTCATTCTCTGGGATATTTCTGACCAAGTCATCCATCTCCTCCCAAAAGATCCTCTTCTCCTCATCACTACGGTTTACCTAAGGGGCATACACACTCACAATGTTAAGTATACCACCCTCGAAAATGAGCTTTATAATCATCATCCTATCACTCCTACGATCCACCTTAACAACACGATCCCTCCATTTCTCGCTCACGAGAATCCCAACGCCATTCGTTCTCTTGCAATTACCGGAATACCACAATTTACAACCATCGATCACTCTTGCCTTCTCACCCACCCACCTCGTCTCCTGAATGCACGCAATTTCGATTCCGCACTCCTTGAGGATCTTGACCAACTCGATAGATTTCCCTGTCAAAGTGCCAATATTCCAAGAACCCACCTTCAAATCCCAAGTCCCCTGCTTGCACCTAGCGCGTCCATCATTCATTCTTATAACACCCCATAAGGAACTCACCCTAGCACACAAAGAAACCCAAAACATATAACACTGACCATCAGGGCCAGACAAAGCGCAAACAAACACAACAACAAACTAGGGAGAACAGAAAAGCCCACTAGCAAATCTAAGAAAATAATTAATTCACAAAAACCTATCAAAACTGACAAAATCCCATCACAGCTAAAACACAATCCTAAGGGAACTCCAGAAACCAAAGACAACAAAGCGCTAAAACAAGAAAATCAACTACCACAGGTAATAGACAAAACAGTAAATCGAAGCACTAAACTAAATGCAACGAAATGAAATCAATCAATCAATTAAATCAAGATGGAATCAAGCAATCAATTAAATCAAATAGATCTAAGCAGTAAACCCAAAGCTTACTAGACCCCTTAAAGGGGCATTCGCGTCCTACAATTCGTCAATGAGTTGCTCCCGCCGCCGCCTCTGCTTTAGGTGGGCTCTTGGTACTAGTGCAGAGGTTTGTGTCCAAAATTGGCTCAGGGCACTAATTGTTGGGTACACCTGCTAGCTGCCACTTCGGGTGTGGTGGTGGGGGTCTGATCCGAGGGGACAGCCGGGCGGGGGTGGATGTGGGTGGGTCGAGGGCTGGCCGGGTCTCTTTAGATTCGAGGGCCGTGGTGGTGGCCTGGTCGAGGAAGCGCAAAGGGGGAGACGCAGAGGGGGAAGCGCAGAGGGGGTCTCCGGGGTACGACGTGGGGGTTTGTCGTCGGGGGCTCGGGGGTGGAGGCGCTGGTGGGTGTGCAGGGTGGGACGGGGTGGAGGCGAGGTGCGAGGTGGTGGTCTCTGGGTCTCGGGGCTCGCGAGCGAGAAAGGAGAAAGGAGAGCAAGGGGCAGATCTGCGGGATCGAGAGAGAGAGCGTTAGGGGAGAGAGAGAGAGAGAGAGAGAGAGAGAGAGAGAGAGAGAGAGAGAGAGAGAGAGAGAGAGAGAGAGCAAGGTGGCGGTCGCCGGAGGAGGTGGTGGAGACCGCCGGCGGTGGCCGGATCTGGTTTCCCAAGCGTTAGGGGAGAGAGAGAGAGAGAGAGAGAGAGAGAGAGAGAGAGAGTCAAGTTGATTGTACGGTCACTCAAGGTGATCAATATGATGTTTCCCTAGTAGGAAGATGAGAGCATATGAAATCATCCAATCTTGCAGAGGGAATCAATTGCCTCGTAGATCTTCTAAGTGGCACGGGAGCCTCTACTTCTTCAACTTCAATTTCATCATGAGACCCAACATCTGGTGGAATAACATTCTCACCAACTGTAGAAGATTCATGAGAAAAAAAGAAGGTGACTCCATGTCATGAGTCACAGGTCCAGGTGAATGATCATGGACATGAGGGGAAGGCAATTCATCTATAGAATTGCTCAAGAAAGGATTAGGAAGACTATTCTCTTCAATATTATCAAAATGAATCAAGGGCAAAGAATATGTAGGTGAATCAGGATGTTTAGAGGAAGGTGATTTGAAAGGAAATAAATGCTCTCTAAAAACCACATGCCTTCCTATGAATAAGGTATGTGAATCAAGATCATAGAGTCTGTATGCCTTTTGACCAACATCGTGACCAAGGAAAACACATCTTCGAGCAGAAGGGGTAAATTGTCTCTTGCAACTTTACTCTTAGATACATAATAGAGACAACCAATAACCCGAAGATCAGTATAAGTAGGAGTCACTCTAGTGAGCACCTCAAATGGTGTTTTCCACCCAATAACAGAAGATGGCAATCTGTTAATAATGTTAGTAGCACTTAGAATGCACTCACCCCATAAACGAAGTGGAAGATTTGCATGAACTCTGATTGCTCTTGCAGTTTCCACTAAGTGCCTATGTTTTCGTTCTACCCTCCCATTCTGTTGAGGCACTTCAGGAGTTGATTTTTTTATGAAGAATTCCTTTCTTTTCTAGGAATTCCACACACCTATGCTAAGTAAACTCATTTCCATTTTCTGTTCTAACAGACTTTACAACAACTTGATACTAATTCTCAATCATTGCAATAAATTTATCAATCATTGAAAAAACTTGCAGCTTCTCATTCAGAAGAAATGTCCAGGTGCACCTAGTGTGGTCATCCACTATGGTAACAAAATACCTTGCACCTGTGATGGCCTTGACCTTGTAAGGTCCCCACAGATCCATATGCAACAAATCAAATGGTTTAGCTGCTCTAGACATACTTGGATTAAAAGGCAATTTGTGATGTTTGCACATATCACACACATCACAAACATAAGTTTTGGTATCACCACACTGACAGAAAGGCAAACGTTTCATATTAGCCAAAGATGTATGCCTCAACCTGGCATGTAAAGTATGTAAAGAAGGAGTATGAACAAAGTTTTCCTTACATTGACTAGCAATAGGCTTATTCTCAACAATGGAAGCAAATCCTTCAACCACTTGAAACTTGTAAAGACCACCGTCTGCTCTTCCTCTAGCAATAATCTCTTAACTAATAAGGTCCTGTAAAACACACTCTTTTGAGTTCAATTTCAGTTCTCTATCAGTTCCTACCAGAAGTTTAGACACTGACAATAGGTTGTGGTTAAACCGTGGAACAAATAGGACATGCTGAATCACCGACTTCTTAGATAAGACGATGGTGCCAGCTTGTTTCACTGGTTTGATTGATCCACCAGGCAAAGCCAATAGAACTAGCTTTCTTAGATCCTTCAAATCAGTGAATACAGTTGGATCCAATGTTCCAAAAAACACTTGGCGGATGCTCGGCGGCTAGATAGGGTCAAGGGTCTAGGCGGATTGGGCGGGGTCTAGGCGGATTTACTATTTTGAGATGTATTTTTAATCCTAGGCCATATTCAATACGTATATAAAATAATAAAGTTTAATTCATAACATATATAAACAAATAAGCTTTAATTAATAGTCTAGGCGTTAACAACGGGAGTTAGGTCGTGAGTTAGATGACTGTATGAGTGAAGGATCAAGAGTAAAAAAGAGTATAGAGGTTGAGAACTAAGAGAGAGATCGACATGTGAGGGTTTTTAAGAGTTAAAACCTCAAAATGGTTTTTTTCACTAACTCGCCAAACTTGCAAGGCCGTCAAGACCTTGCGGGTGATCTTCAAGGGCCTAGGCGGTTAAACTCAAAGGTGGGGGACCTTTGAGGGTCTAGGCGGGGTCTAGGCGGAGGCCCATGCCTTTTTTTAGAATAGTGGTTGGATCAAACACAATATGATTAGTTGTTCCTGTGATCCACATTTGTTTGTCTCTTTTTTATTCAAAAAGGTCATAGGAGTATGCAGATTACCTGCAAAGTTCACCATAGCATGACTCTGATCATTGTCATTCATCACACTTTTCCCTTTCATCATCTTCAGAACCTCTTGATACACAGCTGCAATGATATATGGACTCACCATACTCTGAACACTCTTCACACCTTCAATCTCAAGAGGACTCTCGGTTTGAGGCATATCCTCAACATTAGAAACAAAATTCCGAGCCTGCATCTGCTCCCTTCCTTTTCCTTCATCTCTAGGACCATTGTACCGATTTGGATATCCTATGATCTTAAAACAGGCCTCCTTTAGATGTCCCTTAGCTCCACAGTGGTTGCACTTACGCTCATACTTGAGCCTTTTTTGTTCCCTCTTATATGCCTCAAGCTTAGAGCTCGCATCTCCTCCTTTAGAAAACTCTCCTTGCTAAAACTGAGAGCGACGACCTACATTCAAAACACTAGCATCCACACTAGTATTGTTAGATTCTCCTGTAACTTCCTTCTGCCACTCAACCTGTGTAACCATGTGAAAAGCACGATTAACACTGGGAAGAGCATCCATGGTCAGAATTCCATTCCTAACATGATCATAGGTATCGCTCAATCCCATTAGGAATTGCATCAGCTTGGTGAGAGTTTCCCTTTTCAATATCCTTTTTACCACAACACATCTGCACTGCATGAATGCTCCACACTCACAGTTAATCGAAGTTTCGAGTACAACGAGTTCATCCCAAAACCTTTTCAATTTGCCAAAACAGTTAGCAACTAACAAGTTTTCTTGCCTCGCATTACTTAGATCTCTTTGAAAATGGTAGATTAAAGGCGCATTAGCTTCAAAAAGCCTCTCAGTGATCTCATTCCACAATTCCCTAGCCGACTGAACATACATAAATCCCTCAGCAACTTCCGCAGTCATTGATTTGATTATCCAACACATGACCATGTAATCAGCTCTAGTCCATTTTTCTAACTCAACAGCATCATCAAGAGGTTTGACACACGCACCTGTTATGAATCCAAGCTTCATCTTCGCTCCAAGAGCCATCCGAATCCAACGGCTCCAGCGGGAGAAGTTTGGTCCATTGAACTTCGAAGCTACCAATTGCATTCATGGATGATCTGATCCAGAAATAAATAATGGATTGTACACCATCGATCCTTGATTCACCGAATCTCCGCTATTGTAGTCAGTATTCACGCGATTCCTTGTGTTCTCCATGTCTGCAATTTCAGAAATCTGCAAAACAAAGTTCACAGATCAAAAGCAACACCTGATTTGTAACCTCAAAGTGATTTCAACACTCCAACAATCCGAATCAATCGATTTGTGGCTCTGATACCATATAGAAAACGAGAGTTTTGGGAATTTTTTGTGTGACTAACTTGTACGAAAAGTATGTACATATGGAGCTATATATATACACGATTAAAGCTTCTAACAAACTCCTAACCACTTTCTAAAAAAAATCTAAATCGGTAGACTATCCATTAGACCTATTTCTAACAACTGTACACTCAGATTGGGCCCTAAACCCATTACCATTCCTGAACCCGCTTCTCAACCGGATGTCAACCGGATGTCTTCCTCTTTTAGTCAATTTCGACTATCAACACGATGTTGAATAACCCTCTCCAGTTCATTCTTTTATGGTGTTTCTTGGGTTTTTGTTCCTTTTCCTGCGTTTGGGCTCAATTGAACAATGACTTGCTTAGGATATATTACATCTTGTTGTGTTCTCGATATCTCATTGTTGAAATCACCTATTTAATATGATATTTTTCACTTAATCACTCATCAAATAAATAAAAATATAGGAAAACAATTTCGCCAATAAAACACCACTCATAACCTGTTTCCATTAACTTTCCATCAAATTTATTATATTTTAATAGTTTAAACTTACACATATTTATTAATTAGACAATATATATAGTAGGGTAAATTCTCAAACTTACGATTAGAAAAATATGTTTTTTTTTCAATAAAATATTTTGTGATAATTGTAAAATTAAAAAATATTTTAAATCATGATAATTATATAAATTTTGAAAATGCTCTTTAAATTATTATGATGTTATCTTTTGAAGGAAAAAAATGCTAAAATGTTTCCCCTGCTTTTTATCACATCATAATTGTATAGATATTTCATAGATTATTGGAATTTATCATTTATAAACATATCGTGATTTAAAAATATAAAGTTTTTTTATAAAAAAAAATCATATATTTTGAGCCACAAATTTTTAGAATTTAGCCCTAATATATTGTGTTTTTTAAAAGATGTTATGCCTAATATATATGCATTAATACATACATACATTGTATATTTTATGGTCTCATTGCTAGTCTTCTGAAAGTCTCGAAGCGGGGTTTCTCTCAGCTGGTGATTGAAGGCGACTGCTTGATCGTCAACAATGTCTTGCGGGGTGTTTGGCAGCGCCCATGGAAGATCGAGATGACGATTTCGGATGCTCTTGGCATTTGTCAATCTTTTGAGAGCATTTCTTTCGAGCACACTTTCAGGGAAGGTAACCGGGTGGCTGATCGGTTGGCGCATCTGAACATGTCCTCATGCTTCATTGATGACTGTGTTCCGGCAGAGATTACTGATTTCGTCCATTGGGACGCTACTAGGCAGTACGGTGGATCAATCGCAGTTGACATTTCCCCAATCCTTACCTTGTATCAAAAAAGAAAAAAATAATACATACATACATATAAAGAAAATATATACTATTATATTTTAATATTTAAAACAAATTAATAGAAATACGTATTCAATAGTGTTTTGTTGAAAGATGCCATTTAGGGCCAAACATATATGAAAAAGATTAATCTAGTTTAATATTATAATTTAGAAGAAAGTTTTTATAAAATTTTAAAGATATATCAAAATTTTGTCCTTTGAAGATAGATTAAAAGAGGAAATTCTTACTTAGCATGAAAATTTTTATACTCCATAATATTTTGCAAAATAATTTTTTTTAATAACAAAAATCTTTGCTATACCACTTTAAAAAGTACTAATAAACTTGTACCAAACAGACACTTAATCGTTAATTAGTCTTTTATAAGTATATATTTAGTTGGTGGTTAAGTAAAATATCTAAATCAATCACAAGTTGATATAGTGGTTGTAGTGCTACATCTCATACCAAAAGGTTCGAAGTTCGAATTCCCTTTGAAACATGGAGTCGCTTCTGAGTGGAGGAGTCAGCCCCTTAAATGGGTCATACTGCATACTCGATCTAGATGTAGAGCGGCTAAGCCGATCGAACTGGACTAAGATTAAAAAAAATATCACATTTAATACTCTCTTTGTTAATTAAAACTTGTCATTTTAGAAATATATACGGTTATTAAGAAAACAAACAAAAATACACTTATACCCCTAATTATTACTCTACTTTTTTTACTTTCTCAAAAACTATAATTAACAATTGTCTAATCATTACAAAAGCAATTTCATAAAGTGAATAATAAATTACCTAAAATGACAAGTTTTTCTTAACAAAATTACTTTCTAAAACGACAAGTTATGATTAACGGATGGAATATTTGAAGGGAAATTCCGTTTGGTGCCCTTGAGGTTTTGACAATTCTGCTTGGTGTTCTAAGGTTTTATTCTGTCAGCATGGTGCCCATGAGTTTTGTAAAAAGTCCGCCTCATGCCAAAAACTCATATTTTCACTTTTTTAAATCAATAAAATGGCCCATTATTTTTTCTTATTTCACAAAACCTCTTTTACTTTTAACAATGAACAAAATTACCTATTATTTAACTAAATTCAAGATAAAATTGGAAAAACTATCTTTATTTCTAAAATTTTACAAAACCACATATTATTTCCAAAACTTTTATCATTAAATCACCCTTCTTCCAAAAAGTTTAAAACAAAATCATTACGTACAATTTTTAAAATTATACAAAAGACATATTAGTTTCCATACTTTGAAAAAATAAAATAAAAACACTCGTTATTTTCCAAAACAATATTTAACACCTATTATTTTCCAAAATAATATTTAACATAGTTCACTAAGTTCTAACAATTGTAAATGCGGTTGATCATATAGTGGCTCAATATTTTGGTAGTATATTTTTTTTTGGTTCAATCCGTAAACTCGGATTTGTTTTTAATTTTAATATTTAGCCACAATAGTTCATTGTATAAGAAAAATATACATTACAATTATCATTTTCTTTTAAAATCGGGTCTTTGGGTTTCACCTGACCCGAAAATGTCAGATCAGATCGAGTTGACCCAACATGAACCATCCTAATTGATCGATCTAACCCGATACTCGATTAGAACCATCCTAGTTGACCCAACATGTAAAAAATAAAGGGTGGATTGATGGATAAGAGGGTGGATTTTTTTTACCCAATACTCAATTAGAATAAAAGAGAAATTTTTTTGGTATGGTTTTATGAATTTTTCCTTTTTGTAATTTATAGGTCAATTTTTTTTTTCAAAAAATGTGAGGGTGGATTGATGCAATTTTTTTACAAATAATGGGTGGTTTGTTATGTATGTACAATGTTTGACAAATAATGAGATTTTGTTTTTGCAAAATATTAAAAATAACTGTGGATTTTCTTCTAATTTTTTTGCAACAATGGGTGAGTTTTTGCTAAAATTTTGGAAATTATGTGTGATTTTATTAAAAAAAAATATAAGGTGTTTTTTTTCCTTTTACGTTGGATTTAGTTAAATAATAGGTAATTTTATTTATTGTTAAAAATAAAGGGGGTCTTGTGAAATAAGGAAAAATAATGGGCTATTTTATTGATTTAAAAAAATAAAAATATGAGTTTTGGATACGAGGTGGACTTTTGACAAAACTCAACCATCCGAAAAAAATAAAATTTTAGGACACCAAGCAGAATTGTCAAAACCTGAAGACTACCAAACGAAATTTCCCATATTTGAATTAATAAGTTCGTTTGTGATCGGCAAGGCCGGCTTGGCGGGGACTGGGCCATTTAGTTGTGGTACATGTGTAACTCTTCCTTAATGAGTGGAGTAACACATATTTAAGTATCTTGTTAGTCTATCTAATTTAAGTTTGCTAGTTAACTGGTCACACAGTCTCACCAATAATTAATGGAGAAACCTATATTACCATGTTTTCCTCATTTTGTTGCCAAAATTGGTAGCAGTAGAATTTACCAAGACTTTCAACTGAAAGTTCTTCCTATTCCTAAAAGGTTCAAGCGTTTATATTTAGGCATGGCCACAGATCACGGTTGATCCGTGATTCGACCCATTGAATCGGCATGGGTCGATGACCATCGAGTCCTCGTTGACAGATAGATGGGTTGGGCAGTTTGACATGTTCAGGTTCGGACCGAGCCAAGCCTGTGGAAACCAGTCGACCCAACATTGTGACCTAATTTTTTTTTTAAATGTGGTCACTGTTGGGACTTGGGAAACTAGTTGTTGCTCAACAACTAGATGTCGGGGCACTGGATATTTTCACACTATAAATAACCTTACTTGTTTCAGTTGTTTGTCTAATGTATAGAAGTTATAGTCGGATCCTCTAGAAGCTCAGAGACTTTCAGGCCTGAGCCCGGCGAGGATCCGACTCTAAGAAGCGATTAGAAGTCGGAGACATTTTGACCGATCAAGATGCAACACCCGGAGAAGCTCGGCATGGCCTGAGCCCAAGGCCAAACACTGGTTTAGTCTTTTTTTTTCTTTTACGAAATTCGTCGACCGGTACGTTGGATCATTTATTTTTTTGAAAAATCTAGTTGTTTGACTGAGAAGGGACCGAACTCTCAGCTAGCTAGTTCGACAATTAGCAGCTTAGAGACCTAGGTAATTGGGGTTCACAATAAAGGTAAAAGAACTATGTGGGTTTTGATTGATGTCATCCCTATGAAAATACGCAGGCAACCGAAAAATCGGTTCAAGCCTTTCAACCCATTTTTTTTCTAACCAATATTCCAACATATATATTTTACGACAATTATATAAACGAGTTTTTAAAAAGAAAACCGACACTTAACGACAAAAAAAAAAAAGCATGATCCGACGAATCGATCCGACAAGTCACACAAACCCGTCAATCCGAGGCTCCCCAAGTTAGGCTTCAGATTGCTATTTTTTTACTCTTGATCTTATGGGTCAAACCCATCAATCCACCAACTCCGACCCTACACGCACGCACACGCAACAACAACAACACCCAGTATATTCTGCATAAACAGGGCCTGGGAGGTCAGGATGTATGAACTCTTACACGAACGTATACCCACGAACTCAAATAACATGCAAAAGATTTTGGGTCCTGTTATTCACACGACCATTTTTTCGCCATTCGCACGGTACCGATGCCGAGTTCCCAAGTCGACATCATTACACTGGTTGTCTGCCCTTCATTGAGTGGAAGATCACTGTTGGATAAAGTCGCCTCCTCTGCCGATGCCGACTTCTTAGGTAGGTAGACCAGATCACCATTGGATCAAGTCGCATACTCTGCCGATGCCGACTTCCTAGGTAGACAGACCACCAGTGCCGGTTTTCGAGATCGGCACCGTACGGATTGCGAAATTCCGCCGCGCGAATAGCATAACCGAAGATTTTCAGGGGAGATGAACTTGGACTGTTGTCAGATTCTCCATGCCACCATTATTGATTGTGAAGAATCCAAAAGCGCGCTTACAATAATTTATCCAAGCTCATCTTCTTCTTTTTTTAAAGGAAAATGTGAACACCGTTTTGGCATGCATAAGATTAGGTAAGGAAAATGAAAAGGCTACAATCAAATTTTGTATGAAAATTTTATCATAAAAAGTTTTGTGAATTTAAAGAAGTGAAGAATATTCAGATTTTATATAAACAAAAAAGAGAGAGAATGAATAAGGGTTAGAGAAGTATATAGGGCCATAAGCAGTGGCGGATCTGTGGGGGGCTCGGGGTGGCTGAAGCCCCCCGCTGACCAAAACAAGGGTATATTTATATCTTTATATATCTGTTAATTTAGTAATATATATAAAAGAAGTTGAATATAATCACATTGACGAGTTAGCTCACTGGATAGGACACGGGAGAGTTAAAACGGGGGGAGTGGGCAACCCTGGTTCGAATCCCATACCTTTTTGCATCTGTTTTTTGTTTAAAAAAAAAACAACCTCTTTTTTCCCCTCCTTTCATTACGTCTACAATACAGCAACAGAGCGACAAAGCGAGCTAGCGTGAGAGCTCCCCGGGCCGTCGGCCGGATTTTTGCATCTGTTTTTTGTTTAAAAAAAAACAACCTCTTTTTCCCCTCCTTTCATTACGTCTACAGTACAGCAACAGAGCGACAAAGCGAGCTAGCGTGAGAGCTCCCCGGGCCGCCGGCCGTCGCCACCTCTCCCTCCGGCCGACCTGCCGGCCGACGCCACCTCTCCCTCCGGCCGACCCGCCGGCGCCGCTATCATCTCCAGTTCTCCACCTCCGGCCGAACCTTTGAAGAGGAATCGAATCGAAACAATCCTTCAATCTAAACTTCAAAAGGTAAGTTGTTTTTCTTCCTTAATTTGATTGTTTTTAAGTTGAATTGATTGAGTGTGAATCAATTTTGATTAGAATTTGTGGAGTTGAGATTTGATAAATGAGAATCAATTTGGGGATTTTTAATTAGGGTTTGTGATTTGTGAGAAATAATTTTGTGGCTTTGTGTTATTTTTCTTCCCCTCCTTTTAATTTGATTATTTTAAGTTGAATTGATTGAGTGTGAATCAATTTTAATTAGACTTTGTGGAGTTGAGATTTGAGCAATGAGAATCAATTTGGGGATTTTCGATTAGGGTTTGTGATTTGTGATAAATAAATTTGTGGCTTTGTGATTTGTTATTTGAAAATTGAAATTGTGGTTTGTGGTTGTGGTGAGAAATAGATTTTTGAATTTTTTGTTTGTGATTCGGAATTGTGGTTTGTGGTTGTTGTGAAAAATATATTTGTGAATCCCGGTTGTTTGTGATTCGGAATTGTGGTTTGTGATTGTGGTTTTGAGAGTGAATTTGTTACTTTCCTATGAATAACCACCATTAGAATTTTACACATAGTTTCAGAGTCGGTGAGTCAGAAATTTGTGCTTGTGGGATAAGTGGTTCTGCATATTTCAAAAAATTAATTCAATGATATTGTAGTTGGTGTTAGATTACAGTTGGTGATGTTGGTTCCTGAATCCGCAAAACAGTATAGTGACGTTTTTAGTTCCATTTAACATATAAAGATGTAAGGGTGTATATAGGTACAATCTTAAACTCGAACATTTCAAACCGTCATTTATAGGAAAAAAAAAATTCAGCCCCTCCTTACAGAAATTCCTGGATCCGCCACTGGCCATAAGGATATTATAGTTACCCCATCATGGTTGAAATGATTTAAAAAAAAATCAAATTTTGTACGAGATGGCATGGGAGAAGTAATTAGAATTTTTAACATTAAATCTTAACTTATAGATAGATTACATTCATCTTCTTTCCTTTTCTCTTTTTCAATCTTAAACCAAACAAGCCTTTTGTTTATTGGATATTCTAGCTTATATACTTAAAGAATTCGTTAAATATATCGATTTGAGAAAAAATCTACTAGATTCACTAAATATAACTTATTTTTAATATATGTTTATCAAAAAAGTATGTTTAACTTAGTGACTAACTCCCGCTATAGTAACTAGCTAGTGGGGTAACTCGCAAGAGGCAAATAGCACGGCGAATTTATCGCCCTTTACACGGTTTGCAACCGCGGACTGGGAGTTTGTAAAATCCGCAAACTCACAGTCCGCGATTGCAATTGTTTTTTTATTTCCGCAACCGCGCATTGCGAGTTTGCGGATTCCGTAAACTCGCAATGCGAGATTGCCAATGTTTATTTTTTTTAAAATAAATTCGGGATATATATCTTACGGAGTAGGTTAAATGCAATTATTTCCTAAATTAAGATTCCGGTAGATATATTTGGATCGATAATGATATTTGACGAAATCTCGTAGATATCAATTTTGGATCGATAACGATATCCGAAGATATCGCGTTTCAAAGATATTTGAAGATATTTGGATATAAATATATTTTATTTCCTAGAATATTCGTCAACGATCGCTTTATATACCCTCCCTGTATTTAGAGCACAAGTATCTCCACACTTTAAGGGTTCTTACGAAGCTAATATTTCCAACGTCCTAAATTTCTCCCTATATCGTCGTCAGATGAAGATGATATACCGTTCGATATAAACGGGATATCGTCAAATATCGTTAAAATTTATCCGTAATCTGATTTAGGATTGGGATTAACGTAGTACTCCCTCCGATTTTTAATATAAGGCATTTGACTTTTGAACACGTACTTTAAGGAGCTAAAAACTAAATAAAATATTAATTTTTCCAATTAATTTTTTTTACATAATAATTATTATAATATAAAAAATTTAATTGAAAAAAATCAATATTTGATATAATTTTTAGCTCCTTAACTTATATGCTCTAAAGTCAAATGTTGTATATTAATAATCGGAGGTAGTGTATGATAATTTGAATTTTATTTTAAAAAAAAAAACAATAGCAACCGCGGATTGTGAGTTTGCGAATTCCGCAAACTCACAATCCGCGGTTGCAGAAATATAAAAATAAAAGTAAAATTGCAACCGCAAACTCGCAATCCGCGGTTGCGGAATTTTTTTTTAAAAATTACAACCGCGCATTCACCCTATGCGATTGCGAAGCCCATCCGTGTATCCGGTGAGATTTTCACCGTGCATATAGCAAAACCGTTTTTAAAATGGGAAATAATGTATAAACTAATCAGTTGCAGCTGGGTTTTGTTTTTCAATTCAAGATGATAGCATCCAAGCTAGAATGCATGAGATCTCATTGTTCCTCATAAGACAAAGAATGAAAGGAATTAGATCCGACGGATAAGTTAA
This sequence comes from Persicaria tinctoria, assembly GCA_037127255.1. NCBI lineage: Eukaryota > Viridiplantae > Streptophyta > Magnoliopsida > Caryophyllales > Polygonaceae > Persicaria > Persicaria tinctoria. Next base: position 68,693,078 of record JBANSL010000004.1, on the reverse strand, counting down.
TAAACAGACACAACACACAATCTATAGTAATCTATTTAACGGTTATATATGATTTATTACAATCTATATATAGCTATTATATTAAGGAAGACCTAGTATAATTCCCGCGCCATTGCGCGATTTTTTAAAACTAAAATATTAATAATATATGAGAAAATTTGCGCCGAATGGGTCAAATTAAAAAACTGTCCACGGATTTATTTATTTTTTGTTAAAAGTCCACGCCCTAAATCTGTGCCCCCCCATTTAGATCTCTCAGATCTCTCGATATCTCGATCCACAGTCGCTCTTCCCCCTGTAAATCTCGCTCTCCTTCCTCTCGTTGCTCTCCGTCGTCCGGCAGATCGTCTCCTCTGCGAATGTTCTCATTGTAAGGGATCCCGAATCTCGGCTCTTCTCTCGCCTCGCCTCGCCTCTAATTGCGATGCCTCGCCAGCGCCGCGCCCTGTAAGTGTTTGGAGAACTGAGTCCTTACCGGATCTCAGAGGCCTACTCCTGTATATATATCAATGGGTGAAAACCCGAGGGTACAATGGTAACTGTACACGTATAAATAATATAATGCTAACATCCTCCCTCAGTCGCAGCTAGAGGTGAGCGAATAGCAAGACTGGAACGAAAAGAAGTAAAAAGAGGAGTAGGTAATCCTTTTGTGAAAATGTCCGCATACTGATGTGCAAAAGGGACATGGAGAACGTGGACCTGGCCTAGGGCGACCTTTTCTCTGACGAAATGGATGTCAATCTCGATATGCTTCGTCCGTTGGTGCTGAACCGGGTTCGACGATAGGTAGACAGCGGAGACATTGTCGCAGTAAACCAGTGTAGCCGATCGAAGAGGAACCCGGAGTTCGCAGAGAAGGTTGCGGAGCCAGCAGGTCTCAGCGACGGCGTTGGCAACACCACGGTACTCAGCCTCGGCACTCGAGCGGGAGATGGTGGCCTGACGCTTGGAAGACCATGAGACCAGGTTGTCGCCTAGGTACAATGTGAAGCCAGACGTAGAGCGGCGAGTTTCCGGACAACCTGCCCAGTCAGCGTCAGAATAGGCGGTGAGGGAGTCAAACCGGCTGCGAGCGAGATGTAAACCCATGTCAGAAGTGCCCTTGATGTACCGGATTATCCTCTTGAGCGCCTGAAGATGGTGCTCGCGGGGATCATGCATGTATAAGCAGATTTGCTGTACGGCAAAGGCAATGTCCGGTCTAGTGAATGTCAAATACTGGAGGGCACCGGCCAGACTGCGATATGCGGTGGGATCCTCAACCTTAGGACTGGAGGTAGCGTCGAGCTTGGACTTGCAGTCGACAGGGGTGGTGGCGGGTTTGCAGGACGCCATGCCGGCTTTGTCGACGATCTCAAGAGCGTACTTCTGCTGATGAAGAAACAGTGTAGTAGGTGTGCGGGACACAGAGATCCCAAGGAAGTAGCTCAGGGGACCGAGATCAGTCATGGCGAACTCAGATCGCAGTAGGGCCATCAGTCGTGACAGGAGCGATGTGGACGACGCGGTAAGCACGATGTCATCAACGTACATGAGAAGATAGGCAGTGTCAGACCCTGAGTGGAACACAAAAAGGGAGTGATCAGACTGACTGCCCTGAAACCCAATGCCAGTGAGGTATGTGGCGAACCGCTGGTACCAGGCGCGAGGCGCCTGTTTCAACCCATAGAGAGATTTCCGGAGAAGGCAGACGTGAGATGGGCGAGTGCGATCGTAGAAACCTGGCGGCTGATGCATATACACAGTCTCCTGAAGGTTGCCGTGAAGGAAGGCATTCTTGACGTCCAGCTGATGGATAGGCCAATCCTTAGTAAGGGTGATGCTTAGAACTGTGCGGATGGTAGCCGGTTTGACGACCGGGCTGAAAGTCTCATCACATTCAACCCCGACCTCTTGGGACTTGCCGTTGACGACTAGTCGGGCCTTGTGTCGCTCTAGAGTACCGTCGGACCTGTACTTATGCTTGAACAACCACATGCAGTTAATGATGTTAGTGTCCCGAGGCCTTGGAACGAGGTCCCACGTGCCGTTTTTAATAAGAGCACTAAACTCATCCATCATGGCGGCGTGCCAGTTCGGGTCCTGTAAGGCCTTGTGGGGGGATTTGGGGAGAGGGGATATATCGGGAGACGTAGTGAGAAGGTTGTATTTGGGGTTAGGTTTGAAGATGCCGGACTGCGACCGGGTCTGCATGGAATGGGCGGGGGTGGCGGTCGGAGGTTGGTGGGGAAGAGGGGTCGCCGGCGGAGGGGGAAAAAGAGGGGCGATGGGGTGCGGCGGGGGTGCGGCGGGCGCCGCCAGAGGGGGTGTGCCCGCCGCATGGGGGGGTATGGGCTGCGGCGGGGGTGCGGCGGCCGCCGCCGGGGGGGTGTGCCCGCCGCATGTGGTGCGGCGCCCGCCGCACGCTGCAGCGCCCGCCGCCCGTCAAAGTGTGGGGAATAGGGATTTTGGGCGGGGGGTTGGGGCGGGGGGTTGGTTCCGGATGATGCTTGATGGAATATGTGGCGTAGGAGGGGTGGGAATTCGTCGGAATGGAGGGATGAGGGTGGGTTGGGGACAGCAGGGGTGGGTGGTGTGGCGAAGGGGAAGGTCTGTTCGTCGAAAATCACATGGCGCGAGGTGACAACCCGATTAGTATCCAAGCGAAGACAACGGTAGCCTCGGTGGTGTGGGGAGATGCCCAAGAAGACACATTTAGTGGATCGTGGGGATAGCTTGTGAGGGGCAGTGGCACTCATGTTGGGAAAACAGAGACATCCAAACACTCTAATGTGATCGTAAGAGGGGTAGCGCTTATAGAGTGCCAAGGTTGGGATGGAGTTGTCAATGGCTTTGGATGGAAGTATATTGTGGAGATAGGTGGCCATGTGAAGCGCCTCAACCCAAAAGGAGAGTGGGAGAGAGGCGTGATGTAGGAGGGTCCTGGTTTTGTCATTGAGGGTGCGGAGAATGCGTTCCGCTTTGCCATTTTGTGGAGAGGTTTGAGGACAAGAGAAGCGGAGGGCTATCCCCTGTTGTTGGCAAAAGGAGCGAACGACGGTGTTGTCAAACTCGCCTCCCATGTCGCACTGAATAGCCTTGATAGGCAAATTGAATTGGGTGCGGACAAATGTGTGAAAGTGTACAATATAACCTTGTGTTTCCGATTTGTGGCGTAGGGGAAAAACCCAAACAAAATTGGTGAAATCATCAAGGACAACCAAATAGTAACGAAATCCACTAGCACTCGGAATAGGAGATGTCCACAAGTCACAATGTATAATATCAAATGGTGCAAAAGTACTGGAATGAGACAAGCTAAAGGGGAGACGCTTGCTCTTGGCGATTTCACAGGAATTGCAAACGCCAGAGGCTTTATTACAAGAAATTAAATGACTAGTGCGGAGACTTTGGAGCACGTGGTCGCCGGGATGGCCAAGACGAGCGTGCCACAAGTCAGCACGATGGACGACGAAGGCGGTGGGGGCGGTGGGAGACTGTGGGCGAGCTTTGGTGATGGGGTAGAGGTCGCGCAGAACTATTGCAGCGCATGATTGGGGTCCCCGTACGAAGATCCTTCACAAGAAAACCAAACGGGTCAAATTGGACAGCCACATGATTATCGACGGTAAATTGACGAACAGAGATGAGGTTTTTAACAAGGTCAGGGGCAAGCAGGACTTTGTTGAGGCGTAGGGGTGGGGCGTTGGGAAGGGTTGTGTGACCCGAACCGACAATTTTAAGAGACTCACCGTTTCCGACATAAACAGACGGTAAAGTGCTCGAATTAAAAACAGTGTGTAGGTTACCTGGTGCGTTCGTCATGTGAGAGGAGGCCCCGGTATCCATGTACCAATTGTCGTCCGGCTGCTGAAGTCCCATGGTGGAGAAAGCGGCGGAGAGGTTGGTGTGCATGGGGTGCGCTGGTGGCTGTTGCGAAGCGTACATTGTCGGGGATATGGCTCGCAGATGTGCCGGACGCTGCGTCCAGGCCAACTCCGGCGGGGGGTATCCCGCCCACGCCGGATAAGGGGGCGGCGGTGGGGCGGGGGACCACTGCTGCTGCGGGTACCATTGCCCTGGCGGCGGTCGCTGCATGTTGGTGCGACCGCGGCCGCGGCCGCGACGGCCGCTGCCGTTGCCGCCTCTGTCGCGTCCTCCGCGTTGTTGGGGTTGTCTGGGTTGGGTTTGGGGAAGGGGGTCCGGGGCTATGAAGTCTTTGGAGGAAACAAGGACATGGGAAGGGCCCTGGGGGCGTCCCTGACGGCTCTCCTCCCTGGAGAGCATGCTACGAGCCACCATGAAGGTCGGAAGTGGTGATGTGTTGCTAATCATGCCACCGACGACATCGAATTTGGTGGAAAGGCCGTTGATAAGTTGAAGAACAAGGCGTTCTTCGCTAACCTTGTGACCAACATCACCTAGTTGATCAGCGATGGCTTTGATGGCAAGGCAGTAGTCAGAGACGGTGGAGAAGCTTTCCTGACGGGTGTTGATGAACTTGCCCTCAAGATCCGCTGCCCTAGCAGATTGATTGTCATGGAAGAGGCCCTTTATGCGGAGCCAGACATCACGGGCGGTAGAGTTTGGTTGGAGGACGGTAATCAGGACGTCCTCAGAGATGGTGGCATAGATCCATCCAAGGACGATGGAGTCAAGGCGGTTCCAGAGGGGCTCAGGGACATCATTCGGACGATCAGAGCCGTCGATGTGGGTGATGACGTCGTGAGCCTTATAGGCGGTTTGGAAGAGCTCCGCCCATGTGTGGTATTGGACCTTTTTGATATCAAGGGTTAGGGGAATTTGATTTTTGATGTTGGTGACGGATTGAGCGGAGTGAAAGGGGTTTTGTGGTGGTGGTGGAGGGTTAGGGTTAGGGGAATTTGATTTTTGATGTTGGTGACGGATTGAGCGGAGTGAAAGGGGTTTTGTGGTGGTGGTGGAGGGTTAGGGTTAGGGTTAGGGTTGATAATCTCGTCGGTAGACATTGAGAAAAGATGGGAGATTTGCGGCGGAAGGGATAAAAAGGGGCGGCGGCGGCGGCGGCTGAAGGGAGCGGCGGCGGCGGCTTGGGGGTGTGGGGCGGCGGCAGCAGGGGGCGGAGGCGGCGGCGGCGTGGATCGGTATGTGTGAAACAAAAAAAATTAGGGTTTCACACAAAGGCTTGATACCATACTGAAGTCCGTTGGGACTCGGGATCGGGGGTCGTGTGCACGTGTGCGCCCTTGCGCTAATAGCCTAGCACATAAGCCGAGCGGGGTTCCATCCTAAAACCAATTGGCATTAGGTGGGGTAGCCCACTAGGTTATATGCTAAGGGCTTTATGTTTCTCATATTCAATGTGGGACATTTTGTCTCTTCACATTGTTTCATTCTCAACACGCCCCCGCAAGTGCAACTAGGGTCGTCTTTCGCCTCTAGTTGACACTTGGATATCGGGTCTAGCATCTCATTCTCTTTTTAGCTAGCCCAGGATCGAGAGTCGGGCCGTTTGGCTAACCTGGCTCTGATACCATGTAAGTGTTTGGAGAACTGAGTCCTTACCGGATCTCAGAGGCCTACCCCGTATATATATCAATGGGTGAAAACCCGAGGGTACAATGATAACTGTACACGTATAAATAATATAATGCTAACACGCCCTTGCTCCCTCTCTTGCTTCTTGCGTCGCCGGAGGATGGTGCGGAGCAGCCATTTCAGCACCTTCAACATCCTCCTGGAAGCTTTCTCCGCTCCCGGTTCCGTCGGCCGGCCAGATTCATTTTTCGGCGACAAGATTGGTGAGGTTTTGCCGCCTCGCAATCCTCGTCCTCCATCGTCGCAACTGTGCAGATTCAGATCTGGATTAGAGGCTCCAGATCTCGGAACTCCTGTGCAGATCCGACGACCTCCATTGCCGGCAGCGGACAGAGTTTCCAGACTGATTGGGCGAGTGCAACGGCGTCTCCCTCTCTTCACCATCGATTTCTCCGCTCTCTGTTCCGTCGGTCGGCCAGATTCATTTAGATCTGGTGGGGGATTTAATTAAAGTTTCCAGATTTGGTTTTGGTGAGGTATGTCATCCATGGCTCCGTCGTCACCAACTGCGGAAATCCATTCGCTTCTCCATTGTAAGGTTAACTTCCGTTTCGTATCAATTTTTGAAATTGATTAGTTCAGATTCCACACTAGAAGTTCAATTCGGTTTCCAATTGATTGGAATAGGCACTGATTTTCCAGGTTTTTTTATTGAATCTTCAATTTGATTCTTATATATGTTGTTGAAGCTTCAGATTTGTTTGAAGAGGGATTAGCTTGGTCTTGATTGCGTGGCTAAATGCAGTTGAAGCGTGATTTATTTTATCTTCAAATTATATCTTCCTCCCTTACTTGGAATTTGTGGTTAGTTTGGTACTGTGATTGAGTTTGCTTTGTTGAAAATTTAAATATTGGCAATTTCAGCAATTTTTTTTGTCTTGCTGAAACTTTTTTTTATGCTGAAATGTTGAAATTAATTCTTATAAAATTATACGAGCTACAATATAGTACACACAAACATATATTTCAACATTTCAACATTTTTTTGTGATATGAAATGATGAACTTGATTCACTGTTGGGGTCAAAGTCGGATATCAAATGTTGTTTATGCAATTTCAGCATATTTTTTTTGCCTTGCTGAAACTTTTAGATAGCTTATTAGCTTCTTGATTTTTTGTGTGATCTGAAATGATGAATTTAATTCTTTATTAGCATAATTCGTATGTTGAAATCAATTCTTATAAAAATGTATGAGGTACTATTTCAACATTTCAGCATTTTAGGATTTTTGAAAAAAACAAACTCCTGTTGCAGCAATTCCGATGTCGAAGTGGTCACGCGAAAAAAAAGCAACTCCGGTTTCAGCAACTTTGGTATCGAAGTGGTGATCCGGAAAAAATAAGGAAAAAAAATTAACTCCAGTTTCAGAAACAATTTCAGCATCTAAAACCGGGGTTTCAACATCAACGACTTTGCTGAAACCGGATTTTCAGCATCAAGAACCCTTGTTTCAGCCACGCGGTAAAAAAAACACATTGAAAACAGGGGTTGCTGAAATCGAATGTGCTGAAACAGGGGTTTCAGCAACTCCGTTTCAGCCAGCAACGCGGTAAAAAAAAACATTGAAACAGGGGTTGCTGAAACAGGAGTTTCAGCATTAGCACATGCGGTTTCAGTAACGCGAAAAAAAAACTGGTAAAAAATGCTGAAATAGAGCGTGGCACAGGGGTTTCAGCAATTCCGGTGTCGAAGTGATGACATGAAAAAAAAAACTCTCTTTCAGCAATGCGGGAAAAAAAAAGTTAAAACAAGGGTTGCTGAAACCGGATGCGCTGAAACCCTTGTTTCCGCAACGCGGAAATACATATATAAAAAAAACTGGAAAAAAAACAAAAAAAAAATGAAAAAGAGGTTGCTGAAACCGTATGTGGTAAAAAAGAAGTTTCAGCAATTCCGTTTCAGCAACTCTGGAAACGCGGGAAAAAAATAATAATAATAATAATAATGAGTGCGGGAGGGGGGGCACGAGGGGCTCGGGAGGGGGGCACATGGGCCAAGGGGGCGGTGGACATTTTGTTAATTTGGAGGAGGTGGGAGCCTTTTTCCTAATAAGGCCCAAAATTTAGGACATTCTAGTAATCACCCCATAATATATACTCTATAAAGTTAAGAAAAATATCATAAAAAACTTTATCATAAATGTATCTTATAATTCTCAATTTTTTTAAAACAAAAATCTCATGTAGAGTATAATACATAAATGTAGATATTTTAAATCACCCAGTAATAATAGTATCAATATCATTATAAATTTGTTTAAATGTGATGTGTCACAACCAATAGTTATATTCAATATTTTGAATTAAGCTCAACAGTTAGTACATAAATTTGAGTTAAACCCAATAGTTATATTAGATTGAATTCAATGTTTTGAATTAAGCCCAATAGTTAGTAAAATTAAAGAAAAAAGAGAATTAAATGAAAATAGAAGAAAAAAAGAGAATTAAAGAAAATCAAAGAAAAATGAAAAAAAAATTAATTGGGCAAAACTCCTAAAATGCCTCTAAGATTGACAAATCATCTTAAAATCTTCTAAATTAAGAGTTTATATAGATAGTTAGTAAAATTAAAGAAAAAAGAGAATTAAATGAAAATAGAAGAAAAAAAGAGAATTAAAGAAAATCAAAGAAAAATGAAAAAAAAAATTAATTGGGCAAAACTCCTAAAATGCCTCTAAGATTGACAAATCATCTTAAAATCTTCTAAATTAAGAGTTTATATAGATATAGATATAGATAGTTAGTAAAATTAAAGAAAAAAGAGAATTAAATGAAAATAGAAGAAAAAAAGAGAATTAAAGAAAATCAAAGAAAAATGAAAAAAAAATTAATTGGGCAAAACTCCTAAAATGCCTCTAAGATTGACAAATCATCTTAAAATCTTCTAAATTAAGAGTTTATATATAGATAGTAAAATGTACCCCAAATCTATAAGAGATTTGTAATTTATTGTAAAAATGTCCGCTGGGGTCTTGGGTTTTTTCCGGGTTTTCTTTGGGTGCTCTTTTATTATATTTTATGTTATATTTTCTATTTCGTTGTTGTATTTTTAGACGGCTTGCCGTCTGCCAATTTTGTCGACCTCTCGAGGTCCGGGTATATATATATATATATATATATATATATATATATATATATATATATATATATATATAGAGAGAGAGAGAGAGAGAGAGAGAGAGAGAGAGAGAGAGAGAGAGAGAGAGAGAGAGAGAGAGAGAGAGAGAGAGAGAGAGAGAGAGAATGGGTAACTTGTGCACACCCCTTAGGGTGTACTTTGTGCACAATTGTTGACCATTGATCGTCTGGGATGAATGACTTAGATTAAAAGACAATTTTCTCTTTTTAAAAAAAATTAATTGTGGGTCACGTGGAGCTAAAGAGAGCTACTCTCCAAAGCAATAGCGCGTGCTGTAGGGAGAGCAAAAAATTGGATGGAACGTGAAAGTGTAAAAATTGGGAGTGGGTTATTCATTTTCATTTTTTAAAAATCAAATCTCATCAATATCTTTTTTTTTTACTTTTCGATAACACAGTTTCAACCCCAAACTTATCCAAATCTTTTTTTCTTTATAAAGATGTAGATTTAGATTAAAACAATCACCCTCTCAGATCAAATCACATCCATTCTGTTTTTTTTTCCCTTTAAATTCACAATATAGTTTATCCATATATTTTTTTATATATAAAGATATAGATTTAGGTCCAAACAAACACTTAAATTTATTCACAGTTACTCCATATAAGGTTATAATGTATATTGTCTTAACCCATAAAAGCGTAAAAAAAAACCTTTTCTCATTCGGGCAAACGACATCAATTGTAGTTAATCTTCGTAAAAAAAAACCCTTTTTTCTTATTCGGTTGAATCAATCGATTTAACGCGCACATTGAACGGTAATTCAATGACATTCTTATTTTTACGAGGTACACTGTAGCGATGAATAATTGCATAACGGTTGTGAACAAGTAAAATTTTGTAATTATTCGGTTGAATCGATCGATTTATCGGGCACATTGAACGATAATTGTTAGATTATTCAGTGGAATTCTTATTTTTACGAGGTACACATAAGCGATGAATAATTGCATAATCGTTATGGATAAGTAAATTTTTAGAATTATTCGGTTGAATAGGCCGATTTAACGTGTGTACATTGAATGATAATTGAGAGATTATTCGGTGAAATTATTATTTTTAAGAAGTAAAAAGAAGCAATAAAATTTGTGAATAAGTAATTTTTTAAATTATTTGGTTGAATCGGTCGATTTCACGCCTACATTGAACGATAATTTGTGATTTATTCAATGAAAATCTTATTTTTTTTCAAGGTACGAAAAACAAAACTCAAATAAGAAGAACACCAATCCAGGAAAATCCAAACTTAATCCCATATACAACTAAAAATCATTGATTCTCTCTCACAAAAAACTCAATCCATACCCAATCAAAATCTCACCCAAGATCCTCAAAAAGCTTGATGCTTACCCATTAATGGGAGTCCTCACGTTCGACCCTTGAACCAATCGGAGAGAGAAGTGTTCTACTCACCCAACAAACCGATCAAAGCACCGGATCTGATTCGCTTCCGAATCGGCAAGATTTTTGATCGGAATCGCACAAGGAGGCTCTCACCACCGCCGGAGTTGAACAACCACTCGGAATCGCACGCCGGAGAAGAGGAGTCCTCGTTGTGCGCCTCCGCCTTCGCTCCTCATGTGCAACCCTTGTCACCGCAATCGACGCCGGTTGAGTCGGAATCCTCGCCGTTGTTACGATGATGGGGTTAGGGGTGATTTCCGATGGTGATGGAAGTTGATTTTTGAAGCTCCCAAAGGACCACTTTGACAAAACGTGAGGAAGCATGCCATACTTTTTGCTTTTAGGGTTTTAATATCTCTTTTGATTACACGCCCTTCACTCCCCATGGGTTGGGTTGGTGATTTAGTTTTTTTTTTTTTTTTTTAAATCATCCGTACACATGGCGGAATATAGACCCTTAATTCCACTCAGATCGATGGCTGAGATTTGTGCACAAGGTACACCCTAAGGAGTGTGCACTCTGAACCACTCCCTATATATATATATATATATATATAAATTATTTGCACGCCCGTGTGCCATAGCGCGCGCGGCCGCGCGTTCTGCCTCTGTTTCCCTCGAATGTTCATAAAAAAAAAAGGTATTTGCTCTTCCTCTCTCCCCGAAGACCCTATCCGCCTACCATCCTCTCCGTCGCCTCTCCAAACCCTCACCGGTTTTCTTCCTCTCCCTCGCGCTGGTGCCTCTAGCCCCTGCCTCCTCGTCGCTCCGCCACCCCTCTCCGATCTGCCACCAGCCCACCTCCATTCTCTCCTTCTCTCCTATTGTCCGCTGTCGCTCCACTCTGATCGTTCACCGCGGGAATCCTCTCAACCACTAGTCGCACCACGGATCTTCTTTTCCGAGCCACCCTCGTCCCCTGCGTCTCGCCAACGACACCATCAGGCCGTCTCGATGCCGTCTCGGACCTATTGCTGCCAACAGCGCTCGCCCCTGCCCTCGCTCTGTGCCAGTTCGCCTCACTTTTATCCGTCTTCACCACTGCCGGCGTCACTAACCCCACACCCGCGCCTCCGGCGATCTGCCCCCACCACCACTGGCTGCATCTGCTCCCTCACTACTCAATGCCTCATGCCTGTAATCGTCAATCCCAGCCGTCGTTGCTGTCTCCCTAGCCTGCTACACGGCTGCTCAGGAAGCACCTCAATTTTAGTTCGGTAACTGCCTTTTGCTTGAGAACGACCTTGCTTATTTTGATTTGGCTGAATGACTGATTTTTCGATTGTGGTCTACTCAAGCTTCCATTAGGTGCATTTTGATTGAATGTATTTCATGAAATCCCCTTTGATAGCACTTGTTGTTTGAGTTGCTAAATTGACGTTCTGCAGATTCTACTTGGGGGAAATGCTTGGTACTTGATTGCTTAATTTTGGGTTAGAGGTTTTGCTGGAAGCAGATCAAAATTTTCCTAGCTAGTCTTGAGGATTACCTGTAGCCTTAATCTAAATTTTGTTGGATCTTTGCTTATGTTGCATCGAAATTCTTTTTAATGCTGACATGATGTGCGCTGTGCTTGAGGGTTAAATCTGTGGGGTTGATTGTGACTTGTCAGATTTATGTTGATCTTGTTGAGTTGATTTGGTTACTTCATGTAGGGCTATAAATTGTTTAGTGATGGAGTTCAATTACTTGTTAGTTTTATGCTCCCTGCAATCACTCGAATATCTTATTTCTTGTTCATTTGACATAAGTTATTGAGTTGGAACTACAAGTTATTTGGCTTCTTCGTTTTACTGATCTTGTTATGTGTTCTTGGGTGATCTATTTTCTTGGATGTTGGACTGTGCTCGCTTGTGGTGTGTTCTTTGTTTTTGTCTTGGGCAGGACCAATTGCAAAGGGATATGCTTTTGTTTTTCCGACTCCAGGGGTATTCACAAATGCAAATTGCATCCAAGAGAGCTCCTGAAATCCCAGCAACTGTTGCACAACTCGGCATCACACCAAAAGTTCGATTTGAACTCAATTTTAGTTTCGGTAAGTCCAGGTTCGACCCTTCTTAACCCTGACAATTGTTGGGAGATAAATTGAATAAATTTATTTGAATAATTATGTAGGGAATGGTTTGAACCTGCCCGGGAATCATATAGGTAGCATGAGCATTCTGAGATAATGGCTTTTGATTTGTTGTGCTTGGCACTGTCATGAGCATGAGCTGGCTCTTAATTTTGTACATGCTCTGAGGTTGCATTTGATTTGTTTCATTGACTGGCTAGTGAGCCAACACTATTTGCTACCTATTTGGTGCTGTTGCTGCTTGTTGTGTTTGCTACTTTGTACAGTTCTGATTAAGGGAGTTGTTGCTGGATTTTCTGCTCGAGAACTGCCACATAATTAGTGAGGACAACGTCGCTTTCTGATCCTTTTCTTGAGATGATGGGCTGCGTGATTTCAAGGAAACATTTCTGAAAGGCTTCACTACTACTCTCTCTTACGCTGATTTGAAGAATTGCCTGATTATTTAGTGAGTTTCTCCTCCATTCATCTTTGTTGTTTCTCTACTTTGAGGACAAAGTAGGTTTTAAGCATGGGGTGGGGGTAACTCACTTGTAATTCACATGTAGCTCATGTGTAACTCCGTTTTTGCATAAAAAAATTTCAATTTTTTTCTTTTTCATGTGCATTTCATGCATTGCATTTTCATTTGCATATAGATGTCTTGAGCTGAACCCTTGCTATAAAAATCCCTTGCTCTTCTTCAAGAACATGTTATTTCTTTAATTTAATTTGGTTGATGATATCCTTGAAGGCATGTTAAAAAGCTTGTGATGATTTAGATTATTGGGTTTATGCTATAATTCTTTCAAAAACTTATCATTGCTTGAGACTTGTTAAGATTTAGATTCTAAGACAAAAGCATGTGAGCTTCTGAGCCTAGGACTCACATCCATGAGTCCTCTTTTCTTTTGTGTGTGAATTGCTCATCTTGATTGCTTTATCTTCAAAGCTTGCATTAGAACCTGTCGAGGTCACATATATGACTTGTGTACATTGCATAAACATGATTGAGGCAATTTTTGTTAGCCTATTACTCCCTTCCTACCCATGAATATATCATTTTCTTGAAGCCCGTCGAGCCTAATTGCCTATTCATTTTTAGCTCCACGAGATTATCCTTAAGCCTGTTTTAGCCTCATTTACCCATCCGGGGATTAGGATAAAATAGATTTATCTATAGTTTTGTGGACAAGAAGAAATTTGTGCTTTAAGTGATTATGTATTTGAGTGAGGGGTAGGGTGCTTAAATTGTAAGTTTCTTGTGATGATGAAATAAAAAAATGAAAAAGAAAAGAGACAATGGAAAAGATGAAAACAAAAAAAGAAGAAGAAGAAAGTGAATAAAATTCTTCATCACTTGAGAAATGTTTGTGAAAAGGGAATGTGTTTTCAAAGTTGTGAGTTCTGAGCTGATTTGATTATCTGATGTGGTTGTTGTGAGAAATTTGGTATGCTTGTGGGAAAGAAGTTCAAATTGTGGTTGAAGTCTATGAAGTAGTCCCCTATTTCCCGGATTTAGCACCACATGGCTAAAGAAATCATACCTTTTGTTTCTTACCTTGGCCCCATTACTACACATGAAAAGACCTCATGATTTATATTTTTGTGCATAGTCTAAGTGATGGAGAATAAGGACACTGATGGAAGCCTATGGTAGATGAGTTTTCAAGATTTGAGCTCGAGCGGAACATCTATACCTTAAACACAAGAGTGAGAGCGGTCCACATGAATATGCCCTATGTGAGGTCTTGGAATTGATTTCTTGACTTGTCTCTTGTATGATTTGCTTGTCTTGTTTTGAACCCAAAATGTCTAGATTTAAATGAGCAAACACATTGCTTGGATCGAAATCGAAATCCTTCTTGTGAAATCTTTACACTTGTTCTTGCTTGAGGACAAGCAAGGTTCAAGCATGGGGAGATTTGATGACATCTAATTTAGTCATATTTTAGGGTTGCATTTGCATATTAGTTTAGATCATTTTCATGCATATTTATCATATTTTATGCTTTATTTAGTTTATTTTGCATTTTCGGAGTCTACACCGAGTTATTATTGATTTCAGGCATTTTGAGGCTATTTTTTTGGAAATTCAAGAGTCAATACGGAGTAGCAAGAATGATTGGATCGGATCTTGAAAGCTAAAGTGCGGAAACGGTCAGAGTTGAAAATTGGGTGATGATATGCAATTATAATTAGGTGTTGGGTTGAATTTTAATTTTTAAATTTCAAGGGTCAAAATTGTAGTTTTTATAAAGTTATATATATATACTCTCGTATGGGAAAGTGAAGGAGGGGGGGGGGGGGGGGGGGAAGGGTTAGGACTTGGATAAAGTGCGGAAACGGTCAGAGTTGAAAATTGGGTGATGATATGCAATTATAACTAGGTGTTGGGTTGAATTTTAATTTTTAAATTTCAAGGGTCAAAATTGTAGTTTTTATAAAGGTATATATATACTCTCGTATGGGAAAGTGAAGGGGGGGGGGGGGGTTCGGACTTGGAACGCCGCGGAGCTTTGCCGCACAGCACTTCGTAGTTTAGGTTTTAGTTTAGGTTTTTTGTTTTTGGCATTTTACCGTTTGGGTCGAGAACGAAGATTTCTGGTTTCCATCTTATTTTATGCATGTCTTTAATTTATTCTATTGTTTTCTATATTATGTTTAGCTAGATTTTCCGTTCTAGGGTTAGGGTGAACCCGACAATGTCGCGAATTGTTTGATTTCGATGTTTGCTTGAACTTAGTCTGAATTCTATAAATTGATTTGATCCTAGTTGCTTAACCTAATTGATGTCAATCGATTGGAATCCTTTTTAGATTCAAGATGCTACCGCTGCGAATTGAAATTGGATAAATAGATGAAATTCATGAATCCAAAAGGAGGATTGGTTTCATCGGAACCCTAGGATTAAACTTGAGGATTCAACAATTTTTATTGTGACATTTAAACGATTGTTGAGGACTCTTGAGGATTAATAAATTATCGTAGATTATTAGGTGTGAATCGGTTAGGCGGAACGCGACAACGAAAGTTTAATTGATTTTCTCCTAAGGTCTATAAAGAACTTAAAGGGTCTAGATTTGGTTAATTTAGACACAATTGCTACAACATGCGACAGCTGAGTAGTGATGACTTTAGATAATTTACCTTCAATTTGACATATTAAGAAGATGAAGTTCGAGTGAATATTGGGTTGAATTCTTTGTGGCATTGTCGTGGGAATCCTTAACCCTGGAATCATTTCTCATATATATTTTATTCATAACTTTTCCTTGCTTTTCCTAGTTTAGTTGAAAAATCAAATCCCTCTTTATTGGCTTAGCTTATTAGTTCTAGATAACAATTGATACATATATAATCCCCGTGAACGATATCCGTATACTGCAATTGATCTCGTATTCTTGCGAGGTTGGTTCAGGCTACACTATTCTTGTGTTGGTTTAGACCACATCAACTGCGACGAGTGTTAATGTGACTTCGCCGACCATGTATGGTAGGCTCCGGCCGCCCGGGGAACCGCCCGACAGGTCGCGATCCTGGAAGGATACCGTGATGGGGGAACCCTTCTCCCGAAGGATGGGGCTCTCACCGGAAGGGCTTGCGGAGAAGGTCTTGGTGTCGTTCCCATATGGTGAAGACGGGGATCCTGTCATCGATATAGGGCAGGATGTGATGGACGGGTTGGCTGCGGCTTGGAAATCGTCGGTTATTGTGAAGACTCTTGGCGGGTTCGTGCACTACGGTGCGATAGAGAGGAAATTGAGGGAGCTATGGAGACCCACCGAAAACTTCCTCCTAGCTGATCTACCGAATGGCTACTATGTTTTGAGATTTGATAACAATCACGCTTATTGCAATGCTCTTACGGGGGGTCCGTGGATGATCTTCGGATACTACCTAATTACCAAAGCTTGGAGCCCGGATTTCGACCCCGAAAAGGATGTCATCACGAGGTCTCCAGCATGGGTTCGGATCTCCAAATTGTCGATTGTTTTCTATGAGGAGGATGTGTTATGGAAGATTTCCTCAGGCATTGGGACGCCCCTCAAGGTGGACACGAGAACGTTGTTTTCTAGTCGTGGGCGTTATGCTCGGATTTGTGTGGAAATGGATCTGCTAAAGCCGTTCAAAGGTACAGTTACTATCAATGATCGACGTTACTTCTTGGAGTACGAGGGCTTGCACAAGATCTGCTTAAAGTGTGGGTGGTATGGTCACCTTGCGATGCAGTGTCCGAAAGTAAATCCTATGAATACAACCAGAAACATGAGAAAGGAGTTGAAGACTCAGAGGGATGAGAGCACCACTAATCAGCCGGGTTCAGGTGGTACGTCTGAGAGTCAAATAAGAGGTATGGAGGAAGATGGTAATGGCTGCTATGGATCTTGGATGGACGTTACGCGGCGGCGAAGGAACAATAAGGGTAAGTCGAAGGTCTTCAGAGGTAGTGCCGGAGGAGGTAGGGCCGATGGGACAGAGGTTATCGGTACCGGAAGCAGTTACAAAGTCTTGGAAGTGAATCCCGGAAATTCCGCGCCCACCAATGATTATGGAAAGTCGGACATAGGGAAGGAAATTGACGTTACGGAAGTTACGACTAATGATTTCGTCCGGAATTTGAGTGGAGATTTTGGGAATTTTAATCCTACCAATAAGATTGAAGGGTATATTAATGTGGGTCAGCCACCGATATTTTGCCATGGTACTAAAGATATTAGGGAGAAGTTTCCAAGAAAAGGGTTCATTGAAGGCTGTGAATAGAAGGAGTGGGCCAAGAGGACTCGGTCAAGAGGACTCGGTCCAAATAACAATAGCAGTGCAGGCCCGGTTAAGAGGAGGCGACAAGAGGACTCGGTCCATGTTTGGAAACAAAAGGGTGTGTTTGAATCTTCCTAACGAACCTCTGATCATGACGGCTCTCTAGGGGCTATGGTGGTGATTCTTAACAGGAATGAGACTCACGGAGTAGGGGAGATGATCAGGAACGCTAGCGACACAAGATCCCCCCAGGAGCGGACTCGACGGACAAAGGGGTTGTGGTCATGAAAGGTATGATAGTTAAAGGTGATAACATGAATTCGGGAGTCGGGCTTGCGTCGACGACCGACCCCCTTTCTTTCTAATGAATTGCATCATTTGGAACTACTGCGGAGATGATAGTGACCGGCTCCGCAGAGCTTCTAAGTATATGAGTAGACACCATAGGGTTGATGTGTTCGCCGTTCTTGAACCAAAGATATCTGGGGATAGAGCTAGGGCGGTTTGTGGTCGGCTGGGTTTCACTGACTCGGTTATTGTTGATGCGGTTGGATTCCGGGGGGGGGGGGGGGGGTGTGGCTCATGTGGAAGAGTGACAGGGTGGATCTTACTGTTCGGCAGACTCATGAGAGGTTCATTGTCACGGAGGTCCGGCTTGGGGCTCAAAAGTGTCAGCTGTTGGTTGCCTATGTGCCCCCTCAAGAACATGAGCGGAGGCGGTTCTGGGATGACATCGAGGAGGCTACTAGGTTTGTGTTTGGGTCGTCGTTTGTTGGGGGTGACTTTAATTGCGTGCTATACAGCTCGGAGCGGAGCAGAAACAATGGGGGGCTGTTGTCCGACTCTAAGAGATTCCGTGAGTGGCTGGATACAGCTGAGCTATTGGATATGGGGTTCCCGGATCCGAAATTCACGTGGGACAGGGGTCGAACGCCAGCGACATATACTGCCAGCAGAATCGACCGCGTGTTCACAAATGCTCCGGGTCGGCTAGGGTGGCCTGATGCAGCTGTGAGGCACCTCCCGAAGTTCGGTTCCGATCACCGCCCTCTCTTGTTGGAGCTTTGCCCGAGAAGGCGTGTTGACAAAGGCAGGCGTCCATTCTGCTTCCAAGCGGCTTGGGTAACTCACCCCCAATTCAAGAGCCTTGTTCAGGGCTCATGGGACAGCAATAGGCCAGCTCCGGAGGCATTGCGTCGACTTCGGGACTATTTGTTGAGATGGAACCGCGACAGTTTTGGGGATATTTTTTAGAGGAAGAACTGTCTGGAGAAGCGACTGAATGAGATCCAAGTGGAGCTGGCTACCTGTTTCACATCAGAACTGCTCAGTAGTGAAGAAGAGGTTCAGGGAGAGTTGGCGAAGACTCTGAAGCATGTAGAGATTCTCTGGTTTCAGAAGTCTAGAGAGCAGTGGCTCTATGACGGCGATCGCAATACCACTTTCTTTCATCTTTCGACGATTGTTCGGCGGCAGAGGAATATGATTGAACTACTGAAGAACGACGCTGGTGATTGAGGGGCTGGTTGGTGACTTCTTCAAGCAGTTGTACATGATTCCGGAGGCTGAGGTGAATGTTGTGGCCTTGCAACCGGGTAGGTTTCCGCTGATTGACGCTGCTGACTAGGAAGCTCTAGAGAAGCCAGTAATAGATGAGGAGATCCCCCGGGCGATTTTTGAGATGGGAGCATTCAAGGTGCCGGGCGTGGACGGGTTTCAAGTAGGGTTGTGCATAACCGGGTATCCGACACGACACGACATGTCAAATACACGAAACCGATAAGGGGAAAAATACCGATCCAAACACGACACAATAAGTATCGGGTATACGACACGAAAACACGACACGGTTTCGTGTCGGATACTCGTATAACACGACACGAACCATTTAGGTAGGAGAAGGCCACACATAAATAAATAAATAAATAAAACAGCCCCACTGCATTTTCAATCATGAAATTAAAAACCATTTCCATTGCAAACACAGAAGTCTCACAAACTCATAGTTCAACAAAAAAATCGGACCCCATTCCTTCTGTTTGAATCAAGAAATTGAAACCGTACCACTTCCAATCTTGTTTCTAGCTTGAACTGTATTTGGAATTTGCAATTACAATCCCCTAATATCTACTATCACCAAAATTATATCGAAAGAAAACGAAACCCTAGAAACAAGCTTGGAAATAGCTATCGTCATCAAAAATTAACTCCTAAGAAACGAAAACTGAAAACGGAGCAACTCCATATTTGATTACACTAGAGTCTATAAATGCTTCATTTGCAATTTCTTCGAATACAAGAACCAGACCCCAAAATTCAGTAAAAAAAAACGGCTTCAGAGAGGGCGAGCGAGAGGAGACTCAGGAGACGGCGAGTCTGTCAGCGAGCGAGAGGAGAGGGTGAGTCGGCGAGAGGCTGAGAGCATGGCTGCGATAGAGAGAGGACTGAGCATCGAGCGTCTGTTGAGAGCGTGGAGAGGGCGAGAGGCTAGGGTTTGTTTGCGGGTTTACCGATTTGGGCGACATTTTATATCTTTTAAGTGTAATTAAAAAAAACGAATAAAGGCTAATTAAAAAAAAGTAGGAGAGGATTGGGAATCGAACTATCGAGCTTCTGGATAGGCCCAACAACAAGCGCCCTGAACCAATAGAGCAACATTACTTTCCTAATACCGTAGGATAGTTATTTTTTCTGTATTATCAACCAGACTATCAATATTAAAAAAAAAATTAACGTGTCATGTCAGATAGCCGATAAGGGAAATATGCCAATCCGAACACGACACATTTATTGTCGTGTTTTACCGTTTCATGTCATAATCGTGTCGTATCTATATCGTTTCGTGTTTTTTTTTGTCGTTTTGTTGCGGTTTCGTATTGTGTTAGCCGTGTCATATTTTTCTGCACAGCCCTAGTTTCAAGCCGTCTTCTTTCAAAAGTGTTGGGGGGAGGTTGGGGAGTCGGTTAAGACCTGTGTGCGACAGTTCTTCCAGACCAGCAATATGCCGGAGGGTCTGAATGACACGCTGATTGTTCTCCTTGCTAAAGTGGCCAAGCCGGAGTTAATCACTCAGTTCCGGCCGATCCGCCTTTGTAATGTGTTGTACAAGACCATTACGAAATTTCTCGTGAATAGGATGAGGCCCATTCTTTCATCTCTCATTAGTCCAATGCAGGGTAGTTTTTTACCGAGTCGGCTTATAACGAATAATATTGTTGCTTTGCAAGAACTAATTGTCCACTCAATGAGAAAGAAGAGAGGGTGAGAGGGGTGGATGATCCTCAAGATTGACCTGGAAAAGGCGTACGATCGTCTTAGATGGGACTTTGTGGTGGAGACTATGCGAGACGCTGGTTTCCCTCAATGTTGGTTGAACTGGGTGGAGGCCTGCATCTCAACGGTCTCTACGAGGGTACTGGTGAATGGAGAGATGACCAGGGAATTCAGGCCGATGAGGGGCGTCAGACAGGGAGATCCTATTTCCCATTACCTGTTTATTCTCTGTATTGAGAGACTAAGTCAGAAGATTTTTAGTGTTGTAAAGGATGGGACGTGGATCCCCGCGAGGGTTACCGGGGATGGGCTTAACATCTCCCATGTTTTGTTTACATATGATATCGTCCTGGTTGCGGAAGTTTCGGTGGAGCAACTTAGGGTGATCCAGGGCATCATGGACCAATTTTCTGCCGCCTCAGGCCAGCGAGTGAATAGAGCCAAGTCCAAGCTGTTTATCTCGTCGAATGTGAGTCGGGAACTGGTGGCGGAAATGACGAGGGTGAGTGGGTTCGAGGTGACAACTAATCTTGAGAACTACCTTGGAATGCCCGTCTTGTATAAGCGAGTTCACAAGGACACGTTCGCCCCATTGATTGACAAGATTAGCGCTCGGCTTGCGACTTGGAAGGGAAAATACCTCAGTCTCTCAGGGAGAATCACGCTTACTAAATTTGTCCTATCTTTCATCCCTGTTTACACTATGTCGTCGGTTATGCTGCCTACTAGTACGTGTGAACAAATCAATAAAATTTGTAGGAACTTTATGTGGGGTAGCAGCGAGGAACGGAGACGGATGCATCTTGTCAGCTGGGACGTGGTTTGCAGCGCCAAGGACCTTGGAGGTTTGGGCATTAGAGCCATGAGAGATCTTAATGTGGCTACGACGGGCAAACTTATGTGAAGGTTTCTAACTAGTCGGGAGGGTGATACATGGAGTGACATATTGCGGGCCAAGTATACTCGTACCGTGGCGAGTGGCCTGACCGGCACTTGCCATGTCTGGTCGAGTATGTTGCAGTGCTCGAATGGGGTTGTTGCTGCGGGGGTTCGATGGATTGTGGGGGACGGAAGGCTGGTCCGATTTTGGACCGATAACTGGATGGGTGAGGGTCCATTGCAGGAGGTTTCCCGCGGCCATGTTGATGATGCTGCCATAAGCCCTACGGTCCGTACTTACTGGAGAGATGGTGAGGGTTGGGATTGGGAGTCTCTTCATCCGCTCCTCTCGGCCTCGGCGTTGATGAAATTAGCGGCTATTGGGCTGGATGATTCGGACATGTCGGAGGATCGGCTATGCTGGCGAGCGTCTCCTAATGGAAATTATTCCATTAAATCGGCTTATGAGCTGAATCGGCAAACCCATGATGTGAGCTTCAATGATGCAGTTGTGTTTCGACGGATCTGGGCACTTAGGGTGCCCGAAAGAGTCCGGTGCTTTGTTTGGTTGGTGATTAGAGGAGCTATCCATACTAATGAGGAGAGGTGCCGATGTCATATCGCGATCGATTCATGCTGTGGTGCATGCTCAGACCAAGTCGAGACCCTCAATCACCTGTTCCGGGCTTGCTGGAAGATTGATGGGTTGTGGAGGGCTTTTGGTAGGTCGGCCATCACCCAGGACTTCCTTGAAGGTCCATTTGCCACTTGGATGAGGGAGAATCTGTTGGTGACGCGAACATATGTCGACGAGATCGACTGGGGTAGCATGTCTGCAACATCGCTTCGGTGGATTTGGAGGTGGCGAAATGACCGTGTGTTTAACGGTAATGAGTGTATGGTGGATAAGGCGCAGTTCTTTAAGACATGAGCGCTCGAGTATACCTCTACTTGGAAAAGCCTTAGTGCCAGGACCGTAACCGTCGAGAAGCGCAGGGTGGAGATCAGTTGGGACAAACCGGCTAGTGGATAGGTTAAGGTGAATACCGATGGGTCCGTTACGACTGATGGGAGCGCTGGTGTGGGTGCGGTCCTGCGTGATGCTGAGGGTCGGTGGCTTGCGGGCTATGTTCGGCATGTTGGGAGTTGTACGGTGCCGGTTGTTGAGCTTTGGGGGCTAATAGATGGGCTCCGACTGGTGTGGGATGCTGGTTATAAGCAAGTGATTCTCGAGTCTGACTCCAAGACTGCAATCAGCTTGATTCGGAAGGGTGTTGCGATTCATCATCCCCTTTCTAGCCTGGTACAGCAGTGCCGGAGCTTTCTTAGTTGAGACTGGGAGGTCCAGTTGAGGCACGTCTTCAGGGAAGCGAACTCTGTCGCCGACTCCCTCGCGACTCTTGCCTTTAGTTATCGTATTGGTGTACATAGTATTTCAATTCCGCCTTCAGATATTGATTTTGTTGTTGTTGAAGACTCTAGGGGAATGGCTACTCCCCGTTTAGTTCCTGTGTAGCCGCTTTGCTCATTATAGATGAGAGCTTGCCTCTCACGTTTTCCTACCAAAAAAAAAGATAAGAGATAAATTTCGAAGGAAAAGTTATCGAAGGCAAAGTTCAACATCCTCTTGCACTTCATCATTCAAAGGAGCAACAAACCCTTTCAGATCAGTGGTAGTCGGAATCACAAGATCAATTTCAGCACAACAAAAAAATCAATTATGGGAAAAGATATTAAAAATTAGAAGAATCCAAAGAAATATATCAATTTCAGCACAACACAAAGTCTCCAATCTTCTTTCATCTGCAACTAGTTAACAAAAATGGACAGCTCAAACAAAAATATCAGCAAGTTTTGCATATGCCATCACCAATTTCAGCAAAATAAAGCCAACACCAATTTCATCATGTAACTTACAGGGGATTGCCTCTGGACATACGGGAAGACGAGCTGCAATTGGTGGCGTTGCAGCAGAAGCTCGACTGTGGAAACCTATATATCGATGCCTCATCTCCATGAAAGCCCCGTCCTCTTTGCCTTGTAATGGACATCGTTGGCAGCCATTGCTGAAAAGCGTCGATCGGATCCGGGGGACGTGAAATCAGAAAACATGTGAGACAGAATATCATGAACATTATTAAGCTACATTTGGCAAGATGTCGGAGCGGGTTCCGATTACCATTGACTTTCAAAAGCTTGCCAAATGTCGGAGCAGGTTCCAATTACCATTGTTTAATAGATCTGGCCGATCTATGAATCAGATCCGGCGGCAGTCCTATGCACACCCAAAATAAGGATGAACTTCATGCTATTATATTAACCTGTGAAACAGAATATCATGATCATTATTAAGCTACATTTGGCAAGAAAGAATGCATATAACATGAAATTGACAGGACCACAAAAATACAGGGACAAACTTAGGCAAGAAACCATACATTTGGCAAGGAAATAGTTAGCAAAATAACACAAAAAAATCAGCCATTACGCCCACACAAAGATATATTATTCATCCTCATAATGATCACTCTAAATCCCCGAGTTAGGTTAATTCCAGCACATAGAACAAAATGTTGACATCCATCCATTGGTGTTTCATTTTCATGAGCTTTACAAGAGCCACAAACAAATTGTGCAGGCCAGCCATTACAAACCACACAAAGGGATGTTAAAACTGACCTAAAGCTAATCCAACTACTCAAACTGAACCAAGGAATACATTCAACAAAAAAAAATCAACAAAAGAAATATGATATGAAACTTAAACAAAACTAATCCAACTACTCAAGTTGAACCAAGGAATAGATTTGGCAAAAAAATAAGATTTCAAACTAAAACAAAACTAAATCATGTACTCAAATCTTTCCCAGATTATAGCAATTTCCATACTAGAGTCATCACAATGACATATACGAAGACAATAGGCAAATACATTGTTACCTGACTAGCTGAAATATGCATGTTTTCTCACACTTATCCGTCAATGACAATGCATTTGCTCGACCAAGCTATTGTGCTACTAATTGAATTCAGCATTTTCCACTAACACTTCTTCAATGGAAACTCTGTAACAATCCAGTCAAAGGACATATCCATGCACAACTACTTTTGGATCTACGGCTGAGATTGATCCTTTTGCCACGACTTCTTCATTTCCATTCCAGTTAATCAACTTGCACTTTCATTGATTGAAGGTTGATGTGTACTTCCTTGTCCTGACTACAAAGTATATATAGATAAGAATCACCGAACACGTGGCTTGACTTGTCATAAATAAGTATCAATAAACATAGCTAAGCAAAATTGGTATATTTTAATTAAGCATATATGGTGATTGCTGAACAACAACTCATCTTTCACACACTCTTTTTCATTCTTCCAACTAGCCACTTCCTTTGTCTCTTCATTGATCTTTCAAGAACACACAAGGAGGAAAATCGCATAACACCAAACATATAATTTATAAACAAAATCATACATAAGGTTATTTTGGTTGAATTGTAAGGTTCAACGATGAGTAAATAAGATCTACTCAAGACCCCGGTATAAATCCAACTAGTCTCCTTTATGTATTTCATCATACATAAGGTTGTTTTGGTTGGTTGCATTCCTTATACGTACTGTTGCATTTCCTTATACTGTTGCATTTCTTTACACTTTTGTATTTCAAGAAACTGTTGCATTTCCAGAACACACTCCTTTCCTTATACTATTGCATTTCCTTCAAATATTTTTCTGGAAAAGCATCCTTCAGAAAAACATGCCTTTCTTCAATTATATTCAAGATTTTGGTCATAAGCTTAGTAAAGACATGAAAGCTATTGGTTTTGGTCTTTGTTTCAGGTTTTTAGAAAAGCAAGCATGTCTTGTACTGTTTTTTGTTCTTTCTTTCATTATTTCCAAAAAAGCATCATTTTTACTATGTCAATCTTTCAGAAAAGTAATGCTCACATGTTGAATAATAGGATGAAAGCATCCTTTAGAAAACATCTATATATGCCCCTTCATACAATATCTACCTATCCATGCATTGGTGATCTCATTACCATTATCTTATCTCCCTCAAAGCTCTCTCCCTCAAACAAATGGCCTCATCATCTCACCGGCCTCTACGCCCTAAACCCATCGACATCGCATTAGATAGCTTCAACGATGGCTCAAACAGAGCAAGTGAGTCACTGATTTTTTTAGTGCTATATTGATTGGTTTGGATTTAATTTTTGCAATGTGTGTGATTGTATTAATTTTTTTATGTTTTTAATGCAGGACTGTAGCAGCTCCCAACATACAATCCAGGCACCGAAGTAGATGTGATTGGGTCGGAAAATGGTTTGTTGGGGTCCTTCTATGAGGCAACTATTACACGTCAAGTGGATCCTACCCATTACGAAGTGGAATACATAACCCTACAAGATGATATGATGCGAGGTCCTTTAAGGGAAATATTGTAGGTTGGTCGAATTCGTCCACATCCACCTCATGTGGCCTACGAAGCCTATCAGAGGGGTGACCGAGTGGATTGTAGAGCCCTTGATGGGTATTGGTCTGGACGGGTGACAGATTTGAACTCGGTAGGGGGTGATAAAAGTTTCGAGGTTCACTTTCCGCTGACCGGGGATACTCTTATATATCGGAGCTTCGAAATGTGCCCACACATGGATTGGATTGACGGCAGATGGTCTACGCAGCCACATTTTTGCTTCATGTTACGATGAACTTCTATTTATGCCTTGTTTGTTATGGTTATTCGTGTGTTTGTTTTGATCTTATTCTATTTTTTGGAAAATTTTAATGTGTGTTGTATTGGTTTGATCCTACTATGTTGTATTGGTTTGATCTTATTCTGTTTGTTATGGTTATGTGTGTTTCGTTTGATCTTATTCCGTTTTGTTATAATTTATGTAATGTTTGGGTGGT
The DNA here is from genome assembly GCA_037127255.1 of Persicaria tinctoria. Taxonomy (NCBI): domain Eukaryota; kingdom Viridiplantae; phylum Streptophyta; class Magnoliopsida; order Caryophyllales; family Polygonaceae; genus Persicaria; species Persicaria tinctoria. The sequence continues at coordinate 68,667,092 of JBANSL010000004.1, read as the reverse complement.
AGGTAATGGAACCCACTAATTTCTAATGGCTAAATATTAGAATCCATAAGAAGGTTTTTATGGATAGATGTCCTGAGTTCCATGTCCATCTTACTTATTTCTTAATATCTTAGAGTCAATAAGAAGGTTTTTATCCAGAGATAAACCATTACTGATTTCCTATTATCTTAGCATGTAATATAATATCACGCATTTAGTAAGCTTATCCAGAGAGATAAAATGAATGGATGAATCTAGACAAATATAGGGTTAGGGCTTAAACATACCATTGTTTCTATATGTAAAGAAGTTGGACTTGAGCTTTCAATGGAACCACTTATCGATTTTCCCTTAAAATGTAACATAATATAAATAAGCATTTGGACATAATCATATATTTATATAAAAAGATAAGAAGTACGAAATTATGCACATAAATACACACCTTCGAATTTCCTTGTGTATCTTCTTCCCCACTTTCACCATCATCTTCGCTCTCGTCATCATCCAATTTTATTCCAAGTTTAGATGCTAAAGCGGCTTCTATTTTTTTTTTTTTTTTATTTCTTGAAGTCATTTGTTTCAGATTTCATTTTTGCATACTTTGAGTCCCTTTGTGATTGAGAAAGAAGCTTCAATTTTGTAACCCCTGCCCCAAGACCTCTAACACGATCCATATATTCCTTACCAAGCACTTGAGTTAGAATGTCCTCCTCATCCCCATTTGGAGGAGCTAACTCCATTTTCTTTTGTATCTCTTCCTACAACAATTACATACATAAAACAAAGTTAAATATAATTATTATAAGCAACAAGTAAGATCAAGTGCTACTTTGTAGGTTAGATTGCATACAATTTTAGTTGTGTTAGCTGCACTAGTCTTTTTCTTTGAAACATGTGCTTCAATCCAGAGTTAGGGCTTAGTAAAAGGCTTGTCCGGGTTCAACTTGTTCTACAAATAAGAAGTAATAAAGTAACTAAATGATGCAAATTGTATTCCCACAAACATTACTTCAAATCTGAATAGACACAAAAAAAAAACATCTCTATGTTTTACTTACATACTCATCTTCTTTACAGTTATAGCCTTTTCGACACAATGTGTGGGTAATAGTCTGTTTTGACCTGACTTCTCTCTTTTTCAGACTTTTCGCCTACTTGAATATATGTAAGTGAAGTGAAGTTATAATACAGAAAATATATGATTATATTCAGATTACAGACAAGTTAAAATTTGTAATTATATTCAGGGCTCATAAAATCTGTGATTATATTTAGATAGACAATCTGTAATGTGTGTGAATTAGCATACAGAGTCACTTACAATCCATTTGTTCGAGATGCGACTTTCACCAAACTTATCCCATTCTTTTGACGACACATCATGGGGTCTTAGTTTGGCAAGAAGATTTGGCCTTTCTACATTAGTTGATCTTGATTCCATGATTTTCCTTATCTTAGTTGAAAGCTCAGATTTCCAAGACCAGCCCTCTACAACTTCCTCATTTGTTGCATGACGAACAATCTAAACCAGGAATCGACCACATATTTTTGCTGCAAATGAGTAAAGCATATTGCATTAGGGTCTAAAAATAGAGTAAATTAAGACTAAAAATGTTAAAATGTACCATCAAAAGTGTCCAGAGACTTTCCCTAGCTTGAGCATCAACCCAATGCCAAGAGTCAATGGTAATCGGAACTTGTTCTCGGACAATCACCCCATAGTTGATGAGAATTTGATAGACACGTCTCCAATAAGTTGCTCCCTTGCATTCCACTCCACTAATTATTTGTCCTATGCCCCCGTTGCCATAACTTGCAAGCAAGTGCGACCTCTTTTTTTCCTTTCTTTCTTAGACACATTAGTGGGTGTCTCAAAAGTTGTCATCTCAGTCCCTTCCGTCTCAGTAGCTTCCAACTCTTCTCTTGATCTTTTTTTGTCACTAGTTTTCTAGGCAGCATGAAAATGGATACCAAGAAGTAGCTAAATACATGTATTATAGAGTATATAATGATAATGAATCTATAATATCTTACCTTACTCATCTTAGGTGATTGGTCCATTAAAAAGATTTCACTTTACCTAAAAAGATCTATAAGACAAAATTAGCATTTATATCAACGTGTACAAAGACAGAAAATGAGGTCATATCTAACAGTAGCCAACTTTCATTTACAAAAGACAAAATATGAGACAAAATTATCATTTACATCAACATTTATAAGATCGCAACAGTTTACCCAACAAAGCTAACTTTCATCACAATCCAAAGAGTTTACATCAAGTTCAGAAACATCTAAGGGATCATAGGATGTAAAAACAGACTTATCAAACATTTCGAAATCATGAAATCCCCTCGGAGGAGCCTTTAACACCACATACCAACTAGAATTTTCAGATTCTCTAAAATAGAACACTTGTTTTGCATGTGATGCTACGATGAATGGATCCTTTTTATCTAGGTTATCACGAAGGTTAACTAATGTGAATCCATCCTCTTTTTTAACACCATTCACAATGTTTGCCCAATCACATCTGAAAACAGGCACCCGAAAAGTATAGAAATCTAACACCAAAATGTCTTTTAAGACTCCATAATAATTCAAACTATTATCTACTTCAACATCGACACCATAATCAGCTGTTGAAACATTTGTATCCATGGTGTTAAAGTGTTTTCCATTAATTATTAAGTCAGTATGCGACATAGCATAATATCTAGGCCCTTTCACAAGCAATCTCAAAGTATCTAACGATTGCCCCTATACACTAGCTTCCGACTGAATCTGTATATGAGAAATAATAAATACATCTATTAGTAAACCCTCTATAAAATGATATTGTTTTCATGTACAAAGAAGTTACAACAAGATTATAGTTTCTCAAACCTTGTGTTGTAACCAACAGATGAATTTCTCTAAATGTTTTTTCTCTAACAAGTTGACATCGGTAATTAGACGTGGATCTGAGAGAGTTAATTCCGCTTTGTGGATCCTAATAATCAAACTCGGTTAGTCTAGAAATCACTAATGCAAAATGAATGTTCCATTAACAACTTGTCATACACTTTACTTACTCTATATATGGCTCAATGACAGAACTATTAAGCAACACACAAAGATGAGCAGTTTTATGGTCTGAATCTGATAGGAGTATAGAACGCTTTTTTAAAAGTGTAGACCCTTCTTCGAGCGTTTCATCTTCAACTCCTTCATTATGTTTTCTTTTAGAACTGGTTTCATCTACTTGTTTCATGTATTGACCACAAAACCTCAAGCACTCTTTAGCTAAGTAATTTTCAGCTATAGAGCCTTCTAGTTTTGCACAATTTCTAACATATTCCTTAAGTACCTTAATATATCTGACAAGTTAACACAAAATTAAAAAAAAAAAACAAAACATGAAAATATGTTTTGCATTGAGGAATCACTATGTGTGGCATGAAAACAAATTCAATTGGTTACCTCTCAAAAGGGTACATCCACCTAAAATGGACAGAGCAACATAACTTTGCTTCTCTTCCAATATGAATACAAAGGTGGACCATAATGACAAAGAAGGATGGAGGGAAGTATCTCTCTAGTAAACATATTGTAATGATTATCTCCTCTTCTAATCCCTCCAACCTTTTTTTTATCCAGTACCTTTTGACATAACTAGTTGAAAAATGCAGACAGACGCCATAAAGCTTTTCTTAGGCCTTCCGGAAGAAGCCCTCTTAATGCAACAGACAATAGTTGTTGCATTAACACATGATGGTAATGGGACTTGAGACCAAGCAACTTACACTCTCCCAACTTGACACAATTACTGATATTACTGCAATACCCGTCTGGAAACCTATGAGAATACAACTTACGACAAAATTGAATTTCCTCAACCTTTGGTAAAGTGTAAGTTGCAGAAAGTAGGTCTAACTTAGCACATTTTTCTTCCAAATGCGCATCTTACGTCAATTCCAGTAACTCTTGATCTCTGCGAGACTCATCTCCAATTCTTGTTTTACCATTGACATCTAATATGGTGGATAAGACATTCTCACAAACATTTTTTTCAATGTGCATGACATCAAGGTTGTGATGTAAAGGAAGTACCTAACGACAAGAAGCATCATCTAGATTAGGGATTCTAGTGTTGAGATTGAGAAAAGATCAAAAAAAAAAAAAGATTAACCCCATATTAACCTCCCAATATGGCAAGTAAAAAAAATTTGACTTTTTTCGCAACCATTTTGCAGGGTCTCCTTTCGCATAATTTGGCTTCTTTTTTGTCTTCCCAAAATTATTTTTGAAACCATGTAATGCACGCACAATAGCTAGCCTATTGAAAATCTTTGGTCGCCTCCTTTTTTACTTTGTTCCATCAAACCACTTGTGCTTACGACGAAGAGGGTGAGATTGGGGTAGAAATATTCTATGACAAGTATACACAATCTTATTGGCAAGAGGAAACCATTTAGATTTTGTTTCAGAACCACAAATAGGAAATGCAAACTCCACTTTCGTACTTAAACCGGCTAGATTACCGTATGCTGGAAAGTCATTTATGGTCCACAAAAGGATGGCTTTTAGGTTGAATGTTTCCATCTTGAATGCATCATACATATCGACCCCAACAGTCCATAGCTCCATCAAGTCATCTATTAACGGCTGCAAATACACATCTATTTCATTTCCAGGTCGGTTGTTTCTTCCCTGGAATCAACAAACTGAGCATCAAATTCTCTGTTGAGATGCAAACATTCAGAGGCAGATTATAGATGAATAATATCACAGGCCATATACTGTCTGTTGAGCTTAGAGATTTGTAAGGATTAAACCCATCAGTGAATAATCCGAATCTCAAGTTTCTAAGGTCAGCGGCAAAGATTGGCCATTTCTGATCAACGGTGCGCCACTGAATAGAATCAACAGAATGGCACATCATACCATCTTGACTATGATGAGTAGAGTGCCAAGATAGGAGCTCACTAGTAGATTTTAAAAGAAACATCCTCTTAATTCTTGGAATTATGGGAAAGTAATGCGAAACCTTTGCAGCCACCCCCTCCGCTATCTCTTTTGTCCTTGGATTCACTCTCCACCTCAAATAATTACATTCAGGGCATATATCGAGATTTTATTTCTCCTTGCCTCTAAACAAGCAACAATCATTGACGCATGCATCAATCTTCTCATACCCTAAATCAAATCATTTCAAAAACTTCTTAATTGTGGAGAGAGACTCATGAAAAGTATTTACTTCAGGAAGCATGTCCTTAACTGATTCAAGAAGTTCGTCAAATGCTCCTTCGGAAACACCACTAGAGGCTTTGAATTTATAAAATATAAGGGTGGCTGATAGCTTTGTATACTTCTTCTTACATCCGAGATGTATTGGGACTTCTGCCTCAGTCACTTTATTTCTGTAACCTTCCTATGTAACATTTATTGTTGGACATCCAACATCATCAAAACAACTAGCATCTTTGTACATTTGAAGCATTTCTGGAAGATCATAATCTACATCAACGGGATCAGAACTTTCACTATTTACCACCTCTATTGATGGGACCTCTTCACCATGTGCATACCAAATATCATAAGTAGGATCAACATCATAACACAAAACATGTATCTCCAAGTCCTCGTCAGTTTGTCGACTAATGTTACGACAAATTGCACAAGGGCATATAGACCAATCTAGAAGAGCCCCACCTCTCTCAGCTATCTAGTACAATCCTCTTACACTTAGTGAATCAATCGCCTAGTGTCCACTTCCTGAGTTACAAACTCTCGAGTATAACACTCACTCCAAATATATCCTATAAGCTCACTGTGTAACTCTCAAATGCTTTGAAACAAAATAAACGACTCTTAAGAACTAGAAGAGAGCACACGATGAAGACATATTTGACTTGAAGGCTTGAGAGCGAATGAAAGCTTGTGTTCAACGAATATGTCTGCCCTCTTTTCTTCAACTCCTTCTTATTCAGATCAAATCGGCGCCTAAGGATCTTCTTCAATGGCTAGAACCGATTGTGGCTTGGGAAGAGATCTCCTTGATCTTCTATTTGTGGAAACTCGGAAGCCATGATCTCCAATTTGAATCTTCTCGATTTCAAGCTTTAAGGAAGGAGATAATATTTGAAAACTTGTTGCATATATTAGTGCATAATATACAATAATATCTTGCAATATATTAATAAAAATAACATATAATATTAACCGGAAATAATAAGCACATAATACAGTCATCAACACAGTTGTATCTTCAAGACCTTTGACACAAGCTGTGTGTCAAAGCCTTCGAAACCATTTCCGATTTTCATAAAGGGAGTGGAGTTATCAATCTCCCCCCCCCCCCCGATGAAAGACAAAACATGTGCATCCCTGCAACTTAGTCAAGCAGATATATCATAAGCAAAATCAGACTAAGTACCGGCATGGGTTAGACAAATGTTGGATCATAAGTTTTCAAAGTCAACGAAAAACATCCAACAAAGTAAAAAAAAAAAGCAAGGTCTTCTAAGACCCTTGGTTCATCACATCATTTTTAAAGTCTAAACCATCATCAGATCATCTCCTCCTTTTTGTCTTTCAACAAAGGGAAGAGGGTAAAACGGTAACCAAAAGTTTTAAAGCAGTATCCAAAACCAGCAGTGTTCAAAAAAGGGTTAGGGTAGGGTAGGGTAGGGTTTAAGATTCATCATCAGGAGCACCATCCATGAACAGCAACCTCAGCTCGTGGAACAACTTAGACACCCCGCTCATCTCCATCGAAAACTCTCTATGCAGCTCCTTGATGTCCAGGCGAACTTCCTCCAAGCCCAACTCTAGGTTGTCCATGCGCTCATCAATGGCAGAGGCAGTGGGAAGAGTTTTTGAGGGAGAGGCAAGACTCCAAGTCCCTTGGGGAACTGAGTGATGCCAATCTTCTCAAAGCTCTTAGAGTCGAATTTACCCATATGATGTTGTTGTTCTTCATTTTTGAAATCGATTTCAGAAGCTTTGAAGATATGGGTCAAAAGGTTGGCGAAGGGAAGGGGAGTTCCTTTTCTGGCTTTGCGGGTGTGAGCCATGGATCCTAGGATGGTATTGGCCAGATCAAGATCATGGTCATTCAAAATTCGGCATAAAAGGACCATGGCGTTGTCAGTGAGGAGGGAGCCAGAGTTGATTCGGGGTAAGAGGCATCTCATAATGATGTTGAAGATGATTTTTGTCTCAAGAGTAAGGGACGAGTGGGTAAGCTGTTTTGTGGTCCTGTTGGATGCTTCGGGGAGCAAGTATTTGGATCGGGCAAGAGCAACGCACTGTTCTTTTTTGGGGGTTTCATGAGAGGGTGGATAAGGTCTAGGAAGGCCAAGGAGATCAGCGAAGTCAATGCAGTTGAAGGTGATTCTAACTCCCTTGACGACTGATTCCAAAGACCAACCATCAGCGTTGTGTTTGGCTTTTAGGTTTATGTAAAATAAACGGGTGAGTTGGGGGTAGTATGCGGATTGAAGGTTTAGAAGGGTCCAGGCATAAGTTTGTTTGAGGAGAGAGATACAGGGTAGGTTCAAAGTTTCCAAAAACTCAAGATCAATGAAATCAGAACAACATATCTTACGAGTTCTAAACTCATCTACCCACTTTCCAGCCATCTCAGCATTCTCAAACTAGGAGGAGGGCAAGGATTGGTTTACCTGGATAAGTGCAGGCAGATCGGCGTTCTTCCTGCGAGCCTTTGTTGGAGCGGCTCTCTTGACAGGCGCGTCAAGGCTTCTGAGAGTGCCTTTCCTTGTGCGCTTGGGAGATAGAGGCTTTGCGCTTCTTTGGAGACGGGGGAGAAGGAGGAGGAGAAGGAGAACGAACAGGTTCTGGCTTCTCTTCCTCTTCATCCTCAGACCCCGAGTCCTCAGCGGACCCTTCAGCATCGTCTCCCTCAGCATCCTCGTCGTCGTCTGCGGTCTCGTCATCCTCCTCTTCCTCTGGTTCCTCTTCAGTGGGAATCTTCTTCTTTGCAGCTCTTCCGGCCGCTTCCTCGGCCTCTTTTCTAGCTTTCTCAGCCTCTTCCTCGGCTATTTTCCTTGCTTGCTCTACCTCTTCCTCGGCCTTTTTCTTTCTTTGGGCCTCTACCTCGACCTCCTTTGCAGCATCTCGCTCTAGAATCTCATCAAGATCCTCCTCTTCCTCAGTAATGATTTTCCTTTTCCCTTTTTGCTTGGCACTGAGAGATTTCTTCGTCGGGCACTTTAGAGACCGCTTGATTTCAGGAATGGTTCTCTCAGGGACGGTGCTCAGGACAGTAGCTGGGACAATAGCTTGAGGAGTGGGTTCAGGTTGAGGGGAAGTAACAATGGCCTGACGTTCTTTGGGGGTAGCGCCAAGGCATTTGGGTGTGGAGGTCTTCTTGGATTTGGGTGCCATGGGTGTGATTCGGCTAAGGCTCCAGAAAAAGGTTGAAGAAGGAGTTTAAGAGAGGGTTTAGGTAATTCTGGAGAGGTGAGTAATAGTTAGGGTAAAGTGTGTGGTTTAAAAAAGGTGAGAGGGGTAAGTTGATGGGACGGGTTTAGGGTTCCAAGGATAGTAATCATCACACTGCCATTTTGAAAAATATTTGATTTCTAAAAACATTTCAAAATTCAAACCATCTTGTCACACTTCAATTTCAAGGAGTATATACGAAAATACATTTTCCATAAATAAGTGAACTTGGATATAAGAATTTTGGAAAATAAAATGTGCACTGCATAAAGAAGGTTAAAAATCATAAAAACAATATTTGATCAAATATCTAATAAGACATTAACCAAATATATGATCCGTTATATGTGCTCTACCATTCAGCTCACAATCTTTGACATAATTCTCAAAGATCTTGACACTGAGTAGAATTTATCTTTCGTAAAGGGAAAGCTCCCCCTACGAAAGTGCATCCGTGTTAAGCATTCCGATCTCACGTCTAATGAAGGTTAACTTGTCCTCTGCCAAAGGCTTAGTGAAGATGTCAGCCCATTGATAATCAGTTGAAATAAAAGATATGGACACATCACCTTTTTCGACATGGTCTCTAATGAAATGATGCCTTACATCAATATGTTTGGTCCTTGAATGCTGAACAGGATTCTTTGTAATGGAGATGACACTTGTATTGTCACACTTAATGGGAATGCCTTTGAGGTTGATGCCAAGATCTCTCATTTGTTGAGCTATCCAAAGGATTTGGAAGCAGCATGCTCCAGCTACTATGTATTCGGCTTCGGCAGTGGATAGCGAGCAACTGAGTTTTGTTTCTTTGAGTGCCAACTGATCAAGGATGCTCCTAAGAATTGGCAACTTCCTGACGTGCTCTTCCTATCCACCTTGTAGCCTGCAAAATCTGCATCAGAATACCCGATTAATGTAAATCTCTTTGCTTCGGGTACCATAAGCCAAGCTCCTTAGTGCCACTGAGACATCGAAAGATCCTCTTCACATCCACGAGGTGAGATTCTTTGGGGTCAACTTGAAACCTAGCACACATGCAAACACTAAACATGCATGATGTCAGGTCTACTAGCCGTAAGATATAATAAAGATCCAATCATCCCTCGATACTCCTTATGATTGATACTCTTTCCGGTCTTGTCTTGATCTAGAGACAAGGTTGAGCTCATGGGTGTCTTGGCTGCTTTGGATTGATCCATCTTGAACTTCTTCAAGAGATCCTTAGTGTACTTGCTTCGGTTGACAAATATCCCTTTCTTAGATTGATGAACTTGTAATCCCAAGAAGAAGTTGAGTTCTCCCATCAAGCTCATCTCAAATTCACTGCAGATAATGTCAGAAAATTCCTTGCACAAAGATGTGTTAGTAGCTCCAAACAATATATCATCAACATATATTTGAATAACCAAAATGTTCTTTCCTTTGGTCTTGATAAAAAGAGTCTTGTCGATCAACCCCCTTTTAAAATCATTTTCTAAAAGATATTTTGACAAGCGCTCGTACGAAGCTCTTGGGGCTTGTTTCAAACCATATAGCGCTTTTTCTAGTTTGTAAACATGATTAGGAAATTCCGAACTTTCAAAACCTGGGGGTTGAGCCACATAGACTTCTTCCTCTAAGAAACCATTAAGAAAAAACACACCTGACATCCATTTGATATAACTTTATGCTCATAAAAGATGCAAATGCTAATAATATGCGAATGGTTTCAAGCCTGACTACGGGAGCAAAAGTCTCCTCGTAGTCAATACCTTCCTCTTGATTGTAGCCTTGAGCAACAAGTCTAGCTTTGTTCCTCACGATCTTACCATTCTCATCTAGCTTGTTCCGAAATACCCAACGTGTGCCAATGACTGATTGATGCTTTGACCTAGGCTTCAAGGTCCAGACTTTGTTCCTTTCAAATTCGTTAAGCTCACTTTGCATGGCAATGATCCAGTCTGGCTCTTGAAGGGCCTCATCTACCTTTTTTGGTTATATAAGAGAGACAAACGCGTGAAAAGCACAAAGATCTTTAACTTTAGAACGAGTTTTAACACTAGATGTAGGGTCAGAGATGATATCCTTTAATGAGTGTGATGAGGAGTATTTGAATTTTCTTTTGCTAGTGTTAGCTCCTTGATTCGTCACACCGGCAGGATTGATTTGTGGTACATCTGACTCCATGGATCTGTTAGGTTCAGTTACAGCAGTTTCTGACGTTTCAACACTTTTGGATTGGTCACCAAGGGCATTGGACGAAGCTTCAACTCCTTGGGCCAAATCTTCAGTGTTTAGAATCTGATCCTGCATGTTCCTCTTCTCTGTGTTATTGTTAGCAGCATCATCATCATCCTCGTTCTCTGTATGGATGTTAAGATCTAAATCTGCAACACTTTCACTCAAAGAACCGTCATTGCATTCATCAAATATAACATGTATACTTTCCTCAACTAACTTGGTCATCTTGTTGAAGATTCTATATGCTTTGCTACTTGTGGAGTAGCCAATAAATATACCTTCATCACTTCGCGCATCAAATTTCCCAAGGTTATCTTTTCCATTGTTATGAACAAAACAAGTACATCCAAAGGGTTTAAAATATGATATAAGTGGTTTGCGGCATTTGAAAAGATTATAAGGAGTTTTCTTTAAGATGGAACGAATAAGACAACGATTCAAAATATAGTTAGCTGTGTTAACAGCTTCAGCCCAATAGGTTTTAGGTAATGCATTTTGTAAAAGCATAGTCCTGGCCATGTCCTCTAGGGTGCGGTTCTTTCGTTCCACAACCCCATTTTGTTAAGGTGTCCTAGGAGCAGAAAAATTATGGGAGATTCCATATTTAGCACAAAACAAATCAAACTGAAGTTGATTAAACTCCCTACCATGATCACTTCGAATTGACACTATGGTCTCGTTTCTTAAAGTTTGCAACTCCTTACAAAGTTTTGAAAACTCAAATAAGGCCTCTGATTTTTCTTTTAAAAAAGCAACCCAAGTATATCTAGAAAAATCATCAACAACAACAAGCATGTACATTTTACCATTGGGAGATTTGACTCGCAAAGGACCACATAAATCCATATGTAAAAGTTCAAGGGGTCTAGAAGAACTTACAACCTTTTTGGGTTTGAAAGAGCTACGTATTTGTTTACTTCGTGTGCATGCTTTGCACATATCAATACCTTTAAAGTCCATCTCAGGTAGTCCTCTTACAAGCCCTTTGGACACAAGCTTCTGTATTGTATGTGGGCTCACATGACCGAGTCTCCTGTGCTAGAGCTTTGGATCGTCCGTCAAAGCCTTTAGACAGGTTAAGCTTCCTTGTGCCACTTGCTCAGCATTCACAGCGTAGATGTTGTTATAACGATATGCAGTTAGAACTACTTCACATGTATCTTCTCTGCGCACTAGACATCTTTTCTTGTTAAATCCAACATTATTACCACTATCACATAGTTGCGAAACACTAAGCAGATTATACTTCAAACCATTAACAAGATAAACATTTTTAATACTATGGTTAGGATCACTCCCAACACTACCAATACCAACGATGTCACACTTTCCTTTGTCACCAAGAGTGATTGTTCCAGTGGATTGCTTCTTTAGATCATGAAAGAGAGAACTCTTCCCACTCATATGTCTCGATCATCCGCTATCAATAATCCATTTTTGCTCTTTCACCTTGGTGATCTCCTGCAAGACAAACATCAACCTTTGTGGCTAGACCAATAAACAAATTTAGATCCATTATTAGGATAAACCATATTTGGTAAAATAGTGCATTTGGAGACCCAAACTTGCTTTATCCGTTCTTTTCTTAAGTGAACAGGAAATGTATTGCGAATGATATGTGGATAATTTCTTCTATAGGGGCAGGTCTCTTTTACATGTCCCTTTCTCGCACAGTGGTGACATATAGGAGAGGTTCTGCTTCCTTTTGCCTTTACAAAAGTGGTAATGTGCTGCTTCTTTAAAAACCTTGGATTGTAACCAATACCACTTTTGTTTAGAGAACTTTGTTGCTCGCCCAACATCATATCAAGAGTGCCTTTGGATTTGGTAAAACTTATGAGGGTTGTCTGTTGGTCTTGAATCTTCTTATTCAGGGAGATCTTCTCCTTCTCTAAGTCATGATGTTCATTTCTTAGAGAGGAGAGATCTTGCTTGAGTTTAGATTTCTCTAAGTCAAGAGTCTTGACTTTAATGTCAAGATCTGAATAAGAAGTTGCAAGACTTTTTACCCTCATAGACAGATCCTCAATAGTTCTTTTCTGGTCCACAGTTTTCTTAATAAGAGTGTTAGTTTAGCCAATAAGTTTCTCTTCATTGGCAATCATATTAGAAAGGAATTCCGATAATACCTCTTTTGGACTTGCCATAAGCTCTCTTACAGATACCTCAAGCTTCTCATCGTGGGATTCATCTCCTAAGGCCATAAGACAGACATTGGCCTTCTCATCATCGGAGTCTGTGTCAAAACAAGACAAAGGTTTAGTCTTCCATCTATCACCTTTCTTTTTCCAACTATCACCTTCTCATCATCGGAGTCTATCACCATGGCTTTATTTTTCCATCTATCACCTTTCTTGGACTGGCTCTTCGTCTTTTGAGGGAAGTCTTTCACAAGATGGTCTCTTTCACCACATTCAAAACAAGACAAAGGTTTAGTCTTCTTGTCATATTTGTTGTATTGAGACTTACCTCGAAATTTAGAAGACTCTGATCCATTCTTGTTGTTGAATTGCTTCTTGATGGACGGTTTTTAGTCGCCTAAATCGTATCAAAATAAATCCGAACCTACCTAACTAATGTAGTGTGGTAAGCACGAGTCGATCCCACAGAGAATCAAGTTATTCCTAAGTTAAGTTTATTTACCAATTAGTATGAGACGGGGTTTTTTGGTGATGAAAATAAGAAAGAAAATAAAGTAAACTATAAACAAATTGATGAAGATAACGATTAATAAAATAGCTAGTTTCACCTACAATTATCCACTTTATTTGGTTGAATTGATATGGTAACTTCCTCTTCTCTTTTTAGGTTTCCTATTAATGCCCTTGTCCCGACCTAATATAGTTACTAGTCCAACCAGTCCTAGAAACCATTATCAATCGAACAGTCCCTAAAGAAGGATTTAACCCAATTGATAGCTTTAAGTTCAGAGATTAACCAAGGTATTTGCAGTCCCTAAAGAGGGATTTAACAACACATTCAACTTCATACTCATTCAATTAGTTCAACCAGCCCAAAAGGAACAAGTTTGCTACTTAAGTTAAGGTTCACAACCATGATTCTACAAAACCTTAGCAATTGAATTAATTCTACCAAGTTGATCAGGCAAGACAGAATAAAACAATCAATCATTCAAGCACAAAGAAGTCGAAACATTCAATATAGGAAATAATGAACAAGATTCAGAAACTCACAATCAATCAAACAAAGCTTCAAATTGTAGACGAAACGGGAGAGTTTAGATCTCCATAAAAATAAAACAAAACATACTTAGGGTTAAGAATTGGAAACAGTAGTCGCTCGGCCGGTCTCACGACTTCACCTTCGGCCTCACATTCTGTATGAATGAATGTATATATATAGCAACGTGATATCCTAATCCAACAAATATATATATATATATATATATATATATATATATATAATATTAATATCTAATATTCTATCTAATTTAATCCTTTATTCTAACTGATCTAACTATATATCTAATAGCGTATATAACGTAAAGATGATGCGGCATATCTCTCCTCTGATTCAACAAGTGCCATACGAACTTAGCTCGGCCCATCATCCTTCCAAATTGCAAAATAATCCCATATATTAATAGCAATCTTCAAATCCATACGATCCAGTTCAAAAATGTCTGAAATATATAAAAACACTAGTGTAGACTCTGAAAACTAAATAATATAAATTAACTATAAAATATGTAAATATGCTCTAAATTAATATGCAAATCTACACTAATTAAAAACATGACTAAAATAGACCCTATCAAAGTACCTCATGCTTAGACTTTTGCTTGTCCTCAAGCAATGAAAAACAAATGTAGACTTAATCATCCCACGAATAAGATCTTCATGCTTTAATTTTATAAAAGCAACATTAAGCAATAGGAGTCATGAATAAGAGAACAAACATCCTAGCAAGTATATGAGCGATCCAATAGTAAAGATAAATTTTAATCCAACCTCACCGGGATAATGTGTTTCACTCAAGCTCTCATGTGTTTAGGTTTTAAAGTCCAACTCTCAACTCAATCCAAAATGCTCTATTCACCATGAAAGTTATCACTTGCAAACAACATCGTGAGGACTTTTAGAGGGTTGTAATGGGGCTTTGGTAGGAACATAAGGCATGGGAATATTTAGGCTTGTGGTGCTAAAAATCCGGGAAAAATGAACAACAACCAACCAGAACAACACCAAAACTTCCATACTTCGCAAACCATTCCAATAACATAAACTCCATTACATAGCAATAAGCACTTTTCGATTTCAATAACCATACAACTTATGCAATTTTTCCATTTGGATGATGACTTCTTTTCTTTTCTTTTATGCTTACTTTTGCCCCTAGGTGAATTTTATCCTCCCTAGGTCCAAGCTTACTAGACTTTTACTCCTAAGTGAATTTTATCCTCCTTAGGCCCCTAGTAATAAATCATCTCTATTATGCAAGAAGGGTTACCTTATTTTGGCTATGTCTCTCGCAATGCACAACCATACATACATCATCTCCACTCAAAGCAACTCCAACATAAAGATTTTTCACTATTTCTGCTCCTAATTCCCGGATGGGGTCAGGATAATCATTGGCTATGATATATTTTTGTGGAGCTATTAACAAGAATAGGCTTAAAGGTTCAGATTGGCTTCAAGCAAAGGATAATATGTAAGGTAGATAGGGTATAATATGGATAAAGAAAACATGCCTCAATCATTTGTAATTCACAAGCAACAAACATGTGCAATACGGTATTGAAATAAGAAGCATATGTAGATTATAATCACACAATAAAAGCAAAAGGGAAATAATTATGAATAGTCCCTATAAGGCCAAAACAAACTCACAAGAGTTATGTTTTTGCTAGATTTCAATTTAACTTCAACTATGAATCATACTTGCTCAATTATATTTTCAAATCATGCTCCAAAATCATTTTCAAGCAATTCAATCAAATCATGGGATTTATGCATTAAGCTCATAAAAATAAATTAGAGGACAAAATAAACCAAGATGGGTCTCGTTAATAACACCTAAATGCAATGAAATGCATAACAAAAATTGAAAAAAAAAACAGAAAACTAAAATAAATATAAAGACGGAGCTACACTTCAATTCCCTACCCCATGCTTAAAATCTTACTTTGTCCTCAAAGTAAATAAAAAGAAAGAAAGAGGTAGAGGAAACTCACAAAGTAATCAGGCATTCGGAAAACCATTTAGCAGAAGCTTTCAGCAACAACTTGGATCCAACTCACATTGTGAAACGTCTTGGAGTCGGAAAAATATAGGCAGTCTCCTTTGCAATTTGTCCTGGCCAAAACAAAAGGCAGAAAACACACCACAACCAAATACATTCCAACATCCAAGAAAACTATATCATCCAAGAATGAAAAACAACAAAGACCAGCCAAACCAAAATCAGTCCCTGCAAGTCATGCTCAATCGCTTATGACAATTTAAAAATATGAAATTCGAGTGATTTCAGGGAGCAACCTAGCTAGAAAAAATTGAAACATGGGCACGAGCACCACCTCAAAGTTAGCTGGTCTTGATAATAGCACTCGAGACTAAATAAAAATACTCAGCTGATTTAAAATATAGCAAGAAGAAATCATACAACCACAATGAGTTCAGGAGCCAACAGAGGCTACAAAATTCAGCACTCATCATATCACCTCATGAAAATAACTTCCCTTCAAATTCCAACAAAAACCACAAACAATTCCGCTGCGTCAAAATTTAGCAGTGTAGAATCAAGGCACCAAGATCTCAATGTCAAAATTTAAGGAATTTAGTTGCACTTGCCAATCTTGAGCACCAATTCAACTAATAAGCAATCAAAATCTCAGTCATAACCAATCGAATCCAAGCCAAGACAATAATAACCAAGGAATCAAATCATAACCAATCAAATCCAGAAATCGTGAAGTGGAAGTTCGATTGTACCTTCACTTACCTGCCGATACTGAAGTCCAGGGAATCCCAGGCAGGTCGATAGGAATCACGGCCACATGGAGCAGCATCAGCGATGGCGGAGTGACGAGCAGCGGTGGTGGAATGAGCTTCGCCGGTGGCTTTGGTGTGGGAGGCGAGGGTTATGATGTTTCTGGTGGTGACTAGCAGCGAAAGGCGACTAGGGCGGACGGCGACCATCGAAGTAGACGGCTATGGCCCCAATTAAAATCAGTACGCACCATCAGATCTGGGCATCTACGGCAACAGAGGAGGACAGAGAGGCATTCCTACGCAGAGGGCTGATGCTGCGCGGATGGCTGCTGGTAGCCCGGCGGTCTGGAGAGAAGAGATGGGTGGTGCGGTGGGTGAAGGTGACCGCCGGTGGTGGAGGTGCAGGTTGCGAAGCGCTGGCTTAGGGTTCGGGCCAAGAGATGGGCAAGATGGGTGGTGTGAGATGGGTCGGCACTCAGCTGGCTGGAGTGGTTCGATCTCAGGCGGCTGGAGATGGTGGCTGACGGCAGGAGGAGACGCGAGCAGATGACTGAAGTGGTCACAGAGAGGTGCGGCGCCGGTGAAGAAGAAAGCAGAGAGAAATATACGCTTTCTTGTTTTTTTTTTCTTTTTTATATATGATTTTTTTTCTGATTTTTTTTTTTTTTTTTTTTTTTGAATAGGTAAATTTTCGGTTGGATAACTCCTAACCGATAGCATCCCGACGGATGAGATCATTAAGATCAGTATACGAAGTCCAAGCCGCCCCATTGACAGGGCGGCCAAGGTGTGCAACCTTGTCTGCCGTCCTGTTACCCTCACGGGGCACATGCGAGTAAACCACAGTTTCAATTCCAGTTAATTGACGTTTAATGTCTCCCATTAATAGTTCAATTTCCCAAGGGTAAGAGTTATTATATTTGAGGTTGTCGATGACCATTTTGGAGTCTCCTTCTATCACGAGCTTAGTACATTGAATTTGTTTTGCCTCTTGAAGTCCTATTCTCAGAGCCATGGTCTCAGCCTGGATGGGGGAAAGTTTACCTAACTTTGTTGCACCTAGTTTAACTACTCTGCCTTCGTGATCTCTGATTATATATCCGGCCGACGATATTCCCATTCCAATAGTAGCTCCATCAAAATTTAATTTGAGAAAGTCTTTTTCTGGTCTTCGCCATTTCACGTTTTTCCTACTAATTGCCCTTATCTGTTTACTTGGATGTGTTATGTCGGAACTATACCCATCCCCTTCTTTTGCTCTTGCACGTTTCCATTGTTCTTTAGCATTCTGTATGAACTGATGTATTTCCCCTCTTGCTGGTATTCCTTTTCCTTGAAAAGTCATTTGATTCCTAAAAAACCAGATCGTCCACCATTTAACAGCCAGATCCGCTTTTTCCTCTTTATTTAAGTGCTTTCCTACTAGAGTCATTATACATTTACCATTCCTACTGCTATTCGATCCTTGTCTGAGTAAATTTCCCAGCTTGTTATTCGTTAGTCCATTTTGTACAACAAATGGACATTCTATCAGCAGATGCTGTTCATCCTCGCAAGACCTTTCACAGAACACACACTGGTTAGGGACAGGGGTTCCTCTTTTACTTAACCTATCTTTAGTCGGTAGTCCATTCTGTGCTACTTTCCACAAATAGTTTTTTATTTTTGGTATGGTGTTTACCTTCCAAATCCACCCATTTGGGTCATCCGAGAAATCGTCTATATTTGTTATTAACTTGATTGCGCTTGATGTGGTAAACCATCCATGCTTATCAGGCCACCAGTATAATCTATCTGGCATGGGTTCCAATGGTAATGGAATGTCCATTATTGTTTGGGCCGTATTTGCGTCCAAGACACCTAAAAGTTTATCTTTATCCCACTGACCATTTAATAGAAATTCACTTACTGTAGTGTTTTTGTCCAACTCTGTTGTACCCTTGTAATTGTGACATAGCGAGGTCTTGTTGGCCCATCTGTCAGTCCAAAATCTAACTGTTTCCCCATTTCCTATTGACCAGATTAGCCCCGATTTAAACTTCTCAATTAGAGCAGAGGCTTTTCTCCACTGCCAAGATGTGTTTTTAACTTTTTCATAGTTCAGAATGTCTGTCTGCCTTAAGTATTTGTGCTTTATTATTTATACCCATGTATTGTCCGGCTCCGCAAGTGTTTTCCATAACAGTTTCATTTGTAGGGCTTCATTCATCGATTCAGATTTTCTTATCCCTAATCCACCTTTGCATTTTGGTTTACACACTCTATCCCAACTTATGAGTGGTTTATATTGAAGGTCTTTGTTCCAAAAAAAATTTCGATTCAGTTGGTCCAGGTGTTTGTGGATCGCGGAAGGGAGCATGAAACTCTGCATAGCAAACAAGGGTTTTGCGGTTAGGTTTGCATTGATTAGGATAGATCGCCCTTGCTGCGAGATGGACCTAGCCTTCCATTTTGTTAATTGGTTTTTTGTCTTAAGGACGATTTCTTCAAAGGTTTGATTATTCACTTTCCCGCTAATAATTGGGCATCCAAGATACTTTTCCATGGCCCTCGTGTGGGGTGCTTGAAGAGAATTTTGTAGAAGTTGGATTCTGCTTCCTGGTACACCCTTCGTAGTTTGGAATGAAGATTTATGGTAATTGACTTTTTGGCCCGACAGCAGACAATATTCATCCACTATCTCACGTACTTTTTGACTGGCTTCTAATGACGCTTTAGAAAATATAATTATATCGTCTGCAAATGCTAAGAAAGGGATCGATGGGCCCCCTCTCCCAAATTTAAATCCAATTTTGCTCGCCTGCTGTGCTGCTTCATGCTGTAATTTTCTTCCTAAAACTTCCGCCCCAAGTATAAACAAAAACGGAGATATTGGATCACCCTGCCTCACTCCCCTTGTTGGTGTAAACACCTCTGTCGGTGAGTTATTAACTAACACAGAGAAAGACGTAGTTGAAATGCATTCTTTGATCCAGTTAATGAATGTTGGGTGGAATCCGAACCTTTTCATTACTTCCCATGAGAAATCCCAGTTTACCCTGTCATAAGCCTTTTCCATATCCAGTTTTATTGCCATCCATCCCTCAAGCCCAATACGCGTCTTGAAAGAGTGGAAGATTTCATGGGCTATAAGAATGTTATCTTGAATAGCCCTGTCAGCCACAAACGCCCCTTGCAGAGGATCGATTAATTTCCCCATTACCCTTTTTAGTCGTTCAGTCAAAATTTTGGAAATGACTTTGTATATAGTAGAACATAGGCTTATCGGTCTATAGTGGTTTGTCGTGGTTGGGTTATCAGTTTTTGGCAGAAGAGTAATGAATGTGTGGTTTACTTGTCTGAGCATTTTTCCTGAGATGAAAAAATTATTTACAGCCCTTGTGACCGAGGGGCCAACAATATCCCAATACTGTTTATAAAATTCTGCTGTGAATCCATCAGGTCCAGGGGATTTATTTCTCCCTAGGCTAAATACCGCATTTTTAACTTCACAATTCGAAACAGGTTTTGTCAATTCTGTGTTCTCATGCTCAGAGATATTGGGAGAAATGAGGTCAAGTGTCTCATTCCACCTTGTTCGATCTTCCCTTTCCTTCCGAAATCTTTTTTCAAAATCCTTTTGAATTTCTACCTTGATATTTTCTTCGCCCACAATTTGGGTTCCCTCCGCCGAACTGATTGATCGAATGATTTTCCTATTTCGCCTTCCAGAAGCTATTCTATGAAAATATGCTGAGTTTGTATCTGCAAGTTTAATGTGCTTCGTTTTAGCTCTTTGGTTCCAATATGTTTTATGGAAATTTATAAGGGCTTCTTTCTTTTTCAATAATCGTGTTTGTTTATTTACTAGTGTGTTATCTTCATATTCCATCATCATTTTCTGGGTTTCAATCAGCTGTTCCTCAACCTCTTTTAGCTGTCTGAAAATGTTCCCGAATAATCTTGCATTCCACTCTTTAATTTTTGCTTTAAGAACCTTTGTTTTAAAGCACAATTGGAACATAGCGGAGCCACCACAACTGGCACGCCAAGCTTGTTTTACTATATTTCTCAGGTCCTTGCGTTGTAGCCACATATTCTCAAATTTGAATGCAGATGGTCTCGGTCGAGAGCCAGGTTGTAATTCAACCGTGATTGGGCAATGATCCGACATAGAAAAAGCGTAATGTGTTGTCCGGATTGACGGACATTTTTCTATAATTTCGTTCTGTACCAGCACTCTATCTATTCTCTCTAAGATATTGTCCTCTCCGGATTTCTTTTTCCGCCATGTAAATCTATTTCCAATAAACGGAATATCAGCGAATTCCCACTGTTCTTTGAATTCTGTTAATCTCCAACATCTAGCTAGTGATGGCTCCACACCCCCTTCTTTATCGCTTGTTTCTGCAATCTCATTTAAATCCCCCACCACCATACAAGGCCAAGGGGACTCCGATATCATACCTCCTAACTCTTCCCAGAACTGAAATTTCTCTCTCTCCTGCGCAGGTGCGTAGACTACAAAAATTCTGCACTTAAAGCCCGTCTCATAGTTTTCATAATCTAAGCTTATACTTCTCGCTCTAGTGGTTACAACTGACAAGGTTTCCTGAGTCATTTGATACGTCTTCCACATAACTCCTATTCCTCCGGATTTGCCCCGAGCTGGAATCCAGCAAGCAGCATCAAATCCTGTCATCTTCCAGGTGTTATCCTCCGGAATGACTTCAGTTTTTGTCTCCATTATCGCCATGAGTTGTATATTCTGTATTTTGGTAAAAGAATTAATTTCGGACCAGAAATTAGGTCTACCCATCCCTCGAACATTCCAAGAGCCAATCTTCATGGAACACCCCTGTTACCCCTTGCCCTAAGATCTTTTTTTCTCCATCCAATCCATTTTTCAATGGAATTTGACACAATTTCATTTAGTCCCCTTAAATCTGTTCCTAGATTTGGATTAGCTAATGATCTTACAACATCTTTATGTTCAAAAAACCAATATCGACAACTAGTGGTAAAATTTCCATACACTATTGTACTTGACATAGCTATTCCTTTTACCCATTGATTAGGATTGTGAGCATAATTGTACTCTGGAGTACAACCATCCTTCCTACCTACAAATGTATAGTTGCAACTGATACTAAAGCACCCAACAGATGTTCCTTGCAATGGTGTTTCTAAACTGTTAAGAGAATGCACACTACGTAATCTAGCTGTGATTTTCTTGCTACTTTGCTTTGGACACACATTGGTAAATATATTACCAGCTCCTGCATCCAAGATGTTTAAACATTTATAATCACCCACAAAGACAAAATACTCCCACCAAATTAATTCTTTCATTACAACCTGCTTACAAAAGCTTGAACTACAATCCTTCACATATTCAACATTAATAACTTGATTCTGCTGGTGAATTCTTGCATTGCAAAATACAACTGATTCCATCATAGTCTTAGACTTCATCCATCTACTAATCGGTTTTAAAGAGACCCAAGAGCACACATTACTATTTACAATCCTACCAAAAAGTTTTATTCCAATCTGAGTGAAGCTGCCTTCAAGCAGCAGATGAACGTCATTGCAGCGCTTCATACTTTGCATCAGAAAGAAGGTGTTCAGCAACATTACTAGCTCAGTACCCCACCAACCTAAGATACCAAGCAGCCATTTCCCTAATGAATTACTCCCCATTCTTACCTCTTTTATTACCTCCACCCATCAGCTTTGAGCTTGCAGTCTCACCTTCCTCGACCCCAAGCTTACGCTTGCCAGACTCCGACTTTGCCGCACCCTCAATCTGCTGTTGCTCAAATCTCGCCCCCGAAGGGGATACCGAGGGAGCAACGAGAGGATTGAGAGAAGGAGATGGAAGACATTCAGGATTATATAGGTTGGGTAAAAGAAATTCAGTAGATGCAGGAATGTTACCCAACATACGATCGAAGTCAGCCTGGGTGAAGTCCGCAGGGATACCACCCGAGGTGATCGCTCCATCATAGTCTTCCTCAGCTTCAATCATATCATCATCGTCGGCTTCATAAAACTCAGGGTCTTGGAAATCTGCTTCGATTGCTCTTGGATTCGCATCATTTGGGTTTTCCCCAACCGGTGCTTCTTCTTCTTGTTCATTGTAGTCATCTACCACCACATACTCCTCCATTTCCGGGACAAGAGGAAGGGTTTCCACTCTTACAGCTTCAATGACAGAGGTTGAAGAGATTGTACCAGAGGCGTTGGAGGATTCCTCCGAAGAAGAATCCGACAACAGCTCCACATTTCGGCCAAAGCTTTTCCATAACTCCTCCTTTGAGTGACCAAATGAGGGAGGAGGTAAGGATCTTTGCTTCCTGGAAACATTCACCCATTCATTTCCATCATTGGATTGCTTCATGGGATTGTCGGACATAGGAGTATCCTCAGGCATTTGACCCATAATTCCCCTTCCTTCATTGCTGCAAACTCTTCTTCCTGGGCAGTTTTCGAAGGTGTGTTCTGCATCTCCACAACTTCCACAACCAATCGGGAAATCCTCGAACCATATAGGGTATGATTCAAGCTCGCCTTCTTCATTGGGCACCAATACCCTCTTGTTGGGAATCTTAGATAGGTCTGCACTGATGCACACCCTCGGATATCGAAGCCTCGCCCCATTGGGGTTGAAGGTTGCGACACGGATTACTTCTCCCAGTTTGTTCCTTTCAACAATAGCTTTCAACAAGGAATCACTCACATACTTCGTGGGTAGGCCAGGGAAACGAACCCACAAATCAAGCTTTGCCACCGACTCCGTATAAGGGCAGAAGACCTGGCGCCATGGCCGGAACAGCAACAGCTGACCAAGCACATGGAAAGGCCTCTCCCCCCATACCTTGTCCCTGTCTTCCTTGAGGTCAAAACGGAGCTCAAACCAGCTATTTGCAAGAGGAAATAGTTGGAAACCCGCCGACAGAAACTTCCAATCGATCTTGATCTTCCTCCTAATCTCCTTCGCTTCAATTGGATTCCCAATCACCGTAGCAAACAAGGAGGTGTTGTTGAGGTTCGAGATGTTCGCCTGGACATCCACCTGAATTTCTCTGAGCATCTTCACATCAATTCTTGCTTTGCGCAGTTGCTTCTCTAGAGCTTTTTGTGTGATCTTTGACGCCGATTCTGAAGAAGCATGAGCTCCTTCAGACTCAGCATCTCGGATCTGGTTTTGTTGGCCCAGGCGGGCAGTTTTTGGTGGGTAGCCAGAGGAATCGGCTTCCATGGGTTTTTTCCCCTTGTCCGAGCCATCAGTCGCCATGAGAACAAAGTAAACACAGAAAAGATTAGAACAGGTAATTAGGTATGAGAGATGAGAAAGAAGAGGGTAAGCAAGGGTGTGAAGAGATTTCACAAGCCCGGTTTGATTTATAAAGATTTGAGGGAGAAAGAGAGAGCGATCATGAGTGCCGACCTTCCGGATTCCGTACCGCCCCACCGGAACCTTGCAGCAGTGAACTTCCCGATCATTCACATCTTCGATTGTACGGAATTTGCAGAGGAGCTTGGGTCGCAAGAAAGGCCGTACACCCTTCAACAATGGATGAGGCCAAGGAGGCGGTCGCTTGTACCAGTCTTCACCTCCCCTAGCCCTACAGTTCCCCCATCGCACGGCATCAGAACGGCTGCCATGCTTCACCCCATACAGCTTTCCTCCCCTCTGTCCCTTCGAAGCACTTTGCTTTTTTGCCAAGGGAAGCAGACACACAAGGGCTTGGAATCCGACTCCCCACTCAATCGTTTTCTTGAAGAGGAGATAATCATCATGATTTATGAATATCGATAGGATTTGGGAGGAGGTTTGATGCAAGAGAAGATTTAGGGGTGGCAGGCTATAGCGATTAGGGTTTTCTTTAGAACAGTTGAAGGTGAGCGGTCGTTCTCTCAGAAGCAAAAGAGGGGCGCGTAGCGCGCGTTCTCTATCCATCCGGAGAGGTTTTTCTCATGAATGAGTCTTTCTGATTTTTTTTTTCTTTTCAAATAGAAGATGAAATTTATAACCAAAAAAAAAACCTAACTAAACCAGAAAAAAAAAGTAAAGTAAGAATTTAAAGATACCAATAGAAACTATTCCGATCTAAAAGTGAAAAAAAAATTTAAAAAAAAACATACCTTGGTTTTGCCTAGGATCGATTCAGACATTGTTAAAGCTCTCAACAACTTGTCAAACTCTTGGGCACATACCCCACATAAACGAGTATGACTTTCTGCAAAGGATATGTAATACCACTAATTCAGTTCCATTGGTGGTTTCTCAAAATATGCGCTCCTCTTTTGCCTTCTCTCAATTCTTTGTCTGTTTGCACCCTCACTAAATTCAAACAACAGAGTCCTCCTTATGAAATTTTCCTCATCTTGCTCATCTACCCAATCTTCTAAGATCTCCTCGTCAAAAGAGATGATAGCGCAATCGTCACTGACAACCACCTCCGTCTACATAGGGGAAATCTCTGAAATAATTGGAATTGTAATTTGTTGAGCCACTTGAATCCGCCTCATCTCGTTATTGAAATCAGTTTGGATCCTTATAAGTTGGGACTCTATTGCAGCAAAGTGTTCTTCCAAAAGGGGCAACATGGACGGTTCTTGTGATGTTTGTGGAGCCAGACATGGAAGCTCTAGTTGTCCGATTTGGAGCTCTAATTGTGCAATCTCATGTATGATATCCATCTCACGAGAAAGTTGAGCTTTGCACAAATGATGTACTTCCATAACCTTTTTTATCGGAACCCTAAACACTGGACAATCTTTAAATACATGATTAGAAACCCCGCAAAAATCACAATATAAACCATGAGTCATCTTTAGAGGCACATACCTAGACACACGAACTCAAACAGTTAGTAGCACGGGTGTTATGAACCGTAAGATAGGCTCACAACAAAGTTAATTATATACAATAATTGGCAAACACACAAAACAAAGAAATAAACTTTGATTCTCCGGCAACGGCGCCAATTTGATGGACGGTTTTTAGTCGTCTAAACCGTATCAAAATAAATCCGAACCTACCTAACTAATGTAGTATGGTAAGCACGAGTCGATCCCACAGAGAATCAAGTTATTCCTAAGTTACGTTTATTTACCAATTAGTATGAGACGGGGTTTTTGGGTGATGAAAATAAGAAAGAAAATAAAGTAAACTATAAACAAATTGATGAAGATAACGATTAATAAAATAGCTTGTTTCACCTACAATTATCCACTTTATTTGGTTGAATTGATATTGTAACTTCCTCTTGTCCTTTTAGGTTTCCTATTAATGCCCTTGTCCCAACCTAATATAGTTACTAGTCCAACCAGTCCTAGAAACCCTTATCAATCGAACAGTCCCTAAAGAACAATTTAACCCAATTGATAGCTTTAAGTTCAGAGATTAACCAAGGTATTTGCAGTCCCTAAAGAGGGATTTAACAACACATTCAACTTTATACTCATTCAATTAGTTCAACCAGCCCTAAAGGAACAAGTTTTCTACTTAGGTTAAGGTTCACAACCAGGATTTTACAAAACCTTAGCAATTGAATTAATTCTACCAAGTTGATCAGACAAGATAGAATAAAACAATCAATCATTCAAGCACAAAGAAGTCGAAACATTCAATATAGGAAATAATGAACAAGATTCAAAAACTCACAATCAATCAAACAAAGCTTCAAATTGTAGACGAAACGAGAGAGTTTAGATCTCCATAAAAATAAAACAAAACATACTTAGGGTTAAGAATTGGAAACGGTAGTCGCTCGGCCGGTCTCACGACTTAATGAATGTATATATAGGAAAATGTCAACGTGATATCCTAATCCAACTAATATATATATATAATATTAATATCTAATGTTCTATCTAATTTAATCCTTTATTCTAACTAATCTAACTATATATCTAATAGCGTATATAACGTAATGATGTTGTAGCATATCTCTCCTCTGATTCAACAAGTGCAATACGGACTTAGCTCGTCCCATCATCCTTCCAAATTGCAAAATAATCCCATATATTACTAGCAATCTTCAAATTCATACGATCCAGTCCAAAAATGCTTGAAATATATAAAAACACTAGTGTAGACTCCGAAAACTAAATAATATAAATTAACTATAAAATATGTAAATATGCTCTAAATTAATATGCAAATCTACACTAAAAACATGACTAAAATAGACCCTATCACTTCTTCATTTTGAGGATTCGAGAAAGACCTCTTGTGAAATAGACCCTATCACTTCTTCATCATCATCGTCATCCTCATCTTCAGAATCAGACACGTCTTTGGGCTCATCCTTCTTAGACTTGAGCGCCAAGTTCTTAGTGCTTGTTGGGAGTTTTCCATCGTCTTCATTGAGAATCATCTCATGTGTGATCGGCTTCCCAAGCAAGTCATCAAGGGGTAGAGTGGTGAGATCTTGGGCTTCCTCTATGGCTGTCACTTTAGGGCCCCATTCGTCTTTTGGGAGACACCACAATATCTTCCTCACTTTTTCAACGTTCTTAAATCTCTTGCCGAGAGAGTCAAGGTTGTTGGTGATTTCCGTGAATCGTGTGAACATGGCCTTAATAGACTCATCATGCTTCATTTTGAAAAGTTCATACTTTCGAAGGAAGATGCTGATCTTGGTGTCCTTCACTTGGCTAGTTCCTTTGTAGGTGACAACCGGCTTGTCCCAAATCTCTTTAGCTGACCTACAAGATGCAATACGGTTAAACTCATTAGTGCTAAGACCACAATATAGTAAGTTAATGGCCCTGTAGTTTTTGGAGACGAGTTCAAGATCCGCTTGGATGTATTCAGCCTCGGTCTTAGCAACTTTGGTTCCATTTGGTCCGTCTTTCTCTGGAACCTTCGGACCATTCTCTATAATGTTCCGAAGTTCCAGATCTTGATCTATAATGAACATTTTCATCAAGGATCTCCAGTGGACGTAGTTGTTTCCTACAAAGAGTGGTGGTCTACTAGTGGACCTTCCTTGTGCAAATCCTCCGCTTGCTTCACCAGACATGATCAAAACTCACAAGATTGTTAGATCAAAAGTAGTGAGTAAGGCTCTGATACCAATTGAAGGTTTGATAATGTATAACAAAGTAATATAAAGTTACTCTAGAAGGGGGGTTGAATAGAGTATGTCGGATTTTCGCAGATAATCTCAAGACTTTTGAAGCACTTGTAAAACCCCTTGAGATTAGACGTAATAATTTTTTCTGGAAAACCTGAATCACAACAGAGTTATACAATTCGAAACAAGTGCGGAAATATGGTAAAGCAATAAGTAAAGGACCCAATGAATTGTTTACGAGGTTCGGCACGAACTTGGCCTACGTCCCCGCCTAGAGTTCTTCCACAACCCTAGGATTCAACCGGCTTTTATTGATTCACAAGACTTAGGATCCTAATAGCTCACCGAGGAAGCCACTCTCCTATACAATTACAATCTAGTCAACTCGCGTTCTCTTGGAGTCCTAGACCAATCTAGAAGAGCCCGACCTTTCTCAGCTATCTAGTACAATCCTCTTACACTTGGTGAATCAATCGACTAGTGTCCACTTCTTGAGTTACAAACTCTCGAGTATAACACTCACTCGAAATATATCCTATAAGCTCACTGTGTAACTCTCAAATGCTTTGAAATAAAATAAACGACTCTTAAGAACTAGCAGAGAGCACACGAAGAAGACAAATTTGACTTGAAGGCTTGAGAGCGAATGAAAGCTTGTGTTCAACGAATGTGTCTGTCCTCTTTTCTTCAACTCCTTCTTATTCAGATCAAATCGGCGCCTAAGGATCTTCTTTAGCGGCTAGAACCGATTGTGGCTTGGGAAAAGATCTTCATGATCTTCTATTTGTGGAAACTCGGAAGCCATGATCTCCAATTTGAATCTTCTCAATTTCAAGCTTTAAGGAAGGAGATAATATTTGAAAACTTGCTGCATATATTAGTGCATAATATACAACAATATATGGCAATATATTAATAAAAATAACATATAATATTAACCGGAAATAATAAGCACATAATATAGGTTTTGTGTTTCATCAACACAGCTGTAGCTTCAAGACCTTTGACACAAGCTGTGTCAAAGCCTTCGAAACCATTTCCGATTTTCATCAAGGGAGTGGAGTTATCAGAAAGTACTTTACAACAACAAGGAATCGACCATAAAATGGAACTTAGAGATCCATAGAGTTTACTTTCAAGGACAAGTTTCCAATTCATTTATGATTCAGAAGCTACATATTCTCAAACTAGGTCTTATATCAAACTGATAGGAAAAGGAATAATATATAAAATTTTCAAACGAGAAATTACACAAAGTTGCATGAAAGAAAAATGCACTCACATTGACATATAAAAGACTAATATTTGTCCTACATTGAAAAGGAATAATATATAAAATTTTGGTAGTATCAACACTTGCGCCCTAATCCAATAACAAGAAAAATGGAAATCAATGGGGGGGTTTTATGTTGTAATGTCTTCGATATCAAAACAACTAGTACCTTACTCGAAGAAGATTTAGGGTTTAAGATGAGACTTAGGGCTTGGGATTTTTATGAAGAAATTTGGATTTTTAAGTTGAAATTGGGACTATGGGCTTGGGATGTGGTGGAAATTGAGTTTGTTAGGTTGAAATTGGGGCTCTTTTATGTGTAGCAGCAGAGGCGGATGAAGTTAGGAGGGAGGCGGAAGAGCATAGGCAGCAGCGAACGGAGGAGGTTCCGGCAACCAACGAAGCAGCATCGGCCACCAGCAGAGGCGGATGAAGGTAGGATTGGAGGCGGATTAATGTGCGAGCAGAGGCGGAAGAAGTTGGTAGCAGCACCGGCCACCAACGAAGCAGCAAACGGAAGAGGGTCACGCCGGAGGAGGGTCACGCCGGCCACCAACGAGCTTTATTTGGGGTTTCAATTTCAGAAACGGGATTGAAAGAGAAGAGAGAGAGGAAGGAGATTATTTAGACTTTGGAATCTTTTTTTTCAATTTTACAAATTGTTATGAATTTTTTTGCGTGAAGATACAAATTTTAGCACGAAATTTGCGCCAAAAATTTTCCGCCCAATCCCCCATGTATATATATCAAGCATGGCATTTTGAAACGCGGTAGTTTCCAAAATATTTCATGGCATTTTTTAACCCTCATTGAGTAGTATTATTATGGCATTTTTAAAACGCCATGAAATACTAGCATTCTAAATAGCGCCATCACCCTAAACTTATGGCGTTTTAAAAACGCCATAGAAATATGGCATTTTACAAAATGATGACGTTTTTGTTTAAAAACGCCATTATATAACATTTTAATGGCATTTTATAAAAAAACATCATTGTTTAATTGTCATTAATGAGTGTGTTTGTACTAGTGTGAGGAGAAACGGGAAAGATTGAGGCCAACCCTAGATCTCAAGGGGCAATTTTGTCCATAAAATTTTACGTGGACAAAACCCTAATTTGTCACACCTGTGGACACTCCGTTAATTGGACCGAAAACTTGCGTCTTCGGCGCAAATTTTCTCTTTATAATTTGATTAAGGGCACTTTTACACACACACACGCACGCACGCACGCACGCACACACGCACATATTTTTATCAGGAAAAAATTCGGGTGGGCTGGCCCTACCCAGTAGCTAGACCCGGGCAAATGCGGGCGCGGGCCGGGCTTGGGACGGGTTTTACCCGAGATTTTGTCCCGGTGTCGCGGGCGCGGGCCGGGCTAAGCCCGCTTAACGGGTTGGATGTCGTGTCCGAGCCTGTCCGGAATTGCGGGCGCGGGCTACCCGCGGGTACCCGCAGTAATATATGTATATATACATTAATACACCGTATACATATACTAATATATTTATGTGTTTGTATATATACACTGTAATATATATGTGCTATACACTGTTTTTTTGTTTTTTTTGTTTTTTTTGTTAATGAATATACACTGTATTACTGTAATATACACTTAACACTTCTATATATATTTTTTGGATAAACAGTAGCATATGTATATATACAATGTTATATATTAGTAAATATATATGTTTTGTAATACAACTATAATATATGTATATATACCAATAAAAATACATAATAAAAATACACAGTAATACATTCATATCCACTGTAATTTAAAAAAAAAGGTATATATATAATATATAATATATATTTTATAAT
Source organism: Persicaria tinctoria (assembly GCA_037127255.1). NCBI lineage: Eukaryota > Viridiplantae > Streptophyta > Magnoliopsida > Caryophyllales > Polygonaceae > Persicaria > Persicaria tinctoria. The sequence goes on along the minus strand of JBANSL010000004.1, from coordinate 68,636,309 downwards.
TTTAATAAAAAAGCGGGTACCCGTTACGGGCCTAGCGGCCCGCAACGGGTACATTGGTCTTCCCAATCCCGTACCCGCTGCGGACGCGGGCCGGGCTTAGCAGCCCGCATGGACTTTTACCCTTGTCCATGCCCGCCCATATTAGCGGGCGGGCGGGGCGGGCCGAACGGGCCGGCCCGCGTTTGCCCAGGTCTACCAGTAGCATCCTTACGGATGAGGTCAAGGAGACCTGGATCATTTTTAATATCAACTCCTCAGACAGAGCGGCAAAGGTGTGCAACCTTATCCGCCACTCTATTGCCCATACGAGGAATGTGAAAGAACTCTACTTCTGTCACAATCGATAACATGACTTGAGCGTCAGAAAGGATTAGTTCGATCTCTGATAGAGTCTATTTTAGTCATGTTTCAAGTATAGAGTTGCATATTAATTTAGAGCATATTTACATGTTTTATAGTTAATTTATATTATTTAGTTTTTGGAGTCTACACCCGTGTTTTATTGATTTCAGGTATTTTGGAGCAAATACCGAATACTATTGCATTATACGAGATTGGGACGAGTTGCATACTACTCAAATTATAGATCGACTAGATGATGGGCTGGGCTGATGATTTCACGCGAGAGGAGCTCCATGTTACTTTTTCCGTGACTTCATTAGTTTAGTTTGGAATTAGATTTATTATTATTATATATTTATATTACGGAGTAGATTAGATAGATTAGGTTTTATATATACTAGTACTATTTAGATACGGGAGGGGAGGCCGAACATAGTGACCGGCCGACAGTTTACATTCCTCTTAACCTTAACCCTATTTGTCTTTTGTTTTATTTTTATGGAGATCTAAACTCTCCCGTTTCGTCTACAATTTGAAGCTTTGTTGGATTGATTGTGAGTTTCTAAATCTTGTTCCTTAATTCCTATATTTGAATGTTTCGACTTCTTTGTGTTTGGTTGTCTATTATTTTATTCTATCTAGCCCGCGCAACTAGTTAGAATCAATTCAATTGCTAAGGTTTTGTAGATTCCTGGTTGTGAACCTTAACCTAAGTGGCAAACTTGTTCCTTTAGGGCTGGTTGAACTAATTGAATGGGTAGGAAGTTGGATGTGTTGTTAAATCCCTCTTTAGGGACTGCAAATACCTTGGTTAATCTCTGAACTTAAAGCTATCAATTGGGTTAAATCCTTCTTTAGGGACTGTTCGATTGATAAGGGTTTCTAGGACTGGTTGGACTAGTAACTATATTAGGTCGGGACAAGGGCATTAATAGGAAACCTAAGAAGACAAGAGGAAGTTACAAGGATCGCTTCAACCAAATAAAGTGGATATTTGTAGATGAAACTATTTTATTAATCGTTATCTCCATTAATTTGTTTATAGTTTATTTCTTATTTTCACCATCCAAAAACCCCCCGTTTGATACTAATTGGTAAATAAACTTAACTTAGGAATAACTTGATTCTCTGTGGGATCGACTCGTGCTTACCACGCTACATTAGTTAGGTAGGTTCGAAATTATTTTGATACGGTTTAGGCGACTAAAAACCGCTCATCAAATTATTTTGATACGGTTCATAACACCCGTGCTACTAACTGTTTGTGTCCGTGTGTCTAGGTGGTTCCCTTTAAAGATGACTCATGGTTTATTTTGTGATTTTTGCGGAGTTTCTAATCATATATTTAGAGATTGTCCGGTGTTTAGGGTTCCGATCGGAAAGGTTAAGGAAGTGCATCATTTGTGCAAAACTCAACTTTCTCGTGAGATGGATATCATACATGAGATTGCACAATTAGAGATCCAAATCGGACAATTAGAACCTCCATGTCTGGTTCCGCATACATCACAAGAATCGTCTATGTTGCCTCTTATGGAAGAACACTTTGCTGCAATGGAGTCCCAACTTACAATGATCCAAATTGATTTCAATGACGAAATGAGGCGAATCCAAGTGGCTCAACAAATTAAAATTCCAATCATTTCAGAGATTTTTCCTAATCAGACAGAGGTGGTGGTTAGTGACGACTACACTATCATCTCTCTTGACGAGGATATCTTAGGAGATTGGATAGATGAGCAAGATGAGGAAAATTTGACAAAGAGGATTATGTTGTTTGAATTTAATGAGGGTGTAAATGGACAAAGTGCTAAGAGATGGCAAAAGAGGAGCGCATATTTTGAGAAGCCACCAATGGAACTGAATTGGTGGTATTACATATCATCTGCAGAGAGCCATGCTCGTATATTTGATAAGTTGTTGAGGGTTTAACGATGTCTGAATTGATCTTAGTCAAAACAAGGTATGTTTTTAAAAAAAATAATTTTTTTTTCTTATTTTTTTACTTTTGGAACCGAATAATTTTTATTGTTATTTTTAAAATTTATTTTACTTTTATTTTATTTTCTAGTTTAGTTAGGATCCTTTATTTAAATAGAAAAAAAAAAGAAAAAAAGAAAAAAAAAACCACGCTTTCCTTTCTCCCTCTCCGAGAGAACAACCAGTCAGCCACCGCCTCCTCTCTCTGCATCGCTTTCCCGAGGCCATCCTCGTCGCCTGCGTCGTGCCAACCGCCGCCCCAGTCGGCCGGTTCCTCTCTTCTCCTTTTCTGTTCACATCGACAGCCAGCATCCACCAGCAATCACCATTCCAAGACCTCTCTTCTCTTCGCTGGAACCTAGCCCATCCTTTCGCCTGAACCCTAGCCGGCGACACCACCGCACCACTCACAGATCCCCTGGACCATCCTTTACCCGTCCATTGCTGCTGTTCCCTGACCTTCCTCCCACCGCTGCTTCGCACCACCTCTGCATATCCGCCAACGCTGCATCGCCCTTGTCGCGCCGATCTCCTGACGACCGCCAGCAGTCAAGACAGCGCCGATCCACATCGCAGCGTCTCTCTCTCAGCCCCTGTTCTTCTCGACCCTTTCTGCTGCTGCTGTCATGGGCGCCTTTTCCAATTTCCAACCGCAGCTGATCCAAATTCCTGTCAATCCCGCAACTAGTAGGTTCCGGTATGTCCTCCTTTTTCACCCTTTCATTGCCTAGCTGATTCTCATGATTTTTGGAAGAGGATGATGAATTGATTTTGTTGAAATTGCTCGTACCTTATTATCAATTCTCGTTGCCTGCATAGTGAATGGCTGATTTGCAGTGTCCATTATCTGTCAAGGTGGAGTGAAATCTACTGTTAATTGTTTGGGATTTATTGTTTGTGTGGGTTGATTGAGATCCTCTTCAATTAATGGATTGGTTGTGCTTTGTTTTTCTGGTTGCATAGTAGCTACTGAGTTCAGTTCTGGATCTGTTATATGTTTTTGATCAATCTGCTGGACTTGAATGTGTGTTTCCTGTGATGCTTTCATTGTGAGTCCGTTTGATTATCAACACCTTTGTGCTACTGTGTTGGTCCTGTTTTCGTCCATTTTTATGCTTTGGTTGTCCCATATAGTTTTGATTTCATGCCTTTGTTAGCCTTCGCTTTATGTTTACCCATGTGTGTAGAATTAACTCAAATCTATAGCTGAATTTGGTCACCTTAGCTGCTGATTTTGGTTGTTTTCTTCATGATTAATTGTAGTGTAGGCTGCTACTGTTGGCTCCCTTAATTCTTGAGATACGATGATGTCCGTCCTTTATTTTCTTTTGCTTGTCTCTTGCTCCCTGTGTCCATCGATTTTTGATAATTTTACTTGCAAAATAGGGCCGAGCATGATCTATAGGGCTGATTTTTCTATTCTAGTTTTGCTTGTTTTTGTTGTTGGTTGTGGTGTCTGACAGACCCTATACCTATGAGAAGTTGCTGAATTTCTTGGTCTGTTCAAAGGCTGCACTACACCACTACCCCCGGATTTGAATTGAAAGCTTGTTCCGAATGCCTGATTACATTGTGAGTTTCCTCTACCTCTTTTATTCCTTATATTTACTTTGAGGACAAAGTAAGATTTTAAGCATGGGGTGGGGAATTCAAGTGTAGCTCCGTCTTTATATATATGTTTTTTTTTTGTTATGCATTTCATTGCATTTAGGTGTTATTAACGATACCCATATTGGTTTAGTTTGTCCTCTAATTCATTTTTATGATCTTAAATGCATAAATCCCATGAATTGATTGAATTGCTTGAAAATGATTTTGGAGCATGATTTGAGAATATAATTGAGCAAGTATGATTCATAGTTGAGGTTTAATTGAAATCTAAAAAATATAACCCTTGTGAGTTTGTTTTGGCCTTATAGGGACTATTCATAATTATTCCCTTTTGCTTTTATTGTGTGATTATACTCTCAATATGCTTCTTATTTCAGTACTGTATTGCACATGTTTGTTTCTTGTGAATTTCAAATGATTGAGGCATGTTTTCTTTAGCCATATTATACCTTATCTACCCTTGCATTATCCTTTGCTTGAAGCCTATCTGAGCCTTAACGCCTATTCTTTTTTATAGCTCCACAAAAATATATCATAGCCAATGATTAGCCTGACCCTATCCGGGAATTAGGAGGAGAATTGGTGAAAAATCTATATGTTGGAGTTGCTTTAAGTGGAGATGATATATGTATGGTTGTGCATTGCGAGAGGCATAGCCAAAATAAGGTAACCCTTCTTGCATAATAGAGATGACTTATTACTAGGGGCCTAAGGAGGATAAAATTCACTTAGGAGTAAAAGTCTAGTAAGCTTAGACCTATGGAGGATAAAATTCACCTAGGGGCAAAAGTAAGCATAACAGAAAAGAAAAGAAGTCATCATTCAAATTGAAAAATTGTATGAGTTGTATGGTTATTGAAATAGAAAAGAGCCTATTGATGTGTAATGAAGTTTATGTTATTGGAATGGTTTGCGAATTATGGAAGTTTTGGTGTTTTTCTGGTTGGTTGTTGTTCTTTTTCCCGGTTTTTTAGCACCACAAGCCTAAATATTTCCCATGCCTTATGTTCCTACCAAAGCCCCATTACAACCCTATAAAAGTCCTCATGATGTTGTTTGCAAGTAATGACATTCACAGTGTATAAAGCATTTTGGATTGAGTTGAGAGATTGACTTTAAAGCCTAAACATATGAGAGCTTGAGTGAAACACATTATCCCGGTAAGGTTGGATTAAATTTGTCTTTACTATTGGATCGCTCATATACTTGTTAGGATGTTTGTTCTCTTATTCATGGCTCATACTACGTGATGTTGTTTTTCTAAATTATAGCATGGAGATCTTATTTGTGGGATGATTAATTTTATTTTTGTTTTTCATTGCTTGAGGACAAGCAAAAGTCTAAGCATGGGGTATTTTGATAGAGTCTATTTTAGTCATGTTTCAAGTATAGAGTTGCATATTAATTTAGAGCATATTTACATGTTTTATAGTTAATTTATATTATTTAGTTTTTGGAGTCTACACCCGTGTTTTATTGATTTCAGGTATTTTGGAGCAAATATCGAATACTATTGCATTATACGAGATTGGGACGAGTTGCATACTACTCAAATTATAGATCGACTAGATGATGGGCTGGGCTGATGATTTCACGCGAGAGGAGCTCCATGTTACTTTTTCCGTGACTTCATTAGTTTAGTTTGGAATTAGATTTATTATTATTATATATTTATATTACGGAGTAGATTAGATAGATTAGGTTTTATATATACTAGTACTATTTAGATACGGGAGGGGAGGCCGAACATAGTGACCGGCCGACAGTTTACATTCCTCTTAACCTTAACCCTAATTGTCTTTTGTTTTATTTTTATGGAGATCTAAACTCTCCCGTTTCGTCTACAATTTGAAGCTTTGTTGGATTGATTGTGAGTTTCTAAATCTTGTTCCTTAATTCCTATATTTGAATGTTTCGACTTATTTGTGCTTGATTGTCTATTATTTTATTCTTTCTAGCCCGCGCAACTAGTTAGAATCAATTCAATTGCTAAGGTTTTGTAGATTCCTGGTTGTGAACCTTAACCTAAGTGGCAAACTTGTTCCTTTAGGGCTGGTTGAACTAATTGAATGGGTATCCATACTATTCGGAATATAATCAATAAATTCTCCAACCTTTCTGGTCTCACAATAAATTACAGCAAGAGTTCTCTCCAAGTTTCGGGAAACATTAGTCCCGCTCTAGCAAACTCTCTAGCTAATGAAATGCGTATTCCCGTCTCTAGAACTATGGAAAAATACCTAGGGATTCCTCTACTCCGTGGGCGCATCAAGAATGAGATGTTCCAAGATGCCATACAAAATCTTAAAAAACAACTTTCTAAATGGAAAGCCTCGTCCTTAACCCAGGCTGGTCGTGTAACCCTAATTACCGCTAATCTAAGCTCCAAAACTAACTACCTTATGCAGAATTTCTTACTCCCAAAAGGGGTGCTCCACCAGATAGATCAAATTAATAAGAATTTTTTCCGGAACAAATTAGAATTAGAACGTTACAATCCGCTAATTAGCTGGGATAAAATCTGTAAACCAAAAGACAAAGGTGGCCTAGGTATACGATTAGCTGAAGATCTCAACATTAGCCTTCAGATGAAACTCCTTTGGAAGTTATACACTAACAATGACAATATTTGGTCTAAAGTTATTAAAGAAAAGTACTTTCAACACCAAAATATAATGACATCAACTCCGACAAATCCCTCTTGGCAATTCGGCCGCCTACTTCAACTTCGTGACAAATTTCTCTTAGGTTTACATTGGATAGTCGGAAATGGGGACACCATAAATGTCTGGAACGATCCTTGGGTGATAGGATATAATCTTCAAAACTTTCAACTCTCACATGATCCTAATCTAAAAGTTAATCGGCTAATCAACCAAAATAAACAATGGAATGTATAAATCCTACATAGCCTCTTTCCTAATAATATTGTCACCCAGATCCTAAAGATCAAAATTCCCTCTTGGGAGGCCAGTGATAAATTGATTTGGAAACTTAATGTAGATGGTCACTTCACGACCAAATCGGTCAAACAGATTATTAACAATAGCAACCAAAATGAGGAAAAGAGAAAATGGATCTGGAACTTAAATCTCCCTCCCCGAATCAAGAACCTTGTTTGGAAAATAGCACAAGATGGAATCGCAACAAAAGAAAGACTAAATCGTTTTTTCAATAGAGTTCTGTCTCAGTGCTGTCTTTGCAATGACAAAGATGAAGATAGTGATCACCTCTTCCAACACTGCACTGTCACCAAAAGAATCATAGCGGCATATGAACAACTAACGGGGAAATCTATAAGGTCCAATTATAACCAGTCAATAACCATTAGAGAGATCCTACATTCTAAACCATCTATTCCGAATTTTGAGAACCTCTGTTTTATTTGGCAAGCAATATGGGAAACAAGGAACAACATAATATTCAAAGGAAAAAAAATCGACTCTATCTCACAAATCGCGAGTCGATCTTATGTGCAGGTGAGAGATTGGTTGAATGCCAATCCCAATAAAAGTCCGAAACAAGACAGGCGAAGGTCTGTGATCAAATGGAAAAAACCGTCTAGGGCCACCTACAAGATTAATGTAGATGGCTCAACCAAGCCTACCGGTTTCTGCCAGGTAGGTGGGATCCTTAGGGATTGTGAGGGAATTGTGGTGGATATTTTTCAGCAGCAGGTAGATAGTGGCTCCGCTATCCAAACCGAAGCAGCTGCATTTTGTGCAGGTACGAAAATGGCTTGGCAAAAAGGCTTACGCAGAGTTATAATAGAATGTGACTGCCTTGAAGTTATCAAGGCTATCAACGATAATGGAAGGCCTAGATGGGAGATATGGTGGCAAATTGAGCTTATCAAGAAGATGCAATCGGAATTTGAGCATATAGAGTTTAAACATTGTTTACGTGAAGCTAATGTAGCAGCAGATTTCATAGCTAGAGCTAATGACAGTTTTAATATGGATACTCTCCCTTTGAATAGGGAATTCTGTAACATCATCCGAAAGGATGATCAGGGTTGTGTTCTGTCTTAAGAACCGCCCCCTTTTTGCCTACTAAAAAAAAAAACTAATTGAATGGGTAGGAAGTTGGATGTGTTGTTAAATCCCTCTTTAGGGACTGCAAATACCTTGGTTAATCTCTGAACTTAAAGCTATCAATTGGGTTAAATCCTTCTTTAGGGACTGTTCGATTGATAAGGGTTTCTAGGACTGGTTGGACTAGTAACTATATTAGGTCGGGACAAGGGCATTAATAGGAAACCTAAGAAGACAAGAGGAAGTTACAAGGATCGCTTCAACCAAATAAAGCGGATATTTGTAGATGAAACTATTTTATTAATCGTTATCTCCATTAATTTGTTTATAGTTTATTTCTTATTTTCACCATCCAAAAACCCCCCGTTTGATACTAATTGGTAAATAAACTTAACTTAGGAATAACTTGATTCTCTGTGGGATCGACTCGTGCTTACCACGCTACATTAGTTAGGTAGGTTCGAAATTATTTTGATACGGTTTAGGCGACTAAAAACCGCTCATCAATCTCCCAAGGGCATTTAGATTTCCTGTTTAGGTAGTCTCTGATAATCTTACAATCACCTTCAATTTAGATCCTTTCTATATTGAGTTGCAGTACTTGTTGGATCCCCATTTTGAGAGCAAGAGTCTCTGCTGTAAGTGGATCCTGTTTCCCAAGTAACTGGTGATGAAAGGAAACCGGGCGGCCTTCCCAATCCCTAATAACAACACCTGAAGTATTGTCGCCATTAGAAAGAGAAGAACCATCGAAATTAAGTTACTTTGAGGGTTGATTTTTTTTTTGAATTTTTTAGATAGATATATAAAAATGAATTTTTTATTTAAATATATTGGAAAGAGTTCTGAAGTACACATGACTTTGTTTTTTACCTTTTTAGTTCTAAAATTAATAAAATTTATAAAAAAACATATAATTTTTTTTTCTAGCTCGAATATGGTTCCATTCAATTTTTTTAATTCTTCTAATGTATCTTTTAATTTTTATTTGATTTTTGTTTAACTTACGACTTCTAGGACGAGAAGAGAGTATATAATCAATAATATTTAGAGAAAATTTGCGCCGAAGGCGCAAATTTTCGATCAAATTAATTAATTGTCTCCCATCTCTTTCAAATTTGCTAAAAATCCACGACCTAAATCTGTGCCCCCCACCCCTTAACCTTGCTATTTGGATTTCCACCTCAGCCTCTCTCGATTTTCATCTTCGACCTAAATCTGTTTCCTATCTCCGATCTTTTGGAGGCGATACCGATCTGGATCTGGAGTCGAAGACGATGCCGATGAAGATTCGAGGCGAAGATGAACGAGAATCCCGCTGCACCAGCGTCCTCCCTCGTCTTCCATCGTCATCTTCGTTCTCCATCGCTCCTCCGTTCTCGCTCAATCACCGCCTCCATCTCGCTCCTCTGTTCTCGCGCTCACCACCATCGCCCTTCTCGTTGACCACCGCATCTGCCACCGTTGCCTCCACCAAAATCCACCGCTGGCGACCACCCCAACCCCCATCATCTCTATCGGAACTCCAGGTCGGGCCACCACTTCTCTCGGAACTCCAGATCTAGATTAGAGGCTCGATCAGAAGTGGCTTCTGAAGTCGAATCTGGTGCCTCGATCTGGTACTGACTCCATATTTGGTACTGACTCCTTCTCATTCTGAAGTCGAACCTGGATTAGAGGCTCTCGGAATGAACTCTGGCTCCCTCCTAACTGATAAAGCTATGGTCCTTCTATACCGAATTTTGAATGGCCGTGAACTTGATCTGGCCAACACAATCCTAGGATCCATGGCTCACACTCGCAAAGGAACTCCCCTCCCCTTTGCCAACCTTTTGACCCATATCTTCAAAGCTTCTGAAATCGATATAAAAAATGAAGAACAACAACATCATATGAGTAAATTCGACTCCAAGAGCTTTGAGAAGATTGGCATCACTCAGTCCCCCCAAGGGACTTGGAGTCTTGCCTCTGTCATTGATGAGCGCATGGACAACATGGAGTTGGGCTTGGAGGAAGTTCGCCTGGACATCAAGGAGCTGCATAGAGAGTTTTCGATGGAGATGAGCGGGGTGTCCAAGCTGTTGCATGAGCTGAGGGTGTTGTTCACGGATGGTGCTCCTAAAGATGAATCTTAAACTCTACCCTAACCCCATTTTGAACGTGCTGCTGGTTTTGGATATTGCTTTAAAACTTTTGGTTACTGTTTTACCCTTCTCCCTTTGTTGAAATACAAAAAGAGGGAGATGATATGTTGATGGTTTAGACGTTAAGACTGTTTTGAACCAAAGGTCTTGGAAGACCTTGTTTTGTTTTTGGTTGGATATTTTCTTCGGCTTTAAAATCTTATGATCGAACATTTGTCTAACCCATGCAGGTACTTAGTCCGATTTTGCTTATGATATAATTGCTTGACTAAGTTGTAGGGATGCACAGGTTTTGTCTTTCATAAAGGGGGAGATTGATAACTCCACTCCCTTGATGAAAATCGGAATAAGGTTCAAAGGCTTTGACAGATAGTTTGTGTCAAAGGTCTTGAAGCTACAGCTGTGTTGATGAAACACAAAACCTGTACTTTATGTTATATTATGTCCGAATATTATTATATGATTTCCAAATATTATTATATATTTTATACACTAACATATGCAGCATGTTTTTGACTAATATCTCCTTCCTTGGGCTGAATAACGTGGAGAATAAAATCGGAGATTATGGCTTCAGAGTTTCCACGAATAGAAGATCGTGAAGAATCCATCTCAAGCCATGATCTGCTCTAGCCGTTGGTGAAGATCCTTAGGCGCCGATTTGTTCAATATAAAGAAAAGGAAGAAGGGAAGACAGATACACATTCGCTGAACACAAGCATTCATACACTCAAGCCTTCAAGTCAAATCTGCCTTCTTCGTGTGCTCTTTGCTAGGATTTAAGAGTCATTTATTTTGTTTCAAAGCATATGAGAGTTACACAGTGAGCTTATAGGATATATTTTGAGTGAGTGTTATACTCGAGAGTTTGTAACTCAGGAAGTGGACACTAGGCGATTGATTCACTAAGTGTAAGAGGATTGTACTAGATAGCTGAGAGAGGTGGGGCTCTTCTAGATTGGTCTAGGACCCCAAGGGAACGTGAGTTGACTAGATTGCAATTGTATAGGAGAGAGGCTTCTCGGTGAGCTATTAGGATCCTAAGTCTTGTGAATCAATTAAAGCCGGTTGAATCCTAGGGTTGTGGAAGAACCCTAGGCGGGGACGTAGGGCAAGTTCGTGCCGAACCTCGTAAACAATTCATTGCGTACTTTACTTATTGCTTTACCATATTTCCGCATTTGTTTCGAATTGTATAATTCTGTTGTGATTCAGGTTTGCCAGAAGAAAGAATTACGTCTAATCTCAATTGCAAGAGTTTCAAAAGTCTTGAGATTATCTGCGAAAAACCGGCATACTCAATTCAACCCCCCTTCTAGAGTATCTTTATATTACTTTGTTATACATTTTTGAACCTTCAAAATGAAATTCAAATGGAATATCTTAATGGTTGATGCTGAATTTTTTGTTGAAATAAGGCAACTCCGGATTCATAATTGCTTATTGATTTCATGCTAATTGCTTATTTCAGCATCTTATAATTTTAGCATCTCCATGTATTTTTGCACTTTTCCGATTGAGGATTCAGCGGTCCGTCTCTCGGGGTCTCTCCCCTGCGTTATCGCTGCCAACGACTGAAGGTGGTGCCAATGAGTTTGCTGGTTGCCGGTTGTGAATCGGTGAGCAGAGCGGCGGAGATGGAGCGAGGAGGGACGAAGATGGAGATGGGGAGCGAGGATGAATCACTGTCAAATTAATCGTCAAATTAATCGATGAGTAAAGCGGCGTTCTGATCCTTGTCGATTTCAATTGGTTAATTAATCGATCCATATGTGTGTGAGGATTTTTGCAAATTGAGTTCCTCATTTTCAGCCTTTTTTTTTGTTGGTAGCAAAATAATATTACAAATTATATTAAAAATGCAATTCGTTTTAAGCATTTTCATTGGTAGCAATCAGTGAATTTGTGGTTAGTTTGTTATGTGATTGAGTTTTCATTGTTGATCGAGACTTGAGAGTTTGAATATTTTCAATTTCAATAATTTTTGTGTGTGTGATCTGAAATGCTGAAATTAATTTTTATTAGTAAGATTCGTTATGCTGAAATTTATTCTTATAAATTTGTATGGGCTACTATATCTTACACACAAGCATATATATATATTTCATCATTTCAACATTTTTTGCAATTTTTTTTTATCATTCCAGCATTGTTTCAAAAAAAATCCGATTTCAGTAACTCCGGAAATGGTGATGTGAAAAAAAAAGCAACTCCGGTTTCTGCACTTCGGTTTCAGCAACTCCGGCGTCGAAGTGGTGATCCGGAAAAGAAAAAAGGAAAAAAAATAACTCCGGTTTCAGCAACAATTTTAGCATCAACAATGTTGCTGAAATCGGGTTTTCAGCATCAACAACCCTTGTTTCAGAAACGCGGTAAAAAAAACACTGAAACAAGGGTTGTTGAAATCGAATATGCTGAAATCCCTGTTTCAGCAACGCGGTTAAAAAAAACCTCCACTGAAAATAGGGGTTGCTGAAACCGAATGTGCCGAAATAGAAGTTTCAGCAACTTCGTTTCAGGAACGCGAGAAGAAAAAAAAAATTAAAAAACTGGAAAAAAAAAACTGAAACAGGAGTTGCTGAAACCGAATGTGCTGAAACAAGAGTTTCAGCAACTTTGTTTCAGGAACGCGAAAAAAAAAATTCCTGAAACCGGAGGGGGCACAGGGGGCACACTTGGGGGGCACATGGGCACATAGGGACGGTGGACATTTTGTTAATTTGGAAGAGAAGGGAGACATTTTCTTAATAAAGTCCAAAAATTAGGACTAATCGACTTATATATACCGATCCGATGGATAGTATATTTCTAATTATAGAAGAAGAAAAGTTTCATTCCAATTGCGAAGTCGTAGCCGTAGTCTCGTAGTGATGTTTCCCACATAATCAAATTCTACCTCACTCATTGCTTTAAACAGACCAATTGAGATTTGCAACGTACTTAATTAAATTAATTAAATAAGCTTCTTTTTTTTGTTGGAATTAATTACAGAAGCCAAAAGCTAAGCTAGGAAGGAAAGGTAAAATTGAAATTGATCCACAACACAAACTATAATTTCAACAAAGGAAGGTACATGTCGAATCAGATACTAAATTCACTGAATATCTTGACTCTTAAGGTAAAAAGGTAGTTTTATGACTTTTATCCCATTATTTTCTAAAACTATTGATTACATTTGTATTTTGCCGACACTACGTGATGGACCAAAACTCGTCACCTGAAAGGGTTTTTGGTCACTGGAACATTCCAGTGACGACTATTCCGTCACCTAAAGGGTCGTCACAAGGTGCTCGTCATCTGAGTTAGTCAGTGACAACCCTATGTATAGTCGTCACCTGAATCGTTTCAAGTGACGAGATAAAGAGACGTCACTTGTCATTGACCCAAGGGCCATAACATTAAGGTGACTGGGTTTTTTCCGTCACTTGATTGTTCTAGCGATCGAAAAATATGGCTATTTTTCGTCACCTGAGTAAATATTGGTATTTTTTTATATATATATTTGTTAATCTTTGTCTGTCACTAGAGCACGTATATAAAATATATATATATATATATTTTTTTTTTAATTCTCCTTTTCCCTGGTACAATATACCTAAAACCAAACTTGTATCTTGCATACAAGTACAACTTGCATAAATTTGCACAAAATCAAACTCGCATACAATTTGCACAACCAAACCTACATACTTACTATTTTGTCCAATAGTTTCCAAACATAACCAAACTAAAACCTGTATACATTCTCACTAGTACACACAATGTGCACAAGCAATATCACATTTCCTAAACTAAAACTTGCATACTTCCTATTTTGTCCAAAAGGTGCACAAGGCACAAGCAAGCCCAAACTGTGCACAACACCTACATACTAAAACCTGTATACTTTAGCTTTTCCAAAATGTGCACAAGCAAGTCCAAATTATGCACAAACCTAACCAAACCACACTATTCGCAAAAGGTGGAAGGCCTACCTATCAAAAGGTGCACAAGCTAGTCCAAATTGTGCACAACCTAACCAAACCACAATATTCGCAAAAGGTGGTAGACCTACCTATCTAAAGAGCAACTTACAAGGAAGTTCTCAAGTGCAACCATCATCGACATCACAAACCTAAGAGATCCTTTGTGTTAGTGCTTCCGTGAGTTTAAGCATTTGGGCCTCCATTGCAGCCATCCTCTCCCTCATCAATGCATTATCCTCCTTCATCAATGCATTCTCCTCAAGCATTCTATCTGACTTCTCATCCGCTTGTCTAGCTTTCTCAATCGCTTTTTCAGCATCCTCCTCGGCCTTCTTGGCTCTCTCCTCTAACTCCCTTCTTTTCTCTGCAGCTTCCCCAGTCATTGACCCTCCTCGCTTCTTTGCTGGGCGTGTTCCAGCTGCTCCCATTCCTACAACCAACAGATAGTGAATTGCTAAATCATTCATAATGAAAGTTTAGATTCATATTATAAAATCTAATTGACCGATTTTAATAAATCTGAGCATGAAAACTAACATTGCAATCTGGCTGATTTTTCTTATAAAATCTAAGAGTGTTAGTTTTAAAAATATGACAGTTTTAGTTCTTAACCCATCACACTTAGTTCTTAAAGGTAATGCAATCTGTTTAGTTATGTAGCACTGCCTAGTGACATATATAGTACAGGTAAGAGGTTAAATGATAATCCACTTTCAACACAAGACATGTCAATTACATCACAGATTATATAACATATTGCACCAATCAAAATTAATAGGTGGCAGGCAATTGAAGACTCCTGGCTTACAGTTCCCAAATGGTTATCATGTTAGATTTTTCCAACGAAAAACAGAGGAGGATGCTATTACAGCTAATTAATCAAACAAAATCCAGCATGTAAGATATTCCAGAAATAGGAGTGCTGCAAAGAATAAATGGTTTTAGAGAAATAGCTTTAGAGAAACATTTGACAACAATAAAGTGATAAACTAACATTGAGGAAAACAAACATTGGAATGATGGCTGACTTTTCTTATAAAATCAAGCAGTTTTAGTTTTTTCCATCAAACTAAATTGTTTGACATATAGTGAATATAAGAAATAGAAAAACAAAAAAGTATCACCTCTAACTTGAATGCCTTTTCTCTCTTCCAAGCATTCGCTGATAATTTCAGGCTGAGCTTCCACGGAGAGTGGCTCTAGTTGGGCTCCAGATGGCCCTTCCCGTGATTGCATGATCTCATCACACTTTCTCTTCAAACGTTGCTGCCAACACAAAAGGGTTTTGTCCATTTATAATAAATCAAAATTGTAAAAGGACAAAAACTGAAATTATTGAATGGTTGAAATCATAAAACACTTACCACTTGACCGGTCTCGTCCTTACACTTTTCATACAAATCCAACGCACCTTGAACAAACCCCGCCGGATGCTTTTTTTTATCATCCAATCCTCGGCTTTGTGGCTAACTGGTCTAGGCCCGGAATGGTGGTTCAATCTTAAAGGATTTTTTGTTCGATTGGCTTGGTTCCTAGCGCACACAACCTCAAAAAAACAAGGAAGAATAATTAACAAATAAGATTTATAATAAATGCATTAGCTCCTAACTATTAATGAAGTAGATAAAACTGTGATTAATGGAACTAGATGGATTATACATAACTTAAGTCTATAAAAAAGCGTACCTTCTTTGCTTCATCTTCAAATTCATTCTTTACCAATAATAGCCACTGCCTCGGGCGTAACTTAAACTCCAATGGCCTCCTCCTAAGGCCATGCTTGAGATAAAATTTGCGACAAAAGTATTTCCAGTTGGAGTATGCCACCGCAACCTTCTTGTGTACGAACTTCCACATCACACTATCTTCTGGAGGTATGTCATACATATTCTGTGAAATACGGAAAAATAGATGTATTTTATAACAAGTTATATTTTATAGATTTTAGGTTTTAAGTTCAATTTTACATGTAAGTTTCATTTTCTTGACTGAATTTCATTAACATAAACTAAGAACTTCATTTTTATGCATACTTTAGTTTGAGTTTCATGAACTTTCAATAATAAGTTAATGTATAGTTTCATTTTATAAATTTCAGATTCAAGTTTACTTAAGTTTCATTAACATAAACTAATAACTTAGTTTTCATGGATTCTTTAGTATGATTAAGATTTGAATGATATGAAATAAAATCAAAATATAACAGAAGATGCATAAAAAATCAGAAATACATCAATTTTACAGAAATACATCACATGACAATCATGGGTCTTCAATCCGTAAAACTTCTTTTCACGGATGTTGACCTTGTTCTTCAAATTTCCAGCGTAACCGTGAGGGTACTTCACTTCACTGAACCACTCGAATACCTCAGATAGATGTTCTGGCTTCACTGAGAAAGATACATGAGGGAGTCTTCCATCACTCCTTACTGACTGCTTTTTTCGCACACCTCGTTGTTGTAAAGCAGCTTGAGCTCTAGGGCCATCTTTTGACTTCCCATCAATACTAAGAGTGGTTCCGATGATGTTATCAAATACGTTCTTTTCGATGTGCATAACATCGAAGGTGTATCTCACTGCAGTGTGAGGCCAATAAGGCAATCTCCAGAACTGGCACTTATTAGTCCAACACATCCTGTTCTTCGAATTATACGGGGTCTTGAAGTCTTCATGCAAGCTAAGGATAGGGAACTTTATCCTATTAAGTAAATGCAAAAAAATATTACCCGATTAAATAGATGAAAATTATATCGTAGTCCTATGGAAACTAAGAACAATAATGGAAACTAACAGTTATTCATACCTGTTGATTCTTGCAAGAATATCCTGCCCGGACAAATAGGGAGGTCTCTCCCTATACTCGCATTTCCCGTTGAATGCCTAGCTAGTGGTTCGCCAAGGATGGTCGGGTGCAAGCCATCTGCGGTGACCATCGTAAACCATTCTTCCTTGTTCGTGCGTGGCAGAAGTATCATCCAAGCAAATCGGACAAGCTTTATATCCCTTGGTAGTTGATCCTGCCAACATCCCTAATCCAGGAAAGTCACTAATAGTCCACATCACTGCTGCTTTCATAGTGAAAGTGGATCTCGGGTGTCGGTCAAAAGTACAAACGCCGTTATTCCATAAGTCTAATAACTCATCTATCAACGGCTCCAAGTACACACTGAGACACTTGCCAGGAGACTTTGGGCCAGGATTCAACAATGTTAACATGTTGAATTCCTTCTTCATGCACATTGACGGAGGCAAATTATATGGCATTACAATCACAGGCCATGTGCTGTGGAGAGTTCCCAAAGTCCCAAATGGATTGAACCCATCGGTTGCTAGACCAAGCCGCACATTCCTGACATCAGTCGAAAACAAGGGAAATAATCTGTTGAATTCTTTCCATGCCTCTCCATCTACAGGGTGCTTCAACCAATCATAATCCTCTATCCTCTCTCCATGCCATCGCATTTGCTTCGAAGTATGCGGATCCATATACAATCTCTTTAATCTAGGAGTCAAGGGGAAGTATCGAAGGACCTTTCTTGGAACTTTGTCTCCCCTTTGTGGATCCCACCTCGAAGTCTTGCATTTGGGACAAACTTCATAGTTTGCATACTGTTTATAAAAGAGTATACAATTATACTCACATGCATCAATGTTCTGATAGTCCAAGCCGATGTCCCTACACACCTTCTTCATACTTAGCCAATCATTAGGATATTTGTGGTCGGGAGGAAGACGTCTACAAATGTGCCTACATATGTCATCCATACTCTTATCTAACAACCCGTTCTCCACCTTTATCTTCATTGCATCCAATACGGAACCTAGAATAGTCTCTGTGCTACCAGGATACAGTGGAGTCTGAGCTTCCTCCAGAAGCCTCTCATACTTACGATAATCATCACCAACAATATCTGCGAAGGTAGGGGAGTCAGCATCCATATGGCCTTCATCGACATACGCAGTATTGTATCCGGCATGATAAGGAAAACTATCGTGCAACATGGAGATAATGGGACCCTCACATGAAGATGAAGCCCCCTGGTCCAAGAGTTTCCTTTTTAGCTGTAAATATCTCGATTCGACTGGTGCTTCCCCATGCTTATCCCATACTGTATAACTAGGCCACATACCATTATGATATAGGTGCATAGACATCTCTCTAATGTTGACTGGCGTATCCCCATTGCGGCATACACTACAAGGACAATAAAATTCAGCCGCACCATTTGCATTCTGATAGACCATGGTAACAAAGTCCATAATTCCTTGACGGTAAACATCATGAGTGATAGGAAGAGTCATCCAACTCTTATCCATTTTCCTGTTACTAGTAAGAACCAACCAAATCTCATTCACAATCCAAATCTCTAGCTCAATCTAATTAACAATCTCAATAGCAATCTCATTTTCAATAGCAATCACACTAACAAAGCCAAATTCACCATTTCAATCCCAATCAAATTAACAACTAAAATTACATTTTTAATCTCATTCTCAATCTCAACATCAAACTCATATTCAATCACAATCACACTAACACAACCAAAATCACATTTTCAATCTCAATCAAAATAACAACCAAAATCTCATTTTCAATCTCAATCAAAATAACAACCAAAATCTCATTTTCAATCTCATGTTCCCTCTAAATATCAATCCCATTTTCAAACTCAATATCAATCTCATTTTTCAATCACAATCACACTAGCAAAACCAATATCACATTTCATTCACAACCAAAATCACATTTTTAATCTCAACAAATCAAAATAATAACCAAAATACACATGTACATACAACAATATATATATATATATATATATATATATATATAAGAGTGAATAATAAACTAACCTTTATGAAATTGCTCAATATAAATTTTTCTCCCTACAACATTTCTAATCCCAAGCAAAATAGAAAAGAGATGAAGAAAGGTGGAGAAATTTTTGAAGAAAGATGGAGAAGAGAGGAAGAAATGAGGGTTTACGTGTTGAGTGTTGATTTGAACAAAGGTTGGATGTTGGGGGTAATTAATGCTATAGTTGTACTTTTCATTCAGGTGACTGAAATAGAGAGTTTGTTCGTCACTCTAGTGAACAGTATTTAATGTTCAAACTACCACCAACTTAGGTGACCAATTAGACCATGCATGTTAACTTTGTCACTTGAAGTGTCTCAAGTGACCAACATTAAAAAACTTCGTCGTCACCTGAATGGTCACTAATTTTTGGCACTCACTCAGGCGACCAACATTGTCCAATCCGTCACTTGAATTGCATCAGGTGACGAACAGTACAAAGGATCCAATTTTAGGGCTTGTTCTTGTGACCAACGTACATTACTCCGTCACCTGAATCTATTTAAGCGACGAACTTTTTCATTGTTGGTCACCTGAATAGAACCACAAGAAGCCTTAGCCGGGTGGAGAATTGGAGCGACGAGTGTGTATAGTTCCGTCACCTGGATGAGTTTCAAGTGACGAAGGAAAAGAGGGTCGTCATTGGAGATGCATAGTGACATAGTGTGATGGCTTTTTTTAATTGATTAAAGGACGACTTTATAGATTTTGCAAGAAGCTAGATAAATATAATCAGCTATAATGATTCACATTTGAGGATATCTATCGTAGTTTATTCACATAAGATTTTATTAGTCATTGTTTCATTAATTATATGAGTATTAATTTTTGCATGAACATATTACATATATTACGAAAGAAATTACAAAGCAACAAAACCGATTAATTTTCAACATGTCAACATAAAAGGGTCGTATCATTAGTGGCGCCAATCTTTATTAGCAATGAAGTGTTTTTCACCCTTTTAACTTAGTTAGAAGAGTGATCACCAAGTTTCCACATATCTATCTATTATTTATTATTACTACGTAGTATTAAATTTGAAACATTTCCATTCCACGTGACATCACTAAAAACCTTTATTCTACATGACAAAGTTCGAACATGTCACGTCAACTACTTACTTTTTCATCATTAAATAATGTGGTATTTTGTAAAATGTTCATATTCAATGGACTAATTGGTGGAGTGTCCTAACTTTTCGACAAATTTGCAAAATGTTCATCCCCTCCCCAAGTCTTTTTTTTTTTTTTAATTTTTACATTTTGTCATGCAAATATAACATTATGTTGTGTTTGTGCAAATATAACCGTATGTTGTGCAAATATCATACTTTTTGTTGTGCAAATATAACTTTATGTTGTGCAAAATATAATCACTAGTAGAGAAAGCCGATTTTACCTCGGTTCCGTGTGCAAGCCTTACCACGGTTCTGAACCGAGGTAAAAGTGGCTATGGTAAATTTGTTTACCACGTGAGCAGAACCGTGGTAAAACCGTCGACCCGTGGTAAATCTGTATGTGGTTGTAGACCTTTTGAACCGTGGTAAATGTGTCAACCGTGGTAAATAGGTTGTGTGGTAATTGTTTTGAATCGTGGTAAATCTATGAACCGAAGTAAAGATGTATGTGCTAATTGTGTTTTGAACTGTAGTAAATATGTATTGTGGTAATTGTTACCTGATTATTATTATAGTAGCCTATGCGGGATTTGAACCCACATCTTTGTGTATAAAACACATCGCTCTACCATTTGAGCTAATAGGCTTGCAACTATAGTAAAAAAAAACTTAAGATAAAGAAAAATA
This sequence comes from Persicaria tinctoria, assembly GCA_037127255.1. Taxonomy (NCBI): domain Eukaryota; kingdom Viridiplantae; phylum Streptophyta; class Magnoliopsida; order Caryophyllales; family Polygonaceae; genus Persicaria; species Persicaria tinctoria. The sequence continues at coordinate 68,615,566 of JBANSL010000004.1, read as the reverse complement.
AGCAAACTATTAATAAGTACCTCCATGCGAAAGAAGCTAGTGAGCGTACTATTAATTAGTACCACTATCTGAGCTTGTTGGATGGACGCCTTGGTTTAGAGTTTCTCCGTATTTTCTCTAATTGTCCCCATCATATGAGGAACTATCAACATCTGTAGAGGCTGTAAAAGACTCCATTTCCTCTTCAACTATTACTGTAGCGATCTTCGAAGGCTCCACATCTCGAGCCATTTCAGCCAGAGAAAACACCCCCATCTGAGCTCACAAATTTTTTGCTGATATTCAATTCCAGGTTCAGTCTAACAAAATGCTAACAAGCCTATTTATAAGTTAAATAAACTTTGTGAAAATAACTACTACTATGAATTTGTTAACTGATAATGGTGTAAGTGGGCAACTGTTAGCAAAAAGTTTTGGCATAATGTACTAAAAACTAGCAAGTGGGAAGATGGGAATAATAATCAGAAAAGCGTAAACAAGTTGATTGAATATAGGATGATGGGAAAAAGGGAAGATATCAACTTTATATATATTTAAATTTGCAGCTGCTAAGTTTAACTAAGTTTGTATTATTATGCACCCACTCCATATGTAGATGGTTCTTAGTTTGATGCAAAAAGTAGTTTGTTGAAAGCATAGAGGAAAACAATGATGGTCCGTTTAATCAAATGAAAATCAAGGAGGTAATGGGTGGCAATAATTAAGGAGGAAATGGGTGGCAATAAAGGAGGCGATGGATCATCATCCCTGTGCATTTAGTGCAGTCTGCTAAATTTATCAAAATCAGCTAGTAGATTATGCCTAAGCAACTTATCCTCCAATAAGTAATGCAAATTCCACCCCCTTACTGCAATCTTAAGGAAATAATAACAAAGGACCAACTAAAATGAGTAAGAAAAAAATATGAAAACTGAGCGCTTCCAGGTTGTGTGTAACAGCTTGTAATATTAAAAATAAAAATAAAAATAAAACAAAAGGAACCATCAAAAACCTCTTGACAAGGTAACTATCATCAATATTAGTGATCTAATGTTCAATTCTAAATCCATGAAATGCAAATCCTGAAGAACTAACTATGTTCGTGGACGTACACCCACTACTAGCTTTTCATGGTTAGAGAATCCCTCTTTAATACATGACATCGATTGCCAGCACTAGAATAAGTGTAAATGCAGAAATGTAGTGGAGTTACTCAAGACTACAGTAATCAGCTACATATCGACGTCAAAAGTCAAAACTGTGATTTCATCCACTCGTTTTTATTAATAAGATATCAATAGCCTTCTCTTATTCTTTAGAAGGAAGAAAGAAAGCATTCCACATCTAACAGGTTAAAGAGCTTCAACTTCAATTCCTTTCCGACTACTGTAATATTTCAATCGAGTGATAGCACAAATAATCTTCAAAATCATGAGACATACCAGCTTTCTACCCGAACTGGAAGATTTTCCCATGGAAGCATTATCTTCCACATCTGAACTGAGGATCTCCAAGCTTTCAGGAGATTGAGCTTTTACTTCTTCTGGTAGAGTAGCTTCTGGTCCAAAAACTTGAGGAGGCAACAGTAAGGCTGTAGCAAGCAGAAAATGTTGTTATCATTCTATCCTATATTCCCATTAATGACATCATATAAAGGCTAACATCAACAATCAAGGAATTATGATTGCAGCAGAATACATTTACATTACTTTGCTTCAGTTGTTCGATCAGCATTAGCTAAGGGATAAAGCATTATAACTCCATTTGGGTAGGGAATCTAGTAGTAGTTAGGCTGAGTTCTGAAGATATGCCAAATTGAGCCTAGAACTGAACGTACTATCATGGGAAGTGTACCCCAAAACAAGGAAGGGAAAGGATAATTGCTGATGCAAATTGGGATGTAAACCAGATTACCAGAACCAGCAGAGAAGAAAGCTTGTTTCTGACATCAGTTAGCCCTAATCTGGAGAATCTATCACTAAATCACAATCAAAATGCACAGATTCCTGTTGGCTACTACTTAAATCATTCATGGGTGAGCGATACATAAGCAAGTTGTCCTATACGCATGTAGATTCCAAAGAGGTCTAAATCTCTTATTCCTGAACTTCTTCTTAAAACCACACAAAAACATTCATTTTGATAGATAAGAGGGAATTCAATTTGATAATTACAAATACAACATGCAACTAAATCAACAGAAGCATCAGCATATATAAAATCACTAGCATTTATCTTTATTCTTTATTGATTCATAAGTGGATGGATAAAATTGGATTTGGGGAAACCCCACCAGAAGCAACATTTTGTATAGCAAAAGAACAGAAAATCTAGATCTTCAACAACAAATGATAGCTATAACTTCCACTCTCAAACTTTTGTAAATCAGACACAAAAATCCTTCAAAATTTGGCCCAAAATGTCCAATCTTCTGCAGTATAAATTAAATTAAATTTATAAAAGAAAGAAGAGAAAAAATTCGGTAATAAAGAACATAATTCAATAACAAAATATCCTTCTATAAACATATCGATTGAATACATTAAAATTACACAATTTAGACGAGAGTTTAATTGGGGTTGTTCCATCTTGAAGACATGTTGGAAGAATATTCTAAAACTAGGAACATTCATGGGAGATGAACATGGCTAGTTTACCTGTTGAACTTGAAACTCTCAAACCCATAGATATAAAGAACCGAATAATTTACTTTTAATCGGTTCTATACATGCCTAATGATACTATAGGTATCACTTTAAGCCAGATTAAAAGTCAGCACACAAGTTCAAGTGGGGTTGAATGAAAAAAATGATCAACAAATCTGTAGATGTGCTGATTCTTAATTGAAACAACCCCAACTGAACCCAGTTGAACTCACCCATTTTCAATCACAATGTAATTTTCTATCCTATCATGTGTGCTGAATTTTAGTCCCAGTGTGCTAAATTCTAATTAAAACTTATGTGCTGAATTTTAGTTCAAGTGTACGCTGAATTCTAATTTAAGTGCACACATGTAATTTTAGTTCAAGTGTACGCTGAATTCTAATTTAGTCCCAGTGTACGCTGAATTCTAATTTAGTTCAAGTGCACACATGTAATTTTCTATCCTGTCACTTCCATGCCACCCATTTTCACTCACAATGCCTGATAATTTCAGGCCATATGATCACTAAAAACAGCAACCAAAATTATAAAGATGCAATAACAACAGCAAACAAAAATAAAATTATAAACAGCAATGTACAACTCAAATGGGTGGGTATTCAAAGATCCAAGATAACACCACCAACAATAACAACATTGGCAATAACAATCCCAAATCAGCCAATGATCCCTCATCACATCCTAATAAGCCACCTAATCAGCGCAACCAACCCAACAAGAGGCAATAAAGTAACAAGAACAACATGAAGAAAAAGAAGGTACCCCAATTGAATATGTATCTAATTAAAACAGACCACAAAGAGCGGATCAATTGGGGCTATTTTTCTCAAATCGGAAGCCAAAAAAAAAACTCAAATTATATATACACAAAATCAACCAACGAACTCACCAGCTTCTCAAGACAAATTGAACTACTGAACGCTCAATCAGGTGCTAGATTCGGAGGGTCGTTGACCCTGATCACAAGAACTCACCGATTCGAAGGACCATGAACCTGACCACAAGAACTCGCCGATATGTAAGGGCTTTTGAAATCTGATGCCGAAATCAGAGCCTGAACGCTCAATGAAAACCAAGGCCCTGGAATTGAACACTAGAATCGCCGATTCGGAGTTGCAGTAGTTTGGATGAGCAAGACTTGCTTTTTTTTTTTTTTTTTTTTTTTTTTTTGATAAGGAAATAATTCGAGACCGGACAGGCCCGGACCTCGAGAGGCCGACAAAGTCGGCAGACGGCAAACTGTCTAAACATACAACAAAGCAAAAATACAATAAGGAAACAGAATATAGATACCTAATACAACAAAATAACTACGCAAAAAAACCCGGAGAACCCCAGACCCTAAGCGCAAAAGCGGACACTGGTGCGAGAAGAAGGAGGCCCGGCATGGAGAAGTGGATAGCGAGCGCATGGGACAGCAACGCTGACACGATGTCTCGCCGCCGGAAAGACGGAAAGCAGTAATCCACGTAGGGCAAAGACGACTCCTGGGGAAGTGTGGATCACACGACGTTCCCTCCACCTAGATGAAGGATCTTCGGAGACCACGAACACCACCAACACGATCACTTCGATCAACCAGGGCCGCAGAACTGCTCCTCAACCGAAACTAACCACGAATCCAACAGACAGAACTCCAGCCAACCCGAGAAAGTGAAGCACGACCGCAAAAGGACGAAGAGCGCAGAAAACTCCGGAAAATAATTACGCAAGTTATAATTGTTTTAATTATAATTTATTATTATTATTATTCCAATTAATTTGTTCCAAAAATAACAAAGGGTCAACCTTTGGGCCCAAGCAAAGCAAAGGGCCCAAAAACCAAACCCAGGGCCCAAGGAACAAACCCAATTGATGAAGCTGACCACTGCCAAATAGGGAATTCAAGCCCTAGGGCTAGGAGAACAAGAGACGGAACGAAGCTTGGGAGGCAGATGCAACTAATGAGCAAGACTTGCTAGTGCTAGGGTTAATACGATTTCTCAAAATTAAACATTTATCTTTTTTCAAAATTAAACCTGTAGGTTTACCACGTTAGGTATAACGTCGTGCATGGTTATTTTTTGAGTTAAATTACCACGGTTCGGATAAGACCCGTGGTAATTAGGTCAAACCGGTGAATTTACCATGCCAAGGCACATCTCCGTGGTAAATTTTGGTTATTATTTACTACGGTTCTTCTAGGAACCGTGGTAAAAATACAAAATTGCAAAATTACCACTTTGAGACACGGAACCGTGGTAATCTCACCGTCGCCAAAGCCCATTTTTCTACTAGTGAATATTTTTAATGCTTTTTCCCCCATTTCAGCACTTTTCGTTGTGCAACTATAACGGTATGTTGTGCTCATATAACATTTTGTTGTGCAAATGTAATATTTTTTCCTGCGCTTTTTTTTCCGTTTCAACACTTTTTGTTGTGCAAATATAACTTTATGTTGTGCACATATGATAGCATCTAGTTTTGAATATTTTTCATGTGCATTTAGGATAGTTTCATGCGTCATTTTGGAGTAGTTTTATTGTCTTTTTGTGTGTTTTCTGTATTATTTATGATTCAGAGATCTACACAAGCTTTGTTCGTGTTTTGTAGGTTTGGGTCGGTGATATGTTTCGGGCTAAATTGCATGCATCTAATGGAAGGTGATTGAAAGACAAGCAAAAGAGATAGGATATGAAGCAAGCATATCAAGTAAATCACTATTAAGAGTTCAAGGCGTTGTGCCACGACTCCCGGGATGGCCTTCACAAGGGAATTTGTGCAATTTTCAGCTACAACAAGCTGTCATGACTCGTGGGAGGACTTCACGAGTCATGACAAGTGAACCTGTGTGTTTTGTAAACTTCTGCAGGCTGTCACGACTCGTGACAGACTCTTCACGAGTCATGACAGTGCCAGATCGGCCAGACCTTTCAGATTTCTGGTTGTTTCTTTCATTTATTTTAGATTAATTTAAACTCATTTAAATACTGGGAATTGAGGTCAGTGACGGGGGTTACGTTTTGTGCACAAAGGGCTACAAACTCAGATTTTAGGTTTTTGGAAAAGGGGGATTCTTAGCTGAATGGTAAGGGATTGCAATCGGTTGCTTTGAGGCGATTTTCGCTATAGAAGACCAAGTATTTCTCTTACTCTTCTGAGCCATGTCATCTTATTTTGCTTTTGATTTGTTTTCTTTTATCATGTTTGGCTAATTTGATTGTTCTAGGGTTGGGGTGATCCCGTTATGTTGAGATAGACCGTGCTTACTATTGCTTGAATGTAGTTTGATCTCTGTTTTATTTAATCCTATTGATCATATATCCTAATTGATAATCGATTAGTTCCAATTAGGGGTTGAGACCGAGAGGAGATAGCCCTAATATGAAAATAGATGACTTCATGAGACCGAGAGGTGATTGTTGTCATTGGAGCTATAGGATTGAACTTGAGATATTGATGTTTGCTTATGAGTGACATAATAGCATGATTCAAGATCTCTTGAGGATCAATAGGTTGTCATAGATATTCTAGGTTTGTTTGTTCTAATGGAGACCGAGAGGAGATATTTGAATGAACTGGCTTAGATTCTAAGAGCGTAATGGACCTAACTTTAGTTTAACTTTGCACGAGAGTGATTGTTAACCGGTTAGGTACAATTTCCTATGAGACCGAGAGGAGATTAGTAATAAACTTAGACAACCTACCTTCAGACATAATCAAACTCATTCGAGCGAGAAAAATCTCTTAAGTCTATCGACGACACATGGTGGTTAATCCCCAATTCTAGAATGTTTTCTCCATATTTGCCCAAAACTTCCATTGACTTGTTTTAATTTGTTTTTATTAGTTATATCATAAAACCTCAATTTCGATCTCTACTATTTTGGCTTAGTCAACTGGTTGCAAATATTCGATTAATACTCCTATAGTCCCTGAGTTCGACACCTGGATATACTACAACCGATCCAATACACTTGAGGGAGTAGGTTTCAAGCCTATCAACATATAACAATCTATTGTGCAAATTAGAGTTTTTTCATGTAAGCGCTTTTTGTTGTGCAAATATAATATTCTGTTGTGCAATTGTAAAATACAAAAACCCCTCTTTTTTTAACCTAAACTATTTATTGAAAAATAAAATCCAAAACATTCCCAATCTAAAAAAAAAACCAAATAATTGTCTAAAGATTTAGCCATTCATACTCTTATTCTTCTTATTATTGGAAAATGCAAATAGGAATGTCGTTCAGCATGAGTTTCGAACAAAAACCAAATCACAATTTTTTAATTTCCCCTCATTCATTCCAATTCAAATTACTATCTCATTCAACAAGAATGTCAAATAAAGATTGCACACTCGTACCTACATAGAAATTGCCCAAATTCCTATTCAGTAAAATAAAGATCGTGGCCGCCACTACATTGCCAGAATTAAAAGAACTGCGCATTTTTAAGTTTCCAATTCCCAGATGTAGAAAATGAAGATAAAGACAAAATTCAATTTCCATTCAGTGGTCTCCAAATATGCCAGATCAACCAAAATCAGTCGATTTATCGGAAGCCAAACTCGATTGCAATTGTCGGAGATTGACCAAAATCAGTCAATTTGCCGGAAGCCGAACTCGATTGCAAGAAAACTGAAGACCTCGAGCGACAAAGAGTGGAGTTGGTGCCGACGGCGCCCTCTTGATAATGCATAATTCATGTAGGCATTATAGGTATTTCTTATTGCATTTAGATAGGAGTTTTGCATGTGTTTTAGTCTAGTTTCATATCTTACTTGTGAAGTATTCGAGTTCGAGATCTACGCCTTTTTAGTGCTTATTCTATAGTTTTAAATTCCGACCTTGGATGGGATTTTGGAAGAGATTAGGAGACATATTTTGGAGCATATGGAGGCTGAGGAAGGAGCTACAAAGAAGCAAGGAAGCACAATGTCGAAGGAAAGAAGAAAGTTGGCCATTACATATGGTGGTGCCCGCAGGTTTTCTAGTGGCGCCCGCCGCTACCCCGTGTTCAGCGATTGCGATTTGGATCAAAAGAATCTTATTTATTATTATGTTATTATTATATTTCCTAGGGGTTTCACGTTTTATTTAGGTATTATTCTCCATAATGGATTTTTGGAGAATATCAAGGTTGATTTTGGTCCAACAACTTCCCCATTACATTCTTCAAAATAGAGATTGAGGGGAAAAAATGGAGATCATTCCCTAAATTTGGAGAAAACTCTATATATTTTGGGGTAAACTCCATAATGGAGAATCTGTTGGAATTCAGTCCAAAAAAATCCAGAATATGTGATTTTATAATTCTCCATTTTGGAGAATTGTTTAGATAAACTGTTGGGCATGCTCTTAGGGTTATCAATGAACACTTTTAGAGAGAAGATAGGGTTTTGGCCTATGAGTTGCTAAACTCATAGTTTCGCATGTGATTCGAAGACATGGTTGAATAGATTGTGAGGATTTGATTTCTATTAGTTATTTATGAGTATATTTATCATCTTGTGCCTATTGATTATATTTGTGTTCCTTTCTATGAATGATCACCATGTTAGGAATTTCATCTAAGCTGTGAATTCGTTATTGTTTTCTTGGTAGCAAACGAAGATATTGAAGTAGTGATATTTCTATGTCTTTGTAGTGGATGATTTCGATTGATCTATGTCGTTAGATGTTGATTATGCCGACAAGGGTTGTTCCAATCGTGTCTTAATTGCATTGAATTGATATGCCAATTGTTTCAAGAACTTGAGTACTTGCTATTCTTTCGTGATATTGAATAAGGTGATTGTGTCTCTGTGGATCCTTCAACTTTAGTCAAGTCGACATATGCTTATGGAAATAACTATTGAATCAATCCTTGGACCATGAACCCCAACCATTGTCAGAGAATTACAGGTTAAATATTTCCTCTATCTTATTATCAACACTTTGCAATCATATTTCTCTTTACTTTGCTTTGTCATCAATTTGCTACAAATCATTTCTTTTGTCATAAGAATCATTGTTAGAAACATTGCATAGAAACTGTTCTTCTTTGTGGGTCCGACTCCGGACTTCATCGCTATACTAGTTGTTGGTTTATCAATTCATTGCTTTACTAGTCTATTAGTTTTAAGCTTTGAGTTAGGATATTATTATTATTTGGCAAAGGGCGAAATTGCCAACGACGTTCGTCCCGCACCACCTCTCGAGCTTCGATTCAGATCCGGCGCTCGCGGTCACCCTCGGCCTTGCTTCAGATCCAGCCGCCCTCGAGTAAACGAAGCCGAAGTTTGCGGCCATAGATCTCTCGCTCTGCAGCAGATCTAGGGGATAGCTCGATTGCAAGAGGCACACATCCATGGTTGCTCAACCTTGAGGGGTGTGCACGTGTGTGTGTGTGTGAGAGAGAGAGAGAGAGAGAGAGAGAGAGAGAGCTCCGGCGAGGCAACATCCTACCTTCCCTGAAAAGCTTAGCCACAATGTGTTTATGAGAACAGGAGAGAGGAATCCAGAAGGTAGGGTTGGGTTAATTAATGGAGTGGACAATTTTGCAATTTGTCCCAATTGTTGGACACTCTCCTAATATGTTTTCCTCTTAAATAAACCAATAAAAAAATCATCGTTGTAAGTTAATTCATGTCATCCCGCTACATAATCAACTCCATTTATCTACAACCCCCACCATCCCTCTAACCACCTCATAACTACAACCGTCATACCCCAACTAACTACCCCATTAACCTCAATACTCAACTATAAAATCATATATAAATGCATGTTATATTTTTTAAATCATAATTATTTTTATTTATTATTCATCTCTTTATTTTATTATCTTTTTTCAAATCGATCATTTTTATATTCCCTAATTAAAATTACAACTAATAACCGGAGCTTAAGATGCATGCCTCGTGCTAGTATATGTTTTAACCTAATTATCAACCAAATTCCCTTAATTTACTTTAATTAGTTAGCTTGTTGTCTTAACAATTCTATGAGTGTTTAATGTACGTCTTATAGAGTAAGACCATCTCCAACAGCTTCCCTAAAATTTTCCCAAAATGGGGAAACACAATACACATTCTTCAAATTACTTTTGCTTATGTAGTTAAAATTACAACTAATAACCTAAGCTTAAGATGCGGGCCGCGTGCTAGCTAGTACGGAGTATATGTTTTAACCTAATTATTAACCAAATCCCCTTAATTTAATTTAATTAGTTAGTTTGTTCTCTTAACAATTCTATGGGTGTCTAATGTTCGTCTTATAAGACCATCTCCAACAGCTTTCCTGAATTTTTCCTAAAATCGGAAAACGAAATATATATTCTTCAAATTATTTTTGCTTATGTAGTTAAAATTATACTCCCTCCGTTAATTAAAACTTGACGTTTTACTATTCACGCACGCATTTTTAGGTGTGAAAAACTATATAAAATATTAACTTTTTTAATAATTTTTTAAAATAATACCATACTTAATACTATTAAGTATGAATTTATAAAAACAAATTTAAAAAAAAGTTAATATTTTATATAGTTTTTATCGTTCTAAAAAAGCGTGCATGAATAGTAAACAACAAGTTTTAATTAACAGAGGGAGTAACTAATAACACAAGTTTAAGATGCAGGCCTCGTGCTAGTATATGTTTTAACCTAATTATTGACCAAATTCCCTTAATTTACTTTAGGCGAAATCGGGTATATACCCATGGAAACTTTATTAATTGGGTATATATCCATCAAAACTTCAAAATTGTTTATATACCCATTAAATCATTTATATTTTGTTTAATTGTCCATCATATATTTAATTTATACTATTAAATGTAAAAATTATTTAAATATCAAAATTAGTTAACTTTCAAATAATTATTAAAATGAGACATTAATTTCAATTTATCTCAAACTATGTAATTTTTTTTTAATTTGATGTGATTTTACATTAAAAAAAATATGTATTTTATTTCTTTACTATGGTTTATGGTCATTTTTATAACTTAATTATTTTGAACTTATACATGAAACTTGATATTCAAAATAAAATCATTGGATAAAAATATAATTATAATTACGTTGAAGTTTAACTTTTATATTAAAATTTTAATTATATTTTCTATCCAATAATTGTAAAGTGATAAATTTTCTAATTATTTAAGTTTAGAATATAATTAAATTTTTAATCTAATTTTTACTCAATAATATTAGATCAAATATATTATGGACAATGAAACAAAATTTAAATAATTTGATGGGTATATAAACAATTTTGAAGTTTTTATGGATATATACCCAATTAATAAAGTTTTTATGGGTATATACCCGATTTCGCCTACTTAGGGCAAGCCAACAAGTTCTCTAAAAAATCTCTAAAATAGAGATAAACATATCAAAATTTCTAAAAAAAATCCACCCAAACTCCAACAACTTCTCTACTTTACAGATTTTTACATTTATTATACACTATAATCAATATAAATGCATTTATTAAGAATATTTAATCCTATATTTCTAAATAAATTCTTTTAAATTAACATAATTCTAACTCACATTTCTAAAAAGATCGAGCGCTTATGGACCATCCATGGTCGAGAATAGTATTTTCGGTTCACTATTATGTTACTCTAATCATAAATTGAACAACATGAACACAAAACACATAAATTGAACAACATAAATTGAAGATACAATATAAACCTTCTAGAAATATGGAATATAATTCATAAAGATGCAATATCAAACATGCTACAACAAACTCAACCATGACAGCAAAAGCCGAAACCTAAAGTCGACCCTAAAAACAGAATTAGAAATCAATTTCCTTTTGCGACCAACAAAACCGAAGCCTATTGCGATCAGAACTATAGTTATAAATCAATTTCCTCTTGATGTGATTATAAATCGAAGCCTATTGCGACAAACAAAATCAGCAATCAGAGCCATGACAGCGACCAACCAAAATGCAATCGAAGCGCAAGCCTGTTGCTATTGCAAATCAATAATCAAAAGGGGAAAAAATGCAATCAGCGGAGGGAGTGGCGACGAACCCGAATAGCAATGGAAGAGCGTAAGTTTGTTTTCATAATATAAAGAGCAAAGAATCAGAAAAGGAGAAGAGATGGGACGAATCGAACAGGGGAAACAATTAATTTTCATGGGAAGGAGTGGAGAATTAAGTTTTAGCGTTCTTCTTCCCTTCTCTAAATTTCCATAAAAATTTTCTCTCATGGTTTTGGGTTAAAAAAGACCTATTTTCTCTAAACTTTTACCTTTTTTCTATTTTGTAGGGACTGATGGGCTTGCTCTTAGTTAGTTTGTTGTCTTAAAAGTTCTCTGGGCGTCATTATATAAGACCATCTCCAACGACTTCCCTAAAAATTTTCCAAAATAGGGAAACAAAATAAATATTCTTCAAATTATTTTTGCTTTAACTCCAACAACTTTCTAATTTCGAAGTTTTGGAGAATCTTTTAGTTTGAAGAATGCTGCAGATTTAGGGAATTTTCTCTATTTTTTCTGCTGCTTCTCCATTTTGGAGAATGTAATAGAGAATCTGTTGGACCAAAAGATATCTCAAAATTCTTCGAAAACTTCAAAATCCTCAAAATAGGGAAACCGTTGGAGATGCTCTAACAATTGTTCTTTTTCATCTTAATTTCTTGTTTTTTTCCTTTTCTAATTTGGGATCCCAATTAACAATATTTATAAAATCATAATATACATTTTATTGATAGATATTTCTAGAATATGAGATTATTCAGATAAAAATAAAAAAAAAACACATTAAAAGAACAAACTAAGCTAGGTGAACTTATTTTTTTTTAAATATTTATCAATTGATTATGAAATAGAAGAACCTTGTTAGGTTTATTTATACGTTGGACATATGAAACTTTTTCTTGGAGGGGCTATTCAGAAATTTATCGTCGAAGTATTTTTGGATGGATCCATTTTTTTTTTAAAAACAATAATTTCAAGATATATACTCGCATAAATTATAAATGTGTTACTATAATAAAGCAAACTCATGCCTAATTTATTAGGCGCGCGATTGTCAAATATTTTAATATAACCTAATGTTGAGATGTTATAATTCTAGTTTACATAAGCTTGATTATATATATCTTACAATGTATGTTTTTTGTAGCCTTAAAATTGGAATGGGCTTGCAGCCCATCAGATTTGGTCAAGGCCCAGCTTTGCCTAGTCCATCGACAACTTCAGCTCTACTTTGATGTGTGTCTTCAGCCTTCTCTATGCAGCGTTTTGATGATTGGTAAGCATCATATATAAGTCTCCTTTTCTTCTGATTCAGCCGCTGTAGCACAGAGAGCATTCAGAGGCGAAAAGAGAGAGCGAGCGAGAGAGAGGCCTAGGGTTTCGGAAGAGAAGCTCGAGCACCGCCGAGAGAGCTTGGGAGTGTCTTCCATGGCTACTCCGGTAATGAATGGGTGCTGAGCATTCTGGTGAGACACCATACCACAGAGAGAGAGTCAGCGCCATTGCTGTGCCTTGGAAGCTCGTGGATCTGAGAAGATTCGAGTGCTTGAGAGAGAACGAAAGCGCTCAGTCCAGAACGATCTCACGGAGCTTACCTCGAGCGGGATTCCGAGAAGGTGTTGCAGGCGAAGCACAAAGTCTGAACAAGAGGAAGGTTCGAAGAACGATAGAAAGAAAGATCGAGAGTTCTTGGTCTCGATCTGCAACTGACACAAGACGAAGCAACAGGAGTTCAAAGGGCTACGAAGGAATCTGAAGGAAGATCCAGGCTGTGAATGTCGACTCAGCTTCGACTCCGATCCGACGATGTCGCTGCATCGTCATAAGATCAGGGAGTTCTCTTCTTAAATCTGATTTCCTGTATTCCGTAGTTTCAATTCCTTATTTTTCGCTTTGAGACTTGTACTCAGTTCGTGCTTAGACTGCCCTCATAGGACTGTTTGTATGCTTTCGTTTGGCCTTAGAGCACAGTGGAACGCTCTCTTGAGCCGGGGACGTAGGGAATTTTCCCGAACCCCGTAAACATATCGTCTTGTCCATATTCGTTTATGTTCGATTGCAATTCGGTTCACTCTAGATCCGAATCTATGCTAATTGTAACTGGATCGATGTTTGTCTTGACCTGGGTATACCTAAACCTGGATTCACAGATTGGTATCAGAGCTTGTGTCTCTGAATTTGGTTTCTGGCATGTTTTCTTTGTTGATTATGCTTGAAATCTATTGCTCTTCGTGTTCTTATATGAGTTACTGTTTTCCGCTGCATACTCTATGAGTTCTTGTCTGACTATGTTTCAAGAAAACTGGTTACTACTCTGTTTGGTTACTACTCTTGCTAGAATTGATTGCTTTTTATTACTCTTGATCACGGTAATATTGATGTCTGATTTCTTGCTAATGCTATGGTTGAAGTGCCTAAACTTGTAAACCCATTCATGTAGGCTTGTGTGATGTTGGTTGTTTCTTTCTTTTCTTGTCTCATATGACATGTATTTAGATTGCTTACCTTAGTCTCCTATTGATAATGTGCTTTTCTTGATCTAATTTTGAAGTATTAGGTTCAGCTGTGCTGTCATATATATGGATATATGTTGAGTATTCCTGCTTGCCTTAATATTGGTTCATCCCTTGCATATCTACCTATTATGTTGAGCTGTTTTGTACTACTGTTTTCATACTCATTTATGATGTATTTATGCAGAAGTGTTCATGCTCTTTATTGGTAGTTATATGTGTTTTTTTTATAGGCTGTAGTTCATATCAGTTTCTCCTTCTCAGTTTTACATATAACTTGAGATGAAATGATGTTCTGAATGTGTGGAATTCTTCCTATGGTTGGTTGTCTGGTCCAGTTTAAAGGAAAACTTTGTGATCTTTACTTGGCTTATTTTATGAGAACTTACTCTATGTTTCCTTTTGCAAGGAAATCTTAAAAGGACATGTCAAAGTGTTAGAAGAACTGAAAATGGATGGTGTTCAAATCAGGAATCAGCCAGGTGGCATTCCTTCAAGATGGAAGTTGCATCGAATGTCAAGAGGACTAGGAAACCATGACGATGGTATTCTTGGAGATGCTTGCTTCATCGAAGATTTGTTAAAAGGGACCAAAGGGAGTCTTTCTTGCACCTTTTATCTCATATTTCAGTTTGTTCTTTTGCATGTCTCATTCATGAGTGTTGTGTTCTCTTATCTTTATTAAGCCTTAGTGATAAGATTATGTTTTTCCTGCTAAACTGGTATTGCTGCTCTCATAAGTATTTCTGAGCTTGTTGTAAAAATTCTTAAGACACATTTGATGTGTTTGAATTACAACCATGCTTGATTTACTTAAATAAAGATCAGCTCTGCTTGTTTTGGTTTTTCCTTGCATGTACCATGTTTTCTGTTGATTGCACTGTTGTAATTTTTAAACCTTGTTGTTTGTATTACTCTTGAGTGCAAAATCTGCAGGCTTTATGTTGAGTCCTCTATTGATTTCTATTTAAAGAGACATATATGTCATCATTGTGTTCATATGCTCTTACCTGAACTATGTTTAGGTTTAGAAGTCATGTTAGTAGGATTTACTTTGTGATGTATATTTTTCCTTCTTGTCTATGATTTCATTCATGCTTACATGATTATCTTTGAGATATCTATGTGTTGCATCAACTATTTGTTAGTTGTTGAATTCATTACTCTAGGATTTATACTTGTGCATCTGCCTATTGTATATGAGTCTGATTGCCTGCCGTATGTGCTGCATTTGCTCCTTTCAGTAGCATTTATAATACTCTACAACTTTGCTATGCTCTCTTATAGAGTAACTTCTCATTTGTGAGTTTTAAATCTAACATAAGATCATAGAGAGAGAGTTACTGGAATGGGCTTGCAGCCCATCAGATTTGGTCAAGGCCCAGCTCTGCCTAGTCCATCGACAACTTCAGCTCTACTTTGATGCGTGTCTTCAGCCTTCTCTACGCAGCATTTTGATGATTGGTAAGCATCATATATAAGACTCCTTTTCTTCTGATTCAGCCGTTGTAGCACATAGAGCATTTAGAGGCGAAAAGAGAGAGCGAGCGAGAGAGAGGCCTAGGGTTTCGGAAGAGAAGCTCGAGCACCGCCGAGAGAGCTTGGGAGCGTCTTCCATGGCTACTCCGGTGATGAATAGGTGCTGAGCATTCCGGCGAGACACCATACCACAAAGAGAGAGTCGGCGCCATTACTGTGCCTTGGAAGCTCGTGGATCTGAGAAGATTCGAGTGCCCGAGAGAGAACGAAAGCGCTCAGTCCAGAATGATCTCACGGAGCTTACCTCCAGCGGGATTCCGAGGAGGTGTTGCAGGCGAAGCACAAGGTCTGAACAAGAGGAAGGTTCGAAGAACGATAGCAAGAAAGATCGAGAGTTCTTGGTCTCGATCTGCAACTGACACAAGACGAAGCAACAAGAGTTCAAAGGGCTACGAAGGAATCCGAAGGAAGATCCAGGCTGTGAATGTCGACTCAGCTTCGACTCCGATCCGACGATGTCACTGCATCGTCATAAGATCAGGGAGTTCTCTTCTTAAATCTGATTTCATGTATTCCGTAGTTTCAATTCCTTATTTTTCGCTATGAGACTTGTACTCAGTTCGTGCTTAGACTGCCCTCATAGGACTGTTTGTATGCTTTCGTTTGGCCTTAGAGCACAGTAGAACGCTCTCTTGAGCCGGGGACGTAGGGAATTTTCCCGAACCCCGTAAACATATCGTCTTGTCCATTTTCGTTTATGTTCAATTGCAATTCGGTTCACTCTAGATCCGAATCTATGCTAATTGTAACTGGATCGATGTTTGTCTTGACCTGGGTATACCTAAACCTGATTTACACCTACCCATTAGAAGCTCCTGGGTTTAATTATAATATGAAGATGTAAAGTTTAGTAAAAGATAGAAACATCCGATTTATTAAATGACATGTGAAGTAGTTTGTATTGTTAACTATTCATAACTTTTTGTTCGAGCGTTGGATTGCAACTTATTATATACGAAAATTAAAACTCTTTTCGAGGAGCATATATATCTAATATATTAATAAAATAAAAACCCTCTCTAGCATCTGCTACAAGGCCTAAACGCGTTGACTCCACAAAACCCAACCAATCCAATTAAGAAGCACGACTAGATTAAAAATATGTTCCTATAAGGAGGTGATATATATAGTCTAACACCATCCATCTATATAATTCGTTTATTTATCAATGATCTCTTGTCCTAGTGACCTAATGGTAAGAGTGAGGTATTTCCTTATGTCTCACTACTATGAGGTGAAGGGTTCAAATTCCACTATGAGCAATTTGTGCAAGAGTGGGTACTCATGTCTTGAACCATTCCGGAATGGCTCACCGGAAAGGACTTGTGGATAATAGTCATAGGTCCCCGGTTCGAACCCCGGAATGGCCGCTCTTTATTTACCAATTCAAGGGTACTCATGTCTTGGTTTACCTTGGTATGGGTTTAGCCTGTCTCGCGGCTTGGCTTACCCGGTTCGAGTGCTTTACAGGCTAGTGCTCGACCCGTGGAGGACTAATCGATAACCCCATAACCTCTATGTCATCAAAAAAAATATCGTTTATTTCAAGCTAGATTTATTAGGCGGGCCTAGTGGGGTCCTAGGGGGTCACGTGACCCCCTCCTCATCCGATAAATTACTTAGGGTGTATTCTCCTCGTCGATGGCTTCGTTTTGATATATAATACGCCATAATCCGACATCTGAGTAAAAAGTTATGAATGTTTGAAAATTACAACAGTATTAATCACTTTAGTTTTATTTCAATATACTATAATAGTTTAATATTTTACTTAAATTGACATTCACATATTATAATGCATCTCGAGAGCTTCGAAACCATATGTTATATTACTTATTTTGAGAATATGGTAAGAAGTTACGCAAGTTTAAATTTTTTTATATATAGTTATACATTATTACATGTTAATAATGCAATGTTTATTTATTGCGTTTCATATCTTTATTTTTCGTTTTTTATCTTTATTTTCGTATTATATATTTACAGTATTTTCGAAACCATAGGTTGACACTAGTTTGTACTATCGATCACGTTGTGTTTTGCGATTTTCTTCTCGATCTTATTGTTGACTACTATGGTGATCCCCCGCTAAAAATTTTCTAGGTCCGTATATAATTTATATGCATGTTAACAAAACTATGAAAATATAAGTTATATGCGGACCTAGAATATAAGTTGTTTAACTTTGTAGTACGTTTTTTAAGGAGCTAAAAATTAATCCCTCCTTGAATTGGTAAATAAAGAGCGGCCATTGCGGGGTAAAAACTACTCCCTCCGTTAATTAAAGCTTGACGTTTTACTATTCACGCACGCTTTTTTAGGTGTTAAAAACTACATAAAATATTAACTTTTTTAATAATATTTTTAAACAATTTCATACTTATTACTATTACGTTTGAATTTATAAAAATAAAATTTTTAAAAAGTTAATATTTTATATAGTTTTGTCATTCTAAAAAAGCATGCATGAATAGTAAACGATATGTTTTAATTAACAGAGGGAGTATATAAAAATTAACTTTTTGGGAAATTTAAAGAAAATAACCCGTTAAATATAGTCTTTTAATTTACATTTAACCACCCGTTAAATATAAAATTACAGAAAGCCACCTATTAAATGGGTTTTGTTTTCAGATCACCACCCACTACATATTTCCATTAGAATTTCATTAAATATAGTATATTTGAATATTTTATACTTAAAATTTAAAGTTTAAACTTGAATATATTTAAATTAATTATATTTATGGCAGGATATAAAAACATTATTATATTATGGGGGAAATGTGTAATTTTTTTAAAATTTAAATTTATTTGGAGGGCAGATGTTCTAAATGTGAAAAATATTATTTAATTTTATTTAAATATTTAAGCAAACTTTAATAAAGATAATTTTAATAAAAATAATTTTGAGCCTGAAAAATATTTTTGTTTCATTTTTAGTATAATATAACGTAGGTGTTTACAAATATGAAAGAAAATAAGACTGATGAAACCAAATTTAAAAATTGAACCTCCTTCCACGTACGTCTCCATGGGGGAGGTGAGCCACGTGTCGATTCAGCTGGTCGGCGGTCTTACCTGGAGCCCCCACCCTCCTGTCGTCTATCCTAAGCGGGGGCCTCGACCTGTGTCGCAGAGACCATAGTCGTTCGGACGGTCTTACTTGGACTCGACCACCACGATTGGCGGGTGATCCTCGATCTCCAGTGCCGTTGAGCCTAGTGCTCAACTCGTTCCCCTTTCCGGGCGATAGTCTCACCAGGTGTCGGCTCGCTGTTGAGACGAACCTGCTCAGACAGGCTGGTAAAAGCCCCACATTCCCGGCCTACACTCCTAGGAATAAAATGGGAACCGCCCTTTGATAATGAGGCTTCGACCTCCTTTTCTAGTGCAAGTATTTCCAAATGCATACCACTCGTTGCCACATGTCAAGTGTCTCACACCATGTGTGATGGGGGCATGGATGCCATTTGTCCTAGCATGCATGTGGGAGTCGTGGATGGTTTATCGTCCGTGGACGTCTTGAGTCATTATCCTGACTCGTACTCGCCCATTTTTCATGTTTATAAGGTTCTATTTATATAGCGGGGAACCTTTATTTATTTATGATATTTGAGAATATCATTATTTAAATTTTGGGCATCATCAAAGACATTAATTATTAGTATAAAAATATTATTAAATTTAAACATTGCTAATGACTTATAAACTTATTTTAATCTTGATTTAAAAGTAGTCTATAAAATTTATAACCATTTTTAGGAATAAAATAGAATACATTTATTCCTATATATACATCAAGTTCTTTTTTAAATAAAAATAAAATTTTTGTAAAATAAAATTTTTAATTCTATTTGACATTTTAATTTAAATATAAAACTTAAAATATTATATTATCATATATGTTTGACAAAAACCTAATAGAAATAGACAATGGGTGGTGGTTTGAAAACAACAAACATTTAATGAGTGATTTTCTGGAATTTTGTATTAAACTGGTAATTTAGTATAAAAATCTATATTTAAGGGGTGGTTTTATGTAAATTTCCCTAGATTCTTTATTAATTTTTAAAAATAATATTATACTTAGTATTAATAAGCTTTAAAATTTTAATATTTTATATGGTTTTTACCTGTTTAAAAAACATGTCATAAAATCAAACGATGTTACAAGTCATTCTTAGTATAGGTTTTGAGTTATAAAAATTCTAATTAATAATGCAATCGATCAGATATTTAGGGTTTTGAAAAAAAAACACATAATAGTACCTAGACCCGGCCCAAGGGGGTGGGCAAGAGGGGCGACCGCCTAGGGCTCATGGATTTTAGGGGTCCATAACTCGGAATCTATCTATAATACTATTATCTATAGAAGAAATAACTAGTTAGTCCAAACAGCTCAGCTGGTTTGCATGGGAAATGCAAAGGGGCTTTTAGTATGGGGATTTGGGTTCGATTCTCCAAACTCCCCTTTTACCATTTTATTTCACATTTACAGTACACCTTGTCCCTCTTTCAATCTTTTTTTTTTCCGAGTAGTTTTTTTGGTGTTTTTAAAAACTTAATTAATTAAGAGAAAATTTGTTGGAATATCACCTTTTGCTAATTCAATTAGGTTATTAGCACCCTAATAAAATAAATTGGTCTTTATAACACCTTATTAAAAAAAATTAACACCCTAACACTCACCTGTTCTCTCTCACACTAATTGACTTCTCCTCCAACCACGGTGAGGAATCCGGCTCGACGATGTGTGAGGGTGGTGGATCCGACTCGGATCCGGTGAGAGGTGGCCGGAATGGGTGGTCAGAGACCTTCGACGAAGCGTCTGGGCAGGTGCAAGAACGGGAGGGAGTTTGCGAGGCTTCGTCGGTGGTGGCCAGGTGTCGAATCGACGGGATTCAGGCTCGGGAGGGCGGTACGTGGCCAAGGAGGGGCGGATCTGGTGAGGGGAGCGTCGGATCTGGTGCGGAGGCGCCGGATCTGAGCCGAGGACGAGCGAGGCGGAGCGAGTGAGTCCGGATCTGAGCGAGGGATGGAGGCGGTGACGAGCGAGCGGGGGAGCGAGGGAGGGAACGAGCGGCGGAGCCATCGAGCGAGCGTCCGGAGCGAGCGACGTCGATCGACCGGAGCGAGGGACCCTGGAGCGGCGGCCGGAGCGAGGGATTAACGAGCGGCGCCGGCGGCAAGAGCTATCGAGGCTTACAGAGGTTGAAGAAGAAGTTTTTATAAAATTACAAAAATTAACCCATAAATAGCAATTTTTATAAAATTACAAAAATTAACCCATAAATATGAGAATGAAAAAAACTATATGTATTTTATTATATGATTCACTTCTTCTATATTTTTATATGTGATTTGGATGTGCGACTCGATCAGTCCATATATGTGCACAACGTAAAGTTATTTTTGCAAAACAAAAAATTCTGAAACGAAAAAAAAAGCAAAAAAAAATCATATTTTGCACAACATACGATGTAAGAGTTGCACACCTCTGTGGCAAGAGTTGCACGACTCTTGTTATAAGAGCTGACTAAGTTATTGCATACAAATGTCATCAATGAAGTATAATCACAATTGTGTCATCAGTAAATAAAAAGTAGATGTAACGGCCCGGGATTATGATTCCCTGGTTACGTTTCGAGGGATAAAACCCCCCGTTAGGACTTTGCGCCCCGAGTACAGGTTGAAGGTTTCAAAACTTACTTTAATGTTTTCAAGGGGGATTTCATACCTAAAATCGAAGGGATCGTTGGAATCCCCGGGGAAGTCCCCTGTACCTGTCGTAATCTAAGCGTGGAAATCATAAATCATGCGACTAGCGGAAACAAGTATAATACAAAAGTGTGCCACGGCAGAGCCGGGTCAAAACGGGGTCAAAAGTATAAATCCAAAATATAATCAGAGTCTAGTGAAGTCTACACTCCATCGCTCACTCTCCGCCGACAAAATGACCCGCGCAATAAGCAACCAGCACCGATAGGATGAACATAAATAATACCTAAAAAAATTGATATGGGGCGGGATCAGATCGATGCCCACTTAACTCTGCATCCCAACCATAGGCACACATATACGCTAATCCTAATAAAGATGCTTCTAGATGCATGGCGGAATATTAACACACTAACATGCTCCTAAGATCAAATGCATAATAATAATAAGGCCTTAGCACAGAATACCAAGTGGTATATCCCTCTCCTACCTCCACCCCTTCCGATAGGTGGAGACTGGCCAGCTCGTGAATGCATTCATTCATAATTGGGCAGCACGCATGCCTAACCCGCTCCACAATAAAGCCCGCAGGCATATCATAATAAAAGGAAGTGCATGACTCGATTGACTCAGGGTACCCGATGAGGCTGGGCTACCCTATGACCCTAGCAAAGACTTCTAGGACTATCACAGATACGGCCGTTCTGTTTACATACGCACAAAGAAATAGAATGCTCAACGATCGATGCAACCTAGCATGGTACTACATGGCATGCTGATCATGAATGCAACACCTAGTATATCATGCACCTAAAGCAGGGAATAGCTCTATTCAATCTGAGTAAGCTCCGAAGAGACTTACCTGGTATCGCAGAACAGCAAAAGGCAATCAACCAGGCAATATGAAATCCGACACGTCACAGATGATCACCTAACAAGTATAAGCACATCAATGAGTCTATCTCTAAGGCACACAAAGCATAGATTTATTACACACACAACTTCACAATTTAACATAATAACCGTCACATCATCATTCCATAATATCAACTTTATCTCATAATCTATCATCTCAACTTCTCACAACCATACTCAATATAATTCTCCAATTCACCAACTTAGGATAATTCCCATTTCACACTTAACCAATTTGCATGCCATCATTTCAAAATCTTACTTAGCATATAATTGCACATCTTCAACATACTCATATAACATTTAACCACAATAATAAATCACCACAATATCATATATTAAATCTCAAAACAACATTTTATATTTTAATCCCAATAATTTACATACTACTTCTAATATCATTTTATTTTAACATCTTTATAAAATTTTTATAAACTCCCAACAATATTCATTAAATCAAAACATTCATTTTTAATTTACCAAACCAAACTCACTTTATTAAAATTACCAAAAACCACCCACTTATTTATAAAAGAACCAAACCGGCCCTTATTTTTAATACACAAAACCGAACCCTTTATTTCATGAAACCCAACTGATGACCCAAAAATAGGCCCAAAAGGAAAACAGGCCCAAAAGCAAATTAGACCCACAACCCATCCTCCCATTTGATTCATTTCTTCCTCAGATTTGGCAAGCTGGAGTTTAAAAAGAAAGGGGGGCCCACATGACACATATATAAAAAAAATGGGGTCCAAGTGGTTGAGGTGGAGGCTGATGTGGCGGAAGGCCCACATGCCTCACCTTCTTCCTCTACCTTTGGCCGAACAGAGAAAGAGCAGGGGCTCGTGCCCAGGTGCGGCGGAGGGGAAGAAAAGGAGGGAGGAGGGGTGCTCCGGCGGCGGCGGAGCCAAGCTCCGGCCACCCGGTCTCGTCGGCCGCCCCGACACACACACGCAAGAACGGAAACGGAAAGGAGGAGGAGGAAAGAGGCTCACCGAGGGGGGGGGGGGTTCGAGGTCTCGTCGGAGTTCGTCGGAGCTCGATTCGGCCTCGTCGGAGCCGATCCTTCGCCGGAGATTGCCTAGGGAGGGTGATAAGGAGGTTAAAGGTGGGAGCTTTTCACAGCTCGAAGTCGAATGGAAAGAGAACGAGCCTTACCGGGGTTCTCGGAGAAACAGGGAGAAAGGAGAAGAGGGGAGGTGCTGCTCGGCGGCGGTGGTGGCTCCGGCTGCTGCTGGTGGCGACGGCGGCGCTCCGGGGAGGAGGTGGTGCGGCAGTGGTGGAGGTGGCGTGGTGGTGGAAGGTGCGGCGGCAATGGAGCTCAAGGCAGCCGGTTTGGCTCGTTTGACAGTGAAGGGGAACAGGAGGATGGAGAGAGGAGATAGTGTGTATGTGGGTTCTAACCCAAAAATCTGATTTTGAATGGTCTTTCCGTGGTCAATTGAAATATAAAGAGGTCTTATCTTTGGGTAGAGTGAGAGTGTTGTTTGTTTGCCAAAATGGGAGAAACCAAGTAGAGAGGGAGGGGAGGTGAGGATAAGATTTTACCTCAATTAGGAGGTGATGAGTCGGATGGATAAGGATTCGGAATATGACGGAATTGAGAGCTCGGGTCGGGAATTTAAATTTCCGCTGATTGATCGTTCAAAACCCGAAATGAAGGACGGAATTGATTTTTAAATCGGAAAATTTGGGTCGGAATTTATTTTAAATTCATTTTGATTTTCTTTTTCCGAAAATTAACATTTTAAAAATCCGAGCCTTTACATCATCCACCTCTAAAAACAAGTCTCGTCCCCGAGACTAAAATCATTCTAAAGTGGGGATGAAGTTGGAATTGGTGAGTCCAAGGATCACGTCATCGATCCCGTAAGTACCTCATAAGTGCCCCCATGAGATCTCACAGTACCGTCGTCATGATCATAATACTCCCAATCGGTCGTAGTAAGGATGTGGTAGGGGCCCCTACCACACCCCACTCCGACTCCTCAGGCATACCATAACTCAAAACCATCATGACATCTCCGCTAGGTCTTAGCAAACGATCTACAGGTGCCCCCATACATGCTTGTATCCACTTCGTGGGGCGTCATAATGAAAGCTCGGGTTGGAATAGTTTTTATCAAAATCTATG
Source organism: Persicaria tinctoria (assembly GCA_037127255.1). Taxonomy (NCBI): domain Eukaryota; kingdom Viridiplantae; phylum Streptophyta; class Magnoliopsida; order Caryophyllales; family Polygonaceae; genus Persicaria; species Persicaria tinctoria. Next base: position 68,591,126 of record JBANSL010000004.1, on the reverse strand, counting down.
TCCCCTTTTTAAATCACCATTTGAATTCTTTAAATTCGACATTAAACACGGCATTCCCAATTTCCCAATCATTCTAACATCCACCTCTAAAGGCTATTCCCATATTCTCTTCCTAGGTTCCGAGTCAAATCATAATTCCACAATTCAATCTCTAGCATTTCTAATATTAGGCATCATGGATATGGAAGAATGATCATAATCTTTAGATAAACAGAAGATCATAGCACATCAAAGACAGTCACATACCATAATATCTAGCACATCATCATATCATCGAGGCTCATCACATCATATCACCAAGGATCTGCACATAACTACCAAGCATAAGCACGCAAATCAAAGAGACACCACTAACCAATCCCAACCAACTAACTAGGCATACTCACCGCACTCGAGAAGTCAAGGTAATGTCTACGCTCGGCTCAATATAGGACGCAAGCAGCTCATCTAAGACATCTCCATAGCTAGCCCGAATGCTCTCCTCGGTCTCCCAGGTGGCCTCCTCAGGGCTCCTCTTAGACCACTGAACCAGAAGCAAATGAACCTCCCTGTTCCTAAGCTTCTTGACACGACGATCAAGGACCCTCACCGGACGCTCTACAATGGTATGGTCAGGCTCAATGTGAAGGTCTGAGTGGTCAAGGACATGACTAGGGTCGGGAATATACTGACGGAGCTGGGAGACATGAAAGACGTCATGGACGCCGCCTAAGGATGGAGGTAAGGCTAAACGGTAGGCTACCACACCGACTCTCTCTAGGATCTCAAATGGGCCAATGAACCTCGGACTCAACTTCCCTTTGATGCCGAACCGTCGAACTCCCCTGGTGGGTGAAACTCGAAGTCATACATGCGAGCCTACCTCGAACTCAAGCTCGGTCCTCCGTCTGTCTGCATACTTCTTCTGTCGATCCTGGGCTACCCTCATATGCTCTCGGATGCGACCAACCTTATCAACTGTCTCTCTGACCATCTCGGGCAACGATAGAACTGTATCTGCAGGCTCGTCCCAGCAAACCGGCGACTTGCATCGCCTCCCATACAAAGCCTCATATGGGGCCATCTCGATCGACGCATGGTAGCTGTTGTTGTAGGAAAACTCCACTAGCGGTAGGTGCTTGACCCAATGGTCACCCCAATCCAAGACGCACGATCGCAACATGTCCTCCAATGTCTAAATCGTCCTCTCGCTCTGGCCATCTGTCTGCGGGTGATAAGCCGTACTGAAATGCAATCTGGAGCCCAAACTCTCCTGAACCTGCTGCCAAAACCTCGAGGTGAAGGGCCCATCTCGATCAGATACGATCCTCTCTGGTACTCCATGAAGCCTCACAATCTGGCGAATGAACTCGTCCGCTAACTTCGATGCTGACCATGTCTCCTGAATAGCTATGAAATGGGCCGACTTGGTCTACCTGTCGACCACGACCCAAATAGCGTCGAATCCTCTGACGTCTCGCCTCAGCCCAGTGACGAAATCCATGGAGATATCCGTCCACTTCCACTCGGGAACTGGAAGTGACTGGACGGGTCCTCCCGGCCTCTGGTGATCAATCCGAACCTGCTGGCAAACCTGACATCTGGCCACGAACTCTGTGATGTCTGCTCTCATCCTCTACCACCAATAACTCCTCCTCAGATCCTGATACATCTTATTCGTCCCCGGATGGACAGAATAAGGGGTGGAGTGAGCCTCCTGCATGATCCTCTGCCTCAAATCTGACGTCGATGGAACTACAACTCTGCCCTGGAAGGTCAGCATCCCGTCTGCTCTCTCTGCAAGCTCTCTAAATCTGCCCTGAGCCATCCGCTCCCTCAGAACTGCAATCTCTGGACAATCTGCCTGACCCTGCCGAATCTCTGTTGACAACTCTGCCTGCACCTCCAAGAACGACAACTGCCCGCGATCTCGCTGAACCCACACCTCAAAGCAGCATCTCAGCAGATCTCTCTGCAAGTCTCGCTGAGCTGTAAGCCTGTCAACTGCCACCTCATGATGAGTCTTCCTACTCAACGCATCTGCCACTACATTGGCCTTCCCTGGGTGGTAGACTATGTCCAAGTCATAGTCCTTCAGAAGCTCCAACCATCGCCTCTGACGAATGTTGAGCTCCTTCTGTGTGAAAATGTACTTCAAGCTCTTGTGATCCGTCATCACCTTGCAAGAAGTACCATACAGATAATGCCTCCAGATCTTCAGAGCGTGAATCACGGCTGCCAACTCCAAATCATGGATGGGGTAAGACACCTCTGGAGGCTTCAACTGACGCGAAGCATAAGCGATGACCCGATCTCTCTGATGCAGAACACAACCCAAGCCGGAATGCGAAGCATCTGTGTAGATAACGAAGTCCTCTGTCCCATCTGGCAGAGCCAACACCGGAGCAGTCGTCAATTTCTGCTTCAGAAGCTCAAAGCTGGCCTGACAATCTGAACTCCACTCGAAGGGAACGTCCTTCTTCAGTAGCTGCGTCATCGGCCTAGCAATACTCGAGAAACCCTAGACGAATCTCCTGTAGTAACTAGCCAATCCCAGGAATGAGCGGATATCTCTGACGTTCTTGGGCACCTCCCAAGCAACGATGGCATCAATCTTTGCCGGATCCACGGCAACTCCCTCAGCTGAAATAACGTAGCCTAAGAAAGCCACCTCTGTGAGCCAGAACTCACACTTGCTATACTTCCCATACAGCTGATGCTTCCTCAGCGTCTCTAGCACAATCCTCAAATGCTCCTCGTGCTCCTCTCTACTCCTCGAGTAGACTAAGATGTCATCGATGAAGACGACGACGAACTTGTCCAAGAAGTCGATGAACACTCGGTTCATGAGCTCCATGAACGCGGCTGGTGCATTGGTCAACCCAAACGGCATGACCACGAACTCGTAGTGACCATAGCGGGTCCGAAAAGCGGTCTTCGGAACATCCTCTGGCTTCACCCTCAGCTGATGATAACCCGACCTCAAATCGATCTTCGAGAAGACCACGACACCCTGCAGCTGATCCATCAGATCGTCAATCCGGGGAAGAGGATAACGGTTCTTCACCGTCGCCCGGTTCAGCTCCCGATAATCGATGCACAGCCTCAGCGACCCATCCTTCTTCTTGACGAATAGCACTGGCGCTCCCCAAGGTGATGCACTAGGCCGAATGTAGCCCTTCTCAGCTAGCTCCTCTAGCTGAGCCTTCAGCTCGGCCATCTCCGTCGGTGCCATGCGATAAGGAACTCGCGAGATAGGCCTGGTGCCTGGCTCCAACTCAATCGCGAAGTCGACCTCTCTCGACGGGGGAAGTCCTGGCAGCTCCTCCGGAAACACATCTGCGAAGTCTCTGACAACGGGAACATCTGATACACTGGGGTGCGTGCGATCCACCTCCAAAGCATAACACCAATACCCGACGCAACCCTGGTCTAAAAGTCTGGCGGCTCTGACTACGCTGATGAGTGATCCATTCCTCTTGGGGTCGCTCCCCCAAACCTGGTGCTCGGTCCCGTCGGGTGCCAAAATCGACACAGTCCTTGTCCGCAAGTTGATGATAGCCCCGTAGTGGTCCGTGAAGTCCATACCCAAGATGAGATCGTCCATCCTCAATGGCATAACTATAAGGTCGGTAGGCCACTCTCGCTCACCTATCCGAATGGGGCACCCTAAAATCTCACGACTCGTCCTAACCTTGGCCCCATCCGCCAGACCAATAGTAAGGGGTGAACCACTCGTGCAGCTCAGGCTCAGCCTGGCCACGCACGCCTCTGCTATGAAGCAGTGAGTCGCACCAGTGTCAAACAAGATAGATAGGCACTCATCATGGAAGAATATCGTACCTGCGGAAGTCGGGGCGGAGCGGTCATCCGCATGCATCTGAAATACGCGGGGCGGTGGGGGTAATCCTGGTCCTCGACCTCCCGAACTCCGGCCACGATCATACCCTGAGCCTGACGGTCCTGCAGAAGATGATCCACGACCCTGACCTGACCCAGATGGTCCTCTACCTCCACGTCCAGAACCTCTACCTCCTCTACCTCCACCTCGGCCTCTGCCGGAAGGGTCACCTCGTCCCTGGCCCTGACCCTGTCCCTGGGGATATGTCAGCAGTGGTGGCTGAGGAGCCGCAAGAAGTCTCGGTGGCTGTGCAGTAGTTGGAGCTCCACGACTCTGAGGGCATGTAGCAGCTCGGTGCCCCATAGTACCACAGGTGTAGCACACAGTCGAGCGGTCTGGGCAACAGGCAATGAAATGGCCCCTCCCGAAACACCCATGGCAAGTCCTCACTCTGGCGTCTCCTCCATAAGAAGTCTGAACTGGGGGTGCTCTCTGTGCAGCTCCGTAATATCCTCCTCTAAACGCTCCTCTCCTAGATCTGTCATCTCCACGGGTGTCGGCTGGACGCGCCCTCTTTGCATCAGGGCGAACAGTAGAGTAGGAAGTCTCACACAGAATCCTCTGCTGATCGTACATAAGGATGACCTCCAGAAATCGGTCAAAGCTGACAGCTCCCAAGCTGGACGCATGCAGAAGTACAGGGGGCGGCAATCTCATAGACAGCATACGGATCCGACTCTCGTCTGATGGACATAGATGATCGCAGTATATCAGCTCGCTCTTGAACTGGCGAACGATAGCAGCTACAGAAGCCGACCGGTCACAGATGCCGCGCATAAAAGATACCTCCCTAGCCAATTGTATCCCTGGTGGACGGTACTCCCTCAGCATCAGGGATCTGAAGTCGTCATAGGTCCACTCGGTCCGCTCCTTCTTGCAGCCAAACCATCTGGCATTCGCGTCCTCCCGCAGAAGTCCAGCAGCAAGTCTCTGTCTCTCAGAGTCAGGTACAGCAACATGGTCAAATAACCCCTCCATATCACGCAACCATCTCTCAACGTCATCTCCGACGCCTCCCGCGAAGGTCGGCGGGCTACACTGAGCAAACCTCTTGACCCAATCGATGCGCTTCTCAGGGCACACATCGACCACAGGCTCGGCTGGCTGCTGAACTGGAACCTCTGGCGTCGGCGCCGTAGATCGAGCCCCTCCACGTAGCTCGCTCAGAATATCATGAAGCGCTGCCTCTAGCTGCCCAATCCTAGTCTCTGGGGAAGCTGGCACCCGGTCATCAACTCACGGTGGCGAAACTCGCTCCTCAGCACCCTCAGCGGCAACTCGACGAGGGCGTCCCCTGCCGCGACGCGCCCTACCCCCACGCCCATCTAAGCCACGTCTCGGATCAACCATACTTGCTACATAACAATAATTATATCACTCAGCACAGAAGCACTCAACGATTCAATGGGACCCTCTTCAAGGAGGATCGCCCTCAGGCCCAATTGAATTTAAGACATACAAGCACAGAGACGATCTATGTCGCCCTTCGGGGGACGACTAACCGGAGGGGCAAATACCTCACGGTCTCCTAACCCATTTTACTCCAACCCTCGAGTTCCTTGAAGTCTTCACAACTCATCTGTAAAAGAAGCTAGTATTTTGCCTACCTTCCCCGAATTCTACATCCATAAGGGATGCCTATCGCATAGTCTCTACCCCACGAGATTGCCATTCATAATTGATTAATTTATGCTTATGCCCAATTAAATTCATTTTGCCCCTTGAAAACAATCTGAAAACCACTTGAAAACAATTTGAAAACCTTGGGCCATTTTCAAAACCACTTCAACCTATCACACTCGGATTGCAAAACCTCAGCTCTGATACCCCTTTGTAACGGCCCGGGATTATGATTCCCAGGTTACGTTTCGAGGGATAAAACCCCCCGTTAGGACCTTGCGCCCCGAGTACAGGTTGAAGGTTTCAAAACTTACTTTAATGTTTTCAAGGGGGATTTCATACCCAAAATCGAAGGGATCGTTGGAATCCTCGGGGAAGTCCCCTGTACCTGTCATAATCTAAGCGTGGAAATCATAAATCATGCGACTAGCGGAAACAAGTATAATACAAAAGTGTGCCACGGCAGAGCCGGGTCAAAACGGGGTCAAAAGTATAAATCCAAAATATAATCAGAGTCTAGTGAAGTCTACACTCCAGCGCTCACTCTCCGCCGACAAAATGACCCGCGCAATAAGCAACCAGCACCGATAGGATGAACATAAATAATACCTAAAAAAATTGATATGGGGCGGGATCAGATCGATGCCCACTTAACTCTGCATCCCAACCATAGGCACACATATACGCTAATCCTAATAAAGATGCTTCTAGATGCATGGCGGAATATTAACACACTAACATGCTCCTAAGATCAAATGCATAATAATAATAAGGCCTTAGCACAGAATACCAAGTGGTATATCCCTCTCCTACCTCCACCCCTTCCGATAGGTGGAGACTGGCCAGCTCGTGAATGCATTCATTCATAATTGGGCGGCACGCATGCCTAACCCGCTCCACAATAAAGCCCGCAGGCATATCATAATAAAAGGAAGTGCATGACTCGATTGACTCAGGGTACCCGATGAGGCTGGGCTACCCTATGACCCTAGCAAAGACTTCTAGGACTATCACAGATACGGCCGTTCTGTTTACATACGCACAAAGAAATAGAATGCTCAACGATCGATGCAGCCTAGCATGGTACTACATGGCATGCTGATCATGAATGCAACACCTAGTATATCATGCACCTAAAGCAGGGAATAGCTCTATTCAATCTGAGTAAGCTCCGAAGAGACTTACCTGGTATCGCAGAACAGCAAAAGGCAATCAACCAGGCAATATGAAATCCGACACGTCACAGATGATCACCTAACAAGTATAAGCACATCAATGAGTCTATCTCTAAGGCACACAAAGCATAGATTTATTACACACACAACTTCACAATTTAACATAATAACCGTCACATCATCATTCCATAATATCAACTTTATCTCATAATCTATCATCTCAACTTCTCACAACCATACTCAATATAATTCTCCAATTCACCAACTTAGGATAATTCCCATTTCACACTTAACCAATTTGCATGCCATCATTTCAAAATCTTACTTAGCATATAATTGCACATCTTCAACATACTCATATAACATTTAACCACAATAATAAATCACCACAATATCATATATTAAATCTCAAAACAACATTTGATATTTTAATCCCAATAATTTACATACTACTTCTAATATCATTTTATTTTAACATCTTTATAAAATTTTTATAAACTCCCAACAATATTCATTAAATCAAAACATTCATTTTTAATTTACCAAACCAAACTCACTTTATTAAAATTACCAAAAACCACCCACTTATTTATAAAAGAACCAAACCGGCCCTTATTTTTAATACACAAAACCGAACCCTTTATTTCATGAAACCCAACTGATGACCCAAAAATAGGCCCAAAAGGAAAACAGGCCCAAAAGCAAATTAGACCCACAACCCATCCTCCCATTTGATTCATTTCTTCCTCAGATTTGGCAAGCTGGAGTTTAAAAAGAAAGGGGGGCCCACGTGACACATATATAAAAAAAATGGGGTCCAAGTGGGTGAGGTGGAGGCTGATGTGGCGGAAGGCCCACATGCCTCACCTTCTTCCTCTACCTTTGGCCGAACAGAGAAAGAGCAGGGGCTCGTGCCTAGGTGCGGCGGAGGGGAAGAAAAGGAGGGAGGAGGGGTGCTCCGGCGGCGGCGGAGCCAAGCTCCGGCCACCCGGTCTCGTCGACCGCCCCGACACACACACGCAAGAACGGAAACGGAAAGGAGGAGGAGGAAAGAGGCTCACCGAGGGGGGGGTTTCGAGGTCTCGTCGGAGTTCGTCGGAGCTCGATTCGGCCTCGTCGGAGCCGATCCTTCGCCGGAGATTGCCTAGGGAGGGTGATAAGGAGGTTAAAGGTGGGAGCTTTTCACAGCTCGAAGTCGAATGGAAAGAGAACGAGCCTTACCGGGGTTCTCGGAGAAACAGGGAGAAAGGAGAAGAGGGGAGGTGCTGCTCGGCGGCGGTGGTGGCTCCGGCTGCTGCTGGTGGCGACGGCGGCGCTCCGGGGAGGAGGTGGTGCGGCAGTGGTGGAGGTGGCGTGGTGGTGGAAGGTGCGGCGGCAATGGAGCTCAAGGCAGCCGGTTTGGCTCGTTTGACAGTGAAGGGGAACAGGAGGATGGAGAGAGGAGATAGTGTGTATGTGGGTTCTAACCCAAAAATCTGATTTTGAATGGTCTTTCCATGGACAATTGAAACATAAAGAGGTCTTATCTTTGGGTAGAGTGAGAGTGTTGTTTGTTTGCCAAAATGGGAGAAACCAAGTAGAGAGGGAGGGGAGGTGAGGATAAGATTTTACCTCAATTAGGAGGTGATGAGTCGGATGGATAAGGATTCGGAATATGACGGAATTGAGAGCTCGGGTCGGGAATTTAAATTTCCGCTGATTGATCGTTCAAAACCCGAAATGAAGGACGGAATTGATTTTTAAATCGGAAAATTTGGGTCGGAATTTATTTTAAATTCATTTTGATTTTCTTTTTCCGAAAATTAACATTTTAAAAATCCGAGCCTTTACAGTAGAATCGATGAAATTATATCGATATATAATTGATTAAATTAAAAAAAAAGTGGCATCAAACGATTTGATTAAAAAAATGGCATCAAATAATTACATTAGAAAAATGGCATCAAAATACTGATTTGAAAAAGTTGCATCACACTAAAGAAAAAATTGTCATCAAAACATTACCTTGAAAAAATATGGCATTACGAAAACATTACCTTCAAAAAACATGGCATCATCAGCAAATAAAAAGTAGAATCGATGAAAATATATCGATATATTTGATTAAATTAAAAAAAATGGCATCAAACGATTTGATTAAAAAAATGGCATCAAATAATTACAGTAGAAAAATGGCATCAAACGCTGATTTGAAAAAGTTGCATCACATTAAAGAAAAAATTGTCATCAAAACATTACAGTGGAAAATTATGGCATCACGAAAACATTACCTTAAAAAAATATGGCATCACGGTAAAAAAAAATCATCAAAAAATTGATATAAAAAAAGTGTCATCAGTAGTCAACGGTAAAAAAAATGGCATCAATGGTCAATGTGGCATCACAGTAAATAAAAAAATATCTGCAAGATTTGAAAAAAGTGATATTAAAAAAGTGTCATCAAACCATTTTATTAGAAAAGTGAAATTAAAGCGAAAATAAAATGTAAAAAAAAAATGGCATCAAAACGACAAAAAATGGCATCATTGGTTAAAAAAAAATAAAAATAAAAATAAAAATAAAATAAAAATAAAATAAAAATAAAATAAAAAAAATGTTGACCGGCGTTGACCTTGATAGTTAAATTGGGAAGGGTGTTAGATTAGTTAATTAATTTTGTTTGGGTGCTAGTTAACTAATTAGATATTTATAATGTGTTAGTTGTCAAAATAACCCATTAATTAATCACCTCTTTGAAACATTTTAAGCACTTCTTCAACTTATTTTAAAAAAAACATCAAGTGCATCGAAATTTTGATTTAGAATTCCTAAAAAGTACTCTTAAAATAACCTATGTTGAGTGAAAAAACAATGTCTAAAAGTTTGATAGTACTAAATATATTCCTTGTATTTGTGAGTTCCTTTAAATATTTTACTTCTTCAGATCTTTTTTCGTATTTTATATATAGTAAATGTGATTAAATTAAGATAGAATTTTATTAGGCGATAAAATATATTAGATTATATGAAAATTCATATCATTGTACTAAATGCTTTATTAATACTCGACTTTTCAAAACTATACTATAATTTATAAAAGGTCCCCAAATTTTTATTTCGCCAAGGACCTAGATATTGATAGGACCGGCACTGAATAGTACTCCAAATTCATAAATATTTATAAGCCGTTGTTAGTATAGGTTAGTTATTTTCGTTAATACAGGAGTGAGTTAGGTGCGTGGAATAAGAACAAATGTGAAGTCGATGGGAATCCAATGCTGTGTGGTTTGTACGGTCGGGGGGGAGCAAACGAAGGAAGCTACAAACTACCAAGAGGTAGCTAATGGAACATGACGTCAACACTGACCTCACCATCTCTCTCGTTGACTCGTCCCTTTCCTTGTTGATCGCCCAATCATTAACCATTGGTCAGTTTCTTCTAGCTAGCATCCGTATTAGTTCGGGTTTCTTGGGTTTCTTAACCTCTTTTTATCACACTCCATCTCTTTAAAAAACACAACTTATTTTTTACCCACATCCATAAAAACCAATTTGTTATTTATACACTTATAAATAATAACATGAGGTCCCACCTTCTCTTTTGTCCCACCAATTCCATTTCCCACCCACTCTCTCCTCCCTTCTCTGTATCTCTCTTTAATTTGGATTTCTTGGGTTTTTAGTATAGTTGCTAACTTAGTCACTCAAAATTGGGTTTTTAAGCTTTCTCTAATATTATAATGTTTTCTCACCACTAAAAATGCACTAAAAACTACCAATGTGGGTGCTATAAAGTTGATTTCAATTCATTCATTTTTGTGTTTATAAAAAAAAAAAAAGGAAATTCCGTTTGGTACCCCTGTGTTTAAGCTTATTCCGGTTGGTGTCCCATGTTTTATATTTTTCCGGGTGGTACCCTTGAGTTTTAAAGAAAGTTTGGACCGTGCCCTTAGTTCCTAATGATGTTAACTCCGTCCGTTTTTTATTTGTGAAGGGAAGAATAAGGTTGAAAGAGTTGAACCGCGTTCTACACCGCAACACCACTTCTCCCTTTCTCCCTTTGAATTCAGAAAACCAATCGCGTCACCGACTAAGAACGGTAGAGACTGGAGACTGGAGTCTGGAGACAACCGAATACAAAGACCGATGGAGACGATCAGAGTGGATAGCCTAGACAAACGACAGAGAAGATTTGTGAGCGGCTAGGAATGGAGACCACATGTTTGGATTTTGATTTTTCTAAAATTAGGGCTAACTTTGGGACAAAAATCATTGAATGAGGATGATCTATGGGCGAATTTAGAGTAATTTTGGATAAATTAACACTCAATGTCAAATTTTGGGTTCGATTAAAGTGAGTATGTCAGATTATTGTTATGGTTCAATGTCTCTTATTGATCTCCCTTCAATTTCCCTTGAATTGTTTTTGCATTGATTTGATCCCCATTGTGTTTAGGTAATTTTAGGTCCTATCTTCAAAGCTTAAGGGTACTGATATTTTGCAAATCAGGATAAGCTGATAGTATGGCTTATTAGCTATTTTTTGTATGACGGTTTGTATCGTTTGATGAGGAATTAACTGCATTAATAAGATGGACACTTATTTCCCTTTACATCGTGTAAATTTTCTAAAATCTCATCTAGTTCCCTTTACATAGTGTAAATTTCTTCTTGTTTTTATTGACAATTATTTCCTCATTAGCTTTAGACTGATTGAATGTTGGATTGGTGTACTGTTGCTCTTTTTATTTATTTTAAGCCTATTAGCTCAAATGAAAGAGTGTTGTGCTCAAGCACAAAGATGCAGGTTTAAATTCCGCATAGGCTAATGTCAAGTTCCAGAATGAAGACTCTTTCATGCAGATTAGCTCTTAACTGCACAGGAAAAAATTAATGATCATGTATTGCACATGTTTTACACTATAGAAAGAGACATGTGTAGCCTACTAGACTGTAGATAAATCGCATCATCTATATCTACGATATAATGGAACCCTCACAATTATCATTCAGTGTGTTATAGTTGTGTATTTAGTGTGGTATGCATCCCACAACATGTACTCATTCTTGTTAGGACAAGACATTTGTTATATTTGTGTATTTAATTGTTGGATATATTGGTTCGACAAGAGATGTATGAACTCTGCAAGGTATATCTAATTAGCCTATGCGGGATTTGAACCCGCATCTTTGTGCATGAACACATTGCTCTACCATTTGAGCTAATAGGCTTAAAATAAGTCACAACATCTCTCTCATTAAGCTTGATACGTAAATAAGAATTGAATGATCCACAATTTCTTCTTCTCACATATTAGAGCTCTCAAACATTGAGTCGCTTGAGCTTGTTTTTATCTGTGTCTAAAATATGTAGAACACTTAAGTACTTGGAGAAGCTTTCTATCTTCTATGATTGGCACAATCACCCCCCTTAGGCAAGTATTTGCAAAAAAATAGATGAAACCAAGATGATGAACTACAAATCAAATAGAAATTTTAAACATTGAAGTGCAAGAGATTTCCCCAAAAAAATGTTCATAACATAGGACCTTAGGTCATAATATATCAAGCAAATATAAAGCATGACAGATTGATTTGTAACATTACCTACAAATTAATGACTCTTGACATGGAAGATTTTCAATCCCTCTAAGTCCATCAACTTCAGTATCGCATTTGGTGCAGCCTCTAAAGTTGAGAAAATAGAAATGACAATCACAGAATCACCTCTCGGTGCTACTGAAAGCGGTTCAAACACCGATAAAATCTCATTACATAACTTATTGTCTGTAACGCCCAGGAAATATACACACTACGCATTTCTCATGAAGGTCAAGAGTCTAACTTGGGTCGACACCAACTGGAATGACTTTAAACTTAAGGGTACCAGACGGAATTTCCCAAAAAAAAATATTCATTCATTTTTGTATAATTAATATTCGGATAAATTACCTTTTTAGTCCCTTTTTTAGTCCCTAACCCTTATTTTATTTTAGTCCTTAACCTTTCAAACATTGCAATGCAGTCCCCCAAGCTTATATTTTTATTCTTTTTAGTTCCTGATTTTAAAAATATTATTACATAATTACCAAAACCACTCAAAATTTATCGTAATATATATATAATAATTTATACAAAACAAATACATAAAATCATTCAAGTATATTATTTGAATTAAAAAAAAACATTCAGACTCTTTTAATTTAGTATAATTTTATATTTAGTAGTATTTTTTTATTGAATGGGTGTAATTTTACTTTTATTACTACCTCTTTTCATAAATAGATGTCGTTTGACTTTTTATCATATTTTTTAAGGAGCTAAAAACTTTAGAAAATATGAAATTTATATTACTTTTTTAAATATAATTTTACCTTAACTACACCAAATCTTGTGAATTTAAACACTAAAAGAGTCCGGGTGTTTTTTTAAATTAAAATAATGGAGTTGAATGATTTTATGTACTTTTTCTTTGTATAAATGATTTTATATACATCATGATAAATTTTGGGTGATTTGTGGCAATAGTGCCTAAATGTCTTTAAAATTAGGGACTAAAACAAATAAAAAATATAAAGTTGGGGACTGTTTTGCAATGTTTGAAAGATAAGGACTAAAATGAAAAGAGATAAAATGATGAAGGACTATTTTTGAATGTTTCAAATGTTTGGAGCTAAAATGAAATAAGTGCTAAAGGTTAGAGACTAAAAAGGTAATTTATCCTTAATATTCCTTCGTGCTCTTTCAGGAATCGGTTATCAAGATGACTTGTCTTCATAACCGATTCTTGGAAGAGCATGGAGGAATATTGTGGGTTCTTCTAGTTTTTGTGGGTTCTTTAAAAAAAATTATACTCCATGTTCTAAGTAATAACATTAAAGTTTCTTTATATATATATAAAAAAAATCAACTTCATTATAGATCATCAATATAGATGTACCAGGTGGTTATTGAGATCGAAATCAGTTTGAGAAGCGTAATACAAAGGATCTGAATTGGTACATGTTGTTATAATTAATCTGCTTTCCAATAGAAGTCCTCAACTTTAGCATTCTTGAAATAATACATGAATTATATGATGAATATGTAGAGGACAAGAGAGGTTTTGAATGTTGTATTGTATATTGATAAGAAAATGATTACACGTATATGTAGGCTACAGAATGAGAGCCTTCCTATGAGGAGATATTCTCTCCTAAACTGACGAATACACAATAATAATAAACTTGGAAACAAATATTCAAAGTAAGGCAAATCTATAATAAGGCAATTAATTAATCCTCCGTGATTCTTGCCTATCATGCCCCCTCAAGGAGGATGTCGGTTGAGAGAGTCCGAGCTTGTGAACCAGGATTTGAAACCTCTGCCGCAATAGTGGTTTAGTGAGCACGTCGGCAAGTTGGTCGTCGGTGGAGACATAGGCAACACGAAGAGACCCATTTTGAACTTGCTCACGAACGAAATGAAATGCTAGTGCAATATGTTTCATTCTCGAGTGAAAGACAGGGTTCGAGCTTAGACTCTTGGCGCCAAGATTATCACAATAAAGTATCGGCTGATTCATGAGAGTGACACTGAGTTCTGTCATGAGGTATGTGACCCACATGAGTTCACAACTGGCATCTGCGAGAGCTTTATACTCCGCCTCCGTCGATGATCGGGCCACTGATCTTTGTTTCCTAGAGCTCCAAGAGATCGGTGTTTTGCCAAGATACAATAAGTAGCCAGTTGTAGACAGAAAATCGTCTTTGTCACCTGCCCAATCGGCATCTGAAAAGCCATGTAAATCGAGGGAGGGATGTTTATGAATGATGATACCTCGGTCTGCTGTCCCATTGACGTACCTTAGGAGGCGTTTGAGGGCACTCCAATGTGTGGTGGTGGGAGAATGCATAAACTGCGAAAGCTTGTTAACGGCAAAAGCAACATCCGGTCGCGTGAGAGACAAATATTGCAAACTGCCAAGGAGCATTCGGTAGTCTGTTGCGGTTGACAGTGGGTCCCCCGATGTTCGACATAGAGTAGTCGTCGCACACATGGGGGTGGATATTTGCTTGGACTCTGCCATTTGTGCCTTAGTCATGAGATCCGTGACATACTTCCGCTGACTTAGGAAGAGGCCTTGTGGGTGCGGCTGCACTTCGACACCAAGGAAATAAGTGAGAGGACCCAAGTCCTTGAGCGAGAAGCGAGAGCTAAGGCTAGAAACAGCTTGCTCTAAAGCCTCGGGAGAGTTGCCTGTGACAATTATGTCATCCACATACACAAGCAAGTATAGAAGAACCGATTCCAATTTGTAAATAAACAATGAAGAGTCAGCTATGGAATTGATGAAGCCAACTTGGAGCAGGAAATTGCGCAGTTCAGTATACCACGCTCGGGGCGCCTGTTTAAGGCCGTAGATGGCCTTTCGTAACCTGCAGACATGATTAGGCAAGGTTTTATTAACAAAACCTGGAGGTTGGTCCATGAAAACGTCCTCTTGAAGTGTGCCCTGCAAGAAAGCGTTGTTGACATCAAGTTGGCGGAGCGACCATCCAGATGTGACCGCAATTGCAAGAACCGTTCTGACTGTGACAGGCTTGACAACTGGACTAAAGGTTTCGGTGTAATCACACCCTGGGCGTTGATGGAAGCCTTTAGCTACGAGCCTCGCCTTGTACTTGTCCAACGATCCATCGGGATTGTACTTGATACGGAATACCCACTTGCAACCAACGATGTTCTGATCGGCTTGACGGGGAACTAGTTCCCATGTATGGTTGGTGGATAGAGCATCGAACTCTTTCGTCATAGCAAGTCTCCAGTCTGGATCTTTCAAGGCCTGAGTGATGGTTTTTGGTTCTTGAGATTTTGGAACAGTAGCTTGGAGGTTGAGTTTCTTAATTGGTTTAAACACGTTTTTCATTGAGCGTGTTACTACTGGATCACGAGGTGGCGGAAGTGGAGGGGAAGGCATGGTGGAGGTTGCAGGAGAGTTGACGGCCGGTTGGTGTTGGGATATGGAATTTGATGAAGACGATATCTGTTGGGAGGGTGATGGGCTTGGACTGGAGTTTGGGGCGGAAGCTGATGAAGATAGGGTGGGGTCAGAAGCTAAGGTATGATTAGGACTTTGGTTTTGGATCTCATTAGGGGATGTAGGTATAGTAGGAGGAGGTGGATCACGTAGAGTGGAATTAGTTAAGATATGGGGAGGAGATATAATGGGCAATTTAAGATTGCACCAAATTGGATCTTCGGGTGGAGTAGATTGGGTGGGGTCTGATTTTAGATATGAAAATGGGAAATTATCCTCCACAAAAATAACATGTCTAGAGATATAAACTTTGTTATCTTGTGGATTCAAACAATAGTAGGCCCTTTGATTTTGTGAGTATCCCATAAATACACACGGTGTTGATCTTTGATCAAGTTTATGTGAAGTGTAGGGTCTAAGCCACGGAAAACACAAGCAACCAAAACTTTTCAACTTTTGATAATTGGGTTGTGTTTGACAAAGTTTAAAAAAAGGAGAACAATTTTGAAGAGACGGAGATGGCATTCGGTTTATGAGATAAACCGCGGTTTGAAAGGCAAAAGGCCAATATTGTTTAGGCATCATTGAATGAGACATAAGGGAAAGGCCTGTTTCAACAATATGGCGATGTCGCCTTTCAGCGTACCCATTATGTTGAGGAGTATGGGGTGGAGATGTGAGGTGGGTGACTCCATTTGTGGCCAAAAAGGATGATAGGGCAATGTATTCACCACCATTGTCCGAATATAAGATCTTGATTTTATGATTAAAGTAGTTTTCAACTAGGGCTTTAAATTTAATGAAAGTGGACTTTGTGTCTGATTTGAGTTTTAACGGATAAAGCCAAATGTATTTTGTGTAGTGATCTACGAACACAATGTAGTACTTGTATCCGTCAAAAGAGGTAATTGGTGAGCTCCACACATCAGAATATATTATTTGTAAAGGATGAGTAGATGATACGGTGGACTCATAAAATGGTAATTTGTGGCTCTTATTGATGGAACAAGAGTTACAAAATTCAGACTTGGAGGGGGAAATGCCTAATTGAAAACTTCTTTGAATAAAACTTAAAATCTTGGACGATGGATGACCAAGTTTATGATGCCATAAAGAGCCGTTTGACACCATAGTGGACAGAACTTGTGGTGGGGTTGAAGGTGGCCAAGTGTAGATGCCATCGTTACATAGGCCCTTGAGGAGAGGAGTTCCCGTTTGAAGATCCTTCACAAAAAAACAGTGGGATAAGAATTCAACTGACACTTTATTTTGATGGCAAAATTGAGAAACCGAGATGATATTTTTGGAAATTTTTGGAACATGGAGGACATTATCTAAATTAAAAGTTTTGGTTTGGTTTGAAAAACTTGTTTTTCCAGTGTTTAAAATCGATAGACCCTTACCACTTCCAACAATCAATTCATCCGGACCGGTGTAGGGATAATGTAGGCGAAGGTTTTGGAGATCGTTAGTGACGTGGTGCGATGCACCACTATCGACTAACCACTGATGAGGATTGTGGTTGACATGGTGAGTATGTGCTTGAGGGGATGGTGTGGGCTGATATGTGGGGCGAGACTGTGGTGGGTGAAGGTTAGGAGCAAGGGCTCGAAATATTGGACAGTAGGCAACAACGTGCCCGGTTTCACGGCACCATTGGCATTTGCCTTGAAATGGCTTTCCTGGAGGGCGAACATGGAACGATGGTGGGGTGGGAGGGGCTGTGGACTGGTGAGATCGCCATTGCGGGGTTGTGTTTGAATTGCTCGATTGAGTTTGCCATGGAGTGGTGTTCTGGGTGGGTCGATTTTTTGGTTTGAAGGGTTTGGACTGGGCGGTCATGGCTGATGCCGGAGTGGAGGATTGGGGTGAGGTGGTCTTATTTTGTAGCTCCTTGGTGATGAGCTTCTCATGGAGCTCTTCGAAACTGATGGGTGTGTCCCGCGCATGAACACCGTCTATCACTGATTGAAACGTGTGATCAAGGCCTTTGAGCACATAGTCGGTGAGATCCTCTTGATCCTGGGGCTTTCCGAGTGAGGCTAAGTGATCTGCACAGATCTTCACTTGTTGCATATACTCGGAAATTGATTGATTTCCTTTGGTGATGGTCTTGAGTTGCTCCCGAAGCATATTGATATGCCCCCTTGATGGCTTGGCATATGTGTCCTCAAGGAGCTTCCAAATAGCTCGGGATGTTTCCGCCTGGGAGACTAGTGGTGCGACATTAGCCGCCAAAGTTCCCATGAGCGCCCCGAAGATTAGTTGATCTTGACGTAGCCATGTTGTGTACGCCGGATTTGGTGCCTGTGCAGCGTTGACGGTGATTTTCTCGGCAGGTGCAGGATGTGAACCATCCAAAAAATTGAATAGCCCATATCCGACCATTGTTGATTTGATCTGAGCCTTCCATGAGACGTAGTTCATGGGAGTTAGTTTCAGAATATTTGGAAATTGGACGATGGTGAATGGACGGGTTGGTTCACCTTCATTTGGTATTTGTAAGTTAGTGGAATTGGGGTTGGCAGCCATTGCCGATGATGCTGATGAATGTAGAGAAAAAAAAATGGTGGCTTTTAATTGGGTAGACAATGATCTGGCTCTAATACCATGTAGAGGACAAGAGAGGTTTTGAATGTTGTATTGTATATTGATAAGAAAATGATTACACGTATATGTAGGCTACAGAATGAGAGCCTTCCTATGAGGAGATATTCTCTCCTAAACTGACGAATACACAATAATAATAAACTTGGAAACAAATATTCAAAGTAAGGCAAATCTATAATAAGGCAATTAATTAATCCTCCGTGATTCTTGCCTATCAGAATATGTTTCCTTAGTAACTCGTAATTTTTGTACGAGGTGCTTCTTTTTCTGTTGATATCATGAATGACTATAAGATTGCCACATTCAATAATCATCCCTTGAATGTTGTGATGAGCAATGCTTTTACTTGTGAATTGAGTCGGGTAAAATTGTATCTAATGAAGAATGTCAATTATACCTATTCAAACTTATTCTCAATAATAATACATCCAATATATATAATATATCTCACTTGACAAAAACAACAACAATAACGTGCCCAATATATCTCGCTTAAAGTAGGGTTTGGAGTTGAATTGTACGCAACATTTCCCAACTAGGTTGAGAGGGTATTTTCTAGTGACCCAAGACAACTAGACAAGTCATTGAAGATAGCACAAGACTCCACACCAGAAACAACCACAAGACTCCACACCAGACAACACACAAGAGTTAAGAAAAATAAGTTGCGCATAAACAAGATGAGACGGCAGGAAAGCGCGATGCTGGAAACATTGCACCCTACTAGTTTTTGACGTCAATTCTAATAGCACTCCTCCACTGCACTCTATCGCGTAACATCTCCTCAGTGAGCCCCAAAACAGCCAGGTCTTGTCGATTGACGAATCAATTGAAATTAAACTTACAGAAACCTAATTAAGGGTCGTTTTTCCAATGAAAATGAGTAATTTTAGGCTTCTTATTAGCTTAATCTATGTATTTACATCTGAAGAGTCTATAAGGCGATGAATAATACTCTAGAAGGGGGGGGGGGGGGGGGAATAGAGTATGGATAATTTTCGCAACTAAAGAAATTTAAAGCAACTTGTCAAGACCTTGATATATCCTATCAGGACTTGACAAAGTGAGATCGAATCAGATAACATAAATGCGGAATATAAAAGATGAACACACGAATTGTTAACGAGGTTCGACATGAACTTGGCCTACGTCCCCACCTAGGGTTATCCAACCCGTAGGATTCAAACACTTCTTATTTCACTTCACTTGATCCTAGAACTTCCTAGAGAAACTACCCTTTCACTACCAAAAACACAGGAAATAGCCACGGTCAAATAGCCACGAATAGGCCACGAAAGGTCGTCGCTAAACAGTTTAGCCACGGGCAGAGCCACGGTTTTTACGTTCGTGGCCATTCGTGGCTATATGCCTCATCGCTAAATGTCAGATTTCCAACATCCGTGGCTAACATCCACGAACTGACAATGTCGTGGCTAAGTCCGTGGCTAGTCCATAATCGAGGAAGTCGTGGCTAACAGTCAAGAATTCAGCCACGGTGTGGTCGTGGCTGATGTCGTAGCCACACACGTGCGAGTCTCCATTGAGGCTCAATGATTGGTGTGGCTGATCTCGTGGCTAATTTCGTTGCCATATGTGTTGCTAATTATCGTGGCTATAGTCGTGGCTATAGTCGTGGCTAGCAGGTGAACCTAATGTGGCTATATTCGTGGCTAAAATTTATGCCGTGGCTATGACCGTGGCTAATGGTGTGGCTAACATTTTATATCGTGGCTATGACCGTGGCTAATGTCGTGGCAAAAATATATGTCGTGCCCGTGGCTAATGTCGTGGCAAATATGTTGCAATGGTCGTGGCTACAATGTATGCCCGTGGCAAATTTTGTTGCCACATCTTATTTAAATCTGTAAATATAATATATTTAATAATGCTGGACGCCTGCACACAAATATACCAAAATAAAATAACATTCAACCATTGACATAATTTGTTCATTCCAACCACATCCAACACACAACCACCAGTTCAACCAACCAAAACACAAACATAAGTTCAACCAGCCAAAACACAATCAAACCACAACCGAAACAAACCCAAAAGTTCAACAGTACGTACGAAATGGGAGCATACGACAAAGTCTTAAGGTAGTGGAACCCAAAACAGCAACACACAACTTACTTTCACTTGTCCTTACCCTCACAGAACTGCATCATGGTGTTGAGAAGCTTCTCCTGCCACTCTTCGTTGGCCTTCCTAGTCTCGCCCATTAGTTGCTCCCCAATAGCTACCATGTCTTGTCGGACGCTTGAGCTAACTTGTTCCTGCACTCGCTCTCCAAAGGATGACATTTCTTGCATAAGGTTTGTGGTCACTTGGGTCTGTACTTGGTCCCCTAACTCCACCATTTCGGTCCTCAAGTCCTGCCTAATAGTTGAAAGCTCAGACATCACATAGTCCTTCAAAGGGGCAACAGTAGGAGCTGCAATAGTTGGGGCTGCAGCTTTTGGAATCGGTTTTGACTTTATGATAACTGGCGACTCTGATCCCATGCCGACAACCCGTCCTTTCTTCACACCTCCTGTAGCCTTGATCCAAGCAGCATTCATATCAACTGAGTGAGATCCATTCTCCGAGATAGCGTCATCAAGCAGGCCTTCTTCTTCTTCTTCTATCAACTGGTCATACTTGTCCTAATTCAAAGAAAACGACCAAGCCATCATAATCAGGCAGCACTAGTGAACTGACCATCACAACCAAACTTTAGCAACACCCATGAACACAACAACAGTAACACAACATATAGAAAGCAGCAGCTAACAACATAGCATGTATAATACATCATCACAAATATAAACAAGCAAAACAGACAGTCACAACATATAGAAAGCAGCAGCTAACAACATAGCATGTTTAAATTTTTTCATGTAACATGTTGTGAGTCATTTCCTGCAATTGTAAGAATGCAATGAATGATGACATCTTCTTAACTAAACAAGCGCATTTATCAGCAGACAAAGTGACGCTCATTATAAATAAAATAGACAAACTAACTAATTTCATGAAGCATGCCTCAAAACCAAATCAATTTGGGGAATGAATAATTGAACACGTTCAATTGGAAATGAGTTTTATACATACAGACTTCATATCCAAAACACCACTCCCCACCAACAAAAAACCACATCACATCATGTATAACTGAACACATTCAAGTGTGAACCCAAAGAACATAACCAACAAGACATTCAATTGGAAAGTCCATAAGCACAAAAAATACCTAAACTTACCAAAAACAGCAAGAGAAACCAAAAATTCGAACAAAAAGTGTGAACCCAAAGAACATAACTAAACCATTCACATCGCACATACATAACAAAAAGGGTCACAAGGGTCACTTGATATTGTTACTTACCACAGTTGGTTGGCATTGAGTGCCAGCCCAAGAACCGTCTTTTTTCTTATGGCACCTTTCAAATGTTTGCCTTGGGGTTGGGTCTTGTCCAAGCTCCTTCTTCTGTAAGAAAATATAGTTAGTTAATTATTACAAATATATGCAAACTAAACAGAGCGTCAATTATGAATTTAGGAGTGATTGAAACTATACGAAATGGGAAAACATCATAAACTGATATAAGGTGTACATACCAGTCGATCCTTGATTACGGTTGTTGAAACCGATCCACCACTGAAAATCGGAGTGCCTTTTTCTGCTGCGATGGCTCGATTCTGCTTGTTGACTTCAGATTTGCGGCGAAATTTATCCTCGTTTGCCCATTTCTCCTGCATTTGCGCCCATATCACTTGCTTCACCCATGTAGGCTTCTTTGTTTTTCCAGCGCGAGCCTTCCCAAATATATTCCTGATGTGGTCCCCTCCCTTTGTGTGGAAAGCCTTGAAGACAGCTGCTTCCGAGTAGAGAGTTTCATCCCATCGTGTTCGCTTCTGGACATATTGAACAAACAAGTGAGGTTTGAAATATTTCACATGGATGCACTGAATGTTAGCATATTATTGAAATTTTTTTACCTTGAACATTCCCCACCATAACTCTATTGTTGCTTCAGGAACATCCCTCCACCGTATATACGGTCCATCGAAATGAAAATGAATGACTTGGAGCATGACACCATATGCAGGATTTGTTGAATCAAAGTTTCATGTAAAACCAAAAAATGTTATAGCAAATGTTGTCAATATAATTGAAGTTTAAAAAAAAATCAGAGCATTTGAGAAAAACAAACACATGTGACTCTATTGAAGCACATATATACACACACATTCAAGACTTACAGAAGCACATATACAAACACTTGCAGAAGCTATATATATATACAAACAAATTTAATCAAATACAAACAAATTGAAGCACATATATAAAAACATATCAAATTCAAAGACAAACAAATTGAAGCACATATATAAAAAGACTTACAGAAGCTATATACAAACACTTGCAGAAGCTAACCACATACATACACACACTTGCAGAAGCTATATACACACACTTTCCTAAGCCATCCCGTAAATGCAATTGAATTAAATTGAAACAAAATTCACAAAACAAATAAAATTAATTACAAATGCACCCTAAGTTCTCTAATGGAGCAACATATTTAGCTAGCTTCCACTACTAGAAAACTTCAATTATACATCTGTTGTCAACAGATGTCTTTCAAAAAAAATTCCGATCTCTTTGTGCGTGTAGTAAAAGATCAAAATTTCCACATCGGTTTTAAGCAGATGTCTTTTATTAATTAGAACCCCTCAATTTTGGTTATGACATGTTCACTTGTTGATGAATATCCATAATTTGTCATTTGAAAACATGTGAAGATGTCCTCCTAAAGCAAAAAAGTAACATTTACATCTTTATTTATTAAAATAATTGATGTCTTAATAAAACATAGACAACAGTTTTTGTTGTAGTGATCACGTTTATAATCATGTTCTATATATAATTTATGATTTTATATGGTTTTAATTTAACCGGCCACATGAAATATAGGCATAAATGATGTGTTTTAATGTTATCGACATCTGAGAGTATTCATTCTCTGTTTATTAATTTCATGTCCATTATATGTGATATTATATTGTTCTAAAATAATACACTATGTTAGTTGTATACACAGAAGATGTCGTTTCATACATTTGTATCAATTTTTTCAAAATAAAATGACGTTGTTGCTCCATTGATACATCTGTTAATTTCGTAGATAACGATGTTACTTTGACAAATATATATCAGTTCATATATAATTTTTAATGTTCAAACTTGTTTTTCATATTGATTTAAATGTAAAATGACGTTGTTGCTCCATTGACACACGGTTTATTTTGTAGATAATGATGTGTATAATTTATACTGATATCTGTTTCAATAGACGGATCTGATGTTAAATGTACGAATGCACTATTTTCATATTTAATCCGATATTTTTGTTTGGATACGCAACACGCTTTTGTCAATAGAACATCGCATTCATGTACATGTATACTAGCTTCATGCTATAACATTCACAAAAAAAAACTAAAATACACTGCCGCTATTCATAGCCACAAAATTGGCTAGCCACAACATCACAAAAAAAAATGGCTAGCCCCTATATCTACGATATACATTATTTCTGAAGAATAAGAAGAAATCAGTAGGTAATAAAAATAGCTTGTCCATCGATCTACCACTATGTTGAGTAGTAGCTGCTGAGTCATAACCGCCTTCATACTCAACTCCATTAAGTTGCTAACAAAACAGATTTTGGATGTAAGAACTACAGGCACTAAATTGCAGCAGGGGCATGCATAACCAACATTTTATTACACACTGTTGCTATCCCGCGTGCAAAGCACGCGGGTATCTCACACTTGAATATTTCACAATAAGTTCCTGCAAGAAAAATGCCACCCACAACACTTGGAATATTATGTTAGCAAATGGGTCCGCCAGGCTCGTAACAACCTGGAATGAGCTAATCATTTTAGTATATTGCTTGGATATGAATTTAAGCATTTCCAAAAAAAAGGCTGATTTAAGTTCCAAACTAAAACTTGTAAAAGTTAGGAGTTTCAAGATGTGAAAATGTCAGGAATAAGGATGTAAGGATGTAGCTGCTTGTAAGGTCAAATGTCTCAACGATTTCTGATGACAGCAAAGCTTGGGACATTTAGATGGGCACTAAAGGCAAATAAAAGTATCATACCTGTGATACTATATTAACTTCTTGTAAGGTTATGTCCTTTCCTCCAGTGATATTGTATACAACACCGGTGGCAGATTGTATGGATGATCCAATAAGAGGAGTCAGAGTTGCTTTTTTGGCTGCTTCTTCTTCTGCTTGGTTCTTGCTGGGCGAAACACCTACTTCAAGCATCGCAGTAACGGAATCCTTCATGATTACCTTCTTCTTCTGCTTGTTTATCCTATATCTAGTAGATGTCACTGGTATCACACCATCTATATTTCCACTGTAAAATTCAAGTATGAAATCATGTATTGATAATTGAGATTCAAGTAATTGATCGATGTCTTTAGTACTTCACATTACCTTACCTGTACAACCAAACACGCAGCCCTTTATCCATCAACTCTTGAATCAACGGTAAGACAGTCACTGTCTTGTCTCTCCAATGCCTCGTGATGTTTGGACTTCAAACGAAAGCATTCATCAATGGACACCGGTTAAATCAAGTAAAAGGCACGAATCCAACTCAGGGATTCAATCCCCTTGAGAAGGAGATATAAAGAAATTGAAAAGAACATACTGAAACAAAAAAAAAACCACCAATCAACAATTTAAGGCAAGCATTGTCAGAGTGATTTGTTTCTAGGATAAAATGAGGACATAAAATGAGATGATCCCTTGTTTCTAGCTAGAAAGGCGATAGTCTTAGTACTGATTTAGCCTTTAGGTCGTATCTTCCTACTTGAATACTAGATTGTTCATGCCACTTTAATCATATGCATCATTATCCATAAAATAAGTCAAATTAAAAGGAAAAACCTACAAAATCCAAATTAGGCATGGAGTGAGGGGGCACCATCACCTACATGTCAAAGCGGGTGTATAACTATATATAAGAAACTATGTATATCTATACTTATAAGAAACTATATTTATAAGAAACTATACCAGAGTTACTACATATATCTATACCAATAAACGTGTATTTAAAAATCTGCTATAAGAACCTCATGTACAAATAGTGAATTACATAAGAATCTCATGTACTTGAACATGAATACATATTGAACTATATAAGAATCTCATATAATAAGCCAATAAACATGTATAAATACCGAACCATATAAGAATCTCATATAATAAGCCAATAAACATGTATAAATACCGAACCATATAAGAATCTCATATAAAAAGCCAATAAACATGCACAACCGACTCAAATTTTGTAAAGTAATCAATTTGTGTGCCTGTGTTTGGTTATGTAGATTAACTAAATGTTCAAGCCTTACCTCATAAGAAAGAAAAAAGAAATCTATAACCAATCAATTTGTGTGCCTAATTTGGTCTTTGTCTTGAATTAGGTTCCACATGCTTATTTGCAAACATCTGGGCTTCACAAAATAGTATCCGGTGAACATAGACCGAGCTATCTCAGTATGAATTTCGAGTTTGTTTATAGATCTATCTCATTATCTCGGTTTCACATCACTGAAGCAACATTCCTACTGTCAGTGATCAAGTAAAACAACACCACTAACAGAGTGAAAAACTGACAATAGTAAAAATTCTAACAGAAAAATCGAATTGAAACACACGTCAACTTGACACGACAATAAAATTGAAACAGGCATCAAATTGACACAGAAACTGATAGAGTAAACATTCACACAGAGTGTCACTAATATAAAATTCACACAGCCATCAGTTTGACACAGTTTCACCAATTCGAAATTCACACAGAGTTGGAATAAAAACACTTCACGAACGACAGGTTGAAAGGTGAGAAGGTATACTTACCGTCCACCTGAGGTGATTTCATCTAATTTGTTCTCCTTCTTCATTCAACCCACAATTAAGTACTGTATTAGTGAAGTGTTGATCTCCCACCATCACCAGCATTGAAGACGAGCAACCAAAGTGCTTCTCGATCTCCTTGGCATTACCCGCTGGCTTCTTTACCCTATATACATATCACAATGCATCAAAGATACAAACTCAATAAAACCTAAACCTGAAAATCAATATTGAATCTATATTCATTATTAACACCTCAAAAAACTGGCTAAAATCCCTCAAATTCATCAAAGGAGCCAACCCATACAAATCTAATTATCTAAACCTAAAAATCAACATTGAATATGCTAATTAACACCTCTAAAACTCACTACTTAATTTCATCCCAATCTCAGCACAATGTATCAAACAAAATCAGTACTTTTTTGGAAACAATTCTAAGTAAGGAATTATATTTCCAGGGATATAAGTTACCTGTGTCTGATGACTTTAATCCCAACCTGCCCCTCCAAAACCCTAGCCTTGGACTCATCTGGATCGAATTTTGATAGCCCATCTAAATTGCTGAACAAGGCGACATATGCAACTTCTTTCAATTTGTATAACACCAAAGGAATGCTAGAAAGTTGTCATGTAAACATAAAAAGATAGGAAACGAGTACCAACAGCTTGCACAAACTGGAAATTCTCGGAAGGCATGCCGGCGGCCTCAGCTGCTGCCTTTGCATACTTCTCCATCTTATTTGGATCAACATTGACCAGGTTGACCCCATCATCACCAGCATAAAACTTGAGGTTAAGACTTGTTCCTATCCCAATCTCCGAGATATCCTTTATGTGCCCCCTCAATTGATCGAAGAGATGCAACTTGTAGCCTACAACCTTACATGAAAACAAGAAATCAGAAGCAATAAGCAAAGATGATTACAAGCCTTTTAATTCAGCCCTATCTCATCCTCATATGACTTCATGAACTTGTTCATGACTGATGCATACATCTTCTGATACAATGTGGTACAACAAGGTTGCCTCGGTATGAAACACAAAACTAAGGTACAAGATGAGTAAGGAGGAATTACCTGCAGATATGCTCTGGATGCGTTTCTATTGATAACTTCACCTAAAAGAACCTTTTCTTGAGTCTTTGCGTTTTTCAAGAGGCACAGTAGACTTCACCCAGACCATCATATAAGTTATTCATCACCGTCTTGATTGTCATAAATGAAGCATCAGAAAATCCCCACTGCATACTAAATATACAATAACTTAAAGTTATAAATCATAGGGTAAACATACAAATATTCACTAACTTATTGTGCAGCGGAACTATAAGATAATAACTTTGACTAAAAACAATAATGTAGCTCTATTTTTTTTAAATAATTATAACATGCATCTGTCATGAGAACAAAAGTCCTATTTAATGATAAAAACATGTATCTGTCATTGTTCCAAGTGTGTAACTGGAAATTTATCTTCAACTGCCAGATCTACTTCTTCTGAGCTAAAAACACATAAACCTCCATCAACAAATTTTTGATATGGCTAGTGGCTACCAGAAACAACTCTAAATAAGAACCCAAACAAGAAAACATGCAATCAAATGAATAGAAACAGATTTAAGCACAAATCAAGCAAATTTACAAATAGATCTAGCAGAACAGGAGAAATCGCAGATCATATGAGATAAAGAGGGGAAATGGAAGAGAGACCAGTCAAGCAAAATTGTAGAGATAAGAGCTTCATGGTGTAGATCCCACAAAAAAATCGCACAATGTGAGATGTAAATCCCACCACAAAATCACAGCAAACAGCAACAAACCCTATATCTACACAAAAATAAAAAAATAAAAATGGACAGACCAACAATCCTAGATCTCCAAATCGGATTAGCCATACATTTCAACAACTGAAGCAAAGAAAGAGCACAAAAGAGAAAAGAAGGAGACCATACCTGTTGCTGAGAGAGCGAAGAGTAATGTCTTCCAGAGAGAACGAACAGAGAAGGCACACCGACGAGCATGGGCTTTCAAGAATGCTTGCAGGCGGCGTCCGTTCTCCAGATCTAGGTCCATCGCCTGGGATTGTATTGGCGGAAGAGAGAGGAAGAAAGCGAGAGCGAGAGAGAGCAGAGAGAATGGGAACGGAGGAGAGATGACAGAGATGGGGGAGGGTGGGTAGATCTGGTGGTGGCGAAGATCCCGGAGATAGAGAAGGAGGATGAGGTGGTGCTCTGGAGAGAGGAAGAGCGAGGTCGGGGTCGGGATAGGGTTCAAGAAGACAACAAGACGATGGCGGTGAGCGGGCAAGGAGGTTGGAGCAGAGAGAAGAGGAGGAGCTCTTATCTGAAGAAAGTTCGCCGGAGCGGTGAGAGGTCGCCGGAGCTGGAGGACAGTGGAGACCGGAGGTGATTGAGAAAGAGATGGTGCTGAATGGGAGAGAGAGAAGTTGAAACAGCTGAAGTGGAGATTGGGAAATTTTCCAACTATTATAATTTTCCTCCAAAATTTGAAACCTTTCGTAAATTTTCTAAGTGTTACAATCCCGCTCGTTCAACTTAGAAAATTCAAACCCGCACCCATTTTAATTTTTTTTAAACAAACAATTTGACATCGGTCAAAAAAATTGACAGTTGTTAAAATATTATTCAACATCATAAATTTAATAATTGATGTAACATACTAATTTAACATCAGGTGTTTTCTTGACAGATTTAAAACACGTGATGTCTAATTGCATAATTCTAGTAGTGTTCTTACTCCATCAAAATAAACAAAAGTTCCATTATTTAGTCAAAGTTCAATCAAAATATAAAAATTCAGAAGTTATCACATGATTTAGAAGCTATCCCATTATTTAGAAGCTATCCCAATTTTTTTTAAAGGTTCCATTATTCAAAGTTCAAGCAAATCACACTTGCATCAGATATCTCATTTTCATTATTTATTCAAAGTTCAATCAAAACAGACAAAGTTCCATTATTTAGATAAAGTTCCATTATTTAGACAAAGTTCCATCATATATACTTGCAGATGCTAGCCCATTTTGTTTAACCACAAAGAGACACACACTTACAGATGATATATACACACACTTACAGAATATGTCCCATTTTTTAAAACATGCATTCCAATTTCCATTATAAAATAAATACACAATCCATAGACAAACAGAATGAAAAGTAAAGGACAATATGTGACTTACGATCCATTGATCAGAGAAAAAGAGGACTGGTCTATTCCACCTAGGAGCTTCCTCATCTTCTTGGTCGTTCTCCTTCTCTTGGTTTTCCTGGTTGTCTTGGCCATCCTCATTTTGCAGGGCTTCCTCATTCTCTGGGGCATCCTCGTCCACGGGGTCCTCGTCCATGGGGTTCTCAGACACGACTTTGTCTTCTGTCTCAGATGGAGTTGGAGAATCCGGCAAGAGAAGGCTTGCAGGTACCGGGAGCAATCGTCTTGGTGGATTTTGGGAGGCAGAGGGAAGGGTGGTTTGAGTACCTTGGGAGTCGGAGGGACGGGAGGATACATGAGTAGAGGGTTGGGAGGCTACAGGAGGAGAGGGTTGGTGTGTGGGTTCAGTACGGTGGGAGGCGGAGGGTTGGGAGGCTACAGGAGCAGAGGGTTGTTGGGTGGTTGAGGGTGTTGTCTTTGCCCGTTTGGTGGCCCTAGCAGGAGAGACTCGTACGGGGGCCCTTGTCTTTGTCCTGGCCGGAGATCTAACAGGTGAGGAGACCATCGGTGGAGAGGTCACCGGTTGCGTGGGTGGGTTGTGGGTTGAGCGTGTCGTGGTTGTCCTCTCCCTTTGTGGAGCCAGTGGTGGTCGAGTATTGTCGACATGGCGAGCAGATCTCCTTAGGCTTCCTCGCATCTTCCTAACTGAGTGGATTGAGAGATCGAAGAGAGGAGATTGAGAGATGAGATCTAGGGTTTTTGGAGAGGAGAGAGGAGAGAGGTGAATGAAGATTGAGGGTTTGTGATCAGAGTGGGAGGGTTTCGAATTTTGGATGAAATTTCGATTTTGGATGAAATTTCGGATTTCCCTCGCCCGCGTACTGAAAATAGCCAGGGTTTGAAATTTCGAGCAGATCTCCTTAGGCCTCCTCGCATCTTCCTAACTGAGTGGATTGAGAGATCGAAGAGAGGAGATTGAGAGATGAGATCTAGGGTTTTTGGAGAGGAGAGAGGAGAGAGGTGAATGACGATTGAGGGTTTGTGATCAGAGTGGAAGGGTTTCGAATTTTGGATGAAATTTCGATTTTGGATGAAATTTCGGATTTCCCTCGCCCGCGTACTGAAAATAGCCAGGGTTTGGGAATAGCTTTGGTGGTGTGGGCTGGGCTAAAAGGCCCATTGTTTTTTTTTTTTACTTAAAAAAGGGCCAATAAATTACATTCTGACATTAGGGGTTCCATTTTGGATGAAATTTCGGATTTCATTCCATTTGTTTTTTAATCTTTGAGACAACGATGGAGATTGGAGAAGGTAAGAGAATTCTAGGGCTAGGGTTCCTGAATTTCGATTTCGGTTGCGACGTAAGAGGATTCTCGATCGAGCACGATGGATGGATTCGATGGAAGACTTCTATGGATAGCTTTGATGGAGGTAATTGTTCGTCGTCGTTCTGGAATTTCGGTTTCTGAATTTGAAGGTAAGAGGATTCGAAGGTAAGAGGATTCGATCTTTTTTTATGGAATTTAGGTTTCCAAATTTGTGTTTCATCGAAATTAGGTTGATTGCTCCTTCTGTTTGCTCATTCGAAATTGGATTGATTGCTCCTTCTGAATATGTGTTTCTGTTCTTCAGTAGGGGTAAGGAGGAATTCAGATTTTTCTATCAGATTTGGTTATCGAATGTTGGTATCTTGATTCCTTCTTATGTTTGCTGTCATTTATTTATCTTTTTGGAATCGTCTTTAATTTGTGGAATCATCGACTGTTGAATATCGAATGCAGTAAATGGTCCTTCAGGATGTTTTCTCATTGTTTTTGCCATGGGGGTCTTGTTGATTTGGCTATCGAATTCCTCCTTCTGAATTGGTAACTTGTGTTTTGTTGCTAGTGCAATTCTGATATTCTGGTTCGAAAATTATATTATTAAAGATTAATATGTAAGACTTTGGGTATGGGATTTGGCTATCAGATTTGCCATTGTGTTTGCCATGGGGGTCCTGTTGCTTTTGTGTTAATATTGCTGTCAGAGCATGTATTTGCCAATCAGATTTGTCATTGTATAGGCATACATATGCATCTTGGCAAATCTCTATTGTCAAGGCCTGTTAGCTCAAATTGGAAGAGCGTTGTGCATGCACAGTGATGTGGGTTCGATTCCCTCACAGGTCCATATACATTACATCAAAAACAGATCAATACATCATACTGCAGAGGGTGTTTAGTCGGATTCTTCTTCATCAGCAGGAACCACACCCTCGTCCAAGTCATCTCCATCATCTTCGGAGGCCTTACCCTCGTTGTAGTCATCGCAGACATCATATGCACCAGAGGGATCTCGCAAGGAAGTTGGTGAGTCTTCTACTTCGATGTCAATGGGCAACTGAGCATTGTTGACTTCGTTTGACTGGTACGCAGTTTGTGCATCAGCGGGGGTCGTCAATACCCATCTCTCTTCTATCTTGTGTCGAGCCCTTGTTTTGCACACATTCCACCAATCCATTCGATCCCGTGTGGCTCCTGGATATTGAAGGTAGTAAACTTGCACAACTTGTTGTGCGAGTACAAAAGGCTCGTACCGTTGATACAATTTCTTCTGGTTGACTTCAACGAAATGGTAGACCGGATGAATTTGTGTTCCACGTGTTGGATCGAACCATCTGCACTTGAAAAGGGCTACTTTCAGCGGGAATTCGTATGGGCTTGGGTACTCCATCTCGATGATTTCTTCGAGAAGACCGAAGAAATCTGACTCCGCATTCGCATAGTTTGAGCCTCGAACACAAACCCCGCTATTCATTGTCTTCTTCCCAACACTTTGATGTAGAGTCTCGAACTTGTAGCCATTGACAAAGAATCGATCCCAACTTTTTGCTTCCACATTTGGACCCCATGCCAAATTCCACAAGAGAGTATTTGGACAAATTCCATTGCTTCCGTCCATGGCCTACAAATAGATTGTTTATAAACAATATTATTAATAGTTATACGTTTCATGTAATTATAATAATGCAAAAGTATTTAGTCATACTTACATACTCCCTCCGTTAATCAAAACATGTCGTTTTAGACATTTGCACATTATTTAAGAAAGCAAATAAAAGCAAACAAAAATACACATATACCCCTAATTATTACTTTACTTTTCCACTTTATTGAAAACTACAACTAACAAACATCTAATCATGACAAGGGTAATTTTGGAAAGTGAACACCAAAATACCTAAAACGACAAGTTTTTCTTAACAAGATTTTACTCCTAAAACGACATGTTTTTCTTAACGGAGGGAGTATAATTTAAACCAATCCGCAAAATGTTGTTCAATGGTGTCATCTCCGCACGCATCTCCCCCCATTGTAGCTACGAATATCCTACATGTGTGAATATCCATACGTATAAGATGCATTAGTTATATGACATAAAATCGAAATTATACTTACTTAATAAGAAAAATTATCCTCACTCGAGGTATGGTTGTACTTCCGGACAATTGACCAACACGTATGTGTGGGCGGCCCTCCACTCTTTGTCTTCATTCAACCACCTTGTTCTCCCCTTGCCACGACCCACACCAGGGTGATTGAATATGGTGAAAGCAGAATCGTCATCGTTGTCGACATCATTTCTCGCGAATCTCCTAAATTTTGAAGGAACATGCGAAGGAAAATAGTGCACCGAGAAAGATGCTATTTCCTCTCTTAAGTATGCCATCACGATTGACCATTCGACATTACTCTTTTGGACGATCTTCTGTTTGAGATGAAATAAATTCCTCTCGAATGGGTACATCCATCGATACTGAACTTGTCCCCCTATTTGGGCCTCATACGGTAAATGGACAAGGAGATGCTCCATGGAGTCAAAAAATGATGGAGGGAAGATACGCTCTAGCTTACATTCCAGTATAGGAATCATGCGATGCAACTGTTCCATGACACCAACTGACAAGCTCGATGAACAAATTGTCTGGAAGAAGATACTCAACTCCGTCAAAGGACCCCAAACTGATGGTGGCAACAACTCTTTAAAAGCAATTGGCAAGAGTCTCTCCATAAACACATGACAGTCATCACTCTTTATCCCACTGAGAGTGCAATCATCACTCATAACACATCTTCCCAGATTAGAAGCATAACCATCTGGAAACTTAACAGATCTCAACCATTGACCCACCTTTTTCTTCTCCTCTCATGACAAGGTATATATTGCTTTAGGCTTTGCGCCTCTGTATTCATCATCCATCTCCAGCTCAGGTCGATGACAATATAGGCGAAGATCCTTCCGGGCATTCAAGTTGTCCTTCGTCTTCCCAGGGATATCCATCACGGTGTTATACACATTGTCAAACACATTTTTCTCAATGTGCATAACATCGAGATTGTGACGGATGAGAAGGTCCTTCCATTATGGAAGTCTCCAGAAAATGCTCTGTTTTGTCCACTTATGTGAAATCCCATAGTCCGGTGACGTGTAAAAAGGATCGTCAATGACCGTTGGTAGCTGACGTACCTGCTCCCATATCTGCTCCCCTGATAGCATCGACGGTGACAAAGTTGTTTCCACATGTCCTCGATAGAAGTCCTTCCTATTTCTACGGAAGGGATGGTCAATGTCTAAAAAATTTCGATGACAATCAAACCAGGTAGTCTTCCTTCCATTTTTCAACCGAAAACAATCAGATCCCGATTCCATACAAATCGGGCAAGCCATCCCCCCAGCAGTGCTCCATCCCGACAACATAGCATATGCAAGGAAATCACTTATTGTCCAAAGTAGAGTTGCACGCATAATGAAGGTCTCTCCCCTCGAAACATCATAAGTAGGTACACCGACCTCCCACAAATGCATCAACTCATCAATGAGAGGTTGGAGGCCAACATCAATCAACTTCTTTGGGTTTTTCGGACCTGGCACTAACAAGGACATAAACATGTACTCTGTTTTCATGCACAAATGAGGCGGAAGATTGTAAGGAGTAACAATAACAGGCCAAGAAGAATAAATCTGTCCACTTTTGTTGAAGGTAGCAAAGCCATCAGTGCATAAACCCAAACGAATATTACGAGCCTCTAAAGCAAAATCAGGATGCGTTGTGTCTAACCTTTTCCAGGCCTCTCCATCTGACGGATGACACATCATTCCTTCCTCTGTTACATGGTCTGCATGCCAAGTCATATGACTAGCTGTCGCCTCAGAAGCATATAGTCTCTGAAGTCTCGGAGTTAAAGGTAAGTAGAACAACACTTTGTGTGGAGTGCTCCTTCCGTTGCTTGCAACTTTATATCTTGCATGCCCACAAAACCTACACGATTCTTCATTGACATCATTCTTCCAATACAACATACAACCATTAGGACACATGGCTATTCTTTCCACCGATAGACCCAAACTTCGAACCACCTTCTCAGTTTCATAGTAACTAGTGGGAATCTTATGGTTAGGAGGCAACACTTCATCATACAATTGCACGAATCCATTGAAGAGTGGCTGGGGGACATTATATTCACGCTTCAGGCTCATAAGTCTGCTTACAAAGGACAACTGAGTATGTGAAGTACAACCTGAAAACACTGGTTCATCAGCGGCTCTGAGCACTTCTGCAAATTGCGTTGCTAAGAGATTAGCATCCTCTGTCATCATGTCTTCACCACCACCATGATCAGCTTCTTGGAATTGAACATCATTTCCATCATTATTAAACCATGGAGGAGGAACAAAGCTCGGACCTGAAATTTCAAACCCCATCAACTCTTGTAATTTATCACATTTCAATCGATCGAACATTAAACGTACAATATATGATATAAAGTTCGAACCTGCAATGTCAAACACCATCCTTTGTTCCCCCGTTAAGTGATCATACATAGACGGATAATTCTGATTTGGAGGCGCAATAGTTTCACCATGTGCTGTCCATCGATGATAATCAGTCATAAACCCACGATGATATAAATGATTCTTAACCTCATCTATGCTGTACCATTTACAGTTAGTGCATCGCCAACATAGACATTTAATCTTGCCTTCATCGACATAAAGTGGATGCTCTAATACAAATTTTATAAACTCATCCACTGACGGAGGGAAAACCTGTCGTTGCTCCCGCCAAAGAAAACTCAAACCTAAAACTAGTACAGTAATAAGCAAGAGGTCGATCCCACAGGGAAAATTATAAACTCAAGCGTGATTTCAATGCCGATTAAAGTAACCAAAGAAGGGGGATTTTAGTGTGAAAGTTTTGATGTAAAGTAACGAATGCAGAGTAAGTGATTTTGGTTTAGACAATTTAGAAGAAGCAATTCCACCTACAATTTTCCACTTTATTGGATTGAAGCGATCCTTGTAACTTCTTCTCGTCCTATTCAGTTTCCTATGAATGCCCTTGTCCCGACCTAATATAGTTACTAGTCCAATCAGTCCTAGAAACCCTTATCAATCGAACAGTCCGTAAAGAAGGATTTAACCCGATTAATAGCTTTAAGTTCAGAGATTAGCCAAGGTATTTGCAGTCCCTAAAGAAGGATTTAACAACACATTCAACTTCCTACTCATTCAATTAGTTCAATCAGCCCTAAAGGAACAAGGTTGCCACTTAGGTTAAGGTTCACAATCAGGAATCTGCAAAACCTTAGCGATTGAATTGATTCTACCAAGTTGATCAGTCAAGATAGAACAAAACAATAATCAATCAAGCACAAAGAAGTTGAAGCATTCACAAATAGGAAACCAGGAGCGAGAATTAGAAACTCACAATCAATCCGAATAAAGCTTCAAATTGTAGGCAGAATCGATGAGTTTAGTTCCTCATGGGAGACATAGCTCAAAATCTCTAAAGCGTCTAATGGTTCAATGAATAGAATGAAAAAGTAATGAAAAATAACATAAAAGTGGCCTAATAAACATCCCAAGTCGGCCTCAAAGTAAACAATTTAGAAACTAGGGTTTTTTCCATCAAAACGGCGCGCGGCTGTACGTGCGGCGGCCGCCGCAGGTGGTGCGGCGCCCGCCGCAAATGCTTCTTTTGCTTCCCGCTGCGGCGGGCTCTGGCGCGGCCGCGTCCCACCTAGCGCGCCCGCGTCACCTATGGCGCGCCCGCGGCGCTTCCGGCGCGCCCGCGTCTTATCTCGGTCTTTGCTTTCTTTGCAGCTTCTCTTCTCGTCTTGCTTCTTCTTCCTTGTTCCTTCCCATATATCTTGTGTTCCTCTTCGAGATATTGCATCTCCCAAATGTGTTCCGATTCAATCTGCGAGATAAACACGAAATTGCGCAGAATCCGAACTCTTCTAAAATAAACACAAGATGCAATTTAACGGCAAAGCAAGCACGAAATGCAACCTAACTAAACTAAATATATCTATAATGCCTATCTAAAATATGCATTATCATCCACCCCTTGCAAAAATCGATCATTTATTCCTTCATACATCCATGAACGATCATCCATATTGCACTTCACCAATTTCTGTATATATATATGTATAAATACATATGAATATTAAACATACAATATATAAAATTCTAAATGGGTGGACTAATTAAATAATATATTAAAACCCAATAGATAACCATGAACACAAAACCTTAAACCTATGCACACAACTTATATTGCTATTAAAAGTCCAAACATTTTAAAAAGTAAATACATATTCCATATAAACACATCCCACATGCAAAAAGTCCATAAATTTCAAAGTCCATTACTATTCAAAGTCCATACATTTCCAAAATCAAACACCAAGTGTGTTTGATCGAGTATAAAAGCTCACACCACACACCAAGTGTGTTTGATCGAGTATAAAATACTCTAAGTGTAAGATGAATGACTTGTAAAATAAGTGCTAGTGTTTCCCTCAACTCTCAAACAATAAACAACACTTAGGCTTTAGGAGAACGTAAGAGAGAAACTGAGATGACGAATGCTTTAGGATGCTATGAATGCTCGAGTGCTTGCTTAGGTGATTGTAGTCCTTTTGCCTTCGTCTTTATATAGCCAAATGCCTTCGAGAACTTCTTGGAGGGATGATCCTTTGAATTTCAAATTCTTTCCAAGACATTTGAATTCTTTCCGATTGTGAACCTTCCAAAGTTGTAGTATCCATCTTCTCCATGATAATGTATGATCGGATATGTGTAGGATCTTTCCTTGTATGGCAAATGATATCCTAAAAAATCATACAAAATGCATCTAACACATAAAATGGGTTAGGGGAGAAACATACAAATAGTTTAAGATCGAATCGATTCTCATGGCCTAAAGTGAGGCCCATGATATAATTAGGCCCAACAAAGTTGGCCTCGAATCATTTCTTGTTAAAAGGACAAGTCAATAGATAATTGTACAAAAATGCATCCAACCATTTTAGTGTGGGTTTCAAGACCTTGAAACTCAGCCTGTTGTCTGTCATCATCCTTTATATCACTTGCACGTTAGTTCTCAAGATTTTACAATCAAAGTGGAGTCTTCAATCTCCCCCTTGATGAAAGACAAAAACTGTTTCAGAATTCATAATATAGTACCAGCAACCAATGTTCTAAAAGGCGCTAGGCGGTGGGTGAACGCCTAGCGCCTAGGCGGTGAGGCGGGTGCCTAGGCGGGGCCTTGGCGGACTTAGAACAAAATTGATTATTTCCTTATATTTTAACGCATACCACATGTCAATAACTCATATAATGTAATAATAATTCATAATATCACTTAAAAACCCAAATTTGGGGTCCTTAACTAACACTAAAGTAAATAAACACAAAAAGTATGCATCCGTCTAGTGACTCTAAACCTCATAAAATTTAAAACAATAGGATCGACTCAATGGAAAATACATCCCGACTTGGTTGATAAAAAAAATCGTAAGTCGACTAATCATATGCCTAGAAGCTAAAATTGAATAATATTTGGGCTAGGCGGTCCTAGGCAGGGCCTTGACGGGACTAGGCGGGCCTAGGCGGAGTCTAGGCGACACCTAGGTGGGACTAGGCGGTGCATAGGCAAAATTCCGCCTAGAAGGTCGCCTAGGCTTAAAAATTCCTAGGTGCCCTCCCGCCTAGCACCCAAGCGACGCCTAGGCGGTGTCTAGGTGTGATTTTCAGAACACTGCCAGCAACCATTATATAAAATATATAGCATATTATATAATATGAGCATAAAATGATTGGATCATCTATGTTTTAAAAACGTCAAACACCAACCAAACAGTGCCAAAACGTAGCTACCAAAACATTCTCCCCCCGTTTTATCTTCCAACAAAAGGGTAGAGAGGTGAAAATGTCTGAAAACAACAACCATAAGCCAAAAGTTATAAAAGACCATTAGCAAAAATAGAATTTTTAGAAATCAGGATAGAGAGGGTGGCACATCAAGGCCTTGAGTCAGATTCCCCATCTGCAGGCTTCTTCTTCTTGCTCCTTAGATAATTCTTGCTCGCCTTAGCAGAAGAAGGTTCAACAACTAAGGATATTCCAGGGGCGTCAGGAGCAGAGGGATCTTCAGGAGGAGCAATATCAGCACCTTCCTCACACCATTCTCCGAAGGTGGGGTATTGCTTGTTGGGCGGAAGGTACTTCCTCCTAATTTTGTCCCTGCACTTATTCTGCCACCTCTCCATAGCTTTCTTCGTGATTTTGTTTCTCTCCATCTCAGCGAGTTGTCTCTGCCGCTCCACATCCTTGTACTTCTTGACCACACCATATTGTTCAACAGTGAGAATGGTGGGTTCCTTGCGTGTGGGGCGCAGAATAGGCCTTTTCTTCACTTGATTTTCACAGTTCAAAATGACGTTTCCAGTCTTCTCCTTAACATGATCAAAAACCTCTAGATCCAATGGCATGATAGAACTTGTAGCAGTCTAGGTCAGAGCATTCAAAAGCATCATTTGGTCCAGCTTGCAATCAACCATAGAGAGTAGCTCATGGGCCTGATCCTGGCGAATAACCACATCGGACCACATTTTGCTCAGATCAAACCTAAGGTCTTGAATTTCAGTTTCCACAATAGCCAATCCATCCTCATTCACATTGGAATCAGCAACAATTTTTCATTTCGAATCTTTTCTCAGAACCCACTGCCCCCCTCAAATTTCTAACAATCCCCAATCTCTCGAGGCAGTTCTCATCAATGGTTCCACTGTAGGTTTGCTTTTCTTCTCCCGATGTGTCGACATCAAAGGATTCAAAGATTTTGGGCAAAAGGTTTGCATAAGGTAATGGCATGGGTCGAGAGGAGGTGCAGACATGATTCATATAATCGAGGATTAGCTTGGGGAAATCAGGCTCATATCCGTTCATAATTAGAAAAAGATTTCGAGAAGGTTCTCGGTCACCAATTCTCTAGAATTGATACGTGGAAAAATACAGCGAGCCGGAATGGTAAAGATAAGCTTGGCTTGAAGGTTCAGAGCAGTGTGAGTCGGCTTGAGAGAAGATGAAGATCCAGGGCCTTGAGATTTCAAGAAGAACTCATCTCGTGCTCGTGAGAGACACTCGAATTGACTTGGGAACTCTTTTGTGGGGATTTCACTAAGGAGATTAAGGATGAGACCAAGGCTACTGGGAGAGAGACGGATTCGGGTATTTTTTACTTTGGAGACGAGGGTTAGGGTTCCGTTCACACGATGAACAGTGAGATTAGCATAGAATAGTCGAGTAAGCTGGGGGTAGGCGAAATTACCAGGGTTGAGGACAGACGAGGATCAGGTTGATTTGAGGAGGGAGATGCATGGAAGGGGCATGGATTGAAGGAGGGAGAAATCAACGGCATCGCAGAAGCACAACCTTCGGTTGCAAAAGTCCTGTTTCCAGGACTCTGCAACTTCTTTAGAGCTGAACCAATTAGGGGAAACGCCAAATGATACCTGAGGAGGTCGAGCAGGAGCGGATGTGGCCGGAGCTTTGCCTTTGGATTTTCTGATCAGTGGTGGCGGAGAGAGGGAGTTCTCGCTGGAATCATTGGAAGTTATTAACCGGCATCTTGTATCTTTTTGCAGAAGGAGCAGGAGACGGGGAAGAAGATGATCGCTTGGATCCCACCATTGCAGGGTTTGAGAAAGAGGGTTTTTGGAAATCACACACACACACAGAGTGAAAAGTAGAGTGGATTTGACAAGGAGGAAGAGAGGTTTAAAAAGAAAATAAAATGGAAACTGATACAGTCGATTCGAGGACCAATGGAGGAAGAGTTGGTGATCTTGAAACGCAAGAAGAAGTCGCCACCATGGATTCCAAGAGTCGACGTCGAGGGTTCTGGGGTCGACGTTGAGAGGGTTGTAGGACTGGCCGACTTTTGCTTGATATTTTCCTTACTCATTAAGGAACTATTTCTATTTAATTTTAGTCATTTTAGATAGATAAAATAAGTAGTATTTATCTTAGGTTTTTATTTATTTATTTTAGATAAAAGTGAGATGGCTAGGGTTTCCTTTGCAAGTAACCAATCTCACCATCAACTTCTTATTTAAGTTGTAATTTGCCTTCATTTTAATCACGTTGAAATTAAAAGAGAAGCACTTGGCTAAGTGCTTTCTCTTCGTCAACCCTAATTTCTTATTCCACCTTCATCGTTTCATATTCGTCCGATCCAAGTTAATTCCGGTTACCAAATCACTCTCGTTAATTATTGAAGTGATCGGAATTGTTCCATTGTTTCTATTTGGCCGCAATTGTTGACTTCCCTTGCAATTTGAACTAATTAATTAGTAGTTGCTAATTAAGAAATTCGGCAATTGCTTCCGATCAATTCCAATTGAAGGTCACCGGCTTCACAAGTCAACATCGGCAATTTGAATTGAAGTCAACCTCGGACGTTTTCTTTTATCAATTGACCGGCCTAGCCAATTGCTACGTATCAACTGGTATCGGATTCAGGTTTGTGCAATTGCTTCTTGATCTTGATGTTAATTTGTCTCATTCAATGAATTTGGAGTACGACCGCTGTATTCAAGCCGGACTTGATGAGCATAAGGCAAAGAAGGCTTCGGGAATGACGTGGGACGAGATCTTAAGGGATGAATTGAAGGCGATGTCGAATGACGTCCGTGATGCCTTTCTTGGGGCGTTTCCGAAAGCTTTGGCCATGGCTTATCGTTCTGCTCCAGCGATGATAGTTGCCTCAACCGACGAAGAGGTAATCTCGGTGGACGTTGAGCCTAAGGAGCCTAATGTTGGGGTCGTTGCTCAGGAAACTGCGCGGCGCGACGGTTTTGTTTCGCCGATTCCCGTTGAGTCCGACCTCGGATTCACCTCATCTCAGAGCCCTTGCGTAGATATGGCCGAGCTATTTCCAACGGTAGGTCTTATGCTATCAAACTACCTAGGGAAGGCCTCCGAATTGGCTCTGCAAGCTGGCTGCGACTTTGCGCAGGATGTGTTGACTTTGTCCGGCGACACCGATGTGGATATCGAGGCCTTTTCTATGGAGTTAGCTATTGTACCTCCTCGGAAAGTCCTTGATGTACCCTCTAAGGCTCTTTCTTTTGCTTCTTTTTATCAAAACCAAGGAGTCACACCCACTTGCAAAAAATAAGAGGATTTTGAATCAATTTAAAACGGGATAAAAACAAAAGATATGATAATAGAATTTTAAAAAATATTTTGTCACATATCCATAAGATACTAACAGAATTTGATCCAATATAATTTTATTCGAATGATCATCTCGTAACCTTATGAAGTCAAGGCCTTGAGATGTCACATGAATTTTCCACTTTCATAAAGGGAGTGATTACTCCCCCTACGAAAGTGCTTCCCTGTTAAGCATACCCAACTCCAATCTAATGAAGTTAAATTGATCTTCTGGGAGTGGTTTAGTGCAAATATCAGATAACTGAAGTTCAGTAGATACAAAGGATATTGATACATCACCTTTCTCCACATGATCTCTTATGAAATGATGTCTCCCAGATGTGTTTGGTTCTTGAGTGCTGCACAGGATTCTTAGTATTGGAAATAGCACTCGTATTGTCCCATTTTATAGGGATACCTTTTAGATCAATACCAAGATCTCTGAGCTATTGTGCTATCCAAAGGATCTGAGAGCAACATGCACCAGCAACAATGTACTCGGCTTTTGCAGTTGATAAGGCCACTGAATTTTGTTTCTTAGAGCGCCAACTGATCAAGGAAGACCATAGAACTTGGCAGCATCCTAAAGGGCGTTTTCTATCAATCTTATAACCTGCAAAATCTGCATCTGAATAGCCTGTTAGATGAAAGTTACTCTGCTTGGGATACCAGAGCCCAAGGTCTTGAGATCCATTCAGACATTTGAAAATTCTCTTCACATCAATAAGGTAAGACTCTTTGGGGTTAGCTTGGAACCGAGCACACATACAAACACTGAACATTATATCTGGTTTACTAGCAGTAAGGTAGAGGAGTGAACCAATCATACCTCTATACTCCTTTTGGTTCACATTCTTACCATTCTTATCTTGATCAAGGGAGAGTGTGGAGCTCATAGGGGTCTTTGCTACCTTTGATTGTTCCATCTTGTATTTCTTAAACAAATCCCTTGTGTATTTCCCTTGATTTAGAAAGATTTCCTTATTTGTTTGATGAACTTGTAGACCGAGAAAGAAGTTTATTCTCCCATGAGGCTCATTTCAAATTCCCTGCACATAATCTCAGAAAACTCCTTGTAAAGGGAGTTGTTAGTAGCACCAAATAATATATCATCAACATACATTTAAACAATCAAAATGTCATTTCCACGGGTCTTGATGAATAGAGTTTTGTCAATCAATCCCCTTTGAAAACCGTTTTCAAGAAGATATTTGGACAGTCTCTAATACCAAGCTCTTGGGGCTTGTTTAAGACCATAGAGAGCTTTGTCCAATTTATAAACATGATTAGGAAATTCTTCACTTCCAAGTACCCATTTAGAAACGCACATTTGACATCCATTTGAAACAACTTGATACCCATAAAAGATGCAAAAGAAAGTAATATGTGTATGGCTTCTAACCTTGCTACGGGAGCAAAAGTCTCCTCGTAGTCTACACCTTCTTCTTGATTGTATCCTTGAGCAAC
Organism: Persicaria tinctoria; assembly: GCA_037127255.1. Taxonomy (NCBI): domain Eukaryota; kingdom Viridiplantae; phylum Streptophyta; class Magnoliopsida; order Caryophyllales; family Polygonaceae; genus Persicaria; species Persicaria tinctoria. The sequence goes on along the minus strand of JBANSL010000004.1, from coordinate 68,547,720 downwards.
AAGCATTGCCTTGTTTCAAATGATTTTTTGCCTGCCTCATCCAACTTATTCCGGAACACCCATCTGGTTCCAATGACTGATTAATGCTTTGGTCTAGGTTGGAGATTCCACACCTTGTTTCTTTCAAACTCATTTAGCTCACTTTGCATGGCCGTGTTCCAGTCCGAGTCTTTGAGTGCTTCAGCTGGGGTTTTTGGTTCTACAAGAGAGACAAACACATAGAAAGCACATAGATTCTTTAACCTAGATCGAGTTTGTATACAAGAGGATGGATCTGATATAATGTCTTGAGCTGAGTGTGAACATGCATGTTTGAACTTTCGTTGATTTGGGCCTTGATCATTCAAGACAGTAGCAGGCCTTTCTTGAAGGTCTTGAGAGACAGTTTGAGAGTTGGATTCCTCATTAACTATATCCAGATTCTATAGTTCCTTCTCAAGGTCTTGAGATAGCTCGTTAGTATCTTGGATCTGTTCTTGCATGTTTCTTTCTTTGTCCTGCTTGTTCTCAGTCTTGTCATCTTCTTCTCCATCCGAATCATGGTGCTTTAGATTGAGAACTGCAAAACTTTCCCTTAACACACCGTTATTGCTTTCGCCGAATACCACATGGATACTCTTCTCAACAATTTTGGTGCGCTTGTTATAAACTCTATAAGCTTTGCTATTAGTGGAATAACCAAGAAAGATACCTGCATCACTATGTGCGTAAAAGCCCACTTTGTTTCCTTTGTCACACAACTGAGAAACAATTAAGAGGTTATACTTTAATCCATCAAGATATACATCCTTAATGCATCTATTTGAATTACCAATATTACGGATACCAATAATGTTACACTTCCCTTTATCACCAAGAGTAATTGTTCCAGTGGTTTGCTCTTTAAGATCTTGAAATAGAGATTTCTTTCCACTCATATGTCGTGAGCATCCACTGTCCATTATCCATTTTGGTTCCTTGTTCTTGGTGATATCCTGCAAGACAAACATCATCTTTTCCGGCTAGACCAATACATAGTTTTAGATTCATAATGAGGATAGACCATATTAGGTAGTCTTGTCCCCTTAGGAACCCAAACTTGTCTTATCTGCTCATTAAGTCGAACTGGAAATGTATTTCTAATGATGTGGGGATCTTTTCGTCTATATGGAAAAGTTTCCTTCACATGCCCTTTCTTGCAGCAGTAGAAACAAGTAGGTGAACGCCAATTGCCTTTAGCCTTAACAAAAGTGGTACTAGGTTTCTTTGGAAAGTTGTTATTATAGCCAATACCACTTCTATTAATAGAGAGTTGTTGTTCACCCAACATCTTGTCAAGATTGGCTTTAGATCTATTGAATTGTATAAGTGAAGTTTGCTGGTCTTGACACTTATCGGTTAGCTTTGCCTTCTCCTTCTCTAAATCATCATTACAATTCTTTATAGAGGAGAGGCTTTTCTTGAGATCAGAATTCTCTGAGCTCAATGTCTTGACTTTAATGTCAAGGGCCGACCGAGAAGTTTCAAGATTTTTCATTTCCAGCGACTTATCACTAATACATTTATGTTGATCTTTCAGCTTTTCTTTCAAGGTGTTGATTTCACTTATGTAAGCTTCTTCATTAGAAATCATATTTCTTAGAACTTTAGAAAGAACATCAGGGGGCCAGACATTAAGTTTCTTATCACTTGTTCAAGGTCTTGACTCCGGGATCCTTCGTGTTTGGCCATAAGACAAAGATTTACTTGCTCTTTTTCAGTGGCTGAGTCACTTGATGAATCTAAGTCATTCCAGGTGGTGAGCATAGCCTTTATCTTTTGTTCATTCCTTTTAAACTTGTTTCTTTTCTTCATAGGACATTCTTTCACGAGATGATCTATCTCGCCACACTCAAAACATGTTAGCACTTTTGGTTTCTTTGAGAAGTTGGGAGGCTTACCTCTGAATCTAGATGATTCAGCATTTTCTCTGTTGGAGAATTGCTTTTTCATCTTCAGAATTCGAGCCAATCCCCGTGTGATGAGAGCAAAGGGATCGTCCTCATCGTTAGACTCATCGCTCTCAGATTGTGATTGATCTTTCTTAGTTTTGAGAGCAAGGTTCTTTGTTGTCGAAAGTACTTCTCCACCGTCCTCGTTTAGTATCATCTCATGAGTAATAAGTTTTCCGAGAAAATCATCTAATGGAAGTGTTGTAAGATCTTGAGCTTCCTCAATTGTAGTAACCTTAGGACCCCATTTGGCTTTTGGGAGGCTCCTAAGAACCTTCCTAACTTTCTCTGGGTTGGAGAAAGTTTTTCCAAGTGAGTCTAGGTTGTTTACAATTTGAGTGAATCTCATGAACATCTCCTTCACTGACTCATCAGGATTCATCTTGAATAGCTCGTATTGTCTAAGGAAGATGTTGATCTTACTTTCCTTGACATGACTGGTGCCCTCATATGTGACTACAAGCTTGTCCTAGATTTCCTTGGCACTTTTGCAAGCTGAGACACGGTTAAACTCATTAGCATCAAGAGCGGAATACAGTAAATTCATAGCTTTGTAGTTCTTAGCGATGTTTTCCAGATCGGTTTGATCGTATTCGGCTTCAGTTATCTCGACTTGCTTTCCATCGACAGTCTTTAATTAAACGTGTGGTCCTTTCTTGACAAGGTCTCATAACTTAAGGTCTTGATCAATGATGAACATATGCATCAGTGATCTCTAGTGAACGAAGTTGTTCCCACAAAACAAAGGAGGTTGGTTAGTAGATCTCCCTTGTGCAAATCCTCCATCACCTATGGTAGACATGCTGTAAACTCACAAGATTGTTAGATCAAAAGCAGTGAGTCAAGCTCTGATACCAATTGAAGAGTCTATAAGACGATGAATAATACTCTAGAAGGGGGGGTGAATAGAGTATGGATAATTTTCGCAACTAAAGAAATTTAAAACAATTTGTCAAGACCTTGATATAGCCTATCAGGACTTGACAAAGTGAGATCGAATCAGATAACATAAATGTGGAATATAAACGATGGAACACACAAATTGTTAACGAGGTTCGGCACGAACTTGGCCTACGTCCCCGCCTAGGGTTATCCTACCCGTAGGATTCAAACACTTCTTATTTCACTTCACTTGAGCCTAGAACTTCCTAGAGAAACTACCCTTTCTCTATACAAAGCCTCACCGCTTCTATTATAAATCTCAACCTTATAAGTGAAATAAAAGCTCACACCACACACCAAGTGTGTTTGATCGAGTATAAAATACTCTAAGTGTAAGATGAATGACTTGTACAATAAGTGCTAGTGTTTCCCTCAACTCTCAAACAATAAACAACACTTAGGCTTTAGGAGAACGTAAGAGAGAAACTGAGATGACGAATGCTTTAGGATGCTATGAATGCTCGAGTGCTTGCTTAGGTGATTGTAGTCCTTTTGCCTTCGTCTTTATATAGCCAAATGCCTTTGAGAACTTCTTGGAGGGATGACCGTTTGAATTTCAAATTCTTTCCAAGACATTTGAATTCTTTCCGATTGTGAACCTTCCAAAGTTGTAGTATCCATCTTCTCCATGATAATGCATGATCGGATATGTGTAGGATCTTTCCTTGTATGACAAATGATATCCTAAAAAATCATACAAAATGCATCTAACACATAAAATGGGTTAGGGGAGAAACATACAAATAGTTTAAGATCGAATCGATTCTCATGGCCCAAAGTGAGGGCCATGATATAATTAGGCCCAACAAAGTTGGCCTCGAATCATTTCATGTTAAAAGGGCAAGTCAATAGATAATTGTACAAAAACGCATCCAAACATTTTAGTGTGGGTTTCAAGACCTTGAAACCCAACATTTTTTCTTTTATCATCATTTAGATTACCTGCACATTAATTTTCAAGATTTTACAATCAAGATGGAGTCTTCAACATGCACTCCCCTTTGAAATTAGATGATGCATGCATGGTAATTGGTAAATAAAGATTTGTGGTCACATAGAGTTAATTAATTAGTTATACGCCCCAAAAATCTTTTTATTTCTATATTTCCATATTGCATGCCAATTCAAAAACAAAAGCTTAATATTGTGGAAAATGTTACTACCTATCAATTAGTTTCGATCGACAGATAAATATATTTAGTTCCATGTTTATATATCTCACTCATCATGAATGGATCATGGATCCTAATAAAGAGATTGAAATGGGCCTGGACTGCATAATTTGATACTCCCCTTATATATAAAATAAAGAAACCGAAGACCTAAAAAAAAATTAGGGTAAACAGCAGAAAATCACCCTTTAAATATGTTCTTTTGTACAAAACTACCGCTTAAAATTAATATTACAGAAAACCACCCATTAAACGTACTCTGTTAACAAATTACCACCCCATGCCATTTTTCTGTTAAATATCTATTCAAAATGTGTGAAAAGTCATATGTACCCTTGATAACCCCTCAAATTTCCACAAAAATACCCTCATCCTCACGGGAGTCCCGTCTTTCAGCTCCCTCTTATTTCCAAACTCCCATAGCCAAATTAAATACATAAACATGAACATGAAAGTTTGTCAATCTCAATTTAACATTCCCAACAAGTAAATCCCTCTTTTTTTCTAAATAAAATAAATTAATTTCTTCATATTCCTATAAATTGAAAGTGAATTTGACAGTGAGGATGAACATGGTGGTGGAATTACACTCTTTCTTTGCTTCGTGGTCCCAGAAATCCTAAACCCCTAAATCATTAAAAAAATCTCAATTCTAAGCCCTAATTAATGTCAATTCAACCTAAAAGCTTCCACTATTTCAATTCCTTACGAAACAGTTACGAAAACCCACCAAACACCTCCTGCGCTCCCACCAGCATTGCCACACCGCTGAGCCACCGCCGCCAGCTGCACTGACTAGCGCCACCCCGCAACACTACACCATCGACACCACCTTAAAGTCTTAACTCTAAAATGCACCCGCAAATCCACCCAACCCCACCACTGAACCGGCTTCGCACCCCAATCCCCGTCATTCTAGCTTCCTCCATAGTCGCCGCCACCACGCACAACATAACAACAACCCTAGGTGAGGTCCGATGAAAAAATAGAAAAAGGAAAAGGAAAAAGGCTAAATTTTTAGCAATCATATTAAAATAATATTAAAACTAAGGGCTAAATAAGACTTTTCACAAATTTAAACGGACATTTAACGGAAAATTTGAAAGGGGTGGTGATTTGTTAACGAAGTATGTTTAATGGGTGGTTTTCTATAATATTCGTTTTAAGGGGTGGTTTTGTGCAAAACAGCACATTTAAATGGTGGTTTTCTGCGGATTACCCAAAAAATTAAGACACAGATATACTCCATATACTTATGAGTTACAACTGTGCAAGATTAATGTTTAATTTTGACTAGTCGTTATACGCGTGCTTCGCACGCGTATACTCTCCGTTTTGAGGACAACACTGAATTCGTGGACCATGTCTTGTTCTAAATACCAGCTCTAGTGTGTTGTACTTCAACAATAATATAGATAATGTGGTCTATTGGTTTCTACTATCACTATCCTCTTATGTGCGCTTACACAGCAACATCAAGTTCACATCCCTTTGTGTTTATGAACTTCACGTCCCCTTATACCCTTCTATACATCAGTATCTGCAAGTATGCGTATACGTTTCTGTCTTTCGTATGTCGCTGAACGTCGAATGTGTGTCGAAAGTCATAAATAAAAAGCCGAAAATTGCAGTTTAAATTGTTCTCTTCACCAACTGAATTCATGTGGGGTCGCCGCCCCATTCCTCGAGCACAACCAGAAGCTTTCCACTCGGGCTTAGCCATCTTTGCAACGCCTGACCACAGTTGCTTAAGTATTTGCTCTCACTGAAAGCTCCTGCATAGCTGCCTTTTCCGCAGCTTCCGGATGCTTTGTTTATTGGCCAATGTCAGCTTATGACAAATACCATAAACTATGTAAATGACGAATACCATAGGCACATTGGCATTTTCAGGATACTAAGTAAATGACTAGCAAGTGTATAGGAAGCAAACGAAAAAAGTTACCATAGAAAATTACTGTAATTCTCAACACCCCGAACCTTCTGTGCCATTTTATACACTATTTACATCAGTATAAAACCTTAATGAAATAATGAAAAACTAAACAAGTAAAAATAGAGGCAATATTGTACCCTATTTACATTCTACGAAATCATTATTAAGATACACATCACAAAGCTTCATCTTAAAACAAGAAATTAGGGGCCATTTGCGTTGTGAGATAGAATTTTCACAAAAGATCAAACAACCATGTTTTTTAACGTGTGGCTCAAGTGGCAAAAAGTGCCTTCAATAATAATATATCTTGGTAATGATTGAATTGATATTCGTTTTGGTGAAATCGGAGAGGATAGTTGTCGTGGTTAATATGCAGATAAATTAACAATTCTTAAAAACAAATGTCTATTTCATCTTTTTTCAGATAGCCCCTCTGCATTTCATTAAACATCTTAGGAAACATAATAATACCTATGTCAAAATTACATACATATTTTAACTTTTGCATGATTTAATAAGATAAAAAAATCTTAATTTGTATACAATTGAAATCTAGATATCACTGAATAAATATTGGTTTTTGTGGTGTAAATTAAGCCTTGACATATATAACTCACAAACTTGATTAAGTATGTAACTGGATCCAACTTATGCAATCCAAAGTTCCCTTTATGCGTGTGCTAGATTGAATATGCATGTATCTATAACATTTGAAAGTTACCGTTAACAATGGAAGGGCGGAGGTGCATCTGGATTGTATAGGTTGTATCATACAATGGCGACAGCACTGGTAAGAGGATTTGCCTGCACACATAGCGCATTCAATTATTATTATTATTATTATTATTATTATTATTATTATTATTATTATTATTATTATTATTATTATTATTATTATTATTATTATTATTATTATTATTATTATTATTATATTAAAAAGGAGATTACAAGAAATTGGTGGGTAGCCGAGATACTATCTGGCTCCCACTCCTTTAGCGATAACAAAACTAAGTCTAGTAAAAATATAGGGTGCAGCACGAGCCCTAGCATCCTGAGATATCGAGAATTTCTTAATCCTCTTCAGCAAGGCAACCGCATCTGTATCCAACTCTCCCAACGAAGAGAAGGAGAAGGGCAGGAAACCATAACCAGCCGTCGTGCACAAATCTCGATACTTGACACACTTACGCCGAGCAGCATCAACAACAGCACGACCAGGCATAAAGTCAGAAATCCCAGACTGGGTCAATGGAGAGGATCCCGTCAAATCGACACACACATCCCGCCCCCTATCCTAGGAATATAGGAGCAAATCTGCCGGACGAATGGGCTTATCATGCCCATCAACCAAACCGATATCAACCTCCTTACCAACAGAAATCCCGGACCTGTAGCAGATATCCAATAAGGTGTCACGAACCAGGTTATGGCGATGTTTAATGCCCACTGTACCTGCACAGGACACAGCATGATCACTATATACATCACCATCAAAGGTCCGAGAACAAGCGGGACAAGGCCTAGACACCGTGAACAACGGAACACCCAGTCGATAGCTAAGCACACTACGGTATGTCCTTCTATTCATAGTCTGGCCCAGCCCAGAAATAGGAATTGCACGCAACCAATCGGAGGAGTGAGCACCCTGCTAAGACTTCCATAATGGCGTTTGTCGCGGAGTCAACGAGAAAACAGATTCCGATGTAGCAGCAACCTTCGCAAAATATATATCTGCCAATTTCTTCATAAGTTTAGGGGCAGCGATTTCATTAGGATCGCGTAGAAGATCAGAACCCGTAATCTCACTAAAAGAACGACAAACATCATCAAAAGTGGGACCAGCATCAATGATACCACAAGGACGTAAAAGCTTAGCTTGCAACTTAGCAGACTACAAACGGGACGCCAAAAAGGCATAATGTAGGACATCCCCGACAACATACACTCCGAGCCCACTAAAATGAAAAGGGAAGGTGGCAAGCCGCCACTGCCAATCTCCAAACCCAGGTCCAGATGCAATGACAATACGCTCTAAACTAGCACGGAGTGCCACATCAAAGGAGCGTTGGATTAGATAGCCCATCTTCGAGATAAAGCAAAAGTATATTTTTTGGGTTGTTGCTTATCAACCTTAAAAAGGGTATTGTGATAATATGAACACTTTCCACCCTAAATAAACCAAGGATAAGGAATTGAAAATCAAGAACAGAGTAAAGGCATATGAATATCTTTTTTAAAGGCATCACACCCAGATCAAACATGATGCAGCATATAATCTCTCTCAACTTAATTACTGATGCAGATAAATCTTCTTTATGGCACCAATTAAGATGCAATAAGAGGGTAAAAAACAAAAGAACACCTCCAAACAAATACTCCGTATATACTGATATGCGAGAGAGTTAGCATAACACATTCCTCTATGCCAAAATAAGTTTCAACTCAAAAACAAACATCCCTATTTGAAAGATCCATATACAACAAAGCAGCACAGTCTGGGGATCCATTGCAAAACCGAAGCCAAATCTGAATCCAAAAAAATACACCAAATTGACCAGTGCACCAGTTGAAACCCAAAATAGGGCAAAATTAAACTTTAACAAGATACAAGTCAATCTCTCCCAAATTAATCAAAAGAAGCCACCAAATTAAGCTGCAATAAACTAATTAAGACCCTTCACAAATTGAAATCGAATGAATTCTCTCTAGCCCTAAAATCCCCAAATTAAACCATAAACTGAGAAGAGAGAAGAAAAGGTTCACCCAACGCAGCAGCACAAGTGCTATTGCCACAAATAGAGGGAGAATTGGAGGAAAAGAGAACATAGCCGAGGGCGAATTAGGGTTTGAAATATCGGGGGAAATCAAATTGAAAAACATATGGCATAAGGAGAGGAGTTTAATTAACCTAATAAGCCAACGGAATCAATGACGCGAGCTGCGAGGACCGGATTTATTTTCCTTGAGAGTGGGAAGCAGTGCAACGGATCTGCAGCCAGTTAATGTGGTCTGGCGTCGGGCAGAAACGGAGAGTCCGAGGATCGTTCCGGGAAGTGTAATCAATAGTGGTCTAGCTCTGGATTGTAAGTTGTTGATTTCGCACTTGACTGAACTGGAATTGGACTATGTTTTGGAAAAGGGAGAAGAGGAAGTGGAGGCGTGGGCGGAGGGGTCGAAAATCGGGGTGGTAGCAGAGGCGCTTCCCAGCCGAAGGAGGAAGCGATCATTGCAGTGTGAAATGAAGATATGGGTTTACATATGGGCTGACCCACTGTAATTGGGCTGGGCTAAGGGTTAATTGGCTTTGTAAATACATTCACATATAAGGGCAAAACAGGAATAAAATTGTTACTGTTCCTAAGAAGAGTCCCGTTTTTTATATATAGAGATGCGGTAGGATATGATGAGATTGTGAAATATCTGATGGGTTGTTAATAGATATGTATTGGCTTATACTAATTTATTATTAGTATTATGTTATAACCTGAAAGTCGGAGAGTAAGGCTTAGGGCTGTGCCGATACTTTTGGAGGCCCTGTGCAAAAAATAATTAGACGTACCTTATTGACTTATTCATATATCGTGTTAATGATCTTATCTATTTTTTATAAGTTGCATTATGTAAATTGTTTTGTTATTATTAAATATATATATATATATATATATATATATATATATATATATATATATATATATATATATAGGGTTTACTTCAAATGTAAAAAGTCCTTAAAGTGTAAAATATGCTTATTGTGTAAAATTTGCTAATGGGCCTAATTTAATTATTATTGGGCCTATTTTAATTACTAATGGGCCTAATTTCATGAGTAGGATGTCTGCCCCCCCTGCCCGTGCGTGTGCCCCCCTTGGCCCCCCCTTTCGGACCCGATTTTTTTTATTTAAAAAAAAAAAAATTATTTTTTATTTTTTTGCCCAGAATTTTTTTTTTCGTGATAGCACTTTCTGCTGTGCAAGTATAACTTGCTTTTGTGCACATATAACATCTTATTGTGCAAATATAAGTTTATTTTGTGCAGACAAATAATTCATTATGGGGTAAATAGGTAAATGCGACTATTTCAATTATAAATTTTTTTAATTGAAATATGTTTAATTTATGGGTAAATTGGTAAAAATGTCTATTTTTATGGGTAAATGCACTTTTTCCCGTTTTCGATACCTTTTGTGCAACTGTGGAGTGCATTTGTGCAACTGTGGAGTGCATTTGTGCAACTGTGGAGCGCATTTGTGCAACTGTAAAGTGCTTTTGTGCAAATTTAAAGTATGATACAATTGTGCAAATTTAAACTACAACTGTGCAAAAGTAAGATACAATTGTGCAGATGAAGAATATAATTGTGCAAATGTAAGATCATAATGCGCATTAATAAGTCAAAAGATGTGCTTTTGAAATCGATGTTTTAATTTTGTTTTTTTTACTTTTGAGAGTTTGGTTTCACCTCTCGGATAATTTAGGTTGATAAATGTAAGTTTGAAATCGTTTTTTTAACGTATAAGCTTTTAAAATTAAAGTGCATAAATAAGATTAAAATGTGCATAATTAAGGTTAAAAAGTGCATAACTTAGATTATAATGTGCATGATTAACAATTTGCGATTGTTGCGCTCTTGTCTATTATGTAACCTATGTGGGATTTGAACCCACATCTTTTGTGCAAACGCACATTGCTCTACCAATTGAGCTAATAGGCTAAATTATGATTTTTATGCTAAAATAGAAGAACTTAATCGACCTAAAGCATATTGGAATAAAATTTTAAAATTCAATTAGCTCATGATTCACAAACAATTTGACAATGCTATAAACATGAAATTAGCTCCAAATCAACCCAACAACACAACCATAACATCAATTTCAGTCAATTTGGCCGTTGGCAAAAAACCCCAAATTCTAAAGCAAATCGCAATATAAAATTCCAAACTTCAATTAGATCATGATCCATAAACAATTTGACAATGCTATGAACATTAAATTAGCTCCAAATCAACCCAACAATACAACCATATTACCAATTTAAGCCAATTTTGCTTTTGGCAAAAAGCCCCAAATGCTAGAACATATCGCAATATAAAATTTTAAAATTCAATTAGCTCGTGATCCATAAACAATTTGACAATGATATGAACATGAAATTAGCTCCAAATCAACCCAACAACACAACCATATCATCAATTTCAATCAATTTGGCTTTTATCAAAAAAGCCCCAAATTCCGCTCCTAAATCAAACCCTAGGTTTTCAATCTCAACCTAAATCATTCAAACAATCCAAATAACTGTAATAAACAAGTTTAGAGTTAGAAATCATACCAAATTCGAGTGGAAACAAGGAGAAAAATCGGGATTTCGATGGTTTTCCGAGCCAAAAGAACCGATTAGCGCTGTTGGGGAAGATGGCTCGGTGTGGGCTCGGCTGGGCACGAACCAAGGGGGTTCCGGGCTCGGGGGGTGCGCCTGAGGGAGGGGGTTCGAGCTGGCCGGGGCTGGTGGCCGGAGGTGGCTCGTGGGTGGCGTGGGAGGCCGATGAGAGAAGAAGCGTTGTTGGACTTCGACAGGGCATTGTGGGCGCGTCTGGGCTCGAACCAAGCCAAGTCAGGGCTCGGGGGATGCGCACCGGGGTGGGCTCGAGGGAGGCTAGGCGGTGGAGGCCGGAGGTGGCTCGACGTGGGGCTGGAGGTGGCTCGAGGGCGGCAAGGCTGTGCTTTAATGTTGAACGCGGTTGTATTACGTAGGATTTGAAAATTTTACACATTAAGCAAATTTTACACGTTAAGGATATTTTACATTTTAAAGCTTCCCTATATATATATATATATATAATTATGTTTTTATTTTAAAAAATCAACAATGATCCTATTTATATTTACAAAAGTGCACAAAAAGATATCAAAATCCAAGGACTGTGAGGAGTATTGTAATTCAAAGTCAACTTTATGTACATTAAATTAATCAAAATAGGAATAAGGTAAAAATTTGAAGCCTTTGAACATTCTTTTAAATATAAAATGGTTGTGAATGATTCTTTCAAAACGATAAATATTATTTTCTTTAAAAAAATTATATGACTTTTGTAATAAGTTCACTATTTTTTTGGGGGGGGGGGGGGGGGAGTTCACCAATTTCTCTAAGTAATGGGCATTGTATGTTTTTTAAAAGAGAAAGATGATAATTTTTTTTAATGATTAAAAAAATTAAAAGGTGCAAATTCCTTGAAATAAGACCCCTTAATAAGTTAAAAATGAAAAAAAAAAGATAATTATATACTTAATATAGCACTAATATAATTGTTTATGATTTTATGAAAGAAAAATAAGAGCAAATTATACAAAAAAAAAAATTAGTGTTGTTGCTAGATAATTATATACTTAATATAGCACTAATATAATTGTTTATGATTTTATTTATGAAAGAAAACTAAGAGCAAAGATTAATGCTGTTGCTAGGAATCGAACACTAGACAACACAAAAGTTGGAAATGGACGGAGCGCAGCATGCCACTAGAACACATCAGGCAGTTTGTTTCACTAGCAGACTTTTTTTTATTATAGTTAAACTCAAACGTTATTGGGCCCATAAGATTTGAGGGCCCTGTTCAGCCGAACCGCCTGAACCTCCTTTAGCACGGGTCAGGTAAGGCTTAAGCCTTTAATGAAGATTTGATGAAGGAAGAAGAAGAAAGAGTACAGAGAGGGAAAGGGAAGTAGGAGATAGGAAGAAGATAGATCTGTATTTCATCCATACTCAACTCGGGTTTATGACGGGTTTATATAAACCTAAAGATTCCTATTTATGGACCTTCGGCCCAACCAATGAGATAGCCCAATCCTAACAATAGTCCCCTCCTTAAGAAAGCTTGTCCTCAAGCTTATTAAAAAAAAATACAACTATAACAATTGTATTTTGCAATACATCAAAGGATAACAAGTACTAGTAGTACTCCCCAAAATAAAAGAATAGCCATATATGGTCAATGTTTTCCTTAGGCCTTCATTCACGTTGATGATGCAACCCACTTCTCAACCCGTAGCATAGATTGACTACCAAGTCTATGATGTGCTACCTCCGACTAAAAGCTCTTGGAAAGCTCTTCTAATTGGCACTTGGGCACTAAACTCACTATAATAATGGATGTGAATGCACTGTCATGATTTTGCACTTTCTATCTCCACCATTGTTTCCTGCTATTCACCTAGGCTGGCCGCCTGAAGCCCTGGAATTGACGCCACAACACTATTACACACAATTCAAATGGTCACTAAAAAAAATTGCCCAGCTATTCTTTGATTCCTTCCACACGGTAAGTTCGTTGAGCTATTATTAAATTGCAATCCGAACTTCAGCCCCATCAATAGGTTGTATACCTACTTCCCAGATCAAACACTAAAACCACATCCTTTAGATCAAACGCAGCCTTCCAGAATTCCATTTGTGCCTTTAGAAAATCACTACCTACTAACTTTCCCCCTATCAAAAGGCAATGCGGATTGTCCATTCTGTATGAATCTAAGCTCACTGTTTGCAATCCCAGCCACTGAAATGAAACTCCGCTGATCAAACGAGGGTTTAATGTTGATGTCTCCCGCTCCACCTGCTTCACCATCTAGGCTATCAAAACCACCCTTTGAGCTATCTAAGCCACATGAAATTGACCCCTCTTTTCCACTATCATAAGGCATTGCAATTCTTCCTCTATCAAACGACAAATTGATTGAACTTTGCTTGAGTTCACCCCAAAAATCAACACCTCTTGGCTCACGATATATATGATCTAAGCAACAATCACAATCTACTAAATCTGTCACTAATTGAAATTTCCTCTTGCGCATTTTGACAAACACCTTGTGCGCACTAGAAGTTATCATACATTCAACTGAATCTGTTGTACCATTAGCCACCCTAATTTCAATCCATTCTATCAAACGATTAACTAATTCAGACAGCAGTTTGATTTCACCATCACCTTTCATAATCTCACAGGGCTTGAGAGTCACCTTAGATTCTTGGCTCTCAAGGCTTCGATCGTGTCCTGGGAATTTCTCAATTTACCATGTTCGGCTGTCATCGGGGTTTCCATCACTAGTACAGAAAGCCGGTTTTACCTCGGTTCCGCGTGCAAGCTTTACCACGGTTCTGAACCGACGTAAAAATGGCTATGGTAAATTGGTTTACCACGTGACCAGAACCGTGGTAAAATCATCCACCCGTAGTAAATCTGTATGTAGTTGTAGGACTTGTGAACCGTGGTAAATGTGTCAACCGTAGTAAATAGGTCGTGTGGTAATTGTTTTTAACAGTGGTAAATTTGTGAATCGAAGTAAAGATGCATGTGGTAATTGTGTTTTGAACCGTGGTAAATTGTTGAAACCGAAGTAAATATGTACTCCGTATTGTGGTAAACCTGATTATTATAATAGTCTATGCGGGATTCGAACCCACATCTTTGTGTATAAACACATCGTTCTACCATTTGAGCTAATAGGCTTAAATAAAATAATAGTATAAATTTTTATCTTGCAAAGGAAATTAACACATAAATTGATGGGTGCTAAGTTTACATCAAGCTGCATGAAGAAATACTCTTCCCTAATTTGTCCTAAAAATATATTTTTTTGACAAGAATCAATTTTCCATCTAGGCTAAGCTCAAGTGCATCCTAGAAGAGACATATGCTTGCAACTACATTAAAAAAAAATGGTTGCGAACATTAATTATGCAGGAGGAAGAGACCCGGCACAAAAATCTTACCAGCATAATATCTACTCAGTAATGCATTTGCATGCAACTTGTTCTTCCTCTCTATATTGAACATAAACGTACATTTCCAACCTACAAGCGTACCAACGCAATAAATTCCACATTTCCACATTAGCTAATGCCCATACAAAGGTTAGATAATGCAAAGAATTATAATGAGCAAGACCATGTGATCAACCAAGTTGTCACAAACATTCAAGCACTCAATTTCTCCGTATTTGGATAGCTCGGTGAAAAAATCTTCATAGATATCCTATTTCACAAAATAAATTGGCTCAATTCAAATATTGCTGATAGTAATTCTCAGGTTAGGACAGGTAAAGGAAGTAATATCACCCACTTGATATCATGAGAGATAATTGGTTCCAAAGCATGAAAAAGATTAAGTCAAAGATTAATCATGCCCATTCTCGTGTATACATAGAAATATAAAAACAATGCCAAAACAAGGTTGGATTGAATACGATAACAGAAGCCTTATGATTTCTCTATTATTACCTAGAGGTCATGACAATGTATCATATTTAAAAACAGTCCATGAGAAGATATAGAAAGAAGTATACTTTGTAAATTACCACAGCAAGATTCCTCGCAAGAGTGTCTTTGTAAATATACTTCCCCCAGAAAATTGTTTTTTGCAGCGACCATGATTTTCGTTGTGGTTCTGCCTGTTACAAGATTAAGTGGATATGAGAGATAGACCTGTTGAATGTTCCAACAAATTGAGGATTAACCATCATAGGCAACCCACCAACTGATCAAACAACAAGCTACTGCATCATTGCTTTTGTAATACAAAAAGATTAATCCTCGACATCACACCAAAAGCAATCATCATGCTAGGTTACCCTGGCATGAACTATGAATCAGAAGAAAAAAAGGGTCATCGGGCATTAAACAAAAAAAAATGTAGTGTAAAAAGAAATATGTATACATTATTTCCAATATCAAGCACAATCCACATAATGAAAATCAATCCAGGGTGAAAGAAGGCTTACCTCTTTCTCCTCATATCCAAGAACATTTCAGCCAATCAATCAAGCCATTCAAGCTAATATCAAGCAATCCATATCATCATAATCAGTTTGAGCCATCTAAAACGATCTTCAAACAAATCTCATAATCAAGTAAGAAATGACTACCATACATGTATCAACATCTCATTCGTTCAATACATAAATACAAATTTGTACCAAAAAAAATACATATGTACAAATACAATTAAGAACTGCCTAAAAACAATCGACTCAAACCATAAAATTCAGCTTTGTCACCTCCTAGTTTGAACTCTTTAATCCTAATGACATGAATCATAAAATACATAACGAAAAGATTGTTAAATTCTTCTGAATTTAGATTATAAATATGGTCACACTTGAGTTATTAATCAAATTAAACAAACCTACTAGTTGATTTAGTGAACTAAATTTAGCATTGTCAACCCAATTCCAATACCCTTCTCAAACTCCAATCAAATTCTACTTCAAAGATAAATTAGATGAACAATAAAACCTCATTTGAATGCCATCTAAAGTTAACCAATTCTAATTAGGAAAATCTAAAGTCAAGTTCCAATCAAATCATCTCCTGCACATATAATCAAAAACCTAATAAGCATGAATTTACCCAAACCACAAACATTTTATCAAACACCTATAGAAGGCATGAATTTACACAAATCTCAATCTCGTCTTTTAGTTCACAAATCTCAATCTCAGTCCAATTTCCATCAATTAAAAATTCATAAATCCAATCAAACAAACTTCATTCCATGTGGTAATTGTGTTTAACGATTAACAATCGTAACCAAATCAAATACCTAAGTTAAATAGGGAATTATACCTATTCGACGAAAATCTCAATCCAAGAACTCAACATGGTTCGCGAATGAAGACTTGGTGATTATAGTGCTCGGTCCTAGTTCGCTATGTAATTGTTCGGCAACAGGTACTCTTTTCGGGGCTTTGGCTTCAGATCCGGTGGAGGCGTTCAACGAGTACTCCAAATCACGGCTCAACCTTTTTCAATCGATGTCAACATCGGGCTTCAGCATGGAGGAGCAGCCGACATAGACAAAGATGTGAGATATGGAATCAGCGTAGAGGATCACCCGATATTATCACCGAGCCATCGGACACCAATATAGATCGAGAGACGAGGGAGATCGCCAAAGAAGGAGAGACATAATTATAGATGAGATAGATGAAAGAGACGGAGTAAGATCGAGAGCAACAACTCAAAAAAAATCGAGAAAGACGACCGTGGTGCTCTCAGATCTGAAATGTGGAATAAGGGTGACCAGAAACAAGAACAAGGCTAACTGGGTTAGGTTTAAGAACCCGTGGTAATTTTTTTCTAGGCGAAATCGGGTATATACCCATAAAAACTTTATTAATTGGTTATATACCCATCAAAACTTCAAAATTGTTTATATACCCATCAAATCATTTAAATTTTGTTTGATTGTCCATAATATATTTGATCTAATATTATTGAGTGAAAATTTGATTAAAACTTAATTATATACTAAACTTAAATAATTAGAAAAATTATCACTTTACAATTATTAGATAGAAAATATAATTGAAATTTTAATATAAAAGTTAAACTTCAACGTAATCATAATAATATTTTTATCCAATGATTTTATTTTGAATATCAAGTTTCATGTATAAGTTCAAAATAATTAAGTTATAAAAAATGACCATAAACCATAGTAAAGAAATAAAATACATATTTTTTTAATGTAAAATCACATGAAATTAAAAAAATTACTTAGTTTGAGAGAAATTGAAATTAATGTCTCATTTTAACAATTATTTGAAAGTTAACTAATTTTGATATTTAAATAATTAAATTTTAATAGTTTTTACATTTAATAGTATAAATTAAATATATGATAGACAATTAAACAAAATATAAATGATTTAATGGGTATATAAAGAATTTTGAAGTTTTGATGGGTATATACCCAATTAATAAAGTTTTCATGGGTATGTACCCGATTTCGCCTTTTTTGATGTTGATTTACTGCGCGGTTCTTTAAGAACCTGTGGCAATTTTGTCAATATCGTAAATTTACCATGGTACAAAATAAAACCGTGGTAAATTTTGGTGCATGATTACTACGGTTCCTTGAAGAACCCTAGTAAATTTGCAATTTTGTAAATTTACCACAGAGAGACACAGAACCGTAGTAATTTCACCGTCGCCAAAGCTTGTTTTTCTACTAGTGCATCTGTGACAACTCGACCCTTTTGATATAGGGATTTCGATTCTAAATAAATATAGATATAAATTCAAACCGATCTCCGATGTCCATGCAAATAAATTAGAAGAAACTCTCCCGCTGTAGTGGTAGGGAATCAGGATTGAATCCATGAGGAAGCGTGTCAGCGCTCGTCAATTCAGTTCCAAAATAAGCCCTAATGTTGACCTAGAAGGAGAGACATAATTATAGATGAGATAGATGAAAGAGACGGAGTAAGATCGAGAGCAACAACTCAAAAAATATCGAGAAAGACGGATGTGGTGCTCTCAGATCTGAAATGTGGAATGAGGGTGACCAGAAACAAGAACAAGGCTAACTGGGTTAGGTTTAAGAACCCGTGGTAATTTTTTTTATGTTGATTTACTGCGCGGTTCTTTAAGAACCCGTGGCAATTTTGTCAATATCGTAAATTTACCATGGTACAAGATAAAACCGTGGTAAATTTTGGTGCATGATTACTACGGTTCCTTGAAGAACCCTAGTAAATTTGCAATTTTGTAAATTTACCACAGAGAGACACGGAACCGTAGTAATTTCACCGTCGCCAAAGCTTGTTTTTCTACTAGTGCATCTGTGACAACTCAACCCTTTTGATAAGAGGGATTTCGAGTCTAAATAAATATAGATATAAATTCAAACCGATCTCCGATGTCCATGCAAATAAATTAGAAGAAACTCTCCCGCTGTAGTGGTAGGGAATCAGGATTGAATCCATGAGGAAGCGTGTCAGCGCTCGCCAATTCAGTTCCAAAATAAGCCCTAATGTTGACCTAGAAGTTGACTCGACGTCGACCAGATGACTCGACGTCGACTCAAACTATCGATACCTGTAAAAGCCTGCACAACAGAAGACATCAACTCGGCATCGAGTGAACTCGATGTTGACTCAATAGGGTGGACTCGATGTCAAGTTAGACTCGATGTCGAGTACGTGTGTGTAGTGAAAACGTAAATTTGCAAAAATTAAAAGTCGGAAAAGATGTCTGAAGAATGAAGGATGGAGGAGGAAAATATGAACAGAAATAACACAGATTGATGGTTGTAGATATTAATTAACTAAAAACTTCCAAAATCGGGGATTAATGTCACAACTATAACCATATAAGAATATGCCAAATTCATGAAAGATTATACTTTTTCATCAAATAACCTTCGTCATTAACAATTAAGAATATAGAGGCTATGACATAAATCCTAATTGTTACTACGCTTTTTGATAATTAATCCAAATTCGTATTAAGATCACTTTTGCTTCAATAATACAAATAAGGATTTACCACCTACTACTGTCGTAGAAGAATCATGCAAATAGGGATAGAAGATGAAATCGCAATATAAAAATCATACCTTTGATAGATAAACTCACATGGCTATCGTCGGGCTCACCCCGGTCCTAGAAGTAGGGTGACTACTCGCGCCTCATCATCATAACAAACATCAAATTCATAAAGGAAATAACTTTAATTAAACTAAAAAGAGTACTTGCAACCGAACAAGCCAAAACCACTCTCGCACCTTCCAACTCTCTCTCTCTCTCTCTCTCTCTCTCTCTCTCTCTCTCTCTCTCTCTCTCTCTCTCTCTCTCTCTCTCTCTCTCTCTCTCTCTCTCTCTCTCTCTCTATATATATATATATATATATATATATATATATATATATATATATATATATATATATATATATATATATATATATATATATAATGTTTGTGTGTTGAAGAATAGAATGAATCAAAACTCCGCTCCTATGGCTTTATTTATAGGCTACAATCATTGCTATCCAAGGAAGGAGAAACTCTATATTTATCCAAATCAAATCCATCTATATCTAAGGATAAAATTTTGATCAATAAAAATAATGGAAAGAAATAAAATATCTTAGGTAAATTAGAAATTCACCAACTAGGACAGATGTCCTTCAAAGTTGATAAAATATCTCTAGCCTAAATGCCCAAGTCACACTCGGATTCGTCCAGCGTTGGATCGGTTCTATGGGCCACTCGACATCGAGTCATAGACTTGACGAGTCAACTAGTGTATCTCAAGTGCTGGCTCAATCGATCTCATCTCTTCAAGGATGTGTGTCGATTTGGTTCCACTCGACATCGAGGCCCACACTCGACGTCGACTGAAAATGTCGAGTGGTCTGCTCTCCTTCACTTCTGCTCGATGTGCTGGCCCACTTTCACTCGACGTCGAGTCAAGCTCCACTTGACATCGAGTCGTCTGTCAACTTTCAGCATTCTGCTCTGTCTTGAAACGCACTTTCCTGAGTCCTCGTTCGTCCGATTGACGCATATAAATATGCGTTGGAAAGATCTTTTTGAGGGCTACAACTCTCATGAAGACAACAGAACTTGATTCAAAATGATGAATGGTGAAAAGTGGCATTTTCTCCGGCTGTACCATATTGTGCTCTTCCTTAGCTTCTCCAATGTCTTCATGACTTTTCTTTAAGCTCCAAGGTGCGTCCGATTTCTGCGAAATTAAACAAGAACTTGTGTAGATCTCTATATATGACAAATAAACATAAACTACACAAATCCCATACTTCCCCACTGTAAAAGTATATATTATGGACATAAATCGAAGTAAAAGTAGGCATAAAACATGGTGAAATGAGCGCACATCAAACCTTTCTGGACTTGGGATGATGATCTCCTCTCGAAGACTTTGCAATTGATTGACGTCTGGAAGTTTTGGAATTTCTAAAACCCTTGAATTTGAACCTTAATCGGCATTCCAAGAGAAAGCATACACTGATGAGTTGAAGGAGTTTTCAGGATCGTTGAATTTCTCGACAAACTGTGGGTTCGATTATAATTCTCGACCCTGTTTTTCACGTGGAATCAGACTTTCGATTTCTCCATTCAATTCACCCCCTAGCATTTTGATATCCCAAGTCTTGAATATTGCACAAATCTATATCTCAAATCTTGTTGTTGCTGATTGAATCTGAGCATGAAAGCCCACCCTTGGACTCTTCCACAAGAAACAACTCTAATTGACAACAACTGTCATATATGTTTCTTCCATTGAGCCCATTGAACGCCTCGATAGCTGATTCTTTGTCTCAAAGATGGACTTTCGGATGAAACCTAATTGGAGGGTCAAATATCTCTATGCTCTCTATCTCGCCAACTCTAGAGAACACTTGATCTAAAATCTCCTCATAAATTAGGTAAAGCACAAGATGAATCTTGATGAAAATCGTCCGTTCTTTTTCTTCGTTTTATGCTTGTAATGACGGATGAGTGAATGACGACATTCCCTAATTAAGCCCGATTTCGTTGAGATTTCGATAAAATTGCCGGTCGGACTCCTGCAATCGCAATTCCCAGTCTTTGCTTGTCTCCATGGCTGCTCGTTAGAAAATTCTGAAAACAATTCGGGATGTATAAGGTCGGATGTAAGGCCGCGGAATCAAACGCTCTGATACCAATTTGTTATGACCCGAAGGTCGGAGAGTAAAGCTTAAGCCTTTAATGGAAATTTGACGAAGGAAGAGGAAGAAGAAAGAGTACAGAGAGGGAAAGATAAGTAGGAGATAAGAAGAAGATAGATCTGTATTTCATCCATACCCAACTCGGGTTTGTGACAAGCTTATATAAACCTAAGGATTCCTATTCATGGGCCTTCGGCCCAACCAATGGGATAGCCCAATCCTAACATATTAGTATAGTTCAAGTGTCGTTTTATTAATTTAGTTCTCGTGTCGTGTAAGGCTTAAATTTCAAACGATAAATTGATTATTATGTCATACTACAATGAAATATTACTATAGGAAAAAATTGAAAATGATAAAATAATTAGTATGAATTTTTTTTAAATTAATCTTTTTTTATATTTAAGTAGTTTTTATGATTCTCAAAAAGCGTGTGTAAATAATAAATAACATATTTTATCGAACAAAGAGAGTAAAATCCAAGACTCTATTTTATCCCAAAAAATAACTAAATTCATTTTTTTATCATATATAGTAAAAATATTCATTTATTTATCATAACATATATTTTGCTATTTATAATTAATACAATATTCATTTGTTTATCATAACATACATGTTAAAGTTGGTGGTTATCAAAATTTGATATTGCAATAATTATCATTTATCACTCCTTAAAGTTGATTATTGTTTTAGATTTATTAGATAAATCAAACCCGGGCTATGGACTGGCCAAAGCATTATCATTATTTTATAAGAGTTTATTTTAAACTTTTAATATGAATATTAAAATGTTGAAAAAATGTATATATTGAAAATATTAAATCATATTTTAAATCATGTAAAATTTTAACTTTATAATGTTTAAAATTTACACTATTTTAAATATATTATAAACTGTATTAAACAGTATTTATGTTTATATATTTATAATTGTATTATAATCATAATGCACACATTGGAATTCAAACGCACCCTTCCTACACTTTCACGATTGCTTATGAGTTATGAGGTGGTTAACTCCGGAGCGTTTTTTTTTGTAGGAAAACGTGAGAGTCCGGCTCTCATCTATAAATAACAACCGGGCTACACAAGAACTAAGCGGGGAGTAGCCCTTCCCCTAGCATCCTCATCACTAAGAAAAGCAACATCTAAAGGCGGAAATGAAATACTATGTACACCAATAGGATAAGTATAGGCAAGAGCCGCGAGGGAGTCAGCGACCGAGTTCGCTTCCCTGAAGACGTGCCTCAATTGGGTCTCCCAGTTTCGACTAAGCA
Organism: Persicaria tinctoria; assembly: GCA_037127255.1. Lineage (NCBI taxonomy): Eukaryota > Viridiplantae > Streptophyta > Magnoliopsida > Caryophyllales > Polygonaceae > Persicaria > Persicaria tinctoria. The sequence continues at coordinate 68,524,931 of JBANSL010000004.1, read as the reverse complement.
AGCTCCGACACTGCTGTACCAGGCTAGAAAAGGGATGATGGTTCGCAAAGCCCTTCCGAAGCAAGGTGATTGCGGTCATAGAGTCCGACTCGACAATCACCTGCTTATGTCCTGCCTCCCACGTCAGTCGGATCCCATCCAAGAGCCCCCAAAGCTCAGCAACCGGCACCGTACAGCACCCAATGTGTCGAACATAGCCGGGCAGCCAGCGCCCATCATCATCATCCCGCAGGACTCCACCCGCGCCAGCACTCCCATCAGTCGCAACCGAGTCGTCGGTATTCACCTTAACCCAGCCCGCACTCGGTTTCTCCCACGTGATCTCCATCCTACGCTTCTCGACGACTAGCGTCTTGGCACCAAGGCATTTCCAAGCAGTGGCGTACTCTAGCGCTTTTGTCTTAATGAACTGCGCTTTATCCACCATACATTCCTTACCGTTAAACACCCGGAGCGTTTAATCGAACACGATCGAGTTTCCATTAAACAGGGTAATCTATCTTGAACTATGTAACGAACGACGTCTTGATTCTATTCTCTTTATATATAAGAGACATGGTGATGCGGGACCATCCAAGACACTTACATTTAAACCCCGTAAAAGTAAAAAAAAAAAAAAAACAATTACATTCAAAGCTTTGACCTAGGAGGATAAAATTCATTAGGGGCAAAAGTAGCTTCAAAAAAAAAAAAAAATTACATTCAAAACTTAGTCCTAGGAGGATAAATTTCACTAGGGGCAAAAGTAAGCTTTCAAAAAAAAAAAAAAAAAAGATTGTCGAGTCTAGTGCAAGAAGCTTCAAGGACCAATTTTGGTGAAAATTTCATAGCCCTACTTGGAAAAGCCTTAAACACATACCTCCCAAACCATAATTTTTTTTAAGCCCTACCTTGCAACTACAACATCCATACTAAGGGTTTAAATCAAAAAGAGGTAAAAATCCAAGTTTTTCTTTCTTTTCCCTCATTTTCTTTTCCTATTTTTGTGTGTCGTGTACTGCAGTGACCATACCGACCCCATACCGACCCCCTCCAGCCTCGTTACAGCGTCTGTCGAGTCAGTTTGGTCGATTCCGAGCTTCTGCCCAGCTTGTGTCGAGCCCTTTCTTCATTGTTTCTTTGTCCTTTATCTTGATTACTCTCTTTTGATTGTTAAGTCCTTGCTTGAGTGTTGATTTGCCCAAAGCGGATTGCCCCAACAAGCTTGTCATACCAATTAGAGAGAAGAGTGTGAGAGAAACACATAGTGAGGTTGTTTTATTTTGCTAATCTTGACATAGTTCTGTGTTTGTTTAGTTGCGATGTCTCAGCAGGTTAACAACCCGAACAATGCCAACAATGGCAACGATTCCGACACAACTATATCCGCCGCGGTGTTCAATGCCAAAATGAACTCTCTTATGGAGACCTTGGCAAAGATAAATGAAAGATTGAAGGTACAAGAGCGTCGGTACGGCTTACCAGTACAACATACTGATTGTTCTTACCCCGTGCTTAGTTCTTGTGTTGCCTCTTACCCCGTGCTTAGTTCTTGTGTTGGCTCTAACACGGTGGCCGGACAAGGAGTACCACCTAAGGTTGACGTGCCACCACATGAAAGGGAAGAACCTCATCCTATTTCTAATCAACTTAATGTTTCTCCTAGCATAGATGTTCAGCTTGTTGATGAAATTAGAGAGCATGTTACTTATGATCAAGATGTTAATTTACTTGCCTATGATCATGAAGATTCTTTGATTGTTAGTAAAGTTTTAGGTGTTCAACCTATGCCTTGTGATGATAATCAAAGAGACGATTTATGTCATACTAAATGCTTAGATAAAGGCGAAATTTGTAATATGATCATTGTTGGTGAAAATTCTTCTACTATTGCTAGCCTTGAATTAGTTGAAAATCCAGCTTTGGAAAAGGATGAAAACTTGCTAGCCTTTGATGGAAACTTAGAGATCAATGAACAAGCTACAGTGCATATTAAGTTAGAATATCATGACGTTGATATAAAATCTGAATTGTGCACTACTAAAGTTTCTTTTCTTGGTTTTGTAGAAAGCTCTAATGGTCTACAAGATGGCGGAGCCAAGATCAAATCCATCCAGAAGTGGTCAACCCCTGCAACAATCGGCCTCGAGAGGAGTTTCCATTGGCATGAGATATTCGATCCAGGAGCTCGTGTGGATGCATTTGCGGAATCTTATGCAACCTTGGATTCGAGGTCGAATCCTTTTCAAGAAAGGGGGAATGATGCGGGACCATCCAAGACACTTCCGGACACGCCTATACTTGGGGATGGACATATGATTCGAGCTCGTGAGAATGATGTCATCCTCAAGAGGAAGAAGAAGGCTCCACCATGGGAGAAGGTGCAAAGGTGGAAGCTTGACGTTCGTTTTGGGTTCGTTCATATAGTTGACAGCTTTTCGACGTCTCAGTAAAATGAGTCGTACGGATTCAATATTAATTGGATTGGATCGTGCTATACCTTTTCAGAACGAGGGCGAAGAGATCTACAACTTTGCCGTTGAAGGTTTTTCCAGATTTGACATGGAGCTTGGCCGAAAATCACATTCTTTTCAGCTGTCACTGTTTAGACGGGAATTCTTTAAGTGTTGGAACTTTCCTTATTGCTATTTTTAGAGATCTTATTTATTTAAGTTATTTTTAGTATTTTAGGGATTTAAGTTAATTTCTATTTTATTTATTATTTTTATCTTAAATCAGCCCCTAGGTTATAAGAAGGGCCGATTCATTCATTGTAGAACTCAGACGTCTCTTTTATGAAAATTTCAGTTGGTGTGAAACACAATTGAGAGAAAGTCAATCGACTCGAAGCGTGGCTCGTCGATTGCAACTATTGGTATAGATCCTGCTTGGTTTGCTTTGAGTTCGTCAACCTCGCGAGAGCTTGGTGATCCAGGTAATCACAAGTCCCCTCCTTGTGCCTCCAAGTTGTCCGCTTGGTTGTGTAAGGTTGTAGAGGCGGGCTTTATAGTCGTTGGTATTTGGTTCCTACCCTCTTAGGAGGCCTGGGGTCTTTGCCTCGTTCTATTTTAGTTCGAATCAGTCCACTATCGGTCGTGTCTTTGTTTTCAATTCCGAGTCTTTATTCTGGTTCATCGAGTCTTTGCTTCCGTTCTTGCTATTTCTTGTCTTTGAGTCTTGATTGTCGAAGATCGGGCCATCCTACGGCTAACCCCGTATTACATGGGGCATTAAAAAAATTATTTTCTTAGTTTTAATGCACTGAGCTTCAGTGATTCAGTCTCTTAAGACAAGTATAACTAGAGTTTTATTTCTTATTTGGAGTTTTTTTTATGGTCTAAATTGATGGCTCAACTATTTTACATTCGGATTGATTATTGGTTATTTGTGACCCAATTAAGGGATTCACTTTCTCATTCACAATCGTCTCCATACATCTAAGGAGATTTAACCTTAAATAATGTGTGTTCATGAGCAAATAGAAGAAAATCCATTAATTAAAAATGTTTATATATATGATCAAATCAAGCAAGCAAGCATGATTCTAGCTACATTTGTCAATCTCAAGGAACAAAAAGAACACATTTATTTTACTATAGAATGATTTGATGGAACATATACAACGTTACAACCATCAATACGGGAATATTCATCTGTTGTCCATTGACTTAGAAGTAATGTATAACATACATAATTCTTATGAAGTGTAAAAAGACTTATCGATCTTATCCCGAACAAAACTGCAATGAGAAAGCACATATCTTTTCGCTGATACCTCAGCTTGTAACATCCACCAAAAAGAGTGTCGTTTAATTTTTCATGACAACCTCGATCTTTATGAAGAAAGAAAAAAATAAAAACTCGACAACCACACTTACAACATTAGATGTTTCGAAGTAGTTGAAAATCATTGGTTGTTGTACCTCCTATTGTCGAGGAGATCCTCCAAAACCTTATCATCCAAGTACTCGAACTCGAACACTTGCCTCCCTTGCTGCTGCTGCTGAGCCCCACCATAGGTATTCATCATCGAAGACGACGAAGACCCAACTGAAGGTTGCCCCCAGTAACCACTACCTCCACCACCACCACCTCCACCTCCTCCTCTACCAGCAACTGGCATGTTATACTCATGAGGGAAATTGAGCACCGCGAATTGACCCCTCATGGTGTATGCAGCCCTATCATATGCCCTTGCAGCGTCCTCCGCGGTGTTGAATGTCCCCAACCACACTCGGGCACCCTGCCTGTTCGAGTCCCTAATCTCGGCCGCAAACTTCCCCCATGGACGGCGTCGCACACCTCGGTACTTCACGTCGCCACCATCGCCGCCATCAACTCCACCATCGCCGCCACCTCTAGGGTACCCTTCAGCCATGTGAATTGAAGTTTATATGTAAGTGTGTGTATATGTGTAACGGTATTTAGTTATGTAACTGACTGCATGCAATGACTAATAATGACAAGTGAAGACCGGTTTAATGGTTTATATAGGTGAAGAAAAGGGCGGGGGAATTAAATAATAATAAAAAAAATGGTTAGGTGGCAGGAGATGTGAGGTGGGCCATGGGTGGTGCCACGTGGAATATCCTGTGGGCAAAAGGTTTTAATCACGTTTAATTTAGAAGGTTCTATGGGAGACTATAGTTTTAGGTGAGTCCAGTGAATTTGGATGGTCAAGGTGGAGGGCTTTCAATTTCATAAAGCAAAGTTTCAACGTTTCACTTTTATTCTCCAACAAGTATTAATTTACTTAATTTTCCTCTCCCTTTTTTTTTTATTATTATTGTTGTTTATTATTATTCGTTTTATGGTTCTTATATTAATTAAGCAATTAGCTAGTAAAATTGTTACTCATCGCACGTGTGATATCTTAATTTATTAGCAAAATTACTTACTTGGGTTTTGACTAAAAAGTAGTATTTCAGTTTGTTTCAATAGACTTGTCTTTTGGGTCGACGTGCAGCCACTACGACCACTTCTTCACCAATTGAACTTTTCTAAACGGTTTTCCTATATTGGCTTATAGGGTAGAAGATCTATAATTGACGTTAGAGAAATGCGGAGGGCCCGTGCCGGTGAAAATCGTCTAGTCCAACATCGTAGTCCATTTTTGTGGTCTCTTTAATTTCATTGACCGATAAACATTAAAATAAATTATAAGGTACAAACACCATATAATTTCATTTTTGTGGTCCCTTTAATTTCATTTTTGTCGTCAGAGTTTGAAAATTACCTTGGGGTTGCAACGTCAAGTGGTCGAATGACAAGGGATCGGTTCAATTCCCTGTTGGAGAAGGTCACCACCAAACTCAAGGGCTGGAAGACGAGAACCCTATCGATGGCTGGTCGAATCACATTAGCTAAGTCGGTGTTAACTAGTCTACCCTTGTATACAATGCAATCCACTTTCCTTCCGAGGGGGGTTTGCGATGAAATAGACAAGGTGATTCGAGGTTTTATATGGGGATCAAATGCGGATCAAAGGCGTTGTCATCTCCTATGGAAAGAGGTCCTTCACGCGCCGATATCCGTTGGGGGCCTTGGTATTCGCCCGATGGGAGAATCCAATCAAGCGGTACTTGCTAAGTTGGGCTGGAGACTGATTCAGGAGCCTACAACTTTGTGGAGTAGGGTCTTACGAGGTAAGTATTGCAATGGAAGGGCAGATATTGACATGTTTGTTCGGCAGGGGAGGTCCTCCAACCAATGGTCCGGGATCGTTCACGGGGCTAAGGTACTAACGCCAGGTTTGAGAACAAGTATTGGTGACGGCTCATCGACTCTTTTTTGGTCTCACCCGTGGCTGAAAGAGGGCAATTTGGAAGAAAGGGCACTGGGGGAGGTGCCTGAAACACTCATAGGGGCAACTGTGGCAGAGTTGTGGAAGGATGATGATTGGGACTGGGGAATTTTGAATCCCCTTTTGAACGAAGATGATAAGAGATGCTTGCAATCAGCTAGACTTAGTGTCCTTCCCGGGGCGAGGGACATGCTGTTTTGGGGCCACACAGCATCGGGACAGTTCACGACAGCTTCGGCACTCGAGCGGATTATTAACACGGCCGGCGGGTCTGACGGAATCAAATGGATGGAAGGCAATTTGGAAGGCGCCTGCCCAGCAGAGGGCTAGAACCTTTGCTTACCTAGCAGCGCACGATGCAATTCTTACGAACGGGACGAGGCATAGGCGCCACATGACGGACTACGCAGAGTGCCCAAGGTGTGGAGAATATGAATCATCGATTCACCTCCTTCGGGACTGCGCCCGAGTAAAGGAGATATGGAGGCGAACTGCAGGACATCAGCCTCATCCGAGCCTATTTGCTGATGTAGATATCAGATCATGGGTTTTTAACAATGTTAAAAAGGGAGACAGTTGGAGCGGGGTGTTCATCACGACTCTGTGGATGCTTTGGAAATCAAGAAACATTTTAGTCTTCCAAGGGGAGGACGACCTACAAACGCTGCCACAAAGGATGTGGAGGACCACAGCCGCCTACTTCAGCGCTCGATATAGAGAATGCACGAAGGAGCTGCCTGGAAGGGTGATGCCTGGCGCGCTGACTTCTTGGGCTCCCCCGGATCCGGGTTGGGTAAAGCTTAACACCGACGGTTCCTCGAAGGGTAACCCATGGCCTGCAGGGGGTGGCGGAGTCCTACGATCTCATGAGGGGAAGTTCCTACGAGCATTTGCATTTCAAGCAGGAATCTGTCGAGCCTTGGAAGTTGAACTGAGGGCAGCTTTCTATGGATTGAAAATAGCTAAGGAATTGGGGATTCCACAGCTGATTCTGGAATTGGATTGCCTGGAAGCGTACAAGGCACTGATCAATGAACACACCCCGCACGCTTTTTACAATCTGGTGAGCTTATCCGATGGCCGAACTGGACAGTGGCGATCAAGCAGGTTCGACGACAAGCGAACAAAGAGGCGGACACTTTAGCCAATAAAGGAATTACCTTGGATGTTAATTTTCATGTCTTTTTTTCCTGCCCGACTTTTCTTCCTGATCTCTTTCAATCAGCTGCTACTGGTGCTGCTATCTAGTTAATAAAATTTTGGGGCTATGCCTCCCGTTTGACCAAAAAAAAAAAGGTACAAACACTTATTTAAGAAAATAATTAGAAATTAAAATTTAGCCAATGAGATAATTTGGACTACGGTATGGACTATAATTGCAGATTAGAAGATCCTCGTTGAGCTGCGGGGGATCCGGCGCATCGCCGGGGAGTTCGACACTTGTCGGTGGTCTCATATTGGTAGGCAAGCGAATCGAGTGGCTCACTTTCTAGTCGGGCTACGTCCTGAGCACAGTTTCATTTTCGAGTCTAACTTTCAGTTACATGTAGACGTTGATACGCTTTTGTTTGATGATTTAAATCAATAATTAACGATGGTTGAGTGGTTCTAAAAAAAAAGGAGCTACGTACTATATATTGGCACGGTGAAAATCTCGCATGATACATGATGTCGTCCACGCAGGCCGGATCTTCTGCAGCCTAATATGCAACCTCCCCTGCACCATTTATTTCAACCTTTAGTATTTTTTTTAATCTTTTATTTTCAATTTAAAAAGATAAACACTCCCCTCTTTTATTTATTGTTTGGGCCCACATTAAAAATTAAACCAGTGAACTACGGGAAAATTGAACAGAGCTCTCTTTTCTTCTTGCTTTTTGCAGGGATTTCTTCTTTTCTCTTAAAGAAGATCTAAGGTGGGGATGATGATGGGAGATACCGACCACAAGCCATGGAAGTCAATCGGCCGGAATCGAAACCAATTGCGGTGGTCCTCTACGCCAAAAATTCAGCGATATCCTAACCCCATCGACTTCAAATTGAGCAATAGAACCAAGGAGAGCGTTGGCGCTAACCAGTTGCTTTCTTATCCGATAACAAGAGGTATGTTGCTTCAATTTTGGGTTAGGTTTTGAGGGGGATTAGCCTGCTGAAATTTGAGTTTGGATTTGGTGGTTAACCTATCGAAATTGGACATGGATTTGAGTGTAAGCCCACCTAAATTAGGGTTTGGATTTTGGGATTTAGGTATATGGATTTAGGATTTGGGGAAGTTTTGTGAAGCAGGAAATCTGAATTGAGGGTGCGAGAGTTGAAGAAGAATGAGAGTAACGAGAGATAGAGATTTCAATATTTCCTGTCTGTAATTGATTTTCTATGACAGTAAAATAGAGCCAGGATGGAAATTCTGTTACAATTTGAAATCAAGATTTTCTGTCTGTTTCTTCTAATTACAAGTTATACAATATGTTGTTGATTTAGTGTTTCACAATATGTTGTCGATTTAAGATAGCCTAGACCATTTGATTTTAAATAAAATCCATAACATTCTTTCACATTTGATTTTGATTGCCTAACATATCGGAACTCATTGAATCTTGTGGATCAACATCTGACTCATGGGTGATTTAAGGTATGAATTTTTATATTTATTTTGTCTGTTTCATCTATGAATGCCATTATACAAATAGTCAAATCGGAACTCATTGAATCTTGCTTGTTGTTACATATTTGAACTGGCTTCCCCTACTTTCTCTTTGTTTTTCTGGGTAACTGAACTTGATGATGATTGAAAATGTTAAATGTTTAGCCTATTAGCTCAAAATGGTAGAGCAATGTGTTGCACACATGATGTGGGTTCAAGTCCCACATAGGCTGATTTGTTAACATAGAAATCTCAAGTTTGCTTCGAACATACATTTGTTAATAAATTGAGTACAAGAATAAGCTTCTAATAAATAACATTAGTATATTTGTTATCAAACCAAACATAATCAACAATAGTTACACAAAATGCCTCCTTCCAAAACCATTCATATCAATCAACCTACTGAAAATTACATAGCTTACAGACCATAGTTCATAGCCTTCGGTTGAGCAAAATATCTACAGACCATAGTTCATAGCCTTCAATTGAGCAAAATATCTCCTTCCAAAACAAATTGGTTAAGTGTGAATCCATTCAAAAGAGTAAGCACCAAGCAAATAAAGTTTCCCTTTCACAGCTTTGCACATCCAGTAAGCATCAAGCAAATAAAGTCTTCCTTGCACAGCTTTGCACACCCAGCAAGCACCAAGCAAATAAAGTCTTCCTAGCTGCTACCTTTAATTAGGATGTCAAATCTTCACATAGGTGGAACCTGTGACAATCATCTTGGTGTAATTACACTGATCTTCGATAATATGAAAATACAGTAAATACAAATACATATTCATTTGACTCTATGCTTACCTGAGGCATTTCAATGCTCGTCAATAGTGATGTATAGCTAGGTTGAGTAGCTATTGGCCTAATATGCATGTCACCTTGTGCGTACTCTAAAAATGTAGGAGGCACGTATTGAGATGGATCCCAGGGATAAGTGAAACAAGTTGAATCTTATGCAACACTCCCATCAAATTGAATAATTGACTTCCCCTTTCCATAGAAATATGGGAGAAATCATGTGTCAGAAAACAAAAATAAGTTTGATTTACGGTAAAATGGCTATGAACCTTTATTATACCTGTGAGAGACAAAGTTGAGCCTTGGATCTTTTGTTTCTTCTTTTTGCTGTTTCAAGAGCACTTCTAGGTCTTTTACTTGACTGATTTCCAGATTTCTGCTTCGTCTTTATGCCTTTGACTATAGGTATCTTCTCATGAGCATTAATAACCAAATCATGATGTTCATTTTGTCCCATGTGAATTTGCAAGTTGGAATGGATTGGATTTTCTGCAGATTTTGAATCAACTTCTCTCATCAAATTAAGAAGACTCTCCCTAACAAGGGTGTATCCATCACTAGATTCTGCAGCTCGTGTGAATAATCGAGTAGATAGGCGAAATAAGTCCCTGAAACGCCTTCCCATTACTGTTTTAGGATCCCCTTCAGCACTTAAGCTTTCAGTTACAACTCTCTTGCTTCCCTTCTTAGCATCCTTTGTCCACTTTTTCAAAATGTACTTGGTAGGAATTTTTGTAATACCTCTAGATGAGAAAACCTTCAGTATATGACAGCATAACAAGCCTGCAAATTCAAACTTCCTACAAGTACAACACAGTGCCTTCTATGTCATCATAATAAGAGACAACGTAGTTGCAATGCTTCCTGGAAGGTGTGACCAGATATTTCTGAAATGTTCCCATTTCTCCACAAACCTCAAGTTGACAATCATAGGATTTCCACAACTGTTCTTGGAATGAAACAAAAACCAGAGGTGTATACACACTCGCAGCATGATCCAAGATTGCTACATGATAAGATGGTGTTACTTTGCTTTGGCTTGCCTTAAAATCTGCAACCATCTCATCATAACGACGACCCTCAAGTAATCATTGAAAGTTTTCAAAGAATCTTCTCAAATCGTGCTTATAACTAATATAACTCTTGATGAGTTTATTCATGCTTTCACTTCGTTGTGTAGTGGTCATGTCTGCACAAAACGTATCTCGCCCATAAACTAATGCCCACTTTTCCTTGATGTTAAACATTCTCTTTAACCAACTATTATCTTGCAGCTCATACTTTTCCAACATTTTGTTCCAAGCATCTATGAAATCTTCTTCATTCTCATAATCATAAATGCAATTACTAAAATCTCTTGAGAAGTCATTGGTGTACCTTGAAAAAACCCAACTCAAATGAATCGCGACATTATGAAAGATGTGCCAGATACAAAGACGGTGACGAGTCTCTGGCCACTGAGAAGCAAGGGCTGATGACATCGCAGGATCTTGATTTGTCAACATTGTCTTGGGTAGTTTGTCTCCCATCGCTCTAGAAAACGTATCAAACAACCACACGAATGACTCTACCTTCTCATCATACAGTAAAGCAGCACCAAATATAGTAGTTTGCTTATGATGATTCACCCCGACAAATAAAGCAATTGGCCGACCATCCTTGTGCTTGCGGTACGTAGTATCAAAGCAAACAACATCACCAAAATCCTCATAGTCATACATCATTTTTGCATCAGCCCAAAAAATATTCGTGATCAAATCATCTTCGTCCACTTGAATAGCATAAAAGAAACTAGGATCTTTTTCTTTCATACTTTGCAAGAATTCAAGAACACCACCAGTATCACCTGACTTTATTTTTAAAGTATGCTTACTTCGCAAATAATTCTTATAATCCACATGAGCAAATCCAAGATTTTCATGACCTCCTGCTTGCCTAGCCATGAATTCAAATGCTTGTTTTGGAGCAATACCTGAAATATCTGCCAAGTCCACTTCTGACGCCCGAGCTGCTGAAATCCCCCTATGTGATCTAAACAAATGACTCTTACTTGGGCTGGCCAAAGTATGATTATGCTCCGCAATAAAGTTGACAACCCTATATTTGCCGGTTACACGACAACTGATTTTCAACATGGCCAGGCAACCAAATCTTGTCTCCGACCGGTGAGATTTGTAAAGATTTTCTCGTTTATCACGCCCTCGTTTACCTTGGCATGAACAAACAAATGTTCTGTCCAAAATTGCCCCTTTGCATTTATGAGTTCCGCTTTTACGAACAGAAAATCCAGATAACAAAGCATAGGCATTGTAGAACACATAAGCTTCCTCTTCGCATTCAAACTCCATACCAACTCTCGGAATAGCTTCTTTAGGTATCTTCGAATGGAGTGTATTCATCATCTCGACTTCTTGACCAACTTGTGTCAAATCTTCATCTTGCTCGAAATCAAGTCGGCGTCGTGGCTGTGTATCTTGTATTTCAATCTCCATAACTTTGATAAAATAAAATTAAAATTAACTAGCTACCATGTTCAATCTGATAGCAAATCCTATCCAATTTATCAAAGTAAAATCAAATCAAAACTTAGATGAAGAAATTGAAAGTTTAAAAGGAAAAAATGTGAACAATCACCAACCTTTGATCAGTTTGATGTGATTATCAATTGTAAATGACCGAGCTGGTCTGAATTTGAAGTTACTGGATGAATGAGAAGTTCTTGTTAATGGATCTTAACTTTAATAAGTACCAATTAGCTAATAAATGGAGAAATAAGTAAACTGAAACGTCACCCAAATGAGGAGGGAAAAGATACATGGGTCAAAAGATGAGGGAAAATTAAAAAGAGAAATCAAATAGGGACTCTGGGAGTATTTTATACGGAGTATTAGTTGAAATTTGGTTACTAATTTAGTGGTAAGTTGTGAACAAGTGGACCAATAGGATATGTGGTGCAGGGTAGGTTGCACATAATGATGCAGAAGATCCGGCCTGTCGTCCACGGTTTCTTTTACCCCCCGTGTCGGTAATCGTCTGGATCACAATGGTGGTGATCACATTAGTGATGGGGGTGTTCACGATGTTAATCAGAATCTCAGTCCTGGGTTTGTTCAAGATTTTGCTCGTGTCTCTAACTCCTCTAAGGATGTTTCAATTCCTCATATTCTATATGTTAATGAAAAGGGGTCATAGACCAGTTCGTCCATCTAAATTTGATGAGTTTGTTGGTGCTCCAATTCCTGGTAGGACTCGACTTGTGTCTCCAGAGGAGTCTTTATTGAATGCTTTCTTTGTTATTAGTATGAGAGATCTTAGTCATATTCTGAGCATTTTCTTCTATCCTTGTGTAAGGTGTTAGCTATTCATGAGCCTTCCTCTTTTGCACAAGCTCAATCTGATCCGAATTGGGTTGCAGTAATGAACAAGGACCTTGAAGCTCTCGATTCCAATCATGCTTGGGACTTAATTAATTTGCCTCCAGTATACTATGCAATTAATTAGTTCAAAATGGGTTTATAAAGTCAAGTATAACCAGAGTGGTGAGATTGAGCGTTTGAAGGATCGATTGGTTGCTAAGGGTTACAGCCAAGTTGAAGATCACGATTATAAACATATTTTTTCTCCGGTTGCAAAATTTGCTAAAGTACACATTTTGATTGCTTTGGCTTCTTGTCGTGGCATGAATCTTCATCAATTGGATGTTAATAACGTGTTTCTCCATGGATATTTGGATGAAGCAGTGTACATGGTGCCACCCCTTGGATATTATAAGGCATTACATGGCCAAGTGTGTCATTTTCGCAGGTCTTTGTATAGACTTAAACAAGCTAGTTGCTAGTGGAATGTCGAGCTCACCAAACATCTACTTGCTCATGGCTTCACTCAGTCGAGGCATGGTTACTCCATGTTTACTAATTAAAATCGCAGGTAGTTTGATTGTTGTGGCACTTATTTATGTCAACGATATGCTCATTACTGGAAGTGATGAGGCTGCCATTATTGAGTTGAAATTTTCACTGGACAAAGCTTTCACCATTAAAGATTTGGGTCTAGCTAGCTCCTTAATTATTTCCTAGGAATGGAGATTGGTAGATCTATAGATGGAATTTTAATCAATCAAATGAATTATATCATTGACTTACTTCAGGATTCTGGTTTCACCAATTGCAAACCAGCTACTTTTCCTATGTAATGAAACCTTCATTTGAGCACTGAAATAGGTGAGTTAAGTTGATCCGTGCTCCAGAGTCTAATCAAAGGTTAGTTGGTAGACTTCTGTTTCTTACAATGCAACGGCCAAATATATCTTATACATTGCAACAGTTAACTCAATTTTTTGCATCTTCTAGAGTCCCACACATTAATATAATTAGGTATCTATTGCGTAATTATATGAAAGTCGCAATGAATCGTTCATTGTTTTATTCAAGCAATTCTCCTCTTTCTCTCAGACCCTATTCAGCTGTTAATTGGGGTAGTCGCGCTTCACAACTAGGTCGTTATCTAGTTATTGTGTGTTTTTGGGAGGTTCATTGGTGTCTTGGAAGAACAAGAAACAATGATGGTCTCTAAGTCTTGAGATGAATGTGAATATAGAGGTATGTCTAGAATAGGGTGTGAGTTAATATGGCTGGCTGGTTTGCTTGATGATTTATGTGTGCATGTCACCTTGCCTATTCCTCTATGTTGTGATAACAAAGCAGCCCAACACTTAGCTGCGAACCCAGTCTTTCATGAACATACCAAACACTTGCGTATTGATTGTCATTTTGTTAGAGATTTGGCGCAAGATGGGGTTTTGTCCATTGTTCATGTATCTTAATTCACATCTCCAACAAGATCATGATGAAAACTTTAGGTTCTTAGCAATATCTATTTTTGGCTTGCAAGTTGGGCTTAGTGTTCTATCCCACGCGCTCACCCTGGGGGTGAGGAGTGGGGGGAGGGGGGTGTAGAGTATGTTGATATAACAAAATAAAAAGTTGCATGTTGAAGATGTTTGTACACATGTTAGTTATGGTGTAAGTAGAATAAGTGCTAATTAATGCCACTTAATTGTAACAAACTCGGCTATAAATAGTTGAGCTTCCCGTGTACGTTGAATAAGAGGAATACAATGTCATATAGATAAAGAGATTCTCCTACAGAGTTAGTTTTCTTCTTCTGGTTTCTCTCTTGTTCTAGTATTTCTGTAGGTAATCAAGCACAACTTACAGATCTTGATATATTTTATTGCTTATATGTAAGATCTTCATAGTCTCAAAAACCATGGGAATATTGTCCTAAATGAAACCAATTACTACAACTTTCAAAACTGTGCTGGATGGCACTTAAATGGCATGGGAAATCAATGTCTGTCGATCGATACTAGTCGAACAAGCTCGGACCAATGGTTGGGGGTCATGTGCATGGGCACGCGCTAGTAGCCTAATAAACAGTGGAGTGAGGTTTCATTCTAATTTAAACCTTTGGACAATCACGAACTGAAATTGGAAACAAAATGAAGCTACATACATTGAGCAACAATGAAAACCATGTTCTTACACCATTGAAAGAGAGAGAGTACAGATCTGTGTTCACACAGCAAAACTCAGTTTGTTACAACAACCTTTGGCGCCTAAAACCAGCTCTTTTGAGCTTGTGATCCGAGTAGCTGAAATGACAGAAATACCCTTCTATCATTTAGACCATATGGACTCATAGGCCCCCCTCAAGCTGGACTAGCCATAGGAGAAACTAGGCCAAGCTTGGCACGAAGAAAGGTGTGTTGATGTGTTCCAAGAGCCTTAGTCAGTATATCAGCAAGTTGTAGAGAAGTGCCTACATGTTTAGTGCAAATGAAGCCTTGAGCAACCATTTCCCTAATGAAATGGGAATCAATCCGGACGTGCTTTGTCCTTTCATGGAAATCAGGAAAACAGGATTAAGAGCCAATTGTTGGGCACTCTTGTTGTCACAAAACAAGGAGATAGGGAGAGGTAAAGTGATGCCAAGATCACTCAGTAGCCCCTGTACCCAGACAAGCTCACTGGAAGCAATAGACATAGCTCTATATTCACTCTCTGTTGAAGATTTGGAGACTACCTTTTGTTTCTTAGCTTTCCATGAGATCAAAGAGGAACCTAAGAACACACAGTAACCTGATAAAGACCTCCCAGTATCAATGCAATTACCCCAGTCAACATCTGTGTAGGCATGAACTGCAATAGAGGAGGAAGCAGGATAGGAGAGAGCTAGATTATAGGACCCCTTTAGGTATCTGAGTAGATAGATCATTGCATGCCAATGTGGTTGAAGAGGATTGAGGAGAAACTGGATCAACTGCTGAACAGCAAAGGCAATATCAGGTCTTGTTAAGGTAAGATACAACAGTCTCCCAACCAGTCTCCTGTAGTCTTCAGGCTTTGAAATAGGCTCTCCAACATGAAGAGAAAGTTTAGTGCCATGCTGCATTGGGAAATCCGTGGGTTTGCAGTTCTCCATGTTGGCATCTCTAAGGATGTCAAGGATGTATTTCCTCTGATTAAGGAGAATACCATGAGAGGATCTAGAAATCTCCATTCCTAGGAAGTACCTTGCAATTCCTAGGTCCTTGATGGTGAAGGCTTTGTTGAGAGAGAGCTTTGTGGAGGAAATCTCATCTGCTGAATTGCCCAACAGGAGCATATCATCCACATATACCAAGGCAATTGTCATGGAAGAGCCAACTAATTTGACAAACAAGGAGTAATCATGAGAGGACTGAGTGTATCCTAACATGATCATGAACCTGGTAAGCTCAGAGTTCCACTGTCTGCTGGCTTGCTTGAGGCCATATAATGATCTAGTGAGCTTACAAACATGCCCAATTGGAACTGAATACCCAGGGGGAGGATGCATGTATACTTCTTCATCTAGAAACCCATGCATGAAGGCATTATTCACATCAAGTTGGTGAAGAGACCATCCTTTGTTGGCTGCCAGAGCAAGAATGATCCTGACTGTAGAGAGCTTGGCTACTGGGGAGAATGTCTGCTTGTAGTCCTTGTCCTTAACCTGATTATAACCCTTGGCCACCAATCTAGCTTTGTACCATTCAATATTCCCATCAGGCTTGTATTTAATTTTGAAGACCCATTTGCATCCTATGGCTTTCTTGCCAACAGGAAGAGGCAATACTTCCCATGTGGGATTGTTTGTGAGTGCATTGAGCTCCAAAGACATAGCCTGCTCCCATTCTGTGATGCCCTTTGCTTGACTGTATGAATTGGGTTCAAAGGTGCCACACATGTTGACAAATGACTGGATATAATGTGGAGAAAGGTGAGACAAATTGCTGAGAGAGAACACTGCAAAGGAGTCAGAAGCAGAAGATGTGTCTAAGTGCCCCCTGGACGGGAGCTGTGTGCATATGAAATCCTGAAGCCTTGCAGGTCTCTGAACATGGCTTCTAAGTGCCCTCTAGATGATGGGTACAGGTGAGCTACTGATAGAAGAGGAATCCCCAGTGGGATTGACTGAAGCAGGAGAGTCTGAGATATGACTAGGCAGTGGAGCTGAATCAACAGATGGGAAAATGGATGGGGATGGGTGGGGAGTATAAGAAGGATTGGGAGATGGTATGAGATGAGTGTCACAAGGACTAAGACATTCATCCTCAAAGTTCACCAGTGGAGCCTGATTAAGCCTGCAGGATGCTTTAGCAGTGACAGAATCCTTGAAAGGAAAAATATGCTCCACAAACTTCACATGGCGACTTATGATCATGGTATGTCTATCAAGATCATATAATTTGAAAGCTTTTTGACCAACTGGATAGCCAAAGAAGATGCATTTCCTGGCTACTGCACTCAGTTTGTCTCTATGATCATTTGGTTGCACTGCATAGCACAGGCAACCAATTACCTTGAGATGATCATATCTTGGAGAAAATCTATAGAGTGCTTCAAAAGGAGACTTCCACTTAAGAACAGCCGAAGGTATTTTATTGATAATATGTGTTGCACTCAGCACACACTCCCTCCAGAATTTGATTGGCAATCCAGCATGGACCCTAATTGCTCTAGCAGTTTCAATTAGGTGTCTATGCTTCCTCTCCACACGGCCATTCTGTTCATGAACTCTTGGAGCTGTTCTTTGATGAATGATGCCCCTGGAATTGAAGAGATCTGTACAACCTCTCTGAGTGAACTCAGTCCCATTGTCAGATCTAACAAACTTGACTGAAGTCTGGAAGTGATTGTCAACCATGTTAAGGAAACTAGTAATGTTCCTTAACACCTGCAATTTATCTTGCATCAAGTAGACCCAGGTGGATCTAGTGTGATCATCAACTATAGTTAGGAAGTATCTAGCTCCACATAAGGCAGGAGTCCTGTATGGACCCCAGACATCCATATGAACCAATTTGAAAGGAAATTCAGCTAATGATTCACTCCTATCAAAACTCAATCTGTGAGCCTTAGTCAAAGAACAAGTATCACAATGAACATCCCTGATGTCACAATTCTGAATTTCTGGCAAGTGATGTAAATTGGCAAAAGACATGTGGCCAAGTCTGGCATGAATCAAATGTGCTTTATCAAGCTTATTACATCCAGAAACAACATGGCTAAGAGAGTGAGAGAAATCCTTACAACCATCCTGGCAAGCAGCAGCCCTCAACATGTATAGGTCTTTCTTCTCAACCCCTCTAGCCATCACCTTCTCAGTTATAGGGTCATGTAACCAGCATGATGCATCATCAAATGTTATTCTCAACCTCTTATCAGAAGCAATTTTAGAAACTGAAAGCAAATTGTGCCTGAACTGAGGCACCAGCAAAACATTTTTCAAAACAAAACTGGCATTCAAAGATACTGTGCCACTCTTGGTGACAGCAATGCTACTTCCATCAGGTAATCCAAGATTTACAGTTGTGTGTAAATCATGAATCTCTATGAAAATGCTTGTGTCAAAGGCAATGTGGTCTGTTGCATCAGAGTCCACAATCCAGGTATCATTGTTGCCTTTGTTAATACCAATAAGGAAAGAAACACTTAGGGTACCTGCAAAATGGGTCATAGCCTGGTTAACTGAGCTATCACCTGACTCCAATGGAGTCTTTCCCTTCATCATCTTCAATATCTCATTGAATACAGCATTGACCATAGCTTGGTCTGGCTTTCCTGCACTCTGACTTGTCTCAAAATGTTGATCAAATGGACTATCTTGCTGGCTACTGTCAAACTGAGCAGCAAACCTTCCACCATACTTAGGCTTATCTTCTTCCTTTGGGCCCCTAAACCATTCTGGATACCCTATCAACTTAAAACAGTAATCCTTAGTATGCCCACGCTCACCACAATGATCACATTTCCTGTCAAGTTTGGCTCTCTTATAATCCCTTCTAGCTTGCTCAAACTGCTTCCCTTGATCACCAAACCTGCTTTGATCTGAAAACCTTTGCTTTGACAAAGCATTAGCCTCACTATCAAAATAATCATCTCTATTAGACATAAGCACATTCCCTTCTCCCTGTATAGGAGATGTTACACCCTTAGATCTCTCTATCTGAATGGCCATCTGATAAACTTTGTGTAGACCAGGAGCTGGATCTTTAGACAACACATTCCCCCTCAAATGCTCAAAAACATCATTCAATCCTAATAGGAACTACATAACATTTGCCTTCTCATCTCTCTCAAAGATCCTTTTTAGTAAAGTGCAAGAGCACTGATCTATTCCACCACAGCTACATGTGGGAATGGGATCCAGCATCTACAATTCATCCCAAATCTTCTTAGATTTCATGAAATACGCCCCAACAGACATATTTTCCTGCTTCAGATTGCTCAATTCTCTTTTCAATTGATACACCAGAGTATCATTTGACTCATAATACCTGTCTTTGATTTCATCCCATAGTTCTTTCGACGATTTCACATATGTAAGACTCTCCCCAATCTCGCTATTCATTGAGTTCACTAACCAACATCTGACCATGTAATCAGCCCTTAACCATTTCTCATATTCCTCTCCATCCTCACTAGGAGGCACACGGCTTCCAGTAATGAAGCCTAATTTGGCTTTGGCACCCAAAGCCATTCTAACATTTCTACTCCAACTTACGAAATTTGTTCCATTGAACAAAACAGATACCAGATTCATTCCTGGATGATCTGAATTGGACAGAAAATAGGGATTTATGTGTGCATTGTTCATACCTGACGCCACATCTCCGAACTGTAGGTTTTGATTTCCAAAATTCCAGCCACGACCAATTCCTGTGCTCCCAGGTGCAGGAGGAGTGACAGATACAAAGCCTCTGCCACGTCCTTGCTCAAATCCTCTACCAGCTCCTGATCCTTCACCAAAACCTCTTCCCGACATTGCAGATGGAAGAAAGAAGAGATTAACAACCTCACAAAAGCACGATTTACCTTCTGAAACAGCCGAATGGATCCACACAAGCGACACAACTAGATCACTTAGATCCCTGGCGCTCTGATACCATTTGGACAATCACGAACTGAAATTGGAAACAAAATGAAGCTACATACATTGAGCAACAATGAAAACCATGTTCTTACACCATTGAAAGAGAGAGAGTACAGATCTGTGTTCACACAGCAAAACTCGGTTTGTTACAACAACCTTTGGCGCCTAAAACCAGCTCTTTTGAGCTTGTGATCCGAGTAGCTGAAATGACAGAAATACCCTTCTATCATTTAGACCATATGGACTCATAAAACCAATTGGCAATAGAATTAGTAGACCACCGACTTACTAGGGTTTGTTATGCTCAACTTTCGATGTGGAATTCTTTTTGGTCTCATTCATATCTCTCAACATATATTTAGTGATATTTTAACTATGTAAAACAAACCGGAAACTAATACATTAATAACGAACATATTTTGAGTTAAGAGGGTTATATATATATGAAAGAGTTCTAATGAAACGAATAATACGGTGTAACGGTGAAACGAATGAATATTATATCATATTCATATATTTTTATATGAATATTATGTTGTGTAAATATAAATATGATGTGAACATGGATATATGAATATGATATTATTTATATTCAAATAACATAAAATGAATAACATCATATTCATATTCACACACCATAATATTCACGTATTCATATCCACATAATATCATATGACATAATATTTATTCGTTACACCGAATTATTCATTTAACTAAAACTTTTGCATATACATGTGTGAGTATAACCAGTTTACAAAAGGACTGCACAAGGAATTAAAAGCAGCCGAGATTGAAATGCTACTCAATAAATCAAAAAGAAAAAAAGAAGAAAAACAGTGAGAAAATTCGAGGCAGCATCGGAAAGAATGAAATCTGGATGATAAATGGATTGTGGTATATATCTCATCGATTTGCCGATCAATTCAAGTAATTAAATGAATATTATGTAGGAATTAGATTCCTTCGCCTTCTTCTTTAATGCTGCTAATTATAATCATAAATTATTAATTAGCTAGTCACCCATCTAGATGGTCTTATGTTTATACTTGCAAGTCCAACAGTATCCGAATATTATCAACTAGTCAGTTAAAAATGTCTATTATCTAAAAGGGAAATTATATTTTTACAACTTGTTTTGGTGGGCGTTTATTCAACTTTCGGTTTTAGGGTTTTTATTTCCCAAAATTAAAATGTGTTCTTTGTATAAAATTACAAATAATTGTGCTTATACTTTGGATTTAAGTTTTTCATGGTACGTCTTGTATTAATGTGAGTTTTTAGTTTTTGAAGTGTTTTTTTTTTCCAATAATCTTAAATTACTGGGCACCCATTCATCGTTTTTTAAAACATTTTTAGGATAGTGTTTTTCCTTTGATTTTCCATATAATGATTGCAGGTTTTTAGTCATTTAATTTGGGTATCCCTATATACACCGCAAATCCGCGGATTAGATCTGCTAATCAACGTTGGATTCGACGTTGTAATATTAATTATATTAAAACGTCAGATCTAACGTTGTAATATGTGAAGTGAAGGATCGGATCGGGCCGAACCGGGCTAACAACTTCGGATCCGACGTTGCTAGGGTAAAAAAAAATATTCATACCCACCCACCCCACTCACAAAAAAAAAAACAAGACACAACGTCCTTTTGGACGTTGTAAATCATTTTTTTAACATCTTATATTAGGCCCGGTCTGACCCGTATTAGCAACGTTCAATTTGACGTTGTAACAACGTCTAATTCAACGTTGTTATAACATCTTATAAGCTAGTGAAATTAGCACACAATTAACAACGTCGGATTGGACATTGTAGCAACGTTTAATCCAACATTTCTACAACGTTGGATCCGACAAAGTATTTACGGTGTATATAAGGAACACGTTTAATTTGTTGTTCCTTTTGTATGGCAAATATTTTTCTATTAATTTCGGGTATTGATAAATTAAACATAGGTAGATTAAATAACTTTCCTTTCAGAAAAACGAAAAACTTTTTTTTTTGTTAAAAGGTAAATATTACTAATATAAAACTAACTAGGAACATCCTACTGGTGCATAACCTACTTCAAACAAAATCATATTCACAAAGACATGCAAGTCTTCATGGCATATGCTAAATAATCAATAAATGTGAAGCAAGTGCCTTATAAATCAGCTACAATATTACGAGGAAACAAACTATACATTAACAGAACACATGTGTACATATATATCAACTGAACCACACTATCATTCAGGATTCGATTGTCATCAAAGATCAACGCATTCAGTGCAGGCCAAATGTAATATATTGAGGCTAATAACCCAAGTACATGCGCTCGGGGCCTTGCTCACTTGCTCCTAGCCGCCCGATGAAGATCCACACATGCCATTGAAATGGAAGTCATTCCTGTGACCATGTCAAGCCGCTCACAAACCTTACCCCACACCTCCGTCGAGAATGGATACTCAAAAAAAAAAATTGTTCATGTGTCTCCAAAGTATCTTCACAAAATCTACCCACCGGGTCCTGACCAAGAAAGAGCAATCTATCCTGCGTAGGAAGGTGCCTAAGACGAGCAAGCCAAAGAATAAAAGCGTGCTTCGGCGTGCCACCCTTCACCCAAACCACACGTAGGAATCAAGTTTTATATATCTATGGGAGGCATGCTGGGTGATCTATCTTGTGATTCTTGTGTGAATGTGCACTTTTTTTATATTAGGAAAAAAAAAACTATATTTATAGTCACTGAAAAAATTCCATTCGGTGCATGTTGATTGTATTTGATCATTACATTTTAATTTCATAACATGGCGAATATCGTACAGGATTTTTTGACAAGTACATAATTTGATCCAAGTCGGGCGAAATGTCTTTTAACTCTTTTTTATTTTTTAATAAGCCGAAATCTATTACTTGTAGAATTAAAAGAATTATGCTTAATATAGATATTTGTAAACTATGGTATGAAAGTGATTTTTTATTTCTTTTTTTAAAATCATTGATCGATAGTCCACTTCCCGCTGATTAAGATAGCAACGGTAACATTTCTTTAAGGACTTTTTATTACCAAAATTCAAACTCAATACCAACTAGTTAATTAAGTTGTTAAGAATATATAGACGAGTCCTTTATTTTTATTTATTTTTTATTCACCTGTCTAGCTACTATATGCATATATGAAAGTGATTTATTTAAATGTCGGATTCTAATTAATATTACACATTTGATTATTTCTCTCAATATTATTCATTCATGGAATTAGACTCTAAACATTCGAATAATATAATAGAATGTTTTATTCTAAAAATGATTTAATAAAAACAAAACCCAATTTTATTCTTATGTTTTTAAGAAAAAGAAAGACAGCGTGATGGAATTTTTGGAGAAATTTCAGAAGTGAAAAGGATCATATTCATGTATAGGATCATGCTTGAATAATAAAAATATACTATTTTAATTACCCAAAGTAGGAGTTGTAATCTAAACATAGATTTAGGAGATTCTCATGCGTTAGCCGTATTATTCTTATTTATAATCTTAAATTAACGAATTTGGGGTGCCGCATATTATGGCCAGTCTCACGGGTTGGTTATTATGAAAATCAATTGGGCCGGTCCTGGATTGAGTCCGGCCCTATGGCCTGAATATTGGGCCTAGCAAACTGTCAGCAACCTTGATCCATGGCCTCATTTTGGGAGCATAATAGAACTACGGAGATCCTCACCAAAATCAAAATGTATAGCAGCATACAATACAAATCACATATTCTGATCGAATTAATATGGTTCAAGGGAAGTCCCAGACCGATCAATACTTGCGTAAACACCAAATTGAGTGGAGGGTAAATTATTGACTGATCACTTGTAAGAATCTGGGAAACGAAAATTGGAAGTCGAAACTCAAGTTAAAGAATATGGGCACCTGAGAGTATGGTGAGAGGAGGTGTGAAGAGTGTCAGCGTGGACATATAGAAACATACAAGGGGTCATCTGTCGTTTACTTTTTTGGAACTGTGATGTACTGTAACTAATTATAAAACTGTGCAATATATCTTGTAACTATATGGATTTTATGATGAATAGAGATTTTATATATACAAATAACCAAAGGCAATACAACTTAATTAAAATTTAAAATTTATAAGCAACAACGTAAATATTTAAATTATTCATACATTTAAGCACAAAAGCAATATAAAGACTTAAATAGACCCGATAATATTCAAAATAAAATGTGTACTACCTTCCGAATAACATTTAGCTAGGTTTTAGTCTGAACCGAGGCCGAGCTAGCATTCCTCCCTTGATTAAAAGCATTTTCTGAAAATAAAAATATAAAAAGAAATCAAGTTAATAGATAATACTTATTAGTTACTCCATCTGTTAATTAAAACTTGTCGTTTACTATTTGTGCACGCTTTTTTAAAAATATATAAAATATTAACTTTTTTAGTTTTGATTTTATAAATTCATAATTAATAGTAATAAGTATGATATTATTTTAAAAAACTATTAAAAAAGTTAATATTTTATATAGTTTTTAACACCTAAAAAACGTACGTGAATAGTAAAACGTTAAGTTTTAATTAACGGAGGGAGTATTACTTAACCATTCCGGAATGGCTCACCGGAAAGGACTTGTGGGTATTGCCCATAGGTCCCCGGTTCGAACTCCGGAACGGTCGCTCTTTATTTACCTATTCAATGAGGGAGTATTACTTAATATCAAAAACAAAATAATAAAAAAAAATAGGTATTAGTACTAATTAACTTGAACAGCTTGCATAAAAAAAAAAGAGATTCTTCTATATAGCAATAACAGATAGAAATAACGAACAACAATAAAAAGATTATCCTATACAGCAATAACAGATAGCATAAAAAACCACACAAATTGTGAAAACTGCAAGTCTTGAACAAAATAGCAAATAAAAATGAAAAAGGTTGAACAACAGCAATGATAGATAGCAAATCAGCAATAACGAACAACAATAACAAACAGTAGGAAGTATAGAAATAAGCTTTTAAAAATAATTTTAAAAAACCCAAATATATATTGGTAATATTTGGTTGGTAATTACCGTACCAACCAATTTAAAGTCAGTTGGTAATGGTAATCCCAACTTTTCTGTTTTGATTACCATTACCATGCCGACTTCTGGAAGTTGGTACGGTATACCGTACCAATTTAATTGGTTCGGGTGGTACGTCTTGGTACGATTTTCATGGGAAAATTTCCCAGCCCTAGTACCAGATTTGCGGGTTATATATGTAATATGTACTCCCTCCGTTCCAAAATAGATGGTCTTTTACTTTTTGACACGCTTTTTAAGGAGCGAAAAACTCTATAAAATATTATTTTTTTGATTAAAATTTTTATACTATTTTATACTTATTACTAATAAGTATCTAATTATATAAAAAAAATTAATTAAAAAATAATATTTCATAGAGTTTTTCACTCCTTAAAAAGCGTGTCGAAAAGTAAAAGACCATGTATTTTGGAACGGAGGGAGTATATACAAAAATGTAGAATAGTGACAGAAGGAAAATGCAACTGTGTGGGTGTGGACTGTGGACGGTTTCTCTGACATCACGTGCTGACACGTGGTCCTCTCCAAATAACAGTCCCCCCAAACTTGTTGACCAACTTGGGGTTCCCTGTCAAAAGATCAAAGATGGTGCTTGTACGTGTTCCCTCCACTCATGTTAATTATAGTAATATAATACCGGTCATATAATTAGTTTTAAAAAATAAATGTTTTGGTTAATTGACCAATTGAGCATATAAAAGTTAACAGTCAACACACACCGCAAGTAGTCATGTACTAACTTACTTTGGGTCTTATATTGTTAGATGTGAATGAGATTAAAAGTATCCTACATCATAAAGTTGAACATATCAAGTCTTAGTGTATAAGTTGGTGGTTTACTCCTTCTATTGTCAAGGACAATGATACACTTACCCTCTGGTAAGTTTACCCGGAGGTAAAATTGTAACATCCTTTTGGTCAAAAGTAAGTCAAACTTAAAAAAAAAATTGAAAATGAAGAGAGTATGGTAATAATTACCTGCCGCTTTTAGGGGAGTAATTAGTAGACAACCTTGATTATAGCATCAACAATTAATGTCTCTTACCTCACTCATCTCCAATGTAAACTTTGGATTTAATTAAGTAAAATAGGTAAAGTTTTAGAATAATTTTCATTGTTATTCTAAGTAAAATAATTATAAGAATTTATTTAAAGTGATAAAGCCCCTTATTATTCTAATTATTTAATGTATGCATTTTAAATTAAATTAAATAAATAAATTACAATATATATATAAGGGGATATATGATTACATGTAATACAGAGTATAATTTGTGGTCTAAGTTGGTTCACTGAACCGAGCCAGGGGGAAACGAAAAAAAGTGAACCGAACCGGTTCAACCTCGTCATCTTCAACCTCCCGTCTGTAAAAATGGGTGAAATTCAACCCCTCCAATCTCGCTCGAAACTCAACCAAATCCATTCTAAAAGCTTCCCTATGTGTTGTTATGTAGATTTACATAACCAATTTTGAGATTTCGAATAAAAACGAGTTTAAACGATGTTATCATTAATTCGGAGATTTCACAAAATTTGGACAAAGGATCGAGGTGGACAGAGACGAGTGTGAAATAAAAAACAGACATGTTCACAGAAACCAGGGCGACGGAGAGGTTAGCAGCAATTCAAAACCGACACCGGTCAGAGGAAGACCAGGACGGCGGAGTTTTTGGCGACGAAGAGGGCGGAGTCGTGGAGGAAGACCAGGTCAACGGCGATGGTGGCAGCAGCGGGCGGAGAAGACGAGGTCGACGGAAATGGTGACGGAAGCGGGCGAAGAAAGGCCAGGGTAACGGAGATGGTGGCGGAATAGATTAAGAGCTCGTATTTTCAGTGAGGCTCAGTCGCAAAATGGGGTTTTCGTATTTTGTATACGTTTCATCAAAGTTGTTGAACAAGATTGTTCCAGAAGGTATTTAGAACGTGAGCTCGGATTTTCGTAAAAAATGGTGGAAAAAAATCTTCGAAACAATCGACACCCCTTATATATGATGAGCGATGAAAAACCCGATAAGCCTAAATTGATTATACCATTCTTTTCCTCTCTTTTTTTTTATTCAATTTGTACATTTAATTTTAAGAAATGGTGTCTAATTCACCCCGAACGACACCGATTATGATTTGGAGAAATTTTGAACATGATTGAAATAGGGGATGAATTCATCAATTAAACACAAAATTGATCACATTTTTCACATGGCAAGATTGATTAGATAATACTCCGTAATTAAGTTGTTTGGAAACCGAAAGGACAAAGAATACAATTTCACCATTAAGACCTTAAACCTTTAACTTATGCCTGAGCGAGAGGAAGAAGAAAGGTTTCGAAAGTTCTAATTAAAAGCGTATAATAAATATTCTTTTGAAGAACCTATAGTAATGAATGATATGAGAAATTTGAGATTGAGCAACAGACCTGAATAAAACAGACCATAATTGCAGTTGAATAAACAACACTTAGACACAAAGTAGATGAAACTACCATTTGTTACAATTATAACCAAAACGACGTTCGAACTGAGGAAAGAAACCATAATGGCCCCAGTCACACCAGTTGTTTCAAGGCCCGAAAATCGGGGGGTAGGGGGTGAAGAAGCATAAGCCTCTAGAACAGGATTTTCCAACCACCAACAAGCAGTGTATTTTCTGAACATGAGACTGCAACTAAGTAAAACCAGGTAAAAGATTATGTAGAATAACCTGTTTAAAGGCGATAGAGCCACGAATGTGGAGTTGGGAGAAGCAGATCGATCGCCAAAACAAGCAGACGAGAACGGATCGTAGAAAAGCAAGGACACACAAACCAAGCGAGGCCCAGGCTCCACCACCGACGCACAAAGCCGCAGCAGCACAGAGCCACAACCAACTTTAACAGCGGCGGCAACGCGAACTGACAGCGACTCCACCCCCGCCTTCATCAACACCGCCAACACTACCGTGGGAACCGAAAGCGGCCTCGAAGCCGTCGACGGAGGCTCCACCACCGCCAGCACCACAAGCACCACCACCACCACCACCTCCCCGGCATCGCCGACCGCATCGATGCGAGAGGAAAGGAGACAGAGGTGGGACGGGGAGGAGCGGGGCAAAGCATCTTCGCTGAGGCGGTCGGCACCAGACAGAGAAGAGGCGACCCCGGATCCCACCTTAACTACCGTCGGACGGAAGAAGAGCACACCGGCCACCACACCCCCGGGGAGCAGTTTCTTTCTTTTTATGAAATTCCTCACCCTCACGTCCTTAGATCGCCACCCAGGCGACAAGCACAGGCCTCGCCAACCACCAGCCCAAGGCCGATCTGCGCCGAGGGGGGAGGAAGCGAGGAGAGCGGCGAACTGAGATTGAAAGCCACAACGGCTGATTTATAACAAGAAAAGGGACAGATTTTGCGAAATTCGGCATTAATAGGTTGAATCCACGAAGGATTGGCCGATTGGAAACACCAAGAAGATGAATCGAAGTTGATTTTTGCTTTGGATAGGGTTTAGAGAGAAAGGGGGCGAGGAGATGGGTGGGGCGCGTGGAGAGCGCGTAGTTTGGCTCCCACAAACAGAGTATAATATTGAGGAAATTGGGTGTAGTATACCCTTTTCAAGTTTTTTTTTAACTAATTGTACTCCCTCAATTTTATTTTTAGTAATTGTACTTTTTTTAAGGTGGATATTACATATTTACCCTTACAATTAATTTTTACCTTTTTCAATTTTTATCCTTTTTAAAAATATTGATGAGGAAGATATTGTTAACAAATCAGATTTTATCCCTTTTTTATCCTTTTTTAAAAAGATTGGTGGATGGAGATATTTTAACAAGCTTTATTCTTTTTAAAACTACCCAGTTGGATTACTGCAGACGGATTATCAACGGAGAATTTTCTAGGGTATAACTACAACAATTTTCTAGGTTACGGGTAACATACGTTACTCTTCAAATTATTTGATTACAATCGTTTATCGATCCATTCATGTAATACGATAATATTCATGTAATACAATGTCATGAGTTACTTACAAGAAATTACACTCCTGTAATACAATAATATGCATGTAATCAATTCCTGTAATGAATGAACCCATTACTATACCCACATTTGTCTTGTAGGGTTGTATTACAAGAAATCACTATAACCAACTAAAGTAGCATACAATTCCTGTAATTACTGATTTACTGTAATGAACGAATTCTTGTACCCATTACTATAAGCAACTACAATATCATACAATTATTGTAATGAATGATTTCCTGTAATGACCGAATCCTGGTAAACACAGGTATCAAAGAAGTAGCATACATTTATTTTAAAAATAGATAACGATTATTGTAACCTAAATTATTGTCCCTAACTAACAATAAGCGAAGACAATAACTGTAGATAAGATATCTATTCCCTAAAGCTTCCATCAACCCTACATCTTCGCTCTTTCATCTACTCTGCATCGTCGTTCTTTTTTGAAAATCACAAACGTTGATGACGAGTTTTTGCGTCTGTGTCGGGCGCCTAACTCCCGTGGTTGAATTAGGGTTATCAAATTGGAGTTTACTATGTCATGGAAGGTACAGTAACAATCACATAAACATATAAATCAATTTTACCAACCTTCAATGTCTTCACAATCATCGTACTTCAAGTAAGATGCAATGGGATGAGCGTCGCTTATTGGAAGAGGGGAATGGAAAAAACGAGCGTTGATGGAAACCGATTGAGCATCAATGTATTTATTAATTACAATCAAATAAAGGGCAAATCTGTCATAATAAAAACAAAATCTTCAAGGATACATTTACCAAATAAAAACTTGAATTGGGTATAACTACCCAATTTGGCCTATAATATTTGAAATGACTGTTGACCATTTTTCCTTGAACATTTTCATAATCTTTTATCAAATGATATTCACGCACCTAACTACTATCATGTATAAAATTTAGGTCAGTTTGGTTTAATCTTTATAAAGGCAAATGAAAAGAAAATAAATGTAGTTTATTCATAGAGGGATTTTGTTCAAATGGACCTTTAAGCATATTTGGTTAGCTAAATAGGCCCATTAATTATTTTTTTAGCTTAGAAAGGCCCATTAATTGTTTTTTTAGCATGCTAAGCCTTCTTAAACAGTTGACCGTTGACCGGTCAACATTGACCGTTGACCGGTCAACCCATTTTGATGCCAACTTTTTTTTTTTTTAAATTTTTGATGCCAACTTTTTTTTTTAATGATGTCATATTTTACCGTTTTGATGCCAACATTTTGTGGTGACAATTTTATATAATTGATGGCATAAGAGCTTAAAACGTGGAATCAAAATATTGTCACCTTATTGTCACTTTTCTAATGGAATGATTGGATGACTTTTTTTAATGCCACTTTTTTAAAACATTGATGACATTTTTTGTGATGTCATATTTTACCGTTTTGATGCAAAAATTTTATTACATTTTATTTTCACTCTGATGCCACTTTTCTAATTAAATTATTGGATGACACTTTTTTTAAACTTTGATGACATTTTTTGTTTACTCTAATGTCACGTTGACCATTGATGCCAAAAATGTCATCAAAAATACTACTTTGAAAAAATATCATCAAAAATATGGCATCACGGTAAAAAAAATATTATCAAAAAATTGACATAAAAAAGTGGCATCAAAGTGAAAATAAAATATAGTAAAATTTTGGCATCAAAACGGTAAAATATGGCATCACTAAAAAAAAAAAAAAAAAAAAAAAGTTGGCATCAAAAAAAAAAAAAAAAGTTGGCATCAAAATGGGTTGGTCAACGTTGACCGGTCAACGGTCAACGTTGACCGGTTGATGGTCAAACGGTTGACCATTGACCAACTCATCCTATTGGGAAGGGGTCTAGGGCAAAACTAATTAAATTGATTTAGGGGCTAGGTGCCTAATTGAATATTCAAAAAAGGCCCTCTACCAAAATCACCTTTATTTATACTCCTCATATCATTCTCTCTCTTTTTTAATCTTATTTATCATACAAAAAATAATATTTTTATCTCATTTAGATATAATTTCTTATACAAAATTTATTTTATTTTACCATACATACTTATACATACTTGAACAAAATTTCAAATGGGGAAATACAACAAATGAGTGATAATTTGATATTGTAAAGCGAGACTGCGGGAGTCAAGATTTTCGCACTAATCTAGTGTGAACACTAATAATCTCAATTTTTTTTCCCTCCTTTGAAGTCAATATCTCTATTTAATATCCTGTTTTTAGTACTATACTCTGTTTCTCTCTCTCCATCTCTCCCAATCCCATGTCGCTGTAAAACCTTACAGATTAACATTTCAGTTAAAACTTAAAACTCCCCAATCTCCGATTCCGATCCAATCAAACACCCCTTTTGTCTTTCATCGATTCTCCCTGTCTCTCCATGGATCCTCCTCCTCCTCCTCCTCCTGGGTCCTCCTCAATCTTCCGGTTCTCCCCAAACTCCTCCTCCTCCTCCTCCACCTCCAACTTCCCCATCCTCGCCGTCGCCGTCATCGGGATCCTCGCCACCGCCCTCTTGCTCCTCAGCTACTACATCTTCGTTATCAAATGCTGCCTCAATTGGCACCGGATCGATCTCCTCCGCCGCTTCTCCTCCTCCCGCCGCCGCTCCAGCGACTCCCCCATCCCCGTCTACTTCCCCAGCGCCGCCCCTCGCGGCCTCGACGAGTCCCTCATCCGATTGATCCCCGTGATTCGGTTCAGGAAGGAAGCCAACGAGGAGCGCAAACAGGGATTCGGAGACGGGGAGGAAACAGAGTACCTGGAATGCGCCGTTTGCTTGAGCGATTTCAAAGAAGGGGAGAAGCTCAGGGTGATCCCCAATTGCTGCCACGCCTTCCACATCGACTGCATCGACGTCTGGCTCCAGAGCAACGCCAATTGCCCTCTCTGCCGCTCCAGCATTTCATCGAACACCTTGTCTTCAATCCACCGGATCCCTCCCACCCCCAATCGCCCCTCCGTGGATCTAAACCCCGGCACATTCGACGTCGTTATCGAGATTCAGGGTAATGACTTGGACAACCCTAGATTGCTGACGCCGGAGGAGTGTGCTCCGAGCTCGATTACTCCTCCATTGAAACCCAAACAGGGGAATCCGAGGCCGAAACATTTGTCGAGCATGGACGATGAGTATGTTAACATTAGGAACAAGAACGATTTGTTCCATGGAGCTCAACCCATGAGGAGGTCAATTTCGATGGATTTATCGACTCGTCGACAGCTTTGTTCCGAGATTCGAGAGATTCTGGAACAGAGCAGAATGCAGGGGAAAACAGGGGAGGTGCCCAGCTCAAGCAATGAAGAAGAGAGTAGCAGCAGTAACAGAGGAATGAGAAGATCATTCTTCTCATTCGGTAGTGGGAGGTCCGGATCGAGAAATGCGAGTTTACCGCTTTAGTTTCCGTTCACTACGAGCGTCGTATATCCTTCCAAGACCGGGGTGACCCGGGGTGAGCGATTTCACCTTTTTTGGAGCAATTTCTCGGAGAAGTTGTCTTTATGACGCCGATAAATTGATAGTGTACTAAGGGTGTATAAATTTTGGGATAGTAGGTTTGTTATAAGATATAGGCAATGAGTGTCATTCAAGGGAATTAGGGAGTGTTTATTTGATTTGATTTAGGTTAATTATTTGTTTAGATTTAGTGAATTTGTATTAGTTGGTGTTTAAAGGAGGTGAAAATGGATCACAACCATGATTATCATGATAATCAATCATTCCTAAATTATCTCTTCCTTCCTTCCTTGCCTTTTATTTTTCAAATGAGAGTGGTTGGTGTGTCATTTTCACAATTGATTTAGGTTTCCAAATTTCCAATCCTTTTTACCATATTCAAACAGGACACCAAACTTTTTATGTACATAAAGTAGGTTGTCCCATTTCAGATCATAATTGGACAGTGATTTCATTCTGATTAAATTAAATCATCACTATCATCATCTGCCTCAAACAAATCTTGAAAATCATGGTGAGGAAAAGAGAAAAAGGCAGAGATCAGTCATTTTTTTTAAAAAAAAATTTATTACTGAACCCACCTGCATAGATGATTGATGAACATCTGATGAGTTACCTTACCACTGTTATCCAACAGTTATAATTTTACCCCTACTGTACATTAATAGTGTCACAGGTGATAAAAAAGGATAGAGTAACAACTATGAAATTTTGTTTGTTATTCTTGTATTTGTTACCACACAAATTTGTATGTTTGGCTTTGGAAGGGGGAAATGGCGTTAAGAATGGTTCAAATTTCGGTAGGTAAGGAGGAAGATATACGACACACGACATTAAAAGCGGGTTTGGGACACGGATGGGTCATGGTTAGTAGTGATGAAAGCGAAATGTAGGATGCCGCGAAGTTGAATTCATAGCCGGATGAATAACGGACTTACCACTTTGGGGCGTAATTATTTACGTTCACTTGGGAAAGTCTTATGTAGTACCATGTTCTGTCACATGAACAATTCATTGCAGGAGACACATTCAGTGATGCAGGCTATCATACTGTTGCGTCTCCTGTTGTTTCGTTTCGTCTCCCTTCCATGATCGGACGGCTCAGATCTACGTTTATCCACCTGGGAAGACCTTGATAACGACATCTATGAATCGGTTTTGATTGGGTTTGTCCGTTGAATTCAATGGCAAGACTTGAAAACTTGTACAAATAAATGATCTTGAATGAGTTTTTTGTATTAAAAGATGAATCTCGACTTTATAATATAAAAATGATGATAAGTTGGGCGTGAGGATGTAATTGTTCATCAGCTATGAAATGGAATACTGGATTTCACTGTGGAGTGCACAGAAGATGAATGCGGACAAGCTGAAGGAATAGTGGCAGGGTTACTTGATCGGTCACTGTTCCAAGGTCAGTTGTTGTAGTTTTGCAAAAATAAATATCCATCGGTTAATAAAAACTTGTCATTTTGGAGATGAAATCTTGTTAAGAAAAACATGTCATTTTAGGTCTTCTATGCTATAATGAATGCAAGATCGATTGATCAATAGTAGCCTCCGTCCGGGGACATCTTGGGTTCAGTTGTTGTGTATATGAAGTTATTGTCCTCGATTGCTCGAACTAGACGAAATTAATACATAGGTCAAGCCAATTAAAACCCATGACTGATAAAATCTGAATTTGTTTTTAGCTTTGTACATTGGGACATATCACGAGATGAATGTATCATGTATGGTCTGGCCAAGGAAAGATGTGGGGAGTATGGAGATTTACTACATCAAAGCTGTAATGTTGTGTTGAACTGTTTCCTTGCATAGGTGCTCCGAAGGTCATGGTGAATAAAAAAAACTAGCTTTTGATGTTTCATTTCCAATTGGTTTTGAGATAAAACAAAATACACGATTTCCATTATTGACCCACCAGACTTTCTTGTAGGAATCATTCCTCGGAATTTAATTTACAATGAGGTTGATGTAGCACTTGTTTTAATATTAAGTTGAAAGCATCTGGAAATGCAGTTTGCTAGAGCTTGAAATGGGGCAAGCTAGGGGTTCCATCCAGCCCCTTACCGTAATAGTACTCGTCGTATTCGCCTATGGTGATCTCCTTGTAGACTGGCGGATTCTTCTCCAACAGCTCCTTGATTGGCCCATACAATCTAACCTTGCAGCTTGCTTTCTCCTGCGGTATGAAGAAGCAAGCTACTGAGATCCTCGGTCCGATTTCCCTTGCAACAACTCTGTGGTGCGCGCTCTTGAATCGGTCATTGGTGATTAGCTGCACAACGCGTAAATAGAGGAGCACAACACCAGCAAGACCAACACATAAGCACGATGAAACACGATGAAGCAGATACTGTTTTTGATATTTGGCTTGCCTGTAAGATATCGCCAACGTTAATGACAAGAGCATTGGACGAATTAAGGAGGGACGTCAACCCACCGGTTGTCATGAAGAATCTGCAGCCCTCCGATGAGGTCTTGGAGAAGAACGGTGAAGAAGTCGGGATCCGTATGGCTGCTGGCGCCAATAGCCAGCTCTGGCTCGGGACAGGCTGGGTAGTAATGCCCCCTGAGTGCAAGCCCTCCCTCCGCGCAACCCATCTCCTCTAGATGGCTCGGTTCGAGTCCTAAGGCCTCGGAAAACAGCTCGAGTAGGGTCACTCCCAGCTTCCTCACTTGCTTCGCGTAGTCGAAAATAACATCCCTGGACAAGATGTAAGCAAAGTTTGCTTATACAAATACTAAGGAAAAAAGTGATAAATCGATGCAACCCGACACGTATCTATAGTGTCCGGTTTCGAAAATAGCGTGCACCTGCATATCTCAGGGAGATCGAGGGGATCGGCCTGATCGGGAGCCATGGAATCCTTAAAGCCATCCCTCCAGTTAGTCACCGGTCCGGTGAATAGATCAAAGTTAGAGTTGTACAGGAACTTCCTGGTTGGATCACGGGAATAGTATTGCTTCTTAGCCTCGGTATATATCTTGCTCGTGGAACCTCCGAACTCCATCGATCATCCCATCGGGGACACTCTGCGGAATCCCATGGTTGACCACTTGGAAGAATCCCCACTCTTCGCACGCGTACTTGAGCTCATCCAAGACCTTCTTCCTCCGTCTAGGAGCTTCGAAGCCCTCCTCGGATTGCGTCCCTTGGAGGTCTATGATGGGAATGGTCAGCTTGGATCTTGTTTGAGGCTCATAGGAAGGTGTAGCCAAGATGTCGGATACGAAGATCCTTGGAAGCTTCGATATGCCGGAGTCTACAAGACCCTTGACGCCGGATTTGGTGTTGTCAAAGGCCTCGAGTTCGCTCTTCCTGTCGTATTGATCTCGAAGATCAGTGCTTGCATTTGTGGCTCCCATTTTCATCACAATCGATCGATCGATTGATCTCAAAGTCTTAGGGAAGAGAATGAAAACAAAGAACAACTGAATTTCATATGCACATAAAATTTTGCTTGTTTTCAATGATTTAAGCTCTTGCATTAAACATGTGCAAAATACAGTCACTATATACATACTCCGTATTTAACACAATATTATTGTTAACATACATTATCATATATGAAAAGACTATGTCCTTTGTGAGCAAGACAAAATATGATGACCTTACACTAGCTAATACCTGCCCTGAACCAAACCCCAAAAGGCCATGGAATCAACAACCATAAAAAAAAATCAGTCAATTAAATAAAATAAAATATAAAACAGTATTGAACCCTCTGGAGTCTGGAAGA
Source organism: Persicaria tinctoria (assembly GCA_037127255.1). Lineage (NCBI taxonomy): Eukaryota > Viridiplantae > Streptophyta > Magnoliopsida > Caryophyllales > Polygonaceae > Persicaria > Persicaria tinctoria. Next base: position 68,488,944 of record JBANSL010000004.1, on the reverse strand, counting down.
CTGTTTCCTTTGTGCCAACAGGTGACTCCTGATGTACCGCTGACATGCGGTGCTGCTTCCGGGTAGTGCTTGGCTTCGTTCATCGTCTACGTCCTCATCTTGTTTGGTTAATTTAGTTGTGTTTAGTTTCTCTTTTGTAGAGTGTTATTGCCTGTATTTTGCATCATCTTTGTATTTTATATTTGTTTAAGACGGTTATCCCTCTGATGACTTGTTGGTCTTTGAGTTTCAGGTATGTCTGGCCTCGAATTTTTACCTAATAAAAAAAATCTTGTGGAGGATCAGAGGTGGCAATTGGGTGGATCGAACTGAGTAATTTAGATGACATTCATTTTTGAAATTTTAGTACTAGAATGTATAAAATAAAGTTCGGGTTATTTTGAATTTCGGATATAATTAGTTTGGGTCAAATTTGGTTATCGAGTTATTAGGATATCGAGTCAAAATGGGTAAGTTGAGTCAGTTTCCCGGTGATGTACTTTACAAAGTATTCGGGTTTTGCCAGTTCTAGTTGATGTTACCTCCTAAAACAAATTGTTAATAGAAGTTGTAAAGCAATAGGGTTTGCAGAGAAAGATGATTTGCTCTTCTCATTGATGTCCGTATAAATAGATTACAAGGAGGTTACAATTTAACCTAAAGAGATTTGGAAAGATCCTTTCCTTAACTAATAAAAGATATGATATATACAAATATCTAAATATCTTAACATGCCCCCGCAAGCTCATGGACGGGAGCGAACATGAAGCTTGGAACTCAAGGAGAGAAACCGGTGATTGCCGAGAGCTTTGGTGAAAATGTCTGCGAGTTGATCAAGTGATCGAACATGTCGAACGGTAAGATCCCCAGATGCAACCTGCTCACGGACAAAATGATAATCAATTTTGATGTGTTTGGAGCGTTGATGGAGTACCGGATTTGCAGACATGAACGTAGCACTGATATTGTCACAAAGGAGGATGGGGGGCCGAGTGAAAGGGAGACCCATCGCCTGAAGTAGTTGTTGAAGCCAAAGTAACTCGGCAGTGGTGAAGGCAATAGCTCTGTATTCGGCCTCAGTGCTGGACCTAGCGACCACCTTCTGCTTCTTGGAGGACCAACTGATGAGATTGCCACCAAAGAAAATAGCAAAGCCGTGTTACGGACGACAATCATCCGGATCAGAAGCCCATCCCGCATCAGAGTAGGCAACAAGGCGGTCGTCAGTGGCTTTGGAGAGGGTCAAGCCGACATTGATTGTACCTTTCAGGTAGCGTAGGATGTGCTTGACTGCAGACCAGTGAATCTCTGTGGGGTTGTGCATAAATTGACAGACACGATTGACCGAATAGGAGATCTCTGGTCTGGTTATGGTAACGTACCGAAGAGCACCAACAATTTGGCGATACAAGTGAGGATCAGAACACGGATCACCTGTTTGAACAAGACGAGAGCATGGCTCGACGGGAGTGGAGATTGGCTTTGCACCCGTCATGTTGCATCTGTCTAGGATATCCGCAATATACTTCTTCTGATTGAGATTGATAACAGAGGGGGTGCGAACAACCTCAATGTCGAGAAAGTAGTTCAAGGCACCAAGATCTTTCAATGAGAAAGCACGATGTAGACTACGGACAAACTCATCAATGAAAGTGGTGTGAGATCCAGTAACGATAAGATCATCGACATAAATCAGAACATAGACTACCTCCTTGCCATGTCTCTTGATGAACAGAGTTGAGTCAGAGACACACCCTTTGAAGCCTTGACGAGTGAGAGTGTCTTTGAGCTTCTGAATCCTTGCTCTAGGGGCCTGTTTGAGGCCATACAAAGCCTTTCGTAACCGACAAACATGCGCAAGACGATCAGGTGCCACAAATCCTTGCGGCTGGGTCATGTAAACAGTCTCAACCAGGTCGTCGTTCAGGAAGGCATTGTTAATGTCAACCTGACGGAGAGGCCAAGACCTAGTGAGGGCGAGACCAAGAACAAGACGAATTGTCGTTGGCTTGATGACCGGACTGAAAGTGTCAAAGAAATCAACACCAGCTTCCTGACTGAATCCCTTTGCAACAAGGTGTGCTTTGTAACGCTCAATTGAGCCATCAGACTTGTGCTTGACCCTGTAAATCCACTTGCAACCAACAATGTTTGCACCTGGAGGAAGAGGAACTAAGTCCCACGTCCCATTCCTCATTAAGGCATCATATTCTATCTGCATAGCATGCTGCCAGTGAGGGCTTTTTGTGGCTTGGTGGAAGAATTTTGGTTCAGGAGATGCTGTAAGGGCAGCGGGCAGGGGATATTATGTGGCATGAAGCACCTTTGTCTTGAGAGAGTTGGTAGAAGCTCTCGTAGCCATGGGGTGGGTAGAGTTGTCGGAAGGCCGAAACCATGAAGAGGCGGCAGGTAAGGGTGATAGAGGAGGGGAGGTGGTGCTAGGCGAGTCTTGTGCCAAGGCTGCAGTGGTAGATGTTGTGCTGTCGTGCGAGGAACCCGGAGAGGAGGACTGTACTGACGACGGGGAGGACTCGAACGCAGGGGTGGGGATAGGAGATGGAGACGAGGGAGCGGATGGAGGTGTGGGAGGCGGCTGCTGGTCGATGGGGTTAGTTGCCAGCTCACACGCAGCTTGGTGAAGGAGGTGAAGGGGAGACGTGAGAGGAGGGGTGGGTGAGACAGTGAGTAAGGGTGCCGAATCAAACTCAAACAGAAACTAAGTCTCATCAAACACCACAAACCTAGAAATGTAGAAGCGATGTGTGGGAACATGGAGACAAAGGTAGCCCTTATGTTTGAAACTGTAGCCCATGAAGATGCAGGGAAGTGACCGAAATTCAAGCTTAGTGTTGGTGTAAGGGCGCAAGAATGGATAACAACGACACCCGAAAGATTTAAGAAAACCATAGTTAGGTGAAGTGCCATATAGAACGTGATATGGGGACTTGAAATCAAGATTAGGAGTGATCATACGGTTGGATAGATAAACCGCTATATGAAACGCCTGTTCCCAGTATTTGTTTGGTAAGTGAGCATGAGCTAGGAGGGCTAAGCCTTTTTCAGTGATGACTCGGTTCTGACGCTCCGAGGACCCATTCTGTTGTGGCGTTTATGGGCAGGATACTTTGTGAACAATGCCAAGTGTTTGAAGCAATGTGGAGACATTGCGATATTCACCCCCCCAATCCGTTTGAAAGGCCTTAATGGTGGTGGAGAATTGTGTTTCGATAAGTTTGATGAACATTTGAAAGACTGAATAGACTTGTGATTTTGATGACAGAAAATAAACCCAGACAAACTTAGAGTGATCATCAATAAAACTTAAATAATAAGAATTCTTGTTTGTAGATAAAATAGGGGAAGGTCCCCATACATCCGAATGAATAAGTTCGAAAGGTTTGGCTGTTGTAGTCGTCCGACGAGGGAGATGAAGTCGATGGCTCTTACCAAGTTGATAGGAGCCACAGACTGAAGCCAATTTATTTGAAGACACGGGAAGACGATGACTTGACACTAAACGGCGAAGGACAGACGCATGAGGATGGGCAAAGCGATGATGCCAACAGTCAAGCGAGGCTCGCTCACCCACCAGTGCAACCGGACGACGCAGACTGGAAAGAAAAGACGGAGACAGACGCGACAGTCGATAGAGTCCATCCTCAACGGTTCCTCTTAGAAGCACCTTGCCCTTCAAATTCTTAACCAAACAAGAATTGACATGAAATTCCAGAAAAATGGGATTGTCAGTGGTTAATCGGGAGACACTAAGAAGGTTTTTGGAAATTGCAAGGACACAAAGGACATTAGAGATTTGTAGAGGCGGACTAACAACATGATCAACAGGTAAAACAGAGTGCCCAAGATGAGAGATTGGGAGAGCGTTACCATTTTCGACGACTAGATTATCGGAGCCATCATAGGGGGTGTCCGACTGGAAGCTCGATAGGTCACCAGCAACATGGCCGTTAGCACCGGAGTCCACCACCCAAGGATCAGACGACTCGGACTGGCAATTGGCGGAGTAGGCGTTGCGGTTGGAGGCCGGAGCAGAGACATCAGGGCGTCCCAGCGCTGCTGCAGCATGGCGATTGGTCACCAGAAAATCATTGAGATTCAACCGGCTGAAGCAATTGAGATTCAACGAGATTGGAGTTATGTTGAGAGCGAAGGCGGTGCGGAAGGAGGCAAACTGATTTCCAAGCCCGAACAGAATGTACGAGACAAGGTCCTCATCCTTGACAACAACTAGGGACTCCGCAAGTTCATCAGCAAGAGCTCTCTTCTTCTCGACATAGTCAACAACCGACATAGAGCCTTTAGGAAGGGTTTGGAGTTGCTGGCGGAGATGCATCTGGCGAGTATTGGACTGAGCGTGAAACATCCGAGCCAAGATAATCCAAGCCTCAGCAGCAGTAGTGGCTCTAGCGACATGAGCCAAGAGAGGGGTGGTAAGTGTGGAGCGAATCCACAGAAGGACGAGACGATCCTTACGAATCCATGCCTGGTAGGCCGGATTGGGAGTCTCCGAGGTTGTTGCAGGAGGGGTGGGAGTCGTCGGAGGGGTCAACTCGGTGGTGATGACAGATGCTGGCGGTGGGAGGGTGGCCGGTGGGGGCTTAACAGCTGGATCAAGGAATGAATCCAAGTCGAAAGCTTCAAGGGCCGAGCGAACGGTATTCCGCCAGAGGGAATAGTTGCTTCGATCAAGGCGAATAGCAAAGTTGGAAAGATGAAAGTTTGGGTGAGTTTCATCAGAGGAAGCGGAGAAGAGCAATTGAGTGGGAGAGGTAGGATTGTTGGCCATTAGATCGATTGATCGTGTGTTTAGGCTGATACCATGTAAAGCAATAAGGTTTGCAGAGAAAGATGATTTGCTCTCCTCATTGATGTCCGTATAAATAGATTACAAGGAGGTTACAATTTAACCTAAACAGATTTGGAAAGATCCTTTCCTTAACTAATACTCCCTCCGTTCGGCAAAACTTGTCGTTTTAGAGTTTTGTTTTTGTTCGGAAAAACTTGTCATTTTAGATATTTTTGCATCTACTTTACCAAAATGCCCTTGATTTGATTGATGTGTTGTGAGTTGTAGTTTTTGATAAAGTAAAAAGTAGAGTAATAATTGAGGGTAAATTAGTAAAAAAGAAGTGTAATTATTAGCTTTATTAAAGTTGTGTGGAGAGTTAAAATGACAAGTATTGCCGAACGGAGAGAGTAAAAGATATGATATATACAAATATCTAAATATCTTAACATAAGTAACCCATCGACTTATATACATGTTGTTCCCACTTTCGACGTTGAACTTACTAATTTTTGTCGCTACGCATTTCAACAAACAGTAAAGATCAATATTAAGTTGTTTTAACTTATAAGGCATGAACTTAAACTCATCTAAACGCAAATCAATTTTCTGCTAGGAACATTACTTGTTAGATTTTAAAACACAACAATGGAACACTGTAATAACATTATCACGTCAATATGGTTTTTGGTCAAACATACAAGATGGATCAACCTGTTGGATCAAGTTTGAAATGGGGCAAGGTAGGGAGTCCATCCAGCCCTTTACTGCTACAGTATGCCTCAAATTCCCTTATGGTGACCTCCTTGTAGATGGGTGGATTCGTCTCCGACAACAGCTCCCTAACCGGACCATACGACCGATTCTCCTCCCTTGCTTTTAAATCGGCCATGAAGAAACACGCTGCTGAGATCCTTGGTCCCGTTTCTCTTGCAAGAACTCCGTGAAACACGCTCTTGAACTGGTCGTTGGTAGCTATCTGCACTACACGTAGACTAATCAGAACTCCGAAGTTAAGCATGCTTGAGCAAGAGCAGTACAATCAAAACTTGCCTGTAAAAGATCTCCGATATTGATGACAAGAGCGCCAGGGCAAGGAGGAACATCAACCCACCGGTTGTCATGAAGAATCTGCAGTCCTCTATTGAGGTCTTGCAGCAGAACGGTGAAGAAATCGGAGTCAGTATGGCTGCTGGTGCCAATAGCCAGCTCCGGCTCAGGACAGGCCGGGTAGTAATGCCCTAAAAGCAAGAGCCCTCGGAACAACCCGTCTCCTTTAGACGGTCTGGTTTAAGCCCTAATGCCTCGGAAAACAGCCGGAGGAGGGTGACGCCCAGCTTCTTCACTTGCTTCGCACATCTCTGTGGTCAAGATGTAAACAAAGCTAACTTCACGCAATTACAAAGAACATAGCTGGATCATCATCTAACTGAGAAGACTGGGTCAGATGATGATCCGGCATAATAATAATAATAATAATAATAATAATAAATCAATATAACTCGACAGATAATGACCCACGCAGATTACAAAAAATAGACCTGCAAATCTCGGGAAGATCTAGAGGATCAGGCTGATCAGAAGCCATGAACCACTTAAAGCTATCTCTCCAATTAGCGACGGAGCCTCTGTAGAGATCGAAGTTAGAGTTGTACAAAAAATTCCTGCTCCGATCACGAGAGTAGTATTGCTTCTTAAACTCGGTATCTTGTTCGTGGAACCTCCGAACTCCATCGATCATCCCATCCAGCACGTGCTGCGGAATCCCATGGTTGACGACTTGGAAGAATCCCCACTCTTCGCACGCGTACTTGAGCTCATCCAAGACCTTCTTCCTCCATCTCGGAGCATCCATTCCCTCCTCGGATCGCAACCCTTGGAGGTCTATGAAGGGAATGGTCAGCTTACAGCTCGTTTGAGGCTCATAGGAAGGTGTATCCGAGATGTTGGATACAAAGATCCTGGGAAGTTTCAATATGCCAGAGTCTACAAGACCCTTGACGCCCGACTTGGTGTTGTCGAAATCCTCGAGTTGGCTCTTCCTGTCGTATTGATCATCAAGATTGGGGCTGGTGTCTTCTGACTGTGAAACTTGTTCAGTACTGGAGTTTGTGGTGGCCATTTGATTTTTTGATGGGTTTTTTTTTTCCTGATCTTAATTGATCGATCTCAGAGTGTTATGGAAGACAATTGCTGGTGGAGTGGTGGAGAATGAAAGCAAGGAACGGCTAAATTTCAATGTATTTGAAAGATTAACATGACTCTGAACAAAGGTAAAAGTCATCAACAATATAATTTCTTAATTTGATGAACCAATCTCACCATTGTTAACATTATCACATATGAAAACTTTTTGACCAAGAAAAAAGATGATTTTGATGGGCAACTAATACCTTCCCAAACTGAACCCGTCTTGAACAACATATAAGTTTTGTGGGCTACTCCTCTCCATTGGATTTGTGTTGTTCGTGTCTACTGTACAAGTCCAAACCCGAAATAACAGAGTTACGAATAAAATTTGAAACAGGCTAAAACCCAGATCAATCCGTCCGGGAGAACCCGAATTGTGCTACTGATGACCTCAATTTATTCATAATGAACAATAGTGGTACAAACAACACATGCCAAGTATATTGAGTATCAATTGCAAATCCATGTAAAAGAAAATCAAATGGATGCAATGCCAACACTTGATGAACACAACACAAAACAAACCCAGATTGAAAATTCACAAAAATAAATAAATAAATAAGAGATTCAGAGTTTCAATCCAACCTTACAATTGCTAGTCTTGATACTAATAGCACTACTACTAGAACTCAAGCTATCGACGACGAGATCACACCTAACCAAAACCCTAACCTTGTTCAGCTTCAACCCCCCGAGCTTGACCGCAACGGGGGCGTTCACTTTGAGCTGCAGCGGCACGTTCCCCGTCTGCTGCTGCTGCTGCTGGATGGCCCCCATGAGGGCGCTCCCGTACTGGTTCTGGCCCGTCAGCGCCACGCTGAGCGCCGTCCTGTTGTGGTGTCCTTGGTAGAACGCCGGGATGGTGCCCTTGCAGAGCTCCGTTTGCGTGTACCACACGCTTAGCTGCCCGCCTTTCTCGTAGTAGATGCCGATGTTGTCGTTTGGGTTGGTTGCTGTGATCATCACCACGAATCTTGCGTAGAGGCTGAGGTCCATGTTGAGCCGGAGGTCGGTTATTCGGAGGCTGTCCACCGAGTAGGTTGGGGCCTTGGGCTGGAACACTACGTAGAGGACGACTCCAGCGATTGCGACAGCGACGATCAGAGTGAACATCAGGCAAAGCGTCCAGCATATGCACCTGCATTATATATATGGCCACAATTATATACAAGGCTTGTTTACTCTATACTTCTGTCTGAACATAGATTCATAAATTTCATAAATGGAGTGAAGATCCATCCGAAAATCAATTAGCAATAAGAGAAGTAGTCCACCAATTTATATATAAGGCTTGTTTACTTCATATTTCTCTAAGCTCTAACATAATAGAAAAATTATCCTTTCAAATATGAACACATGTTCGTATGTACATTATCACCTAGATAGCTATACTAAGGAACTCGCAATTTTTAAAAAGCATACCTGCAGCAACCGCTGCTGCTACGCTTTGGGGGGCGAGGTGGAGGCAGCAGCGGTGGGGGTCTAGCTGTCGGAATCAATGGTGGTGGTCCTGACTGTCCTTCAGGCTGCTTTATGCTCGTCACTGCACCAACTGGAGGTGGTGGCGGTGGTGGAGGCCTTGATGGCGGAGCCTCCATGTCAACCACCGGATGGACTTTCGGGTTCTCAGGCATTGGTATTGTCAATATGGTATTTGATAGATGTAATTGAAGGAACAGATGCAACTACTACACAATTTCTCTATTAGTGTTGAAATTTTCAAGTACATTAACCTATAAGATAGATCTTTATAATGCATTCGATTCGATTAAGTATCGGTTGCGTTGTTAGGTGGTTTTATTGACTTTATCATGAAAACCGCTCCTTTGATTGTATTTTAGGTTTTGTTTTTTATGGTTGGGTTTAGGGGATTTACCTGTCACGACCGCAACATGTAGTGTGTGTTAGGACTCTAGGAGTAGGTGGTGTGTTCACCTATAACATGTATTTATCCACCTAGTTTAAAGTTAGCTCAACTATACCCAATCTTAAATGCTTTACAATTTTTAACTACTTTGAGCTGATCGATCTTACTATAAGCAGGTGGATTCATTCTGATCCATTGCAACAGGCAATCAAGACACTCGGGTTGGGTTCGAGTCAACATATCGAAACAGGTTGCTGTCGAGTTGGGTGGGGTTCAGGTCGATTTCGAATTTGGGTCAATATCATAACGAATGGTTGATGTCAGGTTTGGTCCTTTTGGATCAAGTCAGGTCAGGTCGTATAAGGGTTGCGCTGATGGATGATGGGATGATCGAATCGGAGGTTCCATGAGCTGGGTGGGATGATCTCCATGCGCCTGTAAGCTGTTCAGAGTTCTTGCTAAAGACCCATTTCAAAGCAAAAATATGAGGGTAGATCCAACAAATGGTCATCCTAGAGTGATTGATCAGTATTTAGACGGGTTCGAGTTATGAGTACTGTCAAGTAAATAAGGCAAACATCAAGCAACTAAAAATGATAATCGCGATTATTAATCACTTTAATCGATCATCCAACCGGTGATGCAAAATAGAGGAGCGGTTGTTATGTCCGACGCAAATTGTCGGTCCTCTGTGTATGTGTGTGGTTCTCAAAATCGGTAACTACAGTACAAAGACAGCGGCCTTAACCAATGCCAATGGGGAGATTAATTGGTAAAAGAAGAAAATCAACAGCAGAACCTGATGACAATTCAATTTTCCGGATCCATATAACGCATCAGCTCAGGAGTGATCTTGTTAGATGTTGACGAGCCAAGGCCAATGCTTGCGATATGGTCTAACAGATAAACAAAGAAGGCAAGCATGAACATGAGGCTTTCATGTTTTTAGACGGTTCAGAGTGAATAATGCAAACTCTTTTATTGTGTTTTCGCTACATATGCGGAAATAAACCATAACTAGTTTAATTGTTTTAATCATTTTATTATTCTTTAAAAGGGAGGATAAGCCATACCTGTTCAGACAAGGCTGCTGAAGAATCAGCATCACCTCTAGCTATTTTTCCAGCGATAACACTGCCGTCTGTTTCAAGTACCATCCTGCGAAAAAGAATGCTACTGTATTAAGAACTAAAAATGGGAAACAAAACGAAAAGGAAAACCTTTTTTTTTTTAATAAAGGTAAGAATTCGAGATACCAGACACACCAATGTCTCTGGTAAATCGAGAGGCCGTAAAGGAAAGCCTATGGTCAAAAGCTCCTATAAAACTTATCATAGCCTAAATGTAACCATAACAAAACCGTCGGATTGAATATCGATGAACTAAGCACTGGTAAAGACTAAAGAATGCAATTGAATCACAAAAATTTGATAAGCCACACATACCCTCCATCAACAATCTCGTCAAGGGATAGAAGAATGAGATCCAAGTTCTCAAGTGCCTCGTACTTGTCAACCTTCTCCCTGGAGAAAGCATGTTAATTCTTCACCAGATGGTAGGTAGTAAGAAGGTCAACAGACAAATGATCCCAAGTAGTCTACCTTAAGAGAAGGTTAACTGAATCAACAAAGCCATTAAGGACAGCATCCAGAATTAGCTCATTTTCATCATCTCCTCCCGTGACAAAGAAATGGAGGTCTTGGATGAACTTATAAACAACAATGTAGTTGTCAAACATGGTTATCTCCGCTGTAAAACAACGTCAGACAATTAGAAGTATAAGTGGTGAAGCATAGCATTCCGGAGCGTGCGCTAGATGGGATAATCGAATCGGAGGTTCCATGAAATTCCACTAAAAAAGGGGTCTATGTTACTTGCACATTACACAGGAAAAAGAATCACAAAATTTAGAACTCCCATGAAAAACGTCACAGTGAAAGTTTATTTAAAGATTTTTACTGCTGCAGTTCAAACTGAGACCAGATTGTGTCCAATAGCAACTAACAATGGAATTTTATCAAGGACAAACATCATCTGGTGGTAAGAGAGAAAAATGCAGTAAAAAATGTTACACCATGGTTTCTGTTCATGGACTACTCTGAGGCTTAACAAATGGCACTGTAATTTCAAGTTTCCACTATAAAATGCCATTCTTTTGAGGTTTATCCATTGAAGGATTTGAAGGACTTTTTCCCTAAAGTTTATACAAAGAAGACACTCCATAACACTCGGTACAATGGGACTTCGAGAGTGTTTATACAAGAATACTTAAAGATGATCACATCTATAGTTCAATACATGACCTTGTCTATGACATATAAATGCATATGGATTCAACCTAGCATTATTCTACTAATTGCCTGCGGATTTGGATGGTTTGGACACATTTGTACATAATAAAGGTTTTCTTAGAAATGGAATGAGAGAGAAGCGAACTGGTCTTCAATTTGAGGTTTGGAACATAGATAAGGATAGAGGGGATGATTGATAAACTGACCATGGTGAATTTAACAAAAATAAATAAATAAAAATTGGTTTCATCTAATTGTTAATTTGTCGCTTTAATAAATTTATTACTTATTGCACGATCCACCCAACTCAGCTAAGCTAATAAATGCTGCATAAGAGAGTGGCAGCAAACCAGGCAGGTTTCATCTAATTGTTAATTTGTCGCTTTAATAAATTTATTACTTATTGCACGATCCACCCAACTCAGCTAAGCTAATAAATGCTGCATAAGAGAGTGGCAGCAAACCAGGCAATTTGGCTTGACTTGAATTGTGAAGCCTTTTTCGCATTATAGCCTTTTCGCATCCAGCAACTTGATTTCACTCCTGGCAGCTTCCCGGTACGCTATTTGGGCATACCATTACACTCTAATACGGTTGCTGTGGCTGAGTATGGGGAACTATATGACAAAATTGGGTCTCTCCTACAATCTTGGGCCTCCAGAAAGCTCTCTTATGCTGGTAGATTGCAATTACTTAAATCTGTTTGTGGGGGAATCACTTCGTTCTGGAGCGAAGTGGTTGTGCTGCCCAAGGGAGTTATGGATCGAATTGAAAGCATGTGCAAGAGGTTCCTTTGGAATGGGAATAGAAAAGGAAGGAAGGAAGTATTTAGTAAAATGGACGGAGGTTACTAAACCATTTGAGGAGGGTGGTCTTGATATTCGAGAGCTGCTCTCATGGAACAGAAGTATACAAGCTAAGTTGATTGGTGACATAGTGCTGGAGAAACCAAGTATTTGGACCAGATGGTCCTGGATACTCTGTGGTTCGGTTGCCCGAGTATCCAGGAGGTACAGAGCCTTGTTTTTTATTAGATAGGAATCTCATGTCAGTATGCTACAGTTGTAGATTGGCTTGAATGGTTCGCTAATGAACCCTTGAAGGTCCAGAAGACGCAGCTCTACCAAGCCAAACTGTTGGCCTTCAAAGCAACCATTTATTTACATGGTTGTACAGAAACAAATTAGTCTTTTGTAATGAACAATTTCATCCTACACTTGTGTGTTGCACATAATCTCTAGCTGTCGCTCCCACCTTTCTGCTAAGTGGAGGTGCAGCTCACTTGTGAAAAGGATGGGGCGAAAGCTTAGCTGGGAAATGTAGGAATCTGGTAGAAATGCTTTGGTAGATGGAGCATGGGTGAGCAATAGAAGGTTGGTTGAATTGGGAAGTTCTTTTTTTTTTTGTGTGTGTGTGTGTGTGTGTGTGTATTTGGTGGGCATAGAGGGATCCTTTTGGTATACTGGTTTGGTCTTATATTTTTGAAATTTGGTTAATCACATTATCTATATATTTACTGTTTCAAGAATTATGAAGCCTTTATCATATTCTTTAAAAGTATAAAGCCATTCCCATATTCTTGAGAGCTTGTAAAGACTCCAGAAGAAGAAGAAAAAGAGCTGACCACATAAATCAGCACAGCAGTAAAGCTAAAGTCTAATACCACTACTTTCTTAACTGATGGTAAACACAGGTATGACACAAACATAGATTATCTATCTCACAGCTGCATCAGTTCTCTAATAAATTGTTTCTATTGAAAAAAAAAATGGCATAGGTAAGCGGATTTTGAAACTAGAGAGCGAAAAATTAGACAATTCAACATCATGCAAGTACCTTCACTTCTGGCATTTGTCTTTTGGGTTTTGGTAAATACAGATTTTTCATAAGCCAGCCTTGAACTATTTGTAGGCCAATCATCATCTGAGTAATACTTGACAGCTATTCGTTTGCCCTCAGAGTCCAAAAGGAGGATGTTTTTTATTGAAGGGCATAAATCCTAAATAAAGAAGAGATAGCAGAATCAGCAAAAATGTAACCAAAAACTACATCCAAGGAAGAAAAGCTTAAGGAAAAACAAGATAAGATGCTCATAAAACTGAAAGAATTTTTCCTCATCCTCAAAAGAGGATTCCCAACTGATACAGTTCAAACCATATGCCTAAACAAATTTTTTTTTAAAAAAAAACTAATGCAACAAAATTGAATAGCCAAATTGTAATTGCACACAATAAATAAAATAATTAAGAGATGAAATATGCCAGATCTTAGACCATGCAACATACTTTACACATCTTGTAGGAAATTAAAGTCTTTTCCTTGAATCATGTTAAACAAAGAACATATGCAGTACAATGTGCGTCTATAATGCTCGTGAAGAAAAAGAGTCCCAATTATGAACTCTGTTCTTGGTTTTCTGTTAATCTTGGTTTCTGCAAGCATGTATACTACTTACTCATAACGTGTAATATAATGTGTTTTTAATTGCACCAAGAGGAACCATAGTTCTGGACAGTGAGTTTTGGATCTTTTGATTAGGAGATGAAGGGGAAAAAGAACAAATTGTTCCCATCAAACTGTTCCAACCTAACAAGGACTCACTTTAGAATTTAAAAGGTGTACCAGTTCATCAAAATCTTTCATAAACTTAAGCTCATTTATATCAGGTGTTTGGTATGTGAGGATATGGATATCTCTTTGACCCCTTTTGATATATACTAGTAAATCGGGGTATATCCCATCTCTTTTGTTTTTTCCCCTTTCCTCTTCTCCACCTTTCCAACATCTGACATCCCCTTCTACTGTTATTTCTCTTTGATTTGTGACATCAGTTTCTGTTTTTTTTTTTCCAGTTTGTGGCTTCTGGTTTGAGGCTTGCCCATTGACGAGGAGTGTTGAAATTTAAGATATCAGAGTTTGACAAGCTTACCTTCAACAATAAAAATCCATGCTTCAGTTCTATTGTCTTTTAAGCCCCTTTGCTATTCATTGGTCATATGTTGGACATACAATCCCTTCTACTGATTTCATGGTTATTACGGTCCAAGTTTTGGCATCTAGGGTTTTACATTAGAAGAACCCTAAAGTAACCCTTAAATCTAGAAACGGATTGAAAGCCTCAAACTGAATGTCTTGTATCATACCAAACAAAGATATCAACTATCAATATTCAATATTCAATATCTGACATTTGGATATGGATACCAAATGGGCCCTAAATGGTATGAAAACAAGAACAAAAAAAAAAGTATTCACTTGTGTCCTCTACTTTCTCCACCCTTCAATCCCATTCCCCCTTAAAAACTTGGAAATTTTAAATAAGGCAATGTGCAACAGTCAAAATCATAGAAAATACAGACGTAATGGACAGGGAACAGATGGGCAACATTGACTAGAGGAGGGTATTCATATTCAAACATATTTTCAGATGCATGTTCCAGATCATACACTGATTCTATTACAAAATCCATACACACAAACATCACAATTTGGTGTCAATAACAATATTTTCAGGCCAAAGATCATCGAGAAGCATGGACTTTCAAAAAGCAAATAGACAAATATGTAAGAGCATGGGCATTGGGGGTTTTTAGAGGGGTTTTTAGGGGGAATGTGTCAGGGAAAGGAGGAGAGAGGGAGGGGTTGGGTTAAAAACCCACCCAAGGGTTTCCAACTTCCAAACTCCCCTAAAACCCCTTCAGGTGGGTCCCATGTAGGTATATGGGTGATTTTTACATTTTTTTTATTTTTTTTGCATGAGCCATTCTACCTATATTGTATAATTTTATATAATTTTAGCTAGTTTTTAGTCATTAAATATAAAAAATAAAAAATAATCTTTTTATCAAAATTCATAATTTATTTTAAGCTATTAATAAACACCAATATTATATATGTTGAAAAAAAATAATACATACATAAATAATGTACAACATAATATTTTTTTGCATATTGTATTATAAAAAAAATTAAAATTATTTTAGATATTATTAAAAAAAATTATCTATTTATAGACACTAATATAAAATTAAATAAAATTGTTAAAGATGGTACAAAGATGTGAAGTCTTTGTTTCCACCGAAATTGTTAATTAAAGATGAATTTATGAAAAATAAAATTAAATAATCTATTTCCCTATAAATATGTCCATCTCCTTCCCTTCTTCCACACATCCATTTAATGTATGATGGAGAGTACTCTTTGTATTTTATTTTTAATGTTCTTGTATTTCGGTGTTTGTTTTGTTCCAATGAAGTTGTTTGCATTAAATTTTATCATCTATTTTTACATTTTGGATATTTTTAAAAAAAAATTATTATATACTATTATTATATTAATTAACGCAAAATATAATACATATATATAGATAATGTATAACATATTATTATTATGTATATTTAAATATATAATAGATAATAATTGGTGAAAAGTAAATTAAGAAACTCTAGAAACTCATATGGATGTGGACGAAAAAGTAAGTTGGAGTTTTTAAGAAGAGAACGAAAAAGTAAGTTGGAGTTTTTAAGAAGAGAGAAAGTGATAAAGTGGTATTAAGAAACTCAAGAAACCCGCATTGATGCGGATGGTCTAAGCAAAACATTTTTTTTTTTTAATTGAAATCCAAGGAGATCATCTGGGAACCCTCCTAGTGGGAATTGGGAAATCTCACTCTTACGGGAATCGTAACTTTTCATTTCCAGTTCGACTCTGTATAATTTAATCACAGGCAAAAACTATGCACAGCCAACTCACTACACTGTCAAAAATTCCATTATCCGCAATATAAGAATAAGGGAAATACGGTCTGATCTACATAATTCGAAAACTACAAAAGAAATCCAGGTTCAATGGAGTCGAAACAAACCCTTGCCCTGGTGGCTGGTTTTCGATAATTGGCTCAGGAAACCAAATCAAACAATCGGGAGGGATCCAATATTCCACCTATTCCCAAAATCTACGGCCAACTAACGAAAATGAATTCAAAGAACCAACGGGATCGTAATCAGATAGAAAGAAAGAAAAAAACCGTTTCCAGATCAAATCAGAGTTTTACAATTCCATCAAAGAGGTCCGCTCTAGAAACTTTTTTCCTAAAAAGAAATGAAGATGCAGAGGAAGAGGGAGGACTCACTCGGTAGGTAGCCATGGATGTGAAGTCGGAGAAGAAGGAGGACGGTGCGATCAGATAGGTCGTCAGCCAGCCAGTCGGATCAAGGGGCGGGTTTTGGTCCGACTGCAATCCGAGAATAAAAATGCTTCCTTTTTTTCCCTCTCTCTCCGACTCTTTCCCTCGCCCTTAAAAAAAGGTTCCATCCGTCCTAAAATACATTGTTTCTTACTCCATCCGTTCGACAAAACTTGTTATTTTAGGGTGTTATTCTTTTTCAAAAAAACTTGTCATTTTAGGTATTTTACCCAATGTCCTTGATATGATTGATTGTTTGTTAGTTGTAGTTTTCGATAAAGTAAAAAAAGATGGTAATAATTGAGAGTAAATTAGTACATTTGTTAATTGCCTTAAAACTTGTGAAAGAAACTAAAATGACAAGTTTTGCCGAACGGATGGAGTAACATTTTGCAAAGTTTTAATAAAACACTTTACTTTTAAAAAAACATCATCGTTACACTAACTTTTTCATAAATTTTACTCCCTCCGTTCGGCAAAACTTGTCATTGTAGGGTGTTATTTTTGTTCAAAAAAACCTGTCATTTTAGGTATTTTGCCCTTCACTTTACAAAAATACCCTTGATATGATTGATGGTTTGTTAGTTGTAGTTTTCGATAAAGTAAAAAATGAGAGTAATAATTGAGGGTAAATTAGTACATTTGTTAATTGCATTAAAACTTGTGAAAGAAGCTAAAATGACAAGTTTTACCGAACGGAGGGAGTATTATTTTTTAACACTCACTACACATTTTAACCAATCAAATTATTTTAAAAAGTCAACATCACACAAACCAATACAAATTATTACAACTTTCTACCTAGAAAACATAAAAGATCATATATTGTTGGACAAAATTTGACCTCTGAAAACTCATGGATTGTTGGACGGAGGGAGTATTAATCAAATAAAAACAAGGAAGGAATTTGGGCTTCGGATTCTGAAGCCAAAAAAAAAACTCGAAAGAAACGGTTGAATCGTCGCCCAGCACTTGCAAGTGGAAGTACTCCTCGTCGCTAATGGTACCCGCTTTTCTCTCTCGTTCTCCCCTCGTATCGTCGTCGCAGTGATTTGAGTTCGCAGCTAACTCTCATCCCTCCAATGGCAGGATTATCTGAAAACCGTGGTTCCGTCCCAACTGGTTGCCGATCGAGGCTCCAATTTAGTAGTCATCAATCCAGGTTTTATTTCTGAAACTTGAATACACTCACCTACTACGCTTTAGTTAACTTGCTATACTGTGTCAGGAACTAGGGTTTTGAAATTAGTACCAGTGTGTGTGGAAGTAACTCCGTAGGTTTCTGATTTTCAATGTCTCAATAGGTTCGGCTAACATAAAGATCGGACTCGCGTCTATGGAGGTTCCGTTGATTATTCCTCACTGCATTTCCCGTCGGACCACTGGGGCTAACCAGCCTCCAAGAAAAACCATTCAAGATCAGGTTGTTTTTTGTGTGTGTGTGTATCCCCCTTTGCTTTGTATCTTCTTTTGAATTCTTCCTTCTATTTCCCTTGTTTGTAGTGTTACTGATAGAGTTGCTGGGTTGTATTTTGCTTTTAGATGCTTAATTCTCAGGTTACTACAGCTCAGCATGTAGAGCGCGAGAAAGCATACGACAATGTGAGTGCGCTATATTGTTTGGCCTCAGTAGATGGTTTGCTTATTTTTGAATGTACTATGAGAAATATCATATAGAATTGAATTTTTTTTTTTGTTAATTGTTCTAGATTGCATCCTACTTGAAGATACCGTTATTGGGTGAAGAAATTGCGAACTCTTATTCAAGGAAGGTACATTGACGTTCCTTTCTTTTTCCTTTTCGTTTTGGTTGTTTAACATTGTTCCTAGTATTATTCAGTGATAGTAATTCATGATGGACATTTCATTCTTTAATTTGTATTAAAGGCTGAAGTTGAATACACGCATGAGCAAAATTTGCTTACAAATGCCTAGCATCAAATACTTTTCTAGTTACATTGCTGGTAAAGGTCACTTACTACTCTGGAGTCCAAAGTTTGGACTCCAGGCCTGGTAGTTTGAGAGGCAGAAAAATCTTGATGTACAATTCCATCATTCCATGTACGCTAAAGCCTTGTAGAATGTGGAGATCATCCACTTGCTGGTATTTTAGTCTGTAAAATTGAAGTAGAAATGCATATCCTGGTTTTTATTTCACTCAAGCTTGGGTTTTCCTCCCAAGTACTATTCTTGATGCTTTGAAGGATATCCATGTTTAAAGCCTGCTCCAATTGAGATCCTTGGGGCTAATTCTGTACAATATTCAGTGGACTTTAGGCCACCAGCGGGGAAATTCACACCATATTTAATTTTTCTATTTATTTGATTGTATCTTCACCACACAAGTTTTTACAATCACCCCATCCTGCTCTTATAGGTTATCCTCTCTAATAATTTTTTTTTTTTGATAAAATCCCCTCTAATAAATAGTGATAAATGATATGGTGATTATATAATCTGTGCACATTCTCTTCAAAGATTTATAAATAGCAATAGGTGCATTTGGGCCGATAATTAGCTCATTTACTTTCTCTAATTCACCTTTGTTTTCCGTTCCTGTTTCAATATTGCTTATCTATCGGAGTAAAATGTTTCTTTACATTAGCTCTTTTTTGTTAAAAGGTTAAAATATATTGAAAATTGCAAAATAATTACAGGCATAAATGTAGTTTAGGAAAACCATAGGCGGCAAAAGGAAGGACATAGCTTTCTTGCGGCCTCTAGTGAGTAAGGCTCACATCCTAAGGGATCTATAGGGATGTTTGGACTAACCATGTGTGGATCCATTCTCATCAAGCCAAGGCTATTAGAATTCGGACACACACTCCAATGTAACAAGATGGAGCCTCCCCTTCGGCTATGCCATCAAGGAAGCTACACCATGATACTTTGGCATCCCTTGTGAAAACTTTTAGTGCCCAAAAGAAGGTTCAATTCAAACTAAAATTCTAGCAAAAAACCGAGTCAACAAAACACAAAAGGTTGCCTCAGTTTCTTATAAAGCCTAAATCATTTCAGCCATGTGTGGATACATTAGCTCTTTTGTATATGTTTAGTGGGCATAAATAAATTACTAATCATGAAATAGGCTACATCACTCTGTTATTTATCTATGTTGTTTCCTAAAGAATTTGTTTGCAGATGGCCCGGCTTGATGGACCTAAGCCACAGATTAGCCCTCAGATTCAAGCATTCACTTGGACCGATGTATTGCAGAAGAACCCTATTACATCTTCAGGTTTAGTGATTTCTTTATTCCTTGGCTATGTGAAGTTTTCACTTTCTGTCTCTATTAACTGGCCATATTGCTCTTTCTAAATTGACTCACATTTCATTAATACCTGAGTAGGCTAGGTGTTTTTTTTTTTAACTTTTCATCAGATAAGTTATATTATCTAGACCTGATATATGTTCCGAAAAAACTAGTCCTGATATATTATTAAGTCTGCTAGCAGAATTGCAGCTTGGTACAGCCTAGGAAGGAATTAAAAAAATTACATAGTAATTATTACCTAGATTTCAAATGTTTATGTGCTAGTGAGATTTTTACATGGTTGTGTGTCCTGGCAGTGGGTTCCAAGTTAATAGTTTAATATACATGACGTTGTTGTGGCAACATGCCATGATAGTAATACCTGTCACTTTATCACCTTGTGCATTTGGTGCACATGATAATTTTGCCACATTCTTCTCTTTAGGGGCCTGGCACATTAGGTGTGAATGTGATAGATTCTATTTCATTTGTGTCTAATTGATCTGGTATAAGTAGCGGATATTAATCCTCCATGCTTGTCCTTCCATTCAAATTATCCTGTAAATCATGGTTTTGTCCTGTTAGGCCAATATCATGGATAAATAGTGAAATGGCATGACTTGATATTTAAGCTGTTCATCCAATTTCATTCATCATAAGCAGGGGAAGAAGGATCAGCAAAGGACGACAGTGAAGAGCTTTCAGACGGGCACAAGATCAATGAATCAGCATACAAAGAGTTTATTTGTGGTGAAGAAGCACTTAGAATATCTCCAAGTGAGCCCTACTGCTTAAGACGGCCTATTCGTAGAGGTCATTTTAATGTTTCTCAACATTATCCTGCCCAACAGGTAATCTATTGCTTGTACAATGGAAAGTCCTCATTTTGTTTTGTAGGGCTTCCAGTTAGAAATATGTCCCAGCCAGGGCAGATAAATGAACTTCCCTCATTAGAAAGTTTTACTACACACTAGTTAGTATGACGACTAATTATATTTTCTCACTTTGGAAGAGTCTCAGTATCCCTTTATGAGCTTGTTTTTGCAGGTGACTGAAGATCTGCATGCTATTTGGGATTGGATAATCACTGATAAACTTCGTATTCCACTATGTCAAAGATACATGTACTCCGTCGTTCTAGTTGTGCCTGAGACGTTTGACAATCGTGGTACATACATGTTTGATACCTTTTCAGGTTCATGTTTTTCGGAATAAAAAAAGAGCCAGGGATACAAGTTATGGAATTGAGGAAATTATAATTGAGATTTATGGCCTATGCAAGCAAAAGAGACTAAAACAAAAAGAAACATCATGGGATATGCTTTATGTTGTGGACGTGTCTGTTGATTGGCTCAGCCTAAAATTCCACTTAACCTATGTGGATAGTGGGACATTAACAAACTGATAACAACTACCACTTTTCTTGAACAGAAATAAAGGAATTATTGTCAATTATATTGCGAGACTTGCACTTCAGCTCTGCAGTGGTGCATCAGGTGAGAATCTTATGTCTAATCTTAAAACTTTTTGTTAGAATCTGGTTATGTAATTATTCTGTATGATATGTATCTATGTTTGTTTCAAAGTAAAGGTCGTATTTTTAAGTGCTGATCGTCGAAGGCAGTGTGAATTCCATTGTTCTACCTTACTAGTTTCACAAAGTTGTTTTATAAAATATAAATTTCTCACTCCTTTTCCGGTATACCCTTTTAGCTCTCCTGAAGTGTAAACAATATGCCAATTGATCTAAGATTCTAAGGCCTAAAAAAACTGTAAGAGGGGAAGTGGAAATTATACTTTGATAATATTCCCGGTCTTGTTCTTCCATTGCATCCATTGGGTTGGAATGTTGGATAGTGTACTTTTACCCTTGTGCCAATCAGTGTATTTATGTCTTGCAGCTGCAATATTGTGAAGTTTCTTTTGATTCCTTTATTGCTAGGTCCACTTGACCTCCTACAATTGTAGCCAATCTAGATTATGATTCTTTCTTTTGATGCCATGAAGTTGTTCGGATGGTCTTGCATTCATGCTCAAATGCTGAAATGCATTCTCCTCTGATAGTCTGATGTCCATTAATTTTGCAATCTATACCATTGTGAAGTCCTCCTTTATTATAGTATTTTATTTCTATTTGCTGGCTGCTCTGGTATGTGCTAGTATAAATATGTATTTCTGTAATAATTTCTCAGGAAGGTTTAGCTGCAGTTTTTGGGAATGGCTTGTCAACAGCATGTGTTGTAAATATGGGAGCACAGGTTACATCAGTCATTTGTGTTGAGGTACTTACACCTGCTAAGGGATGAAACTTGCCAAGGGATTTCATTTCTTCTTCTTCTTCTTAATGTCACGTTGATTCCAATACTAAGTCAATGAGCTTTTAAAAGGGGGATGAGGATGACTGTGAAAATGAGCAGAGAGCTATGCAAGTACATGAGTATATGATAAATTATCTAATATTAATCCTTCCTTGCTACTAGAAATTATTCTTAGTGCAATCAAGTTTAAATTCCGAGTCTTAGAGTTTTTACTTTTCTTTTCTGTTGACTTGTAGGATGGTGTTGCTCTACCTGGAACAGGGATTACTTTAAGCTTTGGTGGAGAGGTTTAATTCTGTTTTCTGTTAAAGTGAAAGTATCTTATCCATTGCTTTTCACTTACTGATAGGTGTTCTGTCTACATTCATATGTTTCAGGATATATCAAGATGCCTGCTCTGGACTCAACGACATCACCAAACATGGCCACCTATACGGACTGATGCTCTAGCGAAACCTATTGATTTGCTAATGCTCAACAGATTAAAAGAGATGTATTGTCAGATTAAGGTTAGTTCTGTTAAGTTATTTTACAATCACCTTTACACATTTGCCTCATTATTCCCTTGCATACACTATACAGGACAGGACCGATTCCTTTTCTCATCGAACTAAATGCCTGCTACCCTTCTAGGGCTTATGAAATGTCTTTCATTGCTTCTTGCTTGTGAATATTGTATAATTCTTGCTTGTGAATATTGCTCATCTTTTTTACATAGAATAGACAAGGAACTTCTGGACATGATTAAAATTATAGGACAGAATACTGAAATCTTGAACTGAAGTTAGACCATGCAGGAAACTTGCCGAAACATTGTTCTTAGTTTGATGGGATTGTTGCCTTGATTTATACTGTTTTCTTTTTCTCTTTTTAACACTAATTAATTACTCCGTATCTTCTAGTTAACCTTTCTTGCCCACTTTCGATTTTCGATGATTCATAATATTTGGTGAAAAAAACTTCCTGTTGGTGGCAATTTTGTGCTGTCCTCGTCTCCCTTTCATTTTGGAAACCATAAACCTCGTTTATGAATTATGTGAGAGAATGGTTGAACTGTTGAAGTGAGATCGGCTATGCTGTTGCTATTGACATATTTCCTTCCTAATAGAAGGTAAAAGGTAATGCAAAAGGAATGTAGTTATCCTTTTTCAGGAGCCTGAAAGGCATTACATGTTATGTCACCATTCTCTTGTTACCCCCCAAAGAAGCTAGAGCAATGAAACTACATGAGAATCTAGATTAGAAGGTAAAAGGTAATGCAAAAGGAATTTTAGTTTCTTGCACAGGTTTCATGGTCATGAAACCTGTGCAAGAGGCATCCATTCTTCTTTCCTCTCATTTTTTATTTTCAAATTCAGCTGTCACAAAACATGTTTGTATTCACTCTCATGAGCATAGATTTATTAAACAAGACTTATAAAATTTAGCCTTGTTTGTATTAACTGTTAATCCTGTTTTATTGATATGCGCAGGATGGTGAGACTGATGCTTTTTCGGTAGTTCACTCTCATGAGGATGGGATGCCAGCTGGAGATCACAAGACAAGGCTAACTTCTCTCAATGTATGTTTACACGAAACTCGTTTCCTTGCAATTTTCTACTTTGGAAATAATCAAGCTAAACATCGAATCATTCTCCTTTTAAGACCACAATACCCCAAATTTATGTTGTGTGCTTGACCTGTTAACCATGCAGGAAATGGTCATTTTTTAAATTTGAAATACTGATATTTGTTGCTTGATTTTGTGTGAGTCATTTAAGTCTCTTTTCTATGACTAGTCAATGTAACATCTCTAGTTTAATAAAACTTTGAAGTTTCTCAAAATAGGTTCCTCCTATGGGATTGTTTCATCCTAAGCTTTTGGTTCCTGATGTTTATCCTTCACCGCCAAGGACTTGGTGAGTTCAGATGGAGTTTAAATTAATTGTATTTTGGCTAATTTCTTATGCTTCCCTTTTCTAAAAATGTTTCATTTCATCAGGTTTCATGACCATGAAGACATGTTGGATGATACGTTGAATATGGAATACAGGAGACCTGATATGTCAGATGGGTTGTTTTATGGGATTAATCCTGGAATGCCTATGTGGGAGAGCTATCCTGTTCTCACTGTCAAGCCGAAGAAGGAAGAGGGCCTTGGCCTAGCTGAAGCTATCACAAAAAGTATTCTTTCGACAGGTAAACCAGAATGCAGCCCTTCCATTATCGTCATTTTTATTATATTTGAGGCATAAATCTGAACCGGTGATCTTATTTTTGTAGGGCGCATTGACCTTCAGCGAAAACTATTCTGTAGCATTCAACTTGTAAGTTTCAGAACCTCAGCGAAATGAACCCTTCCATTCCAAATTTACGTCAAGCTTAATGGAGCTGAACCTGAATTTTTTATCTTAGGTTGGTGGAGTAGCGTTGACGAGTGGTCTTGTTGCTGTAGTTGAAGATAGGTATGTTTACCCCTGTGTTTTACTATATGAATTAGTGCTTATCTGAAGCATGATTCATGGTTAAACTTCTATTGTGAGTGGAGTATGCATATGAGTAGTTTAATACCATACATGATATGACAAGGATAGAAATCTGAAGCTTTATAAAAACTGGCTTATTATCAGGGAAATATGCTTGAATAGGACTTTCTCTCTGATGGGAATAAATGGACATATGAGTGCTAATTTCATACTGCAATTGGACATTGTTGAAGGGTTCCTTGCATTTTTTAACTTTTTATCCTTGCAGAGTTTTGCATGCAATTCCTTCAAATGAAGCAATTGACATGGTTGAGGTTAGTCACACATCTTAATCACCTTCCTCTTGTGATCTGTATAATTCATCAAATAAATGTGCTTCCCTCAACTTATGTTAGTTTTGGATTCGTCTTTCCCTCTGGATGCATTTCTTTTTAATTTATCAAATTCCATCTTTTGGAGGGTATAGTATTAGTGTACAACTTTTCATTTCATTTTTTGTACCACCTGAAAATAAGTTGCTTGATTATATAAAATTTTATTTCGTAATCAATGGAAAAGTATACGGTAATTGCATAAGAAATTTGAGTGCTCCACCGGAATTTTCAAGCAAAATTGCCCTGAGAAATTGTCATGAATTTATTGCCCTTGCTGAGCCAATGTTGCCTGAATATGGTTACATACCGATAGACGATGCAAGAATGTCAGCATCAGTATTCAGTATATGGTTACCAGTCACCACTCCATGCCAATTGATCTCTAAGCATATTTCTACTTGCATTAGGTTTTACAAATCAGGACGGATCCAGCTTACGTATCATGGAAAGGTGGAGTGGTATGTATTACTTGTGAGCTCTTTCTATTTCTGCTCTTTTATTTTGCATTTTGGTCAGGATATTGAAAGATGAAATGGGCTCTGATTGCGTCATTTTCCTTAATTAGCTTTATCTTATTCCTTCGCAGATTCTCGGCATTCTTGATTTTAGTCGAGAGGCTTGGATATACCGTGAGGATTGGGTACGCAACGGACTTTATACAGGAAGTGGAAGGAAGTACAAGGACTCCTATTACATACAGGCACAGACAATGTGTTATATCAACTCCTAACTAACCCACTTTGTTCTGAAACATCACTGTGTTTGACATCTACATCTACTGTTGCACTTCAGCACTGGTATGGAATTTAAATTTCCAGTATCTTGTTTGTGAAACAGTGGAAAAAAACATGTCCAATTTAGTGAAAGGTGAACACCCAATTTCACATATAATCATACAAATGAACACAATCAAACAAGTCAAAATGACATCAGTTCCTTGTCCGTTTGATTTTATCTGCAAATCGAAAACAGAGTTTGATCCTCAAATCTTAAAGCCTAGGAGCAACAATTGGCTTTGCGATTAAACCAAGTTGCTTACAGATCTCAGGATGCAAATCCTTCCTGATCTCACCGTAAATTTGGCCGTTCCACTTCCTCTTCACCAATTGCTCCCCAAGGCACACGGCAGCATCTACAGTCTCCTCCGCGCTATCGTGCACGGAATCCACGATGCGCATCGTCAGTGCTTCATCCGCCTTCACCTTCGACGCCTTGAGCAGAACGTCCCTCCTTGCAGCCGGCGACGCCAGTTTGTCCCGGAATAGCGCCGTGAAGTAGTCCGGGAAGGTCATTCCGATGTCCAGCTCGCTCATGTAAAGCACCTGCCTTCCCTTGGCCATCAGCACGTAGTCGTGGGACAGAGCAAGAAGGAATCCGGCGGCGGCGGCGTGGCCGGTCACCGCGGCGATCGTCGGCATCGGGAGGGAGATGAGGTCGGCGACCAGAGGCCTCATGTAAGAGACCATGTGAGAGAGGCGCTCCTTGAATCCGGCGCTGGTGCCTGCCGATTGGGCCCAGGCGAGGTCAAATCCGTTGGAGAAGAACCTCCCCTCGGCGATGGTGACGAGCACGTAGGATCCGCCGGCGGGGGCCTGGGATCTGACTTCGGACAGTGCCGATCGGATCGAATCGATCATCTTCGGATTGAGACGGTGCTCGCCTTCGCCTGTAAGGGTTAGGACGAAGATGTTCCCGCGCTTCTCGAGCGTGCACATGGTTGCAGTGGTGGTGATGGCGGCGGCGGCGATTGGCCGGGTAAGTCAAGTTATTGAGGCCTGTTGGCTGTTGCGGGGATTTTAAAGAGAGGATCAGGCTTCCAGTCTTCCACCAAAATAAAAAATAAAAAATACAGTAAGAGGATGGATTAGGGACGTGTCGTTCTGTATAATTTGGGAAAATTATGAGAATGTGCCCATGAAATACAAAGTTTTACAAAATCCTCCCGCTATAGTTTAATTTATTTCAAATCTCACAATAAATGGCAATATTTTTTTCTTGTCAAACCAGCTGTGTGCAAAGTGCAAAAGTCTTCCTACATAGTACACACTACTACACGTTACTAGGGATGTGCATATCCGGATACCCGACACGAATCGAATAATCGTATCGGGTATCCAAAATCGTTAAGCCCCAAATGACCGAACCGTACTCCAACTATCTTAGCCGGGGTACCCAACACGGTTATGCTATTCGGTTCCGTGTCGGACAGTCGGGTACCCGACACGAACCAACTAATTTATTTTTAATTTTTTTTGGGGGGCTATGTACGCAGTGTGTCTGTCCAAGAGGGAGGAAGAGCTCCCAGCAGAAGCGCCACAGATGGACAAAGATGAAGGCGGAGAGAGAAGAGCAACCCAACCCCCAACCACCAAGCCTTTGACGGCCTGAAAGCAAAGGTCAGAACAGAGGAGGGACCCTCGGCAAAATAATTTCCCGAAGACCAAAGCTCCGCAAAATGAACACAAACCGGCAAAATTGGACACCAACATGCCGAAATCGACGAGGAACGGCCGAGAAGATCCCAAGGATGAGCGGGTGGGGGAAATTACTCAAAACGAAGGGGTATTAGCAGGGGTCTCGCTCCAATTTGAGGCAACAACTTGCAATCTGATTTTGAGAGGGTCTGATTTCAGAGAGAGATTCGAGAGAGTTAGGGTTAGGACTTAGGGTCGATCGCTACGTGAGGGTTACTGGGGTGAAAGAGGGGAGGCAACAACTTCCAGATCTGCTGATTTAGAGACTCGAGAGGGTCGAATGGTGAGATTTGTGAGTGATAACTCCACTCCCTTGATGAAAATCGGAAATGGTTTCAAAGGCTTTGACACACAGCTTGTGCCAAAGGTCTTAAAGCTACAACTGTGTTGATGAAACACAAAACCTGTATTATTTGCATATTATTTCCGAATGTTATTATTATAAATATTTCCAAATATTATTATATATTATGTACTAACATTGCAGCAAGTATTTCGAATGAAATCTCCTTCCTTAGGCTAAAGGACATGAAGATCGAATTTGGTGGATTATGGCCTCAAAGTTTCTCAGAATAGAAGATTGTGAAGATTCCCTCTTAAGTCATGATCTGTTCTAGCCGTTGAAGAAGATTCTTAGGCGTCGATCTGTTCAAACATAAAAAGGAGATGAGGAAGATAAGACATACACAGTTGTTGAACACAAGCATTCATTCGCACTCAAGCCTTCAAGTCAATCTGTCTTCTTCGTGTGCTCTCTGCTAGTTGCTAAGAGTCGTATCTTTTGTTTCAAAGCATTTGAGAGTTACACAGTGCGCTTATAAGATATATTTCGAGAGAGTGTTATACTCGAGAGTTTATAACTCAGGAAGTGGACACTAGGCGATTGGTTCACGAAGTGTAAGAGGATTGTACTAGATAGATGAGAGAGGTGGGGCTCTTCTAGATTGGTCTAGGACTCCAAGGGAACATGAGTTGACTAGATTGCAATTGTATAGGAGAAAGGCTTCTCGGTGAGCTATTAGGATCCTAAGTGTTGTGAATCAATAAAGCCGGTTGAATCCTAGGGTTGTGGAAGAACCCTAGGCGGGGACTAAGCCTTTAAGGAGCCAAACCTCGTTAACAATTCGTTGTGTCCTTTACTTATGGCTTTACCTTATTTCCGCACTTGTTTGGATTTGTATAACTCTTTTGTGATTCAGGTTTTCTAGATGAAAGAATTAAGTATAATCTCAAAGGGTTTTGCAAGCGTTTCAAAAGTCTTGAGATTATCAGCGAAAAGTTGGCATACTCTATTCAACCCCCTTCTAGAGTATCTTTATTCTACTTTGTTATAAATTATTGAACCTTCAATTGGTATCAGAGCTTTTCTCACTGCTTTTGATCTAACAATCTTGTGAGTTTTTTTATCATGTTTGGTGAAGCAAGCGGGGGATTTGCACAAGGGAGGTCTACCAGTAGACCACCACTCTTTGTAGGAAACAACTTCGTCCACTGGAGGTCCTTGATGAAAATGTTCATTATAGATCAAGATCTGGAACTTTAGAACATTATAGAGAATGGTCCGAAGGTTACAGTGAAAGACGGACCAGATGGAACCAAAGTCGCGAAGACCGAGTCGGAATTCATCCAAGCGGATCTTGAACTCGTCTCCAAGAACTACAAGGCTATTAACTTACTATACTGTGGTCTTAGCACTGATGAGTTTAACCGTATTTCATCTTGTAGGTCGGCTAAAGAGATTTGGGACAAGCTGGTTGTCACCTGTTGTTGCAGGAGTAAGTCAAGTATAGAATAGAATATGGTTCAGAACGACTCCCCTGTCTCAGCAAATAATTACAAGACTTCCTCCCGTTGTAGTAAGAGAAAAGTCAGGATCGAATCCACGAGGAAGCACGTCAGCAGTTCTCAGGTAGCTGTAGATTCTCACAGAAGCAGCACAGCAGAAACGAAGACAGAAGCAGAAATAAAACAGGAACAAATAATCCCGGCAAGGGCAACTAAAACAAAAGCAAATAACAAAGCAAAGCAAAAGCAAAGGCTCTCGTCGATCTCGACAAACACCAACTTGAGATCGACGACAAGTAACTCGACAGCAGTTCGTCGACAACAGAAAACAGGAAGACAAGCAAAGGCAACTCGATCTCGACCACCTCAACTCGAGATCGACAAGAATACGCAAAGACAGAAATTTGAGAAATCGAAAACAGAAGAAACCAACTCGACACAGACCAGCTCTCCTCGATCTCGACCAAAATCAACTCGAGATCGACTAAGGACTCGTCTAGGTCGACTAAAAACAGTAAATGACAGAAACTTTAAATTTGCAGATTTTAAAGACAGAACTCAGAATTTTGATGAAATAAATCAATATATAAAAGGACCTCCAAGGCTAGGGTTTCAACACCACAACGATAACCATGCAAAACAACACATAAAGGCATAAAAGATCATGCTTTCCATCAAATAACTTTCGTCATTAACAAATAGGCATATAGAGGCTTTCGCATAAACCCTAATTGTTACTAACCCTTTTTCACATAATTAATCCAAGTTGCATTAAGATCACTTTCGCTTCAATAATACAAACAAGGATCACCTTCAACTCTCGCAAAAGAATCATGCTCTTAGGGATAGAAGACAAATCGCATAAAAATCTGACCTTTATCGCATCGCCTCACATGGCCACCGTCGGGCTCACCCCAGCCCCAGAAGTGGGTGGACTACTCACTCCTCATCGCAGTAACAGACATTGTTTGATGAAAGAAACTGAATTGCATAAACTATATTCAAAGCCTTTACAATCCTGGCAATCAACTTTCGCAAAAAGCCAAAATCTTAAAAACCTCAAACTCCTAAACTTCTCTGTATGTAACTAACTAATTCTCTCTGAAATTGAATCGTGATCTCCAATTGAAATTTAAAACTGAGCCCCTAGGGCCTTATTTATAGCCTTCATTCCCTAGCTAATCTAGGAAAGAAGATAAATATCTATATCTAAATTCTATCTAAAAAGCCTAAATGATAAATAAATGTTTAATGGAATTAAATCCATAAGGAAAAAGATAAAACTAATATGGGAAAGTCTTCATGTCTTGATAGATTCCGCCTTCCATAGGTAGAACTTGATAGATCGGATAGAATCCTCGCCTTCGCGACCAAGCAACGTCAACTCTACTCGGACAAGACAAGTCGAGAAGCTTCTGGAACTGGGCTCTTGTCGACCTGGAGTAGGACTCGTCGAGGTCGAGTAGGGTGGCTCGGCTTGGCTCGTCGTCTCGGCTAGATCTGCTCGATGTGGCTTCGTCTGGACTCCTGGGTGCTCGTCGACCTCGAGTAGGCTTCCTCGATCTCGACAAGGGTGGCCTTGTCGACTGGGTCTGCTCGGGTTGGTGTGGTCGAGTGGCTCGGACTTGGACTCAGGGCCTTGTCGATCTTGACAAAGGTTCGTCGAGATCGAGTTGGGTGTGTTGCCGACTAGCGTTTCTCGAGTAACTCTCCTCGATGGGCTCCGTCCGCTGGCAGCGAGTCCTTCCTTCCGCGGCAGCGAGTCCTTCTTTCCGCGGCAGCGACTCTCCTGGTTGTCCTCGGGTGGATCTCCTCGGCAAGCTCCTCGTCGACTCCGGACATGGTCGCTGGGGCTTTGTCGACCTCGACCAGGGCTTGTCGAGGTCGAGTTGGGTCCGGAGCCTGGGTGGCTGGCTTGCTCGACAAGGCTCTGTCGATCAGGACTTAGTCGGCTAAGTCTCGTCTAGGTCGAGTAGACCTAGTCTATGTCGACTAGCCTTGTCTTTCGGACTTGTTCTGCTGCTTTGACCTTGGACTTCTGTAGTGGTTTTCCGAGCTTTTCCGACCTTCTGTAGAATTGCTGTAAATGCCTCGATTTCTGCGATTTAAACAGAAACTGGTGTAGATTTCATAATTTTGGCAAATAAACATAAACTACACAGATTCCGTACTATCTTAACCCAAATGCATGAAATGTATACAGAAATCGATATAAAAGTTGCTGTAAAACATGGCAGATTCCGCTCACAACAAACACCCCATACTTAAGCTTGCTTGTCCTCAAGCAATACTTTTACTTGTCATTCAGGGGAAGAAATCAAAACTCTCAACATATCAGATTCATTCTTATATATCCATGCAATCAATTACCATCCTCGAAAAGGTACTAGTGTCACAGATTCATGCATGTGCAAATATGTAAAAGCAACATCTACTCATAAAAGGAGGGTTATGCACAAACAATTCATACGTGACAAAGCATTGATAATCAAGAAGACTTTAATTTAAGCTCATGAAGGAGTAGACTGGTAAAAGGCTAAAAGGTGGGCAACTTTTGGCAATGTGGTGCTTTTGATGATCCGGGGAAATGGAGTACTTTCCAGACTTTGAACTTCGTTCCACATTCCTTTTCCATAATATTCATCACCTTTTATATTGCTTTTTTCAATAATAATGCTTTTACCTCTCTAACCTCAGCACTGCCTTCTCGCGAGTTGCAAACATGGGTGTCATGAATGGCCCCGGATAATTAGTGCGTCGGACTCCTCACAATGTGTCCCATCTCTCCAAACTATTATCTCAGAGAGCATGGTCAATCTACCTTTATCTCCTGAGGTGATTGGATTTTCTTTCACTCATTAAATTTTCCATATATTCAAACAATTTCCTTCCAAACTCCAATAATGATAATCATCACAACAACCATATAACATCTCCATAATGTAACATCATTCTCAACATAATCCCCGGATAAGGTAAAGAATGGCAAATATTTAGAACATGTGGAGCAATATTTTCGAAATAAGGCATATTATGGCTTTTGTGATGCATAAGCATAGGTATGGCTAGGATATAAACATATGAGCATTATATGGAAATATAAAGTTCTCCATCATCTTATCATGCAACATGTCAAAAGCAACTTCAAATTTTACCTCTTTTCATGGTTTTCATCAAAATAATGCACTTCATTGTGACTTCCCTTTACTAGGCAATTTCATGCTATATCTCTAATGAATCTAATTTTGCATCGTTGAGTTCAATTTATTTTAAAATTTTCAAATGGGGGTCATTTTTCTCAAATTTTTGGAAAGCATGCATATATGAGCACATAAATCAATAATGAATTCCAAAATAGCCATGTAGCAATTCAAAGAAATAATGCAAAACTATGCACAACTAATGTCAAATATGGCAAATATGCATAATGTAAGCCCTTCCCCTACCCCATACTTAAATATTACAGTGTCCTCACTGTATAAAAACAAGGGTAAAGAGAGAAACTCACAAGACCAATGTGCGGAGCTGCATAATTTCGAATGGAAGCACCTCCTAATCCGAGTATGTCGTGGTTCTATCCATTGACCTGTAAAGTAGAAGACATATACCCAAAAATAGAAACAACAAAAACCAAAAAAAAAAAAAAAAAAAAAAAAGAAGTTCAAAACCAAAAACAAAAACAAAGTCTCAAATGTCCTAAAAAGTCTATGTACATGCTCTAGATTTTATAGTCGCTAGGCCGACTTTCATTAATGCTCAAGGTGGCATCTGCAGTGCCCATGTAGCTTGGGCCTCAAATAAGACTCCATTCTTGTCCATCAGCTGTAATCCTCCAGAATGGATCTTGTTCACCACGAATGGTCCCATCCGCTTCTTGTTGAATTTGTTAGGAAACCAATGATCCTTTGATTTAGAGACATAGAGTTTGTCTCCAACTTCATACTCCTTAGGCTCATCATTGGAAATCCTGCACAATCGCACATACCAAGGCAAACCTCTCCCATGTATAGATAAATCTTTAATGGAAATAGGAGAAGAAAGATCCATACCTTGGCTTACCTTCGCGGAAACAGAATCGGGCACCACTGTGTTTGGTCGATCTCGACTAGGGCTCCTCGAGATCGACGAGGCTGCTGGCTCTGGTGGTGGTCTGGTCGAAGAGGTAGAAGTCGATGGAGAAGGCGGCTCGTCGACCTCGAGTAGGTTACTCGACATCGACAAGGACTCTGCTGCTGGTGGCTGCATCGTCGAGGAGGGTGCCGTCGAGGAAGATTGGATCTTGTCGACCTTGAGTAAGGTGGTTGAGATCGACGAAGGTTCTGCTCCTGGAGTTGCCAGTGTCGAGGAAGAAGAAGCCGAGGCCGTCGAAGAGTGGTCGATCTCGACAAGCTGCTTGTCGATCTCGACTAGAGACGGGTTGTCAGACGGCTTCTGTGTCGAGGAGGCAGGAGTCGAGTTGGCCGCGGTCTGGTCGACCTTGATAAGTCTGGTCGACCTCGACGAGTTTTCTGTTCCGGGTGGCTTGCTCATCGACGAAGGTGAATCTGGCGGTGCCCAGTGGTGGTCGACCTCGACGAGGGTTAGGTCGACCTCGAGTAGACTTGGCTTGACCCCATACTTAGCTCCTTTGTTCTCCTTAAGAATTGCCATGATCTCCTCCACCTGGGCCTCCATGTCCCTCTTTTCTAGCTCCTTTGGGGTCATATTCCTGATCGTTGGTTCCCCGCAGGTGATGTAGCCAGCTGAGATAGATTTGACCTCTTCCATGGGACCCGTGTGCTGCTCAGTTTTGTTGAAGGAATACTCAATCACCTCATCGCTGATGTTGAAAGTGAGTACCCCTTTTCGTACGCTTATATTGGCATCCACTGTTGCCAAGAATGGTCTCCCTAGAATAATTGGACAAGCAGGATCCTCTTGCATATCAATAATTAAGAAATCAGCAGGAACGAAGAATTTACCTACTTGTACTGGGACATTTTCCACCATGCCTGTTGGAATGACCACCGTGTTATTGGCCATATACAGTCTAGCATCCACAGGCTCTAGGGCACCTATCTTAATCTTGGACCAAATCGTTAAAGGCATAATACTAACACTGGCTCCAAGATCACATAATGCATTAATTTTGTATGGACCAAATCCAATAGTTATAGCAAACTTACCTGGATCCGGCCTCTTTTCCAATATGTCCAGATGGCTGCACTCCTCTGTAATTTCTGCCATCGATCGCTTTTTGCTCAGAATCTCCTTCAGGAATTTGACATAGGACGGCATTTCATTGAGAGCTTCTGTGAAGGGTATGGTGACATTCAGCTTCTGAAGCATCTTGATGAAGCGCTGAAACTTTTTCTCCGCTGGGTCCTTTAGAGATTTCGTTGGGAAAGGCAGCTTCTTTTTCTGAGTCGGAGCCAGAACAGACGTCGGAGTTGCTGCAGAATTCTCTTTGTCGACCAGAGGCTCCTCGAGATCGACTACCCCCTTGTCGAGATCGACTGGACTGGGCCCAGTCGAGTTGCTGTTCGGCGAAGATTCTGGAGATTGCTCGTCGACCTCGACTTGATGTTCCTCACTGTTCTGCTGCTTTCCAACTTCTGACTCTTGGAGTTGATGGCCGCTTCTGAGTTTGACAGCAGCGATGTGTCCAGTCTTTCCTTTAGGATTTGGTTCTGAAGATCCAGGGAGAGCGCCTGACTGTTTGGGGATTGCTGCTGCTAGTTGACCAATCTGTGTATCAACTGTTTTCCTCCAGGTATCAATTTCCCCAAGCCTAGAGTTGACACCTTGCATCTGAGTATAGACGGAGTTGAAAGATTGCCTAGTTTCAGCGTGATTCCTCCGCATCTCCTCCAGGATTGTCTGTGTATCATCCTTTTTCTGGTCTCTTTCAGGATTTCCTGGAGCTCTGTAGGGCGGGGGGTTCCTAGGGACTCCTTGGTTCCACTGTGGTTGCTGAAACCTTTGGTCCCCCATGTAGCGATTTGGACCCCCTGCGTAAGCTGCATCCTCGTGATGTTCTGCCATCCTGACTTGCTCAGTGTGTGGGCACTCAGTAGTGGTGTGCCTCTGTGATCCGCATTCGATGCAAGGCTGGTTGACAGGCAGATATTTGACTTGTTTGAGGAGCTTCTTATTTTGGTCTCTGTAGTATTGCTCCCTAACATCTGGATCAATCTCTTTAGGAGGCTCATATAGGGGCATGGATGGTGCTGGCCTGGCGTAGGCCTTCTCCTCATAGTTTGCAGGAGCCCCATACTTGTTGTCGTAGTTGGTGAGTTTATCAAGGATGCCCCATGCTTCAATTGGTGGTATGGTTAGGAACTCATATCGAGTATAATTGTTGATCCTGTCTTTAGTGAGTTGATCAAGAGAATTGAAGAAAATCTCCTGAACCACATAAGGTGGTTGTCCATGGGTGGGACAGGATCGTAGCAGTTCCTTGTAGCGCTCCCATGCCTTTGCCAGCGGTTCCCCAGGTTTCTGTCTGAAAGCTGTGATCTTTTGGCGTAGGAGTGCTGTCTTGGCAGGAGGAAAGAATTTGTCGAGAAATTCCTGCTCTACTTGGGCCCATGTCGTGAGACTGCGTGGTTTAAGCCCTACTAACCATTGCAATGCGGGGCCAGCGAGAGACCATCGGAAAGCCTTCATCTTGACGTACTCCAGAGTGGTACCTTCAGCAAGTGTACGACACATGTCAGAAAAGTTTATAATGTGCTCAAGAGGACATTCATTAAAATTCCCATGAAAAGCATTATTTTTAAGTTCAATTAGAAATTGAGTGCGAATTTCATAGGAGTTTTCAGGGATTAGAATTGCCGATTCAGGCACGACGAGTGTTGGATGCATGTAATCCTCTGCAGTGGTTGGGTACTGGGCAAGCTCAGCTTCTGCTTTCCTTGCGCGCTCGGCTGCTTGTTCCCTGGCTGCTCTCTCAGCGGCGAGAGCAGCATTGTTGGCGGCTAGAGCAGCATCTCTGGCGGCTAGATCCCTGGTAAGCCTTTGTACCAGCTGCTCCTGTGTTTCAGCGGCCGACATGATGCTTTTGAGTTTAGAGTGGATGTGTAGGTAACGCTCCGGTTCGTCTAAGGCGTCAAACTCAGGTGTTTGACCAGAACGACGCATACACCTGCGAATTCACTCAAATAAACATTGAGAACTGACTACCTAAGGCGCGATTGATTGCCTCCCCGGCAACGGCGCCAATTTGTTGTTGCAGGAGTAAGTCAAGTATAGAATAGAATATGGTTCAGAACGACTCCCCTGTCTCAGCAAATAATTACAAGACTTCCTCCCGTTGTAGTAAGAGAAAAGTCAGGATCGAATCCACGAGGAAGCACGTCAGCAGTTCTCAGGTAGCTGTAGAATCTCACAGAAGCAGCACAGCAGAAACGAAGACAGAAGCAGAAATAAAACAGGAACAAATAATCCCGGCAAGGGCAACTAAAACAAAAGCAAATAACAAAGCAAAGCAAAAGCAAAGGCTCTCGTCGATCTCGACAAACACCAACTTGAGATCGACGACAAGTAACTCGACAGCAGTTCGTCGACAACAGAAAACAGGAAGACAAGCAAAGGCAACTCGATCTCGACCACCTCAACTCGAGATCGACAAGAATACGCAAAGACAGAAATTTGAGAAATCGAAAACAGAAGAAACCAACTCGACACAGACCAGCTCTCCTCGATCTCGACCAAAATCAACTCGAGATCGACTAAGGACTCGTCTAGGTCGACTAAAAACAGTAAATGACAGAAACTTTAAATTTGCAGATTTTAAAGACAGAACTCAGAATTTTGATGAAATAAATCAATATATAAAAGGACCTCCAAGGCTAGGGTTTCAACACCACAACGATAACCATGCAAAACAACACATAAAGGCATAAAAGATCATGCTTTCCATCAAATAACTTTCGTCATTAACAAATAGGCATATAGAGGCTTTCGCATAAACCCTAATTGTTACTAACCCTTTTTCACATAATTAATCCAAGTTGCATTAAGATCACTTTCGCTTCAATAATACAAACAAGGATCACCTTCAACTCTCGCAAAAGAATCATGCTCTTAGGGATAGAAGACAAATCGCATAAAAATCTGACCTTTATCGCATCGCCTCACATGGCCACCGTCGGGCTCACCCCAGCCCCAGAAGTGGGTGGACTACTCACTCCTCATCGCAGTAACAGACATTGTTTGATGAAAGAAACTGAATTGCATAAACTATATTCAAAGCCTTTACAATCCTGGCAATCAACTTTCGCAAAAAGCCAAAATCTTAAAAACCTCAAACTCCTAAACTTCTCTGTATGTAACTAACTAATTCTCTCTGAAATTGAATCGTGATCTCCAATTGAAATTTAAAACTGAGCCCCTAGGGCCTTATTTATAGCCTTCATTCCCTAGCTAATCTAGGAAAGAAGATAAATATCTATATCTAAATTCTATCTAAAAAGCCTAAATGATAAATAAATGTTTAATGGAATTAAATCCATAAGGAAAAAGATAAAACTAATATGGGAAAGTCTTCATGTCTTGATAGATTCCGCCTTCCATAGGTAGAACTTGATAGATCGGATAGAATCCTCGCCTTCGCGACCAAGCAACGTCAACTCTACTCGGACAAGACAAGTCGAGAAGCTTCTGGAACTGGGCTCTTGTCGACCTCGAGTAGGACTCGTCGAGGTCGAGTAGGGTGGCTCGGCTTGGCTCGTCGTCTCGGCTAGATCTGCTCGATGTGGCTTCGTCTGGACTCCTGGGTGCTCGTCGACCTCGAGTAGGCTTCCTCGATCTCGACAAGGGTGGCCTTGTCGACTGGGTCTGCTCGGGTTAGTGTGGTCGAGTGGCTCGGACTTGGACTCAGGGCCTTGTCGATCTCGACAAAGGTTCGTCGAGATCGAGTTGGGTGTGTTGCCGACTAGCGTTTCTCGAGTAACTCTCCTCGATGGGCTCCGTCCGCTGGCAGCGAGTCCTTCCTTCCGCGGCAGCGAGTCCTTCTTTCCGCGGCAACGACTCTCCTGGTTGTCCTCGGGTGGATCTCCTCGGCAAGCTCCTCGTCGACTCCGGACATGGTCGCTGGGGCTTCGTCGACCTCGACCAGGGCTTGTCGAGGTCGAGTTGGGTCCGGAGCCTGGGTGGCTGGCTTGCTCGACAAGGCTCTGTCGATCAGGACTTAGTCGGCTAAGTCTCGTCTAGGTCGAGTAGACCTAGTCTATGTCGACTAGCCTTGTCTTTCGGACTTGTTCTGCTGCTTTGACCTTGGACTTCTGTAGTGGTTTTCCGAGCTTTTCCGACCTTCTGTAGAATTGCTGTAAATGCCTCGATTTCTGCGATTTAAACAGAAACTGGTGTAGATTCCATAATTTTGGCAAATAAACATAAACTACACAGATTCCGTACTATCTTAACCCAAATGCATGAAATGTATACAGAAATCGATATAAAAGTTGCTGTAAAACATGGCAGATTCCGCTCACAACATCACCTACGAAGGAACCAGCCAAGTGAAGGACACCAAGATCAGCATTTTCCTTCGAAAGTATAAACTCTTCAAAATCAAGCCAGATGAGTCTATTAAGGCTATGTTCACATGGTTCACGGAGATCACGAACAACCTTGACTCTCTTGGCAAGACCTTTGAGAATGTTGAGAAAGTAAGGAAGATATTGAGGTGCCTCCCAAAAGACAAATGGGGTCCGAAAGTGACAGCCATAGAAGAAGCCTAGAATCTCACCAAGCTACCCCTTGATGACTTTCTTGGGAAGCTGATCACACATGAGATGATTCTCAATGAAGACGATGGAGAACTTCCAACAAGCACTAAGAACTTGACACTTAAGTCTAAGAAGGAGAAGCCCAAAGATGTGTCTGATTCTGAAGATGAGGATGAGGATGAGGATGATCCATTTTCTCTTATTATAAGGGGTCTTTCTCGAATCCTCAAAATGAAGAAGCAATTTAACAACAATGATGGATCAGAGTCTTTTAAATTTCGAGGTACCCTCAAAAGAAGAAGAGTCATTTCAAGAAGGGTGATAGATGGAAAAAGAAAGCCATGATGGCAGTTTGGAGTGATTCTGACTCAAGCGACTCGGACTCCAACAATGAAAAGGCCAACCTTTGTCTCATGGCCACAGGAAATGAATCCCACGATGAGCAACTGGAGGTAACTGTAAGAGAGCTTATGGCAAGTCCAAAAGAGGTACTATCGGAATTCCTTTCTAATATGATTGCCAATGAAGAGAAACTTATTGCCCAAACCAACACTCTTATTAAGAAAATTGTGGACCAGGAAAGAACTATTGAGGAACTATCTATGAGGGTCAAAAGTCTTGAAATCTCTTATTCAGGTCTTGACATTAAAGTCAAGACTCTTGACTCAGAGAAATCTGAACTCAAGCAAGATCTCTCGTCTCTAACAAATGAACATAATGACTTAGAGAACGAGAAGATCTCTCTGAATAAGAAGATTCAAGACCAACAGACAGCCCTCATAAGTTTTACTAAGTCCAAAGGCACTCTTGATAGGATGTTGGGTGAGCAACAAAGTTCTCTAAACAAAAGTGGTATTGGCTACAATCCAAGGTTTTTAAAGAAGCAACACATTACCACTTTTGTAAAGGCAAAAGGAAGCAGAACCTCTCCTATATGTCACCATTGTGCAAGAAAGGGACATGTAAAAGAGACCTGCCCCTATAGAAGAAAGGATCCACATATCATTCATAATACATTTCCTGTTCACTTGAGAAAATAACGGATAACGCAAGTTTGGGTCCCCAAAGGCACTATTTTACCAAATATGGTTTATCCCAATAATGGATCTAAATTTGCTTATTGGTTTAGCCACAAAGGTTGATTTTTGTCTTGCAGGAGATCACCAAGGTGAAAGAGCAAAAATGGATTATTGATAGTGGATGCTTGAGACACATGAGTATGAAGAGGTCTCTCTTCCATGATCTAAAGAAGCAATCCACTGGAACAATCACTCTCGGTGACAAAGGAAAGTGTGACATCGTTGGTATTGGTAGTATTGGGAGTGATCCTAACCATGGCATTAAAAATGTTTATCTTGTTAATGGTTTGAAGTATAATTTTTTTAGTGTTTCTCAGCTATGTGATAGTGGTAATGATGTTGGATTTAACAAGAAAAGATGTCTAGTGCGTAGAGAAGATACAGGTGAAATAGTTCTAACTGCCTATCGCTATAACAACATCTATGTTGTGAATGCTGAGCAAGTGGCACAAGGAAGCTTATCCTGTCTAAAGGCTTTGACGGACGATCCAAAGCTCTGGCACAGGAGACTCGGTCATGGAGGCCCACATACACTACAAAAGCTTGTGTCCAAAGGGCTTGTAAGAGGAATACCTGAGATGGACTTCAAAGGTATTGATATGTGCAAAGCATGCACACGAGGTAAACAAACACGTAGCTCTTTCAAACCCAAAAATGTTGCAAGTACTTCTAGACCCCTTGAACTTTTATATATGGATTTATGTGGTCCTATGCGAGTTAAATCTCCCAATGGTACAAAGTACATGCTTGTTGTTGTTGATGATTTTTCGAGATATACTTGGGTTGCATTTTTAAAAGAAAAATCAGAGGCCTTGTTTGAGTTTTCAAAACTTTGTAAGGAGTTGCAAGCTTTAAGAAACGAGCTCATAGTGTCAATTCGAAGTGATCATGGTAGGGAGTTTGATCAACTTCAGTTTGATTTGTTTTGCGCTAAATATGGCATCTCCATTAATTTTTCTACTCCTAGGACACCTCAACAAAATGGGGTTGTGGAACGAAAGAATCGCACCCTAGAGGACATGGCCAGGACTATGCTTTTAGAAAATGCATTACCTAAAACCTATTGGGCTGTACTTATGAACTTTTCATCTTAAAGAAAACAACTAACTATATTTTGAATCGTTGTCTTATTCGTTCCATCTTAAAGAAAACTCCTTATGAACTTTTCAAAGGCCGCAAACCCCTTATATCATATTTTAAATCCTTTGGCTGTACTTATTTTGTTCATAACAATGGAAAAGATAACCTTGGGAAATTTGATGCGCGTTGTGATGAAGGTATATTTCTTGGCTACTCCACAAGTAACAAAGCTTATAGAATCTTCAACAAAAGGACCAATATGGTTGAGGAAAGTA
The DNA here is from genome assembly GCA_037127255.1 of Persicaria tinctoria. Lineage (NCBI taxonomy): Eukaryota > Viridiplantae > Streptophyta > Magnoliopsida > Caryophyllales > Polygonaceae > Persicaria > Persicaria tinctoria. The sequence goes on along the minus strand of JBANSL010000004.1, from coordinate 68,447,811 downwards.
TACATGTTATATTTGATGAATGCAATGACGGTTCTTTAAGTGAAAGTGTTGCAGATCTAGATCTTAACAACCATACAGAGAATGAGGATGGTGATCATGTTGCTACCAAGAACACAAAGAAGAGAAACATGCAGGATCAGATTCTTAACACTGAAGAATTGGCCCAAGGTCTTGAAGCTCAGTCTAAAGCCCTTGGCAACCAATCCAAAAGTGTTGAGACTTCAGAAACTGCTGTAATTAAGCCTAACATATCAATGGAGTCAGATGTACCACAAGTCAATCATGTTGATGTGACAAACCAGGGAGCTGAGACTAGCAAGAGAAAGTTCAAATACTCCTCATCACACTCATTAAAGGATATCATCTCTGACCCTACATCTAGTGTTCAAACTCGTTCTAAACTTAAAGATCTCCGTGCTTTTCACGCTTTTGTTTCTCTTATAGAACCAAAGAAGGTAGACGAGGCCCTTCAAGAGCCAGACTGTATCATTGCTATGCAAAGTGAGCTTAACGAATTTGAAAGGAACAAAGTCTGGACCTTGAAGCCTAGGCCAAAGCATCAATCAGTCATTGGCACACGTTGGGTATTTCGGAACAAGCTAGATGAGAATGGTAAGATCGTGAGGAACAAAGCAAGGCTTGTGGCTCAAGGCTACAATCAAGAGGAAGGTATCGACTACGAGGAGACTTTTGCTCCCGTAGCCAGGCTTGAAGCCATTCGCATTTTATTAGCATTTGCATCTTTCATGGGCATAAAATTATATCAAATGGATGTCAAGTGTGCTTTTCTTAATGGTTTCTTAGAGGAAGAAGTCTATGTGGCTCAACCCCCAGGCTTTGAATGTTCGAAATTTCCTAATCATGTTTACAAACTAGACAAGGTGCTATATGGTTTGAAACAAGCCCCAAGAGCTTGGTATGAGCGATTGTCAAAATATTTTTTAGAAAACAATTTTAAAAGGGGGTTGATCGACAATACCCTTTTTATCAAGACCAAAGGAAATGACATTTTGGTTATCCAAATATATGTTGATGATATATTGTTTGGGGCTGCTAACACATCTTTGTGCAAGGAATTTTCTGATATTATGTGCAGTGAATTTGAGATGAGCTTGATGGGAGAACTCAACTTCTTTTTGGGGTTGCAAGTTCATCAATCTAAGAAATGGATCTTTGTCAACCAAAACAAGTATACTAAGGATCTCTTGAAGAAGTTTAAGATGGATCAATCCAAAGCAGCCAAGACACCCATGAGCTCAACATTGTCTCTAGATCAAGACAAGATCGGAAAGAGTGTCAATCAAAAGGAGTATCAAGGGATGATTGGATCGTTATTATATCTTACTGCTAGTAGACCTGACATCATGTTTAGTGTTTGCATGTGTGCTAGGTTTCAATCTGACCTTAAAGAATCTCACCTCGTGGATGTGAAGAGGATCTTTCGATATCTCAATGGAACTAAGGAGCTTGGCTTGTGGTATCCAAAGCAAAGAGATTTTACACTGATTGGGTATTCTGATGCAGACTTTGCAGGCTATAAGGTGGATAGGAAGAGCACGTCAGGATGTTGCCAATTCTTAGAAGCATCCTTGATTAGTTGGCACTCAAAGAAACAAAACTCAATTGCTCTTTCCACTACCGAAGCCGAATACATAGCAGCTGGAGCATGTTGCTCCCAAATCTTTTGGATAGCTCAACAAATGAGAGATCTTGCAGGCATCAACCTCAATGACATTCCCATCAAGTGTGACAATACAAGTGCCATCTCCATTACAAAGAATCTCGTTCATCATTCAAGGACCAGGCATATTGATGTAAGACATCATTTCATTAGAGACCATGTCGAAAAAAATGATGTGTCGATATCCTTTATTTCAACGTATTATCAATGGGCTAACATTTTTACTAAGCCTTTGGTAGAGGACAGATTCACCCTCATTAGATGTGAGATCGGAATGCTTAACAGGGATGCACTTTCGTAGGGGGAGCTTTCCCTTTACGAAAGACAAATTCTAATCAGTATCAAGATCTTTGAGATTCATGTCAAAGTTTGTGAACTGAATGGTAGAACACATTTAACGGATCATATGTTTGGTTGATATCTTATTAGATATTTGATAAAATATAGTTTTAATGGTTTTTATCCTTCTTTATGCATTACACATTTTATTTTCCAAAAATCTTATATCCGAGTATATATTATTTATGGAAATTATTTTTTTCGGATATATTCCCTCTTGCATTTAAAATGCGAAAAGATGGTTTCAATTTTGAATTTTTGGCAAATCAGATCTTTTAATTTTGGGTAGTAGTGTCATGATTATCTTCATTGGAACCATAAACACGTCTCATCAACTTACCCTCTTGCCCCTTTTTAAACCACACTCTCTTACCCTAACTATTCATCACCTCTCCAGAACTACCTAAACCCTCTGCCCTTTAACCTTATCCTTCAACCTTTCTCTGAAAGCTTCATCGAATCCCATCCATGGCACCCAAATCCAAGAAGATCTCCACACCCAAACGCCTTGGCGCTACCCCCAAAGGACGCCAGACACCTCTTTTGATCTCCCCTTAACCCGAACCTACTCCTCAAGCAATTGTCCCCAAGCATTGTCCCGAGCACCGTCCCTGAGAGCACCATTGCCGAAATCAAGCGGTCTTTAAAGCGTCCGACGAAGAAGCCTCTCAGTGAAAAACTAAAAGGGAAGAGAAAGATCATTGTCGAGGAAGAGGAGGAAGAGGAGAAAGAGGAGGATCTTGATGAGATTCTAGAGAGAGATGTTGCAAAGAAGGCCGAGGAAGAGGCCCTGAGAAAGAAAAAGGTCAAGGAAGAGGCTAAGAAAGCAAGGAAGAAGGCCGAGGAAGAGGCTGAGAAAGCAAGGAAAGAGGCCGAGGAAGAGGCCCAAAGAGTAGCAGAGGAGGAGTTTCCCGCTGTAGAGGAACCAGAGGAAGAGGAAGAGGAGGACGATGAGACTGCTGATGATGACGAGGAGGCCGAGGGAGATGATGCTGAAGTGTCTGTTGAGGACTCGGGGTCTGAGGAAGAAGAGGAAGAGGAGCCAAAACTTGTTCCTGATGAGAGGGTTTCTCGACCAAATAAATTTATAGTCAAGACCCCGCTATAGTATAGGGAGTCAGGATCGTCCACAGGAGAGAGTCAGCGCTTCTTATTTAGTTGCAATGTCGGGTTAAAAGTAACAAAAGAGATGGAAGAGAGATGAGCAACGATAAGAACATAAAATCTGAATTTTTATTAATAAAAGGGAAAAGTTCCAAGGGAATGGATCACCACAACAATAAACACATGGGCAAATCAATGAATTATGTAAAAGGTCATGCTTTTATCATAAAGAGTTACCTTTCGCATACTCAACAAATAGATAATAGAGGTGATCACATAAAACCTATTTGTTTCTACCTTTCTTTAATTAGATCCCTTTTACTTTCATCAAAGATCCCTAATTACTATCAATGTTAACAATCTCCTTTTTCAATTCAATTGCAACAATGAATTCCCTTAAACTTTCATCAAAGGGTTAAGCACATGGGTAGAATAAGATAAAAACATCAAATAAACATAGATTCTTTCATCCACACACATGCTCATTGTTGGGTTCACCCCAACCCTAAAAGAGAAAATAACTATTCAAACATGGCAATGGAAAACACGAATTAAAGTGAAGAAAACATAAACTAAACTAATTAAAACCTGGAAATTCAGCGTCTCAATCGCAACAAACACGTTCAAGATTTCGCCAAAACACCAAACAAAACCCTAAAATCGTCTCCACAGCTGCTGCGCTCAGCCCTCGCGCTGAATGTGTCCTCCCCTCTAAATCAGCCCCTAGTAGCCTTTATTTAATGATAAAAAAAATATAAGACTTAATCTCCAAGGAAAATAATATATCTTATCTAAGTCTATCTAACTAAAAGATCCTAAAAGGAATTTAGATGAAACCCTAATTAAAAATCCCATTAAGTAATAAAATCAGCTCGTGTTGTTGCAGGAGTGAATCGAGTATTGAAATAAATGTAAAATATAGATCAGACTGACTTTCCTGTCTCAGCAAATAAATACAAGATTTCCTCCCGTTGTAGTAAGAGAAAATCAGGATCGAATCCACGAGGAAGCACGTCAGCAATTCTTAGGTAGCTATCAGATTCTTACAGCAGCAGCAGAAAAACACGGAAACAAAAGCAGGAGCAGAAATAAAACAGAAACAAATAAACCCGGCAAGGGCAACTAAAACAAAAGCAAAGAACAAATTAAAGACAGAAAGCAAAAAATAAAGCAAAGCAAGTAAAGAACAAAGCAAAACAGAAACAAAGCAGAAAGTAACTCGAGGACACAGAAGCTGGTTGATCTCGACAAGCTGTCCTCCAGGTCGGCAAGACAGTAATGAAAACAGAAAGTAAAGAACAAAAGCAATCAACTCGACAAGATCAGACAACTCGACCTCGATAAAGAAAGGTAAAGACAGAAACTTGAAAATCGACAAAGACAGGAGCAAATCAACTCGACCTAGACGAAGCCCTACTCGACTTCGACCACGGTTCCTCGAGATCGACAAGATCTCCTCTATGTCGACTAAAACAGTAAAATACAGAAATTTAAATTGCAGAATTTCGAAACACAGAACTTAGAGAAACGAAGTAAATTCAATATATTAAAAGACCTCCAAGGCCAGGGTTTCAACACCACAACGATAACTATGCAAAACAACACATAAAGGCATAAAAGATCATGCTTTCCATCAAATAACTTTCGTCATTAACAAATAGGCAAATAGAGGCTTTCGCATAAACCCTAATTGTTACTAACCCTTTTTCACATAATTAATCCAAGTTGCATTAAGATCACTTTCGCTTCAATAATACAAACAAGGATCACCTTCAACTCTCGCAAAAGAATCATGCTCATAGGGATAGAAGATGAATCGCACAAAAGATCTGACCTTTATCGCATCACCTCACATGGCCACCGTCGGGCTCACCCCAGCCCCAGAAGTGGGTGGACTACTCACGCCTCATCGCAATAACATACATTGAATGAAAAGAAATAACTTGCATAAAACTATATTCAAAAGCCTTTACAATTCCGGCAATCAACTTTCGCAGAAAGCCAAAACCCTAAAAACCTTAGAACCCCTAAACTGTATCTCTGAATGGAACTACTTGTCTCTGACTGAAATTGAATGATTGAAAAACCAGCCCCTAGGGCCTTATTTATAGTGACTAAACCTTGCTAATCAAGGAAATAATCATCTATCTCTATCTAAATCTATATCTAAAATTATATCTAAAAGCCTTAAAGATAAATAAATGTTTAAATGGAAATAAATCATAAGGAAAGGATAAAACTAATTAGGGTAGGTCTTCATGTCTTGATAGATTACGTCTTCCATAGATAGAACTTGATGTATTTGGATAGAATCTTCCGCCTTCGGCACCAAGGAATCCCAACTCTACTCGGACAGGTCATCGACGACGCGTTTCTGGGCACTGCTCTAGTCGACCTCGATAAGGCTTGGTCGACTTCGAGTAGGATTCGTCGTCTGGTGCTTGATGTGGCTCGTCATGGCTTCCTGGGCTCGTCGACCTCGAGTTGGTCTCGTCGACTTCGACAAGGGCTAGGGCCATCGACTAAACCTCCTCGGGTTGCTCAGACATGGCTCAGGGCGGCTCGTCGATCTCGACAAGGTTTAGTCGAGATCGAGTAGAGGTGGCTCGGCCTCTCGTCCTCGGTTTGGTGTGCTCGACCGGCTCGGACAAGGACTCAGGCGCTCGTCGACTTCGACAAGCCCTAGTCGACTTCGAGTACGGTGGCTCGCCGACTAGGGTTTCTTGAGCAGCTCTCCTCGAGGGACTCCGGATCTGGTGATGTGGCTTCGTCGACCTCGAGTAACGGTCCTCGAGATCGAGTTGGCCTCGGAGCTTGGGGAGCTTGGTTCTCGATCATGGCTTTGCCGACTAGGCTGTGCCCGGACATGCTCGTCTAGGTCGAGTAGGCTTACTCGAGATCGAGTAGCCTCGACTCTCAGACTTGTGCGTTGCTTTGACCTTGGACTTCTGTAGTGGTTTTCCGAGCATTTCCGACCTTCTGTAGAATTGCTGTAAATGCCTCGATTTCTGCGATTTAAACAGAAACTGGTGTAGATTCCATAATTTTGGCAAATAAACATAAACTACACAGATTCTGTACTATCTTAACCCAAATGCATGAAATGTATACAGAAATCGATATAAAAGTTACTGTAAAACATGGCAGATTCCGCTCACAACAAACACCCCATACTTAAGCTTGCTTGTCCTCAAGCAATACTTTTAATTGTCATTCAGGGGAAGTAATAAAAACTCTCAACATCTTAGATTCATTCTTATATGTCCCTGCAATCAATTACCATCCTCGAAAAGGTACTAGTGTCACAGATCCATGCATGTGCAAATATGTAAAAGCAACATCTACTCATAAAAGGAGGGTTATGCACAAATAATTTTTGTGTGACAAAGCATCGATAATCAAGAAGACTTTAATTTAAGCTCATGAAGGAGTAGATTGGTAAAAGGCTAAAAGGTGGGCAATTTTTGGCAATGTGGTGCTTTTATGATCCGGGGAAATGGATCACTTTCAAACTTGAATTTCCACATTCCTTCTTCCTTTGATTCATCACCTTTCATAATGCTTTTATTCATAATAATGCTTTTACCTCTCTAACCTCAACACTGCCTTCTCGCGAGTCACAAACATGGGTGTCATGAATGGCCCCGGATACTAAGTGCGTCGGACTCCTCACAATGTGTCCCATCTCTCCAAACTATTATCTTAGAGAGCAGGGTCAATCTACCTTTATCTCCTGAGGTGATTGGATTTTCTTTCACTCATTAAATTTTCCATATATTTCAAATAATTTCCTTCCAAACTCCAAATATGATATATAACACAAACACCATATAACATCTCCATAATGTAACATCATTCTCAACATAATCCCCGGATAAGGTAAAGAATGGAAATATTTAGATCATGTGGAGCAATATTTGAAATAAGGCATATTATGGCTTTTGTGATGCATAAGCATAGGTAAGGCTAGGAATTAACAATGAGCATTATATGGAAATATAAAGTCCTCCATCATTTTATCATGCAACATGTCAAAAGCAAATTCAAATTTTACCTCCTTTCATGGTTTTCAAGAAAATAATGCACTTCATTGTGACTTCCCTTTACTAGGCAATTTCATGCTATATCTCTAATGAATCCAATTTTGCATCGTCGAGTTCAATATAAGCTTCCATGACTTTATTCAAAATTTTCAATGGGGGTCATTTTTCTCAAATTTTTGGAAAACATGCATATAAGCACATAAATAAATAATGCATTCCAAAATAGCCATGTAGCAATTTCAAAGAAATAATGCACAAATAATGTCAAATATGGTAATTATGCGTAATGTAAGCCCTTCCTCCACCCCATACTTAAACATTACAGTGTCCTCACTGTATAAAAAAAACAATGTAAAGGGTAAAGAAAGAAACTCACAAGACATGTGTGCAGAGCTGCAAAATTTCGAATGGAGCACCTCATAGTCCGAGTAAGCTTTGGTTCTATCCATTGACCTGAAAAAGTAGAAGACATATACCCATAATAGCAAAAACAAAAACAAAGTCTCAAATGTCCTAAAAAGTCTTATGTACACGCTCTAGATTTTATAGTCGCTAGGCCGACTTTCCTTAATGCTCAAGGTGGCATCTGCAGGGCCCATGTAGCTTGGGCCTCAAATAAGACTCCATTCTTGTCCATCAGCTGTAATCCTCCAGAATGGATCTTGTTCACCACAAACGGTCCCATCCGCTTCTTGTTGAATTTGTTGGGAAACCAATGATCCTTTGATTTAGAGACATAGAGCTTGTCTCCAACTTCATACTCCTTAGGCTCATCATTGGAAATCCTACACAATCGCACATACCAAGGCAGACCTCTCCCATGTATAGATAAATCTTTAATGGAAATAGGAGAAGAAAGATCCATACCTTGACTTACCTTTGCGGAAACGGAATCGGGCACCACGGTGTTTGGTCGATCTCGACTAAGGCTCCTCGAGATCGACGAGGCTGCTGGCTCTGGTGGTGGTCTGGTCGAAGAGGCAGAAGTCGATGAAGAAGGTGGCTCGTCGACCTCGAGTTGGCTACTTGACATCGACAAGGACTTTGCTCCTGGCAAGTGGCTCATCGAGGAAACAGGGTTTGGTGGTGCCGACTAGTGGTCGACCTCGATAAGCCTACTCGAGGTCGAGTAAGGCTTGGGTCCTGGAGTCACCATCGTCGAGGAAGAAGAAGCCGAGGCCGTCGAAGGGTGGTCGATCTCGACAAGACCCTTGTCGATCTCGACTAGAGATGGTGCGTCAGGAGGCTTCTGTGTCGAGGAAGCAGGAGTCGTGTTGGCTGGGTTCTTGTCGACCTCGAGTAGCCTACTCGAGATCGACGAGGGTGTGGCTTCCGTCTGGCTGCTCGACGAAACTGGCTCTGGTGGAGTCTCCTTGGTCTGGTCGAGATCGACTAGGGTTCTACTCGATGTCGAGGAGCCCTGGTCGATCTTGACCCCATACTTAGCTCCTGTCAAGGCATCCGAAAAATAATGAATCCACAAGGACTTACCTTGGTCTGTGTCAATGGGATTCTCTGTGTTTTCCTTGAGGATTGCCATGATCTCCTCCACCTGGGCCTCCATGTCCCTTTTTTCTATCTCCTCAGGGGTCATATTTCTGACCTTGGGTTCCCCGCAGGTGATGTAGCCAGCTGAGATAGATTTGACCTCTTCCATTGGACCTGTATGCCTTTCAGTTTTATTAAAGGAATACTCAATTACCTCATCGCTGATGTTGAAGGTGAGCACTCCTTTCCTTACGCTTATGTTGGCATCCACCGTTGCCAAAAATGGTCTTCCTAGAATAATTGGACAAGCAGGATCTTCTTGCATATCAACAATTAGGAAATCAGCAGGAACGAAGAATTTACCTACTTGTACTGGTACATTTTCCACCATGCCTGTTGGAATGACCACTGTGTTGTTGGCCATGTATAGTCTAGCATCCACAGGCTCCAGGGCACCTATCTTAATCTTGGACCAAATCGTTAAAGGCATAATACTAACACTGGCTCCAAGATCACATAGGGCATTAATTTTGTATGGACCAAATCCAATAGTTATAGCAAACTTACCTGGATCCGGCCTCTTCTCCAGTATGTCCAGATGGCTGCACTCCTCTGTGATTTCTGCCATCGATCGCTTTTTGCTCAGAATCTCCTTCAGGAACTTGACGTAGGACGGCATTTCATTGAGAGCTTCTGTGAAGGGGATGGTGACGTTGAGCTTCTGAAGCATCTTGATGAAGCGCTGAAACTTTTTCTCCGTTGGGTCCTTTAGAGATTTTGTGGGGAAAGGCAGCTTCTTTTTTTGATTCGGAGCCAGAAGAGACGTCGGAGTTGCTGCAGATTTCTCGACCAGGGGCTCCTCGACATCGATAAGAGGCTTGTCGAGATCGACTGGATTGGGTGCAGTCGAGTTGCTGTTCGGAGCAGACAAAGATTCTGGCAATTTCTCCTCGAGATCGACGAGAGTCTTGTCGAGGTCGAGTACGGCCTTGTCGAGATCGACTACGGATTTGTCGAGGTCGACTTGCTGATCTTCGTCATTCTGCTGCTTTCCAACCTCTGGCTCTTGCAGTTGATGGCCGCTTCTGAGTTTTACAGCAGCGACGTGCCCAGTCTTTCCCTTAGGATTTGGTTCTGAAGATCTAGGGAGTGCGCCTGACTGTCTGGGGATTCCTGCTGCTAGCTGACCAATCTGTGTATCAACTGTTTTCCGCCAGATATCAATTTCCCCAAGCCTAGAGTTGACACCTTGCATTTGAGTATAGACGGAGTTGAAGGACTGCCTAGTTTCTGTGTGGTTTCTTCGTATTTCCTCCTGGACCAGCTGTATATCATCCTTTTTCTGTTCCCTTTCTGGATGTCCTGGAGCTCTGTAGGGCGGGGGATTCCTAGGGACACCTTGGTTCCACTGTGGTTGCTGAAACCTTTGGTCCCCCATGTAGCGATTTGGTCCCCCTGCGTAAGCTGCATCCTCATGGTGTTCTGCCATCCTGACTTGTTCTGTGTGTGGGCACTCAGGAGTAGTGTGCCTTAGTGATCCGCATTCAATACAAGGCTGGTTGACAGAGAGATATTTGACTTGCTTGATGAGCTTCCTATTCTGATCTCTGTAGTATTGTTCCCTGACATCTGGATCAATCTCCTTTGATGGCTCATAGAGGGGCATGGATGGTGTTGGCCTGGCGTATGGGTTCTCTTCATAAGTTGTAGTAGACCCATACTTGTTGTCGTAGGTAGTGAGCTTCTCCAGCACTCCCCATGCGTCACTTGGCGGCATTGTCAGATACTCGTAGCGAGTATAATTGTTGATTATGTCCTTAGTGACTTGATCAAGAGAGTTGAAGAAGATCTCCTGAATGATGTAGGGTGGTTGTCCATGAGTAGGGCAAGATCGCAACAGTTCCTTGTAGCGCTCCCATGCCCTTGCCAGCAGTTCCCCTTTCTGCTATTTAAAGGCGGTGATTTTCTGGCGGAGATGTGCTGTTTTGGCAGGTGGGAAGAATTTGTTCAGAAACTCTTGCTCTACTTGGGCCCAGGTTGTGAGTGATCTTGCCTTCAGCCCTTCCAGCCATTTCAGTGCAGGTCAAGCGAGCGACCAGCGAAAAGATTTCATCTTGACATATTCCAGAGTTGGACCTTCTGCAAGAGTACGGCACATATCATGAAAGTTAGTAATATGTTCAAGAGGACACTCATTAAATCTGCCGTAAAAGGCATTGTTTTTAAGCTCTATAAGAAATTGAGTGTGAATTTCAAAAGAGTTTTCAGGGATTAGAATCGCCGATTCAGGCACGACGAGAGTTGGGTGCATGTAGTCCTCTGCCGTGGTTGGATATTGGGCAAGCTCAGCTTGTGCTTGTTCCCTTGCTGCTCTCTCAGCGGCGATAGCAGCATCTTTAGCGTTGATAGCGGCATCCCTTGCGGCTAGTTCCCTCGTAAGCCTAGCGATTAGCTGTTCCTGTGTTTCATCGGCCGACATGATCCTTTTGAGTTTGGAGTGGATGTGTAGGTAGCGCTCCGGTTCGTCTAAGCTGTCAAACTCAGGTGTTTGACCAGAACGACGCATACACCCTGCAATCTAACTCAAAGAGACAGTGAGAACTGACTACCTAAGACGCGATTGATTGCTTCCCCGGCAACGGCGCCAATTTGTTGTTGCAGGAGTGAATCGAGTATTGAAATAAATGTAAAATATAGATCAGACTGACTTCCCTGTCTCAGCAAATAAATACAAGATTTCCTCCCGTTGTAGTAAGAGAAAATCAGGATCGAATCCACGAGGAAGCACGTCAGCAATTCTTAGGTAGCTATCAGATTCTTACAGCAGCAGCAGAAAAACACGGAAACAAAAGCAGGAGCAGAAATAAAACAGAAACAAATAAACCCGGCAAGGGCAACTAAAACAAAAGCAAAGAACAAATTAAAGACAGAAAGCAAAAAATAAAGCAAAGCAAGTAAAGAACAAAGCAAAACAGAAACAAAGCAGAAAGTAACTCGAGGACACAGAAGCTAGTCGATCTCGACAAGCTGTCCTCCAGGTCGACAAGACAGTAATGAAAACATAAAGTAAAGAACAAAAGCAATCAACTCGACAAGATCAGACAACTCGACCTCGATAAAGAAAGGTAAAGACAGAAACTTGAAAATCGACAAAGACAGGAGCAAATCAACTCGACCTAGACGAAGCCCTACTCGACTTCGACCACGGTTCCTCGAGATCGACAAGATCTCCTCTATGTCGACTAAAACAGTAAAAGACAGAAATTTAAATTGCAGAATTTCGAAACACAGAACTTAGAGAAACGAAGTAAATTCAATATATTAAAAGACCTCCAAGGCCAGGGTTTCAACACCACAACGATAACTATGCAAAACAACACATAAAGGCATAAAAGATCATGCTTTCCATCAAATAACTTTCGTCATTAACAAATAGGCAAATAGAGGCTTTCGCATAAACCCTAATTGTTACTAACCCTTTTTCACATAATTAATCCAAGTTGCATTAAGATCACTTTCGCTTCAATAATACAAACAAGGATCACCTTCAACTCTCGCAAAAGAATCATGCTCATAGGGATAGAAGATGAATCGCACAAAAGATCTGACCTTTATCGCATCACCTCACATGGCCATCGTCGGGCTCACCCCAGCCCCAGAAGTGGGTGGACTACTCACGCCTCATCGCAATAACAGACATTGAATGAAAAGAAATAACTTGCATAAAACTATATTCAAAAGCCTTTACAATTCCGGCAATCAACTTTCGCAGAAAGCCAAAACCCTAAAAACCTTAGAACCCCTAAACTGTATCTCTGAATGGAACTACTTGTCTCTGACTGAAATTGAATGATTGAAAAACCAGCCCCTAGGGCCTTATTTATAGTGACTAAACCTTGCTAATCAAGGAAATAATCATCTATCTCTATCTAAATCTATATCTAAAATTATATCTAAAAGCCTTAAAGATAAATAAATGTTTAAATGGAAATAAATCATAAGGAAAGGATAAAACTAATTAGGGTAGGTCTTCATGTCTTGATAGATTGCGTCTTCCATAGATAGAACTTGATGTATTTGGATAGAATCTTCCGCCTTCGGCACCAAGGAATCCCAACTCTACTCGGACAGGTCATCGACGACGCGTTTCTGGGCACTGCTCTAGTCGACCTCGACAAGGCTTGGTCGACTTCGAGTAGGATTCGTCGTCTGGTGCTTGATGTGGCTCGTCATGGCTTCCTGGGCTCGTCGACCTCGAGTTGGTCTCGTCGACTTCGACAAGGGCTAGGGCCATCGACTAAACCTCCTCGGGTTGCTCAGACATGGCTCAGGGCGGCTCGTCGATCTCGACAAGGTTTAGTCGAGATCGAGTAGAGGTGGCTCGGCCTCTCGTCCTCGGTTTGGTGTGCTCGACCGGCTCGGACAAGGACTCAGGCGCTCGTCGACTTCGACAAGCCCTAGTCGACTTCGAGTACGGTGGCTCGCCGACTAGGGTTTCTCGAGCAGCTCTCCTCGAGGGACTCCGGATCTGGTGCTGTGGCTTCGTCGACCTCGAGTAACGGTCCTCGAGATCGAGTTGGCCTCGGAGCTTGGGGAGCTTGGTTCTCGATCATGGCTTTGTCGACTAGGCTGTGCCCGGACATGCTCGTCTAGGTCGAGTAGGCTTACTCGAGATCGAGTAGCCTCGACTCTCAGACTTGTGCGCTGCTTTGACCTTGGACTTCTGTAGTGGTTTTCCGAGCATTTCCGACCTTCTGTAGAATTGCTGTAAATGCCTCGATTTCTGCGATTTAAACAGAAACTGGTGTAGATTCCATAATTTTGGCAAATAAACATAAACTACACAGATTCTGTACTATCTTAACCCAAATGCATGAAATGTATACAGAAATCGATATAAAAGTTACTGTAAAACATGGCAGATTCCGCTCACAACAGCCCGCAAAAACCTTTCCTAGTGCATAGGGTATCGGCGCCGAGGGTTAAGGTGTCGGCGCCGAGGGTCTGTTCAAATGCAGTGCTACTGGAATTTACTGGGTGTCGACATCGAGGGTCAGGGTGTCGGCGCCGAGGGTCTGTTCGAATGCAGTAGCCTCTCTTTTTCTCTAGCTTTTCAACTCTGACTTCAATTGCACTTTTCCAAGTCCTCGTCCATCCGATTGACACATATGAATATGCATTGGAAAGCCCTTTTCAAGGACTACAACTCTCATGAAGGCTCCATAACTTGAATCAAAGTGATGGATGGCGAAAATAAGGCTTTTCTCTAGCTGCACCACTTTTTCCTTTTTGCTTGGCTCCTCTATTGCCTTCATGATTTTTCCTTAAGCTCTAAAGTGCGTCGAAACTCTTCTAAATCAGCTCCAAAACCTATAAAATCACACCAAAGCTTGTGTAGACTCCATATCTTGCAATATTAAACATAACTACACATTTTTCTTACTTTCCCAACACAAAAGCTAATAAAATGACTTAGATAGAATGAAAACATGGTGTAAAATAAGACTAAAAATGCGGACATAAAAACACCCCATACTTAGACTTGCTTATCCTCAAACAATAACCAAATTATTATCAAAACCTTTAACATGCCTTCAAGTTTTCGCCTTAGTCAAAAGCAACATCAAATTTAGCATAGGTGCAAATAAGAACAAGCATTGAACCATCATCACATATATTTAGGTAACCTTAGGCAAAGCAACACTCAAGGGAAATAATGTGTTTAGGCTTGAAGTACATCTCTCAACTCAATCCTTTATGACATTAAGCTATATAGAAATTGCAATTAATATCACCAATCAATTCACCGAGATGTCAAAACATGCATTAATCATCAAGAGGACTTTGGCTCAATGGCCTTCAAAGAAGGACTCATTTGGCCGGGTTGTAACTTGGCTTGGTAAGAACATAAAGGTAGGAATCATTTAGGAAAAGTGGTGCTAAAAATCCGGGAACCAAAGACTCCTAAATTTCCAACTCGACTCAACCAAACAACTCCATCATATATAAACACTTCCAAACTCATCTAATATAGCACAACTCTTTGAAAAAAAACCCTCAAAATATCCAATATATCTCGCATTAAATAAATAAGGATAAATTTGGCTCATGCACAACTTTTCATTTATTCTACTATTTTTTCTTTTTTTCTTTTTTTTTTTTGTTTCTTTTCCTTCTTTTTTTCATGTGTATTTATTTAAATATAAGAGCCAAATATACCTTTTACAACAAAAGTGGCGAGAAGAGTATAATACCAACCCAAACATGTATCTACACTTAAACCACCTCATGTGTCTCCACTCCTCAAACATCAATCATTACCAACACTAAGTCCTAATTCCCGAATAAGGAGGTAAGGCTAAACATTGGCTAAGATAACTTTTGTGGAGCTACAAAAATAGGCTATAAGGCTCAAAATGGTTGCAAGCAAAGGAAACATGTATAAGGTAGGTAAAAGAGGATAAAATATGGCTGATAAAGAGTGCCTTTATCATTTGATCAAATTACACAATGACTAGCTATCTCATATTGGTTTCAAGACTTAGATATACATCGCAATATCAAGAGGTAATGCATAAGGAGAGTAATACACACATAAAAAAGAAAGGAAAATATATAAAGAACAATTCCCCATAAGCCAAATAACTCACTAGGACATGTTGGATTCCAATCACCTAAATCCCAAAGTTATATATGCTCAATTTCATTTGCAAGTCAAATTTCACATAAAAACATTTTGAGCGACTTAGGCTAAACCATCCAAAATATGCCTTAGGATATTACATGATCAAGCTCAATTATTAGATTTCAACATTGGACATCTAAGTTAGGTGTTATCCATCCTAAAAAACTATGCAAAATAACAAACAAGTAAGCAAATGAACATATATTTTTGTGATTTTTTGACATTTACTAATTTTTTTTGGATTTTTCAATTTTATAGACTCTAAAGAAAAGACAAAAGACACAAATAAGCAAAACAAATAAAAGACAACTTTACAAAAACAATGTCAAGACACAAATATGCAAAACTAGGTCATGCGAATTTCGAATCTCCCTCACCCCCATACTTAAAATTTCAGTGTCCTCACTGAATAAAATAAAACAAGGTAAAGGAAAAAGAAAATCACATGGAAATTGATGAAAAAATGGAGCAATTTGGAGAAGTTCAAAAATCTGCACAGGGGTCGACGTCGACAGGGGCTGCGTCGACGCTGATACCTCTCAGCACGTCGAATTCCTTCATGGCATGTTTCCGCTCTTTCCTATGCACCATGGCGGATCTGTAGGACATGTTCTCTCAACAAAAATAGTAAGTCTTGGGCTATCTAACTCCTAACTAAAAATCAAAAGCAAAAAGCAAGAAAAGAAAGTAAGAAAGCGGGTTGCCTCCCGTAAGAGCTAAATTTAAAGTCTTTAGCTTGACCTACTTCCCTTTTTCTCTTCAATCCGGATCGGGAGGAGGAGGTGGATCCGGTGGTTCTGCTGGTGGAGACGGTAGGACAACGTCCTCCGGTGGTACATCGGGATAGATTGTCAAGTGATATGGCTCTTGCTCCTTGTACCTTTTTATGCCCATCTTCCTTTCCTTATGGACGAGCTTGAACCTTCCCGAGTGGACGCTCCAACATTCAACCCACTCATCCTCCAAGGATCTTGCTAGACACCATCTTG
Source organism: Persicaria tinctoria (assembly GCA_037127255.1). Lineage (NCBI taxonomy): Eukaryota > Viridiplantae > Streptophyta > Magnoliopsida > Caryophyllales > Polygonaceae > Persicaria > Persicaria tinctoria. Next base: position 68,431,482 of record JBANSL010000004.1, on the reverse strand, counting down.
GAAAGCACTTAGCAAACATGTCTTCCTCATATGCGCTCATCTTCCTCTTCATGGTATGACTTTGATTTGCTTCCCCACCATCGTACACAAATAGATGTGCTTCATTGTTGAGTTTGGTGTACAATGGTGGAGGGGGGAGAGATTCCTCCACTTCTTCTTCTTCTTCTAGCACCTCATCTTCAACGTGCCACTTTGCGAGGACCCCATACTTGAATACAAAAGGCGGTTGTTTGAGGTCATCGGGAATTGCCTTCGCCGTGAATGGCAAAGGTAGCAATGTAGTGCATCGAAGAACAACTTCTATCTCTTTTTCTTCTTCTTGGGGTTTCTCACATGGCTTCTCTAGAAACAAGGGCAGTGGCGGCGTCGAGATCGGAGTAGAAATGGCCCTGAAAATAGGCTCGTCCACCTCAACAAGTTGCTCTTCAATTCGCTCTTCAGGAGGGGGTATCGCGTCGAGGTGCAGGGTGTCAGCGCCGAGGCATCTGTAGCCTTCTTATGTTTTTGCAGAAACTTTTCTTTGTCCAGGGGTGTCGACGCCGAGGTAGGGGGCGTCGGCGCCGAGGCTTCTGCAGCTTTGTTCCACATTGATGTCCAGTCCTCATAGGAAGGATATGGTTCTTGATAAAAGCTAGGGCAAGGAAGACCAAGATGAGACCTTGTTCCACATAGATGACAAGGCGGGTTTGCCTCGAGAAAGCGTATCTCTTCCCTTAGTTTGTCATTTTCTCGTTCTATCTCAAGTATCCGTACTTGTTTCCTTAGCTTGTCTCTTTCCCTTGATAGTTCTTCCTCCCGAGTAATCTTTCGTTGTGAGACACTCCATGGATGATAGGGCTCATATGGGTCCCTATAGTCGTGTTGAGCATAGTACCCCTTCTTTGGTTGATAGGGCTCATATGACTCTTGAGCTTTAGTTGAATCCTCGGATGATTGTTTTGCTTTCCAATTATCAAAGTCAAAGTAATCTTCATCATCCTCATCAACCTCGGCAAAGAATCTCGCATACTCATTCATCCTTGCTTTCCGTTTTTCATGCGCTCTAGCCCTTTCGGCCCTTGCTTCTAGATAATCATAATACTCTTGTGCATCCTTCATATTGTGTCCAATCCTGAAAACTCAAACAGGAGCACAAATGAAATAACAAGGGATCGACACCAAGTCGGTGTCGATGAGGCAGGTGGGTGGGAGGTGTGATGTTCAAGAAAATAAAAACTACTAAAATAAAAGAAAAGAAGAATAAAAAGTAACTAAAATAAAAAGATAAAATAAATAATATATACAAAAGAAAAGGGATGGGATATTCCCAAACCCTAAAAACAACTAAACAATGCGCGATTGATCTCTACCCGGCAACGGCGCCAATTTGATGAGAGGGTTTCTCGACCAAATAAATTTATAGGCAAGACCCCGCTGTAGTATAGGGAGTCAGGATCGTCCACAGGAGAGAGTCAGCGCTTCTTATTTAGTTGTTTTGTCGGGTTAAAAGTAACAAAAGAGATGGAAGAGAGATGAGCAACGATAAGAACATAAAATCTGAATTTTTATTAATAAAAGGGAAAACTTCCAAGGCAATGGATCACCACAACAATAAACACATGGGAAAATAAATGAATTATGTAAAAGGTCATGCTTTTATCATAAAGAGTTAGCTTTCGCAAACTCAACAAATAGATAATAGAGGTGATCACATAAAACATATTTGTTTCTACCTTTCCTTAATTAGATCTCTTTTACTTTCATCAAAGATCCCTAATTACTATCAATGTTAACAATCTCCTTTTTAAGTTCAATTGCAACAATGAATTCCCTTAAACTTTCATCAAAGGGTTAAGCACATGGGTAGAATAAGATAAAAACATCAAATAAACATAGATTCATTCATCCACACGCATGCTCATTGTTGGGTTCACCCCAACCCTAGAAGAGAAAATAACTATTCAAACATGGCAATGGAAAACACGAATTAAAGTGAAGAAAACATAAACTAAAATTAAACTAATTAAAACCTGGAAATTCAGCGTCTTAATCGCAACAAACACGTTCAAGATTTCGCCCAAACACCAAACAAAACCCTAAAATCGTCTCCACAGCTACTGCGCGCAACCCTCGCGCTGAACGTGTCCTCCCCTCTAAATCAGCCCCTAGTAGGCTTTATTTAAAGATAAAAAAATATAAGACTTAATCTCCAAGGAAAGAGATTTTATCTTAGGAAAATAATATATCCTATCTAAGTCTATCTAACTAAAAGATCCTAAAAGGAATTTAGATGAAACCCTAATTAAAAAGCCCATTAAGTAATAAAATCAGCCCGCAAAAACTTCTCCTGGTGCACAGGGTATCGGCGCCGAGGGTCAAGGTGTCGGCGCCGAGGGTCTATTCAAATGCAGTGCTACTAGAATTCGCTGGGTGTCGGCATCGAGGGTCAAGGTGTCGGCGCCGAGGGTCTGTTCGAATGCAGTAGCCTCTCTTTTTCTCCAGCTTTTCGACTCTGACTTCAATTGCACTTTTCTGAGTCCTCATCCATCCGATTGACGCATATAAATATGCGTTGGAAAGCTCTTTTCAAGGACTACAACTCTCATGAAGGCTCCATAACTTGAATCAAAGTGATGGATGGCGAAAATATGGTTTTCTCTAGCTGCACCACTTTTTCCTTTTTGCTTGGCTCCTCTATTGCCTTCATGATTTTTCCTTAAGCTCTAAAGTGCGTCGAAACTCTTCTAAATCAGCTCCAAAACCTATAAAATCACACCAAAACTTATGTAGACTCCATATCTTGCAATATTAAGCATAACTACACATTTTTCTTACTTTCCCAACACAAAAGCTAATAAAATGACTTAGATAGAATGAAAACATGATGTAAAATAAGACTAAAAATGCGGACATCAGTTCCCTCTCCTACTCCTCCTCCTCCCCCGTCTCCAAAGAAGCGCAAAGCCACTAAAGCAAAGAAGTCTCCATCTCCCAAGCGCTCAAGGAAAGCCACTCTCATAAGTTTTGACGCGCCTGTCAAGACGACTGCTCCCACAAAAGCTCGAAGGAAGAACGTCGATCCGCTTGCACTTATCCAGGTAAACCAATCCTTACCCTCCTCCCGGTTTGAGAATGCCGAGATGGCTGGAAAGTGGGTGGACGAGTTTAGAACTCGTAAGATTTGTTGTTCAGATTTTATTGATCTTGATTTTTTAGAAGCTTTGAACTTACCCTGCATCTCTATCCTCAAACAAACCTCTGCCTGGACCCTTCTGAACCTTGAATCCGTGTACTACCCCCAACTCACCCGTCTATTTTACATAAACCTCAAAGCCAAACATATTGTTGCTGGTTGGTCTTTGGAGTCAGTCGTCAAAAGAGTTAGAATCACCTTCAACTCCCTTGACTTCGCTGATCTCCTTGGCCTTCCTAAACCTTGTCCACCCTCTCCTAAAACCCCCACAAAAGATCAGTGTGTTTCTCTTGACCGATCCAAATACTTGCTCCCCGAAGCATCAAACAACACCACCAAACAACTTACCCACTCGTCCCTCACACTCGAGGTAAAAATCATGTTCAACATCATTATGAGATGCCTCTTACCCCGAATCAACTCCGGCTCCCTCCTCACTAACAACGTTATGGTCCTTCTATACCGAATTTTGAATGGCCATGATCTTGATCTGGCCAATACCATTATAGGATCCATGGCTCACACCCCCAAAGCCAGAAAAGGAACTCCCCTCCCGTTCGCAAACCTTTTGACCCATGTCTTCAAAGCTTCTAAAATTGATTTTGAAAATGAAGAACAACAACATCATATGGGTAAATTCGACTCCAAGAGCTTTGAGAAGATTGGCATCACTCAGTTCCCCCAAGGGACTTGGAGTCTTGCCTCTCCCTCAAAAACTCTTCCCACTGCCTCTGCCATCGATGAGCGCATGGAAAATCTGGAGTTGGGCTTGGAGGAAGTTCGCCTGGACGTCAAGAAGCTGCACCGAGAGTTGATGCTAGAGATGGGCGGGGTGGCTAAGTTGCTGAACGAGCTGAAGTTGTTGTTCACGGATGGTGCTCAAGATGATGAATCCTAAACCCCTACCCTACCCTAGCCCATGATCTAAACACTGCTGGTTTTTGTTGTTTTATCAAAACTTTTGGTTACTGTTTTTATCCTCCTCCCTTTGTTGAAAGACAAAAAGGGGGAGATGGTTTGATGGTTTAGACTTTGAAACTGCTGTGAATCAAGGGTCTTGGAAGACCTTGTTTTGTTTTACTTTGTTGGATGTTTCTCTTTGGCTTTGAAAACTTATGATCCAACATTCGTCTAACCCATGCAGGTACTTAGTCCGACTTTCCCTTATGATATATTTGCATGACTAAGTTACAGTGATGCATAGGTTTTGTCTTTTATCAAGGGGGAGATTGATAACTCCACTCCCTTGATGAAAATCGGAAATGGTTTCAAAGGCTTTGACACACAGCTTGTGTCAAAGGTCTTGAAGCTACAGTTGTGTTGATGAAACACAAAACCTGTATTATTTGCATATTATTTTCGAATGTTATTATTATAAATATTTCCCGATATTATTATATGTTATGCACTAACATTGCAGCAAGTATTTCGAATGAAATCTCGTTCCTTAAGCTAAAGGGCATGAAGATCTAATTTGGTGGATTATGGCCTCAATGTTTTCCAGAATAGAAGATTGTGAAGATTCCCTCTTAATCCATGATCTGTTCTAGCCGTTGAAAAAGATCCTTAGGCGACGATCTGTTCAAACATAAAAAGGAGATGAAGAAGAGAAGACATACACAGTTGTTGAACACAAGCATTCATTCGCACTCAAGCCTTCAAGTCAATCTGTCTTCTTCGTGTGCTCTCTGCTAGTTGTTAAGAGTCGTATCTTTTGTTTCAAAGCATTTGAGAGTTATACAGTGAGCTTATAGGATATATTTCAAGAGAGTGTTATACTTGAGAGTTTATAACTCAGGAATTGGACACTAGGCAATTGGTTCACGAAGTGTAAGAGGATGGTACTAGATAGCTGAGAGAGGTGGGGCTCTTCTAGATTGGTGTAGGACTCCAAGGGAACGTGAGTTGACTAGATTGAAATTGTATAGGAGAGAGGCTTCTCGGTGAGCTATTAGGATCCTAAGTCTTGAGAATCAATAAAGCCGGTTGAATCCTAGGGTTGTGGAAGAACCCTAGGCGGGGACTAAGCCTTTAAGGAGCCGAACCTCGTTAACAATTCATTGCATCATTTACTTATTGCTTTACCTTATTTCCATACTTGTTTCGAATTGTATAACTCTTTTGTGATTCAGGTTTTCCAGAGGAAGAATTAAGTCTAATCTCAAAGGGTTTTGCAAGCGTTTCAAAAGTCTTGAGATTATCAGCGAAAAGTTGGCATACTCTATTCAACCCCCCTTCTAGAGTATCTTTATTCTACTTTGTTATACATTATCGAACCTTCAGTGAGGATTTGAGAGGTGAGATACTGAGATTTGTGTCGACGACGGCGAGAGGGATGAAGAGCTGCCAGCAGAACAACGTCAATAGTAGGGGTGAATCTGCGAGGATCGGAGAGATCGAAGACAAGAAATGGAGGCGATGGATTGAGAGGATAGATATTTTTAGGGTTTTTTGGACGTACGAATGAGAGTGTGAATGGAAACTGAGCTTTGTCCTCGTTTTGTCATGCGGCTATAAAAAAGATGAGATAGGGTTACTCGGGTTGTCTCACTATTTGGAAAAAATAAATAGAAATGGAACTGAAAGGATTTGAACTCGGGTCTGCTTGCAAGAGTTGAGAGCATGTGCTTACACAAAACAAGTCGGGCTAGCAGAGTTTATTGATACATAGGGGATTCTCTTTACACTAGTATTATATTACCCAACCTAAAAATTTATATATATAAAAAAAATTAACGGTTTGTTTCGGGTACCCAACAAGGAGATTTTCCCGATCCGAACACGAACCGTTTACAACCGTGTTTTCTCGGTTCGTGTCATTATCGTGTCGTGTTTTTTTGGTTTCGGGTTTTTTTGTGTCGTGTTTTCGGTTTCGGGTTTTTCTGCACACCCTACACGTTACTCTAATCCGACATGTCAAAGTCTTCTTAAATCTTACTTTGTATCATATATTAAGGCACTAGGCTTTGTTTGTTTGTTTGTTTTTATATACTCCGTAAGTAATGATTTGGTAATGGTTAGTCATTGTTATACCACCAACCCAGTGGCAGAATCTAGACAAAAGTTTTGCAGGGGCCAATTTTTTTTTTTAGGGTTTGGAACTTAGTTAAGTTAGGAGGCTCATCCCTACGCCTTTTTCATTTATACGAAAAAACAAAGTACATATATAAGAATGCTTAATTGAGTCTACTCGAATGTCTGGATTCTCGGGTGCTACAACTTCCAGATCACTTCTTGGATGATTAGCAAGAGGTTCGAGAACGGTAGCGTCAACAGGAATGCTTAATGGAGCAGCAGTAGTAAGCACCTTTGACTTCTGTTGGAGGATTTAGAGATGCTTCTTCTTGTTTTCTTTTGAAGAAGAAATCAATTATTTTCATCCTCTTCATTTTGAATTAGGATTTTGAGATATTCTAGTATTCCACCATTTGAATTAAGGTTTAAATTAGGATTTCGGAGATATGCAAAGATACTCCGTATTAAGTAGTTGATATATTAAAAATATAGAAGTTGAAAATATTTTTTTTAATTTTTGGTCAACTAAATAAAACTTGTTAATTTGAGAAAATCTAAATGTTATAAAAAAATAAAAGAAATCTAACTAGTACGTACCTCATTCCTATTTACTGTAACACGGACTATGGAGTATATATACATACTATATTATTATAATATTTTTTTGTCGGGGTGGCAATGGCCCCCACCCGCCCCGTACACCTTCCGCCACTGCACCAACCAATAACATCATGACGTGCTTGTCTGATCTTGAATCATTACCTTTTCAAAAAAAAATAACATCATGACGGGTCAAACTAGAAAAAAAAAACCCGAATGGAGAACGTGCGCTACGTGCTACGTCTTTTCCCCTCCCTTGGCAAACCCAATGTTACTTTCCCTTTCGATGCAAAGAACCCTAACAATGAAAATCCCTTCTTGCTAAAGCCTATCTCAAGTCAAATCTCTTCCTACTTACCTTTGTGTGTGGGCAATTACAATGATCATTCTTACCTCAATCGTCCTGTTGAGTGCTGCTTTAGGTATGGATGGCTTGCTTGGGTGGTTTTCTGACCTTGGCAAGCTTGGAGAAAGAACTTTGATCTCTGCAGCATGATGGCTTACTTGGCGACAAAAACTTGGTTTGCAATTAGGAAAGTCGAAGTCTAGTTAGCTATCCGGGATAGGAGTTTGAGTGCCCGTCCTTCCCTTTGGCCTCACCCGTGTGTCGTAGGTGTACGACCGCTAGCCTGCTGCTGGTGGGTTGATGGCGTTCGATCCATCTATGCTAAGCGTGGTACGTTTATCTATTTTTCCATATTGAAACTACCTCATTGGTACGTATCCCATCGGGCTACCCGTTGTGTCTTTCTCTCTCTTTATCTTCAAATCTTTTTAAGGATCAAGGGGTATGAGGTTTCTCTTCACACTTATCTTTTCAATCTTGTTCTTGATAGCATAAACAAGTTGTTTTCAATCACTAACCATCCCTCTGCCTTCTTTGCTACTACGACTTCCTCGTCCAAGGACAAAGGGAAAACACCCTTGCAGGCCGAATCTCTCGTGCCTCCACCAAAAACCTCCCGAAAGGGCCCAAAACATACTTTTGTTGGTTTTCCATCGGGGGGGGGGGGTGGACTAAAGAAATCAAAGATCGACATAGAGAAGCTGAAGGCGAACCAATCAAGTGTCTAGAAGAACATCTCTTCTCTTAACACCACATCTCTCTTTGCAACCATAGTGGGGGATCATGCCGAGGCGAAGGAAGTGAGGAGGAAGATCAAGGTGGATTGGAAATTCTTTTCGGCTGGCTTCCAATTGGTTCATGTGGCGAACAATTGGTTTAAGCTTCTGTTCAATCTTCAGGAAGATCGTGATAAGGTATGGGAGAAGAGGCCCTTCCATGTGGCTAGCCAATTGATGTTGGTGTGTCCATGGAGGTTGGACTTTGATCCTTGGACTGAATCTATCACGACCCTTGATCTCTGGGTTCGTTTTCCTAGATTGCCAACTAAGTATGTGAGTGAATCTATTCTTAAGTCCATTGTTGTGCAGAATGGCATTGGTGAAGTGATTAGGGTGGCCTCTTTCACCCCTAAGAGAGCCCGGCTTCGCCATCCGATGGTTTGTGTTAACACTGATCTGCCAAGAATTCCCAACAGAAGTGTCATGGTGCTCAACGAGCTTAATTGGTGAGCTCGAGGCATATCCTAATTGGTTTGAAGATTTCCCTGATGGTTTTGGATCTTGTAGGCTTGCTGATTATCAGTTCGAAAATTGCCACAAGCGAAGGGTGTGCAACCTAGGTAGCAGTGGAATCTTGGGTGATGAGCCTGAGGTTGTGGTCCAGGATCATGTGATCGTTGGCTCTTTCAACGATGGAGGCGAGTGGGTACGTACTGCTCTAAAAAAAACCTGCCCCTCCCAGCTCCTTTTGGCCACTCTAAGGCTGAGCTTTGGAAATGCTTTGGGAAGAATGTGTCAATTTCTTGTGGCCCATCTTCATCCTCTTCTTCTTCCTCCAAGTCATGGGAGTTTTCCTCTACTTGAGGGGTTAGGGATGAGGTCGTTGGCCTGAATGTATCTCTTTCCATTGCACATGTGTCTGCGGTTCCTCTCCCTATGCTGATTGTCCACCCAGATGATGCAGAACTTGTCCCAATTGAGGCTGATTTCCAAGTACGTAGTCGATGATGATGTTATGATTGACTATGGGAGTGACATTGACGACGAGGTTGGCGGTAGGGGTATTCATGCGGACCTCACTTAGGAAGACTTTGATCGTATGCTTCTCAATATTCCTGCTTCTACTGAATTCGTACTCCCTGAGCTTGGCAAAGCTGCTAGTCTTGCCAACCCCGTCCTAGACCCTTTAGTTGCTCCTTCAGATGCGCCTGTGGTGGCTCTAATGTCTAAGCAGCTTGGGGTAGAGGGCTCAGGGTGTCGGGTAAACGGAAACTCGGGGTAGAGGAAGGTGAGTCTGCTAGCTCCAAGCTGATGGGTGGTTGCAGCAAACATGGTAAGAATGTTAAGTAACTCTTTTCGGGGATGGCATTCTTGCTTTGTTTCTATATCGGAAGCAAGGTTCGCATTAGTGAGTATTAATCCACCCTTGAATTCCACTCTAAGCCAATCCTTTCCCTTTTGTGCTACTGAATTGGTTCAAATTAGTATTGGTGGTAATCTGATTAGGAGTATTGTTATTGGTCTGTCTATTTGTTAGTGGAACTGTGGAAGTGCCATGTATGGTATGTCCGGGTACTAAGTTTGTCTGCAAAATATGTGTCTTGTAAAATAGGTATGAGGTGTAGTATGTATCTCTCTTCATGTGTGTTAATTCGAGTCAATGCAGCTGGTTTTGTTCCTGCTGGATGGGGATGAAACATATTCCCGCTGGTGGGTTGATGGCGTTTCGTCTGTGCTAAGCGTGGTGTGTTTCTCTACTGTTCCATGAAACTGTCTGATCGGTACGATTCCCATCGTGCTACCCGTTGTGTCTTTCTCTCTCTTTATCTTCAAATCTTTTTAAGGATCAAGAGGTGTGATGTTTCTTCTTTCTCTCTCTTTATATTATTTTCTTTTTCTTTTTTTTACACTAATTAATTATCTTCTAGTTAGCATTTCTTACCAACTTTTGATTTTCGATGATTCATAATATTCGGTTAAAAAACTTCCTGTTGGTGGCAATTTCGTGTTGTCCTCGTCTCCCTTTCATATTGGAAACCATAAACTTCGTTTATGAATTATGAGAGAGAATGGTTGAAGTGAGATCAGTTATGTTGTTGCTATTTGATGTCAAACCAAAGAAGAGTGAAAGTTTGTGTTTGATTGAAGAAAATTCATGAGAAAGAAGAATAACTAATCATGGAGATTTCTCCATTGATGAATTTACGTACATAGCTCAATCAGAGGCTCTCGTTTCTCGATTACAACTAACAGAGATTTCCCCTTTATATAAAGGTGACACACAAATCAATTACAAGGGAGCTAGTCCCTTGAGGTGAACCCACACTAAGACTCCCGAGTGTTCCCTTTGATTATTACATCACCCCCCCCCCCCCGAGCTAAGAGAGAAAGAACTTGTTCTCCACTTCTAGCTTGGACAACAACTTAGACATTCGATCACAAAGAATTTTGGTGAATAAATCCGTTGGATGCTCAACAGTTTCAATGTAGGAAGTAATAATTTCGTGATGATGCACCCATATCACGGACAAGGTGACAATCTGCCTCTATATATGCTTAGTTCGCTCATGGAAAACTAGACTTCGAGCGATGTGAAGAGTTGCTTATTGTCACAGAAGAGCTCCACTCGTGCAGGAAATTGTATAGAGAGATCTTAAAGAACCCGAGGGAGCCAAGTGATTTCACAACATGTTGGCGCCATGGCTCGATATTCGGATTTAGATGTGGACATGGTAACAAAGGATTGCTTCTTCGTGCGCTTGGAGATCATGAAGGATCCTAGAAATATACAAAATCTAGTGAGAGATCGACGAGAGACTAGACAAGCCTTCCAGTCAGCATCACAAAATGCTTGCAATTGAAGTTGAGAAGAGTTGCTCAGAAGAATGCCTTGCCCTGGTGTAGCCTTGAGATATCGAAGAAGGTGTTTAGTAGCTATCTAGTGATATGTAGTGGGATGCTGCACAAACTGGCTCAATACTTGTACTGTTGTACATAGTACACAATGTCAGGACGTGTGATTGTGAGGTAATTAACTTGCCTATCACACGTCTATATTGTACTGGGTTTGAGAACAACTCTCCCTCGTTTGTAAGCTTCTGGTGAATATCAAGGGGAGTGAACAGAGGTTTAGAATTCTCCATTCCCACATCTTTGAGTAGATCCAGAGTGTATTTTCACTGATTGAGATGAAACCCATCATCAATTCTATCCACCTCAATGCCAAGAAAATACGTAATGGTCCAAGGTCCTTAATCTGAAAAATGCTTATGAAGATGCATCTTCATATCAGCAATCGCACTTGGATCATTTCCAGTGATCACCATGTCGTCTACGTATAATAGAAGAGCCGTAAAAGAGTCACCTTTATGCCTGGTGAATAGAGAATAATCCGAATATGATTGAACAAACCCAGCTGCCAATACAACCTCCGAGAACTTGAGAAATCATTGTCGGGGCGCGTGCTTTAATCCATACAATGACTTCTTAAGTTTGCAAACCAAATTGGAGGGAGCTGTATAAGATTCAACTGAGCAAGAACGAGCTTTATATTGCTTGAGAAAGTGATACTCCGGAGGAAGAGTCATTAACACCTCCTCTTCAAGGTCACCGTGTAAGAATGCGTTAGTTACATCCATCCATGTAATTGGCCAACACTTAAATGCAGCAACTGCTAGGAGAGCTCTAACAGTGATTATACGAGCAACCGGGACAAATATTTCACTGTAATCTATGCCCCCAAGTTGAGTAAAACCACGAGCTACGTACTAACCTTGCCTTATATAATATATATGTCCAAAGTTCCATCTGATTTGAACTTTAACTTGAATAACCGTTTGCAAGTTACAAGAGATTTGTTGGCCTGTAATGGAACCAAGTCCCAAGTGCCATTCCTTTAATTGTTTGGTTCTGTATCGATTTGTTTTGATATAGAATTCGCATTGAGAAAGTAAATTGATAAACGAAGAACTTATTAAAGTGGAAAAAATCAGTCAAATGTTTAGTTTTCTCATTGCTCTAGAAAAAAATTGTAATTATTTTCTAAAGTTATTTTAATTTAATGTAAACTATCTTATCAATATCTATTTCGACATAGCCTTCCACCAAAAAAAAAAATCTATTTCGACATAGCCTCATTCAATTTAAACACTATGTAATGTTTTATACTCCGTATTTTTTTTAACACATAATTTAATGAGTAAACTATTTCAACATCTTGTTAGTAGCCTCCTTCAGTTTAATCACTATGTAATGTTTTATACTTTTTAACACATAGTTTAATGAGTAAAAATATATAAAATATTATTTTTTTAAAAATAATTTAATACTTATTAATAACATGTACTACCTCCGTTCGAAAAAACTTGTCACTTTACTATTCATGCACGCTTTTTTAGGAGATAAAAACTATATAAAATATCTAGTTTTTTAAATAATTTTTTTAACAATTTCGTAGTTATTATTAATAAGTACAAACTTGTTAAAAAAATTTTATAAAAAAATGAATATTTTATATAGTTTTTATCATTCTAAAAAAGCGTGCGTGAATAGTAAACGACAAGTTTTGCCGAACGGAAGGAGTATTAAATTATAAAAAATATATTTTTAATAATATTTTATATAATTTTCAGTTTATTAAATTAGGCATTAAAAAAATCGTGATTAGGGAGAATTGGTTCCATAATAAATTAATAATCTATGCGTTTTACCGTATCTGTATAAGTAATTGCTTAAACTTTGGTTAAAGCTAAAGACCTTTTTGGCCATCGGTAATTGGCGGTTAAAAAGGAGAAATAAAGCTTAAACAACAGGTTCCAAGAAAGTAAAAACCCTTTTCAACTTCATCCCTCCTTTTTACCCCGCCTAATCACACTTTGGCGCCAGTAAAAATACAAACCCTTTTGGTGTGTGAACCCAAAAAAAATTACCGCGAAAACGCGCCCTCATTCTTCCCGCCAAAAACATTTCCTATAATACAAAACCCCTCCATCAGTCCATCATCCCCTTCATCTCCATCTTCTTTTGCAACTCCCCAAAACCCTCCACCTCTCTAAAAATGTCCACTTTTCATGATTTCGAGCGGAAAATGATGACAGAGATCAAGCTCTACTCAAAGCTCACTGCTATGCCGTCCTACAAAGAAATCAGCGTCAAGGAGGTCAGTGAGTCTCTCGAGCGGTGCGACTATGACCCCGACAAAGCCCTAGCCCTCATCATGAGCAAAAACACCGATTCTTGGGCTGTCTCTCCTGAACACGCCTCTGCTATCGCTGCCGTCAAGCGCACTACCACCAGCATCGGCGGGGCTAGGGTTAGCGTCGAGATCGGGCCAGAGGATCAGACGGAGCCTCGAGTCTCTGATCCAGTCGGGTTGAAGGAAGGATTGCAAGAGACGCCAGTTCTTGTACCGGAAACCCCCATGGATTCTGAAACCCTTGAACGGGTTGAGGAATCCGCGATCAAGGCGGTCGTGGATGAGGCGGAGCCTAGGGTTTCGGCTCAATTCATATTGGAGGGTGTATCACAAGAGACGCCGATTCTAGTACCGGAAATCCCTCTGGATTCTCAAACCCTAGAATCGGTCGAGGAGTTGGGAGCAGCGGTCGAGGTGAGGGAAGAATCCCATGTTCAGTTGGAAGAGCATACGAAATCTCCCGTGGGGGATTCAGTCCAGCCAGAGGGGGGATCCGAGGCTAAGCCTGACGTTCCAGAGGTAGAAATGGCGGACATCGTGCAGGAAGCGACGCTAGAGTCTCAGCCTGTGGAACCAGTTGCAGATACAGTGAAGGCGCAATCCATCTGTAAACTGGAATCTGAAGCAGCGGTCGAGGGAGGATCCGAGGTGAAATCGGGGGTTCCAGAGGTAGAAATGGTGGACATCGTGCAGGAAACGCCGCTAGAGTCTCAACCTGTGGAAGCAGTTGCAGTAAAGGCGGAATCCATTTGTAAACTGGAATCTGAATCACCGGTCGAGGTAAAGGAAGAATCAAATGTTCAATTGCAGTTATCGGTCAAGCCAGACGTAGAAATAGTGGACTTAGTGAAGTCGGATTCCGTTTGTATATTGGAGCCTCAGAAACCGGTGGAGGAGCCTGAAGTTCAATCCAAATACTGTGAACCAAAGAAGGAAGCATTGGATGCTCCGAAGGTGCTTGATCCGGCATTGCATCTCAAACAGAAGTTCCAAGCATGGGAGGAACGAAAGGAGAAGGGCCAGACACAGAAGTTCGAGCAGAAGAAGCCAGTTGAGGCGAAGAAGGAAGTGGTGGACCTAGGGGTTGATGGGATAGAGAAGGATGGTTTTCCGACGGAGCCAGATTATTTGTTGATTGGGGATGCTATAGTTACGGCCACCTCCACCACCAAGAGGCGAAGAATAGAAGACAGTGAGATTGTTGAATTTGAGTTCCCTCTTCCCAGGTACAGAGCGCCTCCGATTGTCCGCCTCAGGAATAAGCGCCTTGGAGAGGTATTTCTTTAACTCATCCATTGAATACATTAGCTGTTGATCGGCTTGCTTTACTAATTTTGAGTGTGCAATTGTAGATTGGTCGGCTGCCGATGGAATGGTCGAGGTGTTTGATCCCTCTTGTTCAATCTAATATTGTGAAAGTTCATGGGAAATGCGTAAATGGGCCAGTGAGTCTGGAAATGATGCGAGAGATAACAATGTACATGGGGTAATGCTCTTGTACCTGCTTGGTAGTCACTAATCAATGATGATGTTTCATACTCTCATATGTTGATTGGAGCTTTTGTTTTACTGCTAGGTTTTATGCTCACAAGAACTTTTTTGCTGAGAGAGAAAAGAGGATTTCAATGAAGTTGGCTGGCAACTCAATTGTGGAATCAAATATGAACCCTCTAAAATCTTTGTTCCAATTGCTCAAGATTCAACCTTGTCAAGAGGTCTGTTCAATACCTACAAGTGTTAGTACTGATTGATTCCTTTGCTTTCACTGTCTTTTGCTTACAATTAAGATGCATGTTTTTTGTTATCAGGCTTTGTGTACGGCTGATGACCTTGAAAATAGAAAGCAATCACAAAATCCAAATGTTAGGGTATGGGTTTTAGTCTTTTTCATTTCGATTCCTTGATGATTATCATGTAGTTGATATGTTACTATTGCTGAATTTAGTAGTTTAGAGTGTAATTGAATAACTGATTGATGAATTTTGATTGATTGACTTATGCAATAGGCTAGAATGGAGGAATTGGAATCATCTTTGGTAAAGCGTAGGAAGGTCTCCACCGCTCAAGCTGTAGAAGTTAAACAAGATCAATCTGAACAAGCAATTTCTGAAGCTGCTTTGAATAAGCTTATTGGTACCGTGGAAGTTTATAATCTTGAGGTACAGTGGCACAAATTCCAGAGTATTTGATCCAATGAGATTCATATTATGACTGTCCTTTGTGGCCTGTTAATCTTGTAGGAGATGGAACCCCCAAGTACTTTGATGTGTGATCTTCGGGCTTACCAGAAGCAGGCATTGCACTGGATGAAAACATTGGAATCTGTAACAGAAGCTTCAAAAACCCTTCATCCTTGCTGGGCAGCTTACCAAATTAAGGATGAGTAAGTTGTTTCAGCACAATAAGATTTTTGCTGTTTAGTGAGTACTACTTTATGAACGGACTTTAACATCCTTTGTTATATTGCAGGAATCCTGTATATGTGAATGTGTTCTCTGGTGAAATGACTACCAAAATGCCTTCAGCTACAGAGTCTGCAAGGGGAGGAGTAAGCGCATTCTGGTTTTTCTACATTCCTTATGTGCTTCACTTTAAGCTGATATTGGAGACTGTATTTTTAAACTAATGAAAGTCCCTTTTGTTCATGTAGATTTTGGCTGATGCAATGGGGCTGGGTAAAACAGTGATGACAATTGCCCTAATACATGCAAGGCCTGGCAAAGGTATTCCTGAAGAGAAAAAGACTGATGCAAGTAGACGCCAATCTAGAGTGAAGGGTGGCACTCTGATCATCTGTCCTATGGCTTTGTTGGGTCAGTGGAAGGTGAAGTCCAAGGCCATTATCACACATAATTATTCCTTTTGCCTGTATTCCCAGATCTACTAGCAATGCCAGATCAATCAATTAATTAAAATGTTATCAATTGGTTTGTTGCTTAAAATTGCAGGATGAATTGGACACCTATTCAGAACCAGACAGTTTGTCGGTTTATGTTCAATATGGAGCAGAAAGAACTAATGACCCAAGAGTGATATCTAAGCATGATGTGGTTTTGACAACTTATAACCTCATAAGTAATGCTTTTAGAAAGGTAAGCCAATATTATTAATTTGCTCTTCATATTGCTTCATGTGCCCATTTCCATGTTGAATAATCTGTTATGCCATTGCATATACCTTTGGTATTGCTATGAAATTCTTACACTGGCTTTGGTAAATTGTTTGGCAGGATGGCATGGATAGTATTTACTATAAAATCGACTGGCATCGCATAGTGCTAGATGAAGCTCATACTATTAAAGCTTGGAAAACCCAGACTGCCCAGTCTATCTTTGCACTATCTTCACATTGCCGATGGTGTTTGACTGGAACCCCTCTTCAGGTAACCTTCTGCATTGGATTTGAACTACATTGTAGTCAAAACTATATGCTAAGTGAAAAATGAAATGGCTGAGCATTGGTGGATATTTTCTTCAATGTTTTGATGCAGAACAATTTGGAGGATCTGTTTAGCCTTATTTGCTTCTTAAAGGTTGAGCCATGGTGCAACTGGACTTGGTATGCATAAAATCAGATTAATCTGATCATCTTGTTGCTGTTTTCTTATTTCAACCAGTACTGTTTTTGGCTTCTGTAAAATATCAAGTTTATAATGATGTTTTCAATCAACTGTTTATGTCCAGTTGGCGAGATCAGATTCAGAAGCCTTACGAGTCTGGTGATCCTCGAGGTCTCTCATGGGTTAAGGCACTTTTGAAACCATTAATGCTAAGAAGAACAAAGGAGACCAAAGACAAGGATGGAAGGTGATCATTGTGCTTCCCTGCTGTTAATTGTCTTGGCTTCTCAATTGAACTTGAAGCAAGCTCTGACATTTCATTTTTGTGCAGGCTTATACTTTCATTACCTCCTACTGATGTTAGGCTCGTTGTGTGTGAACAATCTGAAGCTGAAAATGACTTCTACACGGCACTTTTCAAGAGATCAAAAGTGAGTAAATCACTGCCTCTGCATTGGCTGACCCATTATAGAACATAATTGGTTAGCGAAATAAGATGATGAATAAAGGTGCAAGCTAACTGTTTTTATGCATAAATAGGTCCAATTTGATCAGTTTGTTGCTCAAGGCAAAGTTATGAACAACTATGCTAATATCTTGGAGCTTCTACTTCGGTTGAGGCAGTGCTGTAATCACCCATTTCTTGTAATGAGGTACATTCTCAATGATCAATCTTTTGGGCCCTATACTTGCCTTTTCTTAGATCTCCTTGTAATGTACAATTTTTCTTTCTGTTGCGAAATTGCAGCCGTGCAGATTCAGATAAGTATGCAGACCTAGACAAGCTTGCTCAAAGGTTTACTGGATTCCAAAATTCTGAGGATCTAGCACCCTCTCGAGCCTTTGTTGAAGAGGTTGTGGAGGGTATTCGTCGTGGGGAAACTGCTGAATGTCCTATATGCTTGGAGTCTCCTGATGACCCTGTGCTGACCCCATGTGCCCACAGAATGTGTAGAGAGTGTCTGTTTAAATGCTGGAGAACCTCTTCTTCAGGGGCGTGTCCAATCTGCAGACATGAGGTCAAGAAAACTGACCTCATCACTTGCCCATCTGAAGGCGGCTTCAGGGTTGACGTTGAGAAGAACTGGAACGAGTCTGCAAAAGTTTCAAAGCTCTTGCAATGCCTTGAAGACATTAGGGAGTCTGGTTCCGGAGAAAAGAGCATCGTATTTAGCCAGTGGACTGCATTCTTGGACCTCCTGGAGATCCCACTGAAGAGAAGAGGATTCGGGTTCTTGAGGTTTGATGGGAAACTTTCACAGAAGCAGCGATACTCGGTTTTAAAGGAGTTCGATGAGACACGCCATAAGACAGTGAGTACTCTTCAAGCCTTGAGACTTAAAAGGGAGTTCATTCATACATGGAAACCAATATAATTTTGCTTTCTAAATTGTTTCAGGTTTTGCTGATGTCTCTCAAGGCTGGAGGTGTTGGATTGAACTTGACTGCTGCCTCTAATGTCTTCTTGATGGTACATTACTAACCATAAAAAGGCTCTAAAACACGACATTTTCACCGGATTCATTCTTTGATCAAACCTTTACATTTTGTGTTCATTCTACAGGACCCTTGGTGGAACCCTGCTGTAGAGGAGCAAGCTATAATGAGGATTCATCGAATCGGACAGAAGAGGACTGTCATTGTTAGAAGATTCATTGTCAAGGTGATTCTTGAACCCAACAGCTGGTCATGTGAACCATTAATCTACTTTAGACTAAATATGGATCTTTCTAGTTTCTACTGTTGATCCTTTTGGTCTCATCCAAGAAATTAATCTCCTTATCCTTGGTTCAGGACACGGTAGAGGATCGGCTTGAGCAAGTCAAACTGAAGAAGCAGCAGATGATAGCCGGAGCCCTTACCGATGGTGAAGTCCGATCAACTCGGCTTGAAGATCTCAAAATGCTGTTCAGATGATCAAGCAATTGGGTCTCTGCTAGGCTTGGCAATTGATCAAAAACATCTTTGTCTAATGCTTATTTTGGATGGCACAGATAAATCCCTTTTTGTAAAGTCACCTCCAGAAGAATCAAACTTTTTGGCTTTTGTACATGCTTGTAAGCAAGTAGCAACCAGGCCTTTTTCTAGGAGATATATGTCACTTTAATTATCATATATGCTATGCTTATTTTGAATGAAGAAAAAAAAATATTAATGCAAAAATTCGATTCTGCCCTTTTATTTTTTGTGAGAGATTCAATGGCCTTAAATTTCCTAGTGACGTGGTTTGATGTAGCTTTTTAAGATCTTTGACTATAAAGTTTTACGTATAGTTGCAAGTATATGTTCATCAATCTGACCAAAAATCTTTTGTCACTGAAAATCCGTAATTGAGTTTCTTTATTTTTCAGTTGTCGCCTTTTCTAATGGTCTCATGATAAGATTTTATATCGTAAAATCTTTAATATATCAATCTCAAGACTGAAGAGGTGACAAAAATTACGAAGTGTGGAAGGACATAGTACGACACATTTTCATTCTTAACTTTGTGAAATATGCTTTCAGAATCAAAACTTTTTTATACTTCAATGGAGCCCCCAATCCCTATTGGGTGGTCAATTGACGGATGAATTATTCAAAATTATATGTGGCAAATTAAGGATCAGATTTGGTTATTGACTGATTGTAAATTGTAATAGTATGTCTTAAATTCTAAACATGACAAAATTCATTGTATATTTCCCCCCTCCGATGACAATTTGTCTAGTGTCATGCCTCACTTATCATGGGGGCTGCATTGTTGGATGACTTGTTAATTAATATGGTTGTAAATTGCAAGTGGCAATCTCTCATTAATCAAAAATAAAATTTAATATACAAATTCTTCTGATTAATAGTTTCTATTTTATATATTATAAACTCAAATCCAACATCAGAAGTAAAAAGTTATAAACATTTTATAATTGAACTGATATAAATTATTTTCCACATCATTTAACAATTTGATCGATATACTTCTATCGTAATTATCATTTGTTAAACTTCATAACTTAATACTATAATTAAACCCGAAAATTTCAAATTAGTATGTTATATTAAAATATTTGAAAATCGTGAAATAAAGTAGACATGATTTATGTTTTTATTTTAGTTACAAATTCAAAAAATTGACGAGTGTTTCGAAAAAAAAAATAGAGTTCAATTTTCTGCCTCCTCAACTAAATACTTCAGGATCCATCACTGCCCAAGAGTTTATTTAGTATGTTTGTGTGGGGAGTAGGCTACAAAACGCTTTATATGTTAAGACGTACGTTTTTATTTATTTATTTATTTATTACAATAGGCAAGAAACAGATGCCTTGATAAATCAAGGTTCATCCTTAATCATCCTTTCGGATGATGGAACAAAATTCTCTGATAAAAGGGAGAGTGGGGATATTACAAGTATCCATAAACCTAGCAATATAATCAGCAACACAGTTTGACTCTCAATATCAATGCTGGAAATGTAGGTTGCTGAATTTATCTTCAAAGCGATGAATCTTCTCAATTACTCTTGCGATCTCCCATGGAGAATTGATGTTTTTCTTTACTGCATTGATGACACCTACATTGTCCCCTTCCAATATGACATTTCGTAGCCTTTTCTCCTGACATAGTTGCAACCCCACGCAAATAGCTTGAGCTTTGACTTGCAATACATATCCTTGTTGAATCCTAGACTGAAAAATATCAATAACTTGTCTGTCACAACCCCGGATAATGCCACCAATTAATAGAGCATTCTCCAAAGGGTTTTACAGAGGCATCTACATTTATTTTGTAAAAGCCTCTTGGTAATGTATGTTAAGACACGTTAATTCGGTGAAGTTTAAGGAGCTTGTAGCAAGTTTAAGACTTAACGATGACTTTTTTTTTAGTTGTGTGTTGTTGCTTCTCTACAAAATTTGGTCGGCAACTAAAGGTGAGCCTAAAATAGGGCGAAAATTATTATTATTTTGAGGAGTAGGTTGGTCTCTCAAGATGAGAGGCGCCACACCTATAACCAACAATGAGATCAAAGCGGTTATGTTTTCCATGAGCCCGGATAAGGCTCCGGGCCCTAATGGCTTTCCAGCTGGTTTCTACCAAAAGTTCTGGCCTACAGTAGGCCCTTCTGTAATTAAGGCCGTCAAAGCTTTCTTCATCAGTGGCAGGCTACTGCGTCAGACAAACCATACATTCATTACTCTACTACCGAAATGCGATGACCCGACTGCAGTTAACTACTACAGACCTATCAGTTTATGCTCTACAATTTATAAAATCATAGCTAAAGTGATTTCAGCACGGTTAACCAAAATTTTCGATAAACTAATTCACCCCCTTCAGGGAGCTTTCACGAAAGGGAGATCTATCCAGGACAATATTCTGATTGCTCATGAAGCTTTGCATTCTTTTCGGCTAAAGAAAGGCAAAACAGGCATGGTTGCTCTTAAGTTAGATATGGAAAAGGCATACGATCGCATCGAATGGCCTTTTCTATTCCAAGTATTATCTAAGTTTGGTTTCAACGACCTTTTTATTAACAGAATTAAGGAATGTGTCTCAACTGTATCCTACTCGGTCATCATTAATGATGAACCAACCACAATATTTCAACCTACGAGAGGATTAAGTCAAGGAGACCCCCTCTCCCATTTTCTCTTTATTTTGGCTTCTGAGGTATTAGCATGTATCCTGCATAACGAAGGGCTAGCAAGCAAGGATCTTGAGGTTCCTTTTCTAGCGTTTGCTGATGATATACTTATTTTCTGCAAAGCTTCTCAATCGGCATGTACTTATGTACTGCCCCTTTTAGACAGATACTGTCTGATTTCGAGACAAAAGGTTAATCTGCATAAGTCCAGCTTCCAAGCGTCTCCTAACACGACTACAACTGCCATTGCGCTTACGATTGTTGTGCTTGGCATTCCTCAGGCAAACAATTTCGACAAATATTTGGGCTGCCCTGTAGTAAACGGTAAGACCAATAGGGACACATTCGGTGATGTCGTTCTCAAGACAAAAAACCAACTCACTAAATGGAAAGCCTCGAATCTGTCTGTCGAAGGGCGACGAGTGCTTATCAAAGAAAATCTTAGTGCCAAACCGATTTTTCTTATGCAGGCTTTCCTGCTACCTTCTCATATCCTTCATGAGCTTGACAAAGTGTATAGACAATTTTTTTGGAACAAAACCTCTAAAATACCACCGCTGATTAGTTGGGACAAAATCTATTCGGACACAATGAAAGGTGGTTTGGGGATCCATAAAGCGGAGTCTATGAATATAGCTCTTCAGATGAAGCTTCTTTGGAAAATAATTTCTGAACCAAACAACATCTGGGTTCGTGTTATCTCACATAAGTACCTTAAAGGAAACAGTCTTTTCAGTTACAACAAAAAAGGTAACTCCTCGTGGCAGTGGTCCCGTCTTATGTCCATCAGGCCTCAGTTTCTCCTTGCTCTACGATGGAGAGTTGGTAACGGGGAAACCATTTACTTCTGGTCCCATAATTGGGCCTTTCAGAAGCCGTTGAGTTCCAAAACACCGACCCCCATCCTGAATACTCTAAAGGGTGTTTCGGTGGCTCACTTCATCACCAACTTCCAATGGGATAAGACATTTCTAATCGACTCTTTAACAAATATTATGAAACAAGATGATATTGACAACATCATGGGTTTAACTTTGCCAAGCAACCCAATCACGGATTGTCTGTATTGGGGCCCCAGCAAAAATGGATGGTTCTCAACCACCTCTGCAAACTCTTTCTTATAAGAAAACGTTGGGTTGCCAGATTTTGATTGCGGTTGGATTTGGTGTCTCGATGTGCCCCCAAAGGTTCAACACTTCCTCTGGAAAATCTCTCGTGATTGTGCCTTCTGGTTGCGTTTTCCGTGGAAATACAAATGAATCGGGTGATCGCCTTCTTCTTCGTTGTCCCATGGCCACTAATTTGCTTAAAGCTTTACGTATCCATATTCCGGGGTATATCACTGTAACTGTCGGAATGGGCGCGGTGATTCCACTTACTGCGATTAAACGCGCGATTGAGACCAGTAAGTTTGCTGAGTTAGCCTCAGCTTGGTGGGTCATGTGGTTCTTTAAGAACCAACTCGTTTTCAATCATACTAACAAGGTAACTATCAATGAAATACTGATGTTCCACAACACAAGTACACATTGTTGGAAACAATCTAAGCTTTTAGGCGACGATTCGACTGATCTGATGATCCCTAATCGTCGAATTAATAGCAGTATACCTAAGCCGGTTCTTAGGGGTAGTGCTACGATAGCCAGGTCTCAAAATCGGTATGGGAAGTGGGAGAAACCACCTCCAAATTGCTACAAGCTTAATTTTGATGGATCGGTCCTCCCGTGTGGTAAAGCGTCATATGATTTTGTCATCCGTGACTCTGCTGGTTTAGTTGTCTCCGTTGGCAGGTCTGTTTGCACAAACATCTAAGTGATCTACGCCGAAAATCTTGGCCTCAGAATGGGTTTGTTACGAGCAAAAGAATTGCAACTATCTAAACACTACCACAATTAAGAGCAAATAGGGCGGTTGTTGGCAGCGGTCTTTCTACTGGAGCGGTCCATGGTAGCGGTTCAACCTATAGGCGCGGTTCTAGTTGCGGTTTTTCATTTCATATCTAAGGAGGCGGTTGAATGTATCAAAGGAGGCGGTTTGGTAGTCCCATGTGTAATAGAGTGGATTGAATTATAGCTAAGGGGGCGGTTCATGAGAATAAAAAATAAAACAGATGGATTCACTTTATTTCTCGGTAAATAAAATAGGGTTTGGAAGAGAGAGTGAGAAGCGATAGGGCTCAGCCGCTCTGAAGTGGAAGAGAAAGTGATTTATGGAGGAATTTGAAGGGGCCGGTGTTGGGAGACGATTGTGTCAAGTCTCAACAAATTGAAGCCTGTAAGCCATTAGAAATTCAAAATTTGGGGTTAACGATTTCAAAGAAAGCATGAGCCTCAAACTGGAAGGACGGATTTAAAGGTTATTCCGGTTTCTCCTTTGCACTCTCGAATCCTCAATAGCCATAGCCAGGGACAGTACGAGCGAACGAGCAACACCGGTGACAGTACGAGCGAACGAAGATGCCGGAGCATGGGTGGCGCAAGGATTGCAGCGCCGACGACTAGTGGTTCACGCGAGGAGAGACGAACAAGAGGTATTTGTTCTCTTTTCATTTTTAAATTCCTGAATTCAAGCTTTAGGGTTTGGAGATTTCATCTCAAATTAGCTTGCCTTAGAACTTGTGAATTTCATCCATTCCAATTTTGAAAAAGTTAGTATCTGTGATTGAAATTTTAGGCTTTAGGGGTTTAAATTCCTTTCATAAGGACTATAAGGCCTTAGTTATAGTTATAGATGGAAATGGAAGGCCAAGGAACATGATTTAGTAGGTACTGATGATTTATTTTGCTGGATTTTTTTTTTCAAGTTAACGATATAGCCAACCTGGCTCAAATGAAAGAGCAATGGGGATTAGAAAGGTTAAGGAACTGACTGGAAGAATATAACTACATAAGCCATAAAAAAATTCCATATCAAGTTGTCATTGTGAATATAGGAAAACGAAAGCCCTAGTTTTCACAAGTTTGAGGGTTCAAAAATAGATTATTAATGGATTGGGGGTGGGTGGGTGGAAGGGTGTGTTTGTGTGGATATGTTAGATAGATGGATAAAAATCGATTCATATCTGATTATTTTTTAACCATTTGATTTCCTTGTGACCTCTTTATCTTGTTACTGGTGCTAATAAAGCTTATTTGCTTGCATAGTAGAGTGCATTAACTTTGCCATTATTTCTGGTTGCTTTCTTTGATGGGAATTCTCATTTGCTTGTGAACTCTGCATAGATATTTCTTCATTATCCCATGGATGATCTAAATATCTTATTCTATATATTGGATTTTTTTTGGTATAATCTTGACGCACTATGTGGTAGTGTGCCTTGCATGGGTATCTTTTCCCAATAGAAATAGGGATAGGATGTGATCTTAGATAGGGAGGCATTTAGCAATCTTTTGCAGCTGTTTTCTTCCTCCAATCTTGCTGCATTTCCTGCTTTCGCACTTCTTTCCTGAACAATTGCATTGTTGTGTGTATCAATTGCATTCTTTTCCCTGTGCACCATCGCTGCAATCTTCTATGGTACATGGTTTTTAACCCAGCTTCTAGCTGCAATTCTGTGGCTGCGCCTTCAGTTGGTTTTCTTTATTTCATGCTCATCGCCTACTGATCTCACCCGCTGATATCATGGCCTTTTTTTTGCACTATCCCAATTTGTTGTCATATAATCAGGTTGCCTCCTTTTCTCCTCTAGTTTAGTCCCATGAACTTTCTGTTTTTCCTTGCTATTATCATATATGATTTGTCCCCTTCTAATGCTCAAACGATCTTGTTGCAATCTCATACAACCTTCGTATTGCACCCTATCTATCATACTGAGTTTAGTTGTGATCATACTGAGTATAGCTATGAAGTACTTATTCAGTCACCTCATGCAACAAGTGCGCCTAATGAATTTGATTATTTTATAATATTTTTAAATTTATATTCTTTTTGTTGTTTACACTAGAAAAATGCAGAAATTTCACATTCTGATAAGGTTCTCTTAAATGGTTTCAAAACTTCTTGAAGTGAGATAGATATTTAGTCGGGTTATTTGATTCCATATAGTTGTACTTTTGTTATGCTGTTTGATGTTGGTGTCATTATATAGACGACTTACCCCCAAGGTCTTGGTGTTGTACTGGTATATTATCCATATTTTCTGAAGCCCGTTAAAATATCGAATTAGCTTTACAAATCCTTGGGTTGAGCCAATCTTAATTACATTTTTTTGGAAAAAAAAAGAAGTTAATATTAAATTTCCTTGTTATCTAGTTCCCGCCATAAGGACTATAATCACCCAACGTCGGTTATCATCTTTAGGTTATTCGTATATTTTTGGCCATGGACATGAATGCTTTTTTATTTCACTTATGCGGTTATAACTTGCAATTGTTGACTGAACTCTATGTTTTATTATTGATTTAAGTCCTTTCAGTGCACTTTCAGTCAAGACGCATGGACGTACAAGTTATCCAGTCCTATCAAGCAATCGATCCAAAACCTCTTCAAAGTAATTTTTTTTATAGCCCTTCTACTTTGATCCATTCTAAATTTCTTAATAGCAATGATGGGATATATTTTTCTCTGTAGAATTCTTTTAACTTTTGTTTTGTCCTTGTATCACATTTTTAGGTCCGAACAAGACTAGTGCATAATCTTTGGATGTCGAATTCCCTTTAAAGAAGATTTCTCGCAGAGAAGCATATGTTATTGCAACTTCAGGTTGGTTTTAAATTCGTTTTTTTTTCCTTCAAATGACATGGATTGATATTAATGTGCATCTGTCATTTGGATTAAATGAATTATGGGCATGGCACAAGATGTTCATGGACCAAATAAGCAATTCTGTTTTTTTTTTTTTTTGAGTTTTCAGCAATTCTGTTGTTTGTTTCCTCCTTCATAGCCAAAATTTCTAATAAATTCTCATCTAACTTGGAGATAGATTTCTAGATCAAAGATGTGTGTCATATTTACTGTTGTTATACTTTGCTGTCATATTTACTGTTGTTAGCCTGATAGGGTGTTAGGGAGTGCCATGACGTGGAAGAGCTTTTTGTTGATATTGAGTGCTTGAAAAGCCTTGATTACCCACCCAGATATAACCAATTGTGATGTCACCAAGTTGCTGAAAGGGATGAGTTTGATGTCAAGGCTTGATGTGCTCAATGGGTTCATGATCTATGAATGGAGGCTGGTGAAAACGTTGGGAAGAAGTGCTTCCTCTGATGTTGGTACAGATATGCTAAGCGATGTGTTGTCCATGACGTCTTGCATCTTGCATGCAGGGCTACCACTAGCACTCAATTTTGGTTGAGCGTCAACATGAGATTCTTTTGGTTTTCCTGCTATTGTTGCAGACGGGTTTTCGCCTTGTTGTTTCTTGCCAGGGCGACACCGTCCACATTTCCCATATCGTTTTTTCAGATCCTTAGGTAGTATTTACTCTCTTCAAACTCTTTTCCCATGTAATGAATGTTATGGATCAATGTAAATATGGTTATTTAATTTTATATGTAGATATTATTATAATGAATATTCATTAGTTATTTATGATTTTAAATAAATATAATTTTCAATGAAAAAAGCATATTCTATGCCAAAACCAATAATTATAAAATCTGTAAAATTAAAATATTTACAATAAATATAATTAAAATATTTAAAATGCAGCAAAAATATATAAAATTAAATATATATAACCGCTGCCAAAAAAATTAAAACTGTTGCCTATGGTAGGGAGAAGAAGTGCTGCTGTAAGTCAATAGGCAGCGGTTTTTCTTTATTTTTGGCAGCGGTTGTCCCAGTTTTATGAAACCGCTGCCTTAGATCAATAAAACCGCTGCCTCAGAGATAAGGCGACGGTAGCAGAAGCGGCGGGTCAAAACCGCTTCCATAGAGCTTAGGCAGCGGTTATCCTATTTAAGGGAGCGGTTTTCGACCGCCGCTAAATCCCTTAAATGTAGTAGTGAAACTTTTGATCGAAGGAGATAACTTACTAGTGATAAAATCTTCTACTGGGGGATTGGAAATGCCCTTGGACAATCGAGATGCTACAAGCTGATATCTCGTCCTTTACTTATGTTGCTATTCGTCATATTTTCAGAGAATCTAATGTTGTGACTGACTATCTTGCTCGTAGTGCCCATGCATCCTCTGTCGACGTTTGTTGTGAGGATGATCCAGAACTGCTTGTTCTCGTCCAGAAGAATCCTCTGCCGCGACTGACCCGACCTAATTTTTATCTTACGCCAAAAAAAAAAGGCGCAACACCTATCTCAAATAGCAATCGTCTCCACTTAGAAACTCCAAAAGTGTAAGAGCTTAAATTCAACAAATAGAGTTATTTAATGAAAATTAACCTTAGAAAAAAAAAATCAACGTGGGATTAGAGTACACCTAAAATTCCTATCGTTACGAACGCGTGTACGCAACCAAGCGATGTGCGAAAATCATATCACAGAGGATGGTCACCACACCGTCCACGTTGGAATTTGCAGTTGCAGTTGCAAGCATAGCCGTCGTCACAAAGTTGATCTAAGTAACGGGATCTATCATCGTCTATGGCTAAATCTAAATCCATGGTCGATAAATCCATTCCAAAGTTTCAATTAACCATTTTAAAATTTTATTTGAATGGATCGGTACGGAACGGAACGGCCGGCGGTTGGCGTCAAATCTCCGGCGCGCGGATGTTGCTGCTGCACCGTGTCCAGTTTGATCGTCCGCTTTGCGGTTCACCCTACACGATACTCCATTCCCATCATTTTTAGGGTCTTGTTATTCACACAACCATTTTTTCGCCATTCGCATAGTGACGATGCCGAGTTCCTGAGTCGACAACCCAGCTGACAACCTTGCATTGGTCGGCAGCCCTTCACTGAGTGGGACATCACACGTGGGATCGGGTCGGCAACTCTGCCTATGCCTAGTTCCGAGGTCGACATATAGCTATTTTCGTATTTCGAGGTCGGCACCGTGCGGATTGCGAAATTCCGCCGTGCACATAGAAATTGACTTTGTTGGCTTTTTGGGCGACTCAAGTCATTATACTCCCTCGTTTAAAAAAAAAATATATAACTAAGACCATTTCCAACGGTTTCTTCAAAATTTATCTAAAATGGAAAACCAAATACATATTCTTTAAGGGTAATTTGCATAAATAACTCTACTATCCGAATTCTTTGCATGCATAACCCAATTCGATTTTTTTTTGATGAAATGCGGATATCCGCTTGACATGTGCAACCGGTAGCAGGTCAGCCAGTGGGGTACAACTGGACTCCATCTCGGTTGCATGTTTAGTGAGAGATAGAGGGAGGGAGACAGTGAGAGAGGAGGAGGGAAAAAGTAGTTGTTGCAGTCACAGATGACAGAAGAGAGGGAGAGGGAGGGGGGGGGGGGAGAGAGAGAGAGAGAGAGAGAGAGAGAGAGAAGTGCAGGCTGAGAGGAGAGAGAGATCAGTGAGAGTGCCAGTGAGGGGGAAAAAAGATTCTTTCAACTAAATTATAGGTTTCAGAGAAAACCAATTGAAGAAGGAAGGGTCCGAGGGTTTATTTGAAGGATCACGTGTAAGTAGTAAGTTGAAACTGGACATCCATATTGGATACACATGTCACAGACTGTATTTCACTGGACAAGATTTGAACTATGAAAAACACAACAGTAAGTTGTAACTGGACATCCATGTCACAGATTGTATTGGAATCGAATAGAGAAGAGTAGCACTCAAGAGTGACAGTGAGGGGGCATAAACATACTTATAATTATATGTTAAGTTTAAGAGAAAAATCATCGAAGAAGAAGAAAGTGGGTGGAGGCAAATTTGTAGGCCGATGTGTAAGCGCTTAGTTGTAACTTGACAAGTAATGCAAAACGGTCTTTGGGCATGTAGGCATCGTATGAAATACAAGGCGGCCGGGGACGAATTCGTTGAACTGGGATGACCTCCCTCAGCAGCTCTCTTTTGTTGTTGCGTAGGAGGGTCACATATTTGACCTCCCAGTGGCTAAGGTCCAGTTTGGGTACAAGAGTTGCCTCGTAGAACGACCCGAGTATTCCAGCCTCACCGCCGACAATCTCTACTCTTTGATTTCGTCGGTATGGCGGCGACAACATTGGCCCTGCATAAATTAACAGAAATAAGGTGGTATAATGATACAAGTCGCACAACTGAAATCTACACGAATGAAATGATCAACAAACCTTCATCGTCCGATTCGTCGGATGATATAACGATGGGGACAGGTCGGAGAGGGAGGCCAGATGAGGAGGCACGGTGGTGTGATGAGGATGCCAATACGTTGAAGGGTTGTTGGAGAGGTTGTTAAATATCAATGGGGATTTAACTTCACCAATGTGTGGGGAGTATGGATGGTGAATGGCTATCATATATAAGTGGGGTGTATGAGAAATATCATAATTGTTCAGCATGTGACCGTTGAGAAAAAAAGCAGTAGCAAAAGACATTAAATTGCAGTGTTTTGTTGTTGTCTACAATTAGAATGACAGTGTTATGGAATATACATGACACGTGTCACTTCTTACATGACAGCAATGGAGGGGATTTACTGCTTGTCGTTAAACGATACATGATGTTGTGAGCTGAATCTGCCATGTTTTACAGTTGCTTTTATACCAATTTCTGCATACATTTCATGCATTTGGGCTAGAATAATACAGAATCTATGTAGTTTATGTTTATTTGTCAAATTATGGAATCTACACCAGTTTCTGTTTAATTTCGCAGAATTCGAGGCAAATTACAGCAGTTCTAAGAAAGGTTGGAAATGCTCGGAAATCAACTACAGAAGTCCAAGGTCAAGAAGCAGTGGAACCTGACGAATCAAGCTGGAAGCCCAGACGTACTCGATCTCGAGTTAATCTACTCGATCTCGATAAAAGGTGTCCGAGCTGAGCCTGGTCGAGCAGAGCATCATCGAGGAAACTGAAGACGAAGCAACCCGACTCCGGAGCCTTACTCGATCTCGAGTAAATTGGTCGAGATCGACCAACAACCTGATGACATGTCCGGAGTCGAGGAGCTGTGCCAAGTCAAGAAGCCGAGGACTGAAGACGCCGAGCACCAATCTACTCAATCTCGAGGAAGTTACCCGATCTCGAGGACCCCAGCAGCGCCTGTCCGAGGTTGATCGAGCACCAGCTACCCGAGACGCCCAGCCAAGCCGAAGTCGACGTCACTCTTACTCGATCTCGAGTAGAGTTGGTCGAGATCGAGGAGCCGTGTCCCGGAGCTGCGTTACGCGGTTTGCTGTCCTATGCGGTTTGGGAGTCCTTGGAGCCGAATGAATCCAAGTTTGGCCGAGATCTATCAACATCTATCAAGACCTACCAACACATAGAAGATTTACCTATTTTAGATATAATTTCCCTATTTGGATTTAATTGCTTTATTCAATTTATTTATCTTTAAGTCTTTAGATAATTAGATTTAGATTTAGATAGACTTTCTTACCTAGAATAGCTGGGGAATGAAGGCTATAAATACAGCCTTAGGGGCTGAGCATTAGGCATCTTATTCCAATTCAATCCAGAGACAAGTAGTAGTAGTAGAGAGGGAGAGTTTGTGGCCACCAAGGTGGAAAGGCGAAAGCGGATTTGGCTTGTTCGGTTGTAAGCTCTCTTTGGTTTATTTTAATGCAAGTTAGTTTCTTTTGTTATTTAATGTCTTTCTTGATAATGAAGAGCGAGTAGTCCACCCACTTCTAGGGTCGGGGTGAGCCCGACGGTGGCCATGTGAGTGATGCGGTAAAGGTACAATCTTTTGATGCGATTCGTCTTCTATCCCTATGAGCATGATTTTTTTGCGAGAGTTGAAGGTGATCCTTGTTTGGGTTATTGAAGCGAAAGTGATCTTAATGCAACTTGGGTTAATTATGTGAAAATGGTTAGTAACAATTAGGGTTTATGTGAAAGCCTCTATATGCCTATTTCTTAATAACGAAAGTTATTTGATGGAAAGCCCGATCTTTTATGCCTTTATGTGTTACTTTGCATGGTTATCGTTGTGGTGTTGATATCCTGGCTTTAGAAGTCTTTTTATATATTGATTTATTTCTTTCGAAATCTGAGTTCTGTGATTCGAAGTTGCAATTTACAAGTTTCTGTGTTGTTGTCGATCTGAAAAAGCCTTAGTCGATCTCGAGTACTGTTGGTCGAGAACGAGTAGAGTTAGGCGAGATCGAGTTTTTGCTGTCGATTCTGATGTTTCTGTCGTCACTGTCTTTAGTCGATCTCGAGTAGGTGTTGTTGTGAGCTGAATCTGCCATGTTTTACAGTAACTTTTATATCGATTTCTGTATACATTGCATTCATTTGGGTTTAGATAGTACAGAATCTATATAGTTTATGCTTATTTGCCAAATTATGGAATCTACACCAGTTTCTGTTTAATTCGCAGAAATCGAGGCATTTTACAGCAATTTTACAGAAGGTCGGAAAAGCTCGGAAAACCACTACAGAAGTCCAAGGTCAAAGCAGCGGAACCAATCTGAGAGTCAAGGCTACTCGATCTCGAGTAGGCCTTACTCGACATCGACGAGCCTGTCCGAGCAACCTTGGTCGAGCAGAGCCTGATCGAGCAAGCCAGACCACCCGACTTCCGGACCCAACTCGATCTCGACAAGCTCTAGTCGAGATCGACGAAGCCCAGACACCACACCCGGAGTCGACAACAAGAAGAGCTGCCCGAGAAGCTGAGGACGAGAAGCCGAGCACAACCCTACTCGATCTCGACAAGCCTTTGTCGAGATCGACGAGCCTTCCAGCGCCTGCCCGAGTCCTTGCCGAGGAGAAGTTGCTCGACAGGAGAAGATCATGTCTACTCGATCTCGACGAAGCTTTGTCGAGATTGACAAGCCCCTGAGTCCGGATCCAGGCTTGTCGAGTTAAGCCACCCGAGAGCACCTAGTCGGCAAGACCAACCCTACTCGACATCGACGAGTTCTTATCGAGATCGACAAGATTCTGGGTCCAGATCCGGAGTCCATCGAGCAGAGTCACTCGAGAAGACCTAGTCGGCAAGCCAGTCTACTCGAGGTCGACTAGGCCTTGTCGAGGTCGACGAGCGCCGTGAGCCAGAGTCCGAGCCTGTCGAGCATAGAAGCCAGCCAAGACCAGTCGACCAGGATTCCTACTCGAGGTCGACTAGGCCTTGTCGAGGTCGACGAAGCTTCCAGAAGCTGAACGGCGCGGTTTGATCAACTCTACTCGGATCTGGATTCCTTGGGCATGAAGATTTCCGATTCTATCCAAAACTATCAAGATCTACCATGAAGAGAAAGATTCTATCCATTGAAGACATTTAGATATAATTCCTAGTTTAGATTTAATTCCATTATGTCTTTTATTTATCCTTAAGTGTTTTAGATAAAGTTTTAGATATAGATAGATATCTTCCTTCCTAGAATAGCTAGGGAACGAAGTCTGTAAATAAAGCCCATGGGGCTCAGTTTTATTCATTCAATTTCAGAGGAAGGCAAGTAGTTCCACAGAGACAGTTTAGGGAGTTCGAAGGTTTTAGGGTTTTGGCATTCGACGAGAGTTGGATTGCCGGGATTGTAAAGTCTTTGAATTTAGTTTAATGCAAGTTGTTTTCTTTCGATCAATGATGTCTGAGTTTGCGATGAAGAGCGAGTAGTCCACCCACTTCTAGGGTTGGGGCGAGCCCGACGATAGCCATGCATAATTGAGGTAAAGATCCGACCTTTATCATGTTTTGAGCATTTTCCTACTTGTTGATGTGTTTATTGCCCGTCTAATGGAGATCAATGCTAACAACTTGGATTATAAACATGAAATCAGTAGAGACAATTAGGGTTTCTTGAGAGAGTTGTCTAATTGTTGGAAAAGGCGAAAGCTTAGTCCTTTAATGCGATTCACATGATTATCTGTTTGGTTCTACCTTATGCATGTTTGGTTATCGTTGTTGCAAACCCCAATCTTGGAAGTCCTTTTACATTAAGTTTAGTCGAAACCCTAAAAGCATTTGTTTTTACTTTCTTTATTTTTATTCGTTTTTGTTCCCTGTCTACTCGATCTCGACCAACTGTGGTCGACCTCGAGTTGCTGATCCTCGACCTAGAGTCGCCGTAGCTTACTCGTGCAGATTCTCGACCAGACCAACTCGACTTCGACAAGCCGTACTCGATCTCGAGTAGACCCCAGTCGAGATCGACCACCCTTTGCCGAGGAGCTACTGCCCTGTTCGACTGTCCGAGCTTCTGTCGACTAACCCCTTTGTCGAGCTCGAGGACTTCTGTGGTCGACTTTTGTGAGATTCTCCGCTGCCTAGGATCCGCTGACACGCTTCCTCGTGGATCGATCCTGACTTCCCGCTGCTACAGCAGGAGGAGGTCTTGTATTTATTTGGCGTGGGCATAATCTGGTTTGAATTATATTTCTATATTTTGAACTCGATTTCCTCCTACAACAAATTGGCGCCGTTGCCGGGGAAGCTATCAATCGCGCCTTTGGTAGTCAGTTCTCATGTTTCTCTTGAGTTAATTTGCAGGTGTATGCGTCGTTCTGGTCAAACACCTGAGTTTGACACCTTAGATGATCCGGAACATGTCCTACACATCCATTCTAAACTGAAAAGAGCCATGGCGGCCGCAGAAACACCAGAACAGCTGATACAGAGGCTTAGGACAGAACTAGCCGACAAGGATACTGCTCTCGCCGCTGAGAAAGCAGCAAGGGAACAAACAGAAGCTGAGCTTGTGTTGCGTAGATGGGAACATTACCTGGACTCGACATATACACATTCTGGAGGAACTGATCCAGAAACACTAGCCAAAATCGTCTGTACCACAGAAACCCAAGTATGTCCTTTCTCTATTTCTATTTCACTATCTATCTTTGAAGAATCTTTGGAAGGATCCCAAGAAGAAGAAGAGCCACCAACGCAAAATCCGGACGTCGTTGCCCATGGTGCTTCAAAGTCACTTTTGCCTTATAAGGTGAAGGCTATTCCTGACAATTTTGAGCAACCGATGTTAATATTCAAGTATGGGGTCCTCGCAAAGTGGCATGAAGTTCCGCATGATGAGGTGGAAATATCTCTTCCCACTCCACCGTTTTGCTATGGTGGAGACGCGCAAACAAATCAACCAATGGAGCGGAAGAGGTATGATGATGAGGTATGCAAATTTCCTTTATATATTCCTTTATGCATGCCAGCTGGAGCCCAGGAAGATGGATGGAAGGAGCCATGGAGCATCCACTCAGGGAGGTTCAAGCTTCTTCACATGATGCCCCCGGATGACATCCCACGCTTCCCACCACCGGAGGAACCACCAGATCCACCTATACCTCCGGACAAAGATGAGCCAGGCTAATGCTAAACGGAGAAGTCGGCCTAGCGACTCTAAAATCTAGAGCATGTATATAGACTTTATGAACTTTTGGATTTTTTTGGACTTTTTGGTTTTTGTTTTTGTTTTTGGGTTTTATGTCTTTAGAATACTTCATGTGGATAGTCTTGTTTTGGCATGCAATCTAACACTTGTGGGTCGGCAAGCATATAAGGATCGCGAAAAGTGGAAAAGGAAGTCCCTGAAAACCGGTCAGAATCGACGAAGGCCAAGTCGACGACGACGAAAAGGAGAAGCCCAGAAGTTACTCGACCTCGAGTAGACGTACTCGACATCGACAAAGCCCAGAAGCTCCTCGACTTCAGAATCCACTAGACGCAGACGAGCCCACTCGAGATCGAGTAGACCGTACTCGATATCAACCACCCACCTACTCAACCTACGCAGTTTTGTCTTCCTCGATGTGTTATCCTGTGAGTTCCTTCCTTTACTCTTGTTTTTATTTGTTTTTATACAGTGGGGACACTGTAAATTTTAAGTATGGGGTGGAGGAAGGGGGGCTTACTTTGTGCATATTTGATCATATTTGTGCATTATTTTCATGAATTGCTTATACATGGCTATTTTGGAATTCATTATTGATTTATGTGCTTACATGCATGTTTTCCAAAAGTTTGAAAAATGACCCCCGTTGAAAATTCTTGAATAATGTCATGGCAGCTTATATTGAACTCGACGATGCAAAATTAGATTTATTAGAGATATAGCATGAAATTGCCTAGTAAAGGGAAGTCACAATGAAATGCATATTTTCTTGAAAACCATGAAAGGAGGTAAAATTTTGAAGTTGCTTTTGACATGTTGCATGATAAGATGATGGAGGACTTTATATTTCCATATAATGCTCATATTGTTATAATCCTAGCCTTACCTATGCTTATGCATCACAAAAAGCCATAATATGCCTTATTTCAAACATTGCTCCACATGTTCTAAAATATTGCCATTATTTACCTTATCCGGGGATTATGTTGAGAATGATGTTACATTATGGAGATGTTATATGGTGTTTGTGTTGTTATCATTATTGGAGTTTAGCGGAAAATTGTTTGAAATATATGGAAAATTTAATGAGTGAAAGAAAATCCAATCACCTCAGGAGATAAAGGTAGATTGACCCTGCTCTCTGAGATAATAGTTTGGAGAGATGGGACACATTGTGAGGAGTCCAAAGCACTAAGTATACGGGGCCATTCATGACACCCATGTTTGCGACTCGCGAGAAGGCAGTGCTGAGGTTAGAGAGGTAAAAGCATTGTTATTGAGAAAAGCATTATAAAAGGTGATGAATCAAATGGAAGAAGGAATGTGGAAATTCAATTTGGGAAATACTCCGTTTCCCCGGATCAAAAGCTCCACATTGCCAAAAATTGCCCACCTTTAGCCTTTTACCAATCTACTCCTTCATGAGCTTAAATTAAAGTCTTCTTGATTATCAATGCTTTGTCACGAATGAATGTTTTGCATAACCCTCCTTTTGTGAGTAGATGTTGCTTTTACATATTTGCACGTGCATGAATCTGTGATACTAGTACCTTATCAAGGATGGTAATTGATTGCAGGGTTACATAAGAATGAATCTAAGATGTTGAGAGTTTGAATTTTTCCCCTGAATGACAAATAAAAGTATTGCTTGAGGACATGCAAGCTTAAGTATGGGGTGTTTGTTGTGAGATGAATCTGCCATGTTTTACAATAACTTTTATATCGATTTCTGTATACATTGCATTCATTTGGGTTTAGATAGTACAAAATCTATGTAGTTTATGCTTATTTGCCAAATTATGGAATCTACACCAGTTTCTGTTTAATTCGCAGAAATCGAGGCATATTACAGCAATTCTACAGAAGGTCGGAAAAGCTCGGAAAACCACTACAGAAGTACAAGGTCAAAGCAGCGGAACCAGTCTGAGAGTCAAGGCTACTCGTTCTCTAGTAGGCCTTACTCGACATAGACGAGCCTGTCCGAGCAACCTTGGTCGAGCAGAGCCTGATCGAGCAAGCCAGACCACCCGACTTCCGGACCCAACTCGATCTCGACAAGCTCTAGTCGAGATCGACGAAGCCCAAACACCACACCCGGAGTCGACAAGAAGAACAGTTGCCCGAGAAGCTGAGGACGAGAAGCCGAGCACAACCCTACTCGATCTCGACAAGCCTTTGTCGAGATCGACGAGCCTTCCAGCGCCTACCCGAGTCCTTGCCGAGGAGAAGTTGCTCGACAGGAGAAGATCATGTCTACTCGATCTCGACGAAGCTTTGTCGAGATCGAAAAGCCCCTGAGTCCGGATCCAGGCTTGTCGAGTTAAGCCACCCGAGAGCACCTAGTCGGCAAGACCAACCCTACTCGACATCGACGAGTGCTTATCGAGATCGACAAGATTCTGGGTCCAGATCCGGAGTCCATCGAGCAGAGTCACTCGAGAAGACCTAGTCGGCAAGCCAGTCTACTCGAGGTCGACTAGGCCTTGTCGAGGTCGACGAGCGCCGTGAGCCAGAGTCCGAGCCTGTCGAGCAGAGAAGCCAGCCAAGACCAGTCGACCAGGATTCCTACTCGAGGTCGACTAGGCCTTGTCGAGGTCGACGAAGCTTCCAGAAGCTGAACGGCGCGGTTTGATCAACTCTACTCGGATCTGGATTCCTTGGGCATGAAGATTTCCGATTCTATCCAAAACTATCAAGATCTACCATGAAGAGAAAGATTCTATCCATTGAAGACATTTAGATATAATTCCTAGTTTAGATTTAATTCCATTATGTCTTTTATTTATCCTTAAGTGTTTTAGATAAAGTTTTAGATATAGATAGATATCTTCCTTCCTAGAATAGCTAGGGAACGAAGTCTGTAAATAAAGCCCATGGGGCTCAGTTTTATTCATTCAATTTCAGAGGAAGGCAAGTAGTTCCACAGAGACAGTTTAGGGAGTTCGAAGGTTTTAGGGTTTTGGCATTCGACGAGAGTTGGATTGCCAGGATTGTAAAGTCTTTGAATTTAGTTTAATGCATGTTGTTTTCTTTCGATCAATGATGTCTGAGTTTGCGATGAAGAGCGAGTAGTCCACCCACTTCTAGGGTTGGGGCGAGCCCGACGATAGCCATGCATAATTGAGGTAAAGATCCGACCTTTATCATGTTTTGAGCATTTTCCTACTCGTTGATGT
Source organism: Persicaria tinctoria (assembly GCA_037127255.1). Classification (NCBI taxonomy): domain Eukaryota; kingdom Viridiplantae; phylum Streptophyta; class Magnoliopsida; order Caryophyllales; family Polygonaceae; genus Persicaria; species Persicaria tinctoria. Next base: position 68,393,728 of record JBANSL010000004.1, on the reverse strand, counting down.
GTTTATTGCCCGTCTAATGGAGATCAATGCTAACAAATTGGATTATAAACATGAAATCAGTAGAGACAATTAGGGTTTCTTGAGAGAGTTGTCTAATTGTTGGAAAAGGCGAAAGCTTAGTCCTTTAATGCGATTCACATGATTATCTGTTTGGTTCTACCTTATGCATGTTTGGTTATCGTTGTTGCAAACCCCAATCTTGGAAGTCCTTTTACATTAAGTTTAGTCGAAACCCTAAAAGCATTTGTTTTTACTTTCTTTATTTTTATTTGTTTTTGTTCCCTGTCTACTCGATCTCGACCAACTGTGGTCGACCTCGAGTTGCTGATCCTCGACCTAGAGTCACCGTAGCTTACTCGTGCAGATTCTCGACCAGAACAACTCGACTTCGACAAGCCGTACTCGATCTCGAGTAGACCCCAGTCGAGATCGACCACCCTTTGCCGAGGAGCTACTGCCCTGTTCGACTGTCCGAGCTTCTGTCGACTAACCCCTTTGTCGAGCTCGAGGACTTCTGTGGTCGACTTTTGTGAGATTCTCCGCTGCCTAGGATCCGCTGACACGCTTCCTCGTGGATCGATCCTGACTTCCCGCTGCTACAGCAGGAGGAGGTCTTGTATTTATTTGGCGTGGGCATAATCCGGTTTGAATTATATTTCTATATTTTGAACTCGATTTCCTCCTACAACAGGTGTTAGTCGAGATCGACAAGCTTCTGTCTTTGCTTTTATTTCTGTTTTCGTTTGTTATTTCTGTCTTTGTTTCTTCCTTTATGTCTTTCTGTTTGCTTTTCTGTGAGATTTACAGCTACCTGAGATCCGCTGACATGCTTCCTCGTGGATCGATCCTGACTTTCCACTACTGCATAAGAAGAAGGTCTTGTAAGTATTTGCTGGGGCACGAATCTGGTTTGATTTATATTCTATATTTTGAACTCGATTTCCCCCGCCCTACAGATTGGCGCCGTTGCCGGGCAAGATATCATTCGCGCCCTAGGTAGTCAGATCTCACTTTTCTTTTAAGTTACTTCGCAGGTGTATGCGCCGTTCTGGTCAACCACATGAGTTTGACGGCTTAGACGATCCGGAACGCCTCTTACACATCCAAGCTAAGCCAAAAAGAGCCATGGCGGCCGCAGAAGCACAAGAACAGCTGATTGCGAGGCTTACAAGGGAACTGACCGCTAAAGATGCTGCTATCGCCGCTGAGAAAGCAACAAGGGAACAAGCAGAGGATGAGCTTGCCCAATACCCAACCACTGTAGAGGATTATATGCACCCGACTCTCGTCGTGCCTGAATCGGCTTTTCTAATCCCTGAAAACTTTTTTGAATTTCGCACTCAATTTCTTATAGAGCTTAAAAATAATGCTTTTTATGGCAAATTTAATGAGTGTCCTCTTGAACATATTACCAACTTTTCTGACATGTGCCGTACTCTTGCTGAAGGTACAACTTTGGAATATGTCAAGATGAAGGCTTTTCGCTGGTCTCTTGCTAGACCTGCACTGAAGTGGCTTGAAGGGCTAAAACCAAGATCCCTCGCAACATGGGCCCAAGTAGAGAAAGAGTTTCTTAACAAATTCTTCCCTCCTGCCAAGACAACACTCATCCTCCAGAAGATCACAACCTTCAAACAGAAGCCTGGGGAGCCTCTAGCAAAGGCATGGGAACGATACAAAGAACTGCTGCGATCTTGCCCTACTCATGGACAACCACCCTACGTCATTCAAGAGATCTTCTTCAATTCTCTTGAGCAAGTCACTAAGGACAGGATCAACCGGTACACTCGATATGAGTACCTGACGATGCCACCAATTGACCCATGGGGTGTACTTGACAAGCTCACCAATTATGACAACAGATATGGGTCTACTGCAAATTATGAGGAGAACTCCTATGCTAGGCCAGCACCATCTATCCCCCTCTATGAGCTTGCCAAGGAGATTGACCCAGATGTCAGGGAGCAGTACTACAGAGATCAGAATAAGAAGCTCCTCAAACAAGTAAAGTATCTTTCTGTCAACCAGCCCTGTATTGAATGCGGATCATAGAGGCACACCACTACTGAGTGCCCACACACTGAGCAAGTTAGGCTGGTAGAATACCACGAAGAGGCAGCTTACGCAGGGGTCCCAATCGCTACACGGGGGACCAAAGGTTTCAGCAATCACAATGGAACCAAGGTGCCCCTAGGAACCCCCCGCCCTACAGAGTTCCAGGACATCCGGAAAGGGACCAGAAAAAGGATGATCTGCAGATAGTCATAGAGGAAATATGGAGGAATCATTCAGAAACTAAGCAGTCCTTCAACTCCGTCTACACTCAGATTCAAGGGGTCAACTCTAGGCTTGGAGAGATTGATATATGGCGGAAATCAATTGATACACAGATTGGTCGGCTAGCAGCAGGAGTCCCCAGACAGTCAGGTTCACTCCCAGGATCTTCAGAACCAAATCCCAAGGGAAAGACTGGTCACATCGCCGCTGTAAAACTCAGAAGTGGCCATCAACTACAAGAGCCAGAGGTCGGAAAATAGCAGAACGAAGGGGCTGAGAAACAAGTCGATATCGACAAGGATCTAGTCGATATCGAGTAGAGTCAACTCGATATCGAGGAAAAAGAAGTCGATATCGAGAAGGGCCCAGTCGATATTGATCCAGCTGCAGCACTTCCGACATCTGTTCTGGCTCTGAATCAGAAAAAGAAGCTACCTTTCCCAACAAAATCTCCAAAGGACCCGACAGAAAAGAAATTTCAGCGCTTCATCAAGATGCTCCAGAAGCTCAATGTTACCATACCCTTCACAAAAGCTCTTAATGAAATGCCATCTTATGTCAAATTCCTGAAAGAGATTCTAAGAAAAAAGAGGTCAATGGCTGAAATTACAGAGGAGTGCAGCTATATGGACATCCTTGAGAAGAGGCCAGATCCAGGTAAGTTTGCTATAACAATTGGATTTAGTCAATATAAATTTAATGCTTTATGTGATCTTGGAGCCAGTGTGAGTATAATGCCTTTAACAATTTGGTCCAAGATTAAGATAGGTGACCTGGAGCCTGTGGATGCTAAGCTATATTTGGCCAACAACACAGTGGTCATTCCAACATGCATGGTGGACAATGTGCCGGTGCAAGTAGGTAAGTTTTTCGTCCCCGCTGATTTCTTAGTTATTGATATGGCGGAAGACCCTGCGTGTCCAATTATTCTAGGAAGGCCCTTCTTGGCGACGGTGGATGCCAACATAAGCGTAAGGAAGGGAGTACTCACTTTCAACATCAGCGATGAGGTAATTGAGTATTCTTTTAATAAAACTGAAAGGCATACAGGTCCAATGGAAGAGGTAAAATCTATCTCAGCTGGCTACATTACCTGTGGGGAGCCTAAGGTAAGAAATATGACTCCTGAAGAGCTGGAAAAGAGGGATATGGAGGCCCAGATGGAGAAGATCATGGCAATCCTGAACGAAGAAACAGAAAATCCACTCGACATAAACCAAGATACGTCGATATGGACTAACTATTTTTCAGATGCCTTGACAGGATGCAAGTATGGGGTCATACTCGATCAAAATTCCTCGATATCGAGGATTGTGGTCGATCTCGACCAAAACCAGAAGCCTCCACCAGCACCAGCGTCGTCGAGCAGCCAAAGAGAAGCCGAGCACTCCTCGAGATCGAGTAGACTACTCGAGATCGACTAAAACTCCGCTGACTCGACTTCACCTTCCTCGACGCTGACTCCACCAGAAGGGCAGAATTCCTCGAGATCGAGTACACTACTCGAGATCGAGCAACGTCTGGCTTCCTTGACTCCAGCAACCATGAGCAGCAACCCACCAGAAGCTGAAAACTCATCGAGATCTAGTACTATTACTCGAGATCGACCAAACACCGTGGTCCCCGATTCCGTTTCTGAGAAGGTAAGCCAAGGTATGGATCTTTCTTCTCCTATTTCCATTAAAGATTTATCTATACATGGGAGAGGTTTGCCTTGGTATGTGCGCTTATGTAGGATATCCAATGATGAACCTAAGAAGTATGAAGTTGGAGACAAGCTCTATGTTTCCAAATCAAAGGATCATTGGTTCCTTAACAAATTCAACAAGAAGAGGATGGGACCTTTCGTGGTGAACAAGATCCATTCTGGAGGATTACAGCTCATGAACAAGAATGGAGTCCTATTTGAAGCCCAAGCTACATGGGCCCAGTAAATGCCACCTAGAGCTTGTAAATAGACATTTATTTTTCGTTTAAATTTGCAGTAAATGCCACCTTTGCCAAATTATGGAATCTACACCAGTTTCTGTTTAAATTTGCAGAATTCGAGGCATTTTACAGCAATTCTAAGGAAGGTCGGAAAAGCTCAAAAAACCACTACAGAAGTCCAAGGTCAAAGAAGCAGCGGAACCAGTCGAATCAAGCTGAGAGCCAAGGTTACTCGATCTCGAGTGGACCTTACTCGATCTCGACGAACATGTCCGAGCACAGGCCTTGTCGACTAGGAGCAGTGTCGAGAGCCAGACCAACCCAGCTCCGGAAGTCAACTCGATCTCGACAAGACCTAGTCGAGATCGACGAAGCCTAGACGCCACACCCGGAGTCGAGAAGAGGAGCTGATCGAGAAGCCGAAGACGAGGACATGCCGGGTGATACTCTACTCGAGATCGAGTAGACCTACTTGAGATCGAGGAGCCCGGAAGCCGTGTCCGAGCATGTCGAGAAGATCTATCCGACGCTGCCGAGAAGACCTAGTCGAAAAGGCCAGTCTACTCGAGATCGAGGAGCTCTCCTCGAGATCGACGAGCGCCAGGAGCCATGTCCGATTCTGTCGAGGACCAGCTAGCTGAGACGACGAAGCTGAGCCAGTCGACCAACAATCCTACTCGAGATCGACAAGACCCTGGTCGAGATCAACGACGGTTCCAGAAGCCGCGTTACTCGGTTTGACGAATCCTACTCGATGTTGGATTGCTTGGGCCCGAAGATTGACGATTCTATCCAATTTTATCAAGATACATCATGAAGAGAGAGATCTATCCACTTAAAGACACTTTATATATAATTCCCTATTTTAGATTTAATTCCTTTGTTGCTTTTATTTATCTTTAAAGTTTTAGATATAGTTTTAGATATAGATAAAGATTTCTATCCTTGAATAGCAAGGAATAGAAGGCTATAAATAAAGCCCTAGGGGCTGGTTTTTCATTCAATTGAATTTCAGTGAGAGACAAGTAGTTCCACAGAGAATTTTTAGGATGTTCTAAGGTTTTTAGGGTTTTGGCATTCTGCGAAAGTTGATTGCCGGGATTGTAAAGGCTTTGAATTTAGTTAATGCAAGTTTCTTTTCATCAATCAATGTTTGCTATTGCGATGAGGCATGAGTAGTCCACCCACTTCTGGGGCTGGGGTGAGCCCGACGATGGCCATGTGAGGTGATGCGGTAACGGTCAGATCTTTTTATGCAATTCGTCTTCTATCCCTATGAGCATGATTCTTTTGCGAGAATTGAAGGTGATCCTTGTTTGTGTTATTGAAGCGAAAGTGATCTTAATGCAACTTGGATTAATTATGTGAAAAGGGTTGGTAACAATTAGGGTTTATGCGAAAGCCTCTATATGCCTATTTGTTAGTAACGAAAGTTATTTTGATGGAAAGCATGATCTTTTATGCCTTTATGTATTACTTTGCATGGTTATCGTTGTGGTGTTGATACCCTGGCTTTGGAAGTCTTTTAGCATATTGAGTTTATTTCTGTCAAATTTCTGAGTTTGGGTTCGAATCTGCGATTTACAGTTTTGTCTCCTTAGTCGATACAGAGGAGTTTTTGGTCGATACAGAGTAGCCTCTACTCGATATCGAGTACGAAATTGTCTACATCGAGTTGTCTGCTTTCGTTTCTGAGTTTCTGTTGTCGACCTCCTTAGTCGATATAGAGGACTGTTACTCGAGATCGAGTAGCTTCTGTGTCCTCGCTTTTGTTTCTGTTTTGCTTTGCCTTTTCTGTTTTCGTTTTGATCTTTGCTTTTGTTTGTTCTTTTCTGTTTTATTTCTGTTTCTGCCCCTTTGTTTCTGTGTTGCTGTCTTTCTGCTGCTTTGTCTGTGAGATTTACAGCTACCTGAGATCTGCTGACACGCTTCCTCGTGGATTCGATCCTGACTTCCCATTACTGCATTGGAGGAGTCTTGTATTTATTTGCGTGGGCCTGAATCTGGTTTGATCTATTTTGTTATATTTCATACTCGATTTCCTCCTCACAACAAATTGGCGCCGTTGCCGGGGAAGCTATCAATCGCGCCTTAGGTAGTCAGTTCTCACTTTTTCTTTGAGTTAATTTACAGGTGTATGCGCCGTTCTGGTCAACCACCCGTGTTTGACGGCTTAGACGAACCAGAGCGCCTTCTACACATCAGAACTAAATTGCAAAGAGCCATGGCAGCTGCGGAGACACAGGAACAGCTGATCGCAAGGCTTACAAGGGAATTGGCCGCTAAAGATGCTGCTATCACCACTGAGAAAGCAACAAGGGAACAAGCAAATGCTGATCTTGCCCAATACCCGACCACGACAAAGGACTACATGCACCCAACTCTCGTCGTGCCTGAATCGGCGATTCTAATCCCTGACAACTCTTTTGAAATTCGCACTCAATTTCTTATAGAGCTTAAAAATTATGCCTTTTATGGTAGATTTAATGAGTGTCCTCTTGAACATATTACAAACTTTTCTGACATGTGCCGTACTCTTGCTGAAGGTACAACCCTGGAATATGTCAAGATGAAATCTTTTCGCTGGTCTCTCGCTGGGCCTGCGCTGAAATGGCTTGATGGCCCGAAAGCAAGATCACTCACAACCTGGGCCCAAGTAGAGCAAGAGTTTCTGAACAAATTCTCCCCACCCGCCAAAACAGCACATCTCCGCCAAAAAATCACAGCCTTCAAACAGAAGCAAGGGGAACCGCTGGCAAAGGCATGGGAGCGCTACAAGGAACTTCTGCGATCTTGCCCTACTCATGGACAGCCACCCTACGTCATTCAGGAGATCTTCTTCAACTCTCTTGATCAAGTCACTAAGGACAGAATCAACCACTATACTCGCTATGAGTATCTGACAATGCCGCCAAGTGACGCATGGGGTGTGCTGGAGAAGCTCACCAACTACGACAACAAGTATGGGTCTACTGCAACTTATGAAGAGAACCCCTATGCCAGCCCAGCACCATCCATGCCTCTCTATGAGCCTCCTAAGGAGATCGATCCAGATGTTAGGGAGCCATACTACAGAGATCAGAATAAGAAGCTCCTCAAACAAGTAAAGTATCTCTCTGTCAACCAGCCTTGTATTGAATGCGGATCGCAAAGGCACACCACTCCTGAGTGCCCACACATAGAGCAAGTCAGGATGGCAGAGCATCATGAGGAGGTAGCTTACGCAGGGGGTCCCAATCGCTACATGGGGGACCAAAGGTTTCAGCAACCACAATGGAACCAAGGTGTCCCTAGGAACCCCCCGCCCTACAGAGCTCCAGGACATCCGGAAAGGGACCAGAAAAAGGATGATATACAGACAGTCCTGGAGGAAATACGGAGGAATCACTCAGAAACTAGGCAATCCTTCAACTCCGTCTATACTCAGATGCAAGGTGTCAACTCTAGGCTCGGGGAAATTGATATATGGCGAAAATTAGTTGATACACAGATTGGTCAGCTAGCAGCAGGAATCCCCAGACAGTCAGGTGCGCTCCCTGGATCTTCAGAACCAAATCCCAAGGGAAAGATTGGACACATCGCTGTTGTAAAACTCAGAAGCGGCCATCAACTGCAAGAGCCAGAGGTCGAAAAGCAGCAGAACAACGATGACCAGCAACTCGACATCGACCAGGGCCTAGTCAATCTCGAGGAGGGCCTACTCGATCTCAATGAGAAACTTCAGAAACCCTCGTCTGCACCACACAGCAACTCGACATCACCAAATCTGGTCGAGATCGACAAGGGTGTAGTCGATGTCGAGGAGCCCCTAGTTGAAGTCGACAAAGATGCAACACCTCTGACGTCTGTTCTGGCTCAGAAAAAGAAGCTGCTTTTCCCCACAAAATCTCCAAAGGACCCGGCAGAAAAGAAATTTCAGCGCTTCATCAAGATGCTTCAGAAGCTCAACGTCACCATCCCCTTCACAGAAGCTCTCAATGAAATGCCATCCTATGTCAAGTACCTGAAGAAGATTTTGAGCAAAAAGCGATCAATGGCTGAAATCACAGAGGAGTGCAGCCATTTGGACATACTGGAGAAGAGGCCGGATCCAGGTAAGTTTTCTATAACTATTGGATTTGGTCCATACAAAATTAATGCCTTATGTGATCTTGGAGCTAGTGTAAGTATAATGCCTTTAACAATTTGGTCCAAGATTAAGATAGGTGCCCTAGAGCATGTGGATGCTAGACTTTACATGGCCAACAACACTGTGGTCATCCCAATAGGCACGGTGGACAATGTTCCAGTACAAGTAGGTAAATTCTTTGTCCCTGCTGATTTCTTAGTTGTTGATATGCAAGAAGATCTTGCTTGTCCAATTATTTTAGGAAGACCATTCTTGGCGACGGTGGATGCCAACATAAGCGTAAGGAAAGGAGTGCTCACCTTCAACATTAACGATGAGGTAATTGAGTATTCCTTTAATAAAACTGAAAGGCATACATGTCCAATGGAAGAGGTCAAATCTATCTCAGCTGGATACATCACCTGCGGGGAACCCAAGGTCAGAAATATGACCTCTGAGAAGCTGGAAAAGAGGGACATGGAGGCCCAGGTGGAGGAGATCATGGCAATCCTAAAGGAAAACACGGAGAATCCAATCGACACAGACCAAGGTAAGTCGTTATGGATTAATTATTTTTCGGATGCCTTGACAGGAACCAAGTATGGGGTCAAGATCAACCAAGGCTCCTCGACATCGAGAACCCTAGTCGACCTCGACCAAAAACAGAAACCTCCACCAGCACCAGCATCGTCGAGCAGCAACACCGAAGAGCCAGAATCCTCCTCGACATCGACCACGCAACTCGATGTCAACTACCCCTCTGCTGACTCAACTTTGCCTTCATCGACACTGACGACACTGGAGCCAAATTCGTCCTCGATCTCGACCAGACTAGTCGATGTCGACCACGACCCTGTTTTCCCAGCGCCGTCTTCCTCGACACAGAAACCACCAGACGAACCAGGCTCCTCGATCTCGACCAGGCTTGTCGAGATCGACCACCACCCGGCTCCACCAGTACACTACTCGAGATCGAGTAGTGTACTCGATGTCGACCAGCCCTCGACTTCGCCAGCTTCTACATCCTCGAGCAGGCCACCACCAGGACGTGAAACTTCGTCGAGATCGACTAACCCTAGTCGAGATCGACCAAATACCGTGGTTCCCGATTCCGTCTCTGCAAAGGTAAGCCAAGGTATGGATGTTTCTTCTCCTATTTCCATCAAAGATTTATCTATACATGGGAGAGGTTTGCCTTGGTATGTGCGATTATGCCGGATATCCAATGATGAGCCCAAAGAATATAAAGTTGGAGACAAGCTCTATGTCTCTAAATCAAAGGATCATTGGTTTCCCAACAAATTCAACAAGAAGTGGATGGGACCTTTTGTGGTGAACAAGATCCATTCTGGGGGATTACAGCTGATGGACAAGAATGGAGTCCTATTTGAGGCCCATGCTACATGGGCCCTGGAGATGCCACCTTGAGCTAAATGGGAAAGTCGGCCTAGCGACTATAAAATCTAGAGGTTGTACATAGACTTTTTTAGGACATTTTTTGGACATTGTTTTTTGCTTGTTTTTGGTTTTGAACATTTTTAGTTTTTCTATTGTGGGTATATGTCTTCCATACTTTTCAGGTCCATGGATAGAACCAAGCTATATTCATACTCGGCCCAGGAGGTGCTTCCATTCGAAATTTAGAAGCCCTGCACACCAGTCTAGTGAGTTTCTTTCTTTACCCTTGTTTTTATACAGTGAGGACACTATAATGTTTAAGTATGGGGTGAGGGAAGGGCTTACTTTATGCATATTTGCCATATTTGACATATATGTGCATTATTTCTTTGAATTGCTACATGGCTATTTTGGAATGCATTATTGATTTATGTGTTTATATGCATGTTTTCCAAAATTTGAGAAAAATGACCCCCATTGAAAATTTTTGATTAATGTCATGGAAGCTTTAATTGAACTCGACGATGCAAAATTGGATTCATTAGAGATATAGCATGAAATTGCCTAGTAAAGGGAAGTCACAATGAAGTGCATTATTTCTTGAAAACCATGAAATGAGGTAAAATTTGAAGTTGCTTTTGACATGTTGCAAGATAAGAGGATGGATGACTTTATATTTCCATATAATGCTCATATTGTTATAATCCTAGCCTTACCTATGCTTATGCATCACAAAAAAAGCCATAATATGCCTTATTTCAAACATTGCTCCACATGATCTAAATATTGCCATTCTTTACCTTATTCGGGGATTATGTTGAGAATGATGTTACATTATGGAGATGTTATATGGTGTTTGTGATGATTATCATTACTGGAGTTTGGAAGGAAATTGTTTGAAATATATGGAAAATTTAATGAGTGAAAGAAAATCCAATCACCTCAGAAGATAAAGGTAGATTGACCCTGCTCTATGAGATAATAGTTTGGAGAGATGGGACACATTGTGAGGAGTCCAAAGCACTAAGTATCCGGGGCCATTCATGACACCCATGTTTGCGACTCGCGAGAAGGCAGTGCTGAGGTTAGAGAGGTAAAAGCATTGTTATTGAGAAAAGCATTATAAAAGGTGATGAATCAAATGGAAGAAGGAATGTGGAAATTCAATTTGGGAAATACTCCGTTTCCCCGGATCAAAAGCTCCACATTGCCAAAAATTGCCCACCTTTAGCCTTTTAGCAATCTATTCCTTCATGAGCTTAAATTAAAGTCATCTTGATTATCAATGCTTTGTCACGAATGAATGTTTTGCATAACCCTCCTTTTGTGAGTAGATGTTGCTTTTACATATTTGCACGTGCATGAATCTGTGACACTAGTACCTTTTCGAGGATGGTAATTGACTGTAGGGATATATGAGAATGAATCTAATATGTTGAGATTTTTGAATTCTTCCCCTGTATGACAATTAAAAGTATTGCTTGAGGACAAGCAAGCTTAAGTATGGGGTGTTTGTTGTGAGCCTAATTTGCCATGTTCTACACTTACTTTTATATCGATTTCTGCATACATTGCATGCATTTGGGTTAAAACAATACAGAATCTGTGTAGTTTACACTTATTTGCAATATATGGAGGTCTACACAAGTTTTTGTTATATTTCGCAGAAATCAGACGCACTTTGGAGCTTAAAGGAAACTCATGGAGAAGCTAAGGATGTTTCAGCTGGAGAAAACGCCATTTTTCACCATCCTTCGTTCTGATTCAAGCTTTGATGTCTTTAGAATAGTTGTATCCCTCGGAAAGAGCTTTCCAACGCATGATCATATGCGTCAATCCGACGAACGAGGACTCGGGAAAGTGCTTTTCAAGAACAGAGCAGAAAGCTGAGAGAACTCTACTCGAGATCGACTAGCATCTACTCGATCTCGACGAGTGCTGGTCGAGCACACCTGGTCGAGCAGAGCTGATCGAGGACACTGAGTCAGAGACAACCCGACTCCGGAACCTTACTTGATCTCGAGTACTTCTAGTCGTGATAGAGTAGAGCTTGTTGAGATCGAGTAGGACTGTAGTCCATCTCGAGTACGGTCTTGTCTAGGTCGAGTAGAGTTTCTGCTTTTGTTGTCGATTTCCAGTTTCTGTTTTCTACTGTCTTCATTGCTGTTGTCGATCTCGAGTGCCCTTTTTTCGAGATCGAGTAGCTTCTGTCCTTGCTTTCTTCATTACTTTCTTTCGCTATTTTCTATCGTTGCTTTTGTTTCTGTTTTGCTTTGTCTTTTCTGCTTTTTGTTTCTGTCTTTCTGTTGCTTGTCTGTGAGATCTGTTGCTACCTAAGAACTGCTGACATGCTTCCTCGTGGATTCGATCCTGACTTTCTCTTACCACAACGGGAGGAAGTCTTGTATTTATTTGCTGAGACAGGGAAGTCAGTTTGATCTTTATTCTATATTTAATTCATACTTGACCATCCTCCTGCAACAACAGATAGAAGTCCAAAGCACTAAGTATCCGGGGCCATTCATTACACCCATGTTTGCGACTCGCGAGAAGGCAGTGCTGAGGCCAGAGAGGTAAAAGCATTATTATTAAGAAAAAGCATCATGAAAGGTGATGAATCTTATGAGAAAGAAGGTGGTATGAAATTCAGTTTGGAAAGTACTCCATTTCTCCGGATCATTAGCACCACATTTCCAAAAATTGCCCACCTTTAGCCTTTTACCAATCTACTCCTTATTGAGCTTAAATTGAAGTCTTCTTGATTATTAATGCTTTGTCACGAATGAATGTTTTGCATAAACCTCCTTTTGTGAGTAGAAGTTGCTTTTATGTGCACATGCATGAATTTGTGACACTAGTACCTTTTCGAGGATGGTAATTGATTGCATGGATATATGGCAATGAATCTAAGATGTTGAGAGTTTTGATTTCTTCCCCTGGATGACAAATAAAGGTATTGCTTGAGGACAAGCAAGCTTAAGTATGGAGTGTTTGTTGTGAGCTGAATCTGCCATGTTTTACAATTGCTTTTATACCGTTTTCTGCATTCATTTCATGCATTTGGGCTAGAATAATACAGAATCTATGTAGTTTATGTTTATTTGTCAAATTATGTAATCTACACCAGTTTCTGTTTAATTTCACAGAATTCGAGGCAAATTACAGCAGTTCTAAGAAAGGTTGGAAATGCTCGAAAATCAACTACAGAAGTCCAAGGTCAAGAAGCAGCGGAACCAGACGAATCAAGGTGGAAGCCCATACGTACTCGATCTCGAGTTAATCTACTCGATCTCAACAAAAGGTGTCCGAGCTGAGCCTGGTCGAGCAGAGCATGATCGAGGAAACTGAAGACGAAGTAACTCGACTCCGGAGCCTTACTCGATCTCGAGTAAACTGGTCGAGATCGATCAACAACCTGATGACATGTTCGGAGTCGAGGAGCTGTGCCAAGTCGAGAAGCCGAGGACTGAAGACTCCGAACACCAATCTACTCGATCTCGAGGAAGTTACCCGATCTCGAGGACCCCAGCAGCGCCTGTGGGAGCTTGATCGAGCACCAGCTACCCGAGACGCCCAGCCAAGCCGAAGTCGACGTCACTCTTACTCGATCTCGAGTAGAGTTGGTCGCGATCGAGGAGCCGTGTTACGCCCAGCCAAACCGCGTTACGCGGTTTGCTGTCCTACACGGTTTCGGAGTCCTTGGAGCAGAAGGAATCCAAGTTTGGCCAAGATCTATCAACATCTATCAAGACCTACCAACACATAGAAGATTTACCTATTTTAGATATAATTTCCCTATTTGGATTTAATTCCTTTATTCTATTTATTTATCTTTAAGTCTTTAGATAATTAGATTTAGATTTAGATAGACTTTCTTACCTAGAATAGCTAGGGAATGAAGGCTATAAATAAAGCCTTAGGGGCTGAGAATTAGGCATCTTATTCCAATTCAATTCAGAGACAAGTAGTAGTAGTAGAGAGGGAGAGTTTGTGGCGAGCAAGGTGGAAAGGCGAAAGCAGATTTGGCTTGTTCGGTTGTAAGCTCTCTTTGGTTTATTTTAATGCAAGTTAGTTTCTTTTGTTATTTAATGTCTTTCTTGATAATGAAGAGCGAGTAGTCCGCCCACTTCTAGGGTCAGGGTGAGCCCGACGGTAGCCATGTGAGGTGATGCGGTAAAGGTACAATCTTTTGATGCGATTCGTCTTCTATCCCTATGAGCATGATTCTTTTGCGAGAGTTGAAGGTGATCCTTGTTTGTGTTATTGAAGCGAAAGTGATCTTAATGCAACTTGGGTTAATTATGTGAAAAGGGTTAGTAACAATTAGGGTTTATGCGAAAGCCTCTATATGCCTATTTCTCAATAACGAAAGTTATTTGATGGAAAGCATGATCTTTTATGCCTTTATGTGTTAGTTTGCATGGTTATCGTTGTGGTGTTGATACCCTGGCTTTGGAAGTCTTTTTATATATTGATTTATTTCTTCCGAAATCTGAGTTCTGTGATTCGAAGTTGCAATTTACAAGTTTCTGTTTTGTTGTCGATCTCGAAAAGCCTTAGTCGATCTCGAGTACTGTTGGTCGAGATGGAGTAGAGTTAGGCGAGATCGAGTTTCTGTTGTCGATTATGAAGTTTCTGTCGTCACTGTCTTTTGTCGATCTCCAGTAGGTGTTAATCGAGATCGACAAGCTTCTGTCTTTGTTTGTTATTTCTGTCTTCTGTCTTTGTTTGTTATTTCTGTTTTCGTTTGTTATTTCTGTCTTTGTTTCTTCCTTTCTGTCTTTCTATCTTCCTGTTTGCTTTTCTGTGAGATTTACAGCTACCTGAGATCCGCTGACACGCTTCCTCGTGGATCGATCATTACTTCCCACTATTGCATATGGAGGAGGTCTTGTAATTATTTGCTGGGGCACGAATCTGGTTTGATTTATATTCTATATTTTGAACTCGATTTCCTCATACAACACATGACACCCATAAACATGAACTCCCCGGTCAATGATTTCCCACTGGGCATCCAACAGTTTTATATTGGACATAGTTTCAAGGAGTTTGCTTCAACGTTTGACCTTCGAATAAAACTGGGTATCCTACTCACACTTAATACTCATAAAATGCAAAGGTCCACATAGGAAAATAAAAAATAAAAATTCAAACCACTAAATACAATTTGAAATCATATGAAGTTCAAAGCAATTAATACAATTTGACCCAACAAAAAATTCAAAGAGAGAGGGAGAGACAGAAGGGGGGGGGGGGAGGGGAATCTTGCAGAGGAGAGAGAAGGACAGTGGACAAGACAAGGGAGAGAGAGAGAGGGAGAGAGACGAAGAGAGAGAGAAAGGGAAAGAGTGAGATTAAATTTCCCGCCTTGGCCTTTGCGCCAACAGAGAATAAAAGAGGGAGGAGGCGGAGCCTATAAACCCATTCAAGCACTTGAGACCTATTGGGGTTAACTGGACAGACACCGACTTCTTGTAGAAAATGAGTAAGTCTTCCTTCTATTTAGGTTATGCGATACGTTTCTCCCTAAAATATATTCATCTCTCTGTAAAACTGAATGTCTCCCCCTCTAACTAATGGAACAGGGGACAAATCGTCCGTGTGTATCACTGTATTGTTTGGCGGATGGTGGACTTGTGAAGAGGACACTTGGGTCATGAAGTGGTCGAGGAGCCAGAAGGCCGTACTGGTAGACGAAAGTATTGACTACGTCTCCCTGAAGAAACAACTGATGACCAAGTTTAATGTCGATGGGAGGAGGCATGACGTCGAGCTCACATATGTAACGCCGAAGAAGTAAGGGTGCAAACCTTTTTCCATTGGGGATGACGAAGACCTGCATGCCTTCAAGTTTATAAACGGTCTTTCCGAAGAACGATCCTGGCCTATCGACCTCCATGTCTCCCTGGTACGCAAGGTTGGCGGAGATTTCACCCCTACGGAAGGATCCACGATGGGCCATTCATTCGGGGGTGGGCCACCCTTGACCCAAGAAGATCACCCACTGTCCACTGTTTTGGGAGCATAAGGTGTCAATGGACAAGGATGTCCACGTGTTAAGTTAGAAACGCAGATTGTCCAGTTAGAACCCTCGCTTATCTAGTTAGAATGTCCACATGTCCAAATTGAGACATGTGAGGAGTTGGACGTGGGAAGCAGGTAATTTGTGTGAGCGGTGACGTCGAAGATGTAGTCAGCCCGTGGGATCAGGAGGTGAAGCGAGCTGTGAGGGAAGTAGAGGAAGCATACCAACGTGGAAAAGGGAAGACCGGCTCGTTTCCGATGACTGTGAAACTTGAACCAATAGAGTGGCCGGGTGTAGCTTGGAAATTGCAGAAGCGTCGCCACACCTAGCGGTAGGATAGGAACTTCTAGTTACGGCGCCGTTCACAATTAAGTACATAGCTACCCTATTTTGGTGTGAAGTATGATGCCTTTCTACTACTTTGTATGGGGGGTTTGTTCTACTTTGTGTGGGAAGGGGGGTTGTTTAACGGTATGTCACCTAATATTACCCACTTTTGACATGACATTATGCGCTTTTGCTATGACAATATCCGCATTTTGACATGACAGATAGTGAACTTGAAATGTCATAATGACAAACTAACGAATACCATAAACCAAAAATAACTGCATATCGAAATGTTTAAAACCAACAAACAACAATTTAAAATAAAGCAACAATCGTCGGCATACCAGCCAACAACAGTATAAACGAACTAACAAGTCTAAACAACTAAAACCAACCAACAATGTATATAAAATCAATCGGGGAGTTTTTTTAAGGATCGGATGGGGGTGTAAGACATCCGTGAAAGATGGCAACACAAAGGGATTGGCGGTATGCCGCAATGAAGTCATCGTTCAGGCCACGTGTTGTTGCAGGAGGATTATATGTCTAGTATTGAAATATAAATCAAACTAATAAAAGCAAACCTACTCATGTCCAAGCAAATAAATACAAGACTTCCGTTGTAGTATAAGGTAGTCAGAATCGATCCATGAGGAAGCGTGTCAGCGCCCGCCTTTCCAGTCCAGATCACTCTCAAATTCGACTAAGGAAGTACTCGACGTCGACTAGGGTCCTCGACGTCGACCACTCAGTCGAGTAAGAATTGCAAAACGGAAGCAAAGGAATGCAAAAACGAAGAAAGACAGTCGATCTCAAGTAACTGTACTCGACGTCGACCATTGTATCACTCGACGTCGACCAGTGTCGTCGATATCGAGTAGTGCAGAATCAAACACGTAAACTTTAAATCTAAATAGGATGAAGGTGAACACGAAATTGGTGGGAATAAAATCAATAAACTAAAAGACTTCCAAGATCGGGGTTTCAACACCACAATGATAACCACATAAAACAATGCAGAAGGTATAAAAGATCATGCCTTTTCATCAAATAACTTTCGTTATTAACAAGTAGGAAGATAGAGGCTTTCACATAAACCCTAATTGTTACTAACCCTTTTCACAAAATTAATCCAAGTTGTATTAAGATTACTTTCGCTTCAATAACACAAACAAGGATCACTTTCGACTTTCGCAAAAGAATCATGCAAATAGGGTTAGGAGACGAAATCGCATTAAAAGATTGTACCTTTATCGCATTACCTTACGTGGCTACCGTCGGGCTCACCCCGACCCTAGAAGTTGGGTGACTACTCGCTCTTCATTATCAAGAAATTCATCAATAATAAAAGGGAACTAAATTGCATTAATAAAATCAAATAAAGCTTACAACCGATCGAAGCCAAATCCCGCTCTCGCTTTCTCCAACTCCACTCGGCTACAACTCTCTCTCTCTCTCTCTACTCGCTATATGTAACTAATTGGGTGTTGAAAGATTGACTGCATAAAACTGTTGTTGCAGGAGGATGGTCAAGTATGAAATAAATATGAAATAAAGTTCAGATTGACTTCCCCGTCTCAGCAAATAAATACAAGACTTCCTCCCGTTGTAGTAAGAGAATAGTCAGGATCGAATCCACAAGGAAGCACGTCAGCAGTTCTTAGGTAGCTGTAAATTCTCACAGAAGCAGCAAAAAAGACAGAAACACAGAAAGGAAAGAAACAAATAAACCCGGCAAGGGCAACTAAAACAAAAGCAAAGAACAAAGCAAAACAGGAAAGACAAAGCAAAGCAAAAACGAAAAGTAAAGGCAAAGGGCTGGTCGATCTCGACAAGCAGCTCCTCGAGATCGACAAAGGGCAAATCGACAACAAAGAACTCAGAATCGAAAACAACACAACTCGACGAAGACAAGTGTACTCGATCTCGACAAGACCAACTCGAGATCGACTAGAGCATGCAAAGACAGAAACTTGAAATCGACAAGAACAGAAGAAATCCAACTCGACCTAGACGAACCCTACTTTCCCTTAGGATTTGGTTCTGAAGATCCTGGAAGTGACCTTGACTGTCTGGGGATTCCTGCTGCTAGCTGACCAATCTGTGTATCAACTGATTTCTGCCAGATATCAATTTCTCCAAGCCTAGAGTTGACACCTTGCATCTGAGTATAGACGGAGTTGAAAGATTGCCTAGTTTCTGAGTGGTTTCTCCGTATTTCCTCGAGGACTGTCTGTATATCATCCTTTTTCTGCTCCCTTTCCGGATGTCCTGGAGCTCTGTAGGGCGGGGGATTCCTAGGGACACCTTGGTTCCATTGTGGTTGCTGAAACCTTTGGTCTCCCATGTAGCGATTGGGACCCCCTGCGTAAGCTGCATCCTCATGGTGCTTTGCCAGCCTGACTTGCTCTGTGTGTGGGCACTCAGGAGTGGTGTGCCTTTGCGATCCGCATTCTATGCAAGGCTGGTTGACAGAGAGATACTTTACTTGCTTGATGAGCTTCTTATTCTGATCTCTGTAGTATTGCTCCCTAACATCAGGATCAATCTCCTTAGGTGGCTCATATAGGGGCATGGATGGTGCTGGCCTGGCGTATGGGTTCTCTTCATAAGTTGCAGTAGACCCATACTTGTTGTCGTATTTGGTGAGCTTCTCTAGCACACCCCATGCGTCACTTGGCGACATTGTCAGATACTCATAGCGAGTATAATGGTTGATTCTGTCCTTGGTGACTTGATCAAGAGAGTTGAAGAATATCTCCTGAATTACATAGGGTGGCTGTCCATGAGTAGGGGAAGATCGCAGAAGTTCCTTGTAGCGCTCCCATGCCTTTGCCAGCGGTTCCCCTTGCTTCTATTTGAAGGCGGTGATTCTCTGGCGGAGATGTGCTGTTTTGGCAGGTGGGAAGAATTTGTTCAGAAACTCTTGCTCTACTTGGGCCCAGGTGGTGAGTGATCTTGCTTTCAGCCCTTCCAGCCATTTCAGTGCAGGCCCAGCGAGAGACCAGCGAAAAGATTTCATCTTGACATATTCCAAGGTTGTACCTTCAGCAAGAGTACGGCACATGTCAGAAAAGTTTGTAATATGTTCAAGGGGACACTCATTAAATCTACCATAGAAGGCATTATTTTTAAGCTCTATAAGAAATTGAGTGCGAATTTCAAAAGAGTTATCAGGGATTAGAATCGCCGATTCAGGCACGACGAGAGTTGGGTGCATGTAGTCCTCTACCGTGGTTGGATATTGGGCAAGCTCAGCCTGTGCTTGTTCCCTTGCTGCTCTCTCAGCGGTGATAGCAGCATCTTTAGCGGCGATAACAGTATCCTTTGCGGCCAATTCCCTGGTAAGCCTAGCGACCAGCTGTTCCTGTGTCTCCGCAGCTGTCATGGCTCTTTGTAGTTTAGCTCTGATGTGGAATAGGCGTTCCGGTTCGTCTAAGACGTCAAACTCAGGTGTTTGACCAGAACGGCGCATACACCTGAAAAGTAACTCAAAGAAACAGTGAGAACTGACTACCTAAGGCGCGATTGATAGCTTCCCCGGCAACGACGCCAATTTGTTGTTGCAGGAGGATGGTCAAGTATGAAATAAATATAAAATAAAGTTCATATTGACTTCCCTGTCTCAGCAAATAAATACAAGACTTCCTCCCGTTGTAGTAAGAGAATAGTCAGGATCGAATCCACGAGGAAGCACGTCAGCAGTTCTTAGGTAGCTGTAAATTCTCACAGAAGCAGCAAAAAAGACAGAAACACAGAAAGGAAAGAAACAAATAAACCCGGCAAGGGCAACTAAAACAAAAGCAAAGAACAAAGCAAAACAGGAAAGACAAAGCAAAGCAAAAACGAAAAGTAAAGGCAAAGGGCTGGTCGATCTCGACAAGCAGCTCCTCGAGATCGACAAAGGGCAAATCGACAACAAAGAACTCAGAATCGAAAACAACACAACTCGACGAAGACAAGTGTACTCGATCTCGACAAGACCAACTCGAGATCGACTAGAGCATGCAAAGACAGAAACTTGAAATCGACAAGAACAGAAGAAATCCAACTCGACCTAGACGAACCCTACTCGAGATCGACAAGGCACTACTCAATCTCGACAAAGCTTCCTCTATGTCGAGTACAGTAAAAGACAGAAACTTTAAAAGGCAAATTTTGAACCAAAACTCAGATTTTCCGACGAAGTAAATTCAATATAAAAAGGGACTTCCAAAGCCAGGGTTTCAACACCACAACGATAACCATGCAAAGTAACACATAAAGGCACAAAAGATCATGCTTTCCATCAAATAACTTTCGTCATTAACAAATAGGCAAATAGAGGCTTTCGCATAAACCCTAATTGTTACTAACCCTTTTTCACATAATTAATCCAAGTTGCATTAAGATCACTTTCGCTTCAATAATACAAACAATGATCACCTTCAACTCTCGCAAAAGAATCATGCTCATAGGGATAGAAGATGAATCGCACAAAAGATCTGACCTTTATCGCATCGCCTCATATGGCCACCGTCGGGCTCACCCCAGCCCCAGAAGTGGGTGGACTACTCACGGCTCATCGCAATAACAGACTTTGAATGAAAAGAAATAACTTGCATTAAAACTAAATTCAAAAGCCTTTACAATCCTGGCAATCAACTTTCGCAGAAAGCCAAAACCCTAAAAACCTTAGAACTCCTAAACTACTCTACTAGAACTGAATTGTGTGTGTTGGAATCGTTGATCTGGAATTGGAATGAATAAAACTGAGCCCCCTAGGGCCTTATTTATAGTCTTCTTTCCCTAGCTATTCTAGGAAAGAAGATATCTATCTCTATCTAAAATTATATCTAAAACTTGAAAGATAAATAAAATGATTTAAGGAAATAAATCTAAAAGGAAAAGATAAAACTAAATAGGTAAGTCTTCATGTCTTGATAGATCTTGTCTCCTTGATGATAGAACTTGATGGAATCGGATAGAATCTTTCTCCGCGCCCAAGGACTCCCAATTCTAGTCGGACAGGTCTTCGTCGAGAAGTTGCTGGAAACTGGTATACTCGAGATCGACCACGGCTCGTCGACCTCAAGTAGGGTGGTTCATCGACTGGACTTCCTCGGCTAGATCTGCTCGATGTGCTTGGCTCACTGGGCTCGTCGACCTCGAGTAGCTCTTGTCGATGTCGAGTAGGACTGGTCATCGACTAGGTCTCCTCGGGTGGCTCTACTCGACAAGGCTCGGACAAGGCTCCTGGGCGTCGTCGACCTCGACAAGGCTCATCGAGATCGAGTAAAGTTGTTCGTCGGCTTGGTGCATCCCGCTGGCAGCAGGTTTTTCCGCGGCAGCGAGTGGTCCGCTGCAGCGAGTCGAGTCGCTGGCAGCGATTGTCGCCTGGTCGTCCTCGGCAAAGACTCGGACTGGCACGGTGGGTCTTGTCGATCTCGACTAGGGCTCGTCGAGATCGAGTAGAGTTGCTCGGCGTCCTCTTCCTCGGCTTCTCTCCTTGTCGACTCCGGGTGTGGCGTCTGGGCTTCGTCGATCTCGACTAGGGCTTGTCGAGATCGAGTAAACTTCCGGAGCTCGGGTTGGTCTGGCTCTCGATCAGGCTTTGTCGACAAGGCTGTGCTCGGACATGCTTGTCTATGTCGAGTAGGGCCTACTCGAGATCGAGTAGCCTTGACTTTCAGCTTTGTTCCGTTGCTTTGACCTTGGACTTCTGTAGCGGTTTTCCGAGCTTTTCCGACCTTCTGTAGAATTGCTGTAAAATGCCTCGATTTCTGCGAATTTAACAGAAACTGGTGTAGATTCCATAATTTGGCAAATAAACATAAACTACATAGATTCTGTACTATCTAAACCCATATGAATGCAATGTATACAGAAATCGATATAAAAGTTACTGTAAAACATGGCAGATTCAGCTCACAACAAAAACTCAGCCCCTTGGGCTTTATTTATAGTGTTCAATCCCGCTATTCAAGGAAAGAACAATCTATATATATCTAAAACTTTCTATCTAAAAACATAAGATAAAACTTAATTAATAAAGGAAATAAATCTATAATGAAATAAATCTATTGTGGATAAATCCCTCTTGAACTTGATAGATCTTCACGTGGATGGATAGAATTCCACATATCTTCACTTGCAAGTAATCCTCATGGCTCGACATCCACTCGATCTAGACTCAGATTTCTTCTGGATAGTACTCGACATAGACCAAAGTACTGGACGTCGAGTAGGTCTTCTTCTTCTGGGTTGCACTCGAGCTCGGGTAGGATTTGGACAATCGATGGGTACTCGATGTCGATTAACTTACTCGATGTCGAGTAGAGTTGTCTGTCTCGAGTGACTTTGCTGCTCGACTTGCTCGTTTTTGACTTGATGTACTCGACATCGACTAAGGTTAGTCGACGTCGACTAGAACTGTGTCGAGTGCTCTTTCTAGTTTCTTGCTCGATTTGTCCTTGCTAAGCTGCTCCTTGACCTTGGACTTTCTGTAGTTGACTTCGAGCTTTTCATCCTTTCTCCGAATTGCTGTAAATTGCTTCCATTTCTGCGAAATTAAACAGAAACTAGTGTAGACTCCATAATTTGGTAAATAAGTGTAAACTACATAAAATCTGTACTATTCTAACCCAAATGTGTGAAATGCATGTTGAAATCGTTATAAAAATAAGTGTAAAACATGGCAAATTAGGCTCACAACAAACACCCCATACTTAAGCTTGCTTGTCCTCAAGCAATACTTTTAATGGTCATACAAGGGAAGAAATAAACTTTCAACATATTAGATTCATTCTTATATAACCCTGCAATCATTTACCATCCTCGAAAAGGTATTAATGCCACAAATCAATGCTTGTGAATAAAAGCAACATCTACTAACAAAAGGAGGGTTGTGCAAAAACAATTCATACGTGACAAAGCATCAATAATCAAGAGGACTTTATTAAGCTCAAAATGAGTAGATTGGTAAAAGGCTAAAGGTGGGATATTTTTGGCTATGTGGTGCTAATAATCCGGGGAAATGGAGTACTTTCCAAACTTTCATACCACATTCCTTCTTCATTTGATTTCTCACTTTTCGCACATTCGCTCATTGCTTTTTTTTTCTCAATATTGTGCTTTTACCTCTCTAACCTCAGCACTGCCTTCTCGCGAGTCGCAAACATGGGCGTCATGAATGGCCCCGAATACTTAGTGCTTTTGACTCCTCACCCGTGTGTCCCATCCTGTGGCATTAACATCTCAACGCAGGCATGGTCGATCTACCTTTATCTCCCGAGGTGACCGGATTTTCTTTCACTCATTAAATTTTCCATATTTTTGCAAATTCTTGCCAAACTCCAAATATGATAATAACAACACTAACACCATATGATAATCTCCATAATTTAACATCATTCTCAACATAATCCCCGGATGGAAGTAAGGTAAAGAATGAGCAATATTTAGATCATGTGGTGGAATATATAAAATAAGGCTTAAATATGGCTTTTGTGATGCAGAAGCATAGGTATGACTGGGAATATCAAAATATGAGCATTATATGGAAAATATAAAGTCCTCCATCCTCTTATCATGCAACATGTCCAAAGCAACTTCAAATTTTACCTCCTTTCATGGTTTTCAATAAATAATGCAATTCATTGTGACTTTCCTTTACTAGGCAATTTCATGCTATATCTCTAATGAATCCAATTTCGCATCGTCGAGTTCAATTTAAGCTTCCATGAAACTACTCAATTTTTTTTAATGGGGGTAATGTTTATGAACTTTGGAAAACAACTTATAAGCATATAGATTAATAATAATTCCAAAGTTACCAGGCATAAGCAATTCGATAAATAGACATGAATCTGCACACATAATGTCAAATATGCACAAAGTAAGCCCTTCCCCCACCCCGTACTTAAACATTACAGTGTCCTCACTGTATAAAAATAAGGATAAAGAAAGAAACTCACTAGACAAGTGTGCAAAACGTTAGAATCGAGTGATGATGTTGTTGCAGAAGTGGTCGATATCGAGAAGACTAGTCGACGTCGACTAGCTCTTCTCGATATCGAGTAATGTTGAACCTTAGGATGGTCATTCTCCTCGACCACAGATCCTTTGCCCGTGATGGATGGTCGAAGTCGAGTACTCCTGCAACGTCTTTTACCTGCAAGAATCGTTAGACAGAAAATATTCACAATAGAAAAACTTAAAATTAATGTTTCAGAACGAAAAACCAAAAACAAATGTCCAAAAAAACCATAAAAAACTAGGTATTTTATTTACAAGCTCTAGACTTTATAGTCGCTAGGCCGATTTTCTCCGTTTAAGCTCAAGGTGGCATCTGCAGGGCCCATTTAGCTTGGGCTTCAAACAAGATTCCATTTTTGTCCATCAGTTGTAGTCTTCCTGAATGGATCTTGTGCACGTGAAATGTCCCATCTTTTTCTCCTCGAACTTGTTGGGAAACCAATGATTCTTTGATTTGGAGACATAGACCTTGTCTTCGACTTCATACTCCTTAGGATCGTCATTGGAAACCCTGCATAATCGCACATACCAAGGCAAACCTCTCCCATGTATAGATAGATCCTTAATGGAAATAGGCTTTACCGTCACAGAATTATAATTGGGAAGCTCCTGATCTACTCGACATCGAGTAGAAGTACTCGACGTCGAGTATGTTTCTGCTTCTGGTGGATTGCTTGTCGAGGAAGGCGAACTCGAGTGCCCATGCGTCTGGTCGACGTCGAGTAAAGTACTCGACGTCGAGTACTTCTCTGGCTCGGGTGGGTTGCTCATCGAGGAAGGAGGAGTTGAGTGCATGGAGGACTGGTCGACGTCGAGTAGTCTACTCGACGTCGAGTAATTCTCGGCTCCAGGTAAGTTGCTCAATGAAAGTGCAGTCGATGGGGGTGGCTGGATCTAGTCGATTTGAATAGAGTACTCGACGTCGAGTACTTCTGGTCGACATCGACCCCATACTTAAGACCTGGCAAAGCATCCAAAAAAATTATTCGACGTCGATGTACCGTGGTCGATGTCGAGTAGATTCTCTATCTCCTCGTTCAGGATGGACATGATCTCCTCCACCTAGGGTGGCCCAAACGGTCCGATCCGGCCCGTACCGAACCGACCCAAATGGGTCGGGCCGAAACCGACGGCCCGATTTTTTTGGAGGGACAACCCAAAGCCCGAACCGAGAACCGAATTTTCGGTTACGGTTTTTTCGGTTTCCGGCCCGAAAAAGCCGAATTGCCAAAGTGATTATTTGTCCCAAAAAAAAAGCGAAAATGGTGACCCAATTTACAGTACCATGACCCAACTTCAATTGAAGGCTTGAGAATCAGCTCCTCGCTCAACCAGGGACAAGGCGACGATTGTCCTTGTATCTCTGTCGGTGACGCCCCGTTCTCGCCGACACACTCTCCATTGATTTCCGGTCGATTCCTCAACAAACCAAACAAAATTCAGTAGAGCGGAAATATATAATTGAGAGAAAATCACACAATGAGTTTTGGCTTGGGCATTTGCTTTTAGAATAGATAATCGGACAGTTAATATTAATTTCGTTTGGAAATAGAAAACTTGAAATTAAATTATGCAGGTTGACAAGAGGAAAACCTGTCGCTGTTCTTGCCAAAGAATACTCAAACTCACGACTAGTATAGTGTGTAAGCAAGAGATAGATCCACAGGGAAATCTATTCAATTCGAGTGTCAATTCTAATCGCTAATAGAGAATATGGGGGGTTTTTGATGTGAAAAAGATCCGCCTTTTATCAAAGTGGAAGCAAGCAAACAAAGAAAATTGGTTTTAGAATGCAGTGGAGTGAAATAGGTTCACCTACAATTTATCACTTCGATTGATGAATTCGATCCTTGTTTGAGCCTCTAGTTCCTGTCTTTTCCTATCAATGTCCTTATCCAGATCTTAGGTAAATTACTAATCCTATGAGTCCTAGCAATCCTTATCTGTAAATAACCCTAACACGATTAAGATTCAACCTAGGGATAGCATTAAGATTATGAATTAACCAAGGTACACATAATATCAAGCTACGAGTCGATATTCAACATGTATTCAACTTCCTACACATCCAATTAGACCTACGAGTCCTAAAGGGATATGATTGCCACTTGGGTTAAGGTTCACTACGAGGAATCTACAAAACCCTAGCAATTGAATGAATCTACTCTAACTAGTCGGCCAGGCCAAAAAGAATAAAACACATTCAAGCAATTAAGCACAAAGAAGTCGAAACATTGGAATAGGAATAAGAACTAGATTAAGAAACTCAAAATTCAACAATCAAAGATCCAAATCGTAAGCGAAACCTTGAGAGTTTAGTTGCTCATGCTCAACGGCGCTCTCAACAATGGAATAATGTGCATAAGGTGAATGAACTAACAAACTAGAAAAACCTTAAATATTATTTAGAAAGTCAGCCAAACAACTTAATTAAAACCCTAATTAAAATCCGGACTGAAGGTTCTGTTTCTGCACGGGCCACGGGGCGGCCGACGATCAGCGAACTCCTTCGGTATTCTCTTCGAGCTGCGGGACGACCAGGCAAGCTGCGGGGCGGCCAGCGATTCTTCTGAACTCCTTCTTCTATTACTTCCGCAGCTCCTAAGTATCTTCTTTAGCTTGTTTTCCCTCTTTTCAAATTCATTTCACCTCCAATCTACTTTACCTGAAATAAACCACAAAATCATGTAGATTCCGCCTCTTCCAACTCAACAAGTAATTATATAAATTCAACTAAATATACGCAATATTCACACCTAAATTATGCTAAATGCAATTTATTATGTAACACTAAATATGCTCTATCACAGGTCAAAGGAGAGTGAGAAGGAGATAGACAGAGGCACAGGATTGAAATGAAAGAGAGGCGGAGGCGGAGGCAACGTAGATTTAGGGTTCCATTCTTTTTTACCTTTCGTTTTAAATGTATCTTCGGGCCTTTCGGTTCGGACCGAAATTTTCGGCTCGGTTTCAGTTTTTGGCCCGAAACCGAATTATCATTTTTCAAGGACCGAAGCCCGAACCGAAAAATATCGGGCCGGCCCGAAACTGACTTTTTCGGTTCGGTTTTGGCTTGGTTTTCGGGTCGGGCTTGATTCTGAGCAACCCCACCTCGACCTATGCTTCCATATCCCTCTTTTCCAGTTCCTCAGGAGTCACATTCCTTACCTTTGGCTCCCCACAAGTGATGTATCTAGCTGATATTGATTTGACCTCCTCCATGGACCACAGTCGCCCCTACATCACAAGAGCGAAATATGTTCACCCAACCTGCGATAATTTTTTATAATTCAAGTAGAAATAATGACTTACGATTGTTTGTTTTGGGGAATCCCCTTCACCCTTTTCTACACCAAGGGTTTTGGGACTTTGTCGACCCATTTCACTCAAAGTTCGAGGTGGATCTTCATTAGAATGGGGAGGAGGTGGGTCACCGGCTTGAGGAGGCCCGCCATATGGCACTCAACGAGGTGGCTAATGTCAAGATCGTAGACGTCCAATGTCCACTCCGCGAAATTGATGTCAAGGGCCACCCAGTGCTCGTTCTTCAGATTCCAAGGCGCCAACAACCGGTCGATATTGGCCCAACCCATTGGAAACATCTGCGGCAACTTGCCGTCGAATTAGTGGGTCAACGTGTCGTCCCCCTTGACCACGTCAAGGTTCCCATTCACATCTGCCAATTGTTTGTGCAGCAGATACACCCCCAGAAGAAATCAAGAACGGCGACACCTTCGTAGTTGTCATCTGCGTTGATGACCTTCCGTAGGAGGGCGCAACCGCAAGCTTGCTAAATATGCTACACGCAAGGAAAAATAATTTATATGGAAGACCATATGAGGAGGAAGGTGATGCATCGAACCACGATGTGGGAACCTAACCTCAGATGACACCCAAGTGGTCGGTGATTGGAGCGCCTTAAAGAACTCCTTGTGCAGTAGGGTGCCTTCGACTGACTGGATGGGGTCACTTTCATCCTTTATCCAGGCAGCGAACGCATCAACATCTGCCCTCGTCGCAATGCCTAGCTCCACGACATCCGTTGGCTTCTTGCCTACACGCGGCTTCTTCGCTAACAGAGTTACTTCCGCCTAGGACAACGTATCAGGATGTTGACGGGTGCTCCTTCTCGGCCGTTGAAGGGGCACCTCAACCTCAACCTCAACCTCGGAGGCATCAGGTGCCACCAACTCCTCCTGCAACTTGCACACCAGGGTGCGGTTAACATGACAGTCCATAAAATTGAGATGACATCAACTTGATCTTAACATAACAGTCTCGTGCACATACCTCCATGGCCCTGCCCTTGCCCTTGTCCTTTTCCTCCTTGGTAAGATGTCTCTCTTCCTTGGCGTTGCCCTTTCCCGTGTTCTTGTCCTTCACTTATCCATGATCCTATCCACATGACATGTGATTAAATTGACATATACTGATATTTTGCATGACATGTACCGACATGTACATGACAACTAATACTAATAACATGACAGTACTATTAAATTACATGATGCTTCTGATATGATACCAGGATAACCTTGCATCATTCGTCAGAACATCCCATTCCTCCTCCGACTCCCTAGTCCCCTTCCCCCGCAGTGCCCTCTTCATGTCTTCAATCGACTCCTCAAGCGTGGCCATCCTCGATCCTAATTTCGCGGTTATAATCCTCGCCACATCGTCCATCTTTGCTAGTAACCGTGACTCGATCTCTAATATGGTAGTTTGTGTCTGTGTGCCCTCCCCTGATTCTTGCGTTGACCTAGGTCCTCCCTTTGGTTGTTTCGGCCATGAGGGTTTCACATTTGCGAATACGACCGCCCGGACAATGTCGTCGAAGAAGTTGTCCCGCTTATCGTGAGTGTTTCGGGCATCGCGGTGCAAACGGGTAGCTGCCTCCACTTCATCGGGGAGTACCCGAGCTCCTTAGCCTTCTGTAGTCGGGTTTTGATGGCGGCATACTCAAGGTGCGCGTCTCTAAACTCGTATTGCAGACACCTGGGGTACACCTTCTCGTCTATGATGGTCGCGCATTGGACGACCACTACTGGAGAGAGGGTTTCGTACACCCAGAGCTGCAACCAAAAGGTTGTCCAGTAAAAATATACTCTATGTCCAGTTAATCATTATTGGACGCCTAGTTTAAGTTCATAAGGCGTCCAGTTCAATTTTTGTACGAACCTGGAAGGCGATAGGGAATCCTAGCAGGCAGTAGGTAGTGCGTGCATTGGAGCTGCTCATTGTGTTGGAGCTTCCTCTCGATTGTCCAGTTCAGGAACTCGTTCGTTCGCTCATAGCAAAGCTGACCCCACGAAAAGGCAAGAAACCTTTCAATGTCGGCGACAAGGTCGACCACCCACCCCTTAATATAGTTTTTGGGTTCCTTCCCTAACAACAAGCCCTCGACCAACATCAGCAGGACAAATTTCAACTTCATGGTTGACGATTTCTCAGATGCCATTGCCACTTTGAACTACACCTCAAACTCGGACATCTTCATCTTCGCAACTCCAATGAAATCATACACTGCCCTCTTGAACGCTGAGTCGTCCTCGGGCGGTTCGCCATAGCCGTAGTTGAGACCGGTGAGAAGGGCGAACTCTGTTATTGAGAACCTCACGATTGCATCATGATCTTGTACGACGTTTCATTCTCCTTCTTTTTCTTCAGTTGTCGTTGGAGAACGTAGTGTACAAGCTTCCCGGAGAACAGGACCCTTGTGCCCAGTCTTGCAACGCCCCCCAATGGGCTGTCCATCAGGCGCTTCCAATGGGACTCACTCAACCGGTTGTCAATGTTTACTAGGAGATGCATTAAGGAGTATTGGTTAATTTTTGCTTTGAAGTGTCTGTCTTCCTCGACAGCGTACGAAGCCTGCATAGACTTCAACATGTCAGCAACACTGCACCACGACAATCACAACTTTCAATTCTCGAACGAAATGCAACTTACTGCGCCGGAGGTTCGAGCTCTATGATCGACAATCTTCTTTACACTACGCTGCGACATTTTTTATATTCACTAGATATCCTGCATGTTGGGAGACCAAAAACCAGTTTTCTAGAAATCAATTATTGTCCCCCAACCCACGGTTCCCTTCATATCAATATCAGTCGCATAAGGCCACAAACATTCGAGCAATCAATATGTACATGGCAGTTAATAATTTAGAACCTATGCATATCAAATGTCAAACCTATTCATCTTAATATAGAATGCACCCAATGGTTCCATAATCATCCCTACAGTTTCCCTTTCACATATCCAACCCAACAGTTTACTTTTAAAATGACACAAAGACAGGCACACATGACACATAAATGTTCATACATGATAGACTACTTCTTCAATCTGTAAATCTCCAATTGCAAACGAGTCACCCTACTCTAGATAATTTCAATTCGACATAAACGTTCAGCCTTTCTAACATTTTCCCTAACCCTAATGCGCCCCATTTCAGCCAATTTCCCACAAAACCGAACGTATCTATAGTCATACGTCCCATTTTTGCCAATTTCCCCCCAAACTGAACGTATCTACAATCACCCTGCTCCTGATAAGTTGGATTCGACAGCACAGTTGCCCAATTTCCCCATTCCTAAAAATTCCCTTCTCTCCCAGTCGCGCACACCCCAGTTCCCAAATGTTCCACCCTTTGTTTTTAACTTGACGCCGGTTACTTCCTACATGACATGGCGATATTGCGCATTGTCAACCCATTCGCCCCCTTCTTCCCATTTTCACACAATCGAAACCAGTTTAGGTTCTTCCAATCGGTTCCTCCCCTACGAGTCCAAGCAAAACGTAATTAATATTTGGGATAGTGAGGGTTTACTTACTTCAAAATCGGCCTCTTCGTCTCCTCTCCTGCTCTGTTGTCTTCTTTCTCGGGTTGGCTTCTTCTTCTCCCCTCTTGCTCTGTCGTCTTCTTCCTCTTCTTTTTCCTTTTACTCTTGTTTTCCTCAGGTCTGCATGAGCAACTGTTGCCCTCTCTCTCTCTCTCTTCCTCTTTTGTAAGCCCGTGAGAGGCAGTTGGACTCGACATTTTTGAAATTAAACTGTCTTTCTCTCTCACTCTTCCTCTCTATCTCCACATCAACCTCCCCTGCTTCCTCTCTCTCCACAATAACTTACCCTCTGACTCTCTCTCTACACCCCGCTTCCTCTCTCTCTTTCTCTCTCTCTCTCACCTCCTTTACTTTCTCTCTCCTCTGTCCCGGTTATTTTCCACCGGAATCTTTGCAATTTTTTTTCTGTGACTGTGTGTGTGTGGGGGGGGGGGGGTTACCTTTGCAATTGCTGTGGATAGTGGATTAGGCTTTCAAAGTTGGGCGGGTAGAGGGTCATTTGCTATCTCTCTATTCTCTAAATTATTTTTACTTCAATAACTTCTCCATTTCTAAGATTTGGAAAAATAATTTACTTTTGGATAATGTTGCATATTTAGGAAACTAATCTATTTTTTTTTCATGTTTCTTCATTTTGGTAAATGAGATAGGGAATCTGTTAGATAAAAAAACGCCTTAAAATTCTCTATAAACTCCAAAATGGAGAATCTGTTGAAGATGTTCTCACTTGACTTTTTAATACATTTATAAAAAATTAAAAACTATAAAAAATATCAATTTATTTATTTTTACAAATGTTTTATAAATAATATTTTGATCGACGTTTTAGAATTTTTAAGGTTTGGATTATTACTGATTTATATTATTTTGTGTGTTTTTTATTTATTTTTTGTAAATATTTTTTATTGGTTGTAAAGAGTAGTGAAAATTAAAAAAATTATAAAGTTAATGAAAAAAATAAATTTAATTATGACAATTTTAAATGAGTATTGAGTAATGACTTATTTTTAGATGTAAATTGAAACTACTTTATCCACCCCTTATACTTATAAAAACAGAAGCAATCTCTTTGTAAAAAATTGAGCCACGTGTCCTACCTTTACAAAAAATTAAGAAACCGCTTTCAATAACCACTTCCTCTTTGCCACAAGCACTACTCTGGCAGCCTCTCGCAATATTAAGAAACAGAAGCAATCTCTCTCTCTAAGACCGCCTCTCGCAAAACCAGATCTAACCTCCTCACATCTTGCTCCTGACGACGACTCTGGCGGAGCAAAGCCAAGCCCAGGTACCGGCGCCTCCACTCTCCGTCAAAATTGAAGCCATCCACCCTCCGTTTTCAATTTTTTATGGTTTAGGTTTGGAAACCGTCAGATTTTTGAGGGAGAAGGAGGCATTGGTAGGAGGGAGAGGGGTGCCAAGCTTCAGGTTCACCGGAGAAGAGGGCGGAGTCTCGGGTCTGCTCAAGAAGAGGGCGGATGAAAGACGATTGGAGAGGGGTCGATGTAAGTTCAGAATTCGTGATATGGAGATTTGGGCTGGGCCGGGAAAGAGAGATTGCGCGAGACAAAGGAGATGCACTAGAGGGGACAAACTCACTGAGAAGGGTGACACACGTCGGGTGACGGTCCTTGATCGAGATCTAGACAACCTTCCTATCCAGCGAAGCACCCCTCCTCTCATCAAGGTTAGTCTAACAGCAACTTACTCTGAGATTTTCTTGTGCAACTTTCATTAATTTCCTGAAATTGTACGAAAAAAGGAAAGAAGAAGCTATAAGCATTCCCCCAAGCCTTTTACAGTACAATCTGAATTATTAAAGCATCTGACGGAGGGAAAACCTGTCGTTGATCCGTCAAAGTAAATCTCAAACCTATAACTAGTATAGCAATAAGCAAGAGGTCGATCCCACAGGGAAATTCACTATTCAAGTGTGATTAAGATGCCAATCAATTAACCAAAAATGGGGGTTTTGAGAGTGTAAAAGATCCGCCTTTTATCAAAGCAAAGTAAAGAAAGCAAAGTAAATGAATTTGTTTTAGACAATTAGGAGAAGCAATTCTACCTACAATTTTCCACTTTATTAGATTGAAGCGATCCTTGTAACTTCTTCTCGTCCTATTAAGTTTCCTATGAATGCCCTTGTCCTGACCTAATATAGTTACTAGTCCAATCAGTCCTACAAACCCTTATCAATCGAACAGTCCCTAAAGAAGGATTTAACCCAATTGATAGCTTTAAGTTCAGAGATTAGCCAAGGTATTTGCAGTCCCTAAAGAGGGATTTAACCACACATTCCACTTCCAACTCATTCAATTAGTTCAATCAGCCCTAAAGGAACAAGTTTGCCACTTAGGTTAAGGTTCACAATCAGGAATCTACAAAACCTTAGCAATTGAATTGATTCTAACTAGTTGCGCGGGCTAGATAGAATAAAACAATAGACAATAAAGCACAAAGAAGTTGAAGCATTCAAATATAGGAAACAAGAACGAGAATTAGAAACTCACCATCAATCCAAATAAAGGTTCAAATTGGAGGCAGAATAGATGAGTTTAGTTCCACATGGAAGACATCGCTCAAATCTCAAAAGTGTCTGATGAATCAATAGAATAGAAGTGATTCAAAAATAACTAAAAAGTGGCCTTATAAAAGATCTCAAGTCGGCCACCAAAACAACTAGAATAAAAACTAGGGTTTTAATATTCAAAACGATGCGTACTAGTGCTGACGGCACATGCGGCGGCTGCCGCATGGATGCTGCGGCCGCAACATCAATATTCCTCTTGCATCGGCCCTGGCGGCGGCCGCTGCATTCCTTTTCACGGAAAATCTGCTTTGAATTTGCTCTTCTTGTCAACAAGAAAGTTGTAGCTCTTTGAAAGAGATTTCCAACGCATGGTCATAATAGTCAATCGGACAACCGAGGCCTCCAGAAAGTGAAAAACAAGTTCAGCATGTCTGGCGACAACTTCTGCAGACTTGTTCTTCGTTTAGATCCGCTTCTTCTTCTCAAGACCTCTTGGGATCTTCATGTAGGCTTATCCGATCAACTAGACATTCTCATCTAATGCGTTAACAACTCTTGTCTCATCATCGGATCCACGATTACCTGAAATAATCAATAAAAGTGTGTAGATTCTAACTCCACTAACATAGAGAGCAAATATGCAATTTGTGCTTAATCCATCAATGAAATGCATCTTAACTAAGCTAAATGCAACCTATTATGCTTACCTAAATGCATGCTATCAACATCTTATGTTAGTGTAGCGGGTAGTTCATACCTTAAAAACATCTTTATTGTTGGATTCCCCATCTCAAATTTAAGGGACTTGAGGATATCAGATTCCATCTTAACAAGCTTCAAAACTCCACAGGACCATTGCAGGTCTCAGGCTGAATGCGCCTACTTGTGTTTGGAGCACAAACCGAAAAAAGTCATCGGGGCAACCGCAACTCGAGTCGATCGAGCATATCGAGTCCTCTATGATCGATATGGGTGCATCATACATCTGATTTAGGTAATTGTGGATTCATCAATTTGTGTTTGTTAAGGTTGAACCATGGAAGTGTCAAAATCATTAATATGTACTTACCCTTCAAATAAGTTTGATGAATTGAGAGAGCAACAAAATATCACTACCATAAAAAACCAACATATATATACATTTTAAATGTTTATATAAATTGCAAAACAATTATGTGTAATGGAAAATTTTGCATTAACTTTGCATAAATCTTCTTATGTTTAGTCACATTTTGGGTCAAAAAAACACCTTTATTGACCTTTTTTTCATGCCTCAATTCTGGAATTGGATGTTTGCTGTTGTATTCAGCGAGTTAGGAATTAGGAGCGATAGTGTAAACAGTTAATCATCAAATGCATTTTGTTGAGTGTGGTGGGCATGCCGAAGACCTTCTGGGGTGGGGTTTAGTAGCGAGTGGAAATTAAAGTGAATCCTTGCTTTAAGTGCATTAGTATAAACTGATATTGCTCTATGCTTGTTGATAGGAGGAAATTGAGAATGCAAATTAAAATATAAATAAATCACAGCAAACCAGATTCCGTCCCTTGCAAATAATTACAAGACCTCCTCCTGATGCAGCAGCGGGAAGTCAGGATCGATCCACGAGGAA
The DNA here is from genome assembly GCA_037127255.1 of Persicaria tinctoria. Lineage (NCBI taxonomy): Eukaryota > Viridiplantae > Streptophyta > Magnoliopsida > Caryophyllales > Polygonaceae > Persicaria > Persicaria tinctoria. The sequence goes on along the minus strand of JBANSL010000004.1, from coordinate 68,358,657 downwards.
GCGTGTCAGCGGATCCTAGGTAGCGATGGAGTCTCCCGGTCAGAAGTCGACAACAGGGTCCTCGATCTCGACTAGGTTAGTCGACAGAAGATCGGACAGTCGAACACAGCGCAACAGCAAGCACAGGGGTTCATCGATATCGACCAGAGCTACTCGATATCGAGTAGGGGTCCTTGTCGACTTTGGCTTGTCTTGTCGAGTACCTGCACACAGAAGCTACACCGATGCTAGATCGAGAATCAGTGACTCGAGATCGACCAGACTTGGTCGAGATCGAGTAGACAGAGAATAAAACGAAACGAAAGAAAGTAAAAACAATTGATTTGGGATTTCGAACTAAACTTAATGTAAAAGGCTTCCAAGATTGGGGTTTGCAACAACGATAACCAAACATGCATAAGGCAGAGATAAACAGATAATCATGTGAATTGCATCAAAGGACAAGCTTTCCCTTTTTCCAACAATTAGACAACTCTTTCAAGAAACCCTAATTGTCTCTACCGATTTTATGTTTACAATCCAAGTTGTTAACATGGATCTCCATTAGATGGGTAATAAACACATAAACAAGTAGTAGATGCTCAAAATATGATAAAGGTCGGACCTTTACCTCAAACGTGCATGGCTATCGTCGGGCTCTCCCCAACCCTAGAAGTGGGTGGACTACTCGCGCTTCATTGCAACCTCAGACATCATCGATTGAAAGAAAACTAATCGCATTAAAATAAACCAAAGTTTACAACCGCTTGAAGCTAATTCCGCTCTCGCTTCACAACTCCAATCGGCCGCTCTCTCTCTCTCTCTCTCTCTCTCTCTCTCTACTTCTCCTACTTACTTCTCTCTGAAATTTAATTGATCTAAAATCAGCCCCATGGGCTTTATTTATAGCCTTCTATTCCTTTCTACTCAAGGGTAGAATATCTATATCTATATCTAAAACTATATCTAAGACTTTAAAGATAAATAAAAAGCAACAAGGAAATTAAATCTAAAAGGGAAATAATATCTAAAGTGTCTCGAGTGGATAGATCTCTTCCTTCATGATGTGTCTTGATGATTTCAGATAGAATCGGCAATCTTCGGGCCCAAGTAATCCCACACCGAGTAGGATTCGTCAGACCGAGTAACACGGCTTCTGGAATCGTCGTCGATCTCGACAAGGGTCTTGTCGATCTCGAGTAGGAAATTTGGTCGACTGGCTCGGCTTCGTCGTCTCGGCTAGCTGGTCCTCGACACGCTCGGACATGGCTCATAGGTGTACTCGATCTCGAGTTCCCCTTGTCGATGTCGAGTTGGGTGGCCTTGTCGACTAGGCCTTCTCGGGTGGCTCTGCTCGATAGGTTGGGGTCTGGGCTCCGAGCTTCGTCGATCTCAACTAACTCTCGTCGAGGTTGAGTAGGGTGTCCGACTTCCTGGTCAGGTCGGGTAACTTCTTCTCGACTCTGGGTGGGTGTTCAGAGTCTTGTCGACATCGAGTAGATCCTACTCGATCTCGAGGACGGTGTGGAGTCGGATTCTTCGTCTTCGGCTTCTCGACGTGATCCTCCTCGATCCTGGCAGGTGTATAGACACGGCTTGCCGAGATCGACTAAGGGTAGTCGATGTTGAGTAGCTTTGTGCTCCGGTTCTTGCCTCTTGGTTTTCTCCCGAAATGGTTCCATATTCTGCGATATTAAACAGAAACTTATGTAGATCACTATTTTTGACAAATAAGCATATACTACATAAATCCGACATATTCCCAACCTGAAATATGCAAAATGTAAAGATTATGGAACTAAAATATGCATAAAGACATGGCTACTTTGGAGACATCAAATCACCCCATACTTAGACTTGCTTGTCCTCAAGCAATAAACAGTAACCAAGACCTACAACACATCCTTCAAGTCTTTGCCTTTTGTCAAAAGCAACATCTCAAGTAGTAGCAATGTAAGACAAGTGAATTTAACGTCATCACATATATATGAGCGATCCATAGGCATAGGCAGTATAAATCCAACCTCACAGGTATAATGTGTTTACACTCAACTCTCGATGTGTTTAGGGTATCAAGATCAACTCTCAACTCAATTCCATCAGGAGGACTTCGCTCAATAGAAGTCTTCAAAGAAGATTCCATTCGGCGGGGTTGTAATGGGGCTTGGTAAGAAATAATAAGGTATGGAATTATTTGGCCATGTGGTGCTAAATAAAATTCGAGAATCAAGACTCCTAAATCTCTAACATAACCAAACCATAACTTCCCAATCATATGCATCAACAAAAACTCTCCAATTTGTCTTAATGAAGTATGTAACCTTTCAAACTTTCTAAATCTCTCCAAAATATGTATCTTGCAAAATAATGAAAGAAATAAGGTAAATTTGGCTCATGCACTTTATTCACAAACATATGTACTTTTTCTTCTTCTTTTTTTTGGATTTTTTTTTATATTTTTTTATATTTTTTATTTTTATTTTTTTATTTTTATGAAAATATAAAATAATACTAGAGGTGCATTTATAATGTGAGCCAAAAATCCTTTTACATAATATGCATAGCAAGATAAAAATGTAAAACCAACCCATATCTCAATAATTTCCATGATCCTTCTTGAAATGCAACATAAGCTCATTCTTTCCACAAATCATCGTTTCAACCAACTCTAAGTCTTAATTCCCAAATGGGGGTCAGGCTCAATTTGGCTAAGGATATTTTTGTGGAGTTCACAATAAAAGTCTCAGGCTAATGTTCTGGCTTCAAACAGGGATAATGTAGGGTAGGTAAAGAGAGGATAAAATTGGCTTAAAAGGTGCCTCCACCATTTAATTCTCATCAACATAAACATATAAATGCATTGGTTTTGAATAACTATCACAACATTTAGAGATGCATAGGAAGAGTAAATACACTCAAGAAAGCAGAGGGATTTTTAATGTTCTCCCTATAAGGCCAAAATTCTCACTGGGACAAGTTTTGTTGGATTTTAACCTTTAGTTTAGGATCATATGTGCTCAATTTCATCACAAGTTCACAATCCACATAAAAACCATTTTCGAGGACTTAGGCTAAACCTTCCAAACATGCCATAGGATTTACATGATCAAGTCAATTATTATTTATCATCATAGGACATCTAAGTTAGGGTATAAAAACTAAAGCAATGCAAAAATTTAAACATGCATTTTTTTTTTTGACATTTTCTATTTTTTTATATGCAAAAATCAAGACTAAAGTATGATAAAAAATTTAAAAGACATAAAATTTAAACATGAATGCATAACATAGAACTTAAAATTTCACCATGTAAAACCAAAAAGCAAAACTAACACATATGATAACAATAATGAGCCCTTCCCCCACCCCATACTTAAAATTTACAGTGTCCCCACTGTATAAAATCAAATAAAAACAAGAGTAAAGGAAGGAACTCACAGGATAACAAATCGAGGAGGGCGAATCAGTGTATGTCGAGTAGGTTCCTTGTCGATCTCGAGTAGAGTGTACTCGATCTCGAGGAGCTTCGTCTGCGTCTAGTGGAATCTGAAGTCGAGGAGCGTCTTGGCTTGGTGGATGTCGAGTACGTCTACTCGAGATCGAGTAACTCCTGGGTTTCTCCTCCTTGTCGTAATCGACTTGGCCTTCGTTGATTCTGACTGATTTTCAGGGACTTCTTTATTCCACTTTTCGCAATCCTTATATGCTTGCTGACCTAAAAGTGTTAGATTGCACAAGAAACAAGACTATCCACATGAAATATTCTAAAAGACATAAAACAAACACCAAAAAAAGTTCCAAAAGTCCCAAAATTCATAGAGTTCTATATACATGCTCTAGATTTTAGAGTCGCTAGGCCGACTTCTCCGTTTGCGCTCAAGGACCATTATTGTGGGGCCCGCTCATGCTTGGCCCTTCTCCTGGATCATCTAGGTCTTGATGGTAGTATGCAAGCTCAGCTGACAGGTGGTCGCTTGCATCATCTCCTTTCTCTTTCTTCTTCTTCCTTCCAGCTCTCAGTTTTCGCAGATTCTCTTGCCATGGTGCCTTATCTCCCCTTAAATCATTGATAATTTTCTTTATGGACTGAGGGGGAGTAGGATTCATACCTGAACTTACCTTTTCGGACCCAAAACAGAAATCTTTGGGCTTGAGGCTAGTCGAGATCGAGTGCTGCTGGTCGACCTCGAGTACAGGGACCCCATACTTAGGTTCTTTGCAAGTCAGTGGCTCAGCAGAGGTAGTCGAGGTCGACAAGGTCTTGTCGAGATCGAGTAGAGGTCTTGTCGAGATCGAGTTGGTCTTGTCGATCTCGAGTACAGTGTTGGCTCCTTCCTCCGCTGTTTGCTTGGTCCCGTGGTTGCTGATGCTTTTCATCTCCAGCCAGGAAATTTCCTCTTTTGCAGGGCCAAAAGAGAAATCCAAAACCTCATCACCTATGGTGAAGGTGAGCGAGCGATTCTTAACACTAATTCTGGCATCTACAGTTGCTAAGAATGGTCTACCAAGAATAATAGGGCTAGTAGGATCTTCAGCACAATCAATGATAAGGAAATCTGCTGGAACAAAGAATTTACCAACCTGGACAGGGACGTTCTCAACTATACCTGTAGGGATGACTACTGTATTGTTCGCAATGTATAGTTTGGCATCCACAGGTTCTATGCATCCTATTTTGACCTTCCGCGAGATTGATAGAGGCATGATGCTCACACTTGCTCCTAAATCGCACAGAGAATCATATTTATATTGTCCAAAACCCACAGTAACAGAAAACTTACCAGGGTCAGGTCTCTTTTCAGGGAAGTGGAGTACTTTGCATTCGCCTGCGATCTCTGAGATAGATCGCTTCTTGCTAAGGATTTGCTTTAGAAATTTGACATATCCAGGCATCTCTTGCAGGGCTTCTATAAAAGGAATAGAGACGTTCAGTTCTTGCAGCATATTTACAAATCAGGTAAACCTACCTGCAGTGGGATCTTTCTGTGCTTTTGAAGGGAAAGGTAGTGGCTTTTTCAGTTTCGGAACCAGATCAGTTGTCGGAGGTGCTGCAGAGTCGTCGACGTCGGCCAGATGATTCTCCTCGATCTCGACCAGGGGCTCGTCGATCTCGACTTGGGTTGTCGACCTCGAGTTGCTGGTCTGCGCAGCGGAGTCCGAGCTCAGCTTCTGGTCTATGTCGAGTAGCGGCTTGTCGAGGTCGAGTAGAGCCTCCTCGAGATCGAGTTGGGTCTGTTCTGTCTCGAGTTGCTGCTCTGCCTTACCTTGCTGTTTCCCGACCTCTGGCTCGTGTAATTGATGCCAAATCCTGAGTTTGATAGTTGCGACGTGTCCGGTCTTCCCTTTAGGATTTGGTTCTGTTTTCCCAGGGAGCTGTCCGGACGGTCGTGGGATTTGTGCAGCGATTTGACCCATCTGCATCTCTATTCCCCTTTTCCAAATGTCTAGTTCTCCAAATTTTGTAGTGATGTTCTGGAACTGGTTGTTGATGGTTGACAGGCCTAAAGTCGTTATGCCAAATCAAAGTAAATTTTTAAGATGCAAACTATAACAAGTATAGTAGGTAAGTTAGGGTCGAACCCACAGGGAAACAGAATCAATTGTAAGAGCAAGTATTATTACCCAAAAGTAGCCGATTCAAGGGGGAGTTTTGTGTGTAAGCAATGGTGACAGAACAAGTTGTAAATAGAGGTTGCGAATATATGATGGAAATGTATCACACCAGGTAATTATCCGCACAACAATTGAGATGGTTCTTCATCACATTCTATGAATCTCAAGTTCTAATGTCCAGTAATTGTTCTCAATTCAGATCGTGTAATAGCTTTTAGTCCGACCAGTCCTAAAAACACTTATCACCAAATTACAAGGGAAAACCTTCACCGAATAATAAAGCGATAGCATTCAAACATGAATTATAATGAGATACAAGCGATTCTAACAATCCGTTAAGATAGCCTGTAATCGAATCTCCTTCACAATCTACCACAAGCAACTTGCGTATGATGATTGTGTTCGCTACAATGAATCTACAACCCCAAACCTGGAATTGGAAACCCTAGCAATATGACTAGTATCGATAAACGTAGGTGATCAATCCAGATTAACCAATAATAAGCAATCAAGCAATAAGCTCAAGAGATCGAAACAATTAACAAAGGACGAACAAGAGTAGAATACTCACAACCAAATCAATCGAAGGCTTCAAAAAACCAAGTGTAACAAAGGAGAGTTAGTTCTCCATAGGGTTTGTGAGATGAAGAAAAGGGAGAATACATCTCTGGAAAATAACCTCCTCTCAACTGCTGCCTTCTCGGCAATAATATAAACTAATAAAATCGGGTTTAACATCCCGTAAAAATATAAAAAAATATAATATTAAAACTAATAAGATAGGGGAAACTCGGATAGGAATCTGTCTCCAGGGACTGACGCGGGCGCGTCAGGTAGCAGCGCGGGCGCGCCAGTGTTTCGTCTTGCTACTTCCATCTGGTGCATCGACGCGAGCACGTCCTCCTAGCAGCGTGGGCGCGCCAGTAGCAACGTGGGCGCGCCAGTAGCAGCGCGGCCGCGCCAAGGTCACCAGCTTCCGAACTTCTTCACTTCAACTCTTCTGTAACTTGCATGATCCTATGATTTCTTCAACTTCTTCAACAGGTTCCGAATCACCAAGTTCATACGAATATCTCTCACAATGACATGTAAATGATGAAAAAAACTACTAAATGCGCTATGGAATATATCGCATATCAAATTCCCCCATACTTAAACCTTTACTCGTCCTGAGTAAGCATAGAAGCTAAGCCTACTCTCACCATAAATCTCAAAGGTTCATAGACAGTACAAGGAAAATGAACACTATGTACTAGTAGTTTCCACCATCTCAACAATTAGCACAAAAGACAATCAAAATAGGAAATGAGACTTACAATTGTATCTCAACCATCTACACCTTATAACTCCCAGTAGCCTACCCGAAAACCTCCTTATCACTCCACTTCTTATGTCGCCTTCGCCAAGAGATCAATCCTAAACACTCAAAGTAAACGCTCATCTTGCCAAGGCGCCCTTTCGGGTTTTCACCAAGCCACTCATTTTTTTTCCAAAGATGGTACTCACATAAACATTCTCACTTCCCTCAAGTCTCATATTGACAAAGCCTAAGGCGCGCCAGACTACCTGCTTTTTGCCTGAGTCGCCCTTTCGGGTTTTCAACTCATCCCAGGATTTTGATTGCTTTCTATTTTTTTTCTTTTTTTTTTTTGTTTTTTTTTTTCAGAATAACAAGTGCAGAATCTGTACACAAATAATGCGGAAATGAAATATGTACAAGATATGTAAGTCTTTTCCCTCCCCCATACTTGAATGAAGCATTGTCCTCAATGTGAAAGAAGACAGAAATAAGTAGGGAGAAAGGGAACAGAGGAACTCACGAAGGGGGTGGATAGTGGCGAGAGTAATCCTCTCGCATGCGGCGAAACTCTTCCCTCATCTCTCTGAACTCGCCAAAGCCTTCTAGGATGTCGGCCTGCTGGTGGAGAATCTGGTTCGTCACTGTCGTCAAAGTCCCCACGTCTTGGCGCAGAAGGCCAATCTGATCAACCAGGTAGCCCCACTGGTGGGGCTGCTGATGGGCATCCTGAAAAGCTTGTGGGGGCCAAGGGACCCACTGATGTGAATCCTGCTGGCTCTGATATGTCGGGTGAGAATCCCACCCGTGAGAAGGGGTCTGATAAGCAGGCATCTCCTGCTGTGGGTTCTGTACGAAACCCTGTGTATCTGTCTGAACAAAAGCCTGCGAAGCCACATGCGCATCCTCATCCGTGGCAGCTCCAGCTGTGCCACTACTGCTATCCACCTCAAGGCGACGCCGTCTACCCAGAACTCACGTCGGAAAATAATCAGCCTCAATATACCAATCAGTCCAAGTCTCAGACCAAGGAAGGGGCTTAGGGAGCCTGAACTGATGCTCTTTCTTCTTGCCTGTACACCAAATGGCTCCCCCATCCGGTGCAGTATCAAGCATCAAACACCTCCGCAGATACTCCTCTGTATAGGTCCTTGCTATGACCTGCTCCTCCAGCTCCTGCAAACCATTTTGCCCAACGCCTGCAGCAATGGCTACCCGAGTAATAAGTCCGCTCTGGACCATTTCTGGTCCAGCGGCACTGCGATCCTTTCTAACCTTGTCGAGGCCATCGAAGAAGAGCCTAACCCAGTCAGGCGTATAATTGGCAGTAGGCACGGCGCTGTAAGCAAACCTCAGGTGCGTCATGGAAAGCTTTGTATCTGTGATCAGCCCATAATATGTCCCAGAAACGATCTTGCATAACATACGGAAGACAGGATGAGTAATCCTGCTATTGTACTCGTTACTGGTTAAAAAGTCCTCTCCAGACACCTCTCTAAAGAATGCAACTAGGTCTGGGTCGGTCGCGGCTGTCACCCATCCATCAGTTGGGGCTTTAGTGACCCCCAAAGCAGCTCGCAACCTTGCTGCAGAAGCCTTGTAGGTAGTTCCATTGTATCTGAAAGCAACCCCTCTAATTCTGTTATCCCCAAGGTACAACTGATATGTCGCCAGGAACTGCTTGCACAGTTCCGGGTATCCTTCCGCTCTCAACTCCAAAAAGTCACTAATACCAGCGTGAGCTAGACACTTCTGCATACAATCTAGCATCTGAAGTCTCTGAAGGGTCTCTCTATGCAAATATTTTGTAGAACTGACACAGCTAACCTTATTATAAATAGCCCACTCCTCTTTAGACAATTCTAACCCATTATCAGATCGACTCGCCTCTTCCTCCGATGAACTCATACTCGATAGATAATAAGACTAAATCGGAATCGAAATAAGGACAGCGGAAGGAACTCACAACGAACAGCTGAGGCTCGGCTCAGGGGGCAGACGCGGGCACGTTGGAGGTGGCGCGGGCGCGTCAGTAGCAGCGCGGGCACGTCGGATAGTGGCGCGGCCGCGTCGGGTGTGTCAGTCTTTTGGTGGGTTTCTCTGACAGGCGCGGGCACGTTGGGGGTGGCGCGGCCGCGTCGGAGATTTATACAGGCCTCCAAAAGCGTCGGAATCGGTTGTCGATGCGGAGCTTCTCCCCGGTGCCGAGGACGGTCTTCAGTGCTCACGCCGGCGGCTGAGTGTGGCGGGGTGGTGTGAGTGTGAGTGTGGGTGTGGGGTAGATTCGGTGTGAGAGGAGAGTGGGAGGAGTGTTTGGCGTGAGGTGTGAGTGATGTGGGGAAGGGTAGGGTTTTGATGATGATGGGGGAATGATGATGGGCTTGAAGCTGGCGGGCTGGCCCGAAGTGGGTTTTCCAGCCCGTGGCCTTTTCAGATTTTTTTTTTTTGGCGAAATTTAACACTACGGATGCAGTGGGTCCGAAATGCGGGTGCAATTCGTCACCAGAAACTCCGTCTTTATTACCTACAAGTTAGAATAAAATCGAGTCAAGGGAAAGAATGCAATATCTTGGGTTGCCTCCCAAGCAGCGCCTTTGTTTCATGTCGCTTGCTCGACTAAGCCTTTTTTATTATTCTAACTCTGCATTTGGCTCCTCCAAAACTAACTCATCCATAGCCTCCTTCGGGAACCCTTCATAGTATGTCTTAAGCCTTTGACCATTTACCTTGAACTTCTTGTGGCTATTTGGGTCATATAACTCTACAGCGCCATGTGGGAAAACTTCAGCAACAATGTATGGTCCCCCCCACTTTGACCTGAGCTTCCCAGCGAAGAGTTTTAGGCGAGACTGAAAAAGTAGGACTTTGTCACCAGCTTTAAAGTCCTTCCTATGGATGTGCTTGTCATGCCATGCCTTGGTCTTCGCCTTGTAGATTGCCGCATTATCATAGGCGTCCAACCGTAACTCCTCGAGCTCGCCTATCTGTAGCTTCCTGTGTTCTCCAACCCCGTCACTCTGCATATTGCATTGTTTCACAGCCCACCAAGCCTTGTGCTCCAGCTCAACAGGAAGATGACATGCCTTACCATAGACAAGTCTGAAAGGAGACATCCCAATTGGAGTTTTGTACGCAGTGCGATAAGCCCACAATGCGTCATCAAGTCTCAAACTCCAATCCTTCCTGTTAGGATTAACAGTCTTCTCGAGAATGGCTTTGATCTCTCTATTAGACACCTCTGCTTGGCCGTTCGTCTGTGGATGGTATGCGGTGGAAACTCTATGTGTGACATGATATTTCTTCAGTACGGCAGTCACAGTTTTGTTGCAGAAATGGGTACCCCTGTCACTAATCAGCGCTCTAGGGATACCATGCCTGACAAAAATATTGCTTTTCAAGAACCCTACCACAACTTTAGAATCATCAGTTCTGGTGGCCTTCGCTTCCACCCACTTGGAAACGTAGTCCACCGCAAGTAAAATATACAAGTTCCCACAAGAACTAGGAAAAGGTCCCATAAAGTCAATGCCCCAAACATCAAAGATTTCGCAAAAAATCATCGGTGATTGTTGCATTTCATTCCTTTGAGAGATATTCCCCATTCTTTGACACATATCACATGCTTTGCAGAAAGAATAAGCATCTTTAAAAATATGTGGCCAATAAAATCCAGATTCAAGCACTTTTCTAGCAGTTTTATTGGCACCAAAATGTCCCCCACATGCTTGAGAATGACAAAATTCAAGAACAGATCGTACCTCATTATCTGGAAGACAACGACGAATTACGTGATCAGCACAATGTTTCCAAAGGTATGGGTCATCCCAAACATAGTGGTTTGCTTCTCTTCGAATCTTCTCCGTCTGGGCCTTGGTATGATCTAGAGGAAATTCCCCACAGACTAAGTAGTTCACAATGTCCCGGTACCATGGGTTTACAAAATGAAGTCCTAGAACGGATTGAGATGGGCTGAGAAGCAATAGCGTGGGCGCGTCAGGGAACGACGCGGGCGCGTCAGAACTCAGCGCGGGCGCGTCAGAACTCAGCGCGGGCGCGTCAGCTGTTGACGTGGGCATGCCAGACTCCGACGTGCTTTTGTGCTCGATTCTGCATAATGTGTCATCCGGAAACGTGCCTAAGATGGGTTTCTGTGACTCCGGCTTGTCCTCCACATTCACCAATCTGCTTAAGTGGTCAGCCACCAGATTCTCCGCTCCTTTCTTATCCTTAATCTCCACATCAAATTCGTTGAGCAAAAGAACCCATCGAATTAATCTTGGCTTTGTCTCCTTCTTTGTCATCAAGTAGCGGAGGGCTGTGTGATCTGTGTAGATAATCACTTTGACCCCAAGCAGATACTGTCGAAACTTCTCTAGTGCAAACACCACAGCTAGCATTTCTTTCTCAGTGGTGGAGTAGTTGCGCTGTGCTCCATTCAGAGACATGGAGGCATAATGGATCACATGAGAGGCCCTTCCCTCTTTTTGGCCTAGCACTGCTCCCACTGCATAGTCGCTCGCATCACACATGATCTCAAATGGGCGAGACCAGTCTGGTGCCTGAATGATTGGTGCACTAGTGAGGCGTCCTTTCAGCTGGTCGAACGCCTCTTTGCACTCTTGTGTGAGTACAAAGGTCACATCTTTCTTCAGAAGCTCGCACAAGGGTGAGGATATCTTTGAAAAGTCTTTGATAAACCTGCGATAAAAACCTGCATGGCCTAGGAAAGAACGAACTTCGCACACATTAGTAGGATAAGGCAAAGATTGAATTACATCAATCTTCGCCTTATCGACCTCAATACCCTTTGCAGAGACTATGTGACCTAAAACAATTCCCTGTTCTACCATAAAATGACACTTTTCAGAGTTCAAAACCAGATTAGTTTCAACACATCTTTTTAACACTAGTGTCAAATGGCTCAAACAAGTATCAAAGCTATCCCCATGTACTGTGAAATCATCCATGAATACTTCTATGAAATTTTCAATGTACTCAGAGAAGATACTAACCATACATCGTTGAAATGTCCCGGGTGCATTACATAGTCTAAATGGCATTCTGCGATATGCAAAAGTACCGAAAGGACATGTAAATGTAGTCTTCTCCTGGTCCTCTGGCGCTATGGCCACCTGAAAATATCCAGAATATCCATCCAAAAAGCAATAAAAGGGGCGCCCAGCAAGGCGTTCTAGCATCTGATCAATAAAGGGGAGGGGGAAGTGATCCTTCCTGGTTACTGTATTCAGCTTGCGATAATCTATGCATACCCTCCAACCTGTTTGTGTCCGGGTAGGGACCAACTCACCTTGTTGATTCTCCACGACTGTAATCCCTCCTTTCTTAGGGACAACTTGTGTAGGACTAACCCATTGACGGTCAGAAATTGGGAAAATCATGTTTGCTGATAGCAATTTCAGCACTTCCTTCTTCACCACATCCATCATGGGAGGATTGAGCCTTCTCTGTGGTTGGCGTGATGGCTTAGCTCCATCCTCCAGCAGGATCCTGTGCATGCATGTAGATGGACTAATTCCATTGATGTCAGCGATGGTCCACCCCAGCGCAGTTTTGTACTCCTTTAGAACTTCCACTAACTTTTCTTCCTGCTCTGCTAAAAGCTTACTGGACACAATAACTGGTAAAGTGTCATCAACTCCTAGGAAAGCATACTTGAGATGACTAGGGAGTTGTTTGAGTTCAATATCAGGTGCCTGCACAACAGATGGAACAAGCACTTCGCTTGGAGTCAGTAGATTGGGGCCAATGCCCAAAAGAGTAGGGGACTTACCTTCTACATCCATTTGGGCTACTAATTCCTGCATGTTAGATGTAATTGAAAAATCTATATAGGATTCGTCAATAGCATTCTCAATAATTGATTGCAACTCATCTTCCCTAGAAATATCAAATAGATCTTGAGCTAATGGTTCAATCACATCAATAGAGCACAGAGAATGGTCATCAACAGGATGTTTCATAGCCTTGTATAAATCGAATTCAACCTTTTCTCCATCAAATTCCATTGTTAGTGTCTCAGAAACACAATCAGTTTTTGTCCTAGCTGTTTTAATAAAAGGTCTACCTAACAGAATAGGCGCATCATGCTTATCTTTCTGGTGGATTTCACGAAATTTCTAGTCCCCTCAGCCATTTCCTGAATCTTCTCCATGGCTCCCTCTGGCGTGGCATTCAGAATATTTCCTCCGCAGGCGGCATCAATCATCCTTCTATCAGATTCCAGCAATCCCCCATAGATGTATAGGACTAGGTCCTTCGTGCTGTAGCCATGGAAAGGGCAATTAGCACAAAGCTTCTTGAACCTTTCATTGTAATCATAGAGGGTTTCATCATCTTCCTGCTCTATATTGCTGATTGCCTTCTTCAAGGTGTTCTCCTTCTTAGCAGGGAAGAATTTCTCCAGGAATGCCTTGTGGAGCTTAGGCCAAGTATCGATGCTCCCTGTAGGAAGACTGTAGTACCAGTCATCCGCAGCATCGACCAGCGTGAACCCAAAAGCTCTCATCTTTATCTGTGCTTCGGATATATTGGCTGGTTTCATGCTCATGCACACATTATGAAACTTCCCCATGTGCTTGATGAGGTCTTCTCCAGCCAATCCATGGAATTTGGGCAGTTGATGAATCAGCCCAGACTTTAGCTCAAAATGGTTGTCATCCCCCAGAGCAGGGATTGTCACAACAGGTGCCTGCTGTGTGATGTTTGCTGCTGTCAGCTGTCGCAGCGTCTGATTTTACATTATCAGCCATTGGATCGGGTTGTTGGGAATGTTGGTGTTGTTCTCTAAGACGGCGGTGGTATGTCCTGTCAATTTCCCAATCAAAATCAACAAGATGGGGATCAGTAGCACGAGTGCGAACCATGCAAGAGGTTCGCACCCAAATAGGTAATAAGACAAACAAGAACAAAGATAATTCGTTTCCCCGGCAACGGCGCCAAATTTGACAGGCCTAAAGTCGTTATGCCAAATCAAAGTAAATTCCTAAGATGCAAACTATAACAAGTATAGTAGGTAAGTTAGGGTCGAACCCACAGGGAAACAGAATCAATTGTAAGAGCAAGTATTATTACCCAAAAGTAGCCGATTCAAGGGGGAGTTTTGTGTGTAAGCAATGGTGACAGAACAAGTTGCAAATAGAGGTTGCGAATATATGATGGAAATGTATCACACCAGGTAATTATCCGCACAACAATTGAGATGGTTCATCATCGCATTCTATGAATCTCAAGTTCTAATGTCCAGTAATTGTTCTCAATTCAGATCGTGTAATAGCTTTTAGTCCTACCAGTCCTAAAAACACTTATCACCAAATTACAAGGGAAAACCTTCACCGAATAATAAAGCGATAGCATTCAAACATGAATTATAATGAGATACAAGCGATTCTAACAACCCGTTAAGATAGCCTGTAATCGAATCTCCTTCACAATCTACCACAAGCAACCTGCGTATGATGATTGTGTTCGCTACAATGAATCTACAACCCCAAACCTGGAATTGTAAACCCTAGCAATATGACTAGTATCGATAAACCTAGGTGATCAATCCAGATTAACCAATAATAAGCAATCAAGCAATAAGCTCAGGAGATCGAAACAATTAACAAAGGACGAACAAGAGTAGAATACTCACAACCAAATCAATCGAAGGCTTCAAAGAACCAAGTGTAACAAAGGAGAGTTAGTTCTCCATAGGGTTTGTGAGATGAAGAAAAGGGAAAATACGTCTCTGGAAAATAACCTCCTCTCAACTGCTGCCTTCTCGGCAATAATATAAACTAATAAAATCGGGTTTAACATCCCGTAAAAATATAAAAAAATATAATATTAAAACTAATAAGATAGGGGAAACTCGGATAGGAATCCGTCTCCAGGGACTGACGCGGGCGCGTCAGGTAGCAGCGCGGGCGCACCAGTGTTTCGTCTTGCTACTTCCATCTGGTGCATCAACGCGGGCACGTCCTCCTAGCAGCGTGGGCGCGCCAGTAGCAACGTGGGCGCGCCAGTAGCAGCGCGGCCGCGCCAAGGTCACCAGCTTCCGAACTTCTTCACTTCAACTCTTCTGTAACTTGCATGATCCTATGATTTCTTCAACTTCTTCAACAGGTTCCGAATCACCAAGTTCATACGAATATCTCTCACAATGACATGTAAATGATGACAAAAACTACTAAATGCGCTATGGAATATATCGCATATCAATGGTGCCCTGATTCCGACGCATCTCCTCAAGGATCAGCTGCAGATCATCCTTCTTTTGATCCCTTTCTGGATGTCCTGGAGCTCTGTAAGGTGGGGGATTCCTAGGAGGACCTTGGTTCCACTGTGGTTGATAGAACCTTTGATCTCCCATGTAGCGATTGGGACCCCTGCGTAAGCTGCCTCCTCATGTGTCTCTGCCATTCTGACCTGCTCTGTGTGTAGGCACTCAGTAGTGGTGTGCCTCTGTGATCCGCATTCGATGCAAGGCTGATTGACAGATAGGTATTTGACTTGCTTGAGAAGATTGCGATTCTGGTCTCTGTAGAACTGCTCCCTGACATCTGGGTCAATCTCCTTTGCTGGCTCATAGAGTGGCATAGATGGGGCTGGTCTGGCATAGGCGTTCTCATCATAGTTTGTAGGAGCCCCATATTTGTTGTCGTAGTTAGTGAGCTTTTTTAGCACACCCCATGCGTCGCTTGGTGGCATCGTCAGATACTCATGGCGAGTATAATGGTTGATTCTGTCCTTAGTGACTTGATCAAGAGAGTTGAAGAAGATCTCCTTAATGACGTAGGGTGGCTGTCCACGAGTAGGACAAGATCGCAACAGTTCTTTGTAGCGTTCCCATGCCTTGGCAGCGGTTCCCCTTGTTTCTGTTTGAAGGCGGTGATTTTCTGGCGGAGAAGTGCTGTTTTGGCGGGTGGGAAGTATTTGTTCAGAAACTCTTGCTCTACTTGGGCCCATGTGGTAAGAGATCTCGACTTCAGCCCTTCAAGCCACTTCAGTGTAGGTCCAGCGAGAGACCAGCGAAAAGCTTTCATCTTGACATATTCTAGATTTGTACCTTCAGCAAGAGTACGGCACATGTCATGAAAATTTGTAATATGTTCAAGAGGACACTCATTAAATTTGCCATAAAAAGCATTATTTTTAAGCTCTATCAGAAATTGAGTGCGAATTTCAAAGGAGTTATCAGGGATTAGAATAGCCGATTCAGGCACGACGAGAGTTGGATGCATATAATCCTCAGCAGTGGTTGGATATTGGGCAAGCTCAGCTTCTGCTTGCCTTGCGCGCTCAGCTGCTTGTTCCCTCGCTATCCTCTCATTGGCGATAGTGGTATCCTTTGTGGCTAGCTCCCTTGTCAGCCTCTCAATCAGGTGCTCTTGTGTTTCTGCGGCCGCCATGGCTCTTTGTAGTTTAGCTCTGATGTGTAGAAGGCGTTCTGGTTCGTCTAAGCCGTCAAACTCAGGTGGTTGACCAGAACGGCGCATACACCTGTAAAGTAACTCGAAGAAAACGTGAGATTTTAACTACCTAAGGCGCGAATGATAGCTTCCCCGGCAACGACGCCAATTTGTTGATAGGAGGAAATCGAGAATGCAAATTAAAATATAAATAAATCACAGCAAACCAGATTCTGTCCCTTGCAAATAATTACAAGACCTCCTCCTGATGCAGCAGCGGAAAGCCAGGATCGATCCACGAGGAAGCGTGTCAGCGGATCCTAGGTAGCGGTGGAGTCTCACGGTCAGAAGTCGACAACAGGGTCCTCGATCTCGACTAGGTTAGTCGACAGAAGATCGGACAGTCGAACACAACGCAACAGCAAGCACAGGGGCTCGTCGATATCGACCAGAGCTACTCGATATCGAGTAGGGGTCCTTGTCGACTTCGGCTTGTCTTGTCGAGTACCTGCACACAGAAGCTACAGCGATGCTAGATCGAGAATCAGTGACTCGAGATCGACCAGACTTGGTCGAGATCGAGTAGACAGAGAATAAAACGAAACGAAAGAAAGTAAAAACAATTGATTTGGGATTTCGAACTAAACTTAATGTAAAAGGCTTCCAAGATTGGGGTTTGCAACAACGATAACCAAACATGCATAAGGTAGAGATAAACAGATAATCATGTGAATTGCATCAAAGGACAAGCTTTCGCCTTTTCCAACAATTAGACAACTTTTTCAAGAAACCCTAATTGTCTCTACCGATTTTATGTTTACAATCCAAGTTGTTAACATGGATCTCTATTAGATGGGTAATAAACACATAAATAAGTAGTAGATGCTCAAAAGATGATAAAGGTCGGACCTTTACCTCAAATGTGCATGGCTATCGTCGCGCTCGCCCCAACCCTAGAAGTGGGTGGACTACTCGCGCTTCATTGCAACCTCAGACATCATCGATTGAAAGAAAACTAATTGCATTAAAATAAACTAAAGTTTACAACCGCTTGAAGCTAATTCCGCTCTCGCTTCACAACTCCAATCGGCCGCTCACTCTCTCTCTACTTCTCCTACTTACTTCTCTCTGAAATTTAATTGATCTAAAATCAGCCCCATGGGCTTTATTTATTGCCTTCTATTCCTTGCTACTCAAGGATAGAATATCTATATCTATATCTAAAACTATATCTAAGACTTCAAAGATAAATAAAAAGCAACAAGGAAATTAAATCTAAAAGGGAAATAATATCTAAAGTGTCTCGAGAGGATAGATCTCTTCCTTCATGGTGTGTCTTGATGATTTCAGATAGAATCGGCAATCTTCGGGCCCAAGTAATCCCACACCGAGTAGGATTCGTCAAACCGAGTAACGCGGCTTCTGGAATCGTCGTCGATCTCGACAAGGGTCTTGTCGATCTCGAGTAGGAAATTTGGTCGACTGGCTCGGCTTCGTCGTCTCGGCTAGCTGGTCCTCGACAGGCTCGGACATGGCTCACAGGTGTACTCGATCTCGAGTTCCCCTTGTCGATGTCGAGTTGGGTGGCCTTGTCGACTAGGCCTTCTCGGGTGGCTCTGCTCGATAGGTTGAGTTCTGGGCTCCGAGCTTCGTCGATCTCAACTAACTCTCGTCGAGGTCGAGTAGGGTGTCCGGCTTCCTGGTCAGGTCGGGTAACTTCTTCTCGACTCTGGGTGGGTGTTCAGAGTCTTGTCGACATCGAGTAGATCCTACTCGATCTCGAGGACGGTGTGGAGTCGGATTCTTCGTCTTCGGCTTCTCGACGTGATCCTCCTCGATCCTGGCAGGTGTATAGACACAGCTTGTCGAGATCGACTAAGGGTAGTCGATGTCGAGTATCTTTGTGCTCCGGTTCTTGCCTCTTGGTTTTCTCCCGAAATGGTTCCATATTCTGCGATATTAAACAAAAATTTATGTAGATCTCTATTTTTGACAAATAAGCATATACTACATAAATCCGACATATTCCCAACCTGAAATATGCAAAATGTAAAGATTATGGAACTAAAATATGCATAAAGACATGGCTACTTTGGAGACATCAATGCTATACTGCTATGCTTTCATTTCATTTATCAAGTGGAAAGTTGATTCTCATTTTCATCCTCTATGCTACATTTTTGCTCCTTGTGGTGATAAGTCTTCAAAGTTTTGTCAAGTTGTAAATGCTGCTCTTTCTCAATCATTTTCAACCTCCTAAGAGAAATGCATGAGTTGTTGCTCCTCCCTTTTCCTCGCTATGGTTTATAGTTATACTACTGCTTGGGTTAACAAGTTATCCTTATCTTATGATTGATCAAGTTATTAAGGGATTGTGTGGACCGTTGGAAGCCTAGAAACATAAGAAACCACATAAGAGGTATGAAGCTGCAATGCAAATCAAGAAAACCATGGAGAAGGTCAAATGATAAGATTATATTTGAGAGCTTAAAAGGGGTTAGATACTTTGTTTAATATTTTGTGAGTTAATCTACATTTAATTTTCTTGATTTGCAGCTTCTAAAAAAACAGGTGGATGTGGCTTTATCTCCTCACGGCATGAGAAGGTTGTTTCCTTGCTTGAACGTGCAGTTGAATCAATGCGTTGTCTGAGATTGGTGATAAATCTTCTTCACTGATGCGGTGAGTTTATATGTTTCATGTGGTTGGCCTTTGTTCTGCCAAATTTTCACAGTGTTAGAATTGATTTTCACTTCACCCTGGTGGATTTGTTCCTGCCAATGTGAAATTGAGTATGTTGAACAATTGGAAGATGCTAATGCTTCTGTGATATAGCATATCTCCGATATGTTGGAAGACTTGAAAGAGGATGCAATACCTGTAAGCTCAGAGGAAGTTTGCCTTGTGAGTTGCATCCTGAAATGAACACTATAATGATGGATGGTCAATACAAATCTGAAAAAGTCGAAGGTATATTTGGACTTTCTTGTCTTCATCCACATTCATTAGCACACCATGGATCTTTAATCTCTGCAGGCACTTCCAAAGAAGACGAAATCATGCCTGTGCAAGAGATGAAGCCTCTAGATGACGAAATCAGGGATGCAAAACTTGAAAAGGTGGAGAAGTCATCTAAGAAGCCAGCTTATGCAACAAACCAGAAGAAAAGAAGCATCTTGATACATGGGACTCCTAGAAGGCCTATTAAAATCGCCGACATGAAAGAAAACAACACTGCTCAACTCAAGCAAAGATCGTTTGGCCAATGCGACTGCATCAAAGCCCTTGGCTGGACTGAAAGCATCGCGAGAGCTCTCTCCAGGTGGAGGCCTTGAAAGAATTAGCAGGAGAAGTTCCTCTTTGCATATCTCATGCTTGGTGTGAATATGCCTTGAAACCTCCTTTTGTTCATTATTTAGTGGAGTGTTGTTTTTTGCTACTAAAAGCCAAAAGTTGGGCAACTGTAGCTATTTATACTACTTGCTGATTGACTGTAATTGATTTGGTGTGCTTATGATTTAAATTGTTTTTAAACACAATAGTATATTTGTATATAAATCTTACATGAAATTTCCATCCTCTTTTTTTATTATATATTTTTAATAAATCTTATGGCTTTTATTCTAATGGGAAATTAAAAAAAAAAAAAAAAAAAAAAGAAGGTATTGTAGGTCGTAAGAGTGATAATGTCATACAACTCCAAGAAGAGACTCTTCTTGGATCCTGTTTAGAACTCACTCATGCCTTCATTAGTGCTCTTCAAGTTTGATCGCCATAATTTTTTATACTACGGGCTTTAGTGTAAGTTCAATGTGTTTCATACTACGTAGAATACCTTTTTCTAATTAAGGATTTTAGACATTATAAAAAACACACACAAAGTATCATTTTTTTTTTGTTGTTTATCTATAATGGGTTTATACAATTAAACTTAAGATATCTTTATCAAATCGATTTATAATTTAAACCAATTTAAAAGGTGTAACACGATAGGTCCAAACTCAATTTTTAAGCTAAAAACTATAATGTTTCTTTTATTTGCCTTCAATTATAGGACAGATGTTAGCAGAAACTTGACGTGTCAAATATTTTGTTTAATATGTCAAACTCGGCCGAAAATATTATGAAAAAACCCGAACAAGGTTCGGGAAAAGTTAAACTTGAAAGTGTGGTACTAGCTGGTGACACTGGAGCATGTATGATGTATCATGTATGTATGATGTATCCCCTTTGCCGCACGCACGGAGTCACGGGCGCACCCCCCTCCCTCCTCTATAAATATATCCCCGTTTCATATAAACCTCTCCCTAACAACTTCTCACCGCCCAATCTCTCTCGGGAATCCCAATCCATGGCATCTGAATCCGTCAGCCGCCGCCGTCAGCCCACTCGTCTTCAGCGCCGCGCTCCGACTTCGATACAGACAAACCGATCCACTGCGTGGAGCTCCGTCGCGATCCCGCTCCTCTCACCGGTCTCCTCGCCGCCGGTGCCTTTCGACCAGGCCTCGCAGATCGATTCGCGAAATATCAGCGGCCAGTACCAGGCGTCCGCCGGATCCGACCAGAAACCTGCTGTCGTCGCCTTCAAGAAATGGCAGGCGGCGCCTTTCCGCTACGAGTCCGGCCCTCCGGCTTCCTTCTCCCGATCCAACGACGGTTCTAGAAGATGATCTCGATCCTGATCCTCAGGTACCGAAAAACAAACGGTGCTTGATTCTTGTAGATCTGACCGCTCCAATTAATGGTTATCTCTGGTCTTAATTTCTGTAACTATCGCAACGGCGTGCTTTGAAGCTTATCGAATTCGCCATGCCATGTCTTTAATTTCATGTTCATATCATGTGCTGAATTTGCCTTAAATCTTCATTGGAGAAGCAATTTGATCGATCACTAGTAGCTATACATGCACAAGTCTAAAATTTGACTGATATCCAGTTTGTTCTGGACAAAATCTTTAATGATATTGTATAAGATTAGGTCCCAATTCGGTGACAGTAACGCCTACCATATACAGTATATATAGTCATTTTTGCTATTATAACCTTTAGGGTGTGTTTGGATTCCACTTGTAAACACACACATAATTTTATAATGTATTCAAAATAATGAGAGTCAAAAGTTTATAACAAGGCAATATTATATTTGGTTGACACAATGTAGTACTCCCTCCGCACGCTTGTTTAGGATGATAAAAACTATACTACGTATAAAATATCAATTTGTTTATATATTTTTTTAATAATCTTATACTCCGTACTTCGAGATTACTAAAAAAATTTAATATTATATATAATTTTTATCATTCTAAGAAATCGTACGTGAATTGTAAATGACTTATATTTTCAAACGGATTTAGTAGTATTTACTATAAAGGCCAGACCATGCCAAAATTACATACTTTTATTGCTTACTTTAAATACCTTTTCCTTTTAATTAGTAAACACCTACTTTTTTAAAAAAAAATTTACATATTTAGGGTGTGTTTGGATTCCAATGTATTATGTTTATAATGCAATTATAATTATAAATACTTAAATAATGTTTCTTTACTCATTTTACAATGTGATTAAAATAATGTAAATTTTAAATAAAATATCTTATAAATTGTCAATTAATTATATTAATTTTACAATGTAATTATAAACTTTATCAAATCGTGAGTATTTAATTGACACAATTTATAAGGTATTTTATTTAAAATTTACATTATTTTAAACATATTTTAAAATGTTCGGCCAAATGCTATTTAAATGAATGCATTGGAATCCGATTAGGTTTGCTAGGTTGATCGAAATTGTTTGGCTTGTCACTGCCTGATTTGCACCTTTTGTTATTTCCTTGTATGTCTTGTCGATTCGTCGTCTGTCGACTTTATCGGCCTTTCGAGGTAACAGACATGTCTGACACTCGAATTATTACCCTATAAAAAAATAGAATGCATTGTTATCCAAAACGTTGAGTATTTGGTTTTTTTTTTTATTAGGAAAAAATTCGGGTGAGCACGCTCTACCCGAAAGCATCCTTGCGGATGAGGTCTGTAAGACCGGAATTGTATTCTCCTCATCGATAGCTTCGTTTTGATATATAATACGCAACAATCCGATATCCGAGTAAAAAGTTATGAATGTTTGAAAATTAAAGGTATATTAAATATTAATCACTTTAAATTTTGAGATCTTTGAAATGAGGGGTTATTTTATTCATTTCGACAATTAGGTAAGAAATTACGGAAATATAATGAGGAAAATGTCAGGTTTTCTAATTTGCAAGATATTAGTGATGTTTCTAAAAAGATGATCAAGGTAGGAATTCACAAAGCTTTTGATTTGGTATATCGTCTCATCGCGTTACCGGTTGCAAAAACTATAGTGGAAAGAGCTTTCTATGCTATGGGTATTATCAACCCATGTTTGCGTAACAAGACAAGAGAAGACTGTCCCTTTTAGAGCTTTGTCTACTAGTTGAAAAAGATGCACTACCAAAAACACAGGAAATAGCCACGGATTTTTTAGCCACGTCATAGGGCTGTGGCTAATGTCGAGGCTGATAGCCACGATATTAGCCACGACCTGACATGTCGTCGCTATTTAGGCGAGAAGAGAAATATTTTGTGGTTAAATCTGTGGCTGGGGATGCTGACATAAAATCGTGGCCAAAAAATCGTGGATTTTAGCCACGAGCATTACTAGCGTGGCTATATTCGTGGCTGTTAGCCACAGCGTTAGCCACAATTGATAACCCGTGGCTGCACCCGTGGTTATGAAAATGACAAGCATGCCTTCCTTTCGTGGCATCTGGCCACGAATGAAAACGTCGTGGCTGTACCCGTGGCTAAAGAGATGAGGCACGTGCCCTTCCTTCGTGGCCATTTGCCACGAACCATATGTCGTGGCTATATCCGTGGCTATTGGCCACGGATATAGCCCCTGGTTGAATATCCGTGGCTGGATTCGATGCTAATATCACCATGGGCATTCTTACTTGATTCCTCCGAAGTTGGGTGAAGAATTAAGGAGGTCAAAGCCCAACGATTTAAGGAGGTCAAAGAAGGTAGTCAAAGCCCAATGTAAGAGCCCAAACGCTGAACCTGGTCCAATTGACTATCAAAGGTAGTCAAAGCCCAAAGAAGGTCAAAGCCCAATGAATAAGGAAGCCCAAACAATAGCTCTGGACGAATTAAGGAGCCCAAATATTAGCCACGGACGTATCCGTGGCTAATGCCGTTGCTATTTACAGTTGAGTTCATTAATGCAATTTGTACTTTTCTAGTTGTCCACTTTAAGTTTGATGGTGAAAGCTCCCTGCGAAAGGCCCAAGTGTCGTCTTCTTCACAGTGAACTTGGGAGGGTTGTAGTTTCAAGTGGGAGATGAAAATTTGAAGTTGAGAGGTATGTTATATATTTGATATTTTATATTTGAGTATACATATATATGCTATATGTTATATATATTTTATTAAGTACTTAGTTGTATAGATTTAATAATCGGAAAATTTGTAGAGTGTAAAAATGTTGTGGTTATGGATTTTGTGTTTGATTTTGGAAATGTATGGACTTTGAATAGTAATGGACTTTAAAATTTATGGACTTTTTGCATGTGGGATGTGTTTATATGGAATATGTATTTACTTTTTAAAATGTTTGGACTTTTAATAGCAATATAAGTTGTGTGCATGGGTTTAAGGTTTTGTGTTCATGGTTATTTATTGGGTTTTAATATATTATTTAATTAGTCCACCCATTTAGAATTTTATATATTGTATGTTTAATATTCATATGTATTTGTACATATATATATATATATATATATATATATATATATATATACATAAATTGGTGAAGTGCAATATGGATGATCGTTCATGGATGTATGAAGGAATAAATGATCGATTTTTGCAAGGGGTGGATGAGTTTATAAAATTTGCACTAGAGCATCCACTTTATGTTGATGAAGGCAAGATTAAATGTCCATGTTGGCGATGCACTAACTGTAAATGGTACAGCATAGATGAGGTTAAGAATCATTTATATCATCGTGTGTTTATGAGTGATTATCATCGATGGACCGCACATGGTGAAACTATTGCGCCTCCAAATCAGAATTATCCGTCTATGTATGATCACTTAACGGGGGAACAAAGGATGGTGTTTGACATTGCAGGTTCGAACTTTATATCATATATTGTACGTTTAATGTTCGATCGATTGAAATGTGATGAATTACAAGAAGTTGATGGGGTTTGCTACCTTCAACAAAAGTGGACAGATTTATTCTTCTTGGCCCGTTATTGTTACTCCTTACAATCTTCCGCCTCATTTGTGCATGAAAACAGAGTACATGTTTATGTCCTTGTTAGTGCCAGGTCCGAAAAACCCAAAGAAGTTGATTGATGTTTGCCTCCAACCTCTCATGGATGAGTTGATGCATTTGTGGGAGGTCGGTGTACCTACTTATGATGTTTCGAGGAGAGAGACCTTCATTATGCGTGCAGCTCTACTTTGGACAATAAGTGATTTCCCTGCATATGCTATGTTGTCGGGATGGAGCACTGCTAGGGGGATGGCTTGCCCGATTTGTATGGAATCGGGATCTGATTGTTTTCGGTTGAAAAATGGAAGGAAGACTACCTGGTTTGATTGTCATCGGAAATTTTTAGACATTGACCATCCCTTCCGTAGAAATAGGAAGGACTTCTATCGAGGACATTTGGAAACAGCTTTGCCACCGTCGATGCTATCGGGGGAGCAGATATGGGAGCAGGTACGTCAGCTACCAACGGTCATTGACGATCCTTTTTACACGTCACCGGACTATGAGATTTCACATAAGTGGACAAAACAGAGCATTTTCTTGAGACTTCCATACTGGAAGGACCTTCTCATCCGTCACAATCTCGATGTTATGCACATTGAGAAAAATGTGTTTGACAATGTGTATAACACCGTGATGGATATCCCTGGGAAGACGAAGGACAACTTGAATGCACGGAAGGATCTTCGCCTATATTGTCATCGACCTGAGCTAGAGGTGGATAATGAATACAGAGGCGCAAAGCCTAAAGCAATATATACCTTGTCACGAGAGGAGAAGAAAAAGGTGGGTCAATGGTTGAGATCTGTTAAGTTTCCAGATGGCTATGCTTCTAATCTGGGAAGATGTGTTATGAGTGATGATTGCACTCTCAATGGGATGAAGAGTCATGACTGTCATGTGTTTATGGAGAGACTCTTGCCAATTGCTTTCAAAGAGTTGTTGCCACCATCAGTTTGGGGTCCTTTGACGGAGTTGAGTATCTTCTTCTAGACAATTTGTTCATCGAGCTTGTCAGTTGGTGTCATGGAACAGTTGCATCGCATGATTCCTATACTGGAATGTAAGCTAGAGCGTATCTTCCCTCCATCATTTTTTGACTCCATGGAGCATCTCCTTGTCCATTTACCGTATGAGGCACAAATAGGGGGGCCAGTTCAGTATCGATGGATGTACCCATTCGAGAGGAATTTATTTCATCTCAAATAGAAGATCGTCCAAAAGAGTAATATCGAAGGGTCAATCGTGATGGCATACTTAAGAGAGGAAATAGCATCTTTCTCGGTGCACTACTTTCCTTCGCATGTTCCTTCAAAATTTAGGAGATTCGCGAGAAATGATGTCGACAACGGTGACGATTCTGCTTTCTCCATATTCAATCACCCTGGTGTGGGTCGTGGCAAGGGGAGAACAAGGTGGTTGAATGAAGACAAAGAGTGGAGGGCCGCCCACACATACGTGTTGGTCAATTGTCCGGAAGTACAACCATACCTCGAGTGAGGATAATTTTTCTTATTAAGTAAGTATATTTTCGATTTTATGTCATATAACTAATGCATCTTATACGTATGGATATTCACACATGTAGGATATTCGTAGCTACAATGGGGGGAGATGCGTGCGGAGATGACACCATTGAACAACATTTTGCGGATTGGTTTAAATTATATGTAAGTACGACTAAATACTTTTGCATTATTATAATTACATGAAACGTATAACTATTAATAATATTGTTTATAAACAATCTATTTGTAGGCCATGGACGGAAGCAATAGAATTTGTCCAAATATTCTCTTGTGGAATTTGGCATGGGGTCCAAATGTGGAAGCAAAAAGTTGGGATCGATTCTTTGTCAATGGCTACAAGTTCGAGACTCTACATCAAAGTGTTGGGAAGAAGACAATGAATGGCGGGGTTTGTGTTCGAGGCTCAAACTATGCGAATGTGGAGTCAGATTTCTTCGGTCTTCTCGAAGAAATCATCGAGATGGAGTACCCAAGCCCATACGAATTCCCGCTGAAAGTAGCCCTTTTCAAGTGCAGATGGTTCGATCCAACACGTGGAACACAAATTCATCCGGTCTACCATTTCGTTGAAGTCAACAAGAAGAAATTGTATCAACGGTACGAGCCTTTTGTACTCGCACAACAAGCTGTGCAAGTTTACTACCTTCAATATCCAGGAGCCACACGAGATCGAATGGATTGGTGGAATGTGTGCAAAACAAGGGCTCGACACAAGATATAAGAGAGATGGGTATCGACGACCCCCGCTGATGCACAAACTGTGTACCAGTCAGACGAAGTCAACAATGCTCAGTTGCCCATTGACATCGAAGTAGAAGACTCACCGACAACCTTGCGAGATCCCTATGGTGCATATGATGTCTGCGATGACTACAACGAGGGTATGGCCTCCGAAGATGATGGAGATGACTTGGACGAGGGTGTGGTTCCTGCTGATGAAGAAGAATCCGACTAAACACCCTCTGTAGTATGATGTATCGATCTGTTTTTTATATAATGTATATGGACCTGTGAGGGAATCGAACCCACATCACTGTGCACACACAGCGCTCTTCCAATTTGAGCTAACAGGCCTTGACAATGTAGATTTGCCAAGATGCATATGTATGCCTATACAATGACAAATCTGATTGGCAAATACATGCTCTGACAACAATTTTAACACAAAAGCAACAAGACCCCCATGGCAAACACAATGGCAAATCTAATAGCCAAATCCCATACCCAAAGTCTTACATATTAATCTTTAATAATATAATTCTCGAACCAGAATATCAGAATTGCACTAGCAACAAAACACAAGTTACCAATTCCGAAGGAGGAATTCGATAGCCAAATCAACAAGACCCCCATGGCAAAAACAATGACAAAACATCCTGAAGGACCATTTACTGCATTCGATATTCAACATTCAAAACCAACAGTCGATGATTCCACAAATTAAAGATGATTCCACAAAGATGAATAAATGACAGCAAACATAAGAAGGAATCAAGATACCAACATTCGATAACCAAATCTGATAGAAAAATCTGAATTCCTCCTTACCCCTACTGAAGAACAGAAACACATATTCAAAAGGAGCAATCAATCCAATTTCGAATGAGCAAACAGAATGAGCAATCAACCTAATTTCGATGAAACACAAATTCGGAAACCTAAATTCCATAAAAAAAAATCGAATCCTCTTACCTTCAAATCCTCTTACCTTCAAATTCAGAAACTGAAATTCCAGAACGACGACGAACAATTACCTCCATCAAAGCTATCCATAGAAGTCTTCCATCGAATCCATCCATCGTGCTCGATCGAGAATCCTCTTACGTCGCAACCGAAATCGAAATTCAGGAACCCTAGCCCTAGAATTCTCTTACCTTCTCCAATCTCCATCATTGTCTCAAAGATTAAAAAATAATGGAATGAAATCCGAAATTTCATCCAAAATGGAACCCTAATGTCAGAATGTAATTTACTGGGCCTTTTTTAAGTATAAAAAAAACAATGGGCCTTTTAGCCCAACCCACACCACCAAAGCTATTCCCAAACCCTAGCTATTTTCAGTACGCATGCGAGGGAAATCCGAAATTTCATCCAAAATCCGAAATCACAAACCCTCAATCGTCATTCACCTCTCTCCTCTCTCCTCTCCAAAAACCCTAGCTCTCATCTCTCAATCTCCTCTCTTCGATCTCTCAATCCACTCAGTTAGGAAGATGTGAGGAGGCCTAAGGAGATCTGCTCGCCATGTCGACAATGCTCGACCACCACTGGCTCCACAAAGGGAGAGGACAACCACGACACGCTCAACCCACAACCCACCCACGCAACCGGTGACCTCTCCACCGGTGGTCTCCTCACCTGTTAGATCTCCGGCCAGAACAAAGACAAGGGCCCCCGTACGAGTCTCCCCTGCTAGGGCCACCAAACGGGCAAAGACAACACCCTCAACCACCCAACAACCCTCTGCTCCTGTAGCCTCCCAACCCTCCGCCTCCCACCGTACTGAACCCACACACCAACCCTCTCCTCCTGTAGCCTCCCAACCCTCCGCCTCCTAACCCTCTGCTCCTGTATCCTCCCGTCCCTCCGACTCCCAAGGTACTCAAACCACCCTTCCCTCTGCCTCCCAAAATCCACCAAGACGATTGCTCTCGGTACCTGCAAGCCTTCTCTTGCCGGATTCTCCAACTCCATCTGAGACAGAAGACAACGTCGTGTCTGAGAACCCCATGGACGAGGATCCCGTGGTCGAGGATGCCCCAGAGAATGAGGAAGCCCTGCAAAATGAGGATGGCCAAGACAACCAGGAAAACCAAGAGAAGGAGAACGACCAAGAAGATGAGGAAGCTCCTAGGTGGAATAGACCAGTCTCCTTTTCTCTGATCAATGGATCGTAAGTCACATATTGTCATTTACTTTTCGTTCTGTTTGTCTATGGATTGTGTATTTATTTTATAATGGAAATTGGAATGCATGTTTAGAAAAATGGGACAGATTCTGTAAGTGTGTGTATATATCATCTGTAAGTGTGTGTATGTATGTGTATATCATCTGTAAGTGTGTGTATGTCTATGGATTGTGTATTTATCTATGTGGTTAAACAAAATGGGCTAGCATCTACAAGTATATATGATGGAACTTTGTCTAAATAATGGAACTTTGTCTGTTTTGATTGAACTTTGAATAAATAATGGAAATGGGATATCTGATGCAAGTGTGATTTGCTTGAACTTTGAATAATGGAACCTTTAAAAAAAATTGGGATAGCTTCTAAATAATGGGATAGCTTCTAAATCATGTGATAACTTCTGAATTTTTATATTTTGATTGAACTTTGAATAAATAATGGAACTTTTGTTTATTTTGATGGAGTAAGAAGCTAGCTAAATATGTTGCTCCATTAAAGAACTTAGGGTGCATTTGTAATTAATTTTATTTGTTTTGTGAATTTTGTTTCAATTTGATTCAATTGCATTTACGGGATGGCTTAGGAAAGTGTGTGTATATAGCTTCTGCAAGTGTGTGTATGTATGTGGTTAGCTTCTGCAAGTGTTTGTATATAGCTTCTGTAAGTCGTTTTATATATGTGCTTCAATTTGTTTGTCTTTGAATCTGATATGTTTTTATATATGTGCTTCAATTTGTTTATCTTTGATTAAATTTGTTTGTATATATATAGCTTCTGCAAGTGTTTGTATATGTGCTTCTGTAAGTCTTGACTGTGTGTGTATATATGTGCTTCAATAGAGTCACATGTGTTTGTTTTTCTCAAATGCTCAGATTTTTTTTTTAAACTTCAATTATATTGACAACATTTGCTATAACATTTTTTGGTTTTACATGAAGCTTTGATTCAACAAATCCTGCATATGGTGTCATGCTTCAAGTCATTCATTCTCATTTCGATGGGCCGTATATACGGTGGAGGGATGTTCCTGAAGCAACAATAGAGTTATGGTGGGGAATGTTCAAGGTAAAAAAATTTCAATAGTATGCTAACATTCAGTGCATCCATGTGAAATATTTCAAACCTCACTTGTTTGTTCAATATGTCCAGAAGCGAACACGATGGGATGAAACTCTCTACTCGGAAGCAGCTGTCTTCAAGGCTTTCCACACAAAGGGAGAGGACCAGATCAGGAACATATTTGGGAAGGCTCGCGCTGGAAAAACAAAGAAGCCTACATGGGTGAAGCAAGTGATATGGGCGCAAATGCAGGAGAAATGGGCAAACGAGGACATATTTCGCCGCCAATCTGAAGTCAACAAGCCGAATCGAACCATCGCAGCAGAAAAAGGCACTCCGATTTTCAGTGGTGGATCGGTTTCAACAACCGTAATCAAGGATCGACTGGTATGTACACCTTATATCAGTTTCTGATGTTTTCCCATTTCGTATAGTTTCAATCACTCCTAAATTCATAATTGACGCTCTGTTTAGTTTGCATATATGTGTAATAATTAACTAACTATATTTTCTTACAGAAGAAGGAGCTTGGACAAGACCCAACCCCAAGGCAAACATTTGAAAGGTGCCATAAGAAAAAAGACGGTTCTTGGGATGGCACTCAATGCCAACCAACTGTGGTAAGTAACAATATCAAGTGACCCTTGTGACCCTTGTTGTTATGTATGTGCGATGTGAATGGTTTAGTTATGTTCTTTGGGTTCACACTTTTTGTTCGAATTTTCGGTTTCTCTTGCTGTTTTTGGTATGTTTAGGTATTTTTTGTGCTTATGGACTTTCCAATTGAATGTGTTATTGGTTATGTTCTTTGGGTTCACAGTTGAATGTGTTCAGTTATACATGATGTGATGTGGTTTTTTGTTGGTGGGGAGTGATGTTTTGGATATGAAGTCTATATGAATAAAACTCATTTCCAATTGAATATGTTCAATTATTCATTCCCCAAATTGATTTGGTTTTGAGGCATGCTTCATGAAATTAGTTAGTTTGTCTATTTTATTTATGATGAGCGTCACTTTGTCTGCTGATAAATGCGCTTGTTTAGTTACGAAGATGTCATCATTCATTGCATTCTTACAATTGCAGGAAATGACTCACAACATGTTACATGAAAAAAATTTAAACATGCTATGTTGTTAGCTGCTGCTTTCTATATGTTGTGACTGTCTGTTTTGCTTGTTTATATTTGTGATGATGTATTATACATGCTCTGTTGTTAGCTGCTGCTTTCTATATGTTGTGTTACTGTTGTTGTGTTCATGGGTGTTGCTAAAGTTTGGTTGTGATGGTCAGTTCACTAGTGCTGCCTGATTGTGATGGCTTGGTCATTTTCTTTGAATTAGGACAAGTATGACCAGTTGATAGAAGAAGAAGAAGAAGGCCTGCTTGATGACGCTATCTCTGAGAATGGATCTCACTCAGTTGATATGAATGCTGCTTGGATCAAGGCTATAGGAGGTGTGAAGAAAGGACAGATTGTCGGCATGGGATCAAAGTCGCCAACTATCATAAAGTCAAAACCGATTCCAAAAGCTGCAGCCCCAACTATTGCAGCTCCTACTGATGCCCCTTTGAAGGACTATGTGATGTCTGAGCTTTCAACTATTAGGCAGGACTTGAGGACCGAAATGGTGGAGTTAGGGGACCAAGTACAGACCCAAGTGACCACAAACCTTAGGCAAGAAATGTCGTCCTTTGGAGAGCGAGTGCAGGAACAAGTTAGCTCAAGTGTCTGACAAGACATGGTAGCTATTGGGGAGCAACTAATGGACGAGACTAGGAAGGCCAACGAAGAGTGGCAGGAGAAGCTCCTCAACACCATGATGCAGTTCTGTCAGGGTAAGGACAAGTGAAAGTAAGTTGTGTGTTGCTATTTTGGGTTCCACTACCTTAAGACTTTGTCGTATGCTCCCACTTCGTACGTACTGCTGAACTTTTGGGTTTGTTTTGGTTGTGGTTTGATTGTGTTTTGGATGGTTGAACTTATGTTTGTGTTTTGGTTGGTTGAACTGGTGGTTGTGTGTTGGATGTGGTTGGAATGAACAAATTATGTCAATGGTTGAATGTTATTTTATTTTGGTATATTTGTGTACAGGCGTCCAGCATTATTAAATATATTATATTTACAGATTTAAATAAGATGTGGCAACAAAATTTGCCACGGGCATACAATGTATCCACGACCATAGCAACATATTTGCCACGACATTAGCCACGGGCATAGCCACGACATATAGTTTAGCCACGACATTAGCCACGGCATAAAATGTTAGCCACGGTCATAGCCACGGCATAAATTTTAGCCACGAATATAGCCACATTAGGTTTACCTGCTAGCCACGACTATAGCCACGACAGTTAGCAACACATATGGCAACGAATATAGCCACATTCGTGGCTGTTAGCCACGACTTCCGCGATTATGGACTAGCCACGAACTTAGCCACGACATTGTCAGTTCGTGGCTGTTAGCCACGGATGTTGGAAATCTGACATTTAGCGACGAGGCATATAGCCACGAATGGCCACGAACGTAAAAACTGTGGCTATGCCCGTCGCTAAACCGTTTAGCCACGACCTTTCGTGGCCTATTCGTGGCTATTTGACCGTGGCTATTTCCTGTGTTTTTGGTAGTGATGTTTTCAAGCGCATTGATAATGAGATTATCATTCAACATTTTTAGGGTATGGAAATCCATAAAATGGCCGGATTTATGCCCTGTCGAGTTAAACTATTTCATTATAAAACTCTAATTAGCATTGATTTTTTTTTTGTATTAGTGAACTCTTTTATTTTTTATCGGTAGTTTGTAGTGTGGAAGATGTTGTGTGTGGTATGAGTTCGTGTTATTCATTGTCGTTTATCATCGGTGTGCCCACACCCTCTTCGAGTTCTGGCTCCGCCACTCTCCATGACAACAATTTCCTGCAGGTATCGATAATCCCCAACACGATATACCATTTTTTTCTTCCGGCCTTTCTATCATACTACAGAGTACTCCCTCCGTAACGAAATAATTGTCATTTTGGCTAATTTTTCTTGTAACAAAATATTTGTCCATTTGAACCTAATTAATGACAAAAATATCTAATTTTATCAATTCATATCATTAATTGTATTTGATTTCCAAGATATTTTATTAATACTCCAACTTCCTATACTATTCTTTTTTTCCGTTGGTCCATTTTTTTTCCACATTATTTATTTACTAAATTTTTAACTATTTCACTTTCTAATTTTAGGCTCCTTAAGAAGTGTGAAAACCCCAAAGGGGCAATTATTTTGTTATGGAGGGAGTATGTTTTAAGCAAACACAATTAAAATGTGACAGAGCCAGAAAATTTTGAAAAGGGGCACAATTACACAGGTACGATACTGTTTAGGATTAAATCGGTAATTTTTTTATATAATACTAAAATAAATAGTGTTATTTTAATATAAATTGCAATTTATTTATGATAGAACGTTATCATTTCTTCCCGTTTAACAAAAATAAATAAATGAAACATCCGAAGAATTTTTTTTTACTAAATAAGGATAGAAAACGAAATATAATAAATATTAAGTCAATATTAGGGTTGTTATATGTGTAGAGTAGCTCGAGCTTAGCTTGTGTTCTGCTCAATAAAAGCTCAGCTCGAGCATCATTTATTAAATGAGTTGAGTATGAGTATATTTTCAAACTTGATTCAGAGATCGAATCAGGTCAAGTTAAGCTCGAATTTATATACATTCCTTTAAATTACTATGTTATGAGCATGCAAGGTTGCATAATACTTGAAAATCTCGGCTCGAGCTCGTTCATTTACTAAACAAGCCCAGTATGAGCTCAAGTCCAAATTTAGACTTGATTCGAGCTCGACTCGTTTCTAAACGAGCTAAATGTAATCAAGCAATAGTAGACTTGTTTGGCTTGAATAACAACCATGGTCAATCAGTGACGGATCTAGTACTTTAAAGTTAGGTGAGCGGAAAAATAATCACAATAAAGGGATAAAATTTCGCCTAGCAAAAATACAATTTCCAATTGTATAGTAGTATTTTATCTTCCATATCTACTTTGAAGTTTGATTATCATCATCTTTACAACAAATAGAAAAATATACTTTAATCGTCCGAGTTTCATATTAATAGAGTATTGAGAATTTTTTTTAAAAGTATTGTATAAATTTAAAAATTACACAAGTTTATTCTAGCAATTTTGTATTACACTAAATTACTTAATAAATTAATAGATTATATAAAATATAAAAATAGACTTTATAAAACCCACTAATCTCAATTTTTACAATCAAATTATAAAACAATTTAAAACCCAATAAAATTTAAAATATTAATAGTCATACAAAAATACTAAAAATATAATTAAGTTATACATAATCAAGATTTAAAATACGACGCTACAAAAAAAAGAAAGATACAAATTTGAAAATTTTCTATCGTAATTTAATTGGAGATATAAACGTACATGGTTTGATTTTTGTACACCAAAATTAATAAAGCCTGTCAATCAAAAGAATTACCCACCAATTTTTTTTCTCCCCCACTAATTACACAATTATTACCCAGCAATTGTTGGGTTTGTTTGGCCCACCATCCGCCTCTGTGGTCAATATGTAACTTGTTACACTCTTAACATGTATAATATTGTATAAGCAGGTATACAAATTTTAAACCCGCATAACTTATTATCTAATTGTCGAAATGATTAGTATAACCTCTCATTTCGAAGCTCTCGAGATGAATTATAGTATGTGAATGTTAATTTAAGCAAAGTATAAACGTTCACAACTTTTTACTCAGAAGTCTAATTAGGGCGTATTATATATCAAAACAAAGCTATCGATGAAGAGAATACACCTAGGTAGTTTATCAAATGAGAATGAGGGCACATGACCCCCTAGGACCCTCTTGGCTCCGCCCCTGTGTGTCTAGCTTTTGCCATAATGACATACGTATCCTACAATCTAATAACCTATAATAACAAATCTCCGGAGCCAAAATTATTTGAATATCAATTCAAGTAAAGTATGAAAGTTGCTCGATTTATTTGAAAGAAATATGAAATGATTAATATATGTTAAAATTTTAAATATTTGTAGTTTTTATGTGTGTGATCAAAGGATATATACAATTGGGTGGTGTTACACCCAACCTCTCAAGATTCAGAAGGCTAAACAATATAAAAGAAGAGCTCAACCTCCTCACTCTCCGTTACCGTGGCTCCCCTTTCACTTGGAGAAAGAACAAGCAAAGCACAAACAACACTTATGAGAGACTTGATAGAATCCTAGCTCATCAAGACATAGTTAACTGGTTCCCCTCTCTACGAACTAAGCATCATACTTTCTCTACATCAGACCATTGCCCCATTACCCTTCAGATTGGAAACTCGGAGCCACGTAAGGGCTCTCCCTTCAGATTTGAGATGGCATGGACAACAAATCGAATTTATGAGCAAATGGTAAGACAAGTCTGGAGTAACAACTTCAGTGGCTCCTATGCCTACAAACTTATGCGCAAGCAAAAGCTCTTAAAAATAAACACGAAAAAATGGTGTAAGACCAACGTGAATAATATAACAAGACAACTTGAGCATGTAGAATCTCAAATATTAAATTTCCAAAACAAACTACCATGGGGAGATATTACGAATAGTGAGAAACTGAAGCTAGAAAGGTTAGAACACAAAAACATAGGCTTATAGAATATAACTACAAATTCTGGAAACAACGAGCCAAAACAAAACACCTCAACCTTTCTGATAGAAATACGAAATTTTTTCAGTCTTCGGTAAGACTTAAAAACTTTAAACAGATTACGACAACTTTTGTCACCAAACTAAGCCAAACTATCTCGGACCCTAACAACATAGTTGACCATATTACCAAGGAGATGTCTGAAAGGTTCATTGGTAATCAACAAAGATCCGTTGACCCTCAGGATGTAATAGCCCAGAATTATAATTTCCGGGTTACGTTTCAAGGGATAAAACCCCTTGTTCGGATCTTGCAATCCAGGTACGGATCGAGGTTTCAAACTCATTTTAAGATTAGTAGAAAGAGAGATTTCAAACCCTAAAAACCTCGAAGGGCCGTTGGGTACCCTTAACCTGTCCTAAGACTATGTCGCGGAATGCATTTCAAACGGAAGTAAGGCGAAAGCAAAGTAAAGATACAAGTGTCACGACAGAACCGGTCAAAACCAAATCATGAGTGTGCAATTACCATTTTACTAAATTAGGATATTAGCCAGATTCTTCGATTCGCCAAAAGGGAACCCCGTCATATAGACATCGAGCACTCAAATATGCAGAAAATACCTTTAAAAGAAGAATGGGGAAAGGAGTCAGATCGAGCCACTCATGCGGGACCGGCAGTCCTCGCTGAGGCCACATAGTATGTGATATACCTAATAAAGATGCTCTAATGCAGTACGGAAGTCAAACACACTAGCATGCTCCTAGTTCATAATAATGTGCTGAAATACTGTAAAGGGCCCAAGACAATGCCAAATGGCATATCCCTCTCCTACCTACACCCCCTTCCGATAGGGCGGAGACTGGTCAGCTCGTGAATGCATTCCATTATAATCGGGCGGCACGCATGCCCAACCCGCTCCACAATAAAGCCCATAGGCATCTCATAATATAAGGAAGTTTCATGAATCGATTGACTCAGGACGGGACCCGATGGGACTAGGTCGTCCTATAACCCTAGTAAAGACTCTAAGACTATCACAGATAACGACCGTTCTGTTTCAAACGCATAAAG
Source organism: Persicaria tinctoria (assembly GCA_037127255.1). Classification (NCBI taxonomy): domain Eukaryota; kingdom Viridiplantae; phylum Streptophyta; class Magnoliopsida; order Caryophyllales; family Polygonaceae; genus Persicaria; species Persicaria tinctoria. The sequence goes on along the minus strand of JBANSL010000004.1, from coordinate 68,321,774 downwards.
TAAGCAAATGCTCATTCAATTAGTGCAACCTAAACATGATACTACATGGCATGCTTGTATGCATATGCAACACCTAACATAAAATGCAACAACAGACATGAATGTCCAACCTGAGTAAGCCCCCTATGGAACTTACCTGAAGATGCAAAACAACAGGATAATACAAGAAAGGGCCCAAATGCAAGTCCAAAGCAATCCAAAAGCAATACACACCTACCATCAAGACATTTCCATAAGCTACCGAACCAACCTTCTAACACACATGAACCCAAGTTCTCCATATCCTCAAAACCAATCGATATTGAAACCATTTTCCAAAACCTTTCCGCTACGATCAACATAAACCAAAATGATTTACTTCCAATCAAACTCATTGATAAAATCGTACCAACCATATTTTCCAAACTCTTAAATCCCTAGTTAAGTCAACTCACTTTAAAACAATTCTTAAATCATGTCTGACCAAAATCTCTTTATAATCATTAAATCTTTAATCAACTTGCGAATTCATACCATTAAAATAATTCCGACATTTTGAAATATATTAACTACTTAAACAAGTCAACTAACCATGCAAATACCAATCTTAACAACAATTATTCACATAAAATATTATCAAGCAATTCATATCAAATAGCTAAATAAATAATTTCCAGAATTAATTATGAACTAAATAAACTAGAATAAGCTTGATAATTATAAAAGAAATAATTTTATAACGTTTTACTCCATATAATAACATAAGGGAATAACTTAGACAAAACAAAATCTCACACACAAACAAGGAAAAGCCCAACATACTCAACCCGGATTCAATTCCCATATCCGGCCCATCAAACCCGGACCCATGACTTCCCTCTCTTTTTTTCTTTAAAACAAAACAGGCCCAGCCCATGGCCCAACCATCTGAACCGGTAGAATGGGTTTAGGTAAAAGAAACTGAACCGAATCGGAACTAAAGAAATCAGAGGCTGAACCGTTCCTTCCCCATTCCTCTTGTGCGAGAACAAAAAGAAAAGAAAGGGGGCAGGGTCGCCTGAGCTCTCTCGCTCTCACTCCCTTCCCGGATCCCGACCATTAACCTAATACAAAGAAGGAAAACGAAACAGAAGCAACGAGAAGGGGAAGATACGGGTGCTCACAAAGGGTTTGCGCGTCACGGTCTCGTCGGAGGTCCTTCAGGGCTCGTCGGTGTTCGATAGGCCTCGCCGGAGCTAGGTCCTCACCGGAGGTAGTCTAGGAAGGTAGGAACAGGATTAAAGCCTCACCTTTACTCAATTTAGGGACAAAAGGAAGTGAAACGGATTCTTATCGACTTGAAACTGGGAAAACAGTGGAATAAGAGGAATGGCGACGCTGGCAGCTCCTTGGCGGTTCCTGGGGTTCATCGACGTCGGGGAGAAGGCGCTCTAGGCTTAGCTGCTGCTTGAAATCGGAGGGAGAGGAAGTCGCTGTTAGGCTCGAGCGATTGGCCTCCTCCACGCCTTGTCCTTCTTGCGGCACAAGCATGATGGGTGCAGGGCCACACTTGACAATGGAGAGAGGAATGGTGGTGGCTCGGGTCCGACGGAAGGAAGAGATGGCGATGGGTGTGACTGAAGACAGAAGAAGAGGAGTGAAATGGGGAGGACGGGGTGGTGGATTGTTGGCTGCGGCAACAAGGTTCAAGGAGAGTCAAAGAACCATCTTTTGGATCTAAATGAAAGGAATGAGGAGAGGGGAATCTGTGGATAAGGTTAGGGTTTAAGAGAACTAAGATTTATAGGAGAGATAAGGTTGCAACATTTGGAGATGTTTGTTGAGAAGAGGACAAGAACCCACAGGCTGGCACGCGAGAAGGAAGGAAAAGGAAAAGAAAGAAATAGAATTAGTCCCTCACAAAATATCAATTTGAATTCCTGCTACTCGACTTTATCCCGACGCATTTAAAATACTCTTCAATTTTCCAAATCCGAATTTAATAGATGAAATCCGAACATTATTTTTCAATTTTCGGTATATAAAAGCAGAGTATAACATATTTTAAATTTTCAATTGAATAATGCCGGAACTCGTTTTGAAATATTTATAATAAAACCAATAGGTCAATGACAAAAATTCCAAACCTCCCAAATCTTAGATATCGAGATGATTATAAATCATTATTTTAATAATTTAATATTCTCAAATTTTCTGGTCTTTACATCATCCACCTCTAAAAACAAGTCTCGTCCCCGAGACTAAAATCACTCTAAAACATGGGGATGAAGATTTAAATTGGTGAGTCCAAGGATCATGTCATTGATTCTGTAAGCATCTCATAGGGGCCCGTATGAGATCTTCACAACACCCTTGTAGTGATCATAACATTCCCAATTGGTCGTAGCAACTATGTGATATGGGCCCCTATCACACCCTTACCCTAACCTTTCGGTTACATCATAACTCGAAAAGAAATCATAGCGTCTCTACTAGGTCTTAGCAAGCATTCTATACGCGCCCATATAAAATGCTTGTATCCACTTCGTGAGGCGTTATAAAATAAGCCCGGGTGTGAAAAATCTCAAAAGGGACTACGCAATTGAAAAAGATTAGCCTCAAAATCGTTGAAATTCTCGGTAACGTTTATTCTTTAAAATTTTCAAGTAATTCATTTTCAAACTGCTCAAAATCTTCAAATAAGACGTTTAACCAAGCAACTTTACACCAAAACAAGTAAAATCCTTTCGATCAAAATTTCGTCAAAATCTTCCAAAACCAAATCAGTTTCCCGCATAACAATCAATCAATTTCAGAAGCTCGGAGGTGGAATCATCCACCTCTAAGGGATAATCCCATATTCTCTTCCTAGTTTCCAGATCATGCAACATCATTCACAACTCAACAAGTACCATAATCAAAAGTCTCATCAACTCTTATATAAGCATAATATCATAAGCAATCTCACACATGGCAAGTCCCACATCATATCATAGTCACAACCTATCACATAACCGTCTAACATAAACATAACATGCCAAAAAGTCTCAAGTACCGAGGAAACAACGAGCCTCAACATACTACGAATCATAAGGTATGTTTATATCATACTGAAGGCATCATAATTGCATAGTTGAATGCTCATCACTCATCACGTAAGCACACATATCCAGAAATCAACGGGGTAGATTTTATGGGGTTAGTACGTCAGTACACATCAAATCTCACAATCGCATATCGATATCGCAACACAAGTAGAACAGATTCATCACGTTAACATATCAATCACACAAGGTCATGTTATTAAGATTAAGAAAAAGGAAGACCAAGCAATATATAAATCATCACAATGTCAATATGCCCTAAAAGACATCACCTTAACTCGTCACAAAACCATATAACGACCATTTAGAAATCATGTACCATTATCTCATATATACAAGTCATGTCCATACTTCAAGTCATATTCATCATTTACATAATCAATAATCATGCTAGTCAACTGTATGCTACAACATCATGCTTACCACCACATAATAAACATCATGCTTCCATATAGTAACACATCATTATCTCATAGTTCATACTCATCATTATTTCATAGGTCATAACACAGCACATCCTAACATGCTTCTAAAACAACATAACAAAGCATCAATATATCATGATAACACTTGTCACTGCCAACTAGATTTCAATATTTCATATCAACATGTAATATCCTTCTTTATCAGATTCATCATGGTTGCTATCTAACATCATGCCAACAGATATAAATAAATCACATAAACAAGAAAATCCCCTCATCATACCAGTCAAAATAAAACACAATCCTCACTCGCACATCCCCACTATCAAGCCAAGACTAATTTCCTTTTAGACTCGCCAACGTCAACTCAGACAAAAATTCCCCAAAGAATCCCAATTCATCTCGATGCTCAAATCCCGCCCCTCTTTCCGCCAAGCACTACTACACCATCCACCTCTAAGAATCCAACTCCTATCTCCAACTTCACACCCAATTACCCTCTAATACCATATTCTCAATATTCACGAGCCCTTCCTTACACTCCTCGTACTACCCGAAGCATCACCCAAAAGCTCATCAGAACCACCAACATTGCCTCCCATAAATCCCAACACTCACTCAGTCTTACCTAAGCCAATATCCCTCTCTCGTGAATCACCTCCTAATACCATCGATCATTGCAAACATCATATATGAACATAATCAAGTCAAGCTAGCATGTTTCATTATAACCTTATCAGATACAATTCAGACTTCTTAGCATATGTAGTTCACATTTTACAGGCAAAGGAATTCAACTCATGCTTAGCAACTCAGCGTAGCAACAAGTCAAGACATCATGGTACATGAGATCTATAAGTCATCAAATCATATCATCATAGACAACAGACAGTTAGACAACAATCATCATCAAGTCAGCACATCAACACATCAATCTCATCGATAGGTCAGTGCAATATCGTCGTCAATAAATTCAAAAGGGTTAGCAATTCGAACAGTGAACACTCCCGCTTGCAAGTCATATCGTACCCAATAACCGTAATTGTCGATGCGTGCCCGTTATGCTGACATCATTGATTCTGAGGCCCGTGGGTTATGGGCCCACGTTTTCGCTGCACTGCTCTATCGCTATCTAACTTTTCGTTCCTTCCCTCTTCCATGCGGTCGCTCGCCCAATGTATCGCGTAAGGGTCCAAGTTAGTAGGGATAGAGAAGTGACATGTACGGATAACCCAATGTTCCTCCCAAAGACAACCACAAACCAAATGCTAAAGACGGCAAGACCAGAGATAAGACTCCGACTCGAGAATAGCAACGATGCCCATATGAAAGTCTATTAGGTTATAATTGCGACAAGCAAGCACAAATTTATCATGGAGCATACCACACACCTTAAACCACACTAACATGTACCTATCTCAAGGAACAATGACATACACATTCCTTCTAAAAGACACAATCGAGCGCTATACCGGTACGTATGAGGCAAGCTAGTAGTTTATCACTCCATGAAAGCAGATATGCCTAACAACTTCAAGCAAGCTATGTGGAACCAGCAATAATCATGTATGGTTCGAAGTCATGCGGGATTTAATGAGGAGAATAGGTATCATGTATATGAACGATGGACGAACATGGTATACTCATCAACAATTGAGTTCAATATAGCATAATGATATATATCATAACAATCAGCCGAAACCTCATACGAGAACACATAAAAGCATCATGGTAACTATCACACCGGACAATAATAATCATATACCAGGTTAAAAATGACATGTAGTCATATGACAATATACATTTAGAGAACATAGATCCTACTTGATGCTAGCGATGTACGATGAGGCATGACATAGTTAAGAGTGGCCTAAGGAAACTCAGCATAAGGTTCATGAAGCATGTTTACGCAATGCAGTAAGTACGAAAAGTTACCATCTAGGGAGCTGTTGTGAGCATAATTCGCCATGTTTTACACTTAAATTTTATATCGTTTTCTGCATACATTTCATACATTTGGGTTAGAATAATACACAATCTGTGTAGTATATGTTTATTTGCAATATATGGAGGTCTACACAAGTTTTTGTTATATTTCGCAGAAATCGGACACACTTTAGAGCTCAAAGGAAAGTCATGGAGAAGCTAAGAATGGTGCAGCTGGAGAAAAGACCATTTTTCACCATTCATCATTTCGAATCAAGCTTTGAAGTCTTCATGAGAGTTGTAGCCCTCGAAAAGAGCTTTCCAACGCATGGTCATATGCGTCAAGCCGGCGAACGAGGACTCGGGAAAGTGTGTTTCAAGAACAGAGCAGAAATCTGAGAGATTTACTCGATATCGAGTACTTTTACTCGATATCGACCAAAAAGTCCGAGCAACGCCTGGTCGAGGAAGAGCTGATCGAGGAGCTGAAGACGAAGCAACCCGACTCCGGAGACTTACTCGATCTCGAGTAAACTGGTCGAGATCGACAAACCCTGAGGCCATGTCCGGAGTCGAGGAGTTGTGCCAAGTCGAGAAGCCGAGGACCGAAGACGCCGAGCACCATTCTACTCGATCTCGAAGAACTTACTCGATCTCGACGACCCCAGCAGCACCTGACCGAGCCGGATCGAGCACCAGCTACCCGAGACTCCCAGCCAAGCCGAAGTCGACATCACTCTAACTCGATCTCGAGTAGAGTTGGTCGAGATCGAGGAGCCGCGTTACGCGGTTTGCTGTTCTACTAGAATTAGGATTGCTTTGAGCCGAAGAATGCCGAGATCTATCCGCAACTATCAAGTTCTATCTATGGAGAGAAGATCTATCAACACATGGAAGATTTACCTATTTTAGATATAATTTTCCTATTTGGATTTAATTCCTTTATTCCATTTATTTATCTTTAAGTAAGTAGATAAAGAGATATAGATATAGATAGATATTTCCTTCCTAATTAGAGAGGGTTAGAAGCCTATAAATAAAGCCTTAGGGGGCTGATTTTCATGAATTCAAGTCAAGTCGTCTTAGGGCGCAAGGAGAGAGGAGAGAGGAGAGAGGAGGGGGGGGGGAGAGAGAGAGAGAGAGAGAGAGAGAGAGAGAGAGGAGGAGGAAGGAGACGAACGGTTGTAAGTTTTAGTTTATTTTTATGTTAAAGTTAATTTCTTTCATTATGTTTTATTTCTAATTTCCTTCTTCTAGGGTTGGGGTGATCCCAACATAGATATGTGTGTTTGATTTATAAATCCATGAATTTATATGTCTTTATCATCATCTACCTATGTGCTTAATCCTTTGCGAGAGTTGAGGAAATTCCTTATTCATGATATTGAAACGAAAGTGATCTTATTATGAATTGGATAGTAATTAGGGTTTATTTGCAAGAGCTGACTAATCCTAATTAAGAAAAGGTAGAAACAAATTAGGTTTTTATGCGAGAGCCTCTATCCCCTAAATTGTTGAAATTTGCGAAAGTCGATTCTTTGATATAAAGCATGCATCTTTATGTGATTTATGATCTACACATATGTTTATTGTTGCGGTGATCCCTAACCTTGGAAGTTTGCATCTTTATTTGTTTGATTTTATTATTTTTATTCGGCACATATTATACCCGACACCAACCACCATTCCCTCTCCATCCATCGACATCGACCCCTCTATTCTTTGTCGACAGCAACTTCCTCACCTTTTCCCGTTATCCCTGAACCCCAAAACACACTAAACCTAGAACCGCTGACTTCTCTTCTGAGGACGAACCTGACTCCCCTATACTATAGCGGGGGTCTTGACTATAAATTTATTTGGTCGAGAAACCCTCTCGTCAAATTGGCGCCGTTACCGGGGAGATATCAATCGCGCCTAGTTTAATTGTGTTTAAGTTTCAGAAAAGCCCATCCCTTTTTCTTACCCTTCACATACCCTACCACCACCTACCTCACCGGTACCAACTGGGTGCCAAGCTTTTGCCACTAATTCGTGTTCTTGATTGTGATTTCAAAACTTAGGTACAATGATGGAAGACTTTGTCGAAGGGAATCCTGCATGGGAAGAATGGTATCAAGATTTGAGACGGAGAAATAGGATCGTAGTGGAGGAGTCACGATTAAGGGAAATAGCTCGGCTGGAAGACGAAATCCGAAGGCTTGAGGCTTCCATTCAGTCTAAAGGACCATGCCCTCCTCAGGACGAGCCAATTGACCCACTCAATGTCGACAACGAGGTATGTCCTTCCTTGAATTTCATTCGTACTTTGCTACCTATTGTTGATGAATCATATGAAGGATCCCAAGGCGAAATAGCACCAGAAGAGAAGAAGTTGGACATTGTTGACAAGGGCATTCCAAGATCGCTTTTACCTTACAAGGTGAAGGCTATTGTTGTGAGCTGAATCTGCCATGTCTTACACCTAAGTTTATATCGATTTCTGCATACATTTCATTCATTTGGGCTAAGATAGTACAGTATCTATGTAGTTTATGTTTATTTGCCAAATTATGGAGTCTACACCAGTTACTGTTTAAATTCGCAGAATACGAGGCATTTTACAGCAATTCTAAGGAAGGTCGGAAAAGCTCAGAAAACCACTACAGAAGTCCAAAGGTCAAAGAAGCAGCGGAACCAGTCGAATCAAGCTGAGAGCCAAGGTTACTCGATCTCGAGTGGACCTTACTCGATCTCGACGAACATGTCCGAGCACAGGCCTTGTCGACTAGGAGCAGTGTCGAGAGCCAGACCAACCCAGCTCCGGAAGTCAACTCGATCTCGACAAGACCTAGTCGAGATCGACGAAGCCTAGACGCCACACCCAGAGTCGAGAAGAAGAGCTGATCGAGAAGCCGAGGACGAAGACGCCGAGCACAATCCTAGTCGATCTCGATGAGACCTTGTCGAGATCGACGAGCCACCCTGCGCCAGTCCGAGTCCATGCCAAGGAGGAGTCCTCGACATCACCAGAGAGCCATCCTCGACCACCACTCTAGTCGATCTCGAGGAGCCCTAGTCGAGATCGATGACGCCCAGGAGCCCAGGTCCGAGCCATGTCGAGCAGAGTCACCCGAGGAGTCCAGTCGATGACGAATCCTAGTCGAGATCGACAAGCCCTTGTAGAGATCGAGTAGACCAGATTCCAGAAACGCGTCGACGTGGGCAGTCCGAGTAGAGTTGGGATTCCTTGGTCACGAAGGAAGTCGAGTTGGCCGAGATCTATCAACATCTATCAAGTTTTATCTATGGAGAAGGCATGGAAGACATCTTACCTAGTTTAGATTTATCTTTTCCTTTTAGATTTAATTCCTTTGTTGCTTTTATTTATCTTTAAAGTTTTAGATATAGTTTTAGATATAGATAGAAGATTCTATCCTTGATTAGCAAGGAATAGAAGACTATAAATAAAGTCCTAGGGGCTGAGCATTAGGGATCTGATTCCAATTCAGAAACACAATCAATTTCATTCAAGTAAGTAGGAGTTCTAAGGTTTTTAGGATTTTGGCTTTCTGCGAAAGTTGATTGCCGGGATTGTAAAGGCTTTGAATTTAGTTAATGCAAGTTTCTTTTTATACATCAATGTTTTCTATTGCGATGAGGCGTGAGTAGTCCACCCACTTCTGGTGCTGGGGTGAGCCCGACGGTGGCCATGTGAGGAGATGCGATAAAGGTCAGATCTTTTTATGCAATTCGTCTTCTATCCTTATGAGCATGATTCTTTTGCGAGAGTTGAAGTTGATCCTTGTTTATGTTATTGAAGCGAAAGTGATCTTAATGCAACTTGGATTAATTATGTGAAAAGGGTTAGTAACAATTAGGGTTTATGCGAAAGCCTCTATATGCCTATTTGTTAATAACGAAAGTTGTTTGATGGAAAGCATGATCTTTTATGCCTTTATGTGTTACTTTGCATGGTTATCGTTGTGGTGTTGATACCCTGGCTTTGGAAGTTCTTTATTATATTGATTTATTTCGTCAGAATTCTGAGTTTTGTGTTCGAAAATTTGCAATTTAAAGTTTCTGTCTTCCAGTCGACATAGAGTAGAGCTTGTCGAGATCGAGTAGGATCCTTGTTGATCTCGAGTAGAACTAGTCTAGGTCGAGTTGAGTTTTCTTCTGTCGTCGTCAATTTTCAGTTTTTTTGTTTTCTGTCTTTGCTGTCCTTTGTCGATCTCGAGTGCCCTCTTGTCGAGATCGAGTAGCTTCTGTCTTGCTTTGTTCTTTACTTTCGTTCGTTATTTTCTGCTTTGCTTTGTCTTTTCTGCTTTTATTTTTGTCTTGCTGTTTCTGTCTTTTCTGCTGCTTGTCTGTGAGATCTGTTGCTACCTGAGAACTGCTGACGTGCTTCCTCGTGGATTCGATCCTGACAACCTTCTACTACAATGGGAGGAAGTCTTGTATTTATTTGCTGAGACAGGGAAGTCAGTCTGATCTTTATTCTATATTTATTTCATACTTGACCATCCTCCTGCAACAACAGCTATCCCCGATGATTTTGAGCAACCGATGTTCATATTCAAGTATGGGGTCCTAGCAAAGTGACATGAAGCTCCGCATGATGAGGTGGAAATATCTCTTCCAACTCCACTGTTTTGCTGTAGTGGAGACACGCAAACAAATCAACATATGAAGCGGAAGAGGTATGACGATGAGGTATGTATTTTTTCTTTATATCTTCCTTTATGCATGCCAACTGGAGCCCAGGAAGATGAATGGGTGAAGCCATGGATCGTTCACTCAGGGAGGTTTAAGCTTCTTCACATGATGCACCTGGATGACATCCCACGCTTCCCACCACCGGAGGAACCACCAGATCCACCTATACCTCCGGACAAAGATGAGCCATGCTAATGCTTAATGAAGAAGTCGGCCTAGCGACTATAAAATCTAGGGCTGGGGAAATTTTCCCATGAAAACCATACCAAGACGTACCACCCGAACCAATTAAATTGGTAACCAATATAATTGGTTACCAATTTAATTGGTACGGTATACCGTACCAACTTTCAAAAGTCGGCATGGTAATGGTAATCAAAACAGAAAAGTTGGGATTACCATTACCAACCGACTTTCAATTGGTTGGTACGGTAATTACCAACCAAATATTACCAATATATATTTGGGTTTTTTAAAATTATTTTTAAAAGGTTATTTCTATACTTCCTACTGTTTGTTATTGTTGTTCGTTATTGCTGATTTGCTATCTATTATTGTTGTTGTCAATGTTCCAAAAAACGCTTGGCGGATGCTCGGCGGAGAGGTGGGTTCAAGGGTCTAGGCGGAGTAGGCGGGGTCTAGGCGGACTTTTTATTTTAACATGTATTTTTATTTGTAAGTCATGTCAAAGACCTAATAAAGGATATATAAATTAATAAACTTTGATAATCTTCATAGTCCATATTGTTCAAGCTTTTCCAAAGCCAATAAGCGTAAATCATAACGCTTCCTGTTCAACCGGGAAAATAATAATAATATAAAATATAATCAAAGTCTAAAACAACCTAGAAGTTGTATAATAAAACTTAAATTTTAAAATATAATCATGGTTGCACATTAATCTTCTGGACTTTTATATATTCATTTGGGTTAAAACCTTTGAATTTGCTTTTTTTAACTAAACCGCCCAGACCCGCCTAGACCCGCCCAAAACCGCCTAGACCCGCCCAGACCCGCCCAAAACCGCCTAGACCCACCCAGACCCGCCCAGAAATCCGCCAAGCTAGCTCTCCGCCAAGCCAAGCCCGCCAAGCTCCTTGGCTCGAAGGTCAAGGACCGCCCAGCGTCTAGGCGGGGTCTAGGCGGCCGCCCAGGCCGTTTTTTGGAACAATGGCTGTTGTTCAACCTTTTTCATTTTTATTTGCTATTTTGTTCAAGACTTGCAGTTTTCACAATTTGTGTGGTTTTTTATGCTATCTGTTATTGCTGTATAGGAGAATCTTTTTATTGTTGTTCGTTATTTCTATCTGTTATTGCTATATAGAAGAATCTTTTTTTTTTGATGCAAGCTATTCAAGTTAATTAGTACTAATACCTATTTTTTTGTTTTTGATATTAAGTAATACTCCCTCCTTGAATAGGTAAATAAAGAGCGACCATTCCGGGGTTCGAACCGGGGACCTATGGGCAATACCCACAAGTCCTTTCCGGTGAGCCATTCCGGAATGGTTAAGTAATACTCCCTCCGTTAATTAAAACTTGACGTTTTACTATTCACGTACGTTTTTTTAGGTGTTAAAAACTATATAAAATATTAACTTTTTTAATAGTTTTTTAAAATAATATCATACTTATTACTATTAATTATGAATTTATAAAATCAAAAGTAAAAAAAAAGTTAATATTTTATATATTTTTAAAAAAGCGTGCATAAATAGTAAACGACAAGTTTTAATTAACAGAGGGAGTAACTAATAAGTATTATCTATTAACTTGATTTCTTTTTATATTTTTTATTTTCAGAAAATGCTTTTAATCAAGGGAGGAATGCTAGCTCGGCCTCGGTTCAGACTAAAACCTAGCTAAATGTTATTCGGAAGGTAGTACAAATTTTATTTTGAATATTATCGGGTCTATTTAAGTCTTTATATTGCTTTTGTGCTTAAATGTATGAACAATTGAAATATTTATGTTGTTGCTTATAAATTTTAAATTTTAATTAAGTTGTATTGCCTTTGGTTATTTGTATCTTTTTTTCTTCAACACAAAAAACATGGTAAATTACCATTACTAACATGTACCAACCAATTTAATTGGTTACCAATTAAGTTGGTACAAGCTCTTCGGTGGTTGGTAATGGTTTGGATTTTAAGATTACCAATTATAATTGGTTGGTACGTGGTAACGGCAAAAACTAATTGGTATTGTACCAATTCGACCCCTAATAAAATCTAGAGCTTGTAAATAGACATTTATTTTTGGAACTTTTGGACATTGTTGCTTTTTGTTTGTTTTTTGAACTTTTAGTTTTTCTATTGTGGGTATTTTTCTTCTACATTTTTTCAGGTCCATGGGGATAGAAGCAAGCTAAATTCGGACTCGGCTCAGGCATTTTCACTCGATATTTTGAAGCCCTGCACACCTGTCTAGTGAGTTTCTTTCTTTACCCTTGTTTTTATATAGTGAGAACACTGTAATGTTTAAGTATGGGGTGGGGGAAGGGCTTACTTTGTGCATATTGGATTTATTTGACCATATTTGTGCATGTTAAAAGTTTATTTCTTGAGTTGCTTATACATGGCTATTTTGAAATTCATTATTGATTTTTGTGCTTATATACATGTTTTCAAAAGTTTATAAAAATGACACCCATTGAAAATTTTGATTAATGTCATGGAAGCTTTATATTGAACTCAACGATGCAAAATTGGATTCATTGGAGATATATCATGAAATTGCTGTTGTGAGGAGGAAATCGAGTATGAAATATAATGAAATAACTCAAACCAGATTTGTGCCCCAGCAAATAATTACAAGACTCCTCCAATGCAGTAAGAGAAAGTCAGGATCGAATCCACGAGGAAGCGTGTCAGCGGATCCTAGGCAGCTGTAAATCTCACAGAAAAGCAAACAGAAGACAGAAACAAAGAAAGAAGGACAAACGAAGACAAGAAATAGCAAATGAAAGCAAAGACAGATGTACTCGATCTCGACTACAACAAATCGAGATCGACAAACAACCGTAAAAGACAGAAACTTCAAATCGACGACAGAAAGCAGAAACTCAACTCGATATAGACCAAAACCAACTCGAGATCGACTAAGGCCTACTCGATCTCGACAAGCCTCTCCTCTGTATTGACTAAAACACAGAAAATATAAATTCTAGATTTGAACACAGATTTCATAATTTCGACAGAAATAAACTCAATATAATAAAGAACTTCCAAAGCCAGGGTATCAACGCCACAACGATAACCATGCAAAGTAACACATAAAGGCATAAAAGATCATGCTTTCTATCAAAATAACTTTCGTTACTAACAAATAGGCATATAGAGGCTTTCGCATAAACCCTAATTGTTACTAGCCCTTTTCACATAATTAACCCAAGTTGTATTAAGATCACTTTCGCTTCAATAATACAAACAAGGATCACCTTAAACTCTCGCAAAAGAATCATGCTCATAGGGTTAGAAGACGAATTGCATAACAAGATCTGACCTTTACCGCATCACCTTACATGGCCACCGTCGGGCTCACCCCAGCCCCAGAAGTGGGTGGACTACTCGCTCTTCATCATCAAGAAAGATATTAAATAACAAAAGAAACTAACTTGCATTGATTAAATAAAGAAAGCTTACAACCAACAAGACAAATCCGCTTTCGCCTTTCCACCTTGCTCGCCACAAACTTTCTCTCTCTACTCCTACTTACTTGAATGGAATTGAATCTGTGTGATTGAATGAATGAAAAACTAGCCCCTAAGGCTTTATTTATAGCCTTCTATTCCTTGCTAATCAAGTATAGAAATATCTATCTTTATCTAAATCTATATCTAAAGGCTTAAAAGATAAATAAAAGAAATTTAGGAATTAAATCAAAAAAGGGAAATTCTATCTAAAGAGCAAAATCTTCCATGTGTTGATAGGTGTGGATAGATGTTGGTAGATCTCGGATATCTCGGACTCCTTCGGCCCCAAGGAAAGCCAAACTGAGTAGGATTCGTCAAACCGCGTAACGCGCTCCCGGACACGGCTCGTCGATCTCGACCAAGGCTCCTCGATCTCGAGTAGGACTGGCGTCGACTTGGGCTGGCTGGCTTGGTCGGGTAACTCTGCTCGACAAGGCTCGGGCTGGTGCTCCTTGGCTCCTCGATCTCGACTAGCTGTACTCGAGATCGAGTAGAGTTGGCTCGGCTTCTCCGTCTTTGGCTTCTCGACTTGTCACAACTCGTCGACTCCGGACATGGTGTCTAGGCGTGGTCGATCTCGACAAGAGTTACTCGAGATCGAGTTGGGTTTCGGGATCGGGTTGTCTCTGACTCGGTGTCCTCTATCAGCTCTGCTCGACCAGGTGTGCTCAGACAGCCTTTGTCGAGATCGAGTAAGTGTACTCGAGATCGAGTAAAGTTCTCTCAGCTTTCTGCTCTGTTCTTGAAACGCACTTTCCAGAGTCCTCGCTCGTCGGATTGACGCATATGACCATGCGTTGGAAAGATCTTTCCGAGGGATACAACTTTCTTGAAGACATCAAAGCTTGATTCAGAACGAAGAATGGTGAAAAATGGCATTTTCTCCAGCTGCACCATTCTTAGCTTCTCCATGAGTTTCCTTTATGCTCCAAAGTGCGTCCGACTTCTACGAAATATAACAAAAACTTGTGTAGACCTCCATAATTGGCAAATAAGTATAAACTACACAGATTTTGTACTATTCTAACCCAAATGCATGAAATGTATGCAGAAAACGATATAAAAGTAACTGTAAAACATGGCGAATTAGGCTCACAACAATTGCCTAGTAAGGGGAAGTCACAATGAAGTGCATTATTTTATTGAAAACCATGAAAGGAGGGAAAATTTGAAATTGCTTTTGACATGTTGCATGATAAGAGGAGGGAGGACTTTAGATTTCCATATAATGCTCATATTGTTATATCCTAGCCTTATCTATGCTTATGCATCACAAAAGCCATATTATGCCTTATTTCATATTTTGCTCCACATGTTCCAAAATATTGCCCATTCTTTACCTTATTTCCTATCCGGGGATTATGTTGAGAATGATGTTACATTATGGAGATGTTATATGGTGTTTGTGTTGTTGTTGTTATCATTATTGGAGTTTGGCGGGAAATTGTTTGAAAAATAT
Organism: Persicaria tinctoria; assembly: GCA_037127255.1. Taxonomy (NCBI): domain Eukaryota; kingdom Viridiplantae; phylum Streptophyta; class Magnoliopsida; order Caryophyllales; family Polygonaceae; genus Persicaria; species Persicaria tinctoria. The sequence continues at coordinate 68,306,510 of JBANSL010000004.1, read as the reverse complement.
ATGGAAAATTTAATGAGTGAGAGAAAATCCGATCACCTCAGGAGATAAAGGTAGATCGACCCTGCTCTCTGAGATAAAAGTTTGGCGAGATGGGACACACAGGTGAGGAGTCCAAAGCACTAAGTATCCAGGGCCATTCATGACACCCATGTTTACGACTCGCGAGAAGGCAGTGCTAAGGTCAGAGAGGTAAAAGCATTATTATTGAAAAAAAAAGCATTATGGAAGGTGATGAATCAAAGGAAAAAGGAATGTGGTTGAAAAAGTTTGGAAATACTCCATTTCCTCGGATCATTAGCACCACATTGCCAAAAAATTGCCCACCTTTAACCTTTTACCAATCTACTCCTTATTTGAGCTTAAATTAAAGTCCTCTTGATTATTAATGCTTTGTCACATGAATTGTATTTTGCATGCATAACCCTCATTTTGTGAGTAGATGTTGCTTTTTAATTGCACATGCGTGGATTTGTGACATTAGTACCTTTTCGAGGATGGTAATTAATTGTAGGGACATATGGCAATGAATATAATATGTTGAGAGTTTTGATTTCTTCCCCTGTATGGCAAATAAAAGTATTGCTTGAGGACAAGCAAGCTTAAGTATGGGGTGTTTGTTGTGACCATAATTCGCCATGTTTTACACTTAAATTTTATATCGTTTTCTGCATACATTTCATACATTTGGGTTAGAATAATACAGAATCTGTGTAGTATATGTTTGTTCGCAATATATGGAGGTCTACACAAGTTTTTGTTATATTTCGCAGAAATCGGACGCACTTTAGAGCTTAAAGGAAAGTCATGCAGAAGCTAAGAATGGTGCAGCTGGAGAAAAGGCCATTTTTCACCATTCATCATTTCGAATCAAGCTTTGAAGTCTTCATGAGAGTTGTAGCCCTCAAAAAGAGCTTTCCAACGCATGGTCTGATGGTCATATGCCTCAATCCGACGAACGAGGACTCGGGAAAGTGAATTTCAAGAATAGAGCAGAAACCTGAGAGATTTACTCGATATCGAGTACTTTTACTCGATATCGACCAAAAAGTTCGAGCAACGCCTGGTCGAGGAAGAGCTTATCGAGGAGCTGAAGACGAAGCAACCCGACTCCGGAGACTTACTCGATCTCGAGTAAACTGGTCGAGATCGACAAACCCTGATTCCATGTCCGGAGTCGAGGAGTTGTGCCAAGTCGAGAAGCCGAGGACCGAAGACGCCGAGCACCATTCTACTCGATCTCGAAGAACTTACTCGATCTCGACGACCCCAGCAGCACCTGACCGAGCCGGATCGAGCACCAGCTATACACGAGACGCCCAGCCAAGCCGAAGTCGACGTCACTCTTACTCGATCTCGAGTAGAGTTGGTCGAGATCGAGGAGCCGTGTCCCGGAGCCGCGTTACGCGGTTTGCTGTTCTACTCGGATTGGGATTGCTTGGAGCCGAAGAATGTCGAGATCTATCCGCAACTATCAAGTTCTATCTATGGAGAGAAGCCCTATCAACAAATGGAAGATTTACCTATTTTAGATATAATTTCCCTATTTGGATTTAATTCCTTTATTCCATTTATTTATCTTTAAGTAAGTGGATAAAGAGATATAGATATAGATAGATATTTCCTTCCTAATTAGAGAGGGTTGGAAGCCTATAAATAAAGCCTTAGGGGGCTGATTTTCATGAATTCAAGTCAAGTCGTCTTAGGGCGCAAGGAGAGAGATAGATAGATAGAGAGAGAGAGAGAGAGAGAGAGAGAGAGAGAGAGAGAGAGAGAGAGAGAGAGAGAGAGGAGGAGGAGGAAGGAGACGAACGGTTGTAAGTTTTAGTTTATTTTTATGTTAAAGTTAATTTCTTTCATTATGTTTTATTTCTAATTTCCTTCTTCTAGGGTTGGGGTGATCCCAACATAGATATGTGTGTTTGATTTATAAATCCATGAATTTATATGTCTTTACCATCATCTACCTATGTGCTCAATCATTTGCGAGAGTTGAGGAAATTCCTTATTCGTGATATTGAAACGAAAGTGATCTTATTATGAATTGGATAGTAATTAGGGTTTATTTGTGAGAGCTGACTAATCCTAATTAAGAAAAGGTAGAAACAAATTAGGTTTTTATGCGAGAGCCTCTATCATCTAAATTGTTGAAATTTGCGAAAGTCGATTCTTTGATATAAAGCGTGCATCTTTATGTGATTTATTATCTACACATATGTTTATTGTTGCGGTGATCCCTAACCATGGAAGTTTGCATCTTTATTTGTTTGATTTTATTATTTTTATTCGGCACATATTCTACCCGACACCAACCACCATTCCCTCTCCATCCATCGACATCAACCCCTCTATTCTTTGTCGACAGCAACCTCCTCACCTTTTCCCGCTATCCCTGAACCCCAAAACACACTAAACCTAGAACCGCTGACTTCTCTCCTGAGGACGAACCTGACTCCCCTATACTATAACGGGGGTCTTGACTATAAATTTATTTTGTCGAGAAACCCTCTCGTCAGGAGCCATATCGAAATTCATAAACCCTATAGGATACTACTAGTACATATCCAACATGAATACATCAAGGTACTTCGACTAGACCCACCCTAACATTCCGATGTCATGTATATGTGGAAACATGATATAGCGTGGTGTGTGATCATGCGAAGTGTCAAGTCATATATTCATGTAAGCACGAGAGGCCATCATAGAGTAATAGGGAACGTTACATACCGATGATCATGTAAACATGCTAGGACTATTCAGGGTGAATACAACATTTTAAGAGAATAGCAGAAGGGAAGAGTCACACTATCAGGGACATATCTCGAGAGGGAATCAACAATAATGTAGCCAAGGTACAAATCCGCACAAGTCGCAACCAAGAGTCCTACGTGATACTAATGACGCAATACAACATTTGATACATACAGGCGCTTGATTGACTAACACAACGATACACAAGAGACCACATTAACATAGTCCGTCAATACAAAAGCATGAGAGGAATGTAGCAGTGCATAATATAAGCCTACGTAACATGGCAATATAAGTAGAATACGAGGGCATGTGTTCCAATTTAATAATACTAAATGAGACACGCATATATCAAGATATTACTTCGATAGCATGGTCACAGATGGAACTACTAATTTAATCAAGCAAGGCCAAGGGCAACACTAACTAAAATGCCGAGGAGATCATCTGATGGGGCATTCGTACAAAGAGGAGCTTACCACACTATCATGGACCTAATTCAGGAAAGGAAACATTCATATAGACTCATATCATGCCCTTCATGTTTCTAACCAATCAGTAGTACGATCATTACAACAGGTCAATTAGACTCGCGAAACCGAACATAACCATGACAGAAAGCGAGATGCAACACGAGACCTAAACAATGTGACTAGCATGGATACGGAATGTTATACAATCACTAATTTACATTAAGGATCATCACAATAACATGTACTAGAAATTACGTATCATATAAGGCATGTTGACATTAAGTTGTAGCACGTATCAAATAAGGAACTTGCTTCATCAGGGTATCAAAATTTAACGATCACACTATCATGAACCTAGTAGAGTAAAATCATGCAGATTCATTTCATGCAACTCACACTTCCATTCAATCCTACGATCAATAGGCCAAGTAAACAAGCTATGACAACATATAATCATGGTAAAAGCCAAGACATAAGACAAGACCTAAGTAATGTAACCAATCATAGATGCAACAACACGAGTAGCTTTTTACCAATGGTCATTCACAGGGTACGTGCCAAAGATTACAAAATTATGTCATGCAATTCAGAGAGAGTCACAATTACAACCGGACAGAGATCCCTAAGGGCAACAATTGACTTTTCCCAACCGACTCATCACCTCTCTTTCCTGTGGGACTTTGGTATGACTCTTTGTGGTAAGAAATAAAGGTTGATCATCATATGAATCAAGAAAGACAACCCCATGACACCTTACTTTTGACTCAAAATGTCATCAAGAACCACCTTCCAATACTCACTCAGAGAACCTTCATATCCATACATGATTCCGACACAATGTGTTTACCAACCCGATTCCCCGTGGGAGACACTGACATCCGGGAGAAAGACTCAATAACACCGTCAATGGGTTAACAAACATAGTGGAAGGGGTTGTTTCACACAAGTTGGGTTTGACAATGTAGAAATAAAGGCACTCCTACTATCCCGTTTGCACAGATCAGTCAATACACATTTAATTGTTATGAGTACAAGGACCCTCCCGTTTTCACCCGCTTGTCTCGACTTGTGCTTTTATGAGTTCAAGGACCCTCCCCCCCCCCCCCCCCCCCCCCCCACTCCTGTACATGCTTTGGACCAGAGTCGGTTTGCTCCTGGCCGACTAGCACTTTATTGCCCGTCTTGTCTTCGGGGGTGGGATCCCATGGGATTGCGTTCCAACCCTTGTCCTCTTGACTTCACATGTCTAGACTTGCCTTTGTTGCTCCTAGCCCCTGGTGTGTCTAGCATGAGGTGCTCCTTGGAGTGGATACCCCGGAGATCGACCCTTCCATTTACCTCCTGCGGCCTCCATCACCGCACTCACGATTGCTAGATGTCGCGTCCACGACCCATGGACCTAGACGGCTGAATACTAGATCTGCAGCCTATTGATTAGACTTGTGTAGGCGTGCTTGCATGCACGATTATTGGCTTGTAGTATGTTGGGTGCTTGCACGCCCCGGCTATAGTTGACATTAGGCATTGTCTTATGACGCTTGTAGGCGTCGATTATTGTATTGGTCCTCACTTGGGGTTTGCAGCCTTGAGTAGGACCCATGGTGGTGTCCCCTAACTAGGTTTCTCGACCAAGTTAGGGATGATACCTTTCAATTCTTGCAATTTTATTTCCCGCACTATGTAAAAAAAATTTAGTATTAATACAATTTACCTTTAAAATCAAAAAATTAATTGTTAGGCATACCAATTAGACCTTAGCATATCAAGCACTCAGCATAGAATCAGTTAGTGACGCTCATAATGACCTCCTTGGAGTCTTCCAAACTCATCTGTAAAGAACAAGCTAATATTTTACCTACCCATTTCCAACTACATCCAATAGGGATGGTCTAACGTCTTTCTACCCACTCGATCCCCTCTTTAGTCGGTTTTCCATATTTTATAATAAGTCAAGTTCATTACTTAGTCCAATTTTGGTTAGGCATATTAAGTTCATTTTACCCTTCTTAAAATCCTTTCAAATCCTTTGAAATTCATGGGCGGTTTTCCAAAACATACACTCGAACCTTGCGTACCCGAATTGCACAAGATCGGCTCTGATACCATCTTTATAGCGACCCGGAATTATAATTTTCGGGTTACGTTTCAAGGGATAAAACTCCTTGTTCGGATCTTGCAATCCAAGTACGAGTCGAGGTTTCAAACTCATTTTAAGATTAGTAGAAAGAGGGGTTTCAAACCCTAAAAACCTTGAAGGTCCGTTGGGTACCCTTAACCTGTCCTAAGACTATGTCGCAGAATCCATTTCAAACGGAAGTAAGGCGAAAGCAAAGTAAAGATACAAGTGTCACGGCAGAACCGGTCAAAACCAAATCATGAGTGTGTAATTACCATTTCACTAAATTAGGATATTAGCCAGATTCTTCGATTCGCCAAAAGGGAACCCCGTCATATAGACATCGAGCACTCAAATCTGCAAAAAATACCTTTAAAAGAAGAACGGGGAAAGGAGTCAGATCGAGCCACTCATGCGGGACCGACAGTCCTCGCTGAGGCCACATAGTATGTGCTATACCTAATAAAGATGCTCTAATGCAGTACGAAAGTCAAACACACTAGCATGCTCCTAGTTCATAATAATGTGCAGAAATACTGTAAAGGGCCCAAGACAATGCCAAATGGCATATCCCTCTCCTACCTCCACCCCCTTCCGATAGGGCGGAGACTGGCCAGCTCGTGAATGCATTCCATTATAATCGGGCGGCACGCATGCCCAACCCGCTCCACAATAAAGCCCATAGGCATCTCATAATATAAGGAAGTTTCATGACTCGATTGACTCAGGACGGGACCCGATGGGACTAGGTCGTCCTATAACCCTAGTAAAGACTCTAAGACTATCACAGATAACGACCGTTCTGTTTCAAACGCATAAAGTAAGCAAATGCTCATTCAATTAGTGCAACCTAAACATGATACTACATGGCATGCTTGTATGCATATGCAACACCTAACATAAAATGCAACAACAGACATGAATGTCCAACCTGAGTAAGCCCCCTAGGGAACTTACCTGAAGATGCAAAACAACAGGATAATACAAGAAAGGGCCCAAATGCAAGTCCAAAGCAATCCAAAAGCAATACACACCTACCATCAAGACATTTCCATAAGCTACCGAACCAACCTTCTTACACACCTAAACCCAAGTTCTCCATATCCTCAAAACCAATCGATATTGAAACCATTTTCCAAAACCTTTCCGCTACGATCAACATAAACCAAAATGATTTACTTCCAATCAAACTCATTGATAAAATCGTACCAACCATATTTTCCAAACTCTTAAATCCCTAGTTAAGTCAACTCACTTTAAAACAATTCTTAAATCATGTCTGGCCAAAATCTCTTTATAATCATTAAATCTTTAATCAACTTGCGAATTCATACCATTAAAATAATTCTGACATTTTGAAATATATTAACTACTTAAACAAGTCAACTAACCATGCAAATACCAATCTTAACAACAATTATTCACATAAAATATTATCAAGCAATTCATATCAAATAGCTAAATAAATAATTTCCAGAATTAATTATGAACTAAATAAACTAGAATAAGCTTGATAATTATAAAAGAAATAATTTTATAACGTTTTACTCCATATAATAACATAAGGGAATAACTTAGACAAAACCAAATCTCACACACAAACAAGGAAAATCCCAACATACTCAACCCGGATTCAATTCCCATATCCGGCCCATCAAACCCGGACCCATGACTTCCCTCTCTTTTTTTCTTTAAAACAAAACAGGCCCAGCCCATGGCCCCACCATCTGAACCGGTAGAATGGGTTTAGGTAAAAGAAACTAAACCGAATCGGAACTAAAGAAATCAGAGGCTGAACAGTTCCTTCCCCATTCCTCTTGTGCGAGAACGGAAAGAAAAGAAAGGGGGCCGGGTCGCCTGAGCTCTCTCGCTCTCACTCCCTTCCCGGATCCCGACCATTAACCCAATACAAAGAAGGAAAACGAAAAAGAAGCAATGAGAAGGGGAAGATACGGGTGCTCACAAAGGGTTTGCGCGTCACGGTCTCGTCGGAGGTCCTTCAGGGCTCGTCGGTGTTCGATAGGCCTCGCCGGAGCTAGGTCCTCACCGGAGGTAGTCTAGGAAGGTAGGAACAGGATTAAAGGCTCACCTTTACTCAATTTAGGGACAGAAGGAAGTGAAATGGATTCTTACCGACTTGAAACTGGGAAAACAGAGGAATAAGAGGAACGGCGACGCTGGGAGCTCCTTGGCGGTTCCCGGGGTTCATCGACGTCGGGGAGAAGGTGCTCTGGGCTTAGCTGCTGCTTGGAACCGGAGGGAGAGGGAGTCGCTGTTGGGCTCGAGCGATTGGCCTCCTCCACGCCTTGTCCTTCTTGTGGCACAAGCAAGATGGGTGCAGGGCCACGCTTGACAATGGAGAGAGGAACGGTGGTGGCTCGGTCCGACAGAAGGAAGAGATGGCGATGGGTGTGACTGAAGATAGAAGCAGATGAGTGAAATGGGGAGGACGGGGTGGTGGATTGGTGGCTGCGGCAACAAGGTTCAAGGAGAGTCAAAGAACCATCTTTTGGATCTAAACGAAAGGAACGAGGAGAGGGGAATCTGTGGATAAGGTTAGGGTTTCAGAGAACTAAGATTTATAGGGGAGATAAGGTTGCAACATTTGGAGATGTTTGTTGAGAAGAGGACAAGAACCCATAGGCTGGCACGAGAGAAGGAAGGAAAAGGAAAAGAAAGAAATAGAATTTGTCCCTCACAAAATATCAATTTGAATTCCCGCTACTCGACTTTATCCCGACGCGTTTAAAATACTCTTCAATTTTCCAAATCTAAATTTAATAGATGAAATCCGAACATTATTTTTCAATTTTCGGTATATAAAAGCAGAGTATACCATATTTTAAATTTTCAATTAAATAATGCCGGAGCTCATTTTGAAATATTTAGAATAAAACCAATAGCTCAAGGACGGAAATTCCAAATCTCCTAAATCTTAGAAATCGAGATGATTATAAATCATTATTTTAATAATTTAATATTCTAAAATTTCCCGGTCTTTACACAGGAGATTTGGAATATTCAACCGCAGATCACGGATGTTGAAAATATGAACCTAATAGCCATTCCAACCTCTTTTCAGATCAAAAGTGTAATAGATGAAACGGCAGAAGACAAAACTCCGGGACCTGATGGTTATCCTCCAGAATTTTACAAAAAATACTGGCAAATTGTAGGAGATTCTCTCTGTAAGTCGATTAAATCTTTCTTTCACTCAGGACACCTGCTTTCCGAAATCAATCAAACCTTTATAGCCCTTATCCCAAAAATAGATAACCCCTGAAACATAAATCATTATCGCCCGATCAGTTTCTGTAACATGGTTTACAAGGTCATCTCCAAAATCCTAGCCAATAGATTAAAGCATATCCTTCCTAAAATTATCAAACCCATTCCAATGAGCCTCTGTGAAAGGTAGATCAATCCAAGATAATACTCTTATAGCCCATGAAATCTTTCACAGTTTCCATAAACAAAAAGGCAGAAAGGCTTGGATGGCCTTAAAGCTAGACATGGAAAAAGTGTATGACAAAATCAATTGGAGCTTTATAAGAATTGTTCTAAACAAATTTGGTTTCCACCCAAGATGGATTGACTGGGTGATGAAATGTATCTCTTCCACTACCTTCTCAGTCTTGGTAAATAATAGATCGGGCAAGCAATTCAACCCAAACAGAGGTCTAAGGCAAGGTGATCATATAGCTCATTATATTTTTGTAATAGTCATGGAAAGCTTTGCTAGAGAATTACACAAGGAAGCTCTCCTTGATGATTCCCTAGTTGGCATCAAACTAACAAAATATGGCACACCTATACCTTTCATCACATTTGCAGATGACACGATCATCTTCGCAAAACCAGCTCATACAAGCCTTAACACAATACAAAACATGATGAACAATTTCTCTAATCTCTCAGGTCTTACAATAAATTATAATAAAAGTTATATCCAATTCTCAAGGAATATTAACCAAAATTTAGCTAGAGATCTAGCACAAAGTATGGGCATTCCAATTTCAAAAACCCTTGAAAAATACCTTGGTATACCGATCTTAAATGGACGTATCAAAAATAATATGTTTGAAGAAGCAATACAAAGTCTCAAAAAACAATTATCAAAATGGAAAGCCTCTACTCTATCCCAAGCAGGCAGAGCATTTCTTATACAAGCAAACCTGAGTTCTAAGACGAATTGTTTGATGCAAAACTTCCTCCTACCAAAAGGTATTCTAAACCAGATTGATCAAATAAATAAAAAATTCTTCTGGAATAAGCTTCACTCTGAAAGATATACACCCCTAATTTCTTGGGATAAAATTTGCAAAAGCAAACATCAAGGTGGTCTAGGCATTAGAAAAGCGGAAGAGCTTAATGAAAGTCTCCAAATGAAACTCCTCTGGAAAATCTACACAAATGAGAACAACATTTGGGTAAGAATAATCAAAGAGAAGTACCTAATAAATCAAGGAATTCAACAAAGAACAAACCATGACACCTCCTGGCAATTTGGAAGGCTTCTCTCCATCCGGAAAAATTTTGAAAAAGGATTGTTATGGTTAGTAGGAAATGGACAAGCTATCAATGTCTGGAATGATCCATGGATCCCAAACACACGGCTAACCAATTTTTTAAACAACCATGATCCAAATATGAAGGTTAGTGACCTCATCTTAAATAATAAAACCTGGAATACCCAACTAATTCGTAACATCTTTCCGCCTAATATTCAGAATGAAATTTTCAAAATCTACATACCAGACTGGCAGGTCCAAGACAAGCTTATTTGGAAACCTGACCCCTCTGGAAAGTTTTCCACAAAATCGGCCAAGACCATCTTAGGAAATGAAGAATAAATAGTGAGTGACCGCAAATGGATATGGAACCTAAATCTACCTCCAAGGCAAAATAATTTCCTTTGGAAGATCATGTCAGATGGCCTCCCAACGAAAGAATGTCTAAACAGATTCTTTAATAGAGTTCCGAGTCAGTGTTGTTTATGCAACCAAACAAATGAAGAATTGCACCACCTTCTCTTAGGTTGCCAATACACAAGAGAAGTAATCTCTCAATATGAACAGAGTACAAAAACTTAATTTCAGCTCCCAAATAGGAATGGTAACCTAATCAATCTAGAACAAATCAGAGAGGACAACCGCAATTTTAACGATATAGTCTTCATATGGCTTGCCATCTGGGAGGATAGAAACAATCACATCTTCAAAACAAAAAACATAACCCCTCCGAATATATTAGCTCAGATTTCTATCTCTACCATTAAAGACTGGAACTACACAAAACAGGAAAATAGCAAGCCAGGAAAAAAGAACAAGAGATTAAGAGCAAAATGGACTAAACCTCAAACAACTATCTATAAAATTAATGTAGATGGCTCCGTGAAACCCACGGGCGCCTGTCAGGGGAGACTCTCAGGGTCATATTAAGGATATGTTTTACCAAGTAACGAAAAGAGGAAGTATCCTCCAAACCAAAGCCTATGCTATTCAAATAGGTATGGAGCACGCCAGAAGATTAGGTATGAGAAGAATTGTCATTGAAGGAGACAACCAAGAGATTATAAAAGCAATCAATGAAGGGAAGAATACAAGGTGGGAAGTCCTACGTCAAGTTCAGCATATCAATCGTCTCATAGAACACTTTGATTATGTCGAGTTCAACCACTGCTACAGAGAAGATAACAAGGTTGCTGACTACATAGCTAGAACTGGTATCATTACAGATAGGAATACCATCCCTTTTAACAGGGACCTTTGTACCATCATCCGTCAGGATGATCCAGGGAGTGAATTACATTTTGTGTAATTCCCCCTACTGTTTGCTGATGTCCATGTTTTGTGCCATGTTTTATATTGACTTTTATATCGATTTATGTATGCATTGCATGCATCTGGGTTAGAATAATACAGAATCTATGTAGTTTATGCTTATTTGCCAAATTATGGAGTCTACACTAGTTTCTGTTTAATTTCGCAGAAATCGGACGCACTTTGGAGCTTAAAGGAAACTCATGGAGAAGCTAAGTATTGTACAGCTGGAGAAAAGACCATATTTCGACATCCATCATTCTAAATCAAGCTTTGATGTCTTCATGAGAGTTGTATCCCTCGAAAGAGCTTTCCAACGCATGCTCATATGTGTCAATCCGACGAACGATGACTCTGAAAAGTGCGTTTCAAGAACAGAGCAGAATGCTGAAAGATGGGATCTACTCGAAGTCGACTAAGGCTACTCGAAGTCGACCAGGCTTGGTCGAAGTCGACTACGCATCTTTGGTCCGCGAGACTGTTGGGCCATTCCAAGCATAGATGGACAACTTGGGCAAGAACCAAGACTGATTGCATCCAATTCTATCAAGATCTATCTATGGAAGAGAAGGATTTATCCACTTGAAGATATTTAGTTATTTTCCTTTTAGATAAATGTTCCCTTTTATAGAGATTTCCTTCCTTAATTAGCAAGGATTGGAAGCCTATAAATAAAACCTATAGGGCTGATTTTTATGCATTCCATCACACAATTCAATTCTAGAGAAGAGGTAGAGAGAGAAGAGAGAGAGAGTGGAGGCCAAAAGGAGTTTGTGAAGCGAGAGCGGAATTGACTTCCTTTGGTTGTAAGCTCTGTGTGGTTTAATTTAATGCAAGTAGTTTCTTTTCCATCATGATGTCTGCGATTGCGATGAAGAGCGAGTAGTCCATCCACTTCTAGGGTTGGGGCGAGCCCGACGATAGCCATGCGTGTTTGAGGTAAAGATCCGACCTTTATCATGTGTTGAGCATCTACTACTTGTTATGTGTTTATTACCCATCTAATGGAGATCCATGCTAACAACTTGGATTGTAAACATAAAATCGGTAGATACAATTAGGGTTTCTTGAAAGAGTTGTCTAATTGTAGGAAAAGGCGAAAGCTTGATCCTTCGATGCGATTTTCATGATTATCATTTTTTATCTTGCCTTATGCATGCTTGGTTATCGTTGTTGCAAAACCCGATCTTGGAAATTTTCTTTCACATAGTTTATTCCGAATCCGGAAGCTTTGTTCTTTATTTTACGTTACTGTTTCTACTCGACTACGACCACCCGTTGGTCGACGTCGACCACTGATTTCTCGATCGAGCAAGATCAATGTTGCTTCTGTCTCTGTAGGAACCCGAAGTCGACCAGATCGTACTCGACGTCGAGTAAGCCTAGTCGACGTCGACCACCATCCAGAGTCTTCTATTACTCAGAATCGACTGTACTGACCTCTGTCGACTACCACCTAGTCGAGGTCGAGTACCACTATGGTCGATCACCACTTGTGAGATTTTCCGCTGCCTAGGATCCGCTGACACGCTTCCTCGTGGATCGATCCTGACTTCCCACTGCTACATCGGGAGGAAGTCTTGTAATTATTTGCGTGGGCACGAATCTGGTTTGATCTATTTTATTATATTTTAAACTCGATTTCCTCCTTACAACATTTGCCTACTGTAAAAAAAAAAAGGATATATACAATTGGTTTTTCTATTGTGTGTCCATAAACAAGCTTTTATGATGTAAATTGTGAACATATTAATCATTGAATCAAATGAAATCAAGGGTGTAGATTAATTAGGATTTTTCATTTTTTTTATATAAAAATGTGGGCTCACATTCTTATTTTTATAATGAGGGTAACCCACCTTTGGTGGTAAACCCGGACACGTGGCCCCACCGGCAAGAGCCACCTACCAAGTAAATCGGCTTGTCCATGCATATATTGCATCGCCACCAAACAACCTCAACATCAACAACTTCCACATCTGGTGTGAACTCCATTCGTTTCTATCCTGCAAAAGCAAAGTTTTTAGCCTCATCCCTACTGTCGAAGCCAATCCCAGAGCCCATCTCTTCTGAAACAATCGCGTCGTAGTTGAATTTCATCAGCCTCTTAGCTGGTTTCCTCCATCTCTCATCCCTTGCAGGCGCATGCATACCTTCGCCCCGCCTCACCTCAACTCTATTAGAGAAATGTGTGAACTCCTCTAGCACATTCTAGATTTGGGATTCCTATAGACATTGATGCTCATTCAAATTGCCACATCAAAGCAGGTACTCCTTTGGCTGATCTTATATGCAAGGCACAACTTATTATTTGGGATGAAGCACCTTTGATGCACAAGTGCTATTTCGAGGCATTAGATCGTATTTTAAGAGATGTTCTCAAATTCTCAAATCCTCATAGCTCAAATAAGCCATTCGGGGGGAAAGTTGTTGTGCTTGGTGGTGACTTTAGGCAAATCGTGCCTGTTATTCCTCGAGGGACTAAACATGACATTATCTCTGCAGGAATAAATTCATTATATTCGTGGAAGTCTTGCAAGGTGCTTAGGAATATGAGGTTATCGAGTGGTTCTGCAGATTCTAATTTGCAAGACCTAAGGGAGTTCTCACACTGGATTCTTGCAATTAGGAATGGGACATTGGGAGATGTACATGATGGCGAATCTATCATAAACATACCTTCTGATCTGCTGCTTACCTACACAAGTGATCATGTTGCAGACATTGTTGAATCTACTTTCGCTTCGATATGGCAACATTTATCTAATGCAAGTTATTTCGAAGAAAAAGCCATCCTGTCTCTAACACATGAATTCATAGAGGAAGGGAATGACTATTTACTTAAGATGCATGGTGATGATAAGGTGTCTTTGTGTTCTAATAGTATTTTGAAGACAGATGAACCTATAAGTGCTGAACAACCATTATATTCAACTGATTTTCAATCTCAATGGCATCAAAGCTTATGGCATACCAAATCATGTGTTAAGACTGTGTTCCCATTATGTTGTTGCGGAACATCGACCAATCTGTTAGGTTGTGCAATGAAACCAGGTTGTTAACAACTCGACTAGGTGACCACGTCATTGAGGCAAAGGTTATGTCGGGCAGAAATGTTGGCGACCAAGTGTTCATTCCTTGGATGCTCATGTGCCCTTCCAATACCGCTTCTTTACCATTCATGTTTCAAAGGCGATAGTTCCCCATGTTTGTTTGTTTTTCCATGACGATTAACAAAAGTCAAGGGCAAACACTTTCGCGTGTTGGTTTATATCTAAAGAGGCTGGTTTTTACTCATGTCCAATTGTATGTTGCCATATCTAGGGTTACAACCAAAGACGGGTTGAAAATTTTGTCATGTGATAAAGAAGGTAAGCGATTGAACACCATAACTAAGGTGGTGTACAAAGAAGTCTTCGAAACATTGAAATAAACAAGTATGTTGAAATATATTGTATTTTTCACCTTTTTTTTTTAACCAAGTAGTTTACATGATTTGCTTGAGACTATTCGGCATATAAGGTGTTCGCTTTGATTTAGCATTCGTGGTGTTGAGATTTGTAGCATTTGTTTTATATTTTTGAATTGCTATGTAGGCCCAGTTCTGGTGTCTGTTCCTATATGGTGGTCCTAATGATATCTCTTGGTTAATTAAAATAGTGAGTCAACTTCTGAACGTTCACATTATAGGAAATATGCATTTTAGTATTGTTGCACTTTGTACGCCTTGCACCCTAAACATCAAATGTAATTGTTGTGCCTTTATTTTTAGTCTCTTCATGTGCAATCATGCTATATGTTTATTTAATAATCAATAAATTGATGTCCCGCAAACTGCAGATGGGCCGCAATGTTTTTCTTCTCTTTTATTCTCAAAAAAATATGTAGAACAACAAGTGCACGTATTGTAATTCTGATTGTTTATAATTTCCTGCAACTTTCAGGGTTCTCAATCATTGAAGATGGAGGTGAAAGTGTCACTATGGAATTATAAATCATTTGGGATGTGAATCCAAGTATTATACTCGCTATCCAAACCCAAAAACAAAACAACGATGCAAATAATTTAATAAATAATTAATGATATAAATAACTGGAATCACGAACAAACACAAAAAAGATAAGATTAAACAAAGAAAACAACGAGTCCCTGAGTGGGAATGCCTACCGAGAGACTTCTACAAACTAAATGTAAATGACTTTGTTAATAACTCTTGCGCCTGTGGTATTGGAAGAATTATTCGAGATTGTAATGGCTAGGTTATTGATATTTTCCATTTCGCGATCCCGTCAGGATTAATATTATAAATAAAAGCTTTTGCGATCTATATTGTTCCGGCAGCGATCGAGAAAGAAATAAGGAATATCATAGTTGAAGGAGACAACCTTGGAGTAATCAAAGCTATTGAAGACTCCAACAACGTTCTGTGGGAGATCTTTAGAACAGTTGAGAAGATTCACACATTGAGAAGTAGCTTCAACAATAGCAAATTCAGACACTATTATTGAGAATCAAATCATAGTGTCGACTACATTGCAAAAGCCAGTTATACTTATAATACGAGTACTCTTCCCTTAAATAAGGAGATTTGTATCATCATCTTGTATGATGATGTTTGCTAAGTCAAAAGACCTCCTAATGTTTTAAAAATAAAACTCCATGAAACAGGGCCAACCTTATGGCGATTGAAATTTCAGCTAACATCGGGCCATTAAAGTCGGGCCATTAAAGTTGCGCCTAATAAATTTGGGCCTAATAAAGTTGGGCAATAGGCCCATGAGTTATAAAACTGGTTAATGGTTACTCAACTCGATCTTACATTCCGGATGCTCTTTCTTTTCACACAGAAGAAGCAACTTTTTGGCATTTAACCTCTTCAGAATTTGGTTTGGTCTTGTTTGCTCATCGTGTCCTCCTCAGAGTTGAATTCATAGCGAAATTGGAATCCAAGGTCGTCGTGTCAAACCGTCAAGCAAATAGACTGGAGTTTGTCAGATTCGCCACTGATGAATAACAGAAGGTTCTCTTTCTCTCTCTCTCTCTAGTTTCCGATTCTGAACCCCCAATTTCCACATTGTTGAATGAATCGGATTCGCACTTGTTGATATTGATGCTTTTCCTGGCTCTTGATTTGATGATTTTGCCGATTTTCTCTCGATTTGAATTTTCTTCTGAAAGGAACGGCTGTCAATTTCTGTATATGGTTTCAAGGGTTCGATTTGAGGTTCAGATTCTTTCGCTTCACATTTTTTGATCGGTTAATGTATAAGAAATAGTGGAATGACGTCAGATTCGAACGCGCTCTGGTATTCCTTTTTTTTTTTTTTTTTTAATTGTCGGTGCATTTTGAAGCTGAATTTTGGATCAGTAGGAGGCACAGCTAAGCTAGCAAAATTGAGTTATTTCCTACTGGTCCTTGCAAGGTGCAATAGTCATGTTGTTTATTGATTGTTGATTGAACTCGAGTTTTAGGAAAATTGAAGCAGCTGGGAAACCTTATAAAGTTTGCAAAATTGATCGTTGATGACATTTTCTGCATATGTTTTTATTAACATTCATCAAGCATATGCAAGTTTACAAGCTGGAGTGGTACTTAAGTTGAATTGTGACAAGGTGATAACTGTATGTAATTATCTTTCGTACTGATTTGAGAACTAGAAGAAGTCATTTCCTTGATGATAGGTGACTTGCTTTTATTCTTATGTGAAACGATTGGTTCATTTGTTCAATTTTGCCCAATATATAATGAGCTGTGATGATTTTTAAGGACACTGGGAATTTAGAGTTGTATATGGAAAAATAACTTGGTGGCCTAAATTTCAGTCTTGTTTGGCTGTATCTAGGGAGCACCGTGCATCAAAATCTGCTCTTTTCGACAGCTTTGATGGCATTGAGGAGGGTGGTCTTAGAGCATCTTCATCATATTCTAGTGACATCAGTGAGCATGACAATGACAAAGCTATTGACAGCTTGAAAGATAGAGTCGTTTTTCTGAAGCGAGTATGTATACGTTGTCCTTTATTTTTTAAACTTAATTATCGAGGCATGCCGTGCCTTCTAAATCTTGCATAATTTATGTTCCTTTATCTTTTCTAGAAAAAGGCTAGATTATCCCTGGTAATGTTCCACTAGTGTTGGTTAAGACAGAGAACTTGAAAATTATATCATATTGACAGTATTGAATTTTTAAAAGTAGGTATCTCAATTTGGCAAAGGAAGAGCTACTGGATGAAGTACTTGTAAAGATCAGACTTAACACAATACAAGGCTTTAAACATGGAAACTTAAATCACTTCACCTGTGAGGCTGTGATCATAAGCCAATTTAGTTGTTGCTCATGAACACTTTTATGCGAATCAACCTCTTTGTTGTCCAGAGGGAGTGTGGTGGTGCAGAGTGTGACTACTTTAGGTCTGAAAGCAGAATATTTTAATAATGGCTGGTACTCTCCGGGGTAAAGTTTGGCTCCATTATTCGTTTTAATGATGATGGGACAATCAGCCCGAATAATGCCTATGGAGCTTGTGACTTAAGTTCTGGGTAATCCCTGTTTATTGGAAGATCTTTATCTGATATACTCATATACCTCAACTTCTTCTCCACGAACAAAACTATGCTGTTCATTTAACAGGAATTGAACGCTCAATGCCACCTTTCCACAAAGTAGGGTAGAAAGTCTCCTTTGGTAAACACCTTTTCCATCTGTTTGGAATTCGCTCAGTAGTTGGTTATGATTATGCTACATTCTGAATGTTATTTTCATATTATAAGTTACCTTAGTTTTAATTACTTTGAGACATATTTACCTCACCAGATTAACTTTTGATCCTTTTGCTGTCGCCTCTGGAATGATGTTGCTTACTTTCTGAAATTGTTCAAAGTTTATGGAGAAGACTTTACTTATAGAGAGAAAAGGAAAGTGTGATTTTGACTTGTTTTATGTAATGGTCCATGTATTTGGAAAAGTCTAAAGGTATCATGCATAGACTAGTCATGATTCAGAAGTTTCTTTTTCACATATATTTCGATTTGATATATTTATTTTTTATTTTCCTCCCTGCAAAATTTCAATCCCAGGTAGTAGCTCCTAAATGCATATGAGAGCACATTTGCGGAGGTTCTTTTGGGTGGAGAAAATTGATTCCTAATTTTGCTTCTATTGACAGTTAACAGGGGATATACATGATGAAGTACTCAACCATAACCGTCTCCTTGATAGAACGGTATGCAAGTAATTGTAGATGGTACATCCTGTATTTTTGTAAAACCTCAATGTTTTCACTTTATTCACATGTTTTATTGTACAATAATATATAGGGGAACGACATGGATTCATCCAGAGGAATATTGTCAGGGACTGTTGACCGCTTCAAGATGGTATACGATTACAATGCTTGCTTTACTTTTCTGCTTTCATCTTCCTTTGAACAGATAGCCCAATTACTATAACCATTGGCAGGTATTTGAAAGTAGATCAGGGCGTAAGACATGTAAGCTTGTCGGCTACTTTGTGCTGTTGTTCTTGGTCTTCTATTTCCTCTACAGGTTAGCAGTGTTTCAACCGTGTAAATTCATCGTTATTGCTAGCTTTTAAACCTGCAATTCAATACTTCACTTTGCAGATTCGTACATATCCACAATCATTTATCAGTCCATTTACATATCTCACTCACACAGTCACATTAATCATTTATCAGTACATTTACCTATCTCATTCACATCCAGGGTCATGCGGCACATCTGAGGCTGAAACGAACTAAGGAGGCACTATGTCTTTGTTGCAGCAGCTCACTTGATACACTTATCGGCAATTATTTGAATGATGCCTCAAAACATCTACACAAAGAAAGAGGGCGTCCATGCCATGTCCAGTGGATGCCAAATGAACATTGCTACGATCAACGGAATGACTTGTCAATTTCTTTTGGGTAATACGTTGTAATTTCTTGTGTCTGTGAAAATACGTCTGAAAGTAAAGGATCACTTGCAATTGTAAGTATAGGAGACTGTGAATTGTCACTTAAAGATAGGGAAGAAGGATGAGTTATTAAGTGAGATATAACTGCTGCAGATGGTTGAAGGCTTGAAGCTGCTCACCGGCAGAAAATCAGGAAATCTTGGTAAGTAATTTTCCCTGAGAATGGGGAATGGGGACCTTTCTGGAATTTTTTTTTTCATATCCTTATTTTACTTGTCATACACTTGTTTTTTTATTTTATTTATTTTTTTTTTTTTGTAATTTTGTTTCATTTCTAATGCAACCCGAGACTCAATTAGATTATAAATAAATGAAAAGTTCATCCAAAGGATTTTTCCTTCCCTCTCCTACATATATTAGAGGTAAGCTACTTGTTTATAATAGAAATATGGTTTCATACTAGGGCTTATTTGGTTTAAATTTTGAAAAGACGAAGAAAAACGAAATGAATATAGGTCACATTGTTAAAAATTTTAATCATTATCCTATTCTCCTAACTTTTGATATAAAATTGGTTTTGTTTTTCCCATATCAATCACTCATTTGAACAAGAAATAATCATGCTTCTTCACTTCTTTGTTTATTATCCCTCATAACTTATTTTTCATATAAAAAATAGTATTATTCTCTCATCTAGATATATTTTTCCATACAAAATTTGTTTTCATTCCATTTACCGTACCTTCTTATATCAAACAAGGCCTAAAATCCAATCATGTTTATGTAAAACCACATATTTCGAGGTCTTATATGGGTTAATGTGGCGTTTTACCGTTCCATCTATCCCCACCATCCCCATTTTAAATAGTTATCCTCTCTAAAAAGGGTGTATGAATAGAGTTAGTAAAATAGATACTTGTAGGTGATTTCCAGCCCTAGTATTAGGCCTTACCTTCTTTTTAACTAAATGCTTAGCTATTTACATCATCTAAGTCTAAGTGTGTTGTATTGTATGCGCTCTAGGGTGATGGATCTATGTTAAGTTTTCGATTTTATGTAAAAATGGAAGATCCATAATACGTAACACAATGGAGTCTATAACACGTCTAGAAATAAACGAATCTCAAATCGAAGGGAGTTGGAATTTAAAAGATGTTTTTGCAATTAATACTCAAAGTATGATTTAGAATTTCGACACGAAATTTTAATCAAGGAAAAAACAAATGCATACAAGCAAACGGATCAAGAATCCATCACCTTAAAACATATTTAACACCAGCAACCGATACATACATATATCAATATCCTTTCCTTAAGCGGTAATGGATTTGTTTTTGGCATCTTGAAGGTGAAAAGGCATCAAACAATGACCGGAAAAAAAGAAGTGTTTTAGGCAAAGGGAAGCCAATTCAAGTTTGGTTATGAGTGAGTAGTACTAGTTGTAATATCAACAAGACAACAATCTAATAATGGCCGTTTATTTGGTCCCTTTAATCACTCAATTCTTGAAGAAACATGTTTCCATGATTTGAGTTACTGGTTGGGGATGCCACTCCCACATTCTCCATTTATTAATTCTTTTATTATGCCATTTTAAGGCCACGTTTAGTCTTAGTGCTTAAATAGGAAAGGGGAGGATCACCTCACCCCATTTCCCATTTTGATTTATACACAAGTGGATCCCATTTACATTTGGCCCATTAATTATTATTTCTCATTTCTCATTTCTTCCACTCACACCTTTTTTTACTCTTTTTTTTTTCAATAGAGTTTTATTGGGCAGATTTTTTATTTTTATTTTTTTTGCTTCACCAAACAAAATACAGTAGGACATGCTGTAATTTTTACCATGTTAATTACTAATTTACTATACATAGCTAAAGTGCAACTAGTTTCTCTCTATAAAAACTTGTTATATCTAATTTGTTTGTATTTAGAGTTTTTTTTAGGTAAAATTGTAGAAAACCACCCTTTAAATAGGGCGTTTTGCGAAAAACCACCCCTTAAAATGAAAAGAAAATTGCAGAAAACCACCCGTTAAAACAGTTTTCTTTGCAAAGTCACACCACCCATCACCCAATTTTCGTTAATCAAATGTTAAAAAATGATATTTTATAAATAAAAATTACTTTTTAAAAAACCATGTTAAAAAGGTAAAAATTAATTAATGCCAATTTGATAAAGTAAAATAATAATAAAAACAGATATAATTTATTTTTCACGCACTTTAATATTCAATTAACGAAAAATTGGTGATCGGTATGAGTTTACAAAGAAAACGGTTTTAAAGGGCGGTTTTCTGCAATTTTCGTTTTAAGGGGTGATTTCACGCAAAATATCCTATTTAAAGGGTGATTTTCTGCAATTTTCGTTTTAAGGGATGATTTCACGCAAATTACCCTATTTAAAGGGTGGTTTTCTGTAATTTACCCTATTGAAATAAATAATTTGAAGCGAAAGCGGCTCATATTGTGTGTCGAAGCAAATATAAATAATAATTACATTAAAGTAGAAGTCCAGAAACAACGAATTAGATTACGTACATAATAATGAGCACGTAAAATAATTTTGGAAAACAGATAGTTGTCTGACTAATAATTCAAAGGATTGTATGATCACCTTATCCTTATACTATTAGATAAACAACTCCTGAAATTCATATCATATATAATACTAATAGTCACACTCCCACACCTATATTTTATTCCATCCCTGATCAATACGGAGTACTCCTTATATAGACTAGTAGACTATACTACGCACTTATATTCTTTAATGCAATCTATATATCTATATATTTTAAATAAAGACAAGCATTTATACTACATATTCTCTCCATATCCACCCCTTATACTTATTATTTTAGAAGCGGGCTCTTTATAAAAGAATGAGTCACGTGTCCAACTTAAGAAATCACTTTTTCAACCACGTTCACTTCAACTACTCAAATTCACAACACTAATCCCCCTCTTCCCCTCAACTTCTCCCCTCATGACGGCCATGGAGCGCGGATGCAACTTCTCCCTCTTCCCCTCAACTTCTCCCCTTCTTGATTTCCGTGAATCGATGCACCACTCTCGCACCCGAAGAATTTCCGGCGTGAGTATATAATATAGCAGTTGGAGTCCAATTAATTAGCAATTGGCTAATTGACGTGGTCAACAATTCAAATACGACGAGAGCACTTCGATTGTAGAAGGGAATGGAATACGTCGTACGTACACAATTTGTAACTAATTGATTTTGGATCGGCTAAAATCAAAGCAGAGGAACGGTTGTGGATCAGTAGAGTTGAATACCAAACTAGGGCTTGGGGTTGAAGGGAAGGCTAGCCAATTGCTTCGAATCGGTGGAAACGATCTCCCGTTGCTTAATTAGCAATTGCTAATTAAAGATCAATATGCTCAAGCTACCCACGAACAATTTCCAATGGCGGTGTAAATTAATTGGAAATGAATTGGAATTTGCAAGTGAATTGAGTCACGTAAGCCAATCTTCAACAAATTGAGTCACATAACCCACGAAAAATCGAAAGTAATTTTGATCGGAAGAATGTGGAACGATGAACGTAAGATAGGTAGGGAGGAAGTAGGGTTGACGAAGAGAAAGCATTTTAATTTCAACCTCTGATTAAAATGAAGGTAAATTACAATTTAAATAAGGCGTTGATGGTGAGATTGATTCCTTGCAAAGAAACCCTAGCCTCTCACTTTTATCTAAAATAAATAAATAAAAACATGAGATAAATTCTACTTATTTTATCTATCTAAAATGACTAACATTAAATAGAAATAGTTCCTTAACGAGCAAGGAGATAAATATCTCCTCATCCTAAATAACTAAATAATAATAATAATTAAAATAGATAGGATAATTGTCCAAGCAAAAGCCGGCCAGTCCTACAGCCCTCTCGACGTCGACCCCAGAACCCTCGACGTCGACTCTTTGAATCCATGGTGGCGCCTTCTTCTTGCGTTTCAAGATCACCAACTCTTCCTTCATTGGTCCTCGAATCGACTGTATCACCAAATCAGATGGTGGCGACTCACCATTGCCCTCGCTTCAAGGCTGTGACTGGCGTCAATGGCATTTCCTTCACTTCCCCTCCTAACTGTAACACCAGCAAAGATGCCCAGAACACCTTGCTGCCAAGCTTGCCTTTGAATACTTCACTGGTGCTGATTTCTCTCCTTCATCTCATCTGTTTCAATTTTGGAATTTTATTTCAATCTTGCCGATTTCTTTGTGATTTGGGAAAAAGGGTTGGTGGCTAACCCTAATTTACAAGCATCTGTGTTGATTTCGTTAATTTTTTAGGGTTTTCACTGGATTAGGCCCAGCTGAATGATTTACCATAGAAGAACCCTTATTAACATGAAATTGTTTGTAATTCGCTGCAAAGATACAATTTATGGATATGTTGCTTCAATTTAAACTACCTAATCGATTTAGGTTTTGATTTTGAGGTATAATCTTTAGAAATTAGGGTAGTAGCGGAAGGGCAAGAGAGGGTTGCGAGATTTGGATTCGTGACATGGAGATTTGGGTCCGAAAAAGAGAGGTCGCTGAGATAAAGATGATGCGCGCCAGAGGGAGATGCTTGCTAGCTAGGAAGGCCAGTTTGGGTTTAGGGTTCAGTGATTTAAGAATTTAATTATG
The DNA here is from genome assembly GCA_037127255.1 of Persicaria tinctoria. Lineage (NCBI taxonomy): Eukaryota > Viridiplantae > Streptophyta > Magnoliopsida > Caryophyllales > Polygonaceae > Persicaria > Persicaria tinctoria. The sequence goes on along the minus strand of JBANSL010000004.1, from coordinate 68,282,770 downwards.
GTTCGCCGGAAGGGGGAACATAGTCAAATCAGTGGATAGAGGAACATCAACCTTGGATTGACGATGTGATGGAACGATGGAGTCGAGCTCAATTAATATTGTTCTATTTGTCTGCTGCAAATCAAATTTACTCTTAATAGAATTAGAATTGAACTGAAATTGAATGAGATGATGGGTTTCAAGCTCTGCACAGTCCTCCAACTCTGCATCCGGATGAGCTACTCTTCGCATTTAATCACCACTGCAGGTTCTCAGAATCCATCTAAATCTGAGCTGAAAGCTTATTTATACTACTTAGAAATGAATGAATTGAGGATATCCAGAGTATTTAGTTTCTAAGAGTGAATTGCTCAGGGTTAATCCAACAGCTCAATTCATAACACTTTGGAATTTGCAGGTTCATCATGGTGGTGCTGGAACTACAACTACTGGATTAAAGGCATGGGTATGTTAAATTCATTTACTGATACTCATGTGTGCTTTAACTGCAATAACACGATGACTCCTTATTTTACCATTAGTGTATACAAGTGCAGAAGGTTGGGGATTGTTGTATGCTACAAGATAAACAAATAAAGGAGAGGATAAGAGAATATGTACAACGGTTTAGCGATACAGATGAGGAGGGTGAGATGCAACAAGTTTTAGCAATGGAGCATCAGGTGGTTATGACAACAAAACGTGGAAAAAATATGGCAGAATTGGATAGCACAAATGTATACCGAAGGCTGAAGGAAGATGGCGAAGAGATGTATGCTAATCGATACCTGATCGAGCAATGTCGGGGGCTGATTAGAGGGGTACAGTGGGACATGGAATTCAGGCAGATAAGAAGGCAAGCCAATGCTTTGGCGGATGGTCTTACGAATCTGGCACTGCAACAAGCTGAAGTGTTTAGGGAACTAGAAGCCTTACCTCTCTGTATTAAAATCTCTTTGTACTAGCCACCCGATAATGGGGCTAACTCTACTCCATTCTCAATAAATTAAGAGGGCTATACCCTCCCCTTCACACCAAAAAAAAAAGTCTATTAGGGGGGAAATTGAGTAATTGGGCTCCGATTAAAATACTTGCGACTTTAAAACGAGTAAAAATATAAATCATTCATTTTCTACCGTCCATTTCACAAGTATGGTGTGAAGTCTATTTTGGGTATGGAAACTGATTTTCAACATTAAATACAATGGGAATAACAAGTACCAAAAATAAAAAAAAATATATAAAAAGAATAGTCTATTAGAGGGGAAAATGAAGTAATTGGGCTACAATTAAAATACACACGACCTCAAAACGAGTAATAACATAAACCATTCATTTTCTGCCGTCTATTTCACAAGCATTGTGTGAAATCTATTATGGTTATGAAAATTGATTTTCAATATTAAATACAATGGAAAAAAAACAAAAAATATTCGATGTTCAACCTATCATATATTTGAGACAATGCTTCTAATATATTTTCATTGGAATTTTTTTGGGCAAAATATTTAGATAGCCATGTATAAATTGTTTACTCCATTGATGAAATTTGTGAAATTGATAATTATAAATTATTGATCAAATTTTATCATAAGACATTGGTCTTATTAAAGTAAAATACGGTAGAATGTTATAAATTGTGATTAAATTTGTTTAATCATTGTATCTAAGTATTTAATCATTTTGATTTGATGAGTTTAATGATTTTGCCTCTTAGGGTTCATACTTAAACAAAGAGTACATTTTTCTAATTAAGGGTCTAAGACATTATAAAAAACACACAATATCATTTTTTTAATTCTTTGGCTACATATGGTTTATACATTTAAACTTAAGGTATCTTTATCAAATCGATTTATAATTTAGACCGATTTAAAAGGTGTAATGTGATGTGTAATAGATAAAGTATTATAGATGATCCAAACTCTAGCTATTTTCTTAAGCCAAAAACTATAAGATTTATTTTCTTTGTCTTCAATTAGGATGGATGTTAGGAGAATCTTGAAAGAGGTTGATTTACTATTATTAATTTGTCAAATTTGAAGTACCGATCATCTCAAGAAAAGAAAATTTAAAAGAGCAACATGACAAAAAGTATGAGTAATATACTAATATGTTAGTAGAGCATTGATATGTTGAATATTTTGTTTAATATGCCAAACCCGATCGAAAATATTATATATAAAAAATCCGAACAAGGTTCGGGAAAAGAACTAGTTTAAAGTTATTCGTGAAAATATACATAATATCATTTCATTATGAAAACTATATTTTCTAATATTATTTTTAAAAAATATATTCTAATATTAATTATACAATATTATTTGATGTTACATTTTTTAACCAATGAGATTAATTCAAAATTTTTATCTTTCACTATTTATTATTTATTTTTCTCTTTATCACTTTAACTAAATTGTATTTTTCTATTATTTTTAACACATTTATTAATCATCTATCTATCTATATACTATACTATATTAAAAGAGAAGCATTTATGTCACATGTCATCTCCATGTACAATGTTATTTGTGAAAATATACATAATATCATTTTATTATGGAAACTATATTGTCTAATATTTTTTTTTAAATATATTCTAATCTTAATTACCCAATATTATTTGATCTTACATTTTTTAACCAATGAGATTAATTCAAAAATTTTATCTTTCACTATTTATTATTTATTTTTCTCTTTATCACTTTAACTAAATTGTATTTTTTCTATTATTTTTAAAACATTTACTAATCAATAGGTCTAATTCAAAATATTAAATTAAATCTAATGTCTATGATTAATCTATAACAAAATATTATTTATAAAAAAACCCGCACCATGACGCGGGCTCATACTAGTTTAATTTAATTAGTAACATTTATAGACTTGTTTGAAGATCTCAATTCAGGAATAAAAAAACACAATTTGGAATCAGAAAACTAGACCAATCTCCATTAAGAAATCAAAGAGGGAGAGAGTCGCATAGTTTGTTATAAAACCGCAATCAAAGAGGGACATTTTGTGCAACAACAACCTTTCCTATTTGATAGTCTCACTTGCTTGACAGCCACAATTACCAAATTACCCTCTAACTTTATACATTATTATAATATACCAATAATACATGTATATATTTACATATACCATCCTCAAGCTTGACTTGCATTGGGAAGAAAAACTTGGAAGTAAGAAATTGGTGTTGATTAACATCCAATGTATTTGGAGAGATGAAGGCACATGAGATGTACAGATGAATCCTTGCTGTACCATTTCTCTAATAAAGTGATAATCAATCTGGACATGCTTTGTTCTCACATGAAAAATTGGATTGGCCGCCATATCTTTCGCAGACTTGTTGTCATAGTGCAATGTGATGGGCAAGGGAACTGAAACGTGTAAATATGATAGGAGACCTTGAATCCAAACCAATTCACTAGATGCAGCAGACATACTACGGTACTCACTCTCCGTAGAAGACTTGGAAATAACCTTTTGCTTCGTTGTCTTCCAAGAAATTAGAGAGGAGCCCATGAAAACACAAAACCCAATCAATGATCTCCTTGTATCCCGACAATTACCCCAATTAACATCACTATAAACACTGACTTTGAATGAAGAGGAAGTTGGATAAGACAAAGCCAAATTGAAACTTCCTTTAAGATACCTAACAAGATACATGACCACATTCCAACGAGGCTGCAAAGGGGTTATGAAGAAATTGACTAAGCTGATGTATTGTGTAACAAATATATGGCCTGGTTAAAGTGAGATATAAAAGTCTCCCCACAAGCCACCTATAAGCCTCTGGATTGTGAATGGGAACACCATCCATTGAAGATAAATTGGTACCATGTTACATAGGGAAAGAAGCAACCTTGCAGGCTTCCATCTGTGTATCCTTGAGAATGTCCAAATTGTATTTTCGTTGGTTGAGTAAAATACATGCAAATGATCTTGATATTTCCATCCCTAAAAAATATCGAGCCACACCAAGATCATTGATTGTGAAAGCTAAGTGCAGAGCATGTTTTTGGTGTGTGCAATCTCAGAACTAGAGTTCCCAATGATCAACACGTCATCAACATTATAAGACCCGAGGTCTTAAGAGGCGTCAGCCCATGCCACATAGCCCTCTTAGGTCAGTCGTCCTCACTTGGAGTCTAAAAATGAAGAACTCTTGTGATATGAGTAGGGCTTCAATCACTTACAAATCACTCCCAACATTCTTATGATATCCGATGTGGGACGAGGTGTTACAAACATAGACAAGGGCTATGAGTGACCAAACTTTTCAACAAATAAAGAGTAATCATGATTTGATTGAGAAAATCCCAGCCTGATCATGAACTTTTTGAGTTGATTATTCCACTATCTGCTAGCCCGCTTAAGTCCATACAAAGATCTATTCATTGCAAACATGACCTTCTCCTATGTCTCAACTAGGAGGTGGTATCATGTAAACTTCCTCCTCCAAAAAACTATGTAAAAATGCATTATTAACATCTAACTAATGGAGAACTCAACCTTTAGCAGCAACCAAAGCAAGAATAATTCTGACAGTTGCAATTTTGGCTACAAGAGAGAAGGTATGTTTATAATCCTTGTCTTTTACTTGATTATATCCTTTTGCAACTAATCGTGCTTTATATCTCTCGATTAAACCATATGGCTTGTACTTGATCTTAAAAATCCATACACCTAATTAGTTTCTTGCCTGAAGGAAAAGAAGTGATAGACCAAGTATGATTTTTCTCAAGAGCTTGCAATTCATTTTTCTTGCCCAACTCCCAATGAGCATTCCCTTGTGCTTGTTTATAGCTATTAGGTTCAAATGTTTCACATATATGAACCAAAGACTGCACATAATTAGACGAGATATGATCAAGATTTTGAACTGGGGAAATTGCAAATTTCTGTGACACCGAACCATCATAACCAGAGGCAATCACACGATAAGGAAGGCTAGAGTAAACATAATCATTCAGTCGAGCAGGTTGAGTTACCTGCCTTTTTTTATGCACAAGAGGAGAAAGAGGGGAAACTTGCTCAATTGACAAATGAAGAGCATGATCATAAGACAAAGAGTGATCATGATTAGAAGACAAAGGAGAATCATGATCTGAAGATAGCACCCCATGGTCAGTGGGAAGGAGAGTGCCTGGAGATGGAGGGTCTGAAGGAGAAGGAATATGTCCATCATCATCATCACCATCATCATCAACATCAGACTGACACATCACAAAAGAGAGATGAGGAGATGGAGCTCAACTTTTGAATGGAAAAATAGACTCTTCAAATCGAACATGCCTGCTAATGATAGTAACCTTTCTATCCAAATCAAACAATCTGAAGGTGTTCTGTCCAGGTGGGTAACCTTGGTGCCCGCGGGTGATCTGAGTGCCCTACATAGAGGATGACACCTGTTGGCAGCGGGCGCTGTCTTCTTCTCATCCTCACGGGTGCTGGCCGTGCCCGTGACTTCCCTGGCCAGGCTCGCGGCTTTTGTAGCTTTATTCATTTCTTCTTAGCTTGCTTTCCTTCCTCGATCTATGCCTTCTTATCCTTTCATTCCTTGATTGCATGACTTCTTTTGGCTTCTTTGATTTCTTGGCTTGACCCTCGACCATGTCGGATCCTTAAATCTACATAAAATACTAACAGAGCGTAGATTTCGACTTCTTCCATAGAGAATACACGTTATGCATTTAACTTTAATTTGGATTATATTATAATGTTAATTTGTATTAACTCTAATTTGGACCATATTATAATGTTAATGTACCTAAAACTATCCTATTATGCACGTTAAACTATGCATTATCAATTACCATTTGTTTTATTGTATATATTTCGTCAACAAAAACACCATGCCACCTCCCTAACTTTGCTAGATTTAGTTTTGTCTAGATTCATCTTTTATAGGGAACATTTTCTATTGTTGTATTGCACCATTTTTGTTTTATGTTGCATGTTTTGGCAGTCTTTTGTCTGGTGACTTGTCAGCCATCGAGATTCAAGTATATCTGATCTCGATGGCCAACATGGGTAGCCAAATGGACATGGAAATGTCGTCTTTTCTTGATCCTCTAGTGCAATGGGAACCTAAAAGTAACCTGAGTAGCCATCTAAGAAGCAATAAAAGGAGCGACTAGCAAGGCGATCAAGCAATACATTTGATCAATAAAGGGTAGAGGACAGTGGTCTTTTTGAGTTACCGCATTCAGCTTGCTGTAATCAATACTCACTCTCCATCCAGTTTGATCCCTACTAGCGACCAACTCACCCTTTAGATTTTCAACGACGGTAAAACCCCCCTTTCTTAGGCACAACCAACATATGACTTACCCATTTACTGTCATAGAGAGGAAAGATCATACCTGTTTGCAAGAGTTTCAAAACCTTTTTCTTAACCACCTCCATTATTGGTGGGTTGATTCTCCGTTATGGTTGCCTACATGGCTTAGCATCATCCTCCATAAGTATCACATGCATGCATAGGGTGGGGCTAATTCCCATTATATTTACGATAATCCACCCTAATGGATCCTTGTTCTCCCTTAGAACAGCCACCAACCTTTATTATTGGTCCTTGGTAAGTTTTTTAGAGATAATCACAGGTAGATTGTCATTCTTACCAAGAAAAACATACTTTAGGTGACCAGGGAGTTGCTTCAGCTCAATCTCCAATGCGTGTACAATAGAATGAATAATCTTTTTACTTGTTACAGTTAGTTCAATATGTTCCTCCTTGTATGACCCAAAGTTGCAAGGTCGACGGTTCAATGGTAATATATATATATATAGAGAGAGAGAGAGAGAGAGATCATATGTACTCGTCCCTTAACGTGTATCATGTGAACAAATTTGGGTCATTGAATTAAGAAGATCAACGGATGAGATTAAAAGTAACTTGTGATTATTCGATGGTATTGGGAGATTATTCGGTGGTATTGGGAGATTATTTGTTAGAATAAAATTTACGTTTTGTACACTCTTTTTACAAACGAATAATTATGTGAAAACAGACGAATAATCATGAACAAATAGACGAATAATTTCTGAGTACATGATACAAGTTAAGGGTTGAGTACACTGGAACCAACCTCTCTCTGTGTGTGTGTGTGTGTATGTGACTCCTATGAATACGATATCCTATTGTTCATATTACTCATCATCCCTTTACATCATTCACCCGAATCTATTTATAGACTCTCATGGGTGGCTCCCATCATAGTTTATAACAGCACTCCACCCTTACAAAGCCTTGTCTCATGGCTTAAAGATGAAAGTGAGAAAATTGTTGTAGCACATGAGATGCGTGTTCCAAGTGGCTTTTTCCAACCTTAAATTCCTCCATTTGACGAGCCACTCCATTATTGGGTCACCATTGTTAAGCATATGCATCTATTGTCCAAAATGGCCTCTGGCTCATTCAAAATGGCTTCTTCTCCATCCGTTTCTAGCATCTCTGTGCTCGGCATGTGGTTTTCTCCTATCTTCAATTTAAGCTGAGATATGTGGAAAACTAGATGAATAAGTGATGATGCTGGAAGTTCCAACTTGTAGACAACAGACCCGACCTTACTCAGCCCCTTGTAAGGCCCATAAAATTTGGAACTCAACTTAACATTCTTTCTAACGACTGTCGAGGTCTGCTTGTAAGGTTTCAGTTTCACATAAACCCAGTCACCTACATTAAGAGATCTTTCTGATCTATGGCCATCATCAAATGTCTTCATTCGTGCTTGAGCTTGCTGCAAATTCACTTTCAGTTGACGCAAAAATTGTTGTCCATCCTCTAACCATTGTTCTATAGGTGAAGGATTACCCAAACGTCTTGGCAATCCTAATTGTGGAGGTGAAGATCAATATAGAGCGGAAACAAAGAACATGGAGAAATCCCCTCTTTTGACCTTTTATCATTTCGATTCCGCTTCTGAGGTCTTCATGAGAGTTGTATTCATTAAAAAGAGCTTTCCAATGCATATTCATATGCGTCAATCGGATGAACAATGACTCCAGAAAGTGCATTACAAGTTCAGTCAGCGAAGCTGTCAAAAGTGGCGCCCGCCGTTCCCATGAGTTCCGGATCTGCGCAAGCGGCCTAATTACTATCCTTATGGCAAGTTTAGGTTTTATAAGAGGTTTTTCTCAGCCTTTTGGAGGCATTCGAACATCATTCTAACACATTAACATTCACCCTTTTCTCGATTCGATTCATTAGTATCTTGCTAGGTATTTGTTCAATCATCATTGAATGTATTCCGTAGTAGCATGCTTAGGATTGTGAGGACTTCGTTGATCATGACTAAGTAGGGCTTTCGACATATGTACGTCTTAAACATCGGTTACCTTGCATACTTGGTGTTATTCATATGCCTAGATTTTTAGGAATTTGTGCTATCTTTATGTTAACTCTTTGTCCGTGCTTAGGTTGCATAAATGTGTAAGAGATTAATTGTGTTTTTTGGGCTTTAATCTATTCAAACTAAGATTGGAGGAATTCGTAGAGAACACCGTACCTTAATTGGATTCGACGACCAATAATGCCAACCAATGTCGAGAATTTGTGGATGGAAACATCTCTTTTATCTATCATTTTCATTTGTTTAAATTAGTTTACTTTATTTACTTCTTTCCTATATTTTATCTTTCAATCAATAATTACACAATTCTTGGAAATATTTGTTTCTCTGTGGGATCGACCCCTTACTTGCATTCTATACTAGTTTTTTTGTTTGGGAATTATTTTGACAAGGGAAATCAACGACTTTCCCTTCGTCAATATTACTCATCATCCCTTTACATCATTCACCCCGAATCTATTTATATATAGACTCTCATGGGTGGCTCCCCTCACAGTTCATAACACAATACTATATATATCAGCAATATAACAATCGATTTTTTTTATTAGCATTACATATCAACACTACAACACTTGACTTTGGATAAAAAATACATGTCAGCACTACAACATTCAAATTCAGACCAGCAAAATTGGATTAAATATAAAATTGCTAACTAGCAATATTCGAATTCAGACCAGCAACATTTGTATCAGCACTAAAAAAGTTGTATTCAGATCGAATTATTGTAGTGTTGATCGAATTCAGATCAGCACTACAACAGTCGAATTCAGATCAATAGTACATATCTCTAATACACGAATCGAGTTTATATCAGCAACATTAGACTCCAATTCAATTAACACTACAGATTAACATCGACGTCAACAACCAAACAAAAAACAATAATTACTACTAGATTCGATTTCGAAAAAAATTATGAAACAGAGAAAAAACGATACAACAACTGAATCAATTGTTGATATAAAAATGACATTGGATTCGACGTCAGAAGAGGATCAAACAGAGGAGCAATAGAGAATCGATATGGGAAAAGGGAGGAGATCTATAGCGTCATTCCCAAATTTCTCCCCGTCATCATAAAAACGAGCCGTGGAGAAGGGATGGACATTTTGCTAATTTTGCTACCACTTGAATAGCTTCTTAATTAGGCTTCTAATATGAATATTATGCAAAACGCCCCTTAATTATTTAAGATACAAGGTTCGATATAGTTTCTTATCTAATAATTTCTTCTCCGATCTTTTTTCACTTTTTTAATGTAAGCAATTAAATTCTTTAAATAAAATAGTATGTAGTCCCTCTTTGTCAATCAAGTTGCTAAATATCTCCCTACTCCTATCATATAAACCAATCTCATAGTTATACACAAGTCGTCTTCTTTATTAAAAGTACGAGTTTGTCTGGTTCGATCAAATTTAATAATAAAAAAATTTATGATGATGATGATGTTGTTTATAATATTAATTAATTAATTATAATAATACAACGATAAATTTACAAATGGAAAATCATAGGGCGATTTTGGTACTAGGCCTTTTTTAAATATCCAATTAGTGACCTAGCCCATAAATCAATTTAATTAGTTTTGCCCTAAGCCCATTCACAATAGGGTGGGTTGGTCACGTTGACCGTTGACCGGTCAACGTTGACCAACCCATTTTGATGCCAACTTTTTTTTTTTTTGATGCCAACTTTTTTTTTTAGTGATGCCATATTTTACAGTTTTGATGCCAAAATTTTACTATATTTTATTTTCACTTTGATGCCACTTTTTTATGTCAATTTTTTGATAATATTTTTTTTACCGTGATGCCATATTTTTGATGATATTTTTTCAAAGTAGTAATTTTGATGACATTTTTTTCTTTAATGTGATACAAATTTTTCAAAATGGCATCAATGGTCAACGTGACATTAGAGTAAACAAAAAATGTCATGACAATATTTTGATTCCACGTTTTAAGCTCTTATGCCATCAATTATATAAAATTGTCACCACAAAATGTTGGCATCAAAACGGTAAAATATGGCATCACTAAAAAAAAAAAGTTCGCATAAAAAAAAAAAGTTGGCATCAAAAAAAAAAAAAAAAAGTTGACATCAAAATGGGTTGACCGGTCAAGAGGGCTAAGCAAGCTAAAAAAACAATTAATGGGCTAAGCATGCTAAAAAAACAATTAATGGGCCTATCTAGCTAATCAACTATGCTTAAAGGGCTTTTTCAACAAATTCCCTCAAAATCATATAATAAATTTTAAAATCCGGTTAAATTGGTGTGTTTTTTCGGTCGAATCCGGATAAATTGGTACACGTTCAATAAAAACAAAACCAGTATATAATGGAGCCGTAATCCGGGATTGGGAAGGACATCCGATACACATCTGTTATAAAAAACTTGGCAAACAAAGTCCTTTGAAAGCGGAAGCACTTGCTCTTAAATTGGGAATCCAAAAGGCTCTACAACTCCGTATCAATAAGCTCTACATTGAAGGTGACTCCATGATAATCATAAACCACCTAAATAAAACATCTACATGTCCTTGGGAAATCGAACTGATTTTATCAGATGTTAAATTTCTACTATCGACTTTGAAAGAAGTTTCCTTCTTTCATGTTCCCCGATTAGGCAATAGAGTGGCTGATAAGGTTGCACACCTTTGCCACTCTGCCTGGGGTGTCGATATTAACAACGATTCTAGTCTTCTAGACCTCATCCGTAAGGATGCCATCGGGTAGAGCTCGCTCGCCCGAATTCTTTCCTAATAAAAAAAAAAAGTATATAATAATATAAACAGCTAGATAAAGAGAAAAAAAAAACAGATATCCTTTTTATGGTAAAGAGGGAATGTGGGCGTTTTTTTTTTTTTGAAACGGAAAAAATTTGACCATAGAGCTAAGCTCTATCAGCCAAGAGCATCCTTACGGATGAGACTATGCAACAGAGAGTCATCTGGAGTCCAAATACCGTAATAGGCGGTAGTGATACAGGATAAGCGATCAGCTACCGAATTTGCCTCACGGAAGACATGACGAATCTCAACAGAACCAAAAAAGCCCAGCGAGACTAGACTGTCCGAGACAATCATTTCAGAGTCCCCATTAGGCTTCCCCATACCTTTCATACTTTTGATTATTGTTAAGTTATCTCCTTCAATGATAAGATTTGTTATTTTCAGTTCTGTCGCCGCCCTAAGTCCCTTCCAGAGACCTAAACTTTCACAGCCATAGACAGAACTGATTGGAGATGGTCCATTACCGAAGAAAATTGGGGTTCCTACAGGATCACGAATAATGAATCCATAAGAGCCCAAACCATCTGCAGAGAACGAACCATCAAAATTTAGCTTATGTGTTCCGATTGGTGGAGGTTCCCATTTGGTTCTTTTTCTCTTTGATATAGATCTTTGTTTGTCCGCATTTGTGGATGGGTTTTTGCTGTTTTTAAAGTAGTCTGGGCTGTTTAAATTTGATGTCTTCCAGACATATATTTGTTCCCTTATAAAGGATAATATGCGTCTTATGTCCGGGTTTATGTTTTCAAAACGTGTTTTGTTTCTGAAGTACCAGATGCCCCACCAAGCAAATGTGAGATCTTCAAAGCATTTTTTTTCCAATTGTATTTTTTATTTCCCATAGTATGTTGTTCAAGTGCTCGTCTTTGCTGAAACAACCATTCATTTTCCGAAATGTGCCAGGGTTATTTGCAATTAGAGTCTCCATAATAAATGGTATAGGTCTTCATAGCAAGAGTCGCAGTGGGGGCAATTTGTCGGAATCCCCAGGTGCCGAGAAGCTAGTCTGGCAGAAGTTGGAACTCCGTTTTTAAGGATTTTCCATAAGAAAGATTTTATTTTCGGGGGGAGATCAAGTCCCCAGACCCAATTTGCGTCTGAGGTTTCATGTTTCTTGTAGTTATATATCATATCAATAGCAGACTTTGATGTATAGCAATTGGCTAGACTGGCCAATTGCTAAACTAAAAACGTCGATCTTGCTTATGCTCTTCGTATTCCGTGAATTGACACCAATTAACTAAATAACCATGAAAGTATACGAACCGGGATGTGGTTTTGGATTGATAATCGAAGAACCCTAATTCCGTTAAGGGTTTCTTCAATTCTATATTCAATCTGCTTAAATTCAAAGGGTGTAACATGAATTTATAGTAAAGTTCTAAGAGATCTAACCAATCCTTCCTTGCAAAGGAAAGGGGTTTGGATAGATTAATTCTACCTAAAGATAAATAAAATAAACATAAGATAAATATTTCCTAATAAAGATAGAAATTAAATAACTTGGTGGCCAAGGATTATATCTAGAAGAGATATAATTAATTCCACCTTATTTATCTAAATTGCATAAAATAAATATATCTAATTAATTAAAATTCGAAATTAACTAAATAAATATGTGGAAATTCGTCCAAACAGTGACAGCTGTAAAGATGATGAATTTCGGCCATTCTCGATGTCGATTCTGGAGAAACCTTCAACAACAAAGTTGTAGATCTTTTCGTCTTCGTTCCAACAAGGTATGGTACGACCTCATCTGATAAATATAGACTCCGAACGATCCGTTTTACTGAGACGTTGAAATGCTGTCAACCCATTAAGAACGAACCCAACTTGACCATTAGCTCCACTTGCTCCTTTGGGTCTTATTCCATGGTGGAGCCTTCTTCCTCCTTTTGAGGATGACACTCTTCCCCATCAATGGCCCTCGAATCGGTCTTGAGAGCTCGCCTGGATCAAGATCATTGTTTGACCCACAGAAGATCATCTTGATCCGCATCATTCTCCCCTTCTTAGCTTCGATTCGTCCTCGAATCGAGTCGTTGATGATCAAAGGGGAAGGAGCAACCACCAAAAAGTAACTTCCTTGACAATCAACTTGAGATGGCGCCAGCAGAATTTGAGGCAAAGGAACCTCAAAAACAACACCTAACATAGGGAACATTGAGCAATCAAGAGGAACAATATCAATAGGCTCAATAACCCTATGAACTTCAGAATTCTCATCATTAGGAACATTCTCAAGAGGTACAATAGCTAACTCAAGAGAAGTGTTCCCAACGTCCTCATCGTTGTCGTCAGAAGCAACCACATCATCTGGCGCAGCGCTGCAGTCCACTTGCAGAGCGATTTCGAAGGTCTTCCCGGGAGAGTCTTGCAGCGTGTGACCCACCGTTGGAAAGCTCGTCGAGTCAGCTTCGCAACAAGACTGAGTTGACTCAATTCTGAGGTCGGAGTCAACGGGAATTTGCGAAACAAGTTCGACGTGCTGTGCTGTTTTCTGGGCAACGAAATCAACAAAAGGCTCCTTAAGCTCAATTACCTCGTCGTCGGTTGAGGCAACTATAGCTGCTGGAACAGGGGTGAGGGCTGAAGGAAGTTCTTGACAAATTCTATCCGATATGGCCTTCGCCAATTCCTCCAAGTCCTCCTCTCGGCGACGTTCCTCCTCCTCTTGATAAATTCTATCCGAGATGGCCTTCGCCAATTCCTCCAAGTCCTCCTCTCGGCGACGTTCCTCCTCCTCTTGTCGTCGTGCCTCCTCAGCCTCTCTTTGTTGGAGAAGCCGAATCTGATAGCGTTGTCGACACCTCTTATCTTCGATCTCCAATTGACGTTGTTCTTCCTCTTGACGTTGAAGCCAAAGTTGACGTCTTTTGGCTTCGCGTTGACGCTCTAGGGTTTGTTGTTGTAGCCAAGCTCTCCGACGTAACTCTTGTTGGCGTCGTTGTTGTTTAGCACGTTCCAAAGCAAAAAATCCATCCAATGGATCGGGATCATCATCCAAGTCGCCCCAAACTTCCCAAGCCATATCAAATCAAAACATCAGTAACATCAAAGAAACAAAGAGCGTAGCATAACCTGTCTCTGAATACCAATTGATGTATAGCAATTGGCTAGACTGGCCAATTGCTAAACTAAAAACGTCGATCTTGCTTATGCTCTTCGTATTCCGTGAATTGACACCAATTAACTAAATAACCATGAAAGTATACGAACCGGGATGTGGTTTTGGATTGATAATCGAAGAACCCTAATTCCGTTAAGGGTTTCTTCAATTCTATATTCAATCTGCTTAAATTCAAAGGGTGTAACATGAATTTATAGTAAAGTTCTAAGAGATCTAACCAATCCTTCCTTGCAAAGGAAAGGGGTTTGGATAGATTAATTCTACCTAAAGATAAATAAAATAAACATAAGATAAATATTTCCTAATAAAGATAGAAATTAAATAACTTGGTGGCCAAGGATTATATCTAGAAGAGATATAATTAATTCCACCTTATTTATCTAAATTGCATAAAATAAATATATCTAATTAATTAAAATTCGAAATTAACTAAATAAATATGTGGAAATTCGTCCAAACAGTGACAGCTGTAAAGATGATGAATTTCGGCCATTCTCGATGTCGATTCTGGAGAAACCTTCAACAGCAAAGTTGTAGATCTTTTCGTCTTCGTTCCAACAAGGTATGGTACGACCTCATCTGATAAATATAGACTCCGAACGATCCGTTTTACTGAGACGTCGAAATGCTGTCAACCCATTAAGAACGAACCCAACTTGACCATTAGCTCCACTTGCTCCTTTGGGTCTTATTCCATGGTGGAGCCTTCTTCCTCCTTTTGAGGATGACACTCTTCCCCATCAATGGCCCTCGAATCGGTCTTGAGAGCTCGCCTGGATCAAGATCATTGTTTGACCCACAGAAGATCATCTTGATCCGCATCAGACTTAGTGCTGAACCAACCAATTTTGCTCCATTTCCAATAGAGTCTGTCAACTTGAATGTGTTGTGGTATTGGTATTGTCTTGATAGTTTCAATTAGGTTGTTAGGAATTATGTTTTGTAACTCTGTGTGTAATTTATCTTGATTCCATGTTTTGTTGTCATTGAGAAAATGTTTTATGTTGATTGTATGGTCTATCTGTTGGGTTCCTAGGATAGATGAAATTATGGGAGCATGGCCTAACCACTGGTCCTGCCAAAACTTGATAGAGGTGCCGTCTCCTATAGACCAATTCAGGCCTTGTTTAAACATCGGGATTAGTTTTATTAACTGGGTCCATTGCCAGGAAGAGGTACCTCGCTTTTGATATGTGAGAATGTTTTGTTTTTTAAGATATTTTTCTTTAATTAGTTTAACCCATGGGCTAGTTGGTTCCGCTAAAATCTTCCAGAGCAATTTCATTTGAAGAGCTGTATTCATATCCTCCGAGCTGCGAAGCCCCATCCCTCCATTATTCTTGGTTTTGCAAACCTCATACCAACCGATGAGGGGTTTATGGTTGGGTCCCTTGTTCCAGAGAAAGTTTCGGTTGATCTTGTCTAGTTCTGTATGGACTGATTTTGGTAGCATAAAGCATTGCATTATGTGTAAGGGCTTGACTGCGAGCGTTGATTTGATTAGAGTGCAACGCCCTGCTTGTGAGAGGCAATTAGCCTTCCATCTGTGAAGTTGTGATTTAGTGTTTGTTAGTAGTTCTGGGAATTCTTCCTTCTATTAGGGGGCAGCCCAAATAGGTACCCATTTTTGGGGTGTGCGCTATTTCTAGCTCGTTTCTAATTAGATTTTTCTGGGTGGTTGTGACGTTTTTGGATGTTTGGAATTGGGATTTATGTCTATTAACCTTTTGTCCTGAAATAGATGAGTATTCTGTCAGAATTTTGTTTATTTGTTCGCATCCTGTTTTGGTTGCAGAAGCAAAGATTACAATATCATCCGCGAATGCCAGGAAAGGAATTTTTGTTCCCCCTCGCGTCAGTGTGACTCCTAGGTGGCTTTGTGGTTTCTCCGATTCATGTTGTAACCCACGGGCCAGAATTTCAGAAATTATTAAGAATAGATATGGTGAAAGAGGGCATCCTTGGCGTATTCCCCTTTCTGGAAAGAAGATTTCAGTGGGTTCATTGTTTACTAGCACCGAGTATGTGACTGTGGTTATGCATTCTTTGATCCAAAGAGTGAATTTGGGAGAGAATCCAAATTTTGACATAACTGAGAGTAAGAAATTCCAGTCGACCATATCGAATGCTTTTTCCATGTCAAGCTTTACAGCCATCCAGCCCGATTTTCCATTTTTCTTTGAGAAGGAGTGGAATATTTCGTTTGCAATTAATATGTTATCTTGTATTGATCTGCCTGAAGAGAAGGCGCTTTGAAATGGATTAGTTACTTTAGGGATTACCCTTTTGAGTCTTGAAGCTAGAATTTTGGATATAATTTTGTATGTTGTTGAGCAGAGACTAATAGGCCTATAGTGAGAAGTTGTGGTTGGGTTATCTATTTTTGGTATTAATGCTATGAACGTATGGTTTGTTTGCTTTAGGATCCTTCCACTAAGAAAGAAACTTTTAACTGCTTTGATGACTGATGGTTCCACAATATGCCAGTACTTTTTGAAGAAACCAGCTGGAAAACCATCAGGGCCTGGTGATTTGTCATTTGCAAGACTGAAGACCGCATTTTTAATTTCAGAGTTCGTGACTTATCTAGTAAGCCATTCATTGTCTTCGTTTGAGATTTCATTCCCTATATGGTGAAGAAGGTTATTTCGTGTTTGTTGCCTAGCATGTTGCTTAAATCTTTGGCTAAAATCATGCTTGATTATGTTTCTAATTTCTTCCTCGTTATTAATTGTTATACCCGCCGTGGTTTGGAGGTGTTTTATTATGTTTCTATTCCGTCTTCCTGTTGCTATTTTATGGAAGTATTTAGTATTGACGTCTATGGATTTTATGTGCATTCTTTTCGCCCTTTGCCCCCAGTATTTCTGCTGGAAGGAAAGGAGGGAAGAGTGCTTTGAAGTGAGCCTTTTGATTTTGTTATCCAGGTTTGGGTTGTAGGCATTGCAAATATTTTTCTGTGATTGTAGAAGATCTGTTTCTACTTGTTTAATTTGCCGAAAAACATTTCCAAATGTTACTTTGCTCCAGAGCTTGCCTTTTCTTTTAACCTCTTGTAGTTTTTTAGTTAGTTTGAACATTTTCGAGCCAGTGGTGTCTAGCCTCCAAGCTGATCGCACAACTGTTTCATAGTCAGGTTTCGTTGTCCAAGCCATCTCAAACTTGAAGGGCTGCAACTTTGGTTTGCGGTTATCCATGAGGTCCAAAGTGATCTGGGCGTGGTCTGATTTTAGAAATGCATGGTTTTTCGTAATAAGGTTCGGAATTTGTTTTAGAATAGGGTGACTAACCATAGCCCGGTCTAATTTTTCAAAAATGTTATCAGTACCATGTTCACGTTTTCTCCAAGTGTAATCGTTTCCACAAGTCGGGGAGTCAACCAGGTTGAAAGTTCTGATAGTGTCTTGGAGTCTTGCGAATCTATTTGCAGAAGG
Organism: Persicaria tinctoria; assembly: GCA_037127255.1. NCBI lineage: Eukaryota > Viridiplantae > Streptophyta > Magnoliopsida > Caryophyllales > Polygonaceae > Persicaria > Persicaria tinctoria. The sequence goes on along the minus strand of JBANSL010000004.1, from coordinate 68,265,063 downwards.
GGTCCTGCCCCCTAATTTGTCGGTAGGTTCTAAAATTTCGTTGAGGTCTCCAAGAATAATCAGCGAGTCTTTAGCATTGTGAATATAGTCTGAGAGAGAAGCCCAGAAATTGTTTTTTTTCCTTTGCGTAAGGGGTTGCATAAATGAATAAGATTTCGACATCAATGTTAAGAGTCGTGTTTATGTAGTCTGCCTGAATGATTCGGTCCGTCGAGTTTCTAATTGTGAAGGTTTCATTATGGAATTGGGATTCTTTCCAAAGAAGGCAAAGCCCCCCCGCAAGACCATTTGAGGGAATGAAATGCATTTTGTCAAATCTTGGTTTCCTCCAGCACTTGTCAGGCGGGGGGTTTGTTAATTTGGTTTCTGCTAACATTAGGATTTTTATGTGCTCCGCTCTAGTTGTAGATTCAATGTGGGTCCAAACATTCTTTCTGCTGAGGCCTCTTATATTCCAAAAGCTAAACTTCATTAAAACCTTTTGAGGGGAATATGGTAGTTTTCTGGGTGAGAACCTTGTTTATAGAAGTAGAAATCTTCCAATTAGTGGGGGTTTTGGTTTGATCATGGTTCGTGTAGTTTGTTTTATAGGTTGCTATTGCATCTGGTAAGAGCACAGAGCAAGGTTCATCAGTAACAACTAGAGTAAAAGGAATCCTATAAATTCGAAGAGGTGAATTAAGTGTTTTAGTAAAATGATGGATTCCTTTATCATAGTAGGTATAGTCCATTAACGTAAATTTGTAGCAGAAAATCCTTGACAGATAAGATTGGTTTAGCGTGCCATTTTGGAGTTGATGCGTTTTGAGATAATAGACGTTCATCACCTCAAAGGTAAATTTCAAGGTTAGGTAGTGTGCAGTGCTGAAGGTGATAGCAAACACGGCTACAGAACATAACTTGAAGTGCATACAGCAATGTAACTGATAAAAGTAAGACTGGTTAGGTATTGGAGACCATATGTTAAGCTTAGTCTGCATGTGGGTAAAGCATTCATAAAACCAATATGAATTACAGGTGGCTGTACAGTCATCAATGTGGAGCTGATATTGATCACAATAATAGCACAAGCAATTATGTTTATGGTGCATTTCACTATAAGGATTGTTCGAGATGAGAATAATCATGCAAAGATTTGGTAATTCATTTATGAATGAGAAACAAATAAGGACATAGAGTTCAGCTTTGATCCTAGCTAGTTGTGACAGTGTTTGAGATATGTAATTTCTTTTAGCATGAGCACAATAAGAGGTACCATTTCCGTGGGTGGAGCAAGTCTTCACGAAGAGATTAAACCCATCGTGATAAGATGCAGACTGCCTTTTGGTCGTAGACTTGATAACTTGTTTGAGGTCATATGCTTGCTGTTTTAATCTCCTGCTATGAACCTGTATGCAGTTGAGGGAGTGGATGACCTCGAGGGAGAGACCCCCTCGAGAGTGGTTAGTTGAGTGTGATTTGGAATCATGTGTGATAAAAATGAAGCACAAATGAGCATATAGGATGTGGTTATGCTTAAAAAGGTGAAAATATTCAAATGATATACTTGTAATTAAGCAGCCAAGTTTGTATTTTGGTTGCAACTGCCGCAGCTGGGTAAATAAGGAGACAAGATCAAGCTTCTCGTTACCCTTATCACACTTGAGTGATTTGGAGGGTGTTGTGGTTTTATGGGTGTCACCCGAAGGCTTCCCGTTAGGTTGTTTACTTGTGGGTGTCGGTGAGGCCCCATTGGGACCCCCCTTCCCTTTTGAAGGTTGTTGGTTTGCCATTACAGCAAGAGAGTATCGTTTGAGATTAAAACAGACAGAGAACACATGAGCTTGTTGGTAGCAATCAGAGAGAGTAATACTAGAGTGAAGATGGTGTGCTTTTAATTTGTCATTGCAAGGGTTTACATAGTAGCAGTTAATGATCAAAATGATGTAACAAACCCAAAACACCCAGGGAATCTGGAGTTTGGAGATCAGGATTAAGTATGTAGTGTCATACCTGTCAAGGCCGACGCTAGAGAACCATCGGCCCTAAGAGAAGCAGGGGTGATGACGAGGAAGGGGCTCCCCGAGCCCAGAAAACCAACACCAACAGAAAGACGCATGTATGAGCGCGTACTCTTGTAGGTTTATGGGGTTTTCAGGTTCCATTAGGCAGTACTTCAAGTGATGGTGTTGATTTTTGCCTGGAAAAGACACACATAAAGCAAAATTTGTCGTTATAATGCATAAGTGAGAGTGAATAGATGATCATATTTAGTTTGTTTAGCAACTGATACAAGGTCACTATAGGTACAAGTTTCCCTGAATTTTACAGTAGATGTGCTAAGGGATAAGGTAAAGCCAACCCAACAAAAATTTGATGTTGTCTCAAATGAGATTGTTGAAAAGAGCAAAGGAGAGCACCAGGAGAGGGGGGTTAGACTCGAGGTACAAGCTGCAAAGTGTAACCCAAAGCGAATCCAACAGAAACATATTGCAATATTGGAAAGTATAGGAGTAGGGATAATGTTGTATCAAACACACCAATCATGGTTACTAGAATCAGTTGTAGAGTGGAGTTGGTTTGAAGCAAGGGATGAAGAGAATCTCTGGAAGATGAGTTTGATTGTTCCTGAGATAAGGGACCTGTGAATATGGTTTGCTTGGAGTGCAGCTACAGCTTGGTCAGTCCACTTTGAGTGCGTTAGTATGGTGGTGATCATAATGATAAAACACCGGCAAAGAGAGATCAAGCTGGAAACAGAGCTCATGGTATTTAACATTATGTGGTCATGAAAGATCAAGACTAGAATCCAAATGCAGATCCATACGATACTCAAATGGAGTTTAGATGGGGGATTGAGCCTACATAAACTGATATATAGGTTGAAAAGGTCGAGAGAGCAACACAAGGTACAATTATCAATCCAATCTATATAACAGAAGATTAAGCAGTCACAGTAGTAAGGATAATATTGAGCATAATTTAAGAAGCATATATTAAACGAAGGAGGTGTGTAATGTTGGGTGAGGTAAAGTATGCACTTCGAAAATAACTTATCTAGCAACCGGGATTGATATGAATCTTGTAGTATGCCTCCAATGATAGATCCTGAATCTAAAGAGAAAAGTATCCCATTGAACCATGAGTTATTGGAGCCAAAATGAACAGTTGAGATAGTGTTGTAATCCATCATTTGGTGTAAGATGCTAATGTAATAAGTATTTGATGTAGAATAAAGGTGAAATCTACCATGGAGATCACGTAGATGAGCATGTAGATGAGTATGTAAACATCTTTTACTTATAGTTAGAGATAATGTGTGGGTTGTGCTACTGTCATAGTTGATTAATTGATTGTGAATGTGGAGAAGATTAGTGCTTGAATTGAATATAGTCAAGTAGTAAACAACGAATGCAGTAGACAGAGCAATCTCAAACTTGTGGTGTTTATTAGCTGTATGTTCATTAGGAGTGAACCTGCTCGAGTAAGTTAGGGTCTGAATTTGGTGGGTGGTGTTTGTTTGGGGGTCGATGGTTGATTGGGTATCACTCGAAGGCTTCCCTTTGGTTTCAGCAAGCCTATGGTGGATAATAATAGAAATCAAATGATTAATTGTATTGATATAGCTCAGAACAAAGGAACAAAGATTAATATACCTTAAGTTTGTCTGATATAGGATACCATGATGCATACACCATTCATGATATAGATCACCAGAGAGTTTCTCAAAAGCTTCGGTTTGATTGAATTCAATCAGGACCGGAAGCCCACTGGAGACATAAATTCCAAGGTAAGGTGTATGGTTATGCTTAAGTAAACCTTTTAGGTGATTCCTAGCAATGTAATATGTAGTCACATATCCTTTTTCATGTGCTAAGTTAGATTTGAGACATAAATCCAGGGTAAATAAAACAAACTCAGCAGAGTGAGCTGTAATCTGAAAGTAGTTGCTCGAGCTAGGAAGTTTGATGTCCTTATATGTTTTAGCAAAGCAAATCCAATGTTTAATATTTATGTGCTCAAAGGGGAAAGCCCCCCGAGCAGTGTTAGTCTTGGGCAATTGTGATTTAGATATAATATAGATAATCATGCTATGGATTTCACAGTAGGTTAGGTTAAAAATGCTTAGCATAAATTGGAATGTGGTATTCAATTTGCACCGATCATAGATCATGGTAAGATTTAGATTATAACAAAAAACATGGATTAAGATGAAAAGATCAAACATTTTACATGAAGGTGCTACTTTCTTGAATTCAATGGGTGCTCCAAAAGCCCTACCATAAAGTATAGCTTTGGGGTCAAATCTGTATTTTGGTTGAAAAGCTTGGAGTTGGTCAAAGCAAGAAGTAAGTTCAATCTTCTTTTTCCCTTTATCCTTTTTAAGAGGAATGGGAGGGGTTGATTGCTTGTTAGTGTTATTGGGGTTCGGTAGAGACTCAGAGAATCTCTCCTTCCAAGTGTGTTGGGTGTTGGCGGGGTTCGGTAGTGTCTCAGAGAGACCCTCCTTCCCTTTTGATGGTTGGTGGTTTGCCATTAAGGCTGAGTTAGTCCAGTAGCAGCATATGGAGAGAGAAAGATCAGAGAGAACTCGAGAGTTATCAGAGAAAGAGATGAAATCAACAGGGCGAGGAGCATTCAATTCAACAATCGTAAAGCTTAAATAGTTCAACTTAAAGTTCAATTGGTGTTGGTTGTTCCAAATTTCAGATAGCATCTGGGTGTTTGGGAAGAGGATTGAAAGATAGATGTCATACCTGTCAAAAGAGGGACAAAAATCCCTCTGAGACAAAACCTTGAAGAAGCCCGAGCTTCTGAAAACGAAAGTCAGAGGAGGCCATCCACGAGCAGAAGACCCTTCAAATCGCCATAGACAGCCAAGCCAGAGTGAACAATGGAGATCCCAGCCAGAAATTACAATGATTGTAGTTGTAATCCTCCCTTGAAGAGATTTGATTGTACGAGTAAGCCGAAACCCTAGCAGGAGATAAGATCCCCCAATCTCGAACGAAATTAAACTCGTGTGCCATGTCCAGTACCAGAAACTTCTGAGATTGAAGGGACGACTTCGAGTTTGAGTTTTTGGAAGGCTTAGTGTTCGAATTGCAGGGGAGATCGGATCTTTTGCAGGCTGATTTTTCAGATCGGCATAGCTAGGGTTAAGGGAGGGTCGAATTAGGGGGGATTTGGTAGGCGCGTGAGGGAGCGCGTTCTTTTTCGAGATAGGGGTTTTTTGGGTCTTCATTTCTCCGGTGGTCTAGTCCAGAGGGAATGTGGGCGCTTAAGTTTTATAATACGGTCTCTATATAGGAGAAGATTTACGTATTTGATTTTTTTTATTTAATAAAAATATTAGAAAAAACTAAAATAATTTAAATTTAGATAATCTTTGAGTTTCTTAATCTATTACCTTGGGCATAGGTTAGAAAAAAGGCTGATTTGCATAACTAGACCAAAATAAAAATAAAAATTTGCATAACTAACCATGACATGTGAATTGGCAAAGGGTAGAAGATTGTCTAGTTATGCAATTTTTTTTGGTAATCGGCAGTTCAAGTGGTAGGTGAGGAGGGATGGCCTGCATTGTAGCATATATGATTGTAGGAGAGACAACCTTCAAGGGGGGAATCATTGTACATGACAGGTTGAAATGGCGCCAAAAAATGGTTCTCAAGAGGGAGAAAGAGGGGGGGCATTTATGTGGGGAAAATGAAATGATTAGAGTTAAGAGTGTCCATCAATACATATATAAACTTGATTGATGGGTGTAAATCACCATTAAATGCTCTGCAAAAGAGTGGCAACATAGGAGACTAGTGTAAAGATGAGGGCAAAAGCATCCCGTTCATTTCAGAAAACTGGACCCTTCCGTCCTACCAATAGGCTAAACCTGTCCTTCCATGTAACGGCCGAATTTTGGAGATTTATAAAAAGGGAAAGTTTCGGAAAAACCCGTCCTCGAGCAGTTTTTATTTTCGGAAAGTCCTTGAAAATATCCCGACATGCTTTTAAGATTCAATTTGACGGACTCTAAATCTTATTTGTTGAATTTCGATTTTGAGGATTTCGAGTGTCGTTTGAAATGAATTTTGAATTCCGATCGGATTTTCGAAACATCGGATTTCAGGGTGTCGGATTTCAAGATGTTGGATGTCCGATGTCGGGGTGGACTGTCAAGATTTAAAGTCGGAAGAGCGGAATCATTCTCTCTTTCTCTCTCCTTCTTCCCTAACGCCACTCACACCCCCTCTCTCTCTCTCTCTCTCCCTCTCTCTTCTTTATGTGTTTTGTCTTCTAGCTAATTAAAACACTAATGGGCCTCTATCTCTCTCCTATATAAGGAGCACCAATTTCCAAAGGGATTCTCAAGCCACAAAATTCCGAGCCAAAGAAAAACCTAGCCCCCAAAAGAGATTGAAGAATAAAAACCCAAAGATCCCCAAATTCCCAAAACTCAAAATCCTCACTTTTCTCTCCTTGAATCCATGTCTCTTCCCTCTCATCATCCATTTCTTGTTTCTCATACCCAAAATAATCTCTGAACTCCCTCAAGAAGATCTCATCTCAAAGAAACAACCCAAAAATCAGATTCAGATCGTCGTTTCCATTGAAAACGGACGTTTCAGGGTAATATCGCCGCCGCGACTAACCATCTCACCACCGCGAGTATGAACCCAGAAGAACAAGTTCATGTTCACTGTCGCGAGTTCATGTTCGCCGCCGCGAACAGTACTCTCACTGCCGCGAGTTCAGCATCCAAATCCGGCGACGTCTCGGTAAAATCCTTCGTTCTCCCTCGTGTCAACTCTGTTTTCTTCCCCGTTTTTTTTACTTGCTCCTTACTTCCCCCTATACCTTATGAGGTCAAGACAAAGTCACATCTAACATATTTGGAAGTGGATCTGAGCCCATTATTTTAATATTAAATATTCAGAATGGTAAATCCGTTATAGCAAAGCGCAATAGAATTTGGATAGGTTGATAAGATGATTATGTGAGTTATGTGTTGATTAAATAAAAATCGCTGTTATGACTGGGTCTACTGGTATTACGATGTTGATAAGTGATCGTGATATTTGACTTGTAGTGGCGTACTAACTCCATGGCACCTAACCCATTAATCTCTTGACATATGCGCTTGCGTAATAAGTTATGAGAATTCAATGATGCACTTATAATGCCTTCAGTATGATATAGATATACTTTATGACCCGTGATATGATGTTGATACTTTGTTATTGCTTTTGGCGTGTTTGAGAGAATGGTATGATTTATGTTATGGGTAAACATGTTATGCGGTTGAGATGTCGATTGTTTGAGATTATCATGATTGAAGTTAAGAATTGCCATATGAGAGGTGGCTGATGATATTATGAGTTGATGAGTTGATTTACTTATGTTTATATTGAGTTGAGAATGATGATTGAATGATTTTGGAACCTATGAAGGAAATGCGGGATTAGCCCTTGGAGGTGGATGTATCCACCTATTAAGTTTTGTCTTGGGTGGCCGATTCGGGATTGGGAGGTTTTGAAACGGTTTTGGAAAAAGCGAACTTCTTTGGTTGAATGAATTGTATGATTTTGAAGGTTTAGTCTTAGGAATGAGACTTGTTTTTAGAGATGGATGAATGTAACGATCAGATTTTGGGGATTTCTAAAAAGATAAAGTTTCGGAAAATTCCGTCCTCGAGCAATTTCTATTTTCGGAAAGTCTTTTAAAATATCCCGACATGCATTTAAGATTTAATTTGACGGATTATAAATCTTATTTACTGGATTTAGATTTTGAGGATTTCGAGTGTCGGTTGAAATGAATTTGGAATCCTGGTCGGATTTTCAAAACATCGGATTTCGGGGTGTCGGATTTCGGGATGTTGGATGTCGGGGTGGAATGTCGGGATTTAAAGTCAGAAGAGCGGAATCACTCTCTCTCTCTCTCTCCCTCCTCCCTCACGTCACTCACACACCCTCTCTCTCTCCCTCCCTCTATCCTCTTTATGTGTTTTGTCTTCTAGCTAATTAAAACCCTAATGGGCCTCTCCCTCTATCCTATATAAGGAGCACCAGTCCCTAAAGGGATTCTCAAGCCATAAGATTCTGAGCCAAAGGAAACCCTAGCCCCCAAAAGAGATTGAAGAATCAAAACCCAAAATTCTCCAAAATTCCAAAACTCAAAATCCTCACTTTTATCTGCTTGAATCCACATCTCTGTCCTCTCATCCTTCATTTCTTGTTTCTCATACCCTAAATAATCTTTAAACTCCCTCAAGAAGATCTCATCTCAAGAAAACAACCAAAAAATCAGATTCAGGTCGTCATTTCCATCAAAAACGGATGTTTCTGGGTAATCTTGTAGCCGCGACTAGCCATCTCGCCGCCGCGAGTATGAACCCAGAAGAACAAGTTCATGTTCTCCGCTGCGAGTTCATGTTTGCCGCCGCAAACAGTACTCTCGCCGTCGTGAGTTCAACATCTAAATCCGGTGACGTCTCGGTAAAATCCTTTGTTCTCCCTCGTTTTAGCTCCGTTTTCTTTCCCGTTTATTTCTACTTGCTCCTCACTTCCCCCTATACCTTATGAGGTCAAGAAAAATTCAGATCTAACATCTTTGGAAGTGGATATGAGCCCATTCTTTCCTCTCTCACTGTTTTTGGGCAAGGTGAGTTGTCCTTCTTCAAATCCTCTCGTTTTGGATCTCAATCCTTGTAAAGGTCTTCTTTTAGGCTAGATATATCTCTCCTAGGCCCTTTCATATCAAGGTTTAATTGAATCTAAGCCAAAAGACTCCCTTCCTTCAAGATTCCAAGGAGCCTCCAAGAGGCTAGGTAATCCCTCTTCCGCTTTCCCTTCTAGTCCTTGTTTTTGGTCTTTTTGGAGTTGTTTTTGTGTTATTTGAGAGATGTTTTAGTTAAAAATGTTTTAAAACAAGTTTGAACGAAAACGGATATGAAACAAGCAAAAACAAGAAAAAATGGATAAGATTTGTTTCAATCTCGCCGCAACGAAACCATGGTCGTCGCGGCGATGATGGTAGCCCAATCTAGAGGAAGAAGAAACCTCTCAAGACAGCGAAAACAGTTCTCGTGGCTGCAAGATCCGTGTGTCAAGGCCAGCAAGAGCATCTTATCACGATGGGGACTCTAGGAGTGCGATTAGCCCTCTCGCGACCGGGACATACCTCTAGTGGCTTGGCCGAGCCTCTCCACCCCATGCCATTGACTCTCTTTTTGGTTTTTGGTCTGATTCTCTTCGAATACGTTTTAGATAAGAATGATTTATAAGCTAGCTTTGGGCAATATTATTTTAATATTAAATATTCAGAATGGGATTTTGACGGAACTTGAATTATCGAGTTTTACGCGTGAAAAACATGTTAAAGAATGTAATTTCAAAAGTCGGGATTCTTTGTCTTGGTTTGATGATCAAAGTTGGTTTTGGAAATGAGTTTGGAAATGTTGTTGATGAGATTTATCAAATGGCCTTGTTTGATGTTTATCGTATCGGAAAGACTTTGAAATGGTTTTACTCTCGATTGGTTTTGAAAACGTTTAAGAACTTGGGCTCTGTGTGCATGATTGTTAGTTCAGTAGCTTATGGTATTATATGATTATAGGTGTTTATTGCTTTTTGACCTTCGCTTGCGTTATCCTGGTATTTTGGCATTTCTATGTAAGTATACGAGACTTACTTGGCAACCTAGACCTCTTACCTGATGGGTCATATAGTGTGTAGGTGTTGCATATGATAAAGCATGCCATGGGGTATTATGATAGGATTGCAGTTGTGAATGAGCATTTGATTACTTGTTGTGTTTGAAAACAGAACGGTCATTATCTGTGAGTCCTAGAGTCTTTTGCTAGGGTCATAGGACGGCCCAGTCCCATCGGCTCTCATCCTGAGTCATTCGAGTCCTATGGTAACAACTTTACTTATACTATGAGCATGATGATGAGAAGATGATTGATTATTGATGTGCACATATACCACTTGCGGGTTTAATTGCTATGCTATAGCAACGGACATGCTAGTGTCTACCCTAACGAAAATGGGGGTAGAGGTAGGAGAGGGATATGCCACTTGGCATTGTCTGGGGACCTTTACAGTCTTTCCACACATTATTATCTAATGAAACATGCTTGTGTGTTTAAATCATGTACTGCATTAGACCATCCTTTATCTAGGCATAGGCATGTTATATAGCCTCAGCGCGGTCTTTAGGGCTCGCAAGCGAATATTGGGCCTGACTTCGTGGATAGTGTTAGGTACTTGCTTCTTGCTTGCTCCATGCTTCTATGACGGGAAATCTCCTTGGGCGAAATCGAAGAACCGGTCTAACCCGCTAACTTAGCTAAGTGGAAATCAATTATACTTATGGTTTTGGTTTTTAACCCGGCTTTGTCGTGGCAAGTTGTATCTTATTTTTGTTTTCCATTCTGCTCCCTTAAATGAATTTCTACGACTTAGTCATTAGGACATGTTGAGGGTACCCAACGGCCCTACGATGATTTTGGGGTTCAAAATCCTCGCTTTCATGCTAATGTTTAAAGGGATTTGAAACCTCGACCCGTACCTGGATTGCAAGATCCTAACGAAGGTATCCGACTTTCAAAACGTAACCCGAGTATTTACTCTCGATTGGTTTTGGAAACGTTTGAGAACTTGGGCTCTGTGTGCATGGTTGTTAGTTCAGTAGCTTATGGCATTATATGATTATAGGTGTTTATTGCTTTTGGACCTTCGCTTGTGTTATCGTTGTTATTCCACATTTCCAAGGAAGTTTCCTATGAGACGTACTCAGCAACCTGGACCTCCTGCCTGATGTGTCATTGACATGAGCCTAAAGTGCCATGTTTTACATTGACTTTTATATCGATTTCAGCATGCATTTCATATCATTGGGTTAGAATAGTACAGAATCTATGTAGTTTATGCTTATTTGCCAAATTATAGAGTCTACACTAGTTTCTGTTTAATTTCGCATAAATCGAAACATTTCACAGCAATTCGGAGAAATAAGGAAATAATGGAAAAGCTCGAAGTGAACTACAAAAAGTCTAAGATCAAGCAGGAGCTTAACCAAGCCACATCGAGCAGAAAATAAGAGAAAGAGCACTCGATAGGGACTAGTCGATATCGACTACATTGGTCGATATCGAGTAACATGGTCGAATATCACCCAGTCGAGCAAGAAGAAAAGCAGCAATCCACTCGAGCAGTGTAGAACTACTCGACGTCGAGGAGTTTACTCAATGTCGAGTCCAAAATGTAGCCGATCTCGAGCACATCACAAGAAGAAAAAATCTACTCGATATCGACTACTCTAGTCGATGTCGAGTACTTTCCAGGTGCCATTCCGACTCAAGATCGAGTGGAGTCCGAGCATTGTGGGTTACTTGCAAGCAAAGTCATGAGATATTCTATCAAACCAAGTGAAGATCTATCAAGAGAAGGAAGATTTATCCACTTTAGTCTTACTTTTCTTTAGGGATTCATTTGTTTTATTTCCAAATTTAATCATTAAGCTTTAGATAGATAGTTTTAGATATAGATAGAGTATTCTTTCATTGGACAGCGAGGATTGATTACTATAAATAAGGCCCTAGGGGTTGAGTTTTATTCATTCAATTTCAATTCCAACAACAACAATAACGAGTAGGACAGAGAGAGTTAGAGAGCTTGGAGGCCGAGAGAGGTTTTGTTTGGCGAGAGCGGAATTGGCTTCGATTGGTTGTAAGCTTTATTTCCTTTTATGAATGCAATTTCGTTCCATTTTATTATTGACGAGTTTCTTTATGATGAAGAGCGAGTAGTTACCCAACTTCTAGGGTCGGGGTGAGCCCTACGATAGCCATGTAAGGTAATGCGATAAAGGTACAATCTTTTGATATGATTTCGTCATCTATACCTATTTACATGATTCTTTTGCGACATTCGAAGGTGATTCTTGTTTGTGTTATTGAAGAGAAGTGATCTTAATGTAACTTGGATTAATTATGTGAAAAGCGTTAGTAACAATTAGGGTTTATGTGGAAGCCTCTATATTCCTACTTGTTAATAACTAAAGTTATTCGATGAAAATCATGATCCTTATATGATTATCGTTGTGGTGTTGTAACCCCGATTCTGGAAGTCTTTAGTTTATTGAATTAATTCCCACAATTTTTGTGTTATTTCCGTCTTTCTTTCATTGCAAAAAGGTTACATTTTATTTCTGGACAACTCGACATCGAGTAGTCTTATCGACATCGAGTACCCTTCTACTCGACTTTTTTTTCGTTTTTGCTTCTGTTGCACGGTTTTGCAGTTTCTGTCGACAGGTGTAGTCGATATCGAGTACTTCACTCGAGATTGAGTAACCTTGTGGTCGATTACGAGAGGATTCTGGGACTGAAAAGGCGATCGCTGACACGCTTTCTCGTGGATACGATCCTGAATACCCTACTACTACAATAGAAGGGTTTCTTGTATTTTATTTGCTGGGACAGGGAGTTAGTTTGATTTTATATTTCGATTTATTTTCATACTTGATTTCCCTCTGCATCAGTCATATAGTGTGTAGGTTTCGCATATGATAAACCATGCAATGTAGTATCATGCTAGGATTGCACTTGTGAATGAGCATTTGATTACTTGTTTTGTTTAAAAACAGAATGGTCATTATTTGTGAGTCCTAGAGTCTTTTGATAAGGTCATAGGATGGCCCAGTCCCATTGGGTCTCGTCCTGAGTCATTCGAGTCCTATGGTAACAACTATACTTATACTATGAGCATGATGATGAGATGATGATTGATTATTGATGTGCACATATACCACTTGCGTGTGGAATTACTATGCTATAGCAGCGGAATGGCCAGTGTTTACCCTAACGGAAAGAGGGTAGGGGTAGGAGAGGGATATGCCACTTGACATTGCCTGGAGCCCTTTATAGTCTTTCCGCATATTATTATCTAATGAAAGCATGCTTGTGTATTTAAATCATGTACTGCATTAGACCATCCTTTATCTAGGCATATGCATGTTATATGGCCTCATCGCGGTCTTTATTGCCCGCAACCGAATACTGGGCCTGACTTCGTGGATAGTGTTAGGTACTTGCTTCTTGCTTGCTCCATGCTTCTATGACGGGAAATCTCCTTGCGCGAAATCGAAGAACCGGTCTAACCCGCTAACTTGGCTAAGTGGAAATCAATTATGCTTATGGTTTTGGTTTTAACCCGGCTCTGTCGTGGCAAGTTGTATCTTATTTCCGTTTTCCGTTCCGCTCCCTTAAATGAATTTCTACCACTTAGTCATTAGGACATGTTAAGGGTACCCAAAGGCCCTACGATGGTTTTGTGGTTTGAAATCCTCGCTTTCATGCTAATGTTTAATGAGGTTTGAAACCTCGACCTATACTTGGATTTCAAGATCCGAACGAAGGTATCTGACCTTCTAAACGTAACCCGGGTATTTATATCTAGGTCGTTACATTCCATACCTGGAAATATTTTTGAGAGAATTTGGAGGGTATTCAACGTAGCTGATTTGATGGCCTATCAGTGCAGTTTTGGCACCAAAACAGGGTTCCTCATTGAGAGGAAAGGGGGGAGCATTTATGAGGGGAAAATGCAATCATTTCATTGATTGGTGTCCCGAAACACATATATAAGCTTAAGAGGAGGATCCGAAATACCATAACATGCCCTGCAAAAAGTGAGACAGAGTAGGAGAGAAGCGGAAAAGACGGGGGAAAAGCTACATGTGCATCCGAGGAAACAATACAATACCCATCATACCAATAGTACATTTATGGCCTTCCAATAGTTTTCAACTTTCTTTCTATACCTGGAAAAATGCAAGAAGTTTGTTGGTTGCAGCGGCAGCGATGGGTAAGTCATCTTGTACTTTTCCTTTGTAGTTGTTCCTTTTTCTTATATCATAACTACCCATTGGCAAATCCTATGTTCCCGTGGGGTACCCCAGGTAATATGGTTTGTTTGAATGCCGTGTTCGGTGGTTGATGGGCTCCTGGACTGGGAGCTTGGTGTTCAAAGGATAGGCACGTACTGCAGCTATGGTGGTGCTACAGAATATTCGCTACAACCAACTGAAGGAGAAGATAGTTTCCAAATTCGACGTAGACATGGTCTTATACAACATTGAGCTCATTTACATCCCTCCTTCGATAGGGCGGGCCACTCCAATTCGGGTCCGGGACGACGATGACCTAGAAGCTTACAAGTTCTACAACACTGAATCCGGTGTACGAGCTTGACCAATCGCACTGCACATCAACTTACGGTGGAAAACGACAAGCCCATCCACTCCCTCCAATGGACATCAGTCGGAAGACTTCGAAGGGGCTAACGACCTCTTGTCTCCCACCCAAGGATAAATACTCCTAACCAGGCCTCCCACCATACAGGAAGACTTGGATGATGGTCTTGATGGAGAAGTAGAGGCGGATGATAATGTGTGAGGATCGATCGAGGAGAAATGGATATTGGATGACCTTAGTAGTGACACTGGAGGGCGTTGCCTATGTGATGAATGTGTAGTGGGGGAGGGAGACTATTATAGGACTGCAAATGTGAGCGTGAGTGGGAAGGTAGGGGGGCTTGCTCAGAGTGGTATACAATCTAGTATTGGTAGGATGGATTACAACGTATTGGTAGGATAGACTGAAGCAGTTGGTCGGATGGATGACAATGTAATGGTAGGACAGACTGAAGTAGTGGGTAGGATGGATTACAGCGTAAAGGTAGGAACGAAAGAAGCAGTTGGAAAGCATGACAAACTGGATGCCCCAGATGAGTGTGATGACGTGAGCAAGTCTGATGCCATCGGACGTGGAAAGCATGTTGTGATCTTCGAAAGCGACGACGATGTGGACGTCCTACCCCCCACGGATTGGAGGACATAATAGACGTAGGAGACTACGACGATGACATGATCGCGGGTGGTTTCCTCGTGAAAGTGAATGAGGGATGGAGGCCGAGCGAGTCGGACTCGTGGGATAAGGAGGCTGAGGCAGCGCTGAGAGCTATAGAGCAATCGTACCAAGGAAATAAGCAACCTGATGGGGCAGAGCTTAGTGTCCTAGTAAGTTGCTTAACCGCCATCTTGTTCTCCGTCTATGCACTATGGTTTGGTGGATACATAAGTAACCCGTTTATCGCATCTTTGCAATTTCAGTGGATCAGGAAAGGAGCTCATTCCGCGTCAGATTAGGATGTTGATGAAGTCCTGATTGGGTATGGACTGTAGCTACTGGAAGGCACGCGGGATGAAGGGATCCATAAGGGACGGCTTGTACGGGACCTATGAAGAGAGATACGATCGTATGGCCTCATAACTTTACATGCTTAAGCAAGCAAACCCAGGGACCATAACCACATTAGTACGTGATGATAACCAGCAATTCAAGTATGTGTTCGTTAGCTTGGGGGTTTAGAGGACAACCATCCCACACCTGAGACAGGTAAGCCCTCGCCACTTGTCTATCCTACCAAATCGCCTATTTTCTCTTACCAATTGATGGAATATATCCTTCCATTAAACATATTTCCAACTGTGTATGCTGATCCCACCAATATGGAAACATTATCATACCTATTATGAGTGCTTGACATTGGCAGGTATTTTCGGTGGATGAAAATTTCTTAAAGGGGAAGTATCGTGGATGCTTGATGTTTGCGACGACCCAAGACCCAAACCACAACATATAACCCGTTGCATTTTCCATTGTGGACGGGGAGAATGATGCCTCTTGGGGGTTTTTTTCCGTTAAATGAGATGCGTCTTCCCAGATGAGACCCATGTTATGTGGGTCAACGACAAGCAAATGAGCATCACCAAGGGAATTCGAGGGAGCTACGACTTTGCAAAGCATGGACAATGCACTTTCTATCTCTTTCAGAATGTGAAGGCTTATCATAAGGCGGGTAGCTTGCAATCCCTCTTGTTCCAAATGGCGAGGGTGTACACCGTTGCGGAGTTCAATGGGCACTATAACGCCTTCAAGGCTAAGTCGCCCACTGGTGCTGAATACATTAATCTGGCAGGTTTCTCCAACTGGGTCCGAGCTTTCTATCCCTCCAATCGGTTTAACATCACCACCACAAACCATGTCGAGTGCTTGAACTCAGTATTCCTTGAACCTCGTGACCTGCCCATAACCACCCTCATCGACAGCATACTCGACATCGTGGCAAGGTGGTTCGTTAAGCGACGGGAGCTAAGTTCGATTCCTGACAAGGTTCTGACTAACAACATGGACGTCGTTATCAGGGAAAACGCCATGCACTCTATATTTCTTCAGTTTAAGACTTTAAGCGAACACGACTTTGACGTCTGCAAAGGGCTCTCCTCATGGCTGGTTAACCTGTCCGTTCGAAGTTGCACATGTAAGCACTTTGATATTGATCAGATCCCATGTGGACATGTCATCGCGGCGACCAAGGTCTGTCGGATCGACCCATACTCCCTCGTCCATCCTCTCTATAGGGATCAGGCTTGGCGCGCGTGCTACAAAAATGTCGTCTACCCAGTGCCAGCTCGTGACACTTGGGCGGTGCCTCCATAAATTGATGTGAAGCGTTGCTTGCCCCTGATTGTGAAGCGTGCGTCGGGAAAGACGAAGAACAAGCGTTATCCGTCTAGGGGCGAGGTGGGGGGGGGGGGGGGGGGGTGAAAGCGTCGTCGACAGTAGTGTGATTTGATGGACGTTCATGTCACCCGTCGGAGTTATTTTGGGCAGTCATAGGTACGTGCTGCAACTTTTTGGGGAAACTTGTAGCTGCGACAATATTTTATGTCATGTGTCAGATATGTGATGGGGAAACCTGTAATGGCTAGCCTCTTTCGTTTAGTGTCAGGGATAATATGGGGATAATTGTAATGGATATCATATTTTGGCGAAAGTATCAAGTATCGGATCTATTATGTATTTCTATATTACTCATACCAATATATCTTTTTTTTTATCTAACCATTAGTTTCTAAATATCTTACCAGTAGCGTACTTTAATCCTACTAATATCATGCTATCAATTGTCGTATACTTGTCAAATTCTTTGATTAAATAGTCATCCTACCAATACAGTATTTTTTTCCTACCAATAGTGTAAAAATGCTTCACCACTCTCAGCCTATTATCCTACCAATATCGTCTAACCATTATGGCTACACTTGGGAAATGTGGTCATGCATTCTAATCCAACCAATAGGGTTTGTCTATCTTACCATTGGTTTCATTACATCTTACCATTATCATCCTATTATCCTACCATTTCTATGATTGAAGAAAAATATAAATAACCACCACAAACATAAAACGCGTGGGAGTAAGAAGGCAACATTGAAGACTAACACAAATACCAATTCAAACCATTGCAATCACAACACATTCAAACCATTAACATAAGACACTATAACCAACAACATAACAAAACCACAACAACATAAGGTTCCAAACAACAAGTCAGTTCACGAAATCATAAAACAACAACACAAGTAGTTCATAATGTCACCACAAACATAATACATAAATCACCAAAGTAGGTTGGGTAGAGGTTGATAATGCATATCTTAGATAGGCATTATGGGCATTTTCAGTTTAGTTAGGTTGAATTTCTTTCATACTTTGTAGTTAATTTGAATCTTGTGATTATTCTGGAAGAGTTCAGATTTTGCGCAAATTTGTGTTTATCTTGCGGATTGAATCGGAACACATTTGGGAGATTCAATATCTTGAAGATGCGTATAAGAAACATTGGAGATAAGCAAGGAAGGAAAAGAAGCAAGGAAACTTGGAGCTTCTCTCGGCATGGACAAAAGGACACGACAACGAGACATGCCGCAGAATGCGTGTCGCGGCCGCAACAAGGATGGATGCAGCGGGTACGAAGATGTTGCCGATGCCGTGGTCGCAGCATGGGTCGTCAGCGCGTCGTTTTATTTAAGAAAACCCTAGTTTTATGTTAGATGTTTTATGGCTGACTTAGATTCTTAAAAGGCCGAATGTTATTTTTATTCATTCACTTCAATTCTATTCTACGTTCATCAAACAATTTAGAGATTTGAGCGATGTCTTCCATGAGGAATTAAACTCATCTGTTCTGCCTACAATTTGAAGTTTATTTGGATTGATTGTGAGTTTCTAATTCTCATTCCTTGTTTCCTATATTTGAATGCTTCAACTTCTTCGTGCTTGATTGTTTATTGATTTGTTCTATCTTTCCTGATCAACTAGTTAGATCAATTCAATTGCTAAGGTTTTGTAGATTCCTGGTTGTGAACCTTAACCTAAGGGGCAAACTTGTTTCTTTAGGGCTGGTTGAACTAATTGAATGAGTAGGAAGTTGAATGTGTTGTTAAATCCCTATTTAGGGACTACAAATACCTTGGCTAATCTCTGAACTTAAAGCTATCAATTAGGTTAAATCATTCTTTAGGGACTATTCAATTGATAAGGGTTGCTAGGACTGGTTGGACTAGTAACTATATTAGGTCGGGACAAGGGCATCCATAGGAAACCTTAATAGGACGAGAAGAACTTACAAGGATCGCTTCAACCAAATAAAGTGGAAAATTGTAGGTAGAATTGCTTCTCATAATTATTTGAAGCACAATCATTTACTCTTGCTTTCTTCAATCCGCTTTGATAAAAGGCGGAACTTTCACACTTAAAAACCCCCCATTTGGTTACTTTAATTGACATCTAAATCATACTTGAATCATAAATTTTCATGTGGATCGACCTCTTAGTTATTGCTATACTAGTTATAGGTTTGAGTTTCTTTGACAGATCAACGACAGGATTTCCCTCTGTCAGAGGCCTACAAAGTGTTGCGTTGTATGTAGAGTCCCAAGTATTGGTGGTAGGGCGCAATGCGCCCTACATCCCCACCACACGCATCCCATTGTTTGGCCACTTGCTCCTGCCAATAGGGGTCCAGCACGACCATACCCGACCTCTTGTCACCCTCCCTTGCGTCCAAGGTCTTGCAAACGAGAACAAGGGCCTGCTGGATGTGCTGCGTTATGCGGTAAGTTCCAAATTCCCATTACTGTGAATCTCATGACATAAGTGAATAATGAAACATATGCTTTGTGGAATATATCCGTACCTCGGTTGATGTCCATCGTCGGGTGATATGAGGGCATTGAAGAACTCATTCCCCAATTGGGTCCCATCAGGGCCCTTCACTTGCCCTGGGAACTTCTTTAGTCACGCCAAGAACTCGTCTCTCTCTGCATCCATCACCATTCCCACCTCACCCGCGTTAGTGATTGAACATGTTGCCTTCGGACCCTTAATCCTTCGACCCCGCTTCGGAGGTTGAGCCACTCGAAATCCTCTAAGGCTACTGGTTGCTTCCTATCCCACTTACCTCTCTTGAGCTCCAGCTTTGAATCCTAACAATCAAACAACAAGGTTACGACCAATTATTTACCAATCACTAATAATTTTCCTACACATAGAACATTTATATAATACCAAATGATCAGATTTATAAATCTGATCATTTGGTATTATATAAATGTTCTATTGTAGGAAAATTATTAGTGATTGGTAAATAATTGGTCGTAACCTTGGGTGTTAATAATGAATTCAGAAAAATAAAAAAAAATTCTTATGATCTTTCCCCTCATATTCCAAAGTAAAATACAGTAGTTCTTTATCAAAAAATAGTCATCCGAGGGGAGTGTCATCTTAAGAAGTTGCAGTTTAGACAGGTTGTTTTCTATGGTTTCTGATCTTGGTAGATTTGTAGGTTAACTATCTCCATGCTAATATCATCATATTTGTAGGTATTATAGAGGTTAATCCTTTCCTGACAAATCTACCAAGACCAGAACTTTGCCAAAACTCATTGACAAGATCGTCACATCAGTAAACAATGCCGAAACTTTACAGATAAGTATTTATTGCTTGTTAGTTGTTACCACAATATCAAAGGATAAATTTTATTTCCACAGAACTTTTCTCCTATTGTTTTTTAACCTTAGTTGTATTATATGCCCACACTTACAATACATTTTATTGTCTAGCTGCACCCTTTTTTATTCAAGATGAATCCATGGAATCATTTAATGGTCTTACTTTGACTTTTCAAACGTTAACAATGAATCAATGATGATATGCTTTGCTAAAGTAATCTTAGGATACTTTCCTTGATAACGACTCAAGTAAAATATGGGACCTTTTAGTGGCTTGCCTAAAGGATTAACCCACTTTCTTTCTTTCATCAATCTGTCATAACTGGACTAAAGATGAACAACTGTTGTTTTTTCTTACTTTCCTTTCCTCTCCTCCTGCTAAATTTCTAAAAGGGACTTGGGCTGAACATTTATAGTTGGCTATCTTTATATTCCTGAGAACACCTTCACAATGATATAAGAGTTTACATGCAATTTGTTATTAGTGGGTTGAGTGGTCGACTGATAAGAGATCTACGGTGACATGTTCTTTTAACACCTAAACATTGGTATCTATATATTAGAATTCAGATTCTTAATAGAATTTAAATGCAATTTATATGCATGACTTTATA
Source organism: Persicaria tinctoria (assembly GCA_037127255.1). NCBI lineage: Eukaryota > Viridiplantae > Streptophyta > Magnoliopsida > Caryophyllales > Polygonaceae > Persicaria > Persicaria tinctoria. The sequence continues at coordinate 68,244,544 of JBANSL010000004.1, read as the reverse complement.
TGAAATCGTCGTAACCTTGAAAGATATTCTTAATAGATTAGAATTCATATTCTTTTTCTTCTGGAATTTTGATGGTTAAGAGACAATATTACAGGGAGATCTGACCGAAACTTTCCTTGAGGCAACGACTTTGTTACAGATGCACAGGGAATGGCATCAATACTTATAAGAACCTTTCGATTCTCACTTTGCCTTAATGCCACTTCTTGTTCAGTAGGCGCTTATAGAGTTGACTGATCTCTGTTCTCCAATTATAGACTAGTGTGTTGCCTCCATTTGTGCTGTTTGCCCAAGTATTTGCAGCCATGTTAACTGCAGCCTTGACTGGTTCTTTATATGATAAGGCACTTGCCTTTTGCTATTTAGTTTATTCCCTTGTTTCTTTGCTTTTTGAGAGTTGATTTCTTGGCGGTCTGTTATTAGTTATTGTTATTACTTATTTCCTAGTTGGAGATGTACCTTATTTATACGAAAATTTCATTTTCCTTTATTGATTTCACTTGATTTTATTATTGATAATTTAAAGCCCCTTAGCTCAATCACTAATGTTATTGATTCACTTGATTTCATGAATCCTAAGCTGGAATTTTACTAATGTTACCCTCGATCTGCTCATTCATATGGATTCTTTTCCTGAAATGATGTATTTTCCAACATGCATATGTTTGTGTTCATTACATCATGTTAGTTAACTAGGCATATAATCATGTTCTTTACATTTGCCTAAACTTCTATTTTTAGTGTTTTGTTTCTAGCTATTTGTTATGAATCTAAATCATGTTCATTTTTCTATTATGTAAGAACATTTTATATAATTTAAAGCCTATTAGCTCAAATGGTAGAGCGTTGTCTTCAAAGACAAAGATGTGGGTTCAAATCCCGCATAGGCTACGATAATAATATAAAAAAAACTACAAATACTCCATTTAACATCAGGTAATAGCAGATGTCTTTCAAAAAAAAAATCGATGTCTATGTCGGTGATGTATAAAGTCAAAACTATTTAACATCGGGTAATAGCCGATGTCTTTGTATGTTATAACATCGGGTATATTTTATAATCGATGTTATAACATATCAAAGACATTGGATTTAAACATATAGTCGATGTTATAACATATAAAGACATCGGCTATTACCCGATGTTAAAAAGTTTTGACTTTTTACATCACCCACATAGACATCGATTTTTTTTTTGAAAGACATCGGCTATTACCCGATGTTAAATGACAAAATTCTAGTAGTTTTATCTTACCAATTGAGTGATGTTTGAGAAACGAAATTCAAGAGCTCATGTCATACCATCACACCAAGTTAATCATACCAAATGGCAAAACCTATCCTACCAACAAGGACACTTTACCTTTTCCTCCCCGACGTCTGCATCAGACTCAGTTGGGTGTTCTTGCTCCTCCACGCCACCCTTGTCTCCCTTCTTGGCCTCCACCTCAGCCTTGTCACCATCCTCTACAACTTTTTTGGTAGCCTCCTGATTGTCATCCCCACCTTGGTCAGCATCCTTGTCCTCGTCCTTGTCATTGGCCTTGTCCTTTGCAGCGTCTTTGCCATCCCCATTGTGATCGTCGTTAAGCTCATCCTTCTCATCCGCCCTGGCATTGTCAAGGTCCCTGTCCTCCCCCTTTTCATCATCCTCATCATTAGCATCTTTATCATCCACCTTGGCCTCATCAGACTTCTTATTGTCCACCATTTCAACATCATCCACATAAGCCTTACCATCGTCCTTGTGGTCTCCCTCCACCCCTTCCCTCGGGGGTGGTAAGCAGTTTAGCATCATTATGAGCGCGAACTCGTGCAGAGAGAATCGCGCATGATGCCTCGGAATGGAGTACCAAGTCTCATGTTGCGTCCCAGTGTTCAGCTGCCACAGAAGGCAAAAGTGTACCAACTATGCAACGGATTTCTTTTTGGAGCTCATCCTCACAATGCCTCCGAACTGGCTCTTCGTTAGGGTCTTCTTATCGTCAAGGTCAATGCAAAAGTCCAGGCCTTTGAGCAGGTCAAAACTGGAATGTGACAACGCCTTGCTAGAAAGTGGTATTTTTCAACAACAGCCAGCACAGCCTGCAATACATGTAACAATCTTAGGTTCGCAAAAAAAAAATCAACCATTACAACCACAACCATGTAACTATCTCATTTTCTTTACCCCTTGGCTGCTTGGTCCTGCCCGCGCTTTCTTCTTGCCTGTCTTTGTCATTTTTTAAGCAGATTGAACAAAGGGTACCTGCAACACAATCACCACACATATATATTCAGACATTCAGGTCATTTAAGCCGTCATACTAACAGTTCAAATATATCCTACCAATTTCATTTTACTATCCTACCAATTCTGTTATCCTCTTCTGTCCTACCAATTTCGCATTTCAAACAAGTTTGCTTGATTTTACCTATTTCCCAACACAACAGATAGCCAAAGTAATTCACCAAAACCAATTCACCAAAAATTCATCAAACATATAGGCATTTCATCAAACAGTTGGTGGGCACTAAGGGTTTCAACACTACAAAACCATTTCCCCAAAATTTCCTACACCATCGTCGGCATACCAGTTGTTCAAATATATCTACCAATTTCATTATCCAGTCCTACGAAATCTGCTACAAAAAATTCAGACGCCATCTTCTATATTCCATCCTACCACATGTGCAGTCTTCCCCTACCGATTGTCCCCAATCTTCTGGATTGCTTAGTATCCCTCCCCATCTCTGAACCCCTTCTTGCCCATTTGCCTCCAATTTCTTACCCGACATCCCCTGCCCCTTAACCATCCGATTCTCGAAACCCACAAACCCTAATTGCACCCCAAGTCCCCAAAATCGCAACTGCAAAAGCACCACCTAACCCATCTTATTTCATTCCTCTACTGCTAGGCAACTGCAATGGCACCCCCATGTCTGCATTAATTTCTTCCAAAACCACCACTAATCGCATCCCCATGTCCCCAATTTCGAACAGAAAATCATACATCAAGAGTTTCTTACCTTCTTCTTCAACTGGATAGTTCCTCCTTGGAAGAGTTGAGGGTGTTAGGGGCCTTCTTTCCTATCTGTCGCTCCTCCCTTCTCTCCTTTGATTTTTCGTCTCTCCCACTTCAAATGCTCTATGTATCGTCTCTCTCCCTCCACCTTTTGATTTTATAAACCGCCTGTGTTGAACAGTTGCACCCCTCCCCCTCCTCACTTGTTAGAGCCGGTCACCAACAGTGCCCAGAAACCAACACTTTTTATCCTAAAAAGTGGACTAGTCTAGTTATGCAAAATTTGGGCCTTATATGATACTTTTGCAAAAAGGCCCAAATTTTGGTCTATTTAGTACCATTTTATGTAGAAACAAATCATGGTACTATTACTAAATTTAGGATTTAAATGGGATATAGATTAGAAAAAATCGTTTATAATATAAATAAAGATAAAAACTTCATATATTGGTTAATTAGTAAATTGGTTTTTGTAAACCCAGATGTCGGCTAGAGCGCGAGCAAGAATCAGTACAGAAAGCTAAAGAACACAACAAGATTTGTTTACGCGGTTCGAGTGTTAAAACTCTACGTTCGCGGAGTCTTAAGAAGGAGACACTCAGGTCTGGAATCCACTAGTTCTGTTTAGCGATTACATATATGGTTGCAAGTGCAACTTTAGAATACATATTCAAGCATATAAAAGGTGCAAACAAGAGAAGAAACGATCTAGAAGAGAAGAGAAGAAGAACTCCCTCAGATCTGGCAGTTGGAAGCCAGATCTATCGCCGGGAATCGCAAGAAACTCAAGGCACTTGGAACCTTGAACTTCGTCGTCGTCTTCAACCTCAGATCTAGAGTCGATCATTGATGAAGGATGAGCTCTAGATTAGAGATCTTTGTCGCGGATCGTCGTCGGATGAGCTCTCTCTCTCTCTCTCTCTCTCTCTCTCTCTCTCTCTCTCTCTCTCTCTCTCTCTCTCTCTCTCTCTCTCTCTCTCTCTCTGACTTACCTTGCAAGCTCCAACTGACGGTGTGTGGAAACCCTAGAAGGCTTCCCTTTATATAGATGAGCTTCAAGTGGAACACACCGTTTCAATAACGAGGCGCGCCTTTGAAGAGCTAAGGAGCTGGACCGAGCTTAATGGGCTTAACCGACCCATCAAACCAAAACATACAATTTAACATAATAATAAGATAATATGTAACATATGTATGTATATGATGTTATGCACGAAGTTTAACCTAAGTATTAATAAGTGTAACAAGTCGGCATATATAGGATATATTATATACAAGTATATGACCCAGAACCCAAAATTTTCGGATTAATACTTCAAGTCTATAATATATTCTATATTACCCTTACTATGTTTCCTTATCCATAACCTAGTGTCCAACATTACCACGGTAGTTGCACTTAGAATTAGAATCAGATTTATCAGACTTCTCAGGTTTAGGATTATCCTTCTTGTCCTTTTTGTTTTTCTTTGCCATTTTACCTTTCTTTTCAAACTTGTTTTGCTGAGTAAACAGAACTTCAGATTTATCTTGTTTTTCAGTCTTGGTAGAGAGGCCCTTAATCTTAAAAATCTTCATTATTTCATTTTTCTCAATTATAGCCTCAATGATCTTATCCTTATATAATTCATTCCTACAAAACTGGATAATATCTTTGAAGTTTTCAAATTTGTCAGGTAAAGAGTTAAGCAAGAAGATAGCATGATGAGAGTCTTTGATTTCATCTTTACAACTTTATAATTCTTGGTTCATTTTAAGGAACTTGTCAAGGTTATCATCTAAGGTCAGATTCACATCCATCTTAAAAGTAAACAACCGACACAGCAAGGAATATCTAGAGGGCAAGGATTTAGTAAGAAATAGCTCCTCCAGAGCGGATCAGAGAAGGTGAGCGGAAGAGAATTTTACCACCTGACGGGCTATGCTGTCAGTTAACCTTAGCATGATTTCAGAATGAGCTTTGAGGTTGAGCTCAAGATCAGCTTCAACATCTTGCTCATCTTTCACTTGCTTGGCCTTCTCTTCGGGTGTGAGACCAGAACCACCACCATCAGGTTCATCAATCTTGATGCTTGGGTGGAGTTTCTTTGTTAGAGTCTCAGGGTGTTTGATTGGATATGTGATGGCCTTCCAGCAACCCTCTTTGATCAAGATGGCTCTAATTTTGATTTCCCACATGGCAAAGTCAATGACTCCGTTGAAGGTTTTGATCTTCATGGAGTTTTCCATCTTTTGGTACCTATAAGAAAGGTAAAAGATCGATGTTAGTAGTAGTGGAAACGATAGGATCTAAAAAGTAGCACACAAGATTCTAGAATCTAAACCCTGGAACCCAAGAGACAACACGTGATACGTCAGACAGGGGAGGAATGGCACACCAAGTGTTGATGCTCTATCTAGGTCCACCCAATGCCCTACCTCCGAATCTAGTCCCTGAAGCCAAGAGTGACTCGGGTGTTTCGAATCGCGACACTCAAGCTCTAGTATCACGTCACACGCTCTAATACCACAATGTCAACCCAGATGCCGACAAGAGCGCAAGCGAGAATCAGTACAGAAAGCCTAACATAACAAGATATGTTTATGTGGCTCGAGTGTTAAAACTCTACGTCCGCGGAGTCTCAAGAAGGAGAGACTCGGGCTTGGAATCCACTAGTTCTTTTTAGCGATTACAGGTATGGTTGCAAGTAAAACTTCATAATACAGATTCAAGAATAACAAGCAGATACAAGGTGCAAACAAGAGAAGAAACGATCTAGAAGAGAAGAAACGAATAACTCCCTCAGATCTGGCCGGTGGAAGCCAGATCTATCGCCGGGAATCGCAAGAAACTCAAGCGACTTGGAGCCTTGAACTTCGTCGTCGTCTTCAACCTCAGATATGGAGTCCTTGATGAAGGATGAGCTCTAGATCGGAGATCTTCGTCACGGATCGTCGTCGGAGAGCCCTCGCAGAGAAACCCTAGCTCGCGGCGCTCAAACCTCTCTCTCTCTCTCTCTCTCTCTCTCTCTCTCTCTCTCTCTCTCTCTCTCTCTCTCTCTCTCTCTCTCTCTCTCTCTCTCTCTCTCTATATATATATATATATATATATATATATATATATATATATATATATATATAGCTTACCTTGCAAGCTCCAACAATTGGTGTGTGGAAACCCTAGAAGGCTTCCCTTTATATAGATGAGCTTCAAGTGGAACACACCGTTTGAATAACGAGGCGCACCTCTGAAGAGCTAAAGAGCTAGACCGAGCTTAATGGGCTTAACCGGCCCATCAAACCAAAACATACAATTTAACATAATAACAAGATAATATGTAACATATGTATGTATATGATGTTATGCACGAAGTTTAACCTAAGTATTAATAAGTGTAAAAAGTCGGCATATGTAGGATATATTATATACGAGTATATGACCCGGAACCCAAAGTTTTCGAATTAATACTTAAAGTCTATAATATATTCTATACTCTCACTATGTTTCATTATCCATACTTATACTATATGCTAAAGCAATACTTTTCATCCAATATCTATAGGGGGATAGTGTCGAGATTAAGAATGGACTTTACAATTTGCCCTCCTAATCTAAACACTTATCCCTAGTAATCAAAACATAGTGGATTGTGATCAGACCTGAGTGAACATCTTATCCGTCATCGACTCTATACTACCTGTGTTACGGATGAGGTTCTTTGATGTGAATAAAATCCCTGCAGAAGCAAAACTTGTTAGAAGGTACCACCTTAGTACCAAAGTCCGCTGGATTTTCTTCCCCTTTGATCTTCTTAGCATCTATCTCAGAAGCTTATATCCTATTGCGGATGAAATTGAACCTAACATCTATATTCTTGGTTCTCTCGTGGTACATCGGGTCTTTACATAGGTATAAAGCACTCTGAATGTCAGTGAAGATAACATGCTCAAAGCCTTTCCTAAGTATCTCTCCAAGGATACCTTTTAACCAGATGGCCTCTTTAGCTGCTTCGGTAGCAACCATATATTCAGCCTTAGTGGAGGATAACGCTACAACGGTTTTGTTGCTGTGATTTCCAAGAGATACAGTTCCCATCCCATGTAAAGTAATAAGTTGTGGTAGACTTTCTACTTAATTTCTTACTAGCTAGCAAAATCCACATCTACATAACCATAAATCTGATCAAGAAATATGTAGGGCTTGTAGGCTAGACACAGGTTTCTAGTACCAGAGATGTATCTAAGAAGGTATTTCATAGCGTTCTAGTGATCCATTCGGGGGTTAGACATAAACCTGCTAAGGACACTTATAGAGAAAGCTAGATCAGGACTGGTGCAAAGCATAGCATACATCACGGATCCTATGGCAACGTCATAAGGGACTCTAGCCATTTGTTGGATATCAGAAGACTTAGTGGGGCGGGTTTTCTTGGTAAGCTCAAGGTGCCCTCCTAAGGGTATAGTTGTAGGTTTGGAGTTGGTCATGTTAAACCTCTCTAAGACCTTAAGGACATAATCATCTTGAGATAGCCAAATGGTCTTGTTTGAACGATCCCTAGTGATGTTGACGCCTATGATTTTCTTAGCAAAATCTAGATCCTTCATATCAAAATACTTATTAAGATTAGTCTTTACCCCACTGATTAAGGCGGGGGAATTACTGATCAAAAGTATGTCATCGAGATATAAAAGAACATACATTGCATTCTTAGTGGCAGGATGGATGTAGTAAAGACAATTATCATAACTGCTTCTACAGAATCCTAGACCTTTGATCACCTTATCGAACTTAAGGTTCCATTGCCTAGGAGACTGCTTAAGACCATAGATCGACTTCTTAAGGAGACAGACATGGTCGGGTTTGGTTTTGTCTATGAAACCCTTAGGTTGACGAATGTATATGGTTTCATCTAAGTCCTCATGAAGAAAAGCAGTCTTAACGTCCATTTGCTCTAATTCCCAATCATACACGGCAACCATGGATAGAAAGAGACGCATGGTTTTATACTTTACTACGGGTGAGAATATATCATTGTAGTCTAGACCTTCCCTTTGAGTAAAACCTTTTGCTACTAAGCGGGCTTTGAACCTAGGAGGGTCCTTAAGGTTTAAGCCTTATTTGAGCTTGAAGATCCACTTAGAGTCTATAAGTCTGGTTTTATGAGGTCTAGGAACTAAAACCCAAGTGCAGTTGTGATTCATGGAGGCTATTTCATCTTTTATAGCCTTCCACCACTCAGAAGCATGAGAATCAGACTCGACTGACTCAAAAAAACTAGGGGTTGTAGGGTGCCTAACTATGGCAGCAGTAAGCAAGGCATACTCAAAAATATAGTTAGCATACTTCCTGTTAAGGATACTAATCATAGGCTCCCAATCCCTAGTCAGTTGCCAATCATCCAAATTAGTATCATGCAAATCAGAAGAAGGGATGGAGGAGAAATTCCATAAGAGTTAGTTAACAGGCCATTTACATCACGAGATGAGGAGGGAGATGCATGTGAAGAATCATAATTTACAGACTCTGGCTCTAATGGATCCCCATCTTCTGTTCCATTTCCATCCTCTTCATGTGATGGTGACTAAGTACCTTCTTCAGTATCCATTTCCTCTAGCTCAGTTGGTTCTCCAACTTCTTCTTGTTGTCCCCCCTGTAATGTGAAGGGAGTGGCAGCTGATGGTGCTAGACCAATGCCAAACTCTAGGTTTGCAACATCTTTTTCATTAGCTAAGTCAGCACTGAATGTCCTCTTGTTCAGCTGCTCGGTACATGTGGCTTGAGATGCAGTTTTTAGTGCAAGTTTAAAGGGAAAGTCATGCTCATTAAACTTAACACTTCTAGCAACAATGACTTTGTAACCCCCAGGCTGCATAAGCAGCACTCTATAGCCTTTAACCCCTTCAAGGTAACCCAACAAAATCCCCCTTTTTAGCTCTAGGTTCTAACTTCCCTTGGGAAAAATAAGCATACACAGAGCAACCAAAAGGTTTCAAATAAGTCGGGTTGGGGGGTTTCTTTGTCCACATCTCCTAGGGTGTCTTAAAATTTACGACGCTGGAGGGGGATTTGTTGATGATGTATGCAACTGTATGAATAGCTTCACCCCACAAACTTGGTTTAAGGCCGGCACTAAACAACATAAATCTAGTCTTTTCCGAAAGTATTATGTTCATACGATCTGTTGTCCCATTTTGTTGTGGTGTGCCAGGGACAGTCAGATGCCTCTTAATCCCATTTGTTTGGCAATAGGAATCAAAATCAGTATTACAAAACTCAAGGCCATTATCAGTTTTTTGGCATTTCAATTTAAAACCGGATTGAGATTCAGTCATGTTCTTTCAGGTTTTAAATGCATCAAAAGCATGGTTCTTAGACTTACGCAGAGTGATCCACACTTTCCTGGAATAATGATCAATAAAGCTTATAAAATACTTCATGCCACTAAAAGTATCAACTTGGGCAGGGCCCCACATATCAGAATGCACATATTCAAGAGGAGCAGAAGCCACATGAGTTGATCTAGGAAATTTAAGTCTAGTTGATTTGCCAAGAATATAGTTCTCACAAAAATCAATATTTGCAGGTTTCTTAGGCAAAAAGAGCATGTTTATGCAGATGCAGCATGCCAGTATTACCAATATATGCTAGCCTTTCATGCCAAATCTTAGTATCAGATAAACTCATGATATTAGAATGCACATAATTGATCTCAGCAGGTGAGGAAAGAATATGAAACAAGCTCAAGCTCTAGTATCACGGAACATGCTCTGATACCACAATGTAAACTTAGATACCGGCTAGAGCGCATGCGAGAATCAGTAGAGAAAGCTAAAGAACACAGCAAGATTTGTTTACGTGGTTCGAGTGTTAAAACTCTACGTCCGCGGAGTCTCATGAAGGAGAGACTCGGGCCTGGAATCCACTAGTTCTTTTTAGCGATGACAGATATGGTTGCAACTTGCAAGTACAACTTCAGAATACAGAATCGAGCATAACAAGCAGATACAAGGTGCAAACAAGAGAAGAAACACGATCTAGAAGAGAAGAAACGAAGAACTCCCTCAGATCTGGCAGGTGGAAGCCAGATCTATCGCCGGGAATCGCAAGAAACTCAAGGGACTTGGAGCCTTGAACTTCGTCGTCGTCTTCAACCTCAGATCTAGAGTCCTTGATGAAGGATAAGCTCTAGATCGGAGATCTTCGTCGCGGATCGTCGTCGGAGAGCCCTCGCGGAGAAACCCTAGCTAGCGGCGTCCAGACTTCTCTCTCTCTCTCTCTCTCTCTCTCTCTCTTACCTTGCACGCTCCAACTGGCGGTTTATGGAAACCCTAGAAGGCTTCCATTTATATAGACGAGCTTCAAGTGGAACGCATCGTTTCAATAACGAGACGCACCTCTGAAGAGCTAAGGAGCTGGACCGAGCTCTATGGGCTTAATCGGCCCATCAAACCAAAACATATAATATAACATAATAACAAGATAATATGTAACATATGTATGTATATGATGTTATGCACGAAGTTTAACCTAAGTATTAATAAGTGTAACAAGTCGGCATATATATGATATATTATATACGAGTATATGACTCGGAACCCAAAGTTTCCGGATTAATATTTCAAGTCTATAATATATTCTATATTACCCTTACTATGTTTCCTTATCCATACTTATACTAAAGGCTAAAGCAATACTTTCCATCCAATATCTATAGCGGGATAACCGATAATGTCGAGATTACGAATGGACTTTACAATTTGCCCTCCTAAATATAATCTGAACACTTATCCCTAGTAATCAAAACATATATAGTGGATTGTGATCAGACCTGAGTGAACATCTTATCCGTAATCGACTCTATACTACCTGTGTTACGGATGAGGTTCTTCGATGTGAAGAAAATCCATGCAGAAGCAAAACTTGTTAAAAGGTACCACCTTAGTACCAAAGTCAGCTGGATTTGCGCGCAATAAAAAAAATACACACATAATAATATTTATAATTTAAAGGATGATTTTTCTAACATGTATCCATAGACATATATATTGTAAACTCAAAAAAAGAAAAGAAACCCTAATTTTGATGTATTAATCCTCATGACTAATGCATTGAAAAATATAAAATCATTTTTCAAAGCAACATGCACTTTTTTGGGTTTAGAGGCAATTGAAAGTTCTTTAAAAAAAATTAACCTATTCATTTAGATGGCGTTTATTATTTCCGCACATATTTTCAGGATGATAATTATATAAACTATTATATTTTTATTAATTTTTAAAATCACGGAGTAATAAATATGAAAATATTTTAAAATTTTATTTTAAAAAATTAATATTTTATATAAATTCTATTATATTAGAAAATCGTATATATTTTACTAAACAAAAAAAAAAGTACTTATATTAAACTTGAAAGTGAATTATATATAAATTGATTTGAGGATGAATTGGGTGGAGGGAGAGTGGAGAGTTGGGGATCAGTTTAGTCGAAGGAAACCGAAGAAAAGATGGAATTATGCCCTAAACAATGAACGACCATACGTGTTAACATCTCATTTAATAAAAATGCCAAAAACAAATCCCAAAGTCAGCTATGTTTGATTACGATTAGCCCACGGTTTATGAAACTCACACAACCCGCCTTCAACCCCAATTTTATATTTTTATTCATATATATATTAAATTGTGCGTCATTTCCAGCTTCTGTAGATCCAGTCACACTTGAATATATTTATATATATATTATATACATTCACCACATGATCACATGCATGAATATATGGTATTACATCCAAATTACATTCTTGAACGGCTCAAGTAAATAAATTAACCCCTAAATTGATTATACTTTCAATTATTAAAGAAATAGTCATTCTTTAGTAGATTTATATATTCCCACTTATATAAGCTCTGTGAAATTATTCATCCTTACACAGTGATTTGAATGTCAGAACACCTAAATCATATTGCAAAATACTAATTATATATAACCTGATCGATCAATCATGACCTACAAAAAAAAAACTAATATAATCCTGGTATCATGACAAAAATAAAATAATACTGTAATAATAATAATAATAACCTGCAATATTCATTCAAACATGCTTCAAAAATAAAAAAATGGCAGCTCCAAGATTAATTGAGATTGAGAACAACAATATAATAAAACTTTTAAAAAAAACACACACACATCTAGATACTCTTGTTAATTTATTATTACTATTTAATGAACATGAAAAGCAACAAATCCTTACAAGAAATTATATAAACTAAACAAAGTAGTTGATGAACACAACACCTCTATATCTTTGATCATGATTTGATCATCACTCTCCAAACATTTATCCTCTTTTTTTTCCTCCTCCATGAAGTGTACATACACACACAAAGCACAATCATATCACACAAAGGGAATTAACTGAAACCCTAATTTTAATTCCCATTTATTGATTTAACATTGTCCAACTAATTATTCAAGTAAACTGGCCTTCCATTAATATTTTGTTGTTGTTGTTGCTGCTGTTGCTGATGGAGAAACCAAGCATATGAAGGCTCCTGGTGGTGATGATTCGCATTAAAACCTGCGGATGCAGCCGCCGCCGCATGATATCTCGGATCCTCCATACCCGGATCCGGGCCCGGAGGGTGGCCCACTTCATGGGCGGGGGGCGCCTCTTGGAGGAGCGGCAGCTTCTCGTAGGTGGCGGTGGAGAAAGTGGCGGCCATCACAACCACAGTGCCCTCAGCGACAAGTCTGCCCTCGACGGGGCCCCCCATTACCTGCCCGTGGGGGCCCGAAACGAACACGGTCAGGCCCGTAGGGCCCATGGAGGCGTTGTCGGGGAGGACGGTGCCAGAGAGGGCGAGGATGTCGAGCTTGCCTTTGAGGAAGAGAGGGGAAGGGCTGCTCTGGTTCTGACGGAAGGTGACGCCGGAGACGGAGCCGATGGCGTGGAGGACGGCGATGCCGCGGCCGCGGGAGCGGGCGTAGGCGGAGAGGGAGGCGGGGATGTCGGAGCCGTGGGCAACCTCGAGGACGTGGCTGCGGAGGGCGTCCTGGGGGTCGACGGAGAGGTAGGTGGGGGCCTTGGGCTTGTTCTTGGAGCCGGCGGGGCGGCCACGGGGGCGCTTGCCAGGAGGGGGAGCGGGGGCGGCGGTGAACTCGTCGACGGCGCCGTCGGCGTTCTCCCTCTCCTCCTCGCTGCTGCGGGAGGAGAGCTGCTTGGAGGGGGAGGAGAAGGGGGGGATGGGGTTGTCGGGGATGGAGGAGAGGTTGATGGCCGGAGGAGCCATGGGGAGGGCGGTCCACCACCGGTTAGCCAGGGTTGCTGAGTTGCCTTTAGCTTAGCTAAGCGGTGGACTTGTTCCAAATCCAAATCCAAATCCAAATCCAAATCTAGAAAGAGAGAGGGAGAGAGAATCAGAGAGAGAGAGAGATGGGAATTGGGAATTAGGAATAAAGAAATACAAGGGGCAGAGTATAATAAAACCAGGGAAAGTGGAGGAGGGTGGGAGAGCTTCCAACTTATATTAATACAAAATTTCTGAGCCGACGGTGATGTGTATTCAACATTTTCCTTTTTATAATATTTCTATTTTACATATTTAGTCGGTAATACAAAGTCGTTGGTGGGTAGTGATTTAACCGCGGTTTACCACTCTCGATTTATTGTCTTATACTCTCTCCGTTCGAAAATAAACGATATTTGACTTTTGTGCACGTAGTTTTAGGAGCTAAAAAATATTTACCAAAAAAAAAAATTATTTATTTAATAAGTATTAATGTATGAAAAAAATTAATTAAAAAAATTAAGATTTAATATATTTTTTAACACCTAAACGTGCATAAAAGTCAATCATCGATTATTTCCGAACGAAGGGAGTATAAAATAAAATCAACAAAATAGACATAACATATAGGGTAAATTACACATAACCCCCCATAAATTATGTTATTTTTCACATAACCACCCATAAAACCTTAAATTACAGTAAACCACCCATAAATGTGATTTGCTTTCATATGACCACCCACACATTAAACCTCTATTTTTTTGTTTAAAATGACTAAAATACCCCTAATTCTTGCTTATTTGTTTGTACTTTGTAAAGGAAAGATGTTGCATGTATATAAGTATGTGTTTGGATTCCAATTGTATTATGTTTATAATGTAAAATAGACAATGTCGTCTTTGGTAAACAAAAAATTTAAGATAAATTAAGGGTGTGTTTGGATTCCATAATTTATTAATTATATACTCCATCCGTCCAAAAATACATGGGCTTTTACTATTCATGCACACTTTTTTAGGAGCTAAAAACTATATAAAATATTAACATTTTTTATTAATTTTTTAATAATTACAAACTTGTAATCTATAAGTTTGTAATTATTTAAAAAAATTAATAAAAAAGTTAATATTTTATATAGTTTTTACCTCCTTAAAAAACGTGCGTGAACAGTAAAGCCCATGTATTTTTGGACGGAGGTAGTATAATGTAATAGTTTTATCCAAATGAATGTGATTATTTGGTTAAATTACTATTTTGCCTCATTTTTTTATGAGATTTTTAGTTATACAACCAACTGCTCACATATATAAACTAAAATAAATAATTGAATTATAATTAAATTATTTACAATGGGCCGAACATATTACTATTTTACCTCATTTTTTTATGAGATTTTTGTCATATATGTAATATGCTAAACTTATACATATCATTTCACAAATTATTAGCCGAACGTGAATAATTTTATTATAATTTATTCTTTTTTAAAAGGGTAAAAGTAAAACCGGATTATTTAACAAATGAGAAGTCTTATGAAAACAAATCATTGAATTAAATACAAATAAGCTTGAATTGAGGGTATTTTAATCTTTGTAAACAAAAGAAATAGAGGTTTAATGGGTGGGTGGTCTTATGAAAAGATAACTAATTTATGGGTGGTTTACTGTAATTTAAGTTTGAGAAAATTTGCCCAACGGACCCATTTTTGGGCCTCAATTTGGAGAGTGTCCACCACCTTTGTAAAAATAGGGTTTTGTCCACCTACCCAAACTTGTGCCCCCCTACTTGTTCCGCCTCCCTCTTTCTCAAACGCTCGCTTGCAACAGATCGGAATCGTCGATTCAGAGTTCCCTCCCTCCCTCCTCGTCCTCGCCCCTTCCTCTTCCGCCGATCAGACAATACAACGGCCATGGTTTCGATTCCGCCGCCTCATCTTCCTCCGCTCGCCGCTCCGCCGCCTCGTCTGGTCGCTCTTCGTCTGCTGAAATTAGGGGAAGAAGAGATCGGGATCTAAAACGTCTCCCATGGCGACCTATCTCCCATGGTTTCGTTCTCGATCTCTCTCTCGCCAGGAGTGGATCATGGCGGTTTCTCGCCATCATCATCAGCATCATCCAAATCCTCATCATCATCCTTGTTTCAGCAGGCTTTCAATCCCGATCTGGTGGTGGACAGTGGCCAGATTGAAGGATGTATTTGAGACTAGTTGATAAAGAGCTCCGCCGCTATAGAAGCTTTCAATTCGATGGCGACATGCAAGAGGCGGAGGCGGCGGAGATCTGGCAGAGGCGGAGGCTGCGGCGTTGTATCCACCACAGATCTGATAGTGCAACGGTTGAATCCGGCGGAAACTCAGGTAGAAACGAAGTGGCCGACGAGCTTTAACAGCACCGACGATGGATGCGAGGGCGGGCGGGCGATGGATGCGAGGGAGATCGGTGTTGGTGTTGCTCAGGCAGCGGAGGAAGGGGAGACGACGGAGGTCGGAGGAGGAGGCGAGGACGGATCCCAGATCCAAGGCCTGCAACTCTGCGGCGCTGCTTTTCTCTTGGATAAACTGCGTTTCAGCAGATCAGTGTTGGTGTTGATCTATCACAGATAAGTGAAACTACCATGTGAGTTGTAAACTGTGTTTAGGAGTTGATCTCTCTTGGATAAACTGCGTTTCACCAGATCGGTGTTGGTTTTCTTCTGCAACTTTGCTTTTCTCTTGGATAAACTGTGTTTAGGATTTGATTCTAAATATGTCGTAAACTAAGTTGTTTGAGCAAAGTGCTTTTCACTAAAGTTATACCTTTGCTGGCATATAGAGACTCACATATGGTCAAAGATCGACTACCATGTTATTCTTGTATCATTGAAACTTTTTCTTATGCTGAAACTTTTCACAAAAGTTTGTTATTTGTTATTTGTGAATTTGTGGTTAGTTTGATACTGTGATTGGATTTGCTTTGTTGAAAGTTTAAATATTGGCAATTTCAGAAATTTTTTTGTCTTGCTGAAACTTTTTCTTATGCTGAAATGTTGAAATTAATTTTTATAAAATTATATGAGCTACAATATATTACACACAAACATATATTTCAACATTTCAGCATTTTTTTGTGATCTGAAATGCTGAACTTAATTCACTGTTGTGGTCAAAGTCGGATATCAAATGTTGTTTATGCAATTTCAACATATTTTTTTGCCTTGTTGAAACTTTTAGATAGCTTATTAGCTTCTTTTTTTGTTTGTTCTGAAATGCTGAAATTAATTCTTTATTAGCAAAATTCGTATGCTGAAATCAATTCTTATAAAATTGTATGAGGTACTATTTCAACATTTCAGCATTTTAGCATTTTTGAAAAAAACAAACTCCGGTTTCAGCAACAATTTCAGCATCTAAAATCGGGGTTTCAACATCAACAACTTTGCTGAAATCGGGTTTTTAGCATCAACAACCCTTGTTTCAGCAACGCAGTAAAAAAAAACTCATTGAAAACAGGGGTTGCTTAAACCGAATGTGCTGAAACAGAGGTTTCAGCAACTCCGTTTAAGCCAGCAATGCGGTAAAATAAAATAAAACATAAAAAACTGAATCAGTGGCTGCTGAAATCGCATGTGCTGAAACAGGAGTTTCAGCATCAACACATGTAGTTTCAGCAACGCGGAAAAAAAATGGAAAAAGAAAACAAACAAAAAAATTGAAAAAAGGGGTTGTTGAAACCGTATGTGCTGAAACAGAAGTTTCAGCAATTTTGTTTCACCAACTCTGGAAATGCGGAAAAAAAAAAACTAAAAAAAAACTTATGAGACGGGAGGGGGGGCACAGGGGGCGGTGGACATTTAGCTAATTTGGAAGAGGTGGGAGACCTTTTCCTAATAAAGGCCAAAATTTAGGACATCGAGGTAATCACCCCTTTAAGTTTTTATGGGTGGTTATTTAAAAAGCACCATAATTTATAGGTGGTTGAGTGTAATTTACCTTAAGATATATATATATATATATATGATTGGATTTTCTTTTTTAATCACGGGTTGGGATAAGTAAAGAAATTAAATTCTCAATTTAAATTCGACTTACCGAGCCTCACTAATTAAATTTTAATTCAATCATTTATAATTAAAAAAATCACTTGTTATATTTCAAGTTTTAGAATTTAAAATTCAAGTAGATATATTTTTTTTAATTATAAGTCATATACAATTTACGAAAATTCAATTCTTGAGAAATAATTTCTAGGGAATTATACCTCCGGTGTTAAACAAAACTAGCCCTAGTACAGGCTGCAGATAGACGGATTTTATAATTCATCTAAAGTTAATGAAATTTAATATTTATTTTAAAATTAAACTGTAAATGTTATTAAGAATAATCTATTTGAAATTTATTTGCCACATAAGCTCCCTATATATGCTCGTATGTTTCCTGTGAACTGTATTAATTTCTTTATGTTCTATGAAATTGGTTAAATATTTATTTAAATTCAATAAACACCCTCCAAATACAAAAATTTAGTAATTTTAAAAAATAGTATGTCTAATCTATACAAACTTACTTATGAAAGAGTATCTAACAAATTAAATAAAGCGATGTCACTAGCTAGGAAAACATTATTGAAGAAATGAAAAAAAAAATCAATTTTTATGGTAAAGGTGTATAAACATAGGAGACTTATTTAGGTACTATATATGTTTAGTTGGTTTTGTTTGAATGAAAGTACATTGTAGCTGAAAGAATGAAGGCTTTTGGAAGAACCGAGGAGGAAACTACGTACATTGTACGATTCATGAGAGGAGGTAGATATTAATTAAGGAGATGGATCGGAAGGCACATTACAGTCAACCAAGAAATTAATCAAAGTCAATACAATGGGCCGAACGTATTACATATATGACAAAATAGGAGAATTCCATTTTAACGCATCAAGCTAAAGGCAGCCTGGTTGTCAAGATATGCCCATTGGATGAACGTGTGACGGAGACGCCCGAACACATACACGAAACAACCTACTTTCAACACTATAATCTGCGTCTACGTACAAATCCAGCGATATATGACGACACCAAACTAATAGCCACCTCACACAATCACATATATGCTATTGAAGCTCCGTGGAAGTTTGCATTGGAAGCCCTCCCATTGACGCGCAAGCGTTGGTGGGAGAGGCCCAACGTACGATGACGAGGATGAGGATGGAGCAAACGCGTCGATGAAAAGACCGGCCTAACGATAAGCAATGCAAATAGTCATAGTCGTCCTGCTCAGCTCACATGTGAATAATTAAACCCCCATAACTCCGCCTTATTTTATGATGTCACATATTTGGATTGCTAAACTTGCAGGCCGGGATCTTTTTTGTTTTTTTCCTCTCGGTATCGATCGACCATTAAATTTGAATTTAGGTAGATGAATTCTGAGTGGGGAATTATATTTTTTTTAATGTTTATGTTAGATTTTGACTTTAATAGTAGTCGATGTGATATGATACCATCACATCTGATATGAATATAATATGATACCCTTATAAACAATACTGGGTCATAATTCACAAACTAACGCTCCTTAGTCCTTACATTATTAATATTGTTCGTTTACATTTATTATTTTCCAACTTTCTGACATGTATGTTACCCAACAAACATTTATATGAATTGAATATAAAATTAAAATATACTACCCCGGAGTGTAAATATATAGTTCATAAAGCATGATACACAAACTGTTAAAGATAAGATAGGGCTGCTAGGTCCGTGCACAGGGGCGGATCCTCTAAGATCGCCTAGCACTTGGATGTCCGTGCACTAGGAGTGATCCTTTAAGAGACGACCAAAATAATTGTGTGTAGGGTTCGGTTATAATGAATTTTAGATTGGTCAGGTTTCGGGTTAAATCGAGTCATGTCCATTCTGGTTCAGGTCAAAGCGGGTCGGGCTCGTTCGGGTTTCGGGTCAAGAGGTGGGTCGATCTCATTTGAGTTTCGAATCAAAGTGGATATAGTTTGTTTGAGTTTTCGGTCGAATCATATTCGATCCGGTTGGATAATTAGGTTAATTTTGACTAGGTTGAATACTTGAATATGTAATTTTGACTCGGTTGAATACACTCATTGTCATTGGCTCATCGGTTGACTTACTTGACTAATTGGCTTATCCGTTTATCTATTGATTTTACTTGAATTCTTATTCATGTGATAACAAATAACAAAAATAATTGGTGTTTTATATATTAAAAGTGTAATCATAAACTTGTGTTAAATTAAAATAAAAACATTTAAAATTCAAGCATTAAAATGTTGATGTTAAATAACCATTTCAAGTTGGGTCGGGTCAGGTTAAGAGTCCGGTCGGGTTGAGAGTCGGGTCGGGTTTAGAGTCGAGTCGGGTTTATCTGTGTTCAGGTCTGTTTCGAGTCGGGTCAGGTTCGGGTCAGTTTCAATCTCGGGTTCGAATTATGGATGACTTCATATTTTTGGGTTTCAATCGGGTTCGGGTGAGTCGGGTAGGATTTTCGGATCGGGTCAGATTTTATCAGCTCTAGTATATATTTTATTAAACCCGTTAGCTTCAAATAAGTGCGTTATATTAAAATATTGGAAAAATGGAGAAAAATAATACCAAGTATCAACTTTTGGCCAAAAATAATACGAACTTTGAAATTGACCGTTTCATATATGAACTATCGCCCTATTAACCGAAAATAATACATATATGTATTCCGGTGAACTTTCCGACCAAATACGCCACGTGGACGTCGGAAAACACACATGGCATAAATTTTTGCCACGTCACCAAACTTGTAAGTTATGCCATGTCATAAATTTATTTTTCATTTTTTTTAAAAAAAAAAAGAAAATTTAAACAAATAGGCAAATAGCTACAGTACCTTTCGAAACAATGGATGAGAGAACGAGCAGATAAGATTGAGAAGAAAGTGAAGACGCCCACCCTCGATTCCATTGTTTCGAAAGGTACTGTAGCTATTTGCCTATTTGTTTAATTTTTATTTTTTTTAAAAAAAATTGAAAAAAAAAATTATGACATGGCATAACTTACAAGTTTGGTGACATGGCAAAAATTTATGTCATGTGTGTTTTCCGACGTCCACGTGGCGTATTTGGTCGGAAAGTTCACCGGAATACACATATATATTATTTTCGGTTAATAGAGCGATAGTTCGTATATGAAACGGTCAATTTCAAAGTTCGTATTATTTTTGGCCAAAAGATGATACTTGGTATTATTTTTGTCCATTTTTCCTAAAATATTTGACAATACTATAATAACACTTACATTATATCACACATTTATAATATAAGAGTTTCTTCAATTTTATTTCCATTGATGTTTTTTGGGTTATTTTGACAACTAGCATATTATGAATATCTAACTAGTTAACTAGCACCCAAACAAAATTAATTAACTAACCTAGCACCCTTCCCAAATTGACTATTATGGTCAATGGTCAACCTGTTTGACCGTTGACCGGTCAGCGTTGACCGGTCACGGTCAACGCTGACCGGATTTTTTTTTTTTTTTTTTTTTTTAAACCAATGATGCCATTTTTTTTATGCCACTTTTTTTGATGCCATTTTTTGCCGCTTTGATGCCACTTTTTATTACATTTTATTTTTCGTTTTGATGTCACTTTTCTAATAAAATTGATTGATGACACTTTTTTAATGCCACTTTTTTCAAACCTTGATGACATTTTTTTGTTTACTGTGATGCCACATTGACTATTGATGCCATTTTTTTTGTTACTATCGGCTACTGATGACACTTTTTTGATGTCAATTTTTTGATGATATTTTTTTTACCGTGATGCCATATTTTTTCAAAGTCACTTTGATGACATTTTTTTTCTTCAATGTGATGCAACTTTTTCAAAGTAGTGTTTTGATGTCAGATGCCACTTTTTTAATAAAATCGTTTGATGCCACTTTTTTTTATAATTTCATCAATTGTATATCGATATATTTTCATCGATTATACTTTTATTCACCGATGACACGTTTGTGATTACACTTCATTGATGCAATCACTTGTGATGACATGTTTATTACATTTTTATTCATTGATGACAGTTGTGAATCTTGTGATTATAGTTCATTAATCGCAACGGTTTATGGTGACAATTTTATATAATTGATGACATAGGAGCTTAAGACGTGCAATCAAAATATTGTCACCTCATTGCACATATAAAAATACAAGGTTTTTTAAACTACGACATTTATATTGGTGGTATACGTAAAAAGCAACACCACAAATAGTGTTGTAAACATCAAATTCATTAGAAGACAACTTACATCTCTTGAAGAGTCGAACATCAGTAGAGATGCCCACTCAATTCGGTTACTTATTATTCGATGATTCATATAATGATATTCAATAGTTAGTAAAAAGGGAACTAACTAGTAAAAAAAAGGTATTTTTGTAGCTATATATACATGTCAAATTGATAGATTGTGTCCATTGGTATGCACATTTCAATGAATATCACTAACCTTTCAGTACCAAAAAGGGAACTAACTAGTAAAAAAATGCTATCTTTTGCAAAAAAAATTAAGACAGAGAGAACTTGATTCATCTTCATGAGCTACCCGAGTACCCGTCAAGCACCATTTGGAATCTTCCTTGAAATCCACTTTCTTTTTGCATCTTCAACTGCAGATGCCCAATATTCTTGATTCCTGATTCCTGATATTGCATCAGTAACCCGTATGCCTTTTTTGCATGTTAAGAGGTCTCAGTATTAGATCTATTGGTTTATCTAATCAAACTTGGTGCAATATAGTCAAAATGGATAGATTTTGTATCTTATTAACTCATATCATCTATTTGACACTGTTCCAGTGGAACATCAGAGGATTAAGGTGAATTTAATCAATTTCTGACTTAACAGCCCCTCCAAGTTCTGAGAGTTCTATAATCACCAAGTACATACTTCATATGCCAACTTCAGGCCAAACTTATTACGTGGGTCAAAGTGTATATGGTCTCAAATGACTAGGACTCATACTAGTGCACCACATTATGCCTACACCTCAATATCAGACAACCTTCCTCAACCAAGCTATAAAGGGTATTAGCATCTTAGAAGAAATCTAACCTTCCTAATTCCCGCAAATCACAAACGACATGAAAGTAAACATAAACAGAACAAAGTCACAATAAACACTAAATTCTAATTTTGAGTACTAAACCAATAATATGAATATCGTTCTTAAAAGTGTAATATACCAAAACAGTTTAACAAGAGAACTTACGATGTGTGCTTGTTGATGCCATTGACGAAACGATCAATATTACTTCGCTTATCAGGGCAGATAACAAGACTCTTGGAATGATCACTGGCACAAAGCAATGTCATCATGGTGTGAAGAGTAGAAGCAGGCGAGCAGCAGACCCATCAACAACCAGCAACAAGGCCATCGGCCTCCACCTCCAGCAACCCGAAAGAGCGGGAAGGATTCGCCGGAGTTGACCAGCAGCGGCTGCGCCGACAGCTGTTTCACGCAGCAGCAACGGATCAATCTTTCTTATTTTGAGATCTGACCGGCCTTCCGACAACCGGACTTCGAGGCTCCCGTCGTCGGAACTCCGATTTGGGACATTCGTCTTCTTTTCCCTCTTAATTCGCCCCTTCTTTCTCAATTTTCGGGGTATGAACGTAGTATTTGAGGTATTTGGGCGGAACTTTTTAGATGTATGAAGGATCTGGCTTTTGTTTTGGTTTTGGAGTTTAGATCTAGAAATCAGATCCGAGATTTTTGGGGATTTCGCAAGAGATGCAACAGCTAGACGATCGCTTCCGAGATCTGGGTGGCTGGGTTGATGGAGATCGGGACCTTGGTGACTGGGTTGATGGAGTCTGGGCTCGGTGTGGTAGTAGCAGGGTTCATGGCGGCTAGGGCTTGTGGTGCTCGCCCTCTCTCCTCTTTCTCTTTTCATCTCTGTTTGGCGGGTTTATGTGACTTACGGGGAAGGATGCTATGCGGCTAAAAGTAATTGAAGGGCTGCTAGAACTGCCAATAAAAAATTAAGAGATGCTAATTACCTAGTTGAATTAGCAAAGGTGATATTTCACCAAAATTTCTCATGTTTTTTTAATGATTTTAGCCGAAAAAATTATCTCAATTTAATTTTCAAGTTAGTCCCTCAAAAAATAATAATTAAGACCTCCAAGTACCGTGTAAAAAAATCCAAGTAAAAAAGGTTGATGTATGAAATCCACTCTTGGTGGAACCATAGACGGCGCTGGGGGACAAGCTCCAGAAGCACCAAATTAAGTTACAAACGCTTTCGATGTGGAGAAAAATCAAGTATGAAATAAATAAATTTTAAATTGACTCTCTGAACCACGTAAATAAAATTTACAAGACTCCCTCTCGTTATAGTGGAAGCAAATCGAGTAAGCGTGTCAGCACTCGTCTTTCAAGCTCCTAAGTCCTCTCGAAATCTACCAGAAGGCTCCTTGATGTCGAGTAGAGTACTTGATATCGACTAGATCGACATGTCGACTGGATCTGCAAAACCGAACAACAGAGAACGAAAACAAGCAATGTCGAGAAGAAGGGTACTTGACGTCGACCAGAATCCTCGACGTCGACCAGTGTCATCGACCTCGAGCAGTTTCGCAGAGTAAAAACCGTGACTTTGTGACAGAAAGTAAAGGAGAAGAAACACGAAATTGTGGGAATTCAATAATATAAAAGACTTCCGGAATGGGGGTATCAATGCCACAACTATAACCATATAAGAATTATGCTAAGGTTATAAAATATCATGCTTTTTCATCAAATGACTATCATACAAGTAGGAATATAGAGGCTTTCGCATAAACCCTAATTGTTACTAACCATTTTCACATAATTAATCAAAGTTGTATTAATATCACTTTCGCTTCAATAACACAAACAAGGGTCACCTTCGACTATCGCAGAAGAATCATGCTCATAGGGATAGAAGACGAAATTGCATTAAAAGTTGTACCTTTGTCGCATTACCTGACATGGCCACCGTCGGGCTCACCCGACTAGAAGTTGGGTGACTACTCGCTCTTCATCATAAAAACACACATCAATAATTTCAAGAAACTAAATTGCATTAAATCAAGAGAAAGCTTACAACCGATTGAAGCCAATTCCGCTCTCGCAAACAAACACCTCTCTCAGCTCCAAGCTCTCTCGAAACTCTCTAAACTCGCTATCTATGGTGGAACACAATTGCTTGTGGCTTGGATTGGATGATTCCTAAAATCAGCCCCTAAGGCCTTATTTATAGTATTCAATCATCGCTATTCAATGGAAGAATATTTTATCTATATCTAGAACTATCTATTTGAAGCTTTATGAAAAAAACATGGAAATAAAACAAATAAATCCCTAAGGTAAGTAAAACTATAGTGGATAAATCTCTTCAACTCTTGATATATCTTCACATGCCTTGATAGATTTCCCACGTGACTTGGTGTAAAAGCATGCTCAACAACTCAGATTCCCCTCGATTTCGACTCGGATTGATGCTGGAAAGTACTCGACATCCAGTAATGTAGTCGACGTCGAGTAAATGTCTTCTTGTCCTCGGATTCTGATCGAGCTCGACTAGGATTCAGACACTTGACGGGTACTCCACATCGAGTAATGTCCTCGACGTCGAGTAGATTTGTTACTACTCGAGTGATTTGTTGCTCGATTTCGTATTCTGGAGTCGAAGTTGACCAAATGTCCTCGACATCGACTAGATGTAGTCGACGCCGACTAGTCTTGTTGAGTGCTTTCTTCCTTCTTCTTTGCTCGATGTGTTCTGGTTCAGCTGCTACTCGACCTTGGACTTTCTGTATTCGACCTCGAGCTCTCTCGTGATTTTCTTCCTTCTCCGAATCACTGTAAAACGTCTCGATTTCTGCGACATTAAACAGAAACTAGTGTAGACTCCATAATTTGGAAAGTAAGCATAAAATACATATATTCTATATAATTCTAACCCAATGATATGAAATACATGCAGAAATCGATATAAAATTTAATGTAAAGCTTTGCAATTTAGGCTCACAACAAACACCCCATACTTAAGTTTGCTTGTTCTCAAGCAATACTTTTAGTGGTTATACAGGGGAAGATACTAAACTCTCAATATCATAGATTCATTCTTATATATCCCTACAATTAATTAACATCCTAAAAATTGTACTACTAATGTCACAAATCCACGCCTATGAATAAAAGCAATTTCGCACACAAAATGAGGTTATGCAAAAAAATTCATATGTCACAAAGCATTAATAATCAAGAGGACTTTAATTATGCTCATGGTGGAGAAAAGGTAAAAGGTAAAGTGGTGGGCTATTTTTGGGCAATGTGGTGCTAAATCTGGGGAGAACTTCTTTAAACTTGCTTTCATTCTTTGATGCACTTTCTCCCTTCATAATTTCGACATCAATCATCCTCTAATAATTCACTCTTTGCTTTTTTTTCCCACTTATATGCTTTTACATCTCTAACCTCAGCACTGCCTTCTCGCGAGTCGCAAACATGGATGTCATGAATGGCCCCAGATACTTAGTCCTTCGGACTTCTCACCTTGGTATCCCAACTCCCATCCAGCAAAACTATTATCTCGACGCAGGCAGGGTCAATCTACCTTTATCTCCTGAGGTGACCGTTTTTTTTCTCTCATTAAATTTTCCATAGACATGACACTTTCCTGCCAAACTCCAATGATGATAATAACAAAACAACAACCATATAGTAACTCCATAAGTATCTTCCATTCTCGACATAATCCCAGGATAAGGAAATAAGGTAGAAAATGGGCAATATTTAGATCATGTGGAGCATAAATAATGTGAGGCTCATAATATGACTTTTGTGATGCATAAGCCTAGGTATGGCTAGGGATATAACAATATGAGCATTGTATGGAAAATATAAAGTCATTCATCATCTTATCATGCAACATGTCAAAAGCAACTTCAAATTTTACCTTCTTTCATGGTTTTCATAAAAATATGCACTTCATTATGACTTCCCTTTACTAGGCAATTTCATGTTATATCTCAAATGAATCCAATTTTGCCTCGTCTAGTTCAATAAATGCTTCCATGACACTAATCAATTTTTTTTTGATGAGGGTGATAAAAATAAACTTTGGATGAAAACATGAAGCATATAGATGAATGAACATATACAAAGTACCACGTAAAGAGCAATATGAGAAATATGATAAAATATGCACAAAAGTAAGCTTTTCCCCCATCCCATACTTAAATATTGCAGTGTCCTCACTGTATAAAAACAAGGGTAAAGAAAGAAACTTACTAGACAGATGTATAGAAGCTTGGAATCGAGTGCTCAAGTTGCTGCAGAAGTGGTCGATCTCGAGGAGAGTAGTCGACATCGACTAGATCTACTCGATCTCGAGTATAGTGAAGCCTCAGGGTGATCCTTCCTCGACCATAGGCTCCGTTGCTCATTGTGGGTGGTCGACGTCGAGTAGATTACTCGACGTCGAGTACTTCTGCAACTTTTTCCGTACCTGCAAGACTCGTTAGATAGATAATATCCACAATAGAAAAACCCAAAAACAGTGTTTCAAAACCAAAACCAAGAGTATACATGTCTAAAAATCCTAAAAACTACTACCTCCGTTCAGAAATAGATTCCGTTTGACTTTTTGGCACGTTTTTTAATGAGCTAAAAACTATATAAAATATTAACTTTTTAAACAATTAATAATATGATACTTATTATTAATAAGTATCATATTATTAAAAAAAATTGTTTAAAAAGTTAATATTTTATATAGTTTTTAGCTCATTAAAAAACATGCCAAAAAGTCAAACGACATCTATTTCAGAACGGAGGTAGTAATTGTTTTGTTACAAGTTCTAGACTTTATAGTCGTTAGGCCGACTTCTTCCGTTTAAGCTCAAGGTCGCATCTGCAGTGCCCATGTAGACTGGGCCTCGAATAAGATTTCATTCTTGTCCATCAGATACAGTCATCCGGAATGGATCTTGTGCACCGTGAAAGGTCCCATCTTCTTATTGTTGAACTTATTAAGGAACCAATGATTCTTGTATTTGGAGACATAGACCATGTCTCCTACTTCGTACTCTTTAGGCTCATCATTAGAAACCCTGCATAATCGCACATACCAAGGCAAACCTCTTCCATGTATAGATAAATCTTTGATTGAAATAGGAGAAGAGATGTCTTTACATTGGCATACCTTCGCAGAATCGCAATTCGGGAACTCTGAATCCAGTCAACATCGAGCAATAGTACTCGACGTCGAGTGCATCTGTGCTTTTGGTGGCTTGCTCGTCGAGGAGGGAGAAGTCGAGTGCCCCTGGGTCTGGTCGACGTCGAGTAAAGTACTCAGCGTCGAGTACATTTCTGGATCGAATGGGCTACTTGATGGTGGTGTACTCGATGGAGGCGTCTGATTTTGGTCGGCGTCGACTAGAGTAGTCGATGTCGAGTACTTCTAGTCGACATCGACCCCATACTTGAACCCTGGCAAAGATTCTGAATAAAAATTAGTCGACATTGACTTACCTTGGTCGATGTTGAGTAGTTCTCTGAAATCCTCGTTTAGAATTGCCATAATCTCCTCCACATGTGCTTCAATATCTCTCTTCTTTAGATCCTCATGGGTCATATTTCTTACATTAGGTTCCCAACAAGTGATGTACCTGGCTGAGATTGACTTGACCTCTTCCATGGGACATGTATGCCTTTCAGTTTTATTGAAAGAGTACTCAATTACCTCATCGCTGATGTTGAAAGTGAGTACTCTCTTTCTTGCGCTTATGTTGGCATCCACCGTCGCTAAGATGGGTCTTCCTAGAATAATTGGACAAGCAGGGTCAGCCATATTGATAATTAAGAAATCAGTAGGGACAAAGAACTTACCTACCTGTACTGCACATCGTCCACCATTCATGTTGGGATGACAATTGTGTTGTTTGCCATATAGAGTCAGGCATCCACATGCTCTAAAGCACCTATCTTGACTTTGGACCAGATTGATAGAGGCATGATACTTACACTGACTCCTAAGTCGCATAATGCATTAAATTTGCATTGACCAAATCAAATAGTTATAGCAAACTTACCTGGATCTGGCCTTTTCTGTAGAACGTCCATCTTACTGCATTCCTCTGCAATCTCAGCCATCGATCGCTTCTTGCTTAGGATTTCCTTGAGGAACTTGACATAGGATGACATTTCATGAAGAGCTTCTGTGAAAGGAATGGGCACATTGAGCCTTTGAAGCATCTTCACAAAACGCTGAAACTTCTCCTCTGTTGGGTCCTTCAAAGATTTTGTTGGGAATGACAGCGTTTTCTTCTTCAAAGGTGGAGGAGTGTGGTCGACATTGTCAGAAGGGTGGTCGACATCGACTGAAGATTGGTCGACGTTGAGTACAGTGATCGACTTCTTGGCAGGTGTGAGGTTCTGGTCAACATCGACCACATGGTCCTCAACATCGACCAGATTCTAGTTGACGTCGAGTGGACTAGTCGGTGTCGAGTAGTCTTCTACCTCGTTTTGCTTCGTGTTTTGCTCGGGCGTTTACATCTGACACCCATTCCTTCGGTTCATGGCGGCTACTTGTCCTGTAGATTTATTCTTAGGATTATGTTCAGAGGATCCAGGGAGCGTACCTGATTGTTTAGGGATTGATGTAGCTATTTGACCCATTTGGGTCTCCATGAATTTTTTCCA
This sequence comes from Persicaria tinctoria, assembly GCA_037127255.1. Taxonomy (NCBI): domain Eukaryota; kingdom Viridiplantae; phylum Streptophyta; class Magnoliopsida; order Caryophyllales; family Polygonaceae; genus Persicaria; species Persicaria tinctoria. The sequence goes on along the minus strand of JBANSL010000004.1, from coordinate 68,215,542 downwards.
GATATCAATCTCCCCAAGCCTAGAGTTGATGTGGTGTCGTTGAGTGTGGATGGAATTGATTGATTGCTTGTTGTCTGGATGATTCCTCCACATCTCCTCAAGAATTGTCTGCAAGTCATCTTTCTTTCCTTCCCTGTCAGGGTGACCAGGAGCTCGGTAGGGCGGGGGGTCTATTGGATACTGGGGTTGGCGATAGTGGTTCCAGTTCTGTTGCTGATGTTGCCCTAAGTAGTTTCCCCACGCATAACATGCCTCTTCGTGGGTTTCTGCTACTAGTATTTGGTCGGCATGGGGGGCACGCAGTAGTGTTGTGCCTCACATACCCACATTCCAAACAAGGTTTATCCTTAGAAATGAATTCAACTTTCTTGGTGAAACGACGTACCTGATCGTTGTGGAATTGTTCCTTGACGTCCGGATCAATTTCTTTAGGTGGCACATATAGAGGCCTAGATGGGGTAGGCCTTTCATACCTTTCGTCTGAGGTCGCAGAAGTCCCATAAATGTTGTCCTAGTTTGCCAGTGTCTCAAAGGTTTCCCAAGCACGCCGTGGGGTGTACTCGAGATATCTGTAGGTGGTGTAGTTGTTCATCCGATCCTTAGTTGGTGCATCCAGGCAGTTGAAGATGATCTCCTGGATGACATATGGTGGTTGTCCATGTGTAGGAAAGGATTTCAGAAGCCTATTTTAGCGCTCCTAGACTTGCGCTAATGTCTCCCTTGGCTTTTGTCTGAAAGTCGTGATATGTTGTCTCAACGCAGCTGTTTTGGTAGGAGAAAAGAACTTGTTAAGAAACAAATCACTTAGCTCGTTCCATGTGCGAATAGATCGTGCAGGCAAACCCTCAGCCCACTGCAAAGCTACTCTTGCAAGGGACCAACAAAAAGCCTTTAGTTTCAAATATTCTAGATTAGCATTATCTGCAATAGCTTCACACAAATCTATAAAAGTTGTGACATGCACTAAAGGGCTATCATTGGGTTTCCCCCTAAATTGATTCCTCCTAATTTCAATAATAAAATAAGGACGAATTTCATAATTAACGGGGGGAAGAATGATCGGTGATTCTAGAACTTCCAGAGTAGGATGCAGATACTCCTTTGCATTTGATGGGACGTGCTGAATCTGCTCCTCAAGCTCTCTTCTAGCGTTAACTTCACGATCCACCCTTGCTTCCCATCTTTGTTGATTCTGTTGATATTCCGCCTCTCGTTGGGCGTACTCTACTTCTCTTGTGGTGAATTCCTCAATCCATAGGCAGAGTTGTTCAAGCTCCTATGCTAGTGTGAGCTGGACCTCGTTCTCGTTATCAGTCGTCGACATCAGTTTCCTTCTTAGCCTTTGCTGAAGGTGGAAAAAGCGTTCAGGTTCGAGAATCGGGTCGATAGGTGTGCGATCAGTTCTTCACATGCACCTGAAAGACAAAAATAAAAAGAAAAGAGTAAAAAAGAACTAAAAAGGGCGTGATTGAGTGCTTCCCAGGCAACAACGCCAAAATTTGTTAAAATGAAAATCAAGTATGAAATAAATGAATATCAAATTGACTCCCTGAACCACGCAAATAAAATTTACAAGACTTCCTCCCATTGTAAAGGAAAGGAATCAGGATTGTATCCACAAGTAAGCGTGTCAGCGCTCGCCTTTCAAGCTTATAAATCCTCTCGAAATCGAACAGAAGGCTCCTCGATGTTGAATAGAGTACTCTATATCGACTCGACATGTCGACTGGATCTGCAAAACCGAACAACAGAGAATGAAAACAAGAAATGTCGAGCATAAGGGTACTCGACGTCGACCAGACTCCTTGACGTCGACCAGTGTCGTCGATCTCGATCAATTTCGCAGTGTAAAAACCGTGACTTTGTGACAGAAAGTAAAACAGAAGCAACACGAATTGTTACTAACCCTTTTTCACCAAATAACTATCATCATTAACAAGTAGGAATATAGAGGCTTTCGCATAAACCCTAATTGTTACTAACCCTTTTCACATAATTAATCCAAGTTGTATTAAGATCACTTTCGCTTTAATAACATAAACAAGGATCACCTTCGACTGTCGCAGAAGAATCATGCTCATAGGGATAGAAGACGAAATTACATTAAAAGTTGTACCTTTGTCGCATTACCTTACATGGCTACCGACGGGCTCACCCCGACCCTAGAAGTTGGGTGACTACTCGCTCTTCATCATAAAAACACACATCAATAATTTCAAGAAACTAAATTGCATTAAATCAAAACAAAGCTTACAACCTATCGGAGTCAAATCCCCTCTCACAAACAAACACCTCTCTCGGCTCCAAGCTCTCTAACCTCGCTATCTACGGTGGAACAAAATTGCTTGTGGCTTGGATTGGATGATTCTTAAAATCATCCCTTAAGGCCTTATTTATAGTATTAATATTCAATCCTCGCTATTCAAGGAAATAATATTCTATCTATATCTAGAACTATCTATCTAAAGCTTTATGATAAAACTTGGAAATAAAACAAATAAATCCCTAAGGTAAGTAAAACTAAAGTGGATAAATCTCTTCAACTCTTGATAGATCTTCACATGTCTTGATAGATTTCCCATGTGACTTGGTGTAGAAGCATGCTCAACAACTCGGATTCCCCTCGATTTCGACTCGAATTGATGCTGGAAAGTACTCGACATCGAGTAAATGTCTTCTTGTCCTCGGATTCTGATCGAGCTCGACTAGGATTCGAACACTCGACGGGTACTCGACATCGAGTAATGTCCTCGACGTTGAGTAGATTTGTTACTACTCGAGTGATTTGCTGCTCGATCTCGTATTTTGGAGCCGAAGTCGACCAAATGTCCTCGACATCGACTAGATTTGTCGACGTCGACTAGTTCTATTGAGTGCTTTCTTCCTTCTTCTTTGCTCGATGTGTTCTGGTTCAGCTGCTACTCGACCTTGGACTTTCTGTATTCGACCTCGAGCTCTCTCATGATTTCCTTCCTTCTCTGAATCGCTGTAAAACGTATCGATTTCTGCGAAATTAAACAAAAGCTGGTGTAGACTCCATAATTTGGCAAATAGGCATAAACTACATATATTCTGTATAATTCTAACCCAATTCTATGAAATACATGAAGAAATCAATATAAAAGTTAATGTCAAGCATGGCAATTTTGGCTCACAACACGCACCGCCTACCTTACCATCACCATGGCCTTTCAAACTCCGCCACCTCGGCTCAGCCTTTCTGGATTTCATAACCTCCCTGACTCACCACCGATTGTGACTCACCACAGGCCCACACCGAGCCATCGATTTCCATCGCCGATTCATGGCTCCTACTCCGCCGCCACTCGGTCTTGCGCGCATCCACCGCCTCCAACTTCCCTCCGTTTGGTTGCGACTCACCACCTCCGCCGACATGGTCTTTGCCTCTTTTTCCTTCGTCGCCGCCTCACCACCAACTACCTAAATTCTCAGGAACGCTCTCTTTGAGCTCTTGGCCGCCGCCACTCGACGACAGCTTTCCTCAAATCCACTGGCCACCACCATGGCCACCGGCACCGCCGCCTCATGGTCCTCTTCTTTGTGCTGGTTTGGCGCCAGCCTTCTCACACCGCCTTGTCTTCGATTTCTTTGTTCTTCGAACCCATCTTAATCCGTTCTTCCCCCTCTTTGTCTTTTTTTTATTGTTGTTCATTTTCTCTTTTTCGACTCGTGTCATCCCCCTCTACTTTGACTACCTAGTAATCGCTCACGATCTTGTTATCGTCTTTGAGGGTTTGGGATGGGTTTTAGGGTTATATTGAACAATGGTTTGCCCGGAGTTGGGTTTACGGATTGGAGTGCAGTGTTGTTCTTTTTGTGATGCAGGCTTCTTTTGGTGGTGTTTGATTTGTCATGTTCGATGACGTCATGGACGTGCGTTGACATCCGATGGCTTCTTTGAGTCCACAATATGAGGTGTCCGCTGGCGTTCCCCAGAGTTTTTTGTGTGCGTTGTCCCTTTGACCAATCATTTCGTTTGCCTCTAGCTTGTGATTTCGGTGTAGGATGGCTTGTACGTTTATTTTGCTATTTTACTTATGTCATTTGCTTATGTAATTTCATTTCTGTCATTTGCTTCAGTTATTTTCTTCTATAATTTTCTTTTAGTTGTACATGATGGTTAGCCCATCTACCGGCTTGTTCGGTCTCTCGGTGTCTCTAGGCTTGTCTAGGAAACCAAATTCTTATCTTGTTTCCAAAAAAATATAGACGACCCTAGGGGGAAAAGGGGATCTCTCACCCCTCCTTTCGTACGAAGAGTGACTATAATTTATTATACTCTTCGATAACTTCGTTTTGATATATTATAAGCGTCAATTCAATATCTAAGTAAAAAGTTATTAACATTTGAAAATTAAACACCATTTAATTATTCAAAATACGTACATTTTATTTGATAATTTTATATTTTATATAGCTTGATAATTTGATAATATCATTCAATCAAATAGTTTAGAAACAATAGGTTATATTACAAAATTTGATACTTAGGTCAGACACTGTGCAAGTTTAAAATTTTAATATATTATTACACGTTATTGCATGTTAAGAGAATACCAAGTTACATATTGAATTGTTAGGTTTCAAATGGTGTTGTTTAAAGAGAAAAAAATTATATAACAACTAATGATTGTTTTGAAAAAGAGGGCCGGCTAGCAGAGTACAAAAGGGCTAAGAAGGAAGCCAAAGTTGTTGTGGCAAAAGCTAAAGAAAAGGCGTTCGAGCAGATGTACAAGGCTTTAGATGAGAAAGGAGGGGAAAGATTGCTTTTCTCCATGGCTCGGGCCAGGGAACATCAGAGTAGAGATTTGGACAGACCAAGATGTGTTAAAGACGAGTCAGGTAGAGTACTGGTGGATGACTCACAGATTCAGCAGAGATGGAAGAGGTACTTCTCCGAGTTGCTTAACGAGGGATATAGAACAACAGATGGTACTCTCAACAGTAGGGGCTTTGAGGAGGTTGCAGATTGTAGACGCATATCTTTCGAGGAAGTTAAGGGTGTCATCAGCAGAATGAAGAGTAGGAGAGCAGTGGGACCTGACGAGATTCCGGTTGAAGTTTGGAAGTGTTTGGGTGCAATGGGAGTGGAGTGGCTCACCAAGCTTTTCAACGTCATTCTCAGAACTATGAGGATGCCAGAGGAATGGAGACTCAGCAAGTTAATCCCAATATACAAGAACAAGGGCGATGTACAACAATGCAACAACTATAGGGGAATTAAACTCCTTAGCCACACGATGAAGATCTGGGAGAGAGTTATTGAACGTCGGTTGAGGAGTTTGGTTAGCATATCCGAGAACCAGTTTGGTTTTATGCCAGGAAGGTCAACTACAGAGGCTATCCATTTGATGAGGCGCTTGGTGGAGAAATATAGGGAACGGAAGAGAAATCTGCATATGATTTTCATTGATTTGGAGAAGGCATACGATATAGTGTTAAGAGACCTTATATGGGAATGTTTGGGAGCTAAAGGGGTCCCAGAAACTTACATGAGAGTTATCAGGGATATGTATGAGGGCTCACGGACTAGTGTGTTCTCACACGGTGGGGACCCCGAGTACTTTGCGGTACAAGTGGGTTTGCACCAAGGCTCGGCTTTGAGCCCGTTTCTCTTTACAATTGTCATGGACGTAGTGTCGAGCAGTATCCAGGGTGGGATCTCATGGTGCATGCTGTTTGCGGATGATGTTGTTCTGTGGATGAGACGAGAGTTGGGGTTAGCAGCAAGCTGGATCTATGGAGAGATAAGCTTGAGCAGAAGGGCTTCCGAATGAGCAGGACGAAGACAGAGTACGTGTTGTTTAGGCTGGGCAGAGAGAAAGAAGAAGACGGGGATGTCGGCTTGGGTGGGGACCTTGTACCGAAGAAAGATAGTTTCAAGTATCTGGGATCTGTGACGCAGAGCGATGGAGGTGTAGACATGGATGTCAAGCATCGAATTCAAGTAGGCTGGCAGAAATGGAGGGCTGTGTCAGGAGTCTTCTGTGACAGAAAAGTTCCACTCAAGCTTAAGGGTAAGTTCTACAAAGTGGTGGTGAGACCGGCTTTATTATATGGGGCAGTGTGTTGGGAGACAACTAAGGCACAGGAAAAGAAACTCGCGGTGGCTGAGATGAGGATGCTAAGGTGGATGTGTGGGTTGTCCTTGCGTGACAGAATCAGAAACGAGACTATCCGAGATAGGATTGGAGTGGCTAGTATTCAGGCTAAGCTACGAGAATCGAGACTAAGATGGTATGGACATGTGCAGAGGAGAGACCCAAGTGCGCCGGTGCAAAGATGTGACAACTTGGCTATCGAATGCATTCGTCGGGGCAGAGGACATCCAAAGAAGAGTTGAAGTGAAATGATCAGACATGACCTGACCGCGCTGGGACTTACTGAGGAGATGACACGCGATAGGATGCAGTGGAAGAGTGCTATCCGGGTTGACGAACACTAGTCGGGTGCAACGTTTATCGCATCATGTCTCCCTTCCCTTCTAGCACAACTTGCGTATGCGCATTCTTCGCACCTTCTCATCGTTTTCTTTCTTTTATTTTTTGATTTACGGTTTGCCGGAGGCGTGTTATCATATTTCCTTGTTGTCTGGTTATTTGGGTCACTAGGAAACACCCTCTCGACCTAGTCGGGGCAAGGGTGCGTACAATTCGACCCCCCAGACCCTGCTCTAAGCGGGATAGACTGGGCTTGTTGTTGTTGTTGTTGTTGTTGTTGTAATGATTGTTTTGAACTAAAACATTGTCATTTTGAACTAAAAACTATACCACCCTCATTTCTCATCGGATATCATAAGGATGCATGTTGGGAGTGATTTATAAGTGATTTAATCAAGTCCTACCCATGTCACAGAAGCTCTTTCTTTTCAAGTGATTCAAGTCCTACCAATGTTACAGAAGCTCTTTCTTTTTAGGCTCTAAGTGAGGACAACAGACTTGAGAGTGCTAGGTGGCATGGGCTGACGCCTCTTAAAACCCCGAGCCTTATAGATCATTTTAGAGGCTAGAGCTGACTCCGAACTTGGAGGTCCGCCGACAGTATGTTCGGGTACGCTCCTCCCCGGAGGGCATTCCCTTGAGCCTGGTTGAGCCGTAGGTGCTTTAAGTGGGGGAGATTGTAAAACCGTCGTTCCAAATCAGATATCTTAATTAAGGATGTTGGAAGTGATTTATAAGTGATTCAAGCCCTATTCATGTCCCAAAAGCTCTTCTTTTTCAAGCGTCAAGTGAGGACAACGAACCTGAAAGGACTAGGTGACATGGGTTGGCGCCTTATAAAACCCTTGGTCTTACAAAAATGTTAACGTTTTGAAGTAAAATATTGTCGTTTTGAACAAAAATACCTTTATTTTGAAATAAAATACGTTATTTTGAACTAAAACATTAACGAAGCATCATCCCAAAAAGTGAGACACTGTCAAAGTCCGACTCATACCGATGATTGTGGATCGTATGCATAGGCGCACATGGAATCAGAGCCGAGGTTCGGCTAGATCTGGCATGGGTTCGCTATCAATTGCGAGTCGCACTGAGGGGGGCGTGTTGAGATATTTGGTATTGGAGTGTCTCTCCCACATTGATTATAAAAGAGTAAAAATGATGGGTTATAAGGAAGAGTGAAACTTCATACAATAGTTTAAGCTTTTGTGTTAAGTTGGTGGATCCCAACCTTATAATCGTAAAAATAATAATAGTAAATCAATGTAACCCGACACGTATTTGTCTCTCATTAACGACACGTCGGATATTTCACACGTGCCAGTCATAGGTCGCCACATGGACGAAGTGGTTCGTACAAATACTATAAAACACTAATTCAAACCTTATCACAAGTACCTTTGTTAAAATCAAGGAAAAGAAGAGTATATCTTAACAATCAGGGCAAAAGAGCGCAACAAAAGTCAAAGTAGGGTGCTTGCTCCACCTATAGAGAAGTCAAGTTCCATCCGCATTCTATAATCTATTCTATCAAAGGTCAAGAGATTGAGCCAAGCCACGGTGGAGATTCTCTAATATTCGCATATGGTCTTTTATGTGACCCGTCTTTTTTTATTGGTTGAAAATAATTATAAAACTACTCAATTTATTAAGAGAAATAGTAAAATAATTCGTTACATCCAATCAAGCGATATGAGTAGCATAATAGATCAAGATTGTGCACTAGAGGATCCCCACCAAGTCAGAGGGAGGAAATCTCGACCGTTTGATTAGATTCCTCCGTAAGACGACTTCGACTTGCCAATCGACGACATAAAATTTCCTAATCGACACCCACAAGTGCTTCTTACGTAGAGATTTGCGTATGATCGGATCTAGGGATTCGAATTCTCCATAAGGGTTTCATCGAGCATAATCGTTTAAACTAAAATGTTATAGTTTTGGTTCATTAAACTAAAAAAAAATTTGTCGAGAACAATTGAATAACTTGTATAAAATTTGACCGTCCTTTTTATAAGTGCGTTTCTGACCCGTCTCTAAATGAAACACATATTATAAGTATTTAAAATTCACGAATATATATGGGTTCATATGTGCGGCTAATAGGAGGTGCAATACTGTAATTTTCTCTTCGGGTTGTTAGGTTCCATCTCAGGCTTATAAAAGCCGAATTTAGGCGCCAAGATCAGTTGTAACAAACATTGTGTTTGAACACAGATTTGGTTTTCTCCTTTCATCAATGGGAGATTGTGATGATGTTCCTTCATTTCGTTTGATCTTTGCTTTCAATTGCTCAATTGTTCAAACTCTCTATATAAAATAGAGTTTTTCTTTTTCAGTAGACAAAGAGTTGGATGTACTACTGACATCCATGATCATCTAACAAGATGATGTTCTGGAACTCACAACAAGAATTCAAAATAAAATTACAACTCAACTGAGATTTCGCAAGAAAATCAGCTGCGCAATTCGCCTCTCTATAGCAATGCTGGAATGTAATCATCTCAAAATCTTCTCTTAATGAACGGATTTCTTGAACTAATTGCACCACCTCACATGATATATTGTTCACCTGATTAATGACATTGATAACGATTGAGCAATCACTTTCAACTACGGCTTTCTGTATCCCAATTAAGCTCTGTTGTCAGTCTTATACCTGCATATACTGCAAACGCTTCTGATAGGATCACAAAACTAATCCTAACATTACATGTATCCGAATAACTTAACCAAAATTATATATATAATAGAGTTGAAAATAAAATATAATGACTAGCATCCATTAACGATAATCAGCCACTAATATAAAGTAAAATCTATCTTGTTGATTCTTGTTGTCCGATCTCCCTTTTATTTAATTACAGTAATAATAAATGGAAGTACTCACAAGGTAGTTTGATAAAATCACGCAAAGCAAAATGGGTGAATAACCTTTATATTCAAACAAATGGGGCCCTGTTTTGGTGAACGTAAGCAGAGTGGAACCCATTATATTTTAACATACAATTATTATATTTGATAATATTGGTTAATGCATTTTCATTACCCTTTACGGAGTATAATTTTAATAAATTTTGAGATTTTTTTCCATATATATATGAAACATATATTTTTTAATATATTAAAAAAAACAATTTAAATTAATGATTTGTATAGCTATTTTTAGTGGGAAAATTAAGAAAAAAAAATCAAAAAATGTGCATTTTTTTATATGTATATATGGAAAATTGTTTTTTTTTTGTTAATTAAATACGTTCGAGAAAACATTAAATTTGTGATTTAAATAGTCATTTTTAGTATAAATAAAAATTATAAAATTTAAGCTAAGGGGTTTAAACCCGTAACTTCAAGATAAATAATTTTTCTCTTCTATTAATATTACTAATTCTGCTAGCATTTTGCTGACGTGTCACACCCACAATTAAAGTTGAATTTTTTATTCAAATGATATTTTCTTATTGGTCAATATTATTGTTAAAATTATTTGTTTCCTATTTGACATATATTGGTTTCCTATTTTTCATCTGGAGATTATTTAAATTGATATGCTTATATCAATTTTCGATCTATTTTAAATATATTTATTTCATTTTTTCATAGAATAGATTATGTACATTGATACGTCTAACTAGAATTTTGGATATTATCATTCTGTGTGGTCTTTTATACCATTATTTCATTAATATCATGACTTTCTTTGTACATTTCATTCATATCAATAATATTATATATTTCTTTTTAAAATTTACATGTATTATACAATACATACCTCTTAAATTTTTATTGAATTGTTTTTAAATAGTTTTGGAGATAGAAGCAAAACATATTTAATTTTAAGAAGAAATTATTTTTACAACTGTTAACCTTCAAAAATTAAGGAAAATAATTATCCGAAATGAGTATTTTAAATCTATACTTACTTGCACATTCTACACATGACATCTATATAAATTTTTAACAAAAGATTTTTAGAGATAAATTACATTTATTTTAAACATCTTAAATGACTATTTGGAATACAAAAAATAACTAAACGCTCTTTTTTTTACATCTTAGATGAGGCGCCTTAGATCACTTTTTTTTTTACAATCTTATCTTTATTTTCTCTATTTGTTTCTGCCTCTTTCTAGTCATCTTTCTCATGAAAATAATGAATAAGTTATGGATATCTACATAACTTCAAAAGTATTCGCACAATAATGTGTGCTTATGATTTTTTAATCATTATATGACGATGTATATTTTCCTTTTTAGTTTTATCCTAATGATAATAATTATATATGTATTTCAAATTATAATAGGTGGTGTGTTTGAGTTTTATTACTACTTTACCTTATTAAATCATTTCAAAAATTATATTGTATTTTTTCCAACTAATTTATAAATTAAAAAAATACTTTATACATATTATTTTTGTTGTAAATAAATATATATTAATATAGTATTATATAGAGATATAGAACGATGTTTAATTTGAAATGAATCCAAATCTCGTGCCTTCAAGGCACGGGTACTACACTAGTTATCAACTAAATTAACTTGTATTTGTGATTTCTTTTTTTTTTAATATTTATTTTAAATATTAGTAGAAATTAATATATATATATATATATATATATATATATATATATATATATATATATATATATATATATTTCTTTGATTTTATTTTTCCAGTTTTAGAGGGTTTCAACCACCCAACCTTGTCCTTGTCTTTGGTACTTGGTTGATTTGTTATTGGTAATTGAAGATATAAACAAACGGTACGTGTAATATAATTTTAATAAAATGCCTTTCAAATAAAGAACAATATAAAATGACGAATTTAAGCTAGTACGTTGCTTTGACATAAAAGCCTAATAAATTGTGTACGTGCATGCAGTCATAGGAAATTATTTTATTAATAATTTAATCCCAGCCATACATATATATGTTCCATAAAAGGGTTGTACGAGCTAGCAGTACATATAAGGACTAATTTAATTTAGGCACACGAAGATCGATTAATGAAATTTCGACCATACATTTTCAGTAAAAAAATATTTGATATTTGAATCAAAAGAGGGCTTATTATATGTGAATAGAAATATAATATTAAATTATAAAAAAAAAACATTAGTGGTGGGGGTTTATCTGGAACAGCAAGAATGTAGGCTTTGTATCTTTGTAGATTTCTTTCTTCTTGAAAAAGAAAAGATAAATTATTTTGATTTGAGTTTGTATAAATGGTCAAATTCCTTTCAAAGTGTTCAAAAAGGATATGTTTAAAAATTAATTGATGGAGCCTTATCATGGATTACACGTCATTGCATGTGCAGCTTAATCCCACTTACTCCGGATTTTTCACTACCTCACTCTAATCCTTAATTATTCATTCACTCCGCATTTGCCACCAAAGGTGAGTATATCGGCATAAAACAAAACAAACAATTTTTTTGCATAAACACTATATTTATATTTTATGAATTTATATCATTATGTTTTTAAATTTTTTATCATTAAAAAATTATATTTAAAAAAATATAGGTAACTAAAAGATTGATTATTTTAATAATAAATTTTATAAATATATTATATAAATGTATATAATATAAATATAAGCAAAGTGTATGCAATTCAATGTTCTAAAAGGCGCTAGGTGGCCGCCTAGCGTATATGTTATTAGGCGGGTACCTAGACGGATTTAAAACAAACTTGATTATTTTCTTATATTTTAATGTATAACACATCTCAATACTTCATACTACCTCCGATCCAAAATGTAAGTCGTTTGACTTTTTAACACGTATTTTAAGGAGCTAAAAACAATACTCCCTCTGTTAATTAAAACTTGTCGTTTACTATTCATGCACGCTTTTTTAGAACGATAAAAACTATATAAAATATTAACTTTTTTTTACATTTGTTTTTATAAACTCATACTTAATACTACTAAGTATGATATTGTTTTAAAAAATTATTAAAAAAGTTCATAATTTATATAGTTTTTAACACCTAAAAATGCGTGCGTGAATAGTAAAATGTCAAGTTTTAATTAACGGATGGAGTATAATATATTAACTTTTTTATTATTTTTTTTTTACAATTCAATACTTATTACCAACAAATATTAAGTTGTAAAAAAATAATTTTAAAAAAGTTGATATTTTATATAGTTTTGGGCTTCTTGAAATACGTGTTGAAAAACGACTTATATTTTGGATCGGAGGGAGTATAATGTAATAATAATCCATAATATCACACATACACCCAATTTTGTGGTGCTTAACGTACTAACACTAAAGTAAATAAACGCAAAAGTACTTATCAGACTAGCGACTATAAACCCCATAAAATCCAAAACCATAGGTCTTACTCAAAAACAAATACATCCCGACTTGGAGTATAAAAAAAAATCCTACGTCGACTAATCACTTACCTAAATGTTAAATATGAATAATTGCTGATCTAGATGAGCATAGGTTGTACCTTACTGGCGGGCTTAAGTAGTGCATAGGCGGGGTCTAGGCGACACCTAGGTGGATTTTCGCCTATAGATCTGCACACGCCAGTTTAGGTAACTTTTTGTAAAATATATTATTTAAATTTTTAAATTTTTATTTTTAAACATATTATAAATATTATTTAAATATTTGTATTTATAAATATAATACATGGAATCCAAAACACACTAAAGAAATTACACATGTAGACCCCACCAATTAATTGATCGATGGACCTGAGAGCATGTGCAATGGTAGTTCCTTAACCAAAAAATGTAGAAATCTATTATTATTATATTACATTTGTTAAAAATAGTATAAGGAATGATTTGATGGGTTCTTTAGTAAGAAACCTTTAAACACCATACTTGATGGGAAAATAGTTGATTGACACTAGTGTTAAATGACATTAGTGACATGGAAATAATTTACTTTTATTTTTCTTCAAGGTTAATTACATAAATAGACGAAGGATTTAATACCCATATTTATTTCTCCATATACTCCGTATTGATTTTGCACTTATGGGACCCATTGTATTATCTCAAAATTACGTTTTTTTTATACTCTACCTTAACAACCAAAAAATATAAAGTATTTTGATTTATTTGTCTATATATCTTAAGGACGTGTTTGATTTAGGAGTGGGCATGAGACGAGATGACGGAATCGGAGTCATTTTGCGTCCCGTTCCACGTATTTTTAACGGGACGAGATTTAGAAAATAAAACTGAATCCTATCAGGTCCTGTCCCTCACGGAACGGAGTGGAACATGCCTTATCACTCATTAAAAAAAAAGCAATTCCAAAATGAAAGCATGAATATTGGATGTAATACGTACAGAAGCAAAAGTAAAACTATAATAACAGTAGCAACTGATTTTATAATACCAAACACAAAAACAACTTTCAAAGTTCAATGCAGTGCTTCGACCAAAAATAAAAACTTGAATTCAATTTTTTTAGTTTACAACTTTATTAGTTTATCTATTTAGGTTATACTTAATTAAATACATGAGTGTGTATATAAAATTATATATACTCACTCCGTTAATTAAAATATGTCGTTTTAGACATTTACACATTTTTAATAAAATAATTAAAAGCAAACAAAAATACACTTATATCCCTAATTATTACTTTATTTTTTCACTTTATTGAAAACTACAACTAACAAATTCATAATAATTAGAAGTGTAATTTTAAAAAGTGAACACTTAAGTACATAAAACAACATGTTTTTTTAACAAGATTTTACTTCTAAAATGACATATTTTTTTCTTAACGGAGAGAGTATATTCTTTCATGTTTTATTAATTTTATTGTTTTTCATATAAAATATTCGGCGCGGGACGAGACGGGGATTTTGAAAAATTTGTATCACATTAAAGAAAAAAACAACATGTGTAATTTTATTGTTTTTTATTAATTTTATTGTTTTTCATATAAAAGTGAACACTTAAGTACATAAAACAACATGTTTTTTATTGATGCCATTTTGAAAAATTACACATGTTGTTTACACATGTTGTTTTGAAAAATTACATATATATATATGTAATTTTGAAAAATTACATATATATTTACACATGTTGTTCAACGTTGACCGGTCAACGGTCAACCGGTTGACCATTGACCAACCCACCCAGTTGGGAAAGGGGCTAGGGCAAACTAATTAAATTGATTTATGGGCTAGGTGATTAATTGGATATTTAAAAAAGGTCATGTACCAAAATCGCCCTTTAAAGTATTTGGTAAAAACAATTTACAACGTATTTAAAATGCCGCAATTTTAAAATAAGCATTTTATAAATTGTATAATTAATAATTACACTAAATTTATAAGGTAATTATAAACCTAATACAATAGTGACTTTTAGACAATATGATCGATAACATGTACCGATAACAAAATATATTCTACTCCAGTGGCGGACCTAGGGGGGTCCTAGGGGGTCACGTGACCCCGTCCTCATCCGACAAATTACCTAGGTGTATTCTCCTAGTCGATAGCTTCGTTTTGATATATTATACGCTCTAATCCGACATCTGAGTAAAAAGTTATGAATGTTTGAAAATTACAGCAGTATTAATCACTTTAGTTTTATTTCAATATACTATAATACTTTAATATTTTACTTAAATTGATATTCACATATTATAATTTATCTCGAGAGCTTCGAAACCATAGGTTATATTTCTTATTTTGAGAATATGGTAAGAAGTTACGCAAGTTTAAGTTTTTTTTATATCTAGTTATACATTATTACATGTTAATAATGCAATGTTTATTTATTGCGTTTTATATCTTTATTTTTTATTTTTTATCCTTATTTTCGTAATATATATTTGTAGTATTTTCGAAACCATAGGTTGACACTAGTTTGTACTATCGATCACATTGTGTTTTGCGATTTTTTTCTCGATCTTATTGTCGACTACTATGGTGACCCCCGCTAAAAAATTTCTGGGTCCGCCACTGTTCTACTCCATTCATCCTAAAATATATTGTAGATCGTTTGACTTTTTTATAGGGGATAAAAATTATATAAAATATTTTTTTTATTAATGTTTAAAAATAAAGTTATAAACTTGTACTTATTATAAAATATTAAATTTTTTTATTAAAATTTTAAAATAATGTTTTACTTATTAAATATAAAATTATTTTAAAAATTTAATAAAAAAATATTTATAATTTTTTAAAAATAATATTTTGTAGCATTTTTAGGTGTCGTATAAACAATGTTTAAACTCAAACATCAAATATTTTCAAACTTAAAGTTCTTTTTCACTCTAAAATTTTGTGAACATATTATACAATCCTATTTTAGTGCTTAAAATATTAATTTTAGCCTAGCTAGTTTTACAACAATTATATGAGTAAAAATTAAAAAAAAAAACATAGTTAAAAAAAACATGGTTAAAAAAAAAAGTATGCCGATGAAAACATAAGGAAAGTACAAATACCAATACAATGTTCCATGCACACCTTCCATAAATATCACTAGTGTCAAATGACACTAGTGTAATAGAATCACCCTCCCTACTTGATGGGTTTGCATAGATATGGAGTCAATTAAATTGTATGTGTGGGCCCATAGAAGAGAGAAGGGAAGAGAAACATAGAGGTGTGGTGGGGTTCATTTTATTTTAAATTAATTGATTTGTTAGTAAATTGGGTTGTATGGATATGGGTAAAAATTTGAATTGGGTTTTTAAAGAAGAGAATTGAAAAAAAGTGGGGTTAAGGAACCCTAGTGGGTTCAATGGTTGCGGATACTCTGATCGATCGGACTGATCCAATTGAATTAGATGCTAATTAAGTCACAAAAAGCAGTCGTTAATTGATTAAACTACGAGTTAAATACGATTAAGAAAAGGAGGCCACTCTTTAATTATTTGAAGAGCCATTTTTCTTTACTGCTTAAAATAAAGAAAAGATTTGTCAAACATACACTTTTTTGAACAAATTGGTGAATAGTCCAACTTTTTTGACAAATTGAAAAATTGTCCACTTTTTATACTCTTTCCCAAATTCTAAAACGGTGCCACAGGCTCTCTCTTCCTCGCCCTCTCGCTCTTGCTTTCAGATTCAATTTGAAGAACTGGAATGGATCCACATAAGGCTTTCTCTCTGTAATCGGAATCAGGACCCATGGGCGGTGCAATCAGGAGTCATAGGCGGTGCAATTCGGATTTTGTTCTCTCGATTGACAAATTTGGTTGCGGTCGTTGATTGTTCTTCCTTCGCTCATCGTTCTCCCTCCCTCCGATTGTTCTAGCTTCTAGATCTGAATTCAATTCGACTAATTGATTCGGCAAGTCAATTTAGTCGGAATCAATTAATTCGAAGCCGATATGAAGCCGGTGGATCAATTGGAGTTGTGGCGTCGTGAGCGAGCGAGGCCGAGCGAGGCGGAGCGATCGAGGTCGAGCGAGTGAGCGACGGACTGGAGGTTTCAGATCCGGCCGGAACGAGGTCGAGCCACAAGAGATCCGGTGAGGGATTGGAGGTTTCCGAGGTCGAGCAGCCGCAGTTCCTGGCAGAGCGAGGTCGAGCAGGCGGAAGGAAGAAGAAGGACTTTTTTAAGAAATTACAAAAATCACCCTACGAATATGAGAAATTAAAAAAACTATCTATATTTTATTATGTGATCCATTCCATATTTTTATTTTTGCACAACATATGGTTATATTTGTATAAGCACAATATACGTATATATTTGCATGCCAAAATGTATCGATGCAAAAAAAAAAATTAGACTTGGGTCATATGTGCACAACGCACTCTTATATATATATATATATATATATATATATATATATATATATATATAAACTAGACTTGGGTCATATTTGCACAACTTACAGTTATATTTGCACATCGTGCTCTTATATTTACACGAAAAAAATGTAATAAAACAAAAAAAAAAAAAACTAGACTTTGGTCATATTTGCACAACATACGGTTATATTTGCACATGCACAACATATTCTTATTTTTGCACGAAAAAATGTAAAAAGAAAAAAAAGAAAAAGAAAAAGAAAACTTGACTTGGGTCTTATTTGCTCAACATACGGTTATTTTTGCACATGCACAACATACTCTTATTTTTACATGACAAAATGTGTAAAAAAAAACTAGACTCGGGTCTTATTTGCTCAACATACGGTTATTTTTGCACATGCACAACATAATCTTATTTTTGCACGATAAAATGTAAAAAAAATGTAAAAACGAAAAAAGAGTGATAAAATTGCTATAGACAAGATGATAAAATTGCTATAGACAAGATGGACACTCCAATTTGTCCCAAAATGTGGGCATTTCACCAATTAGGACAGCTTTGTTTGGACATTTCACCAATTCCCCCCTAAAATAAATGTGAAAAAGGCTCGGGTAGTCGGCTGGGCATAACTCTGTTGACAGTGCCGGGCTTGGATCCGTTATTGACCCGTTGAATCCTTTATTTTTGATAAGTAGAGATCGGTTATTCGGAATTAGAATCAGAGACTTTGGATACTACCCGCAAGTCCTTTCTGGCTGATCCATTTCGGAATGGTTAACCCCCCCCCCCCCCCCCCCCAAAAAAAAAACCATTGTTGGATCCATATCAGCTATCAGGTCAAAGGTTCACGGGTCAACAGTTACGCCGATTCAAGGGTATGGTCGTAGAGTTGTCAAAACTTGACCCGATTCAAGGGTATGGTCATAGAGTTGTCAAAACTCAACCCGATTCAAGGGTATGGTCGTAGAGTTGTATGATTGTGGAGATCTAATAACGCTGCTAAAACTTATTGTGAGTAGGAGTTTGAGTGATACTAACCATCTATTGGTTATTGTTTTGTCATTTTGAAGATTGAGATAAAAAAAATTAGATGAACAAATTGTTAAAAACTCTCCAATGTGAAAATCGGAGATTTGTGATGCAAGAAAACCAGAAACAGAAAAAGGGGGAAAATGAAGGTTGAAGAAGGAGGGAAATGAAAATGAATAGGGAAATATGTATATTGTTTCTTTAGATCAACCGGGTACAATTTATTTATGGTAACAATGTGTAGGTCGGATCCTATATAAACCGGATTAAGGCCCAAACACTGGTTTACAACCCAACCACACTAGATGACCCGTTTTCCCGCTCACACCTCTCTTCAAGCTAGAGTCAACTCAGCTACTCCTAGCTTGTCTAAGATAAAGGGAAAACTTGATCCATGTAACGGTTTTGTGACAGCATCTGAGAGTTGATCTTTAACAGGAACATGGTGAAGCTTTATATATAAGGTCGTAAATCACCTTTTCTCTTACAAAATGGCAATCCAATTCGACGTGCTTTGTTCTCTCGTGAATCACCGGGTTCTTGGCTATATGAATAACCGCTTGATTGTCACATCTTACAGAAATTGGTGCAACACTGGACACTCTAAGCTCAGACAACAACCTAGTGAGCCATGCAATTTCTGTGCAAAACCTTCTAATGGACCTATACTAAGATGAAGGTAGAGAAACAGTGGTATGTATATTTGATTTCCAAGATATAAGGCTTCCTCCAAGGAAAACCACAAACCCACTTATAGAACGACGTGTAAGCGGACATGATGCCCAGTCCGCATCACAAAAAGCCTGAAGCTAAAAGTTTAGTGATCAAGACAAAAACAATAGTACCTTAAGGTCTTAATAACAGCATCAAAGTGTTTCTAGGGAGGAGCTTTATTGAATTGCCTTAGAAATTGCACCACAAAACTAATGCCAGGCCTTTTATGAGTCATGAAGTTCAATTTGCTAACCAACTTTCTAAATTTTGTTGGCTTATCCATTAGATCACCACTATCAACAATCAATTTGGTGTCTGTGACCAATGGACTCAAAGCTGCTGAAGCTTTTTCGCAATTGAACTCTTTCAGAGTTTCCTGTATAAACCTCTTCTAGCTAACATAAATCCCCACTTCAGTGTGCAAAAATTCCATGCTAAGGAACAAACTAATCTGCCCCAAATCCTTAATTTTGAACTCAACATCAAGGAAAGCTCGAATGTCATCAATCTCAAGGTGATCACTGCCCGTGATGAGTACATCATCCACGTACACAACCAGATACGTCACCAAATCACCAGAACACTTAACAAACAAGGAGTATGATAGCGTCTATTTAGTCATATTTATAGGACACTCTTGGTTAGAGTTTAGAGCGTTTTACTCGAGTATTTGCCTATTTCTTAGCCCTTAGTGTCCCATTTTGAGGAATCGGTCTCTACCGCTAGTTTATTGTGATTTCAGGTGTTTTAGAGCGGTTTTGGATCGATTCAAGAGGTTAAGGAGAAAGAGGTGTTTCAATGATCTTCAGTACACTAAGGAGTAATCAAAGACGAGCTTGGAGGCACGGGATCAAGGAAATGTGCCAAGAGATTCGAAGCTGAATCAAACAAAGTGGACAAGGCGGAGCAACATGAAGAAGCTTCGTCTTTTTTCCCTTTAAAACTTCGAACCAAATCCTGATGTCTTCATGAGAGTTGTAGTCCTCGAGAAGAGCTTTCCAACGCATATTCATACGCGTTAATAGGACAAACAAGGAATCCAGGAAGTGCATTTCAAGGCGACCCTGCTGAGGCCACTCGACTGAGTGCAAAGGAACTCGAACCGTGTTCTATCTGAGTGCTTTACAATACTTTCACTAAGTTGGGCACTCGACCGAGTGGTTTTTCCACTTGGCTGAGTGTCGTCTGTGTCTGATTCTATTCCAACTTTTTCTGTTTTGTTTTGGATTATTTCTTCAGATTTTGTTTTGTGGGAGTCTTTATAAGGTCGACTTTAGGGAGGATTGGGGGGACCGGATTGTGTGGAGTCGATGTTGAGATCTGTAATCAAAGACGTGATCGAATCTTTCGAATTTCAGTAACTCTTCCACTTTATCTATCGTCGTTTAATTTTATTGAATTTGATTGATTCAAGCATGGTTCCTGTTATGGGTTGCTAGATTTCATTGTTCTAGGGTCGGGGTGATCCCGACGATGCAAAAATAAACTTTTGCTTAGTATTGTTTGAATGATATTGGATTTTGTTTGGTGATTTAGTCCTATCACACCAGCCCTAGTTGACGAGAGTCGATTAGAACTAATTATGGGGTTTGAAATTGAGAGACTAAGACCCTGAATTGGAACTTAGGTGCTGAATTTAGGACGAGAGACTATTGGAATCATTGGAACCATATGGTTAAGCCTGAAGTTTAGTTGATTGAAAGAGAAATTGAACTTCTTGTGGATTTCTAGATCGTCATAGATATTTTAGGTGATAATTGTATCGATTGAGACCGAGATGGTTATGTTTGCACGATTATTACCTAGAATGCTAAGCACGCAAAGGGTCTAAATTGGTTGGTTGAGATCGAGAGACGATCATTAACCAATTTAGACACCTTCGCTTTGATTCCGAGAGGAGCTTTGCGATTACCTTGGACGATCTACCTTCACATTTGAATTAGATATCATTCAAGCAAAAAAATATTTTTGGTTTATCGATGATGCATTGTTGGTAATCCCTTTCCCTGGAACGCTTTCCATATTGATATTTCTCTACACCTGATCTGTTTTCGTTGTTAATTTAAAGATAAACTCCCAAATCTCCTTGTTACTTTTGAACTTGGTCGAACTAGCTCAAAATTACATTGGATACTCCTCCGGTCCTTGTGGATGCGACACTTGATTACTACAACTCCACCCGTACACTTGCGGGGTAGAGGATTATTGGATTCATAAAAGTGTTCCTATATTCAGATAGCTACGCAATTGATATACTAGATGATACGGGGTTAGCCGTAGGATGACCCGATCTTTGACAATCAAACAAGAAACTAAAGAACGGAAGCAAGAATGACCAAGAAAGTAAAGAACTCGATCAAAATTGATCAAGAACAACCAAGAACGCAACAAGAACCCAATAGAAATAAACAAGACGTACTCGACAAGAAACACAAAGATCAAGGAACTCGATGTCGACAAGAAATAAAATACTCAAAGACTCGATGAACAATATGCAAGACTCGAAATTTATGTAAAGACACGATAGATAGTGGACTGAGTCGATCTATATAGAACAAGATGAAGACCCTAGGCCTCCGTAGAGGGTATGAACCAATACCAATGACTATATAACCCGCCTCTACAACCCTACACAACCAAGCGGACAACTTTGAGGCACAAGGAAGGGGCTCGTGGATACCAGGATCACCAAGCTCTCGCGAGGTTGATGAACTCAAGGCAAACCAAGATGAGATCAATACCAATTTGCAATCAATGAGCCCTGCTACGAATCGATCGATTTTCACTCGTTGTGTTTCACACAAAACAGATAATTCTCAATAATGAATAACGTCCAATGTTTACAAGGAGATCAGCCGTTACTTATAACCCTAAGGACTGAGTTTAGATAGAAATAATAATTAAAGAGAAATTAAAATAAACCCCTAAATTGCCTAAAATAACATAAGTAAAGAAGGTCTCTAAAAATAGTAACAAAGAAAGTGCCAACACTTAGTTTATTCCCGTCTAAACAGTGACAACTTAAAGAATGTGATTTTCGGCCAAGCTCTATGTCAAATATAAAAAAAAGTTGTAGATCTCTTCGTCCTCGTTCCAACAAGGTATAGCACGACCCAATCCGATAAATACGCACTCCAAACGACCCATTTTACTGAGACGTCGAAAAGTTGTTAATCTGCTGAACGAATGTAAAAACGTCAAGAGGATCAAGCTTGCACCTTTGGACCGTCTCCCATGGTGGAGCCTTATTCTTCCTCTTGAGGATGACATCATTCTCACGAGCTCGAAACATAGGTCCATAAACAAGTATAAGTGTGTCCGGATGTGTCCTAGATGGTCCCGCATCACTAGAGGATCATTGGATTCATAAAAGCGTTCCTTAATCTCCTCCCATAACTCTTTAGCAGTCTCTACATACATGAGACTCTCAGCAACCTCGCTTGTCATGGAATTTATGAGCCAACACATGACCATTGAATCGGCTCTCATCCATTTTTCGTAATCTTCACTATCTTCAGATGGCTTGACACAACTACTAGTGATGAATCCTAGTTTAGCCTTAGCACCTAAAGCCATTTTCACGCTTCTAATCCAACTAGTAAAGTTTGCACTATTGAAATGCGTAGAAACTAACACCATCCCAGGGTGATCAAAATTTGACAGAAAGTAAGGATTCACATGTGCAGAAGCCATACCTTGCACAACATCACCAAATTGAAGTCCTGAATTAACGAAATTCCATCCTTGAACAGCTCCAATTCAAGTTCCCGGCGCCAGAGGAGTTATTGAGACAAACTTCCCTCTGCCTACACCATGTCCTTCACTAGCAGTTCTAGATCCCTGACCTGAAGATGAATTATTTCCTCGGCCAACCATGATTTCTCTTAAATCAACTAATTTCTCGAAGAAATTGAAAAACAACAACAGATTGAACACCAACGATCATCTACACAGAGATCGCTACTGCTCTGATACCATTTGAACAAGATCAACTTGTTTTCAATTCAGGAAATGAAGAAAATCAAAGAAAACTGAGATTTGGAGAAAATCCCTTTCATTCAAGAACAAATTGGAGTTTGTTACGTTCTCAAACTCTTACTCCATCCTAAGCTCTCTATCTAGTTTTATTCTATTGCAACAAACAGAACAATGTGAAATGACTAAAATGCCCCTGCATCAGCTAAGTGCAAACCGAGCTCAATTTGTGTATTGTGTGTTGTGTTCTTCCTTTAGTGAACCATAGACCACAACACCTTATATGTTCCCTTGCCCACAAATGATTAATTGTGATGTTATAATCTCCCACATAGAGGCATTTAAAAACTTACATTCCGTTTGGATATTTTGATATAGATTATAACATCAGAATTATTAAATCATGGTCGAAGCCGGATTTTGATTGCATCCTATCAGTAGTCTTACTTCTATAGAGTTATTCTATAATTTATTTTTTAATAAGTAGATATTTCGGGTCATTTCGAACGAGATCACAAACCTTTTTATATAAAATTTAATTAGAGGCAGGTAAAAATCTCGCAAATTCCATCTCGCACCGCATCCATTCTTGATTCTGATGGGATTTGGGGGGAAAAATCCCTTCCCGATCTAGTCTTGTAAAAAATATGTGGGACGGGACGCGGGACGGAGTGTTCTCATCCCGCAAATCATCTCTCTTCCCATATATGTATAACATTAATATTAATAAAAACGTCAAAAAGTATAAGTATATTTTATATACTAGTGTAGGTCCCGTCCCATGCACGTAGAATATATTAATACAATATTATAAATAATCTAGATATATTCTAATAACTATAAAAATCTAAATATGAATAAATTTTCCCAACAAACAATAATATAGATATAAACAAAATTAGTTTTATATATTATATAAAAATAATTTTTTATCTAGTATATCGTTAATTAAATCTCATGTAATATAATAGATCGTTGATTTCTAAAAATGTTTAATATTATTTTTTTATTAAATATGTAGTACATATTTATCTATTTATATTTTTGGTAAGTATGACTATAAAATAGTTTTTATTTATATTTTTGTCAATTAACTAAAATACATATAGATAACATTGTGGCTTATATAAATTTCTATAAACTATGACAACATATTATAAACTATGATAACATATTATTTTATTAATTTTCCCCTAGGATCAACCACAACGCGCCACATAAGATTTTTCCCCTAGGATCAACCATAACGCGACACATAAGATGTTATGCATCGGTTTTAGTATATGTATATATATATAGATAGATATATAGATTTATAGATAGATGGTAAATTTTAATTAAGCGTGCCATTAATTATGCACCTGTGATTTTTTCGACCTATCGACTCACTAGGCCTGTCTGGTGCGTCAAATTTGTACTTAATTAAAAAAAAATTAAGCATGCAACTAAAATTAAAATGATAAACTAAAAGGCAAGAGTGCAAGCTACAAATATGAAGAGATTAGGAAAGGTTCCTGATGTATTATGTCAAATTGTCAACACATTGGCATCAATTGATTAGGGTACGTTAAGAATCACAACTACATTTTACTTCTTATTGTTGTGGTCTCTTCATGAAACCTTACCTTCTATACACACACATATTGTAGAAAATGTCCATAAATATGATACTACATCCCATCCCATTCCGCGAGAGATAAGATCTAAATAAATTAGTCCCAAAAATACGCGGGATGGGACATGATATTACCCCTATCCCGCCCAGTGCCCACCCCAAAATTAGTTGTTACCTAATGCAAAACATCAAACCTTAAAAAAGATAAATTAAAATATTTAAAATCTAAATAGTTGAATATTTTTTGAATGGTTAAGATTTGATAAGTTCGATCTATAGAGTTTTTTCATAATTTTCATTTTAAAAAAAATCTACAAACGTCCTATAGACTAAACCGCTATACCGCCTTTAGGCCTATCAAATGCGAGGGGCAAGCAGCTACAGTACCGCCTACAAGCGCCAAGCGGCAGTCCATTGTTTGACTCTCCCCCATCAACAAGTTGCCTCATTTTGATTTCAGTCCAGTTTTATTTTGAAAGCAATGGGCCCATTCGCTGGCCCACTTGCTCATGTTGGCATGCTCCAACTTGCATTGCTTGTTCTCAAAAAAAAAAAAAAAAAAATTTGCATTGCATCAATCTGTCATACACCTCCAGTTCATAAGTTAGAGTTAAAATCCATTTTTATTTATTTACAGTTGGTTCATTTAGTATCAACTGATGTAACCATGGGTGGATAATGGACAGGGCACTAGATTCAAACGCTTTGATTTGGTTCAGTCATGTGGAAGAAAAAAGGGGAAAATCTCACCAGGACTGCCCTTAACGGTATAGTTCTGTTCATATAGAGGCTGTATTGGGTAAATGACCAATGACTGCCGTTTGGGCGGCGAAGTTTGGTAAGCATGAGAAAAGTATTTGGCTCTTCCTGTATACTTTTTTACCGGTTAGTTTCCATCCGGAAAGGGTTGACAGCTGAGACATGATATACAAGTTGCTGTGAATGAATGCACATTTGAATACATGTTGTATACAAGTTGGTGATATACGTGTTTTGAACACGAAAGGTCGGTACGTTGATGACATCGCTGTCACTTTGCAATCGATTGTCCCCGGTAAATTTCCAGGCAGCTTCCATGTTCGTACCGCCTTCATCGCCTTACGTGACTAGCTAGAAGTCCCATGAAGTGAGAGATTTTTTAGTGTTTTGGGTACGGTTTTTATAGTCAACGTTGTTAAGATGGCATCGCGGGCGAATGTGATTTCTTATTTTCTACAGCAAGAAATGGGCTTTCTTCAGAATACATGTTTTGGGCTAGGCCCAGTTCTTTTCCTTGGCGGCCCATTCATGCATTGTCCGGCACTTGAGTTTCCGTTTTTATTATTGTTATTATTGTTTTTTTTTTTATGAAACTGTTTTTTTTTATTATTATTTTATAGGTGTAATCAATGTTTATTTTTCCTTGTTCACCGAAGTCAACAAACAACATATTTGAATAGGTATATAAAATACTTATATAATATGGAAATAGATGATGTTATTTTAGTATAAAACTTGGTTAATGTATGATAAAATATGGTCGGGCTTTCCCCAGATATTGTTATTTTAGTATAAAACTTGGCTTCCTTCAACGGTCTTTTCCTGGATCGTCGAGCTAGTTGTAGTGGTCCGGTCTCAATCTGCCGGGTTCGGCTTCGTCAGATTGAGTTCGCCTCTACTTGGTTTCTCTAGTGGGGTGCTGCATACTTCTTTTCTCCCCCTTTATCCTTAATCGGTCATCAATTAGGAGTTTTTTCAATAAGTCAAAATCTGTTCCCTCTGATTTCGGGGAAGTGTCTCCCCGTCTCGTCATCCCCGACATCTTCTTTGGCAGCCATGGTCGGATTTTGGTGGAATCTGGCGTTCTCCTGCTCCGTGTTTTTTGGGCCCAACAAACCTTGGGCCATTAACAACAACAACAACAAAAAAGAGATTTTTTTTTTTTTTTTTATATTTACATTATTATATATTAATTTCTATTTGGTTTGTATAAGCCTGAAAGAGCTTAACTAAATCCGTAAAAGCTTAAACGTACAAATTCCAAAAGGGCTTGACTAAATCCCACAATGGCTTTGACTAAACTCCGGTTGACTATTTCTTTTGGCGTTTCTAAGAGGTTTTCTACTTGGTTGGGGGTGTGAAGTTTGGAGTCGGGACTGGCTGGGGTCGAGGTGGTGCATTTAGGAGGACTCCGTATCCGGGGAGGAGGTTCCTTGAAGTTACATCTGCACTTCCCACATGAGATAGATTCATGTTGTACTGTTGGCCCGCGGTGCTATTGTTTCTGTGGTGCTAATTGGCTTCATTCTTCGCCGTCGTCCGGGAAGGGTTCTTCTTAGATCGTTCATGTTGTAGAGTTGTTTTTGCTTGTTTTATAGCGTCATTTTCTGTTTTCATTATATGTTTAGGCATTTTTCGTCTGCCGATTCGTTGACCTCTCAAGAATCAGACTTGCCTGATCTCGAATTCTTACTTAATAAAAAAACCATAACTTTTTACTTATAAGCCAGATTATAAAATATTATATAACAAAACAAATGTATCGATGAGAAGAATATACATATGTAATTGATCATACGATAGAGGGGACAAGTGCTCTCCCGTACCTCCTAGGGTAAGTGCTCCCCCATAGCTCATTGGCTTCCACCCTTGGGCTAGGGACTTGGGAGAGATCTAAAAATGGAACGATTTTGATAGTTTGAAAGGGTTATGCGTACTTTATTGCAGTTACTCATGTGATCAAATACTTCATTCACAACTACATTAGTAATAAACTACAAGTTTGTCCTACCTTCATTAATTAAAAAATATGTTAATCTTTTTATTTTTCTTTTATTTTTTATTGTATTAGGTAAAATTTTGGGTGATTTTGATAGAGGGCCTTTTTTGAATATTCAATTAGTCACCTAACCCATTAATTAATTTAATTAGTTTTGCCCTAACCCCTTCCCAATTGGGTGGGTTGGTCAATGGTCAACCGTTTGACCATTGACCGGTCAACGTTGACCAACCCATTTTGATGCCAACTTTTTTTTTTTTTTTTTTTTGATGCCAACTTTTTTTTTAGTGATGCCATATTTTACCGTTTTGATGCCAAAATTTTACTATATTTTATTTTCACTTTGATGCCACTTTTTTATGTCAATTTTTTGATAATTTTTTTTTTACCGTGATGCCATATTTTTGATGATATTTTTTCAAAGTAGTATTTTTTGATGACATTTTTTTCTTTAATGTGATACAAATTTTTCAAAATGGCATCAATGGTCAACGTGACATTAGAGTAAACAAAAAATGTCATCAAAGTTTAAAAAAAGTGTCATCCAATAATTTAATTAGAAAAGTGGCATCAGAGTGAAAATAAAATGTAATAAAATTTTGGCATCAAAACGGTAAAATATGACATCACAAAAAATGTCATCAATGTTTTAAAAAAGTGGCATTAAAAAAAAAGTCATCCAATCATTTCATTAGAAAAGTGACAATAAGGTGACAATATTTTGATTCCACGTTTTAAGCTCTTATGCCATAAATTATATAAAATTGTCACCACAAAATGTTGGCATCAAAACGGTAAAATATGGCATCACTAAAAAAAAAAAAAAAAAGGTTGGCATCAAAAAAAAAAAAAAAAAAAAAAAGTTGGCATCAAAATGGGTTGACCGGTGACGGTCAACGTTGACCGTTGACCGGTCAAGAGGGCTAAACAAGCTAAAAAAAATAATTAATGGGCTAAGCATGCTAAAAAAACAATTAATGGGCCTATCTAGCTAACCAAATATGCTTAAAGGGCTTTTTCAACAAATTCCCTCTAAAATTTTAGGTAGACTGGCCCTACCCAATAGCATCCTTTCGGATGAGATTCTTTAGACCTGGATCATTGAAAACCTCTCGCCCCTTGACAAAGCGGCTAAGGTGTGCAACTTTATCAGTCACTTTATTGTCATCTCGGGGCACATGAGAAAAAGATATGTTTTCAACTCCTTGAAGGAGCAGTTTAATATCTGACATGAGTAGTTCGATCTCCCATGGGCAGCGAGAATTATCTCGCAAGTGTTTGATTATTATTAAAGAGTCCCCTTCAATTTGGAGATTTGAAATATGAAGATGCTTGACTTTCTGCACCCCTAGCAATAGCGCAAGAGCTTAAGCCTTAATAAGACTTTGTTTTCCTACCTTTCGGCACCCCATAGCAATTGGGTGCCCAACCCAATCTCTGATGATGTAGCCGCATGAGCTGTCTTGGTTAGATATCGTGGTCCCATCGAAGTTTAATTTGACGAAGTCAACATGCGGTTTTTTCCATTTTCTTATCATTTTGTTATTATGTTTTCTATTCCGTGTTCCTATCGAGCAACGGGTTTGGAAGTTGGAATCCATATCGTCATTGAATTTTACATGCTCGAGACCAGTTGTCGATAGATGATTGGACCATCTTATTGAACTCTGAGTTAGTTGAGATTGTTTTGTTTGAGAAGGTAATCTTGTTTATGATAAACCAGGTAGTTCACCATCTTGTCACCAAGAGGCTTTTATTTTCATTATTTAATCTGTTACTGATTAACTTAATTATTGGCCTGATTTCTCTAGATTGGTGGATTAGAGCTTGGACATCTTGTTGATTAGTCCGTGTGAGTACCCCATGAAGGGTATGATATGTTAAGCATTTATTTTTGAATTGTGCAGTGTATTATATATTGTAATTTTATAATCGATTTGTTTAATCTATACCTTGCATTTTCTATTAAGAAAAAACCCTAAAAAACGAGTGAAGTCTAAAAAAATAAATTAATAAAAATTTATCACATAGTTTCTATTTATAAACGTTTTTTTAATAATATATACCATAAGAGTATATAGTTGGAAAAAGCATTTTATAATCTATATTATAAGGATATATGCTACGAAGTTAAATTCAAAAGCATTCTCTTTCCTTTAATTATATTTTAAATGGAAACAACATTTTTAATATGTAAAAACAAAATTTTGATCAAAAAATAAATAAATTGAATTTGTGAATAGTGTATATATATACTTGTTTGTCTGTAATCTAGGAAGTAATTTAGAAATCAACAAATTGTATATATTACTATTTGATAAAGCTAGGCAACATGTATGTATATATAAAAACAACCATATATAGACTTATATGTGTACATATATATATATATATGAATTTCCTCTGCAATCTCAAGCTCCATCAATGGAGTTTTCTTGATTCCAACAGATAACATGGTATCAGGCTAGTCAATTCGATCCTCAATTTCTCATTTTCATCCTCATTCGCATTTCATTTTCCATTCGTCTTCAATGGAGCAACAACTGGTTCCGCCATTAGAGGCCACTACAATTGATCCTAACAGCGAGCTATACCTGCAACATTCGGACCATCCGAATTACATTCTCTCCACTCGTCTTCTAAGCGAAGGCAACTACAACCACTGGAAAAGATCTGTCGAAGTATCTTTGCTTGCGAAGAACAAGCTTGGCTTCATTACCGGCGCATGTGCACGTCCTGAGTCACCGCCGATGATGGTCACACAATGGGAAAGATGCAACGGAATGGTGATCTCCTGGCTTCTGCATTCGGTCGGCAAAGACATTGCCGAAAGCGTCATCTACTGCTCCACTGCAAGGGAGATCTGGCGCCTTCTCAACAAGCGATATTCTCAATCAAATCAAGCCCGGATTTACCAGATTCAGCGAGATCTTGCTTCAAACACTCAAGGTTCTTTGTCTGTAACTGCTTTCTTTACTAAAATGAAGACATTATGGGATGAATATGTTCTTCTTCTTGAAATTCCAATCTGCAATTGCAATGCTGGATCTGGTGGTGTGTTGACCAAGATCCTTGAGAATCAGCAAACAATGCAGTTCCTTATGGGCCTTAATGACTCTTATAGTTCAGTTAGAGGAAATGTGTTGATGATGAGACCATTTTCTGATATTGATGAAATTTTCAAGATCGTTACTCAAGAGGAGAAGCAGCGAGAGATTACAAGTGTTACTGGTGCACCTTCATCTTCTGATGCAGCTGCCTTTGCTGCTTTTGGTCGAGGAAGAGGCCGTGGCCCTTCCATTCCTGGTTCATCTCCTGGATCCAATGCCAATGGTAGGGGCAGAGGCCGTCCTCTGTACTTCTGTGAGCACTGCAAGATGTCTGGTCACTCGATCTCTCGTTGCTACAAACTGTCAGGTGAATTTTGTGATCATTGCAAGATTCCTGGTCACACCATTGCCAAGTGCTATAAGCTGCAAGCCAATCCTCCACATTTTACTGAGAGAAGAGTTGCTGCTACCACTTCAGACTCTCCTCCAACATTAACTTCCAAGCAGTACACTCAACTGATGACTCTTCTCAGTCTCTGTCCTCCAGGATCCTCCACCAATCAACCATCTTCACCTTCTGTTTCCGCAAGTGCACTATTGGCAGGTAATAGCTTATGTCTTCTTACTCATAACATCAATTCATTTTGGATCCTAGACAGTGGTGCAACTGATCATATTTGTCCAAACTTGTCATCCTTTTCCAATTACACACCATTACTATCTCCACAATTTATGACTATCCCAAATGGTTCTCAAATACCCATTAAACACAAAGGACCTTCATCAGCTATTCAACATCAAGGACCTTGGGCATTTGAATTTCTTCCTGGGAATTGAATTCACTTACATGAAGAATGCAGTCCTTATGTCTCAACGAAAGTTTGCCAAAGAAATTGTGTCAGACAGTGGGATAGAGTTCTCCTCAGATACTAAACTTCCTCTCACACCTCTCCCTCTCAACATCAAATTGGTTCCTGATCAGGGTGTCAAGATTGCCAATCCAGAGTTCTACAGGAGCTTAGTTGGGAAATTGAATTTCCTCACTAACACCCGCCCTGATCTGTCATTCACTGTCCAGTACCTCAGCCAATTTATGTCTGCACCTTGTGAGTCACATCTCCAGGCTCTTCTTCACACAATACGGTATGTCAATGGATCAATTGACAAAGGAATTGTTATTCATGGCAAAACTGATCTGGTACTCCATGCGTTTTCTGATTCGGATTGGGCAGCTTGTCCGACTTCCAGACGCTCAGTCACTGGTTATCTTGTCACACTTGGAGGTTCCCCGATTACATGGAAATCAAAGAAGCAATCGACAGTGTCTAGAAGCTCTGCAGAAGCGGAATACAGAGCTATGGCTCTTGCTTCCACTGAGCTTGTTTGGTTGGTTCGTTTACTCAGAGAATTGGGCGTCTCCAACCTCACTCCAGCCACGCTATTCTGTGACAACACATCAGCTATGCATATTGCGAAAAACCCAGTTTTTCACGAGAGGACGAAACACATCGACATAGACTGTCACTTTACTCGTGAGCGAGTTCTCGATGGCATCTTACAGCTAGTCCATGTGCCCACAAAGGAACAATTAGCCGATATATTGACGAAGATTCTTCCATCTCCTCAACACTCCTACATATTGTCCAAGCTCGGAATGTGATTCCAAGCTTGAGGGGGGATGTTGAACCCGGTTTTCTATTGTTAGCTCTAAAACCCGGTTGTACGTTTTGGTCCAAAACGCGTCGTTTCTTTCTAGCTGTATAAGAGCTTTGCCTCTTGCTGTTCTGTGTAACAGATTTTCAGTTGAATAACAAACACTCTCTCTTTCTCTCTCGATTCCCTTTTCCTCTGCAATCTCAAGCTCCATCAATGGAGTTTTCTTGATTCCAACAGATAACAATTAGCTTAACTTACTTGTAATTTATAAAATTCGTATACATGCATGATAGCTAATTTTATCACAATTAGATCCTTAGGATCTACAATATATATCATATATGTATATTAATTAATTGCTCAAGTTCCTCAACAAACAAACCATCACCGGCGCCTTGGAGGGCGGCCAAGCCTGAGCTCCAAATCCACCACACCATCATCATCATCATCATCTTCGGCGTCCTCTCCATCTTGTACCTCCTTGATCTCTTCCTCGCGATCTTCATAGCCAAGAGTCCTCGACGAGCCAATCTGCATGTTCAAATTAAAACCCGGATCACCTCCATGGAACCCTAATTGACCTGCAGGAGGGCAATTAGGGTTACAAGGCAATGAAGTAGGAAGAGGGGAGTAGTAGCACATGTGGCTATAGTACAAGCCACTTCCACCAGACCCAAAAGAGGCACATGACAAAGATGGCGGTGGTGGTGGTGGTGGCGGTGGCGGGATATGGGTGGTTGAGAAGTACTTGTCCATTTGAACTTGGTGATCATGAAAGGTTCGAGGAGGTATCGCGGAATTAAGAGAGGGGAAGTTAGGGTTTGGTTTGGATTTGGGGGATTCGGGTTTGAGCTTGGACTTGCCCTTTCTATGGATGTTCATGTGGCCACCTAGGGCTTGAGCATTGGTGAACCCTCTCTTGCAGAAGGTGCACTCATAGTAGCTAGATGATCTCGTGTTCTCCATTTAATTTCTCGACGATCTCTAACAATGGCGGTGGTGCGTTTTCGATCTGAAGAGAGGGAGGAAATAAAGAGGTTGAATTAATAATGGATAGTTAGTCAGTTTCAATTAGGTTGTAAATTTATGATCTCTGTGCCCTCTTCACATAGCTACTCACCATGATTTCATGGCTTAGCTAAGACTAGGTTATGTCCATTTAAGTATATCAAGTTAACTTTACCCGTCATTGTTCTTACTTATGGAAAGAGATCATTAAAATTTAAAATATATTATGGGTAAAAGATTGATACATACTGTATTTTTTTTTTGGTAGCAATCCACAAATTTTAAGTGTGAGTAGTCTAGTTCAATCAGGCACAACAACCACTCGGCATTTGAATCGAGTATTGTATGATCCATTTAAGAGTTAGATTGACTAACCTTCCTATTCATAAGTGACTCTGTTTTTCTCCTTCTTGCCTACCGTAAAAACCAATAATAATTAAAAAAAAAGTGAATGTTTTTTCAAAAGAAGATTCGAACTCTAAATCTCTCAGCATATGTAATATAGCACTACACCAATTAACTTAATTGGTGATTGATTATCTGAATATATACAATCAGAGGCGAATTTAGGTGTAAGCAAACTCAACTACGGCTGGGTAGAAAATTTTGGACGGAGTTAAAAAATAATAATTTTTGTTGCTCAGAAATAATTATAATTTCAGTTTATTTTGAACTAAAACCCAAAAGATGAACAAAAAAATGATAGTTCAGTGAAGAGATGGTGTGCTTTCTTTCCACCTATTGTTCTTTCGACTCTTATGAATTGCATTTACAATTTTGTTTTCTGGATGGAAATTGATAGATCTTTTTCATAGTGTGCTAGATTATTTTAATTAATTAATTAAGAGTTATAAAAATCGCAAACGAGTTGTTACGTACTGGTTTGGGGTATGGTTTCCTTAATTTATTTTGGCTTGGAAACTTATGTCTTTACCATGAATATATTTGCTCACCTAGCTTTGAAACATTAGATCTACCACTGATATAGTTAATTTTGTTCATATTTCTATTTAGACTGAAACTCAAAATATGCAATAATAAACCGATATAAAGAGATCGAGGTGATAAAAAAAAAAAGAACTCGATCGATCAGTGTGAACAAGTTATAAATGTATCACATATATAGATATTCATCCGACAAAAGGGGAGATTTCACAGTATGAAACCGGATAAACAATAGCTAGTTGCATAGTTCCATATAGAGAAACTGCTAAAATCAATTGTCCAAATAGAATGAGAATACACATCAAGTAAACTTGTCACATGCACCTATCTCTCTTGGTTTAGTTGAAACTTGAAACTGATGGTTATATATATATTAGAGTTATTTATATAATATATAGTTTTTTGGTAATCCTATGATCCTTTTTTGGGCTACCTATATATGGTAAGGGTAGAGTGGGGTTTATACTAGCTTGCTTTCAGTTACGTGGGTACTGTCACTATCGACTCAATTAATTACATGATATGTATCACAGTTTCTCTTGTCGATCTGCATATGAACTTGAATCCTTAAAAATTCGATCTAAAACTTAATTAATCTATCCTCTTTAATTATATATAAACCAAGCCTAATGTTGTTGATGATATATTACAAAATACGTGGATCGGAGTGGCGAATAAGATTGTTAACTCCACCTTGATGATAAGATCTAACTAAAGGATGTAAGATCTTGGTTGATGAAAGTCAAAACTCAGGAATCCTGAGTTTGGTAAGGTATTACCAAAAAGCTCAAGATTTTAGTTTGTTTCTACTGGACTCGGAAATGGTTTTGAGTAAATGGGCCTATTTATTAAACGGGTTTAAATTTACTCTAATCCAAACCGAGATCCATTTGTTTGAAGATCCATTCCAGTTGGACTTAAGCTTGAACATGTTTTGTGCCTAATTTTGTTTGAGCTCATTTTATGGTTGTTTGGATTTGTTCGGACTTAATCAATTCTATTCTTTCTAATATCGGCCTGTTGCATATCTCCTCTAGTTTGTTAAGATCTTGCAAGGATTTGAACATATCCTTAACGTCCAACGTTCCCAGAAGTTCTCCAGATTCTTAACGCACCTCAGCATATCAATAGAAGGTTCTGGAAATTGGCCAATGATCTCTCCTGTAAGTTAGGGGTGAACATTCGAATTTCAAATTTGTCGCTGGCCTATTTAAAGAAGAAAAAGACGCCTGCAAATATACACATCTCCTACAACGCTCAATCGTTCACTGCTATCAAGTCTTATTCAATCGATCTCACGCAGCTCCCCACGCAAAGAGTTTGTATTTACTTTGAGTGTGTGTGAGGTTTCATTACGCTTTATAGTACAATTCATCTAGTTTATACTAAGGGTTTCTTTACCCAAAAGTATAGGGTACTTCGGTATCCTTAGGTGCTTTGTTTCACTAGAGAGTTTGGGTTGCTAGATAGTAAGGAAGTCTAGAAGTGTGTAAGTCTTCTAGAGGTTGTATCTAGGACTCATAAGGCAAAGTGAAATAAAGTGTGTTGAATTCTACGGGTTGGATAACCCTAGGCGGGGACGTAGGCGGTTGTGCAGAACCTCGTTAACAAGTATCGTGTGCTTTACTTTCCTGCTTGCATTTACTTTTGGTCATTGCTTACTTGCTTGCGTTGCTAATCGTTCTTTTCTTCTCAGATAAGGTCTTACAGCTTGCGGTAAGGTCTTACCTTTCTGGTTTGCGAAAAGTTTACATACTCTATCCAACCCCCCCCCCCCCCCCCCCCGAGTATTTGCGTGCTTCTTTTCTGCCTATTCCGCACTTCAAAGATGATGAAGTAAATATAGATAGAAGTGAGGAAACTACCTAAGATACGTTAACATAATAACATGTAACATGATGGAGGGGTTAGTCCATCCGTTTTCTCTTGAGAAAAATACGTTCTTTCAGATAGAAATTCTGGTTAAAAGAAAGAAATCATTTTAGGTATTTTGGTGTTTATAATTAGAGAAATGAAAGTTGTAGTTTGTAAAAAGGTGAAAAAAGTAGAGTAATAATTAGAGGTATAAGTGTATTTTTTAATAAAATGTGCAAATCTCTAAAATAACATATTTTAAATAACGGATGGAGTATCATTTTACTGTCGATGAGCGTTTCATACTTAGTACTAATAAGTGTCTAATTAAAAAAAAAAAATATTTTACATAATTTTTATTATTTGAAATATAATAAATAGCATAATTTTTATAACGGAAGTAGGACAAGCTAGGATAGTTTGCGGTGCAAATCCTCTACCCCAAAACCCCGCCTCAACTCCCGGCCCCACAAAATTATTTTACATCTAAATTAATATTAAAAAAATTAAAAAATATATATTTAACTTCTACATACTTATGATAACATATTTGGAAAAAAAATCTTAAAAAATCAAAATATATATTTTTTAAAAAAATATATAGTAAACTCACATCTTTTTAAGACTTAAAAAAATCTTTCTATCTCTTATGAATTATTATAATTTTTGTAAGTTGATTTTTTAAGATTTTTTTTTCAAATATGTTATCATAAGTATGTAGAAGCTAAATATATATTTTTTATTTTTTGTAATATTAATTTAGATGTAAAATAATTTTGAGGGACGGGCGTTTTAGGGTAGAGGATTTGCACCGGATAGTTTGTATATGCAGGTTGAATTCATATAAGAACCAAAGAACTACCTAGTCCAAAAGTTTGGGCCACATTGGAGCCCATACGTTGGCAGCCACGCAAGGCCCAAACGCACAGAGCAGGCACCTCAAGGCCCAAGCTTTTCTACTATTGAAATTGAAGGTGACCGAAAGACATATCACAACACAGTTTTACATATTATTACATGCCCAAAACCATAATATTTTTAGTGTCATAAGCAACAACTTTGATTGAAGGTGCTAATGAAAAAGTATGAATGGTCCTAACATCATCACCCCCAAGCAAACAACAACAGAGATCATCGTCGCTGAAGTCGGAAATCTTCCATTATCCTTCCTCAAAAACATCCCTTCAACAACAGGCAGACTCAATGTTAGGTAGAACCCTGAGAGAAACAGTTGTGCGGCCATTTCATCCCAGTTCCCGAACAACATCATCCTCATCGATCCTCCGACAAAACACATCATGTTCAAGATCACAACCGTCCCAAGCGGAACTAGAAACAACCTTGATGTTCGGAAATCATAGATTCCTTGTTGGTACCTTTGGGCTTGCTCGTCGTCTATGACCTTGTTGGTGGGTATGAAGCTCTTCTCCTTAAGTCCAATGATCTTCAGGATTGCGTCTAAGCTTCCATAGGTACTGGATGTTAGCATCTTTATCGTCCACATCCTGGTCTCGTTCCACCACGACACCACTGTTCCCCTGGTTGCTAGCACTCCATGGAGATGCTTTAGTTGGGATGAAAAGAAAATCAATGCTAACACTAAAAATAGTTTACTTGACACCTGCAGTCAAATTTCAACAATGGAAACATGTGAATGAGCCAAGCAAGGTTGGTTTTTCCATGTCAACAAGAAGAAAAATGTACAATTTCTCTCCCAAACTATAAACTCAGCAATTCAGCTGAGATTTGAGAGAATTCGAAGATGTAAATCAAAGGAAGAGAAGAGATTTGGTTTTCCTGTTTTCAACTCATTTCATTCATCATCATCTGTAACAACCCGAGGACCACCGTTTATATTTACATCACTAAGGCTAACCCAACCTATCAACCATGGTTCTAACTGCCTATCTACCTAACCTAACCACATAGGTGTCTCTATATCCACCCCTCAAGGTGGGCGTGTGTGATGAAACACTAGACCCAACTTGGAAGCCAAAGTGAAATGTTGGCCTGATCCAAGCGGTTTTGTAAAAATGTCAGCCAATTGTAAATGGGTAGGGACAAACATTGTGGAAATTAGTCCTTCATGGACCAAGTCCCGAATGTAGTGACCATCAAGTCGGATGTGCTTAGTTCGTTCATGGTAAACCGGATTCAAAGCAAGCTGAAGAGCGGATTTGTTGTCGCAACACAATGGTATTGGAAGGGAGGGTCGGATGAAGAGATCATGAAGGACCCCAGAAACCCATTCAATCTCACTTCCAGTTGCGGACATGCTCCTGTATTCGCTTTCCGTGGATGATTTCGACACTGTCTTTTGTTTCTTTGTTTTCCAACTTACTAAACAATCGCCCAAGAAGATGCAATAACCTGTTAGTGATCGACTCGTATCAACACAACTACCCCAATCAGCATCGGAATAAGCTCGAATTTCCAGTTTGCTGCTACTCGGATAAAACAGTCCACAATTGACAGTGCCTTTCAGGTAGCGGAGCAGGAACAGAGCTACACGCAGGTGGGGTGACGGTGGTGTTGACATGAATTGGGTGAGCTATTGCACAACATAGGCAATGTCGGGCCTAGTCATTGTGAGATACAAGAGGCGACCAACTAATCTTCGATAAGTTTCAGGATCTGGGAGCACTTCACCTTCGTGAATGCTGAGATGCAAGTTTCTTTGCATTGGGAATTTGGCGACCTTACAGTTCACCATAGCAGCGTTTGATAACAGATCCGTGACATATTTTCGTTGATTCAGAAGAATACCAGAAGTGGATCTCGAAATCTCCATGCCCAGAAAGTATCGAGCCAAGCCGAGATCTTTAATTGTGAAGGCTCTGTGTAAGGATGCCTTTACTTGATCAATGACAGTTGCATTGTTGCCTGTGATTAGCATGTCGTCGACATAGACGAGAGCTACCACAACCACAGATTCTTTATGCAATACGAATAACGAATAGTCATGACGAGATTGAGCAAATCCCAGAGAAGTAAGGTGCTTTGTGAGCTCATAATTCCACTGAGGGCTTGCCTGTTTAAGGTCATATAGTGATCTATGAAGTCGGCAAACTTGACCTGCAACTACCTTGTCATAACCTGGGGGAGGCGTCATATACACCACCTCGTCCAAATAGCCATGTAGGAATGCGTTGTTCACGTCAAGTTGGTGAAGAGGCCACTCTCGAGCTGAAGCAACAGCTAGCAAAATCCTCACAATTGCATACTTTGCAACTGGGGAGAATGTTTCTTTGTAATCACGGTCTTTGATTTGATTGAACCCCTTTGCCACAAATCTCGCTTTATAGCGTTCTACTGATCCATCTGCCTTGAATTTGATCCGGAAGATCCATTTGCATCCAATGGCATGATGTCCTGGTCTCAAATTGAGTCTCCACATAGGCAAGAAACCCAGTGATGATCCCAAACACCTGTCACCTACCCTTTGTCTCTTAGCAGAAATGTCCAGACAGAACGTGAGAAATCATCCAAAACAGTCAGAAACCACTTTGCACCACAAATAGAAGCCACTTTGTAGGGTCCCCACACATCCATGTGGACCAATTCAAATGGCTTTGAAGCAATTGAAGAACTCAATTTGAAAGGAAGTTTATGCAACTTTGCAAGGTGACAAATATCACAGTCAAGAGACTCCACTCCAGAGCCCTTACACCAATCAAACAATTTCAGTTTTGAAAGGGAAGCATGTCCAAGTCTAGCATGGTAGGTATTTATTAAGTTTGTCTTCACATGGGCAACAACACTACTCACCTTGAGTTGATGCTCAGTGACAGGATTATTGAAGGCATCAGGACCACATACTCTTCTGATCCCAGTAGCTGCAGGAAAAGCTGAAGAACAAGCAAATTTGTATAGACCTCCTTCTCTTACTCCAGTAGCAACAGTAGTCCTAGTGGAAATGTCCTGAAGCCAACATTTCCATTTGGAAAATATAAACAAATGTTTGTCATCTTCAAGCAATTTTGACACAGATAAAAGATTGTATTTGAAAGAAGGCATGTATAGCACATCCTGAAGTAGAATACTCTGATCAAAGCAAACACTGCCAGAGTATTTTACTGCCTGAGTGATCCCATTCGGAAACCCAATCACAATAGGTTTGTTCAGCAATTTCATGTTTTCAAACATGACATCACTGCACACTATGTGATCTGAGGCACCTGAGTCTATGATCCATGTCTTGAGGTTGCTCAGGCTTCCTTGATCATTTGAGGAAGGAGAGATCATACCTGCAAAGTTCACTGAACTGGTGTTCTGATCACCTGCATCCATTGGTGCCTTTCCTTTCATGGCTCGTATTACCTCAGCAACAACAACATTTATCAAAGTCAGATCAGTTTCACCACCGGATCTGGCAGAAGCTCCGAGACTAGATGAGGATCCATTCTCACAGGTGAGAGGACAATCCAGATCCATGGCATCTTGATGGACATTAGCTACCAATTTGTCATTCTGCGGTCGTTTAGGGCCATTGTACCATTCTGGGAATCCAATGAGCTTGAAACATGTATCCTTAACATGTCCTCGCTCCTTGCAGTAATTGCAAAATAACTCCATCTTAGCCTTTTTCAACTCCTCCTTAGTCGGCCGAGATCTCTGATCATTGGATCTAGGCGCTCCTATGCTGTCATTGGATCTAGGCGCTCCTGTGTTGTTTCCTTGAAATCCAGTGCTTCCTTTGGATGAACTCCCATGCTGATTGTAGGTCCGAGTTGACAGTACCTCGTGATGCTGCGATGGATTTCCAGTGATTCCTCTTTGCCTTTCTATCTGAAGCACCATGTGAAAAGCTCGGCTAATTGACGGGAGAGGATCCAGAGAGATGATGTGACTACGTATTCCATCAAAGGAATCCGATAGCCCCATCAAGAACTGCATCAGACGAGTAGTGGATTCGCGTTCCACCAGCTTCTTGAGGATTGCACAGGAGCAGTTCTTCAATATTCCACACTTGCAAATAGGAATCGACTCAATCTCCTGCAATTCATCCCATGTCTTTTTGCGTTTGTTGTAGTAATCTCCCACACTCAGACTGTTTTGCTGAAATTGATAGATTTCTCTCTTGATTTGATAAACCAAAGGAGCATTGGACTCGGCAAACCTTTCCTGAATCTCGTCCCACAACTCCTTTGCTGAAGTCGTGTACACAAAGCTTTCTGCGAGTTCTGGTTTCATCGAATTGATGATCCAGCTTGTCACCATGTAGTCGCATCGGAGCCATCGATCGTAGTTCTCATCATCCTCAGACGGACGCTCAATTTTTCCATTGATGAAACCGAGTTTCATCTTGGCGCCAAGCGCCATTCTCACCGATCTTTTCCAGCTATGAAAATTGGTGCCGATGAATGGAGCCGATACGAGGACCATCCCTGGATGATCGGAATTCGAGAGGAACAAAGGATCCGCTTGATTTGCTCCAAAATTCCGATCTCCAGTACCTGAAGACGATCCTCCATTGTCGCCGTTTCCTCCTGTTTCCGAGATCGCCATTGCTGTGTGTATGAAGGATCCAAAGCTCAACACTCTATCTCAGTGTTGATCCAAGCTCTGATACCATATAAACTCAGCAATTCAGCTGAGATTTGAGAGAATTCAAAGATGTAAATCAAAGGAAGAGAAGAGATTTGGTTTTCCTGTTTTCAACTCATTTCATTCATCATCATCTGTAACAACCCGAGGACCACCGTTTATATTTACATCACTAAGGCTAACCCAACCTATCAACCATGGTTCTAACTGCCTATCCACCTAACCTAACCACATAGGTGTCTCTATACAAACTAACAAATTAAGAACAATGAAAATATATACGGAGCTAGAAATATAGTTGGTGTTCTTACTTTGGGGTATACGGAGACGCCATAGAGGAGACACAACTGAGGAATGATTGCCAAGTACCAATATAAGATAGACGACAAGGAATTCAAGATGCACCAACTATAGCAAAGACAAGGAAGAAAGGGCAGCCGTCTACCGAATATGCCATAAACGAAAGGGCAGAACCGAGATAGGCCAATTTCGGCAAGGCCTCCCGACCATCTAGTATATTGGGTCAATACGTCGTTCAAGTTATTAGTTGCAGTGCCTAAGAATGGATCTCTTTCTGGGTTAAGATAAACCGACTTCCACCCTCGACAATGGAGATTATAACCAGTAAAGATGTCCTCTAGTAACGAATGGTAGAAGAACCCTACCTGTATAACACTCGGCCAATTCCATGAACCAAAAACTGATAATATATATATATATATATATATATATATATATATATATATATATATATATATATATATATATATATATATATATTTATTTATTTATTTAGTGCGTATAATTTCTTACCTCTTTACCCCATTTGGTACCCTTCTCGTAGGCACAGGATGCGAGGAAGTTGGCCTCTTGTAGAATCCCAGGGGCGATTTCCTTGGAAATAATATTGATTGCATTTTGTTTGATATCTTGATTCAGAGTCATCAACAATTGATTTGAAGTACCAAAAGTGTTTCTCAAATCCACACCCTTGAACTTGATGTTATATATCGCCTTCCTATTCATGTAAAAACCCGTTCCACACAAGAATGCTCCCGTCTTGAGTCCATCCATACATGGCATCGATTCCTATATATATATGATTATGCACATGAGTACACAACAACGTTACCGGCGCGGCCTCCTTTTCGAAATAGTACGCACAGTGGATTTAATTACCTTGAAGAGCATTCGGAGTCCAGAGTCATAAATGTCAGTTTTAGTAATGTTGTGAAACCTTTGAGGGAACTGAACGAAACTCAAAGACGGGGAGATGTCTTTGTCAAGATAGAAGCACATTGCTTGCTTTGCGGAAGTAGGATCGTTGCAATACATATCGCAGTCCAACACCAAAAATAGAGGCGAGTTGGTCACAACACTGGATACCCTAAGCTGAATATTGTATGAAAATTTTAACTTAATAAAAAGTGTATGGAAAGAATTTGAGTAGTTTTGGTAACATACAAGAGCGTTGAGAGCGCCGGCCTTGAAATGATGAGGGCAAGAAGGTCTTTTCTCGCGAGCAACGTACACAAGGAGGGGAACGTCGGCATGGTTTGGGTTCATCATTGAAGCATCCGTACTTTCCTCATTCACCACCTTAACAACAATTTCAAACAAAACCAACACGATTTACCTCATCACATCTCAATTCAATTCAATTCAATTCAATGTAACCAATTTAATTACAGACTAACTTGAACAAGTTGTTGATGATCAGCCCGGCTTCTCCCATCGCCAAACTCTTGTCTTTAAGGATCTTCTCTACTCGCTCCTTGAATTCCTCGTATTTTTCCTGCAACATATATATGATTGTAATCTCGACACACAATGAATTTGTAAATAAAAAGCGACCACGTCGGGTTCGAACAGAGGTAAAAAATCATGATATAAAGTTTTATTTAATTCATATTATAAAATAATCGACCTTTCATTTATATAAAATTTGAAACATGATTACTTTCTTTTAATAAATACTATATACTTATAGTTATTTAAGAGATTAATATAATTTTTTAAATATAATATATTTTATGCATAAATAATGAACTGTGACTGTGTGAGCTAGGCCCTTGTGTTGTAGAGGATTTGTTCACTAGCTAGTTAAACATACTTTGAGCTGCGATCTGTGGGTACTGAATTCAACACTACTCTCGCCTTGATCATCATGCTTCTCTCCGAAATAGGTGATGGGGCACCGGCAGCTGAGATTGTAGCTCCGGCAGAAGGGGACCCACCACGTGGCGAACCCCCACGCCACCTTCACGGCGCTCAGCGTCACCTCCGCCCCGCCGTCGTCCGACAGGTAAACGTGGAGCTTACCGGGAGGGTAGTCATGGGACATGGCTGAAACCAGCGTGTTCATGACCTCCACGGTGGGCTCCTTGTTGGGGTCGGCAGTGCAGATAAGCACGTCAAGGGCGGGCAGTTGGGAATCATCTTCCGGAAGGCGGTGGATGAAGGCAGTCCGGGTGACCGGTCGGAAGCAGATAGGGTTGGTAGATGAGCCAATAGAGGGAGAGGGAGAGCTCGGTGAGGATGAGGAGGAGGAGGAGGGGAGGAGCCGA
This sequence comes from Persicaria tinctoria, assembly GCA_037127255.1. Taxonomy (NCBI): domain Eukaryota; kingdom Viridiplantae; phylum Streptophyta; class Magnoliopsida; order Caryophyllales; family Polygonaceae; genus Persicaria; species Persicaria tinctoria. The sequence goes on along the minus strand of JBANSL010000004.1, from coordinate 68,171,586 downwards.
AACGGCGTCGCAGAGACGGTGGGAGAGGAAGAGGGAGAGGAGGAAGGAGTGGATAAGGATGTGGGATCTGTTAATGGCGGTGGTCAGGTGTGGGATTTGGAGGGCGTTCAGAGAGCGCTGCTTCTCCATCATCTTCTTGACTACTATTTCTACCGACAACAACGGTCCCGCTACCTCTTCCTTTATCTACTCAGCTAGTGTGGAGAAGCCGTTAGAGAGTAGCGAGACCGTTGTCGGTAGAAATACAAAGATCCGGTGATACTCTTGTCTTTAAGGATCTTCTCTACTCGCTCCTTGAAAATTATTGTTAAATATTTTTTAAAAATATATGAAAATTTTAAAAATATAGGAGCAAATATCTACTACATCACATTATGTATCACATTATATATCGGTGTGTCACAAAATTAGATTATATGAAAATTATTGTTAAATTTTTTTTTTTAACAATGGTTTCTCATTCCTCTATCAAAAAATAAAATAAAAGAAAAAATTAAAAAAAAATGAGTATGGTGGTGGGCAAAAGGAGGGAGATTTTTAGCCACTTATTGGTTGAGATTCTCTCGACTCTATTTTTTTTTGACACCCAAAAAGCGGTAACAAATATTATTATTTTTAATTAATTTTATAAAATAAGTATTAAATTATTAAAAAAGCTAATTAAAAAATAATATTTTAAGTGTTTTTACCTTCTTATAAAGCGCATATAAAAAGACATAAGAAGATCGCGATATTTGGCCCATTCATTTCCATAAACCTATTTGCTAAAGGGGCTGTTATTGGGACGGTTGATTTTTCGCCAGTGGCAGGGTGGACGACATCTCAACATCTAGGGCTGGAAATTATCCGTGGGTGACCGATTCACCCGACCCACCCGATCTGATTATACGGGTGAAAACCCGAAAAAAATCGGGTGATGGATGGGTGATGGGTGGGTGAAATTGGTGATGGTGATGGGTCGGGTGATGGGTGATATGTTTTTCACCCATTACCCGACCTATCACCCGACCCATCACCGGACCTATTACCCGACCCGCTTAACCACCCGCTAACTCACCCGATTATTTAAAAAAAATAATCTTAGTTTATTAAAAAAATATAGCCTAACATAACTACATATTTTTTTTATTTTTTTTTCTAATTCTATCTTCTCTATTCTCTAATTGTTTTTGTGCAAAAAAAATCTAAAAGAATATAAACTTATTTTTATGTAACCTCATATCACATCTTTTAAAAAAAGTTATTTTATTTGTTTTGCATACACTAGTAGAATGTTAACAATTTCACTCATTTCAACGACTTAGCATTTAGTGGGTTAAGACATGATTTATCCAAATTATTTTTCATTTTTTTTAACTACGAGTTTAGCAAAGAGCTAAAATTCATCTCATTTGATTTGATATTAAACTTTTAATGATAACTTTGTAAGATAAGGATAATGATATAATGTATGAATAAACCTTTTATACAATTAATAAGATTTCCACGTTGACGTGGTTTGTGAAAATATCAAATATGATCGATTTCTAAGTATGACCTATGGATTTTTTTTCTTTTAATTTACTTCACCCGATTACCCACCCGATCCACCCGATTAACCCGATTCACCCGACGGATCGGGTGATGGGTGAAATATTAGACGGACGGGTGATGGGTTGGGTGGAATTTTTTTTGTGACGGGTCGGGTGAAAAAATGGCTCCACCCATCCATCACCCGACTCATTTCCACCCCTACCAACATCCGGCATTGGCAACGCTCCAACAAAATATTTTAGGAGAATTACTACTAAATACCCCACTTTGATATTTGGTTTGCAACAATACCTAGGTTTGAAAACAATTGCATCAATATATGGAAATTTGCAAATACACCTTAATTTATTATCAAAACTACCCACCACCCCAAAAAATCAGAAAAAATAAAAGTTAAATATTTTAAGTATTTTTCAATTTTCTGATATTTTTAAATTATATTAAATAATCAAATAATAATAAAAATCTGAAAGTAAAAAAAAAATTAAAACTAAAATCTCAATCCCCTTAATCCGGACTGATAGACCCGACCCCAAAATCCCAATCCAAACCCTAACCAAAAACACACAACCCCGTCCCTCTCCGACTCCGTCGACCCCAACCCCAGGTCTTCGGCGCTCAGCCCCAACCCCAGGTATCCGGCGCTCGGAGTAGAGCTCGCGTCTCCGACTCTGTCGCCTGCGCCTACACTTCTGCGCCCCCGACTAACCCAATCCCAATTGCTAACCAGAACAAACAAGCGCCCCAACTGTCGCCACTCATACCCTCCGTCGTTGTGCGAGCAATCCGGCGCAATCAGTCTGAGAGGGCTCTAGTAGGAGGCAACAACTAAGCGGTTAGGGTTAAAAATCTGGTTGTTATGATTTAGGTCAAAACTGTATCTTTACGCAATCTCCCGTCGATTTTTGATCAAATCCTATCAGTATTCATATTTAAGATTGTCAAGAACCCCATTTATCATGTCACTATGGATAATAATCCTGAAGATGTGATTGACCGTATCTTCATTGATTCTCTCCCCGATTATAGGTTTAATCCTATCAGAATTAACATGAAGTGTGTCACGATAAACATTTTTCCTGTCATTTGGAACAAATAACTTTGTCATCTTGGGCAGACCTTTAATTTCTAGTTATGGTATGGATAAAATCGTATCTTTATTCTCTTCCCTATTATAGACCTCATCCTGTCATTATTAAATATTTGGTTTGTCATAAAAAAACATATATTCTGTCAACAACAAATATATCCTTGTCAATAATTGATTCTTCTAATAAGGTAATGATTTTCATCTGGCTAGTTTTATTATTCTTAAATTTCCGAGAAAAATATATTAAAAACATTATTTTAATATATATATATTTTATATTTTTTAATCTTCTTTTAATTCATAATACTCCTTTTAATGATTTTTATATTTAAATTTAAAGGTAAAATTATTCATTATTTTTTGGCGAAAATGCATAAAACCACCCTTTATTCACCTTTGTTTGCAATTAACCACCCCTTATTCAAAAAATTTCACTTAACCACCCTTTATTCACCTTTGTTTGCAATTAACCACCCTTTATTCAAAAAATTTCACTTAACCACCCCTTATAACAAATTGTTTGCAAGTAACCACCCATCCTCCCATTTTTCTTTAAATTAAACTTCTATTAAATTCAACTTAAAAGTAAAAGACGAAAATGCACCCAAATTTGGTTTTACAGTTTTTATTTATTATTATTTATACAAAATTACCATTAATGTATGCAAGTTATGCCCACCTCTGCTAGTAGGTCAGATGTAGTCATACCTCTTTTGGTCATTGACGCTTTATTTGCACCATCCTCTGACAATGCTTGATAGTAGACCTGTCAGAACACGATCCGAACCGGTCGACCCGACCCGAAGTTTTTTGGTCAAGAGCCGAAAATTTTGACCCAAAATTTTTTTCCTACCCGAACCCGAAAACAGGGTAATTTTTCGGGTCATCTGGGTTTAGACCCAGTGACCCGATTGACCCAATTGATCCGGTGAACCGATTAACCCGATTGATTTATAATTATATATGATTAAATTTTTTTATGGAGATTCCAATTTATTACATTTTATAATTACAATCACTTGATGTTTCATTTTCAAATCAACTTTTATATTTATTTGTTATGTATAATACTCTCTCTGATCGATAATATTTGATTTTTAAGAAGATAAAAACATTAAAATATTAAAACAATTCTATGTTTAATACTAATTGCATTAAATTATTTATTTTTAAAAAATTATTTAAAAATTTGATATTCTAGATATTTTTAAATTTTATTAAAAATTACAAGAAATAGTAAAAATCAAATATTTTAGATCAAATATAGTATATAATTACAAGCGCTAGAACTTAAGAACCACGTCTTTAATTTTAGCATTTTAAAATTATCACAAAATTACCAAATCCTGATTTTTTTAATTTAAAAAATAGAAATTGACAAACCCCAAATCGACCCGATTTGACCCAAAATCGGGCCAAACTCGAGTTCAAGTCAACTCGGATCTACACGGGACCCGTTTTACGCGAAACCCGAAATGACCAAATTTGGGGGTATTTTCGTCTTTTACTTTAAAGTTGAATTTAAAGAAAAATGGGAGGATGAGTGGTTACTTGCAAACAATTTGTTATAAGGGGTGGTTAAGTGAAGATTTTTGAATAGGGGGTGGTTTATTGCAAACAAAGGTGAATAAAGGGTGGTTAAGTGAATTTTTTTGAATAAGGGGTGGTTAATTGCAAACAAAGGTGAATAAAGGGTGGTTTTATGCATTTTCGCCTTATTTTTTAGTACAAATAACCTATTTTTGAGCACATATAGCCCACTTATTATATTTTTGCTATTCTTAGAAAACGGGTATACTTTTGTAAACCGAACACCGATTTGGTGTATTTCTACAAATCGGCCAATATTTTAAGTCGGTGCTCCCTTTTGCCGCATGTACCGGTGTTTATTACTCCCTCCGTTCGGCAAAACTTGTCATTTTAGTAAAGTAGAAGCAAAAACTTGTCTTTTTTACTAATTTACCCTCAATTATTACTCTACTTTTTACTTTATCAAAAACTAAAACTCACAACACATCAATCAAATAGAGGACATTTTAGTAAAGTAGAAGCAAAAATACCTAAAATGACAAGTTTTTCCGAACAAAAACAAAACGCTAAAAAGACAAATTTTGTTGTACTTAATTAGCTCAACCATCATGTAAATTAATAAGACTTGCGTTGCAAATCGGTTTTTAATCACAAGTCCTACAATGATCCTAATTTTCAATTTTCACATGGATAATTTTCCTAATTTATTCACTATCCTGATTAATTTGCACCTGCAATTGTAGCAAGTACTGTAGCACGGAGTATAATTTGCAGGCCATTGTTCACTACAGTAATGTTACAGAGGAATAGTGACCCTAATTGATTGATGTCTGAGTAAATTGCCCTCCTGCAATTCCTTCATGATTACTCCGTATACATCAACAGTGACTCTAATTTATGTACGATTAATTTTCTGATAGCCTTTTTTTTTTACCGACTTAGACATCAGGCTTCGGTATTGGTATGATTACCTCACATTTTGCCAACTTTGAAAACCGGTAACGGCACCGTGCAGATGACAAGTTATCACCATGCCAATAGAAAGTCTATTGCTAAATGTCATCCTAATTAAAACACAGCCGCTTCAACTGATTTGGGAACAATAGATATGCCAATGCCTCGCCTTCCCCATGAATCTGCATCATCTTCTTCATGCTTTCTTCTTGAATTGGTAAATAAAGAACGGTCATCCGGGGTTCGAAACGGGAACCTATGGGTACTACCCACAAGTCCTTTTCGGTGAGTCATTCCGGAATGGTTTCTTCATGTCTTCTTCAGTTCTCCTTGATTGCGCAGCAGGAGGAGGGAGCGTCTTGCAGTAGTCGACGAAGCTTGTTCGGATCGGCTGCAGTGTAATCTTCCTCTTGCTTCCATAGAAGGGAGTGGTCTCACAAGAGGAGAAACCAACAGAACTTGAATCCAAACTCTCCCCGCTCCCCGGCGACGACGCTAAGACGATCTGACGCGCTCCCCCTCCCGTGCTACCCGATTAACGGTTTCTTCTTCTCCGTCGTCTCGACCTACCAAATTACTCTTCTCTGTTCGAATTTTGTGTTTGATTTTGATGAATTTTGGGAATGTCTGCATAATTTTGCTTGATTTTGAATTTGAAACATGAATTTCAGAATGGGAATGGAAGAAATCAAGCTGCTAAGATGCAGCAAATAATTGAAAAAATGATGCACATTGTTGGTTCGAAGTGATAGATTACATAGGTCTCCTCATGTATAGTGAGCTAAAAGCCCGTTAAGGCCCAATACCTTTGTAACCTATATATATGTTTATCAATGAATGGAAACCCTCTAGGAGGACATTACAATCAATCTCATAATCTAACATGGTGTCACATCCTTTTCTTCCTAACGGAACCCCAAATTGATCATCCCGTCTCACCGACCTTCATCCCGCCGACAGATCCGGCCACCAGCAGATCAGCCCGCCGACAGCCCCCAACGGCCTTCGCCAGATCTCCCTCCTCTCTTGCTTCCTTCACTCTTCCCGACCCCCTGTCGGCCACCAGAAACTCCCACCGCCTCGAAACCGTCGACCACCGTCGTCCCGAGCCCAGATCTCCGGCCGCCTAGTTGTCCCTCTCTCTCTCTCTCTCTCTCGTAGAATCCACCAGGAGCTTCCGCCGCTGCCCAGATCGGGACTTGCCGACCACAAGTTCTGGCCTTCATCCTCCCAGATCCGTCAGATCTACAAGTTCTGAGCATCCCCACACCCTCTCCGACCCCATCCTAGCTCCGTCGCTGCTCGCTCGCAACCCTTCATCTTCCCAGATCCAAGCGTCCACTATCCTAATCCAGCCTCCCTCACCCCGGATCTCCATCTCCGAGCACCACTACCACGTCCGAGCCCCTGCTTCACTTCGTCACGGCCGCTAACCGTGCTTCCACACCAAAGCAAGCAGAGATTTTTTAATCTCTTTTGAGCAAATTACAAAAACATCCCTTGTGTTCTCTTTTTTTCGTTTATGACCCTAACTTAATTATTTATTAAGTCAGACACTTTATTACGCCGTGCCTAGGTATGATCACCTTCGCACCTTCGGGTGCTTGTGTTTCTCAAATCAGTCCTCCACAGCCCCACACAAGCTTCACCCGCGTTCCACTCCATGTGTCTTCCTAGGCTATCCGTCTGATCATCGCGGTTACCTTTGCCTCGATGTCAATACCCATAAGCTTATTGTGTCCCGTCATGTCACGTTTTATGAGTCTCGCTTTCCCTTTTCTCCTCCTCCTCTCCCCGCTTCCACACCTCATGTGTCTCAGTCAGAGTCAGAGTCATCATTCCCTCACTTTCTCTTTCCCTAGAGTTGTCCCGGTGCTCTTGCCTCTCCCCCAACCCCACCACCACCACCCCACACCACCAGATCACACACCTGCAGCGTCTCCGGTGTCTTCCGACCCCGTCAGATCGTCTCCATGACCACCGCCCACCACCCCGCCGCTCAAACCCATGCCTACTACCCTCCGTCCGTTTGCCATAACGTGATGCCGCGGCCGCAGCCAACCAAAACCCCACCCCCCACCCTCACATCACCTACTGGCGGCGGCCAATCAATCCGCGGGGGGCATGCTGCGCCCGCCGCCTTTACCTCCTACGCCCGCAGCCTTGTTGCGCCCGCCGCTCCTCCCTCAAGCTTCACCCCCGTCCTTCCCTCTCCCTCCCGACTCCCAATCAACCTCTGCCTCCCCCCCACCCTCCCTCTCTCCCATTCCTACCTCCCACAAAACAGCCCTCCTCGACCCGAATTGGCAGACAGCTATGCTAGATGAATACAGGGCCCTCACGAAGAATGGTACTTGGGTCCTGGTCCCTCGCCCTCCTGAGGCGAACGTCATCCGCTGTATGTGACTCTTTCGTCATAAGTTCCGCTCTGATGTGACGTTGGAGCGGTACAAAGCCCGTCTTGTGGTCAACGGTCAGTCTCAGCAGGCAGGTATTGATTGTGATGAGACATTCAACCCTGTGGTCAAGCCTGCCACTATCCGAGTGGTCTTGAGTCTAGCTCTGTCGCGCAACTGGGCCATCCATCAGTTAGATGTCAAGAACGCCTTTTTGCATGGTCATCTGAATGAGACGGTCTACATGTTTCAGCCGCCGGGGTTTGCTGATGTTGAGCGTCCGAAGCATGTCTGTCTCCTCAAGCGCTCTCTGTATGGTCTGAAACAGGCTCCGCAGGCTTGGTTCCAGCGTTTTCCCTCTCATCTGCTCCGTTTGGGTTTCACTGGCAGCTGTTCGGATACGTCTCTGTTTATCTATTGCAGAGGCTTAGACTTGGCATTCCTGCTGCTATATGTCGACGACATCATTCTCACCGCCTCTTCTGATGCTCTTCGGACGTCCATTATTTCGCAATTGAGTGCGGAATTCGCCATGTCTGATTTGGGTCAGTTGTCTTACTTCTTGGGAGTTGCTGTTCAGCGTCATGCGTCTGGTCTGTTTCTCTCACAGAGTAAGTATGCTGCTGAGATTGTTGCTCGGGTTAAGATGGTCAACTGCAATCCAGTCGCCACCCCTGTCGTTACATCCAATAAGCTCAGTGCTCATTCTGGTCATTTGGTTGATGATCCGACATTGTACAGGAGCCTCGCTGGTGCTCTTCAGTATCTCACTTTCACCCGGCCAGATATCAGTTACGCTGTTTAGCAGGTCTGCTTTTTCATGCATGCACCTAGGGAACCTGACTTCCAGGCGTTGAAGCGGATCATTCGGCACATCAGCGGCACCCTCGAGCTCGGCGCCACGATCACTCCTTCCTCGAAGCTTGATCTTGTTGCTTACACTGATGCGGATTGGGGTGGTTGTCCTGATACACGTCGCTCCACGTCTGGTTATTGTGTCTTCCTCAACGACACCCTTGTGTCATGGTCAGCTAAGCGTCAGTCCGTCGTATCTCGCTCCAGCGCTGAGGCCGACTACAGGGGTGTTGCCAACGTTGTCTCAGAGTGCTCTTGGCTCCGCAATCTCCTGCTTGAGCTCCGTTGCCCCCTTCAGAAGGCCACTCTAGTCTACACTGACAACGTCTCCGCCGTCTACCTGGCTAGCAACCCTGTCCAGCATCAACGTACGAAGCACATTGAGCTTAACCTCCACTTCGTTAGGGACAAGGTTGCCATTGGACATGTCCGCGTTCTACATGTCCCGTCCTCTTATCAGTACGCTGATATATTCACAAAGGGTTTACCTATACAATTGTTCATTGATTTTCCTTCTAGTCTCACTGTACGGACCCCTGCCGTTTCGACTGCGGGGGTTTGATAGATTACATAGGTCTCCTCATGTATAGTGTGCTAAAAGCCCGTTAAGACCCAATACATTTATAACTTATATATATGTTTATCAATGAATGAAAACCCTCAAATAGGACATTACAATCAATCTCATAATCTAACACGAAGATTGTTTCAGTGGATATCTAACACGAAGATTGTTTCAGTGGATGGTTTTGATACCCCACAGCGTGTTTATTTGTCTTTGCGCAATTGCATTAATTTTTTGTCGGTGCAGATGCTTCTCGATCTTGGTGATTGGCACTACCCATATTGGTCATGCAAATTTTGTGGCCTCGCATATGCTGATACTTCTCAAACAGATAAAAGCACTTGTAAATTGTAATGAACTAGTGGAATGCAGTCTCTTTGAGAGAAAATGGATGTTTCTTTCAAAATAATGTTTCACCTTCTTATTACCAAATCTTCTTGTCTTTTGGCCTGTGCCATTATTTTAGCACATCTTCAAATGTGAACACCTACTAGCTCTTTTATATGCACGTGCTTCTTCTTATGATCTTGCATAGAAATTGAATGGTAGTTGATATATTGACATAAAAAACAATAAGGGTGTGTTTGGATTCCATTCCATTTTAATTATAGTGCAATTATTTTAACTCGTTTTATGTGAGTGTTTAGTTGTAAAGATGAAAATCTCGTAAAAACCGAGGTAAAGTTGTAATTTAACCAAATAATTACATAAATCGAAATAAAATAATTGTATTATAATTAATACATCGTGGAATCCAAAAATACTATAATTTAAACATCTTAAAAATTATATTAATCAAACACTGCCTTATCATTTTGCATTATAAATATAATTCATTTGGAATCCAAACACACCCTAACTCTAAAAAACAAAGTTGTCACCAAAAAAAGTTGTCACCACAAATAAAGGTGGTTACAGTGACCTCGTAAAAAAAAGGGTGGTGACCCCCTAAAAAAAACTCTAAAAATAATGTTGTCACCAAAATAAGTTAGTGATAAGGGTGGTGACAATGCCCACGGATAAGAGTGGTGACAGTGATCGACCACTGATAAAGATAGTGACAGTGACAATGGTAGTGACAGTGTGACCATTGATAAGGGTGGTGGCAGCGATAACGGTGGTGACCCCGTAAAAAAAAAATTTGTCATCGTATGTTTGTATAGCGGTGACAGTGTCTATGGTCTAGTTTTTATAGTGGTGAGAGTGTCTATAACCCTGTTTTTATTTTGATTACATCGTCTATGACCCTCTTACCCATGGTTATCAGAATCGCGATCCGGATCGGTAGGATCGTACGATCCTACGATCCTAGGGAGAGTTCTGGTCCGGATCGATGGTAAATAGTTGTTTATACTAGAATCGGGACTACGATCGCTAGGATCGGCTAGGATCCTTAGGATCTTACGATCCTAACGATCCTAGCCGATCCTAGTAAATTCTGATGTTTATGAAATTAGGCCCATTTGTATAAAGCTCATATCATTTTTTTTGATGAAATTAGGCCCATTTATATTTTTTTTTAATTGTGTTTAAATTTTTTGGGGAAATTTAACCCTAAAATCCCTAATTTCGATTGTTTTCTAAGTCGGAAGCGGTGAACGAGTGAACTGGTGAAGTGAAGGTTGAACCCTAAAAACAATCCGACGACAACAGTCACTCCGGTGGTTGGTTCTAGACGTAATCACTATTTCCCATATACTTTTCTCATTTCTCCTTTATGTTTATTTAAACTTACAAATTTACAATACATAAGTATTTATATATTTATATTTTTCTTATTTGAATTTGCATAGGTGATAATGTTGAGAGTGGCACCCATGAATCAACCCATGGAAGTGGTATTGGTGGTGGTAGTGGTGAACCTATAATAACTTGTAGTGAAGATGAAGCTATCGAGATAAATGATGGTGATGATGTTGATGATTTCGTTGAGAGAGATGCTGAAATTGTTTATGATGACATTATAAACTAGAGATGGGAGGAGGAATTTCTAATGTCTACGAGTGTTAGCACCTATCACATATCACATATGACATTCCAGAACAATCATGTGATGTGGGATGTAGGGTTTTTTTTTTGTTAATCTTGTTTCTTAGACCCTTTTTAGTTTGGTTTATGGATGTTAAGTGACTTATTTAAACATTTTAAGTATCGTATTATACCTTTTGGCATATTATCCTTGACCAATTATGAATGGTAAGGAGTTATTATTGGCATATGTTAGTTAGTTAGTTAGTTTATTTAAAGGAGGAAATGACTAGTTTTGTTTAAAAATTAAGGTATTTGTTTAGTATGACTTATTTATATTTGATTTTTTAGTTGATTTTCACTTTTTGTTAGGATCTTATGATCCTACGATCCGATCCTAGACCCTTGCATCGATCCTATATTAGGATCTCGATCCTAAAAACCATGCTCTTACCCATTCATATATTAGAGAAGAACTCCCACCATGTGTATTTTGGCTTCTCATTAGCCCCTATAGGGTTTGTGCTTCCCTTGTCCTAGGGTCATCCTTTGGTTACAGTGTTTATACCCCTATTTTTATAGTGGTGACAGTGTCTATAACCCTGCTTTACAACTCTTATAAGTGGTGACACTGTTGGTTACACATACGATGGCAATTTTTTTTTTCTTAGTGAGAGCTTTGTTTTTATATGTGGTGACAACTTTTTTCAACTAGTGCATAAGATTTAAAAATAACATTAAAAAGAACATATAATATCACCGAAAAATATAGTGTAATCTAACACAATATGACAAAAAAAAAAACATGTATTATCATGAAAAATAGGGTTTTCCTATGGTTACAGTGTTTATGACATATGACCCCATTTTTATAGTGGTGAAAGTGTCTATGACCCTATTTTTATAGTGGTTACATTTTCTATGACCCTGTTTTTATAGTGGTGACAGTGTCTATCACCCTATTTTTAGTTTGGTTGTAGCGTCTATAACCCTCTTACTCATTCATACTCCCTCCATTCCAAAATACATGGGTTTTTAGTTTTCGGCACGCTTTTTAAGGAGTGAAAAACTATATGAAATATTATTTTTTTAATTAAATTTTTTATATAATTTGATACTTATTAGTAATAAGTATCAAATGATATAAAAAATTTGATTAAAAAAATAATATTTCATAGATTTTTTCGCTCCTTAAAAACGTGTCAAAAGGGAAAAGCCCATGTATTATGGAACGGAGGTAGTATATTAGAAGAGAATTGTCACCACATGTATTTTGGCTTCTCCTTAGCCCCTATAGGGTTTGTGGTTCCCTTTGTCGTTGGGTTTCCCTTTGGTTACAATGTGTATGACCATGTTTTCATAGTGGTGACAGTGTCTATGACCCTGTTTGTATAGTGGTAACAATAGCAGTTACATTTTTAATTTTATATTCCGGTGATAATACTAATAACACTTTTCCTTGTCTAAAGATTTTTTTCTTTTGGTTACAGTAGTTGTTATTTTTATTAACGGAAATTTCGCCTGATGCCCCTGAGGTAAGGACGATTTCGCATGGTGTACAAAAGATTAATTAAATGCGTGTGGTACCCCTGAGTTATGTGTGTATTTTCCCCGTGCCCTTGGTAAGTTAAAACAAACAGTATGAATGCATGAACCGTTAATTCGTTCTATCTGTAGGCGCTCATGAGGGAAGGGAAGGAATGAAGAAACGAGATGAGAGGAGAGGTTGGTTGCAGTTACACAAATCGCCAGCGATGAGAACTTGAGGCCGTCGGCAGAAGAGGTGGAGAAAGAGATCGACCGCAGCCTCGAGAACACATAGAGGAGCGGAAAAAAAAGGGACTTGGAGAAAAGGATTCGACACCCGACTTGGAGGAGAAAGAGAAGGAGGTCCGTCCTTGAATCGGCGACAACCAAGGATATCTTCGGAGGTGCCTCTAGGGGTGGTGGAGGCACCGCTCGACTCTCCAGAGGTGGTGGTGGAGGCGCCAGTCAGGTAAGTTGATTTAGGGTTTCAATTTTAGTTTGCAAATTGGGGTTTCTATTTCTGTTTGCAATTTGGGGCTTTGATTTGGTTTTGATTTGTGATTAGTTGGAATTAGGGTTTGATAATTTGAGATTGAGGAATTGTTGAACTTGTAAATTTGAGAGTGAGAATTAATTTGAATTAGGGATGACAACAGTTGACATAACACTGTACAGATTGTTCAAATTTGAGTACATTCTTGTCGATCATGTTTGCAATGGATTGAGTACTCTATGTCCTAACACAATAAATGTATTTTTTCGGGTTTGTTGTTAGGTGTGTTGCTAATTTACTGAATTGGGGATAACTTGTTGGTAGATTTGTGTGCAAGTGGTTTGAAATTAGTTGTTCTGCCGAGTTTGGTAGAGCATTGTGTTGTACACATCAATGTAGGTTCAAATCCCATATATGCTACAAATCTTTTTTATGTATATCATTGTATGTGTCTTAGGCTAGATTAAGAGCTCTTATACTGATGGCTTCTTGAGTTCTTGGAGCTCTTATACGATTAGCTTCTTTGTGCACTTGGTTATTTGAAAAAAACTACATATCTATCTATATACATATACTAAAACCGATGCATTGGTGCCTGCGTGGCGGCATGTGAGTGAATCTGCCTACGTGGCGGCGCGTGAGTGCGTCTCGCAAAGTTTTCTCCCGTCAAAAAGGAAATCTAATAAAAAATAATTAGATAGTTCTAATCTATATAATTAAAAAAGATTAAATCATTATTTTATTTTACCATTAACTCATATAATTGGAAAGATGGAATATCTTATATATAAAAGAGTAAATATTATATAAGGAAAAAATTATATCAATATGACACAATTATCAATATAATTAAACATAATAATAATAATTCATATAGTTATATACGGTAAATAATTTATATGTTTATTTTTGTCTTTTGACTGCTTATTTTTGTGTGATTGGTTCTTGGTTGAAGACACTCATTCAACATAATCGATGTTCAATTCGAACACTAACTCTGATCTGAGTGGGGTTAATATTATACTGGATTGGTTGTTGTTGAACTAGGGACATAGTACTGAACATAGATTATTTATTTATAAACAGAGATTAATTATTTATAAACATAATATCAAAAATAATACTCCCTCCGTTAATTAAAACTTGACGTTTTACTATTCACGCACGCATTTTTAGGTGTTAAAAACTATATAAAATATTAACTTTTTAAATAATTTTTTTAAATAATATCATACTTATTACTATTAAGTATTAGTTTATAAAAACAAATGTAAAAAAAAGTTAATATTTTATATAGTTTTTATCGTTCTAAAAAAGCGTGCATGAATAGTAAACGACAAGTTTTAATTAACAGAGGGAGTAAGATAGTTCTAATTTATATAATTAAAAATATTTATTTTATTTTACCATTAACTTATATAATATTGAATAGACGGAATATCTTATAAAAGAGTAAATATTATACTCCCTCTGTTAATTAAAACTTGTCGTTTACTATTCATGCACGCTTTTTTAGAACGATAAAAACTATATAAAATATTAACTTTTTTTTAAATTTGTTTTTATAAATTCATACTTAATAGTAATAAGTATGATATTGTTTAAAAAAATTATTTCAAAAGTTAATATTTTATATAGTTTTTAACACCTAAAAATGCGTGCGTGAATAGTAAAACGTCAAGTTTTAATTAACGGAGGGAGTATATAAGAAAATAACTATATCAATATAATTACACGCAATAATAGTAATAAATTTGGCATATACAGGTATACAAATGGTTATATAAGTGTATCTCCATCTGGATTATAAATAATATATTCAATTGAGGGTTTATATATAAATTACAACATATGGACGGGACCTAAAAAAAAGAAATTAGGTTCACCCAATTGTCATGTAGTCGAATTTTATGGCGGGTCTTTGGGGTCTAGCGGGTCTTGGTGACCTTGAAGGCCTTGAAGGCGGGGTGAGGTAAGGGATTTAGGCGGGCCTTGAAGGGTTTTTTTAGAACAGTGATCATAATTACCAAAAATATTAATAGATATTAATAGATACATAGTAGTAAATATTTGATAGGTGTTATCGATTATTTTTTGTGGAAAGAATTATTCATATCAAAATTAATTATTTCATAGTTATTTTAGTTATATCTATATTATTTTTAGGAGAATGAGTTATTTAGATCTAGATTAATTTTAATCTTATATTTTTAGTTATTGGTTTAATTATCATAATGTAATTCATATTTATTTATTTATTTTCATATTTATTATAGGATTTTTTTAATAGATAATAAATGTAATTTTATAATATTGTGTTAACACATTCCCGTGCAGGGGACGGGGCATACACTAGTAACTATATATAGACTATGAGATTTAAAAGCCTATGTGAGATTTGAACTCACATCTTTGTGTGTGAGTACACAACGCTATACCATTGAGCTAATAAGCTTAAAAATTATGAAATATAAATAGATACAATGCTATTTTACACCCCATTCATTTGAACTCGTTAAACATGGAAAGCAATTCCCAGTAATCTCATAATTAAACATTGATAATAAAAAAATCATAAAATCCTCAACATGTAAACATGGTTGCGAGTATAATAGCAACGGTTGAGGAAGAAAAAATGTGCAAGTATAACATCAACTCATTCTTTTCATTATTCCATCCTGCAATCATGTTCATGATATATGAAATTAGACACCTTTGATGATATTTTACCCCTATAATGCAAGTATAACAATAGCTCATTCTTGACCGGAGTGGATCTTCACTCCCCTATAATGCAGTAGATTCAATGAAACAATCAACAGTTTTACAACCAATCCCCAAAACTCCACAATATATAAAACCAATTAATCCCAAAACAAAGCCTAAACAAATAACTAATTTCAAATCACTTGAAAACAAATCTACCAACAAATTATCCCCAATTCAGTAAATTAGCAACACACCTGACAACAAACCTGAACAAATACATTTAGTGTGTTAGGACATAGAGTACTCAATCCGTTGCAAACATGATCGACATGAATGTACTCAAATTTGAACAATATGTACAATGTTATGTCAACTGTTGTCATCCCTAATTCAAACTAATTCTCACTCTCAAATTTACAAGTTCAACAATTCATCAATCTCAAATTCTCAAACCCTAATTCCAACTAATCACAAATCAAAACCAAATCAAAGCCCCAAATTGCAAACACAAATAGAAACCCCAATTTGCAAAATAAAATTGAAACCCTAAATCAACTTACTTGACTGGCGCCTCCACCACCACCTCTGGAGAGTCGAGCGGCACCTCCACCACCCCCAGAGGCGCCTTCGAAGATAGCCTTGGTTGTCGACGATTCAAGGACGGACCTCCTTCTCCTCCTTCTCCAGGCCGGGTGTCGAATCCTTTTCTCCAAGTCCCCCCTCTTTTTTTTTTCCGCTCCTCTATGTGTCCTCGAGGTTGCGGTCGGTCTCCTTCTCCATCTCTTCTTCCGACAGCCTCAAGCTCTCGTCGCTAGCGATTCGTGCAATTGCAGCCAACCTCTCTTCTCATCTCGTTTCTTCGTTCGACCCTTCCCTCCTGAGCGTCTTCAGATAGAACGAAGTAACGGTGCCTGCATTCACACTGTTTGTTTTAACTTACCAAGGGGACGGGGCAAAATACACACATAACTCAGGGGGACCACACGAATTTAATTAATCTTTTGTACACCATGCGAAATAGTCTTTACCTCAGGGGCACCAAGCGAAATTTCCGAAAATCCTTCATATAAAGAATGTTTTTTGCCAATAAATGACAATCTTAATTAGCTTCAAACTTTCTATTCCATACTTTTAAATTCACAAATAGCTCATCAATAATTAGAGAAAAACTTTATTAACGATAATAACAATATATCAATTTAGATTAACCATTTTAAAATTAATAATATAAATAATAATATATCCTATAAATTTGCACAAACATCCTAATTTTTTTTGTTATAAAATCAATAACCCTTTAAAAGGAATAAAGAAAAATATAAACAAATAAATAACTAAGTAGAAAAAATTATTATCTATCTACCCTATTAAGAATAAATAATAAATAAATATAACATGATCCAATAATAAGTCTAAAACCTATCCTAATAAGAATATAAAAAATAATAATACACAAAACTAAATCTATATAACCTATAAAAGAGGATTGTTTTTGCCCAATAATGGTTTCAAATAAATACCTTTGTAACAATTAGAAAAAAAAATTAAAAAAAATAAAAATATACCTATTTGTATTAATCATTTTAAAATTAGAATTATAAATCAAAATATATATCATATAAGTTTTCATAAACATCGTCATTTTTATTAAATAAATCAATATCTTAAATTTTAAGAATGAACTTATAAAAGAGTTTTTTTCCCAATAAATGTATTAACTAAATATCTTCAAAACAATTAGAAATAACTTTTAGAATAAAAATAATAACAATTTATCTATTTAGATTAACCATTTTAAAATTCATATATCATTTAAATTTGGATAAACGTCAATTTTTATTATAAAATCAATATCTTAAATTATATGAATGGACTTATAATAATTTAAAAATAAATAATATAAAATAAATTTAAATCGAAAAATTCGGATATTTTGAAATAAAATAAACCTAAATTAAATTCCTTAAAGCGAATTCCGGCATAATTTTGAATTTTTGAAGATTGATTCCGTCTTTTCACCTCGGGATTTGAAATTAATTCTGGATGCCGATATCCTCTTGATTGAAATAATATTTGAAATTTCGATTTGAAACAAGGTCGAGAATGCAAGTTTCGGACTTTATTTTCGGGGTGTTTTGAAATTGGTTGTTGGGATCTCATTCTAATTCTACTCCAATCTCCCATCCTAATTCAAAGGTGAAGTTGACAACTCTCTCACCTCCCCCTCTGCTCAGATTTGTACCCACGCCAAAGCTGAACCCCCTCTCTTCACATTGCTTTCCAGACACCCCCACACAGCCTGCCCCATTTTGATTTCCCCTTATTCCCTTCCAAACAACAACGACAAGAGCAATGTCCACAAAACACTCCCTTGCCCCGTGATTTCGACCCGACACCGCCCGGATGTCGCCACCTTTGCCGCCAGCGAGCCTCCGACGCCGCTCCAGTAAGCCACCACAGCTCCTCCCCGCCGCCTTTCCCCCATTTTCCCTGTTTCCGCTCAAATCGATCGGTAAGGCTCTCTTCTTCTCTCTTTCGCTTGAGCACACAGTAAAGTCGCGCCTTTAAGCTATTACCTCACTTCCTAGGACGTTTCCGATGTCAGTCCGTCCCCGGCGAGCCTCGAATCGACTCCGACGACCTCGAAACCTTCCGGCGAAGCTCGAATACTCTGGGTGATAATATCTCTCGCTCTTCCCCTTCCTTGTCTGTTTTGGATCCATGGGTGTTGGGTGAGTGGCCGGAGCAAGATGTCGCCGGCCAGCAGCCTCCCACTCCCTTTCTTCTTTTCCCAGTTCGATCAGAGCTTGAAGAAGGAGCGGTCGGTCCTTCCTTTTTCTTTCTTTCCTTGGTCCGGTTCGGGTAATTAAAATAAAAGGGTGGTTCGGTTTGGTTCATTAAAGCACATCAGATTTTTAAAGAGCTGTGGGCCTATTTTTCCATTTGGGCCTATTTGTTTTCAAAAGCAAAATCCAGGCTTTGGGCCTATTTTCAAACAATCCGGTTTTGGGCTTAGATTAACTGATTTTAAAAAGAAAACGAGGCTTTGGGCCTAATTTATAAAATAGATTCGGTTGGGGGTTTTAACAAAAGGGAGGGGTCAGTTTAGAATTTTACAAAAATAAGGGTGGTTTTTGGTAAATTAACAGAGGGCTGATTTTCACTAAATAAAATGGTTGGATTATTTTGATAAAATAATATATAATAAGAGTATTTGACAATAAATAAATAACGGCCTTGATAAATATGGAGATTTAAAAAGGTATTACTGGATTTAACTCTAAAAAGGAATTTGACGAGTATTTTCAAAAGGTCGGGATTTCTAACTATTGAATCGAATTTTAACGGGTTGAATTAACTTGAGAATTTGAATTGTTCGATGACTGACTAGCATGATGTTATGATATGATTGATTGACTAATAGCATGATTGTGGGAACTACTTGCATGTATGAATGACTAACGACATGATGAGATGTTAAGTTATATATCGCTTGTCTTATAACTTATGAACTATGGATGATATGATGAACTCGAGTAATGTGATATGTTGATATATGATTATGAATATGATGAATGTGATGATCTCTTGATATATGTGACATGCGGATTTTTATTTCGGTTATATTGTGTTGAATACATGAATGTGGCTGAATGGAATGATAAGAATGATATGGTCTCGTGGAATGTGGCATTATGTTGAATGGTTGAACTTGACGGAATGATGATTGCGATATGACTGCTATTCCCGTTGAATGATATGCTTGAGTGCTTGGATGATTAGACGTAGACTTTTACATATATGTTCTCATATGTATCTAGGTGATACTTTGTGATTATGAATGATGTATGTCGGGTCTTCTATTATGCTGTTCTGCATTTCCAAGTGAGTTCCTATATGAGCTCACTCGGATTCAAAAAGAGATCTCCCTACTTGTAGTCGTGTGCATACTAGGTGTTTGAATTCATAATAAAACATGCCATGTAGTATCCTGCTAGGATTGCACTCATGATTGAGCATTTGTTTACTCATTGCTTTTGTAACCAGAACGGTCGTTATCTGTGAAGTAACTAGAGTCTTTGCTAGGGTTATAGGACGACCCAGTCCCATCGGGTCCCGTCCTGAGTCAATCGAGTCATGAAACTTCCTTATATTATGAGCTGTATGCGGGCTTTATTTTGTTGTGGATACGGGTTGGGCATGCGTGCCGCCCGATTATAATAGAATGCATTCACGAGCTGGCCAGTTTCCGCCCTATCGGAAGGGGGTTGGAGGTAGGAGAGAGATATACCACTTGGTATTCGGTGCTAATGCCTTATTATATTTACGCACTTCTTAAGAACATGTTAGTGTGTTAATATTCCGCCTTGCATCTATAAGAATCTTTATTAGGACTAGCGTGTGTATGTTTCTGCTTGGTTGAGATTATATTGCGTAGGGATTCGATCTGACACCGCCCCGCATACATATTTTTTTTAGGTTTGTTTTGCAGCATGATTGTTCATTGCTTCCGTGACGTGGGAACTCTCTTGGGCGATTGCAAAGAAATGTTCTAACCTCACTAACATCACCTATTAGATTTTGATAAATACGTTTATTGATTGGGGTTTGACTCGGCTCTGCCGTGGCATCCTCTTGTATTACACCTTGATTTCGATATTTGCATGACTAGTGTTTTTTCACACTTTGACTTACGACATGTACAGGGGACTTCCTCGGGGATTCCAACGATCCCTTTGAATTTTGGGTATGAAATCCCATTTCAAAATGTTAGGATATAATTTCAAACCTTTAACTTGTACTCGGGGCGCAAGATCCTAACGAGGGCTTTCATCCCTTGAAACGTAACCCGAGAATCATAATCCCGGGCCGTTACAGAGGCAACAACTTTAGTAAGAGAGATAAAACTGTCATCAGTTGCAGCGGGACAAAATGATCACTTCAGGAGTAGTTTCCTGAGTAAGACACCAACTTCAACAACAGGGACAACACTGTCACCCGTTTCATCTAGTGATACAAGGACTTCAATAGGAGCAACAACACTGTAATCAATATTATCAGCTGAAACAAAAACATCAGTAGAAGGAACAACATTAGGAGAATGAGAAGCACGACCAAGAGAATGGACAACACTGTCATCAATTGTATCCTTTGAACACATAAAACCAGTGTCACCATCACTGCAATCAGCATTACCATCTATTGAAGTTGACTCCGTAGTTGCTCTAACAAAAACATACTCTGGAATTGGGGAATCATTGGAAGTATCATTGGCGTCATCTTCATTCATACACTCAAACAAATGCCCATGCTCAGACAAATGTAGTTATTCATAATAACAGCAAGGACATCCTTGATAGAGTCATCCAATGCCTCACACTCCTTTTTCATAGTGCAGCCTTACTGTCATCACTATGATGAAAGATATGTGATTCTAGTTTATGCACTTTTTTCCTCAAGGATAAGAATCTTAGAAACACAATCTTTTAATTGAGCTTCAATATAATTAAATGATGCCTTAAAAGAATTAATAATTCCTTCAAAAAATAGCTTTCTCATCAAAATCTTTTGCCCACCCAGAAACATCATCACTTGCAGTTGTAGGAAACCCATCATCTTTGGGGGGAATAGGTCTAGGGAGCTTAAACTTAGGGCTTGTTTGGTTGCAAGGAGA